>OZ014524.1:165691249-166953217 GCA_963966055.1 Lathyrus aphaca
TTAAGATTACTTTCATATTTTCCTAACTAACATTAAACATTTTTAACAATAAATTACTAGAGAAAATATTACATTAAGAAACCAATTTTAAAATATTTTCCTACTCTTGCTTTCATTATCATTGTTTTCAATATATTAAGTTTAAATTTCAGCACTTTGCATCCAAGTTGAATAGTTGTGGCATTCATGTTTTGATTGGCTAGTAAGAGTTTCACGCATATCACTAATGTTTCATGTGGATTGATGAGTTGACAATTTATTGTTTATTGTTACTTTATAATGGACGACAAAGATTCATTACTTAATTTTTTCATTAAATTGGTCATAAATAAATAAATAAAATTAAAAATAAAATGTGCTACTTCACCCCCTCGGTTTCCAGCAAAACCATATGTCATAATTTAAAAAAAAAAACTAAAGGCTTAATTGCACTTTTAGTCCCCCTATTTATCTATTTTTAACGTTTTAGTCTCCCCTTTAATTTTTTCAGCTTTTTGGTCCCTTAAGTTTTCATTTTTTGTATTTTTTAGTCCCCCCTCCCATTTTGATTAGATGACGCTTAAAATGGTGACTTGACATGGAAAGTCATTTGCTATGTCATTTAACGAGTTGACCAATTTAATGACTTGGCATAGAATTTATATTTTCATTTTTTTTTATGAATTAATATTTATGTTTTTAAATAAAATTTTAAAACATTAATGCATTTTTGGGTACCAAAGTTTCCTCCATCACCATCTTTAGAAACAAAACTCCTCAAAGTTTCATTGTACCAACACCTGAACCACCTCCATAGATGAAATTTTTTTGAGGCTTTGGACCATGTTAAGTAAGAGGGTTTTGTTCATCACTTTTCTACCTTCTTTCAACTTTTCCTCAACCCCTCCCCCAATTCCTTCTAGGTTTTCCATCGATTTTGAATTTTCATTCCTCAATTTTACCAATTTTGAAACCCTAATTAATATTCAAATTTTAAAGTTTAATTTTCTATTCCGGAGTCTTAATTCATTCATTCTCGGAAATTGATCTTTGAAAATCCATATGGGTATTCTAATTTATTAATTTTTTTATGTGAGAATGCGTTCTGCAACAGAATATTAAGGTTCTTTTATTTTGAACCAACGTGTTAATCAAGTTCACTCTATGGAAAATTCAAGCTTAGAAAATGAGCTTAATTTGTTTCAATATCATGTAACTGATAGGTTCAATGAGTTATTTTCTTTTGTTTCTAATGAGGCTTGGGACCATGTTAAGTAAGAGGATTTTCTGGATTTTGTTCAAGTATTTCTGGGTTAGGATGGAAGCCAATGTTATTTGTGAAGGTTGTTGTAGGTCGTGTTTTGTAGAGCACGACAATTTTGTTTAAGGAGTGTGAAGGACACAATGGTGGTGATGAAGGGCTTCACCGGTGGTATGCAAGGAGTATCGGTGAAGGGAAAAAATGGTTGTTGGTTGTGAAAGGTTAGTTGCAGAAGAAAATCAAAGGAACCCTAATTTAAAATATTAAAGCTTTGAAATTTTATTTAAAAAAATGAAAATACAAAAGCTATGTTAAGTCATTAAATTAGTCAACTCATTAAATAACATGGAAAGTGGCTTTCCATGCCAAGTCACCATTTTCAGCGCCACCAAATCAAAATGGGAGGGGGACTAAAAAAACCCATAAAATGACAATTTGAGGGACCAAGATGCTGAAGAAATTAAAAGGGAGACTTAAACGTTAAAAATATGTAAATAGGGGGACTAAAAGTGCAATTAAGCCAAAAATTGAAAGCTGATAAAATGTAGGTGTTGGGATTTGAAGGTGAGTCCTCTAAATACTTTACCCATTAGTTTCTAGCTTAACTGATGTAATAGGTCATAAAAAAATTATAAAAAAACTTAAAAGGTGCTAAAATGTAGTTGTTGGAATTCGAAGATGTGTCCTCTAAATACTTTACCCGTAGATTTCCAACTCAACCGAGGGAATATATGGTCATTTAAAAAAAACAATTAAAATGAGATGCGTCTATGGTTTACACCTCATTTTTTGTTGGGTGAGGTAAAAAATTTGTTATAAAATATATTATTTGTTGTAGTGAAAACATGAATTAGGCGGTATGTTAGAATATGTAATTCATTATTTTGTATAAAATACTATATTTGACATAGGTGTGTTCGATCTAGTCAAAGTAGTGAGTCTAGTAGAAGTTAGTCATATTTGATAGTGTCAAATACAACATGCAGTTGCCAAATTATATAAGCATGCATTCGAATGAGTCAAATGTTGTAGCTTGTAAGCGTGTATGTTTTGGTTGCATATATATACGGGTAACATTGTAAACTGTAGTATGACACAACTTCACTTTAATAAAATCCTCTCTTTACATATATTATCTCTCTCTATCTCTATCCCTCTCTTATTTTTCTTATTCTTCTTGAAAACCTTAATTGTTCCAACAAGCTAAATAGAGATATTAATAGTGGAAAGAAATAAATGTTAAGGTTCCTGGACAACAAGAACAATATCACAATATATCTAGAAGAAATATTTGAAAACAACCTCCAACATTCAAATATCCCACTAATTGAAAACAACCTTCAACATCGTGACTTGTTTGGTTGCATTGAGTACATCTCGTTGCAAACTTATTGATAGGACTTTTTCGGCTTTCACTCATCTTCAAGCTGTTTGAAAAGCTAGCCATATCACTCCACATCTATCTTCTCTTTCTCTAATGATTATTCTCACCCTTTCTTCTTGAATCAAAGTCGAATAAACATGATTTAATAAAAAAAACTAATATGTTTCTAAGAGATTCGACCACTCGACGTCATAAATAACATCATCCAATCCCATGAGGAATTGATGTACCCTTTCTTCTTCTTTGCGCTTCTCTAATTTTGATGTAGTATTACATTTGCATCCACCACAACTACAAGCAGGAATTTTCTCATGGTTGCCCAACTCATCCCACAAGATTTTCAACTTTCCATAATATGTTACCAGTGAGGCGGGAAATGAGTCGACTCGAGTCGAACTCGTCTCAGTTCGACTCATTAAGAATTGATTCAGCTCAAATATCGATCGGTTTGATTTGAAACAAACTTTTTTTCAACTAAAACTCAACTTGTTATAAGTTCATAAACAACTCGGTTTAACTCATTGGGTTCATCTCGTTGGGTTTAACTCGTTTGCTTCACGAACTTAAAATATTTTTTTAAAGTTTTGTTTTATATTTGATATTTTAAATCAATATTTTTTTAAAAGAAAATATTAAAATAAAATTAAAATTATAAAATTAGTCAATATTACATATTTAAACCTTTAAATCTAAATTAATTAAAATAAACTCTAAAAATATAGAGTACATCTCTAAACCTATTCATAAAAACAATATAATCTTTTTCATATATAATCGAATTGAATCATTAATCTAATGGGTCAAATTATATATAAACATAGCTCATTTGATTAATAAATTTAATTTTTTTTCTCTCATATTCAACTGATTTTATTCATCTGATTTTATTCATGACCTTAATTCAACTATTTAATTGTGGAATTATGGGTCCATTCACAACTAGATTACCAACATCATTCCACCTTGCTTCCCAGCCACCAGCTAGATTTGACTTCAAATGTTGTATTATGGGTCCGTTCACAACTGAAAATCTTTCAGTATGTCATTCAAATTTCTTTTCCAGCTTTTGTATAAAATTTGTGGAACGCAAGAACCATGTTAAGTATCCATTAAACATCATGGAGTGCACTCTCCACCAATACATGTCATGTGCGTTTTCACCAAGTCTTGTCACAGTTCCTTCTATGATTATTATAAGTCAAAATATTCTCATTATATGCTCACAGAAACTAAGATGAAGATACAGTACAACTGCATAACCTACAACAATAAGTTAGAGGAACAAATATCCCATTAACTTTCAATGTTAATCACAAAGTGCTAAATTGTTAAATAACTTGACATGTTTCTAGAGAAAGGAAAACAAGGACAATCCATTACAGTCAACAATTCAAGGAGAAACTAAATTAAATTAGCCGGCTAATCTATACATAGTAATTAGTGAATTGTAATGTTATTACTCTCATGTTTCTTTCACATGTCTCCCACCACAAACAACAAAACAAATTCTGCAGGATTTACCACTTTTTTTCATCTATAAATACTTAGAATGTAGAAACTTGGGATATAGAAAAACCAAGTTGAGAACAAGATGAAGAAGGTTTCTCTTTTTGCTTGTTTATTACTCAACTTGAGTCTTTTGGTTATTTTTCCATATAGCAAAGCTACTCAAGCTGATAAACTTGATGAGTTGATTCTGTCCAGAAGCTCACAGAATCCTCCTAAGACTCTTTCTTGGGAAGAAGAAGATGCATTGAAAACACAATCTTCTTCTGCTTATGTTGTGCCTCCTCAAGAGGGGCATATGCTAGCTGACAAGATTGTTACATTGCCTGGTCAACCCTATGGAGTGAACTTTGACCAATACTCAGGCTATGTCACTGTTGATCATGACACTGGAAAAGAACTTTTCTATTATTTTGTGGAATCTCCTTATAACTCTTCAACTAAACCTTTAATATTGTGGCTTAATGGAGGTAAAATAATAACCTTACAAACTGTTTTATGCTGATAACATTTTTCCTTTGATTCTGACAATATAATGTTTAAAACACGCAGGACCTGGTTGTTCCTCACTGGGGTATGGTGCCTTTGAGGAGCTAGGACCCTTCAGAATCAACTCCGACGGCGAAACTCTATACCGTAATCCATATGCTTGGAACGAAGGTGACACAATCATCGATATAAGTATTATTTTTCTTTATGATGCATTCCTGAGGCATGAATATCTTACTGACTTATATCTTTGTAAAATATACAGTTGCAAATATACTTTTCTTGGAATCTCCAGCAGGAGTAGGCTTTTCGTACTCCAACACTACTTCTGACTATGAAAATTCCGGAGATAAGACAACTGCAAAGGATGCTTATGTCTTCCTTATCAATTGGCTGGAGAGGTTTCCACAGTACAAAGCAAGAGATTTTTACATAACTGGAGAGAGTTATGCTGGTCATTATGTTCCTCAACTTGCATCCACTATTCTTCGCAACAATAAACTCTATAATCAAATCATTATTAACCTCAAAGGCATTTCAGTACGTTTTTCAAACATTAAACACTAATAATGCAATATAACTCACAATCATTGAATCATATATGTCTAACTTTGTTATCTTGTATTTAAACAATTTCAGATAGGAAATGCTTGGATTGATGATGCTACGAGTTTAAAAGGGATATTTGATTATGTTTGGACTCATGCTCTGAACTCAGATCAAACTCATGAGTTGATTGACAAGTACTGTGACTTCACTTCTGAAAATGTTTCAGCAATATGTGTCAATGCAACAACAAGAGCTTCAGTTGAGATAGGAAACATAGATTTCTATAACATATATGCTCCACAATGTCACGATTCTTCTCTCAAAAATGGCTCAACTGGTTATGTAAGTAATAATTTTGACCCTTGTTCTGATCACTTTGGTATTGCCTATTTCAATAGACCAGAGGTCCAGAAGGCTCTTCATGCAAAACCTACAAATTGGAGCCATTGCAGGTAAAAAATCCATGCAAAATAGTACTGTTGGTTTTGACACCTTTAATCTATAACTGTATTTTCCTATGTTAATCAAGAATGTGTTCCTTTTTATGACAACTTGCAGTCGTGTTATTCGGACCTGGAAAGACAGTCCGGTTACAATACTTCCCACTATCAAGTACCTCATTGACAGTGGCATTAAATTATGGATATACAGGTAAGCTCAATTACATATTATAGTACAAAGTGTTATCAAAATTCCGAGTCCTAAATTTAGATGATGTGTTCTCCCGCAGTGGTGATACAGATTCAGTGGTTCCAGTTACATCTTCGAGATATTCAATCAACACTCTCAAGCTTCCTATCAACTCGGCTTGGCGTCCATGGTATTCTGGAAAAGAGGTACTTATTAAGTGGCTTTTCTTGTAAAGCAAGTAATTGAATATTTTTGAAACGTGACCAAATTGTGATAATGACAGATTGGAGGATATGTGGTGGGATACAAAGGATTGACATTTGTTACGGTTAGAGGAGCAGGACATCTTGTTCCAAGCTGGCAACCGGAACGAGCTTTGACTTTGATCTCATCGTTCGTCTATGGAATTCTGCCTCCGGTTTCACCATCAAATTGATGGAATTTAAGCATGGTCCATGTTTAAAATTTACTTTCTTGAAATGCACTTGTGCCAAATCTACTTGTTAGATTATAATAGAAAAATATAGTTTCAACTTTCAGTTAAATGAACCAAATTAATTGATAAGAGATCTCATTCTTATGTAGCATCTATGAACCAAATTAATTAAAGAGAAATGATAGAATGGCATTTGTGTGTAATTTGGAGATTATTGGATTGTGTGTCACAGGAAATAAACATAGTATTATCCATTTATTTTCCTTATTTTTATTTCATTACATCTTTTCATAATCTTATGATTTTTACTATCTATCCAATACAAAAAAAAGTTGACCAAACAGACTAAATTGTCATTTCCACCAAAATATTTTACACTACCAAAAGACCATTTCGGTAAATAACTAAATCAACATATAATTTAAGTTGTTTCTCACAAAATGCTGTCAAGTGTTGACTGAACGTTGGTTACAATTATAATAATGTTTTTCTCTCCAACACAACCTTACACTCAACAAAAAAAACTTCTTTCTCTTCTCTCTCTCATTCACTCGATCTTCTCTTCTCTCTCTTTTTGCATAAACCCTAAAGCCACCACCGTCGTCGCCTTTTCTCCCTTACTACCGGTCACCATCACCTCCAATCAAAAAATCAAAGGCATATTCGCACTCCTCATCTGACGGGCTTCCTAATGAAGCGATTGAAATGTTGTTTCGAACAACCTCACTTCGACCACCGTGCGGGACCAAACCATAACCACCACTTTTAGATCCAACACGAGTATTTATCTTTTCCTTTCACTCTATTGATATCATGGTCTGATTATTGATGCGTATGCTTTGATTTCACCGGTAATCTTTTGAAAATCTTTTGAAGCATATCTATTTATGCATTGTTTTGTAGCTTTTTGTTGAACATGATTCGAACTCCCAATTGAAAGAATTTATCTGTTGTTAAGCCTAACATTGTTTTCCACCACCTATAATGTATTTATTTATGAAACTGCACTTTTTCTTGAAGGAACATAGTTCTGAAATTGCACTTCAAGGATATGTAGTCCACCATCATCTCAAATCGGTAATGTTCGTTAAGTTCTTTACTTTATTTTGTTTCATTGCAATACAAATCATGGATTATGATCACTATGTTGGACTTTAAGGAAGTGTGTTTTATTATGCCAATCTGCTATTGGCTTCAGATCGTACACTATTGATTACCGAACTGTTATAACTTATAGACAATGACATTATCGCAACACATGCATCTATTGTGCTTTATAACTTGCAGAGGCTTTGATTGCAGAAGCTAAATTTGACAAAGTTATTAACGCAATCCATGTTATTATGGGAGGTGAAACTGACATGAAACTCTTCCATCATCGATTCCCAACAAGATGCTTTGATGTTGAGATAACGGGACAACATACCATTACATTTGTATCAGGTTTTGCTTGTGAAGGCCTTAAGCCTTTCTGTGCAATTTACTCATCGATCTTGCAAAGGGCCTATGATCAGGTAGAGTAACTACTTCTCTCATGAATTACTACATTTATGCAGCATGAGTTATATACTTCTAGAGAGTTTTGATGCTTTTGATGCACATTCACGAAACACCACAATTCTTAAGAAAAGATCATATTGAAGAGTTATTGCATATAGTTTAGGGAATACGCAACGACCCTACAGGATGAATTATCATAATTACAAGTTGTTGTTGCTTCTTCGATCAATTTTTTGTGTTTGTGATTGCAGGTTTCTGAGGATGCTTTATCTAACCCTTTGCCCTCTGTTCCTGTCAACAATCTGTAAGTTGTAGCGATGCGGAATTGACGCGTCTAGGTGATGTCAGTGTTTGAGCTTAAGAGTAGACATATGGTGTTGGGAGCAAGACCAGTGGCATTGAAAGTTCAACATTCGTTGATATGTCTTGACCAAAGGCGTTCTCTTTTTATAAATTGCCACAAAATCTTTCTTGCATTATATTTCATTTTATTAACCATATTATGTCGATGTTGAACCACATATGGAAACGGGAAAAAATAAAAAGAACTATGGGTAAGTGTATTGAGTGAAATAAATATAATCTCTTATTCATTTTCTGCAAGTGTAATTGTTCTGTTTGTTCCATTCTAAAATATTGGTTGTTGGATGTTACTACAGGACCTATCTTAATTTTATGTGTATGTGATCATTAAGTGCATTAGCAATACAACATAATATATTGTTTATGCATATTTTTATTAGGTTCTATGTTGTATGTCTTTTCCGCAGTTAAGTTTGTGCATACTGACACAACTTGAAAATGATTGTGACACAAAGTAGTAAGTTTTTTGTTCTGGTATATAAATGGTTGATTACAGCTTCAACAATTTTGTTTCACCACTGTCATCCCAATCAGTGATTGGCATCAAAGAATGTTGGAGCATGATATTTTAGGGTACCGTGATGCAAGATGTAAGATGCAAAGCAGTGGACTGATAGGTTGATAAATCATGAGAATAATGGATGTCGTAGTAGTACCGAAACAACACCATGGTGGTAGTAATCAACCATTTCTGTACTGGTACACAAAACTTAAGATGTATACCATAAATGCCATATAAAGATGGAAATCAATTTGTAAACTAGCTTTGACTCGCTATCAAATAAAAAAAGACAATTTCATGAATGTATGATGTTTGATTTGTTGATTGTTATTAACTTAGTTACTTTACCATAGACAAATGTAAGACATTGGGGTCTGATTCCCAAAATCCTTGCAAACTGTTTTTTGCTTTCCTACTGCTTTCTATGCTTCCTATACAAGGGTGGTTGGAATTATCATTGCTTTTCTATTGTTGCAGAGACTTGATTATGTGGATGAACCTAACATTGGTAGAGAGGAGGAAGATCCAATGATTCATCTCCATCAAGGTTTTCATCCTTGAATTTGCTCAACATTTATATGCTTGCATTTTGTCTAACCGTTCCCATGCTTACTCTTTGACATTTGCAGCTGCTCCGGAGAATATTACCTTATTCGACTATTTCCAAACTTATGTTGAGCCACATAATTGATTTGAGAGGTTTGTGGCTACCACCTTCCTTCTTTTATGTATTTGCCTTCTTATTTCTAGTAGTATTTCATCTAGCCATTTTAGTTTTAAGCTTTATGTTATGTATGTCAAAATTGAGGTGTAGTTGTCAATATTTCCATGTCTCATAGATCAATGAACCATCAATTAAACTCATTCTTAAATACAAAAAAAATGATTTATTATTGTTCCGGACTGCCCCAAATTATGGATTTGGGCCCAAGCACTCTCTCACGCCCAATCAGCCCAATAACCCGTTGACGGCCGCCCGACATATATCTTGCTCGACACCAGTACCATTCGACCAACTGACAAGCCGAGCGAGGTAAATTGCGCCCCAACGGCTAGCTCCTAACCATTAGCGGTTATTACAGAACCCGTGATCCGCGCCCAACAATATGGACCAATGACCATCCACTTAGACCAATATAAAAACCCTCTCATTTGAGAGGGTCGGGTATTCAAATCTTGACCCAAAACCTCGTACTTGCTCACTCGTTTCTCGCTCTCTGACTTTAGCATCGGAGTGCCTTTGCAGGTACACCCCTTTTTTATCCATCATCAACTGTGCCCATCCACGTTCGACGTCGGCCACATCGGATCCTGATCTCCAGGTACGATCAGGTGGCGCCGTCTGTGGGAATCTCAACTTCCCCATTCTTCTTCATCAAAGAATCTCAAGAACCAAAGTTTACTATCACTAAAGATCCATGGCCGCTCACGACATCCCGTGCGAAGCCCGGACTGCTGATGGTGCCCTCATTATCCAACGGGGGAGCAACCTAGTCACCCCCTCACACGAAGAAACCGTCCATGATCGCCAGGACGGAAAAACAGCTTCACCCTATCCCGAGCGCGACCAACCGCTCGAGAGTCAACCGGAGTTCATTCCTTCCATGGCCGCACCCGCCGGGTCAGACGTCGTCGCGCTGGTTGAAACGCTCAACCAGACCCACCTCCTTCTCCTAGAACACGGTGAGAAGATAGCCCGTCTCAAAGAAACCGGTCGCCGATCATCTCGATCTCCTAAAGGCACCGAGGACAACACAACCCATCCCCCCGTAGAAAGAAGGATAAAGGCCACCACGATGAATCTTCTATCAGGAATCGAGATCGTTCACTTCCTCGTAGACATCGCTCCCCTGTACTAACCAAGAATCGCCAAGGTCCACAGGATGATGATCGACATTCTCCTCCCTAGAAAAGGCGACAATCCCGATCACCATCTCCAAGACGATCAAGAAAGAACAGGTCAAGCTCTCCGTCCCCGCGACTGAACAGAAAACGCCGTTCAAGATCCCCTTCGCTCACCTCCAGTGACGACGACGATACCAGAGGTCCCCTTTCCTCTGAGATTATGGCTACCAAGCTACCAAGAAGGCTCGAGAAACCCCCACCCCTAGGTTTGTATGACGGAACGACGGATCCCAACGAACATATTGAGAACATCGACGCCCTGCTTGATTACAGGGGAGTCTGAGGAGCGATCAAGTGTCGTCTCTTTCCGACCACCTTAAGGAAATGGGTGATGACTTAGTACAAAAGTCTTGAGCCCGAATCCATCACTTCCTGGAGACAACTCGGTCGAACTTTATCCAGGCATTTCACCGCCTCCTGACGTCATCCCAAGACGAAGGCATCGCTCGAAGCCATTATCCAAGGCAAAGATGAGCCCCTCAGAACCTATATCGATAGGTTCAACAAAGAAGTTGTTCAGGTTTCGACCACGAACGACATGAAAAAATAGTTGCTGGAGCATGGGCTCTACTCATCCACTAACTTCCACCGAGCAGTGGGCATCGAAACACCCGCCACTCTGGACGTTTTCCTCCTGAAGGCGCAAGCATACATCTAGTATGAAGAGAATCAAGCGGCCAGCTCCGTTCGTGATGCCATGCGTAGACAAGACGCCAATACTTCCAAAGACGATGAGCCCTCGACATCTCATCGGGGAGGTGACAAAAGAAAGGAAGACCGCCCCCGTGAACCACGGGAGCAAAGAGGACCAGTAGGTCGCTTTCGCGAGTATACTCCTCTCTCGGTGTCGAGGGAGAAAATATTTTCCGAGTGCGTCAATTCATAATTTCGGCAAGCGGGGGTTCGCTTCCCTAAGCAGCTTCCCACCAAGACGGACACTGACAAAACCAAGTACTGCAGGTTTCACAAAAGCCACGGACACAATACTAAGGAATGAATTCATCTGAAAGAAGCAATCTAAATACTCATAAAAGACGGCCACCTCAAACAATTCACGAAATCCAAAGAAACCTCTAGGCTGGAGGCACTGGAGACCATAAAAATCGAGGAAGCGGTGGTGGTGCCCGCAGACACCAATATGTAGGTCGCTCTCAGCATCTATCGCCCTGAAGATTTATTTCTTCCTGATTGTCAAACAAGTCCGGGCTATCTGTCTTCCCATAGCCCCTGGGAAGCATTCCCCTTAGCAATGGTGATTTCGGGTGGAGGATTTAACAAGATCACGGTCGGCTCCATGAAGAGGAAGTTCGACCAACTAATCGCAAAGGGACCGGCCCTGAACGCTACGTTAGACCCACCCAGAGATAAATCAGTGCCCATCTCCTTTTACAAGGAGGAACTACTAGGGGAGCACCTAACGCTAGCATCCCATTGCTCATTCGGGCCCATATGGCCAATTTCGACGTTCGAAGAATACTAGTCGACTATGGAACTTTGTGCGATATCATGTATTCGCAACTGTTCGCGACACTTTAGTTGAACGAGACCCATCTAACACCTTACGTGGGATCCGATCTACAGGGTTTCAACGGGGCAGTATCTCGGCCATGGGGTTATATCGACCTCATAGTCACTTTTGGGGCCGCAGAAACCGCCTGGTCAGTCCGCGTCCAATTTCTGGTCGTTGATTGCCCTTCCCTCTACCAATGCATTCTCGGTCGATCAATGTTGGCCGATCTCCTGGCTGTCCCATCAACTGTCCATCTGAATATGAAGTACTACACGACTTCGGGAAGAGTGGCCACCCTGCACAGTGATGTCGAAGCTTCTTGTCGCTGTTTCAAGGCAATCTCTAAAGGTCTTAGCTCGATATCATACCAGCCCAAAGCTTCGGCCTTAACATCCTCCGGAAACACGGAAGTGCCCACGCCTCTCCCTCAGGTCGATTCCATCGACCTAGATTGTAGGTTTTTGGACGAAACCGAAAGCTCCCAGCAGCCATCCACTTTGTTAGCTCGACCAATCCCCGACGGTGAGTTCGATATGATCCCTCTGAGGGGAAGACAAGAACAGATACGTGAAGATCGGGCCCACCTCCCAGACCTGGCAAAGAAACAGCTGGAGGCGTGCCTGAAAGAAAATGCAGATATGTTCGCATGGAGCGCAGCGGAGATGCCCGGACTTGACCCAGACGTATCCTGCCACCATCTTTCCATTGATCCTAATCACAAAGTCGTTACCCAACAGAGGAGGAAACAATCGACCGAAAAAACTAAAGTGGTCGAAAAAGCTGTAGAAGACCTCCTACAGGCAAACTTTGTAACAGAGGCCAGGTACACAACCTGGCTCTCTAACGTTGTACTTGTGAAAAAATCTAATGGAAAGTGGAGAATGTGCGTTGATTATACTGATCTCAACCGGGCTTTCCCGAAGGATGCTTATCCATTGCCAAATATCGACAAACTGGTCGACAATTCGGCCGATTTCAAACTACTATTGTTTATGGATGCCTATTCGGGATACAATCAAATCCCCATGGCCATGACCGGAAAAAAGCACACGGCCTTCATGACCGAATCAGGCAATTACTACTACAATGTTATGCCCTTCGGCCTGAAAAATGCGGGTGCCACTTATCAGCGCATGATGAATAAGGTTTTCCGAGCCGAAATTGGAGACATTCTCGAAGTATATATGGACGACATGATCGTCAAATCTCAACAAGAGACGGATCATGCTTCACACCTACGAAAGGTGTTCGACCAAGCTCGAAAATGCAAGATGCGCTTCAACCCTGAAAAATGCACGTTCGGAGTTCGAGCGGGCAAATTCCTCGGGTTTTATTTGACCGAGCGGGGAATCGAAGCCAACCCCGACAAATGTCGGGCGTTCACGGAGATACCTACCCCAAACTCTAAGAAATCCATACAATCGTTAAACGGAGTGCTCGCTTCCCTCGCACGAAGTGCATGAAGGATCTTTCGATACCCATGCTGGAGGACATGCAATGGCTAAGAAATTGTTAAGATCAGGTTACTACTGGATCACAATGGATGCAGACTGTTGTGCTTATGCCAGAAAGTGCCACAAATGCCAAATTTATGCAGATAAGGTGCATGTGCCTCCAAATCCTTTGAACGTGATGTCTTCACCTTGGCCCTTTTCCATGTGGGGCATTGACATGATTGGAAAGATTGAACCTACTGCTTCAAATGGCCACAGATTCATCCTGGTAGCCATTGATTACTTCACCAAATGGGTCGAAGCAGCTTCATATGCAAACGTCACCAGACAAGTGGTAGCCAGATTTCTGAAAAGAGACATCATTTGTCGATATGGAATTCCCAAGCGAATCATTACTGACAATGGTTCTAATTTGAACAACAAAATGATGGCAGAACTGTGTCGGGACTTCAAAATCCAACATCACAACTCTTCTCCTTACAGGCCAAAGATGAATGGCGTTGTTGAGGCAACTAACAAGAACATTAAGAAGATTGTGCAGAAGATGGTGGTAACTTACAAAGACTGGCATGAAATGCTACCATTTTCCTTGCATGGGTATCGTACCTCAATCAGAACGTCCACTGGGGAAACACCTTATCAACTTGTGTATGGTATGGAAGTTGTCCTACCTGTTGAAGTTGAACTACCTTCCTTACGGGTAATGATGGATGTAAAGCTGGACGAAGCATAATGGGTCCGTTCTCGGTACAATCAACTGAATTTGATCGAAGAAAAGAGATTAGATGTAATCTGTCATGCGCAGTTATATCAGAAAAGAATGAAGAAAGCCTTTGATCAGAAAGTCAGACTTCGGGAATACCAAGTGGGAGATCTTGTGCTGAAAAGACTCATTCCTCCTCATACAGACCACAGGGGCAAGTGGACTCCGAATTACGATGGCCCATTCATAGTAAAGAAGGTTTTCTCTGGTGGAGCATTGATGCTCACTACTATGGATGGTGAAGATTTCTTATCCCCTGTGAATTCAGATGCAGTTAAAAAATACTTCGCATAAAATGACCCGCTGGACATAAAAACAGAATGTAAGTCCAGGCAAAAATAGGGCATCCCGGCGAGTCAAAAAACAGAATAAAAGACTCGGGCAAAAATAAGGGAAAAAATAAAAAATGTACACCCGCTGAGTTGAAAAGTCGCATTGGACGGCTCAGGCAAAAATGGGTATCCCGGTGGATTGAAAACCCGAAAGGGAGATCCACGCAAAATCAGGGAATAAGCGAACAACTGCATTCTGAATTCGTCTGTATCACTTACAACATGGCACGCTTCGAAAGGATAAAACATCGGTCAGAATCAACCTTCTTCATAAAGCAAGATAAGAAGAGCGTCAAGGTCATACGGGTCATAGCAAAGGAAGCTCGCCAAAGCATCGTCAACATTGCCAGCACTTTTACTTTTCCAATTTGTAACAATCTCCTCATTCCAGGGGATTTGTTTCTTTGAATGTATTTTGCCAATTCAGGACACCCAGATTAATAAAATCAGAGTTTTCAGTCACACCTCATTTCGTTCATTTTTGTTTCGTTTGCAAAATGTCCAATATTCATGATATAATATTTGCATAAAACAAATGTGTCATTCTTAATAAATGCTTGCGGGAAATAATCTTACTTCCAAGAATATCTAACTCCTATAAGGGAATCTAGTAAGGGATACCTCGGGATGCTTGTGCGTTTCTTTGTCTTAACAGGATTGCAGGTATTCAAATACGCAGCATGAGGCATACCAAGCATCACTTCCCCAGCATACCTCCTTCAAGCAGTGTCTGGAATGCTTTTCCCAGCGGAGTTGTCAAAGCTTCCTCATCTCCAGCTGGGTTTTCTCCTTGCCGGATAGATCTATCAGTGATCTATTTCCCCAGGAAGAGCTGTATATCTTAATAGATCTGCCAATGATCTCATCCACAGCTGGGATATCCTTCCAAGCAGATCAGCCAGAGATCTTCACAACAGCAGGATCCGAACCCCGGATCGGTTTCTTTTTGCATAATCATAGCATTCACATCATTTTTCCCCACAAAGCGTAGCATTCCGTCTAATACGGAGCATTACGGCAAAAGTCAAATATTTGCATGATCACAAGCCAGGTTCAAGCCAGTCACCTACAAATATCACCAGCATTTCATCAGCAATGTATATAAAAGCTCACATCCCTTACGAATAAAAGCCAAAGCGTCCCCTTTGCACTCTCCCACAAATTCCTGTTCATATACGCATCTTGTGACACCCGTCCATGTCATATCATTCCCCCACAGATATAAGCCAAAACATCTTCACAAATACAGATACCTATATATACTCTTTTGACACTCGTCTGTGTCCCCACGCCCCAGCACGGTTGCCTAACCACTTATTGCAAACCAAGCACTTCTCTATAATACACTCTTTTCGACACTCGTCCGTGTCATCCTATCCTCACAGGTCACCAGAGCACCTTTTGCACTCCCATATACATATAAGTTCATAATTTATACACTTTCTCTTCTGACACCCATCTGTGTCACTTTTCCCCAGCAAGTTGAACACTCGTCCGTGTCTTGCTCATATTTCACCAACAAACCAATACTCGTTCATACTCATACAGATACTCGTCCATATCTTATATATACACTTATACCCCACAGATTCGACACTCGTCTGTGTTCTTTGTTAACCAGTTGGTACCCATCTGTATCATCATCTCTAAACACACGTCAGCGTTTGTTTCTACCGATACTCGTCCATATCATGGTCTTAAGGATGCTCGTCCGTATATTTAATCTATACACAGCGTCAAAACATTTATACCTTTTATTTCTTAAGCGTAAACACTCGTTCGTGTTTACCATTTCCCAGTAAGTCGCCAGCAGAACAACTTTTCTCCTATCCGACATTCGTCCTATGTCGTGATACTTTCGGCAGCCGTACCTTGCCAGGTGATTGTCCTTCACCTTTGGATGACCGTCCCTCATCCTTCCCCCAGATGAGTCTCCATTATTGGAACCCTTTTCTATCCGACATTCGTCCTATGTCGTGATAAAGAGCAGCCATCCCCTGCTAGGTGATCGTCCTTCACCTCTTGATGACCGTCCTTCATCATTTTATTCGATGGTCGTCCCCATCGTTAATCTTTGTTATCCGACATTCGTCCTATGTCGTGATAAACCCTGAGAGCAGTCGTACCCTGCTAGGTGATCGTCCTTCACCTCTTGATGATCATCCTTCATCATGCTTATCTGATGGCCATCCCCATCGTCGACCTTTTCTATCCGACATTCGTCCTATGTCGTGATAAAGAGCAGTCGTCCCCTGCTAGGTGATCGTCCTTCACCTTTGATGACCGTCCCTCATCATTTATTTATTCTTTGAACCGATGGTCGTCCCCATCGTTGTTTACCTTACTTTGCAAACCTGATGGTCATCCCCATCGTTGACTTTACCTTTAAATCCCCAGAGAGTCTTATTTCTTTACCTAATGACCGTCCCCATCATGATCTCTTTATTTCCCCAGCATGTCGGCCGTCCCCGTCATTGCTTTATCCCCAGCAGTCGTCCTCTGCTCGATGGTCGTCCTCCATCGCCCGCATTTTAATAATTATACTATACTTCCTTTTACAATTTATATCCCTTTTCTTCTTCTCCCCAGTGAGTGCAAATTTTGGACTGTCTTTGGTATTCAACCACAAGTTATCTTGTTTGTCTGTTAAGCCAAACGCTTACATCCTGCACAGCTAACTCATGTTTGAATAGGGGCAGCTGTAAACACCCCAAATTTTCCCTCACTCATCTCACACCATGGCTTGTGATCTTTCATCTTTGCATAAGTTTAAGCATATCATCTCATATTGCATTTTTGTTTCATCTGCATAGTTCAAGTTCATCTGCATCTAAGGTTTGTGATCTAAGCAATCCAAGGATCCATCTGAGCCACTCCAAAGGTCTCCAATCATTACAAGAGGGTCCATGTGTGTTCTATCATCATATTATATCCCTCAAAGATCAAGGAAGTCAAGAAATCACAAGAACTGGCAAGGCATGAAAGCAGAACTAGAGTTTCACTGCACAGATGATCTGAAATTGGGGTTTTGGTTTCAGAGGCCATAACTCCAAATTTTTGGGTCATTCTTGTTTCTAATAGTCTAAATATGTTATAAGGATCATGTGTACCAAGTTTGATAAAGAAATTCATTGTGGAAGTCATCTGTTCACTGGGTAACTTCTTGAGCAAGTCAGAGCAAAATCGGGACATCTGAGGCCCCCAACAATGGAACCAAAGTTGATTTTTCATCATATTGAAGTTATATGATCTTTATTTGATCATTGAAGTGCTCGGAAGTTCACAAAATTGAAGAAATTTGAGCTAAACCAAAAGTTGCAAAAAATGGAAATGACTTGTAATGGAAACTTTCCATTTTGGGAAAGTTTTTCAACCTCCTCTTTCTCAACCAAAAATGCTTCAAATGAAAAATTGTTGGTCATGAAAATTATAGATTGGATCATTCCCTTTTCAAAAAGTACAAGAACAAGTCCTAATTCATTATGGAACTCAAGTTATGGCCTTGCAAAGTTGGCAAAAATCCTATAATTTTCACTTTCACACCAAAGAGGATTTTTTGCAATTTCACAAACCAAGTCATTTTATGAGCTCTAATCACTCTCTAAACATCGTACACACATGATACAATGCATTGTGACCAAGATTGCCCAGAGAATAATTCCATTTCATGCCTTGAACTTCAAGTAATTCAAAAGGGGTCAAAGTTCTTCAAATTTGCAAAAGGGCATGAATCTTCTCATACACTTGCTGTATCACCCCAAATCATTTTCCATGGTTCTCCTTGATCTTTGTTGAGCCAGGACATGCCCTAAAACAGCTTCAACATGAGCTCATACCTCAAGTACACCTAATGTTGACATTTTGGCAACTTGCCCATACCAATCACCACAGGCCACCACCCACTTTCTGACCTATCAAACAATGTTATGTGGACTAAAAGCAAGCCAATCCATAACACACACAAGCTCAAATCATCTCATACACTAAGCTTCACAAAAATCACCTTTAAGCAAAAACCTTCGAAACTTTCTGTCCAGCCACTAAAACTCAAAACCAACTTCACCATTCAACTCATCATCACCATTAGAGCATTTCCCAACCATCAAACCAGCCTGAAACCCCACAAACACAAAACACAATTTCAGGCCAGTTGAGTTTCAAGCCTTCAATCCAGCCATTCTAAACACCATCCAAGCACTGCAACATCATTAGGGGGTCAAATAAAGAGGGTTTTCACAAAAGAAGAGGTTCAAAAGCTCCAGAAGTGAAAGCTTCAGCTCAGGTAGCCACCTTCAAAAAAAATTCCAAAACCTCTCTTTTATGTTATAGAATGATTATATGTGTTCTCCTGATTTCCATGATATGTTTTGTTTCGAAAATGGTTGAGTTTTAAGCATTTCACAAGCTTCTGAAATTTCTGTTTGATTTTCCGTTTTGCTTCGATTCATGTTGTTCATGTGAAATAAATGAAATTTGTTGGTTGATTCTTGTTTAGAGTGATGTGAGGATCATTTCTGGAGAGTTTGATGTGTTTATATTACGTTTTGAGTGAGATAGCATGTTTGGCTAGCCGGAGAAGATGACCGAAGCTAGCTCCGGTCACCTGAAAATGTTTAGAACCCTAATTAGGGTTTAGTGGCTCAGTTTAAATGTCAGCCCTAGGATTTTAGTTCCCGCGCGCATGAATGGTTCAGATCACTTCACATAAGTTTAATTATTAATTAATTAGGTTAATTAGTTAATTAAGCCAGATTCAATCCAGGCCTTCCATCTGCGCGCGCAGTCAAAGCCCATTCAAACCTCATCCACTGGATCAGTTGACTTCACTCATTTTCAATTTTATTTTCATTTAAATGCATTTTTCTTTACCATTTTATTTAAAATACTTATAAAAATCCTAAAAATATTTCCTTCTGCATTTTTATTTCAAATATTTTTATCCACCCAAAAACATTTTTATTTTTATTTTTTTCATATAAAAATCATTTTTAAAATATTTAAATGTTTATTTTAATTAATTAATGGAAATTAATTAATTAAAATACCATTTAGGTTTCTAAAATCTCCAAAAAAATTCACATTACATCTTAGGACATTTAGAAACATTGTCAAACCATTCATAAAAAATTATTTTTGGTTTTGACCCAACTTTGAAATGTTTCTTGAATTTAGGGTTCATAAAATTGCCTTTTTGAAACCCTAACTTAGAAAATTCTTTTCTGCCTAACCATGAAGGGTTTGATAATGATTCTTTTTGCATTGTTTTTCATATAGCATGTAGTTTCTAGGGTATTTTTGTCATGAATTTATCTTTCATTTTCCATTTGATTTGCATTTTTCCTCTTAAGGTACCCAAAAACCCTAGTTAACTTAGAAATTTCACAACTTTCTTTAGGTTAAGAGTTAGACCTTCTCCTTTGGGGTATGATATCATATGGGGTTAGGGTTCCTTTGAGTTAATTTGCAATTTTTTATCATGTGATTTGCTTCTGTTTTTGTCATTTGCATCTCATCCTTTCTTGTAACCCTAATCTTGCATCCATACTTGCATCTTACATGACATTGCATGAACATGTGAACTTGCCATGACATTCTAAGCACTTGTATGCCATCTTAGACATATTAAGACATTGCTTGAACATTGCTTGGTCATTTCTTCATACATTTTCTATGCTTTGCATCCATTTCATTTCATAAACATACATGTGTTTTCATGCTTCCTACATGCTTCCTTTGCATCCAATCTCTTGTATGAACATTCATAGAACTTGGTATGCCTTTGCATCATCTCATAGAATCATTTGCATCATGTGTTTACTTCTGGTTTTGGTTTTTTTTACCTTTTCATATGTTTTATTTTCATTTCATTTCTTTCCTTATGCTAACATTTTCAGGTGGTAAGTAATTTGAGAAGTGAATTTGCCTTAACTTCTCATTTCTCTTCATCTTCTTCATATGTATCATTGCTGCATTTTTCTTTGCTTTAGAGTGAGCTTGCTCATTCATGTTCATCATCCACTTTCTTCCTCCAAGTTACTTATCTTCTTCAGTGAAGTAAGTAACTTGTTTCTTCTGCTTCTCCTCCCTTCCATCTGCTTCTTCTATTGGTGGCTTCTCTGAAGATCTCTTTTAAGCCTTACAAACCATAGGAACATCCAAGCATGAAAATAATTAGGGTTGTGATTAGTTCCCCTTTAGCTTTTACCTTTGTGTCTTCTTTGTGTCTCTCTTCTCACCTCATCATTAGAGACTAAACCTTTAAGGTTTTAAGACTTTGTGATTAGGGTTATGCCTGCATCCTTCTCTTAGGATGGAGTGTATAACTTTAATCCTAAGTGTTAAACCATTAATTTGTTTAAACCTCTTAAACAATCCATCTAATAATCACTAAGACATTAACTTGTAACTTGGGCCTTGCATTAGGGTTCTAATTCTTCCTTTATTGGTTAAGAAGGACTAACCCTAGTGTTAATGGACAAGTCCCCCTCAAGTTGTCTTACAAACCATAAAACTCACTTCTTAATCTCACCCTTTAATTAAAATCCATTTAATAAAGGTTTGTTTTGTCATGAGCTTAATCCCTAATCATGGATTAAGTTGAGGTATCTTCCTCAGCTTAAGTGTGCTCATCTATTATCCTTCTATTAGGATGGTGTAATGAGTTAACTAATCTTTGATTATGGCTTAAACTCATTACTCAACACTAAACAAAAACTCAAAAACATCTTAATAATCTCAAGTAGGTTAATGATCGTAATCCTACATCATCATGGTAATTAAGTTGAGATATTTATCTCATACTTAAGGTATTCTCATTATCCCTAATCAAATGGAGGATATGATGAGTTTACTAACTCTTGGTTTAGGCTTAAGCTCATTAACTTGTGACAAACTCCAAAAGCAATAAAAGATTGAAAACACAAAAACAAACAATAATCGTCTCCTTCGGGATTCCTTTCTCATCATCTTCACTCACAAACGAGAACTTGCTTCTTCCGTCTAATGCAAGACAGTTAGCACTTGAGCCAGACAAGTCATACACTTGAGCATAGACAAGCAAGCAGTTCACCAGTCAATTCATCCTTCAATCTCTTTGAGTCGAACTACGGTGTTCTGACTTCCTCATTGCATGAGAGGATACGTAGGCATAACTTAACGGTTATCGAACACAAGTCTCTGTCTCTTTCCCCCTCTTCCAGCATTATCCTTTAAGCCTCATTCCTGAGTATTTCACTTCACTTTCTTGCACTGACACTTGTACATTCTCTTCCAGCTTTTGCACACAGATAGCACAAACACTACCCCTTTAAACACAAACTTTTAAGCGTGGATCTCGTCGAGTACGACAGACAATCTGGGTGCTAATACCTTCCCAGGTTGTAACCAACCCCCTTTCTCAGTTTCTCTAGTTCGCAACCGTCTTATCCATATCTTTCTAGGTTTATGCAGCATTACCTTTCCTTCGGGATAAAAATGCCTAGTTGGCGACTCTATTCAGTTCACTTCATTTCTCCTTTCGTCGACCGTTCGCGCTTGTACCGGGATGCAAATCTTCGGGAGCGACACCTAGGTTGTCAGCTGTCAAAAGCATAAGTAAAAGTTCAATTATTATTGTATATGTTGGATTGGGTGCATACACAAGAGTTGAGTATTGTTGGTCAGTTAAGTTTTAATTTTAAAATGCATTTATTCTCTTGTCTGTTACATTTTCAATGTAGAGTTTTGGTCTATGGTTGGGGTTGGTACACTTTAATATGTTTTATCAGTCTAAATTGTTGTTGGTTTAACCATACTAATATTTGTTTTCATGTGATGAAGCACCTTATATTGAAAGTCTGCACTAGCAACTACACTACCAGCTTTTGACCACTCAACAAGCATCACAGGAGTGAAAGTTGGCTTAATGGTTTTTAGAGATTTTATGGATTTGGAATATTCAAGTTGTTATGAGTTAATGGGACATAAACAAAACAAAAAGGTCGGAATAAATGTTCATTGTATCCTAATAGTGAGTTAATTAAACATATTTCATATCTAATAATTTCTATCTCTTATATATACAAGTGTAGTATGCATGTTTTCTTTTATATCTAATGCATATTTGTTCTTCCATGGTTAAGAGAATGGATTGGGAGTTGATAATGTTTAATCTCATGTTGCAGGGAAAAGAAGTGGCCTTGAATTGGAGAGTAGATTTTTTTTTTAAATTAGTAAAGTAATAGGCTAATTTAGCTCAATTAGTTACCAGGTAAGTAATCAATTCATCCTTTGTTTTTTTTATTACCATATAAGTCTTATTCTATGTGCAACTTCAAGTAATTAATTTATTTTTTAATCTTGACTGCCTTGAAAGGAATTCAACAGAATAATGAAAGATGATTTATGTATGGTTGGAGTAGAGGTCTTTAGCAGGTTGGAAAATATGGTGTGGTGAAAATTAGAAGTTGATTTGTATTTTATATATGCTCTATTGGATTGTAATGTGTAATCATGTATGTATTTCTTAGGTGAGGTTTTAAGCCAAAAGTGACAATTTATTGAGCATGATTCATCCAATTCATGTGTATTTTGCTTTTAGATTTACAATATTGAATTAAATTTTTATTTTCTTTGTAAGAATATAATAATAATATTGATTATTAATTTGGTGGAAATAATGCATTAGAATATATTCATCTTTTATAATAAAATTGATTCAAAGTCAATGCCTATTTTTTGCACAATAATTCTTTTTATTAAATGACCATTACTCTTTGATAAGTCATGTAACTAGGAAAATTTTAAAACTACAACTTTTAGTGAACAAGCAATATCATATAAAGCTAGATTTAATGTTCATTGTTATTGTTCCGGACTGGGCCTCAAGAATGTATAAGGCTACGGTCCAACAGGTCGAGCAGAGGTCCATATACTCGAGCAGGGGAACCTCCCGGTCAAACAAGCTTCTTATGCGACGGGTATACACTAAGGACGGGAAGAGAGTATGTCTGCCAGGTCATTTACCACGTCACCCAGTTGTCCCCCCTTTATCTCCTGAAAGATAGGGGCAGTTGAACCAAGGACCAGACCATTCAACTAGGTCTCCACGCTCCTCACGCGTTCCTTGGCAGTTCTTCCTTGGGCCTAGCTAATCTAGCCCAAGGAAGGACCTTGGCCCAGCGCTGGGGGCTCTCTATAAAAACCCTTTTTCACTAATGGGTCAGGTATTCTCACACACACTAAAAATTAACCTATTCTTCATTGTACCTCTTCTCACTTAAGCATTAGAGTGCCTTGCAGGTACACCCCCCTTTCTCCTCCCATTCTTTGGCTGTTACATCAAGTCACTGGAAGGTCCTTCTGATCAGGTAAGATCAGTGGTGCCGTCTGTGGGAAACTAGCTTCCCCTTCTTCTACAACAGAAGATCAAAGCTCAAACACCATCCTTCCAGCATGTCCGAAGAACAACTCAACGAACGCAACCGTCCCCTCGTCGACTACATGATGGAGGACAATCTGCAATACCATGAGGCTGACGCCCGAGATGGGCGCCCGGCCACCCCGTCTCCTGAACCCGAGAACAATGGGAACCCACCTCAAGTTCAAAACCAAGGGACAAAGGCGTTTCAGCCCATCCCCGTTCCCGTCGAAGGGTACTCCACCATGATTGCTATGGTGAATGCCCTCAACCAGGCTAGCTCCATGCTCTACCAGCAGCATGAGAGAATCATGGCCCTAGAAGCTGATCGGCTGGAGGTCCGACCTCAGCAAGAAAGAAGGACGCAACAACGTCCAGAAGCGACAAAGAAACGAGGACGTCGCTCCCTAGATCCTAACGTCAGTAGGGCACGTGCCCGCCGTGACTCTGGTCGATCGGGAACCTCACCAAGGCGCGATCGAAGTCCCGACCACAACGAGCTCTCCCCACCAAGGAGTGACGAAGAAGACCTGCATTGCCCCCTATCACGGGCAATAATGGAAGCTCCACTCCCCAAAGGCATGGAGAAGCCCCCAAATCTGGCCGTATACGACGGGACTACCGACCCCGACGATCACGTCGACAACGTCAATGCAATGCTCGACTATCGCAACGACATCACCGGGCATCTCAAGTGCAGGCTGTTCTCAACGACCATCAGGAAAGGGGTCATGTCCTAGTACAAAAGCTTGGCCCCAGAATCCATCACATCCTGGAGAGTCATGAGATCGATGTTCACGAGGCCTTTCACAGCCTCCCGACGCCATCCCAAGACAGAGGCGACTCTTGAAGCCATAGTGCAGAAGAAAAATGAGACTTTGCGCTCGTACATCGAACGATTCAACCAAGAGGCTGTCGAGGTGGACACCACGAAACACATGAAGAAATATCTCCTCGACAGGGGACTCTTGCCCGGGAGCGAGCTTAGCTGAGCCGTTGGGATAGAACCTCCCCGCACTTTGAACGACCTCCTGCATAAAGCCCAGGCTTACATCAGATACGAGGAAAAGCAGGTAGCCCACAACGCTCGCAGCAGCCGTAGTACCGGGGACACTGATCACCCCAAGCATGAAGATCCGAACATTCCCCGTTGCAACGGAGACAGACGAAGGGAAGAGAAACCCCGCGAAACCCGGGAAGGAAGGGGCCCCGCGGGCCGATACAGCGAGTATACATTACTGACAGCTCCCCGCGAGCGCATCCTCGCTGAATGCATCAACTCTGAGTTCAAACAGGGTAGGGTAAGGTTCCCAAAACCGTCTGCACCCAAGCCTCACACCGACAAGTCCAAGTACTGCAGGTTCCACAGAAGCCACGGGCATGTGACTGAAGATTGCGTTCACTTGAAAGACGCAATAGAGATCTTGATCCAAGAAGGGCATCTTAAGCAATACACTAGGAGGAACGGAACCTCCAAACACGAAGAGCCAGAAAAGAAGAGACCCCGAGAGGACACTCCCCCCGACGAGTCTCCTTGTCAGGTGGACCTTTGCATATCACGACTAGAAGATTTCAGCTTCCCCGAGACACCACCCGAAGGGTGTATCACTGCTCTCAACCCCTGGGAAGACTTTCTGACTGCCCTCGTCATATCGGGCGGAGGGATGAACGGCGAGGCCGCCGCCCTTTCAGTAAAACGCAAGTTCGACGAGCTCCTTCTGACCGCACCCGAGCAAAAGGCAACGCTGACAAAGTACCAGGGAAAATCCAACCCAATATCTTTCTTTTTGGAGGAGCTTCCAAGTGGTTCCCCAAATTCGGGCATCCCATTGTTGATTAGAGCCAAGATGGCTCAGTTCGACGTCAGACGCATTCTGGTCGATCAAGGCTGTTCGGTGGACATCATGTACGTCCACCTTTTCAAGACTCTAAAGTTAGACAAGACCAACCTATCTCCCTACGTTGGTTCCGACCTCCAAGGATTCAACGGAGCCACGACAAAGCCTTGGGGTTACGTCGAACTCCTCGTCACCTTCGGAGAGCAAGAGACGGCCATAGAAATCAAGATCCAGTTCCTGGTCATAGAATGTCCCTCTCCTTACAACTGCATTCTCGGCCGCCCGACCTTAGCCGAGCTGACCGCGGTCCCGTCTACCGTCCATCTGAAGATGAAATACTACACCAAACTAGGCCGCGTGGTCACCGTCCACGGCGACATCGAAGCTGCCCGAAGGTGTTACGATGCCGCAGTAAAAGGACAGGCCACAGTCAATACAAAGAGCAACAAAAAGCCCAGGGCCGAGGATCCTCCTTTCCAGGGTATCAATTCCATCGACCTCGATTGCCGCATCGGCCAGGACGAAACTGAAGAATGGAAACCTACTAAGGAGCAGACTTCCGCTCACCCGTTCCGCCCGATCCCGAACGGAGAGTTCGAGCTCGTCCCTCTGGGCGACAACCTTGACAGAGCAGTAAAAATAGCCAAAGGATTGCCCGAAGAAACGAGGAAGCAACTCGCGATATACCTCAGGGAGAACTCTGATCTCTTCGCGTGGAACGCCGCAGAAATGTCTGGTCTAGACCCTGAGGTCGCATGTCACTAATTAGCTTTGGACCGGGCAGTCAAGCTCGTAGCACAGCGTAGGCGCAAGCAGTCCCTCGAGAAAGCGGAGGCTGACGAGCGAGCTGTAAAAGACCTTTTAGAGGCAAATTTTATTTCTGAAGCCCAGTATACAACCTGGCTCTCTAATGTAGTCCTCGTTAAGAAAAATAATGGAAAATGGCGCATGTGTGTTGATTATACTGATCTTAATAGGGCTTGTCCCAAAGATGTTTTCCCTCTCCCTAACATAGATAAACTCGTTGACAACTCTGCAGGTTTCAGACTCTTGTCCTTCATGGATGCATACAGCGGATATAATCAAATCCCTATGTCGGACACGGACAAGAGACACATGGTGTTCATGACCCCGACCGGCAATTACTACTACAACGTAATGCCCTTCGGACTCAAGAACGCCGGGGCCACATACCAGCGCATGATGAATAAGGTGTTCAGGGGAGAAATATGGGATATGCTCGAGGTATACATGGACGACATAATCATCAAATCACACGAGGAGACCGACCACGCTCGACACCTCTACAAAGTCTTCGAGCAGGCGAGACAGTGCAAAATGAGGTTCAACCCTGAAAAATGCACATTCGGCGTACGGGCAGGAAAATTCATAGGTTTCTACCTCACCGAGAGGGGAATCGAGGCCAACCCCGACAAATGTCGAGCGTTTTCGGAATTTCTGACCCCGAAATCCAAAATATCCATCCAATCCCTCAACGGGGTGCTCGCCTCACTCTCCCGTTTCATCGCCAAATCTGCCCAGCATACGTTACCTTTCTTCAAACTCCTCCGTAAAGAGGCCAGCTTCGAATGGACCGACGAATGTGAACGGGCGCTACTCCATTTGAAGAAGGTCCTCTCCGAACCCCCGGTCCTATCACGACCATTGGAAAGGGAGACCTTATACCTGTATCTGTCTGTGGCAACCGAGACCGTCAGTGCCGTTCTAATCAGAGAGACCGACGAGGGACAAAAACCCATCTATTTCACGAGCAAAGCGCTCCAAGGCCCCGAGCTCAGATACCAACAAATCGAAAAGGTTTCCTTGGCTTTCATAAATGCAGCAAGGAGATTATGTCATTATTTCCTCACTCACACGGTCAAGGTAAGAACCGATCAACCAATAAAACAACTCCTCGGGCGACCAGACATGGCCGGCAGAATGCTAAAATGGGCTTTGGAAATTTCCGAATTCGATATACAATACGAGAGCAGGAAGGCCCTGAAGGCTCAAGCCCTGGACGACTTTGTCGCAGAAATGACTCATAGCCCGGTACCGGCGGACGGCGCCCATAAGTGGACAATCTTCGTCGACGGCGCCTCCAGCACAACGGGCAGCGGGGCCGGGATCATCCTCGAAAACGAGGAGGGGATCCTGATTGAGGTCTCATTAGCATTAGCTTTCCCAACATCGAACAACCAAGCCGAATATGAGGCTTTCATCGCCGGTCTAAGATTTGCCGAAGACCTAGGAGCAAAGGAAGTAAAAATATCAACAGACTCCCAGCTCGTAGCATCACAAGTACGGGGAGAGTACCAAACTAAGAACGACAACCTCATCGGGTACCTGGCCTTAGTCAAAGAAAGACTCGAAAAATTCGAGAAATGGGAAGTTCAACACGTACCTCGCGAGCACAACACACGAGTAGATATCCTGTCGAAACTAGCTAGCACGAGAAAGAAGGGCGGAAACAAATCAGTAATCCAGGAAATCCTTCCTCGACCTAGTATCGAGAAGCTGCCTCCCCCACTTGAGGTCAACGTGATCGGGGATACTCATTGTTGGATGACGCCCATCTGTGATTACCTCACGAAGGGCGAACTCCCCGCTGACCCTAAAGAGGCGACTGTCACCAAACGTATGGCATGCTCGTACGTCCTCCTCGAAGGGAAACTCTACCATAGGGGATTCTCCACCCTGTTACTCAAATGCGTCGAAGAAGAGAAAGTTCACGACATATTGGGGGAAATGCACCGAGGAATCAACGCTCAACATCCCGGCGGACGGTCACTCGCACGAAAGGCTCTTCGAGCAGGCTATTATTGGCCGACTATGCAAAGCGACTCCAAGGAACACGTCAAAAAATGCGAAAAATGCCAACGACACGCCGACATGCACCTCGCACCCCCGAACGAACTAAAAACACTCTCCTCTCCTTGGCCCTTCGCATGGTGGGGTATGGACATCCTCAGACCCTTCGTAACCGGATATTACCAGAATAAATACCTCATCGTAGGGGTACACTATTTTACCAAATGGATCAAAGCAGAAGCACTGGCTAAAATAACAGCACAAAACATTCTTCGATTTTTTAAACGAAATATCCTCGCTCGGTTCGGCATACCCCAGGTCCTCATCACGGACAACGGGACGCAATTCACGGACGGAGGATTCCAGGACTTCGTGGCCGGCTTAGGTACTAAACAACATTTCACATATGTCGAGCACCCTCAAACCAACGGGCAAGCAGAAGCGGCCAAAAGGGTAATCCTGCGCGGGCTGAAACGCAGACTCGGCGAGGCAAAAAGGGCATGGGTCGAAGAATTACATAACGTCCTATGGGCTTACCGCACGACACCTCACTCCACAACCGGGGAAACCCCATTCCGACTAACATACGGCACCGAAGCAGTCATCCCAGTAGAAATACGGGAGCTGACGAGACGCGTAGAGGAACCCCTAGACGAGGAGATGAACGACGAAGCACTTAGAGCCGAGTTGGATCTTGTCGACGAGATCCGCTCTGAAGTAGCCCTTAGAGAAATATCCCTAAAACAAAAAATAGCCTTGCGCCACGACGTGAAGGTAATAAAAAGAGAGTTCCAGGTGGGCAGCTTGGTCCTCAGAAGAAACCAAAAAAACCCAAGAGAGGGTAAACTGGCCGCCAACTGGGAAGGTCCCTACCGCGTCCGCGACAAGACGAGCAACAGGGCCTATTATCTAGAAAACCTACAAGGTGAAGAACTCGCTCGACCATGGAACGCAGAGAAACTTAGACAATATTACAGCTGAATATGTCACGGGGAGACATGGGAGGTACGACCATGCTCTTCACCTCCAAAACTATAGGGAGGGACCACGCTACCCGGGGACGAACACGACCCCTCCAGCGAACACAACCCTCCCCGACAGTTGGGACCTCAATCGAGCCCCAGCGTCACAGTACCAAGATCGGCAGGGCACCCAGCTCGCGATGGGAAAGCCCAAGCCCCGAGGTCAGAGTTCCCCGATGTAACACGGTGGGAGAACTGACTTTAGTTATGTTGCGGATAGCAAGAGTCGCCACCGACTTTTATTTTATCCAAAGGAAAGGCATAAAAGAACAGGAAAGACCTTTTAAAAGATTTTTGGGTCCGGGGGGTAGGTTATGTAAAGGGAAGGTATTAGCACCCTTTACATCCATGGTTATCCATGGGCTCTTATTTACTTAGCTCACTTTAAAATGTTTTTGAAAATGTGAAGTATGTGAATAGAAATTTTCATAAGAGTTTGATAATGATCCATGTACGGATGCGTAAAAAACTTGTGTTTGAAAATTGTTTGAAATTGTGAAGTGTTTGAAAAGTTTTTTTTTTTAATAGTGAGCAAGTAACTATGAGAAACCTACCCTAAAGTTTAAGTCTTTCTGTTCTTGAATCCTTTAAATGGTAAGACTATCCCTATTATTAAGGAATAGGTAGTTATTACCTTGGATGTGAGGGACAAGTAAGAGTCATTTGTTTATGTAGGCAACTGTGGGGTGTATAAGCAATTTTGGAGGGACTATCATCTTTATTCGAAAGGGACAAGATCATTACGAAGGCAACATTCGAAAGGGACTTGATCTTTTATTTGTTAATGGACTAGATGACTTTATTTTGAGGGACTTTTTGCTTTATACACCCTACTTGACCTTTTTGAATAGGCAACAATGAGAGGTAACCCTAGAAAGTGAGATGGCGATCCAAGATCGACTTACGTGTGTGAGTGTACAATTTAATATTTATCTTTAAATTAAGTGATCTAAATTATTTTTAAACATACATGTTACACTCCCTATTTACTAACCATGGTATGAAATAAATAATTTTAAACATTATAAAATATTACATCCAGGAGCAATTACAATAATAATAATAAAGCAATTTAAATAAGCAGAATATCAAATAATAATAATAATAAAAATTGGGGTTAGTGAAAATAATAATAATAATAAAAATAATACTAAATTAAATGGGGTTAGTAATAAATAAATAAATAAACATAATTAATAATAATAATGAAATAAACAAGGATATTATAATAAACAAAATTTTTAATGGTTAAATAAAAAAATATGAACAATTATATTAGTTATTATAAAATTTGAAGTTATATGTAAATTATAAAATTAAATCAATTATGAACATATTATGAAAAATAAATTATAATTACAAAAATTAGCAATTTTACCATATTTTTAAACATATAAGAAAAATTATTCACATGCAAAAATTAAATTCTAAACAATTAGAGAATACTTTCATATTATAAAAAAATAAATTAAGCATTTTAATCTTTAAACATATTTATGTACAAAATTTTAAATTATAAACAATTTATGCATTTAATAAAAATTGGATTAAGAATTACATTATAAATATAATATATACAAATAATAATATTAAACAAAAATAAAAGAAGAAAAAAAATTAGGGTTTTGAAAAGAAATATGTTTTTAGGGTTTTAAAAATAAATTAAGTTTTATATATAAGAATATTAGGTTTTTTAATATACAATATTAATTTAATTACATACATATAAATAAAAACATATAAAGAACTAAATATATCAATTTAGGTTTTAAGAAAATAATATAAGTTTTTTAAAACAAAAGAAAATGATTTACATATAATTTAGAAATTATTTTAAATTAATTTAGAAAATAAAAGGAAGAAATAACAAAAGGAATAAAACAAGAAACCAAAAAAAACAGGACCTGGGATTTGAACCCAGGTCCTTTACCTGGATACAGAAGAGCCTTGCCACTGGGCTGCGCGCTGCTAGCTGATGACAAACCACCCTCATTTGGTTTTATGCTTTGTTCCTGGAAAATCACAAAAAAGAAAGAAAAACAAAAGGCCTGGGGGGAATCGAACCCAGGACCTTGCAAGCAATCACACAAACACGTTACCATTCCAGCTGGGAGAGCGCACCTGTATATGAAACAACTACAATTCATAATATATTATGTTTAATGGATAAAAGAAAAAAACATGAAAAACTTGTCACAGTCAGGATTCGAACCCCAGCCATCCAACAATACGCACGCCTGCTTTACCACTGGGACAAGCATGAGCTTGTGAAATAAAACAGAAACTAATACATAAAATATTATACACAATATTTGAATTTTGGAAAACGCGCGCAGAGGTCTTCTTCTTCCTTGGCTCCTGCGAAATTTCCTGCGTTTTCACTTACGAATATACCTGCGAATTTCATAGCATATGGAACCTGCGAATTTCAAATACCAGCAAAACAGTACAATTTTTACAAATTGATTAATGAAACATGATCCTCACAGTCTATACAATCACACCATGTCCTTTAAATTCATTTAAATTCAGTGAATCATGAAACCCCAAATTCAAAGGTGAAACCCTAACTATGGCATCTCACGGGTTATTCACGGTTTCTTCAACTTCTTTGCCCAGAAACATTCTATACAACATCACAAACATGATTAGCCAAACAAAATTCATCAAAATGCATTGAATTAGTGAAATCGAAACAAAATAATTCATGATCAAGAATGCTTCGGGATATGCTATATGAGTGGTTTTGGATGCAAATAGGTATTGGTTTCGACTCAATGATGTCCAAGGATCATTGCTATGTTCTCAAATTACCTTCTAATGCCTTGTATGTTAAAATCCGAATTTGAGTTTGGAGAGGTTTTTGAAAATATGAAACTTACACTTTTGAGGCAGGAATTCGTGGCTTTGTGTTAGGGTTATGTAATGTACTTATAGTATGATCAATTAGGTCAGAAAAGATTGATGCTTGTGTGAAAAGTTTGATCCAAAAAGATTCAAAAAGATAAGCTTTAAAAATCAAATATTTTTGCATAAACACTTGCTATTTTAGGCCAATCATCATGATCCTCTTACCACTTTAATTTCAATCATATTTATGAATTTCTAGAAGCTTAATCTTTTTTTAATCTTTGACTTTTATATTTTATTTTAATTTAAAATGATTTTTAATGAATTAAATCAAAATAAATAAAAATAAAATGATAAAAAATCTTATTTTTGTTGACTTGGGTCGTGCATGAAGTCATAGTATGGATTGGGTCATCATATGGCAAGCCCATTTAGAAAAAATTGGTTTTAGACCTCCATTTTCTTCATAAACCAACCAAAAATTTCCCAACTTTGCAAGGGCTCACATCCTTCAATTTTAATGCTATGAGGGTGTTCTTGGACATTTTGGAAAGCTTGAAGAGTCCTCTAACCAACCCCACTGGTTTCATGTCCATATCATTTACCATTCTCAAGTTATGCCCTTTTGAAGTTGTTGACTTTTTGTTGACTTTCAAAAGGACCTATAATGTCTTAGCTCATACCTTCCAAATGAAGCATTTTTGGGCTTGGCTTGTGAGACACAGAGTTGTAGAGAATTCAATTTCCTTCAAAATGAGCTTTGTATGGAGACTTGGTGATGAAGCATGTGAAAGTTATGGCTGGTCAAAGTTCAGTTGACTTTTACTGAGGAAACCCTAATTTAGAAACCTCTGATTCTTGATGATCTGAAATCTCCTTGATGAATCGTGATCAACCCTTGATCAAATGATGAATTTTACTTCATATACTTGATGTTGGCAAAAAATCATGAAGTTTGACCACAGTTGACCTCAGTTTGACTTTTTAACTGCTTTGACTGATTTTGACTTATCTGATCATCTGACTGAGCAAACTTTTGAGAAAAGTCTTGAAACTTGTCATGGGGGTTCTTACACACATATAAGATGTTATGAAGCTCACTTGAAGTCTTGTAAGTTCATTTAGCCTGATTAAAGTCAAAACCCTAGTTTTGGATGCACTGCTTAGGAGGTGCATTGTCTGAGGGAATTGTCAACTCTTCTGACTATTTGTGAACTTTGTGAACCTTGTGAACCATCATAAAATGTCTTGTGAACCTTCTTAGCACACAAAGTCTTGTATTGTGAGGGCAAATTTTGGGGTGCAACAGCTGCCCCTGTTCAATTTTCTGAAACCTGAGGGGTTAGATTGGTATGTTTGCCAGTCGTGACCTGGAAGGTTGAAGGGGATTGAACACAAAAGCCCAAAAATTTGCACTCACCGGTGCGTAAAGTGATACTGGTGATTGGTTGAGTATGCTTGAGTGGGCTTAAAGATGCCACTTGGAGAAAAATTCTTCAGGTACATTTCTTGGAGGATAAAGCAGTCGAAAATATGAAGATATAATGATAGCTTTCAGGAGGATAAAGCAGTCCTGAGATAATAGTATGCTTTCAGGAGGATAAAGCAGTCCTGAGGTAATAATATGCTTTCAGGAGGATACAGCAGTCCTGAGATAATAATATGCTTTCAGGAGGATAAAGCAGTCCTGAGGTAATAATATGCTTTCAGGAGGATAAAGCAGTCCTGAGGTAATGACATAACTTTTGGGAAGATAAACAACGGCCCAAGGTAATGATATGCTTTCAGGAGGATAAAGAAATCCTGAGATAGGGGTGATAGCTTTCAGGAAGATAGACAACGTCCCAAGGAGATAATACGCTTTCAGGAGGATAACAACGTCCTGAGGAGATAATATGCTTTCAGAAAGATGAACAACGTTCTGAGGTATAAGAAGCTTTCAGGAGGATAAAGCAGTCCTGAGGGAGTAAGCTTTCAGGAGGATAAAGCAATCCTGAGGTGATGATATGCTTTCAGGAGGATAAAGCAGTCCTGAGGTAATAATAACTTTTGGGAAGATAAACAACGGCCCAATAGTCACAATTTATCGATGAAATTTGTCTGTTGGAGAATTAACCTGAAAACAAGGTAGCCTTCTGTATGGTAATATTAATTTATGCATTATGTATGCATGTATAATATGATGCACTTAAGTAATGTATTATGCATTTATGTATATGTATGTTATGATATAAATGATGCATGTATGACATGATGCTGCCTGAAGCGTCTGGATATCTTCGTATAACAACTGCTGGCCAGGGAAAATAAATCCCGATTCGTTATTGAAGAATATAATGAACTCATTCCCGTCTTGTTTGATAATATATTATTCATAACCTCCCGTATGCTGGGGATAGCAAAGTATACATAACCTCCCGTCTGCTGGGGATAGTAAGGTATATATAACCTTCCGTCTTCGTTTGATAGTAGGGTATACATAACCTCCCGTCTTCGTTCGTCGTACTCTTATTGGAAAGTAAATTCCCAAATATCCGTATGAGGATAAAAGAGATGGATATAAATTCCAGGGGAGATGTGACTTTATGAAGATGGATTTGTCCTACTGAGGTTTTGTAACTGTTTTGTAGAGATGAACCGGCGAAGCTTCGTTGAAATCCTTCCCCCGTTCGTCCTTAGTAAATACTATTACTGCATTTTCATGCATTTCTGGTAAACATCAATCATATTAAGCATACATGCATTTCTGGTAAACATCAATCATATTCAAAAGCATAATACATTCAAACACAACCAATGGACGTTTCGCTTATGTAAATAGGGTAAAAGTAAATCTGGATTCAAAAATGGGATTTTATTTATATCAAAGAGTGACCCATACATGGGTAAGTTTGTACAAGGAGACATAAATCCTAGTAAGAGGATTTTGCCATAAAGTTTTTACAAAAAAAAGAGAATCAGCTATGTGGGGAATAATCCTATTGAGTTTCAATTCCACTATTGCCATTATCTTCAAGTATCTCATCTTCTTGCTGTTTGAGACGGAAACGATTGGATTGAGCTTTATCTGTTCAAACTTGAGTAAGTAACACAACTAGTTGCAGTATCATGGGTGATCCAAACGAGACATAATCATACGCTTTAATCCCTAACTTTTGCCTGGATTGCCCTTTCAGGTTTTCAATCCACCGGGATACCCTTTTTTGCCCAAGCCGCCTTTTCAGGTTTTCGACTTGCCGGGTGTACATCTTTTTATATATATCCCTAATTTTTGCCCAAACCCTTTTGGTTTGCCGGGATGCCCTTATTTTTGCCTAGGCCTGTCAACCTAGCGGGTCTCTTTTCATGCGTAGTATTTTTTAACTATGTCTGCGTTTACAGGTTGTGGGAAGTCTTCACCATCCATAGTAGTGAGTATCATGGCACCTCCTGAGAACACTGTTTTGACTACAAATGGTCCTTCATATGTTGGAGTCCACTTGCCCCTGGGATCACCCTGTGGTAATATGATACGCTTGATTACCAAGTCACCAGCCTGATATACCTTTGGCTTAACCTTTTTGTTAAAAGCTTTGATCATTCGTTTCTGGTACATCTGGCCATGACAAACTGCTGCTAACCTCTTCTCATCAATCAAATTTATCTGGTCAAGTCGAGTCTTAATCCACTCATCTTCATCCAAGCCTGCATCCTTCATAATTCTTAAGGAGGGAATCTGAACTTCAATGGGCAGAACTGCTTCCATACCATAGACTAAGGAGAATGGGGTTGCCCCTGTTGAAGTGCGTATTGTGGTACGATAACCATGAAGAGCAAATGGTAACATCTCATGCCAATCCTTGTAAGTAACAGTCATCTTCTGTACAATCTTTTTAATGTTCTTATTAGCAGCTTCAACTGCCCCATTCATCTTCGGACGATACGGAGAAGAGTTGTGATGCTTAATCTTGAACTGCATGCAGAGATCAGTAATCATAGTGTTATTCAGATTAGAGCCATTGTCAGTAATAATCCTTTCAGGGATGTCATGCCTACATATGAGATTATTCTTAATGAATCGAGCCACAACATTCCTGGTAACAGATGCAAATGAAGCTGCCTCCACCCACTTCGTGAAGTAATCAATAGCAACCAGGATGAAATGATGCCCATTAGAAGCGGTAGGCTTGATCTCACCAATCATATCAATGCCCCACATAGCAAAAGGCCAAGGAGCAGTCAACACATTCAATGGTGATGGAGGTATGTGTACTTTATCAGCATAAATTTGACACTTGTGACAAGTTCTGGAGTGTTGATAGCAATCAGCTTCCATGGTAGACCAATAGTAACCTGCTCTCAATATCTTCTTTGCCATAGTATGACCACTAGAATGAGTGTCAAAGGTCCCATCATGCATATCTTCCATAATCTATGTTGCTTCCTTCTTATCCACACAACGAAGCAAGGTTGAATCATGATTGCGCTTGTACAAAATCCCATTACTCAAAAAGAACTTAGCAGAAAACCTTCTCAGAAACTTCCTATCTTTGACAGATGCCCCTTCAGGGAACTCCTGAGCTTCAAGATATCTTTTCACTTCATAGAACCAAGGCTTCTCCTCTGCCCCTTCAGTGTCAATCTCATTGCAGTATGCAGGCTTCTCAAATCTATCAATAGTAATCTTGGGAGCTTCATCATCCCAACTGATCTCAAACATGGATGCCATGGTGGCTAAGGCATCTGCCAACTGATTCTCTCTTCGTGGAATATGTCCAAAGGTAATCTCTTTGAAATGTGGGATCAAAGACAACACATGCTCTCTGTAAGGAATGAGATTATCATGTTTGGTATCCCAATCTCCTTTAATCTGACTTACTACCAGGGCTGAATCTCCATACACATCTAGGAACTGAATCTTCATATCAATGGCAGCTTTGATACCCAGGATACATGCCTCATACTCAGCCATATTATTAGTACAATAGAAACAAAGTCTGGCAGTAATCGGGGTATGACAACCTTCAGGGGAACTAATCACAACACCAACACCATTACCAAGTGCATTAGAGGCACCATCAAAAACCATAGTCCATCGGGATCCTTGTTCAGGTCCGTCATATTGTCCAGGTTCTTTGGTAATAATCATAATGTCTTCATCAGGGAACTCAAAACTCATTGATTGGTAATCATCTACTGCTTGATGAGCCAAATGATCAGCAAGAACACTTCCTTTGATGGCCTTCTGAGTAGTATACTGTATATCATATTCTGTCAAGATCATTTGCCATCTTGCAATTCTTCCGGAGAGAGCTGGTTTCTCAAATATGTACTTGATTGGATCCATCTTTGAAATCAACAAGGTAGTATGGGTCAACATATACTGTCTTAGTCGGCGAGCAGCCCATGCCAAAGCGCAGCAAGTTTTCTCGAGCAGTGAGTATCTTGTTTCACAGTCGGTAAACTTTTTGCTAAGGTAGTATATTGCCTGCTCTTTTCGACCAGACTCGTCATGTTGCCCCAACACACACCCCATTGAGTTGTCTAACACTGTTAAGTACATAATCAAGGGTCTCCCATCAACTGGTGGCATCAAAATTGGTGGTTCTAGCAAGTATCTCTTGATTTCATCAAAGGCAGTCTGGCACTCATCATTCCACTCCATCACCTGATCTTTCTTCAACAACTTGAAGATTGGCTCACATATGGCAGTTAATTGGGAAATAAATCTTGCAATGTAATTCAAACGTCCCAAGAAACCTCTAACCTCCTTCTCAGTACGGGGAGCTGGCATCTCTCGTATAGCTTTCACTTTTGCAGGATCTACTTCAATACCTTTTCCACTGACTATGAAACCCAGGAGCTTTCCAGACCTAACTCCAAAAGTACACTTGTTTGGGTTCAATCTCAACTTGTATTTCTTCAACCTCTCAAACAATTTATGCAAATGATCAAGATGTTGCTCTTCATTCTGGGACCTGGCTATCATATCATCCACATATACCTCTATCTCATGATGAATCATATCATGAAACAAAGCCACCATAGCACGCTGATATGTTGCCCCTGCATTCTTCAAACCAAATGGCATCACCTTATAACAAAAAGTGCCCCACTGTGTAACAAAGGTTGTCTTTTCCATATCTTCAGGTGCCATCTTGATCTGATTGTAACCAGAGAAACCATCCATAAAAGAGAATACCTTATGCTGAGCAGTGTTGTCTACCAGAACATCAATATGAGGAAGTGGAAAGTCATCTTTGGGGCTGGCCTTGTTCAAATCTCTGTAGTCCACACACATACGTACCTTACCATCTTTCTTAGGGACTGGTACCACATTTGCAACCCACTGAGGATAAGAAGTTACAGCTAAGAACCCTGCATTGAACTGTTTCATTACCTCTGCTTTGATCTTTTCTGACATCTCAGGACGCATACGACGAACTTTCTGCTTCTTTGGACGACAATCTTCTTTTACTGGTAACCGGTGAACCACAATGTCTGTATCCAACCCTGGCATATCTTCATAAGACCAAGCAAAGATCTCCACATAGTCACGTAACATCTGAATCAATCTGCTCTTGACACTATCCTCTAATTCAGCCCCTATCTTGACTTCTTTCCTGTTTTCTTCAGTTCCCAGATTCACAACTTCGACTGGCTCTTCATGTGGCTGTATGGCTTTCTCTTCTTGTTGTAACAACCTAGCAAGCTCTACAGGTACTTCACAATCGTCCTCATTTCCTTCTTCAGTTTGATAGATCGGATTCTCGAAATTATAATTGGCAATAGTAGAACTGTTATCAACAGGATCCAGAGTGGATGAGGATCTGCATTTTAGTGATGTGGGTGTGTGTAAGAACACATAGCTGATAAAGCAAAAATAAAAGAAAAGAAAGACAAGGAACACAATATTTACTAAAACGAAACGTCCACTGATTTTTATTGAATGAAGTATGCAAATGAAATGACAGCCCGTAACAAGCACACCATTGTGCCCCGGGTAAGGCACAAGGCTTGAAAGTTTTAATTGTTCAAGAAATTACAAACTTAAAAAAGCAACAACACAGTAATAGTATTTACTCCTGACTAAAGGAGATAGGGATAACATCTTCAGCTTTCCAATTATTGAGTCCAGCACCCACAGTAGGAAAAATCCAAGCATCCAGGTTGTAGTCTTCATCATAGTCTCCCACAGCATTGATCTGATCTTTCATAACCCCTTGATTGGTGATACGAACAGCACGAGCACGACGAACAGCCTTCTGGGACTCTGCAGTGAAACCCAAACCAAACTTGTCAGACTTGTATGGGATATCAGGAAGCTGACCCCAAATAGTACAACCACCTTCATCTACCACCGCTCTAGCATCTTTAAGGGAGGCCATTGTTGGAGGTACTCTGGTAACCACAGGAACTTTCTTGACAACCGGAGGAGCTACATAATCATTAACAATCCAAGGGACCACTTCAAATGTCTGACACGGAGTTTCAACGTATTCACCTTCCACTTCCAGATACTTGAAGGTGTTCACATGACTAACAAAATACTCTTCCTCTCCATAGACAGTAACAACTTTTCCTTCCACCGGATATCTTAGCTTCTGATGTAATGTAGAGGTTACAGCACCTGCCCCATGGATCCAGGGACGACCAAGCAGACAAGAGTACGAAGGACGAATATCCATCACATAAAATGTAGCATTAAAAATCTGAGAACCAACTTTGATGGGCAAGTCAATTTCTCCATGCACCACTCTCCTCGAACCATCAAACGCCTTCACTACTATACTACTGGGTTTCAGCACGGCATCTTCAGGACTCAGCTTATTCAGGACTTCTTTGGGCAACACATTCAGAGAGGAACCATTATCTATCAATACATGTGACAGGGTAGTGCCCCTGCATTCAATTGAGATATGCAGAGCCCTGTTATGATCCCTCTTGGCAGGGGTCAAATCAGCATCAGAAAACCCTAACACATTATCATAAGTCAGGTGGGCAACACAATTCTCGAACTGGTCAACAGAAATTGCATTGGGTACATGAACAGTCTTCAGAAACTTGATCAAAGCTTTGGCATGAGCCTCAGAACATAACAACAAAGACAGCATAGAAATCTTGGAGGGAGTATGCCCCAACTGGTCAACAATGTCATAATCACTCTTGCGAATGATTTTCAATACTTCTTCCATCTTCTTAGCAAGATCATCAGCAGCTGGCACATCAGTAGGTATAGGCTCAATAACAGGACCTTTTCCCCGAGCATCAGTGGTGGAGGTAGCAGCAGGAGTAACTGCATTCTTGGAAGTAACTGGAGGAGAGAAGACTCTTCCACTTCGTGTGATCTTACTAGATCCAGCAATATTGTCAACATCAACAGGCATATCAGCTAAGGGTTCCTGCTTAACACCATGGATATAAACATCAGATCCATAATGCCAAGGCACAGCTTTATCAGACGTATACGGAATAGGACCAGGAGGAGCCACTCTAGCTTCAGCAACAATCTTCACAGGGCCTTCAGCAGTAATTTTAATTGGACCCTTATGAGTGATTTTAACAGGACCTTTGGAAGTGATCCTTACTGGTACTCTATCAACCATATCAACCTCTTCAATCTTCCTACCTTTAGTAATATGATCCACCATACTCTCTACAGACGATGGAGCCCTCTCAAACACTATGGTATATTTATCCATGAGACGTTGAATTCCATCTCTCAATCTCCAACAACTATCCGGCTTATAGGTACAATATAAACAATCTTCACGACAACCTGGAAAGAACCCAGCTTGCACTAACTTCTTCTTAATAACAGACAATGGTGTGGTCAGCTCTGCAACTGAATAGATATGTAAATCTTCATCAATTGCATTGACAGTCTTCTCGTGATTTGGCATGGGAGCAGTAATCACATTTGGAGTACCCGGAGGGTCAAACTCAATCTCTCCAGCCTCAATCATATCTTGAATTTTGTTCTTCAAGACCCAGCAGCTATTAGTATCATGTCCCTGACAATTCGAATGATATGCACATCGTGCATTTGGATTGTACCTGGGAGAGGTAACATTGGGATTCTGAGGAGCTTCTTTCAGAGTAATAAGTTCAGCCTTCAACAAGTGTTGCAATGCCTGAGCCATTGACATGTTGATCTTAGTGAACTGCCTTTTAGCCCTCTGTTGATTGCCCTGTGGCTGCTCTGGTGTTGTAGGAGTTGGATTTGAAATATGAACTGCACTCACAGACTGATGCCTTCTACTAAGATCAGGTTGACCATAAACAGCATTGGATTCTTTCTTCCCAGTGGGAGGCTTCTTTGCAGCACCTGATGAAGAAGTACCCATTTGAATCTTGCCACTCTTGATACCATTCTCTACACGCTCTCCTGTCATTATCAACTCAGTGAAGCCAGATGATGAGCTTCCAATGAGATGACTGTAAAATGGGCCATTCAGCGTACACATGAACATATCAACCAATTCCCTGTCAGTTAAAGGGGGTTGTACTCTTCCAGCTAAGTCTCTCCACTTCTGAGCATACTCCTTGAAACTTTCTTTGGCACCCATAGACATGCTTTGCAGCTGCATGCGAGTGGGGGCTAAATCAGCATTGTATTGATACTGCTTATAGAAAGCTTCATCAAGATCATTCCAATCCCTGATGTTGACACTTTCCAATTGATAATACCACTCCAATTGAGCTCCAGATAAGCTCTCTTGGAAAAAATGGATCCACAACTTCTTATCAGCAGTGTGAGGTTGGATTCTTCTGACATAAGACCTCAGATGCAGCTTGGGACAAGAGACCCCATCATAAACAACAAAGGTAGGAACCTTGAAACCAATGGGTATGACTACCCCAGATATCAAACTCAAATCTTCAAAATCCATCCCAGAAGACTTCTGCAACTCCATAGCATCCATTCTATCCACCAGCATCTTGAATTTGTCTTCATTAGGATCATGGTAATAATTAGCCTCAGAATCATAATCCCCCACAGTGTTGTGAAGACTGCCTCCCTCTTTTTCAGATTCTTCAGATTCATAGTCTTCAACCTGTTCTTTGGTCTTGACAGGACCTCTGAACCTTCTTCCCATGTTGATCAGGCCACCTGACCTTCTAGTATTCTTAGTCTTCTTGGCCAGCAGTGTCTTCAATTCATCCTGCCCCTTGGACAAGTTCAGGATCAGCTCTTGGAACTGTGCATTCTGTGCCTGGAGATCCTTAACTGTTTGTTCAAGAGCCATTACTAAAATAAACAGCGAGAAGATGAGAAACCTGTGCACAAATAAACCTGTGTTGCAATGATATGATGCATTAATGCGTATGCAATGTTTTCAAGGACCGCAGGATTTAAATTTGCTTAAACAAACAGGAAGGTAAACTTTTATTAGTAATAAATTTGTTTTGCCTCTTGGGCTTACATAAATGAAATGAAATAAATACAAGAGATGGGGTTTTAAGTCTCCCATGGACGTTTCCTCTTTGTGTTGAGGTATGAGTTGAGATTCCGCTCCTCGTGAAGTTGCTTTGTTAGTTCCAGGATTCTTTCTTGGCTTGCTTTGTAATGAGCCTCGAAGGTATCCCTTTGCTCCTTCAACTGGATCCAGGATCTCTGTAAGTCTTCCATGTCAGTAGGCATGTCTGGGTGAAGGATGGTATAAGCAGTATCTCCTTCAGCAACAGGTTCCATGGTAACTGGCAGGATAGCAGGATATGGCATCATGAGAGTCTGAGCACGAGATCGCACCCATCTGAGATAAGCCTCCATAGGAATAGTGTACTTAGGCTCCAGAGTCTTGCTGTCAACCTTGTTCACCTTCCCCCAGGCTCGTATGAATCTCTGACGGTAACCTTGAAGATCGTTGTCGTAGTTAAACACAATGCCCTGAATCAACATGTCATGTGGACCATCACTCCGAGCATAACCAAACTGTCGTAAAGCTAGTGAAGGGTTGTAGGTAATGCCTCCTTTTATGCCTAGAAGTGGCACATTAGGAAACTCCCCACAACGGTCAATGATAGTGACATTCTCCATAGACCTGGAGCACCAATGAATATCTGAATGCGAGAGTGACATGATCCTCTTGGACCATCTGAACCCTTGCTCATTCTTCATTACTGAGCGAGGAAGGTGAGAAATAAACCACCTAGAGAGCAAAGGTATGCAGCACATCAAAGTTCCTCTTGCCCTTGTAGTACGGGTGTGAAGAGAATGCAGGATGTCCCCAAGCAATGTAGGCACTGGATTGTGACTCAGGAATATGTTGATGGCATGCACGTCTATGAACTGATCTGGATTGGGGAACAACACTAAGCCATAAATCAGTAAGGCTAAGATATCCTCAAAAGCATCATAACTCATAGCCTTCAAGAACATTTGAGCCTTCTCTATCAACACCTTAGCAAGAATACCCTTGACTCCACTTCTCGTTTCTAGAACAATGTCAGACTTCTTCAGATGTAGAGCTGTAACAATAACCTCAGGTTTAGGCTCTCTTTCCAAGCCTGTGAATGGTCTTTGATCAAGAATAGGTATACCCAGAAGTTTAGAGAACTCCTCCATGGTTGGAACCAGCTGGTAGTCGGGGAATGTGAAGCAATGGTGCTTAGGATCAAAGAACTGAAACAGAACACTCATCATGTCTTCATTGAACCCTGAGGTGACTAGATCCAATAGGTGACCATGTCTCTTGATGAACTGGGAATGATCAGACACTTGAGAAACCAACTCTTTGAGCTTGGCAGGTATGCCCACAAAGTTGATCCTGATGGTGTTTCTACGAGCAGAAGCCATGACCGGCAACAAAGAACAAAGATAAATCCTTTGGTCCTTGAAATGGTTAGTGAAAATGCTATGCTTATGATGCATAATGATGCTATGATGTTATGCTCAATCACAAACATGTGGCACACACAAACAAGTCACACCATAGCCCTAGGTTTAAAGGCTTACATGAGGTTTAAAGGTAAGTACCTTCCCCTGAAGTTTAGATGGTTCATCCTGTCCTACAAAAGTAACCAGGTTCTAAGGGATCTCAATATCATTGATCCTTCACAAGGGTGGTTGTTCAGTAGGCAACTTACTTGCCAACCAAAACCCTCCAAGTTTAGAATCTCAATGAGTGTAGCATCGAGTATCAACCAACTTCAGTCTTCACCAAAGCCGGTTATCTCACTACTTTTCTAAAGGCCAAGATGGGATAACTAGGGTTCTAAAAGTTAGTTAGTGTATTGACAACATATGGCAGCCTTATATTATCCTCAACTTGACTTAAGGAACATAAGCACCAACCAAGAAGTCACACTAACTATGGCCACCAGATCAACCATATCGGTATACGCCGTACAGTTTCCTTGGTCTATTGCCATTTACCTAAGGTACACTAGATCCGGGTTAGGATCTTTCACACATAAAGTCCAACAAGTAATATAAAGCAAACAAAGCAAACAATTTAAAGTGATCTAATTTCCTAAGGGTACCCCTCTTTTATTAAATCCCCAGCAGAGTCGCCAGTTCTGTAACACGGTGGGAGAACTGACTTTAGTTATGTTGCGGATAGCAAGAGCCGCCACCGACTTTTATTTTATCCAAAGGAAAGGCATAAAAGAACAGGAAAGACCTTTTAAAAGATTTTTGGGTCCGGGGGGTAGGTTATGTAAAGGGAAGGTATTAGCACCCTTTACATCCATGGTTATCCATGGGCTCTTATTTACTTAGCTCACTTTAAAATGTTTTTGAAAATGTGAAGTGTGTGAATAGAAATTTTCATAAGAGTTTGATAATGATCCATGTACGGATGCGTAAAAAACTTGTGTTTGAAAATTGTTTGAAATTGTGAAGTGTTTGAAAAGTTTTTTTTTGAATAGTGAGCAAGTAACTATGAGAAACCTACCCTAAAGTTTAAGTCTTTCTGTTCTTGAATCCTTTAAATGGTAAGACTATCCCTATTATTAAGGAATAGGTAGTCATTACCTTGGATGTGAGGGACAAGTAAGAGTCATCTGTTTATGTAGGCAACTGTGGGGTGTATAAGCAATTTTGGAGGGACTATCATCTTTATTCGAAAGGGACAAGATCATTACGAAGGCAACATTCGAAAGGGACTTGATCTTTTATTTGTTAAGGGACTAGATGACTTTATTTTGAGGGACTTTTTGCTTTATACACCCTACTTGACCTTTTTGAATAGGCAACAATGAGAGGTAACCCTAGAAAGTGAGATGGCGATCCAAGATCGACTTACGTGTGTGAGTGTACAATTTAATATTTATCTTTAAATTAAGTGATCTAAATTATTTTTAAATAAACATACATGTTACACTCCCTATTTACTAACCATGGTATAAAATAAATAATTTTAAACATTATAAAATATTACATCCAGGAGCAATTACAATAATAATAATAAAGCAATTTAAATAAGCAGAATATCAAATAATAATAATAAAAATTGGGGTTAGTGAAAATAATAATAATAATAAAAATAATACTAAATTAAATGGGGTTAGTAATAAATAAATAAATAAACATAATTAATAATAATAATGAAATAAACAAGGATATTATAATAAACAAAATTTTTAATGGTTAAATAAAAAAATATGAACAATTATATTAGTTATTATAAAATTTGAAGTTATATGTAAATTATAAAATTAAATCAATTATGAACATATTATGAAAAATAAATTATAATTACAAAAATTAGCAATTTTACCATATTTTTAAACATTATAAGAAAAATTATTCACATGCAAAAATTAAATTCTAAACAATTAGAGAATACTTTCATATTATAAAAAAATAAATTAAGCATTTTAATCTTTAAACATATTTATGTACAAAATTTTAAATTATAAACAATTTATGCATTTAATAAAAATTGGATTAAGAATTACATTATAAATATAATATATACAAATAATAATATTAAACAAAAATAAAAGAAGAAAAAAAATTAGGGTTTTGAAAAGAAATATGTTTTTAGGGTTTTAAAAATAAATTAAGTTTTATATATAAGAATATTAGGTTTTTTAATATACAATATTAATTTAATTACATACATATAAATAAAAACATATAAAGAACTAAATATATCAATTTAGGTTTTAAGAAAATAATATAAGTTTTTTAAAACAAAAGAAAATGATTTACATATAATTTAGAAATTATTTTAAATTAATTTAGAAAATAAAAGGAAGAAATAACAAAAGGAATAAAACAAGAAACCAAAAAAAACAGGACCTGGGATTTGAACCCAGGTCCTTTACCTGGATACAGAAGAGCCTTGCCACTGGGCTGCGCGCTGCTAGCTGATGACAAACCACCCTCATTTGGTTTTATGCTTTGTTCCTGGAAAATCACAAAAAAGAAAGAAAAACAAAAGGCCTGGGGGGAATCGAACCCAGGACCTTGCAAGCAATCACACAAACACGTTACCATTCCAGCTGGGAGAGCGCACCTGTATATGAAACAACTACAATTCATAATATATTATGTTTAATGGATAAAAGAAAAAAACATGAAAAACTTGTCACAGCCAGGATTCGAACCCCAGCCATCCAACAATACGCACGCCTGCTTTACCACTGGGACAAGCATGAGCTTGTGAAATAAAACAGAAACTAATACATAAAATATTATACACAATATTTGAATTTTGGAAAACGCGCGCAGAGGTCTTCTTCTTCCTTGGCTCCTGCGAAATTTCCTGCGTTTTCACTTACGAATATACCTGCGAATTTCATAGCATATGGAACCTGCGAATTTCAAATACCAGCAAAACAGTACAATTTTTACAAATTGATTAATGAAACATGATCCTCACAGTCTATACAATCACACCATGTCCTTTAAATTCATTTAAATTCAGTGAATCATGAAACCCCAAATTCAAAGGTGAAACCCTAACTATGGCATCTCACGGGTTATTCACGGTTTCTTCAACTTCTTTGCCCAGAAACATTCTATACAACATCACAAACATGATTAGCCAAACAAAATTCATCAAAATGCATTGAATTAGTGAAATCGAAACAAAATAATTCATGATCAAGAATGCTTCGGGATATGCTATATGAGTGGTTTTGGATGCAAATAGGTATTGGTTTCGACTCAATGATGTCCAAGGATCATTGCTATGTTCTCAAATTACCTTCTAATGCCTTGTATGTTAAAATCCGAATTTGAGTTTGGAGAGGTTTTTGAAAATATGAAACTTACACTTTTGAGGCAGGAATTCGTGGCTTTGTGTTAGGGTTATGTAATGTACTTATAGTATGATCAATTAGGTCAGAAAAGATTGATGCTTGTGTGAAAAGTTTGATCCAAAAAGATTCAAAAAGATAAGCTTTAAAAATCAAATATTTTTGCATAAACACTTGCTATTTTAGGCCAATCATCATGATCCTCTTACCACTTTAATTTCAATCATATTTATGAATTTCTAGAAGCTTAATCTTTTTTTAATCTTTGACTTTTATATTTTATTTTAATTTAAAATGATTTTTAATGAATTAAATCAAAATAAATAAAAATAAAATGATAAAAAATCTGATTTTTGTTGACTTGGGTCGTGCATGAAGTCATAGTATGGATTGGGTCATCATATGGCAAGCCCATTTAGAAAAAATTGGTTTTAGACCTCCATTTTCTTCATAAACCAACCAAAAATTTCCCAACTTTGCAAGGGCTCACATCCTTCAATTTTAATGCTATGAGGGTGTTCTTGGACATTTTGGAAAGCTTGAAGAGTCCTCTAACCAACCCCACTGGTTTCATGTCCATATCATTTACCATTCTCAAGTTATGCCCTTTTGAAGTTGTTGACTTTCAAAAGGACCTATAATGTCTTAGCTCATACCTTCCAAATGAAGCATTTTTGGGCTTGGCTTGTGAGACACAAAGTTGTAGAGAATTCAATTTCCTTCAAAATGAGCTTTGTATGGAGACTTGGTGATGAAGCATGTGAAAGTTATGGCTGGTCAAAGTTCAGTTGACTTTTACTGAGGAAACCCTAATTTAGAAACCTCTGATTCTTGATGATCTGAAATCTCCTTGATGAATCATGATCAACCCTTGATAAAATGATGAATTTTACTTCATATACTTGATGTTGGCAAAAAATCATGAAGTTTGACCACAGTTGACCTCAGTTTGACTTTTTAACTGCTTTGACTGATTTTGACTTATCTGATCATCTGACTGAGCAAACTTTTGAGAAAAGTCTTGAAACTTGTCATGGGGGTTCTTACACACATATAAGATGTTATGAAGCTCACTTGAAGTCTTGGAAGTTCATTTAGCCTGATTAAAGTCAAAACCCTAGTTTTGGATGCACTGCTTAGGAGGTGCATTGTCTGAGGGAATTGTCAACTCTTCTGACTATTTGTGAACTTTGTGAACCTTGTGAACCATCATAAAATGTCTTGTGAACCTTGTGAACCTTCTTAGCACACAAAGTCTTGTATTGTGAGGGCAAATTTTGGGGTGCAACACCCGATCACGAACTCGGCCTCGATCTTAGACGGGCACAACGCCCGCTACCTCGTCGGTTCCCTAAACCGACGAGACAAACATGGTCAAGCATAAAACAGTTCACAAAAACAACAAATATAAACTAAATAAAACCGAGCAAGGTGAAAACAAAATATTCATTCATATGCGGCCGTAGCCAAAGAAAAAGACAAGTGTGCCCGAAGGCCAATATTCTTACAAACTAGGCACACAGGCCATACAAACCAGGCATGCAAGCCATACAAAAAAAGCAAAATAAAATACATGACTCCGCCCGGAGTCACTCTTTCACATTTTCCTCCTCTTCCTCTCCTCCCAGCTCCTCCTCCGCTTCGAAAAGACACACGATCTCCCCGTTCTGGACGCAATAATTATGGGCTGACCCCTCCGTCGCCAACTCAGGGTTCAGTATCCTCAGCTGCTCGACAACATTGTCAAATCCCTCCTTAAACACAGCCACCAGGTCCTGGTTGAGTGAACGAATGTTTCCTACCAGCTCACCCCGGGAACGAAGAGCGAGCTCCTCTTCACTCTCATCAGCCAAAGGACGGATATTATCCTCGAGCAGAGCGAGACGAGCACGAAGCACAACATTTTCCTCGGCCACCTTCTTATGCTCAGCGGCTTGTTCCTCCAGGCTCGCCTTTTCCACCTTCAATGCGTCCCACTCCCCTGTCACTTCGTCCAGTTCTTTCTTCAGCCCCTCATGCAGCTGATGCTCCTCCTTGTAATCCGACAGGTCCTTCGACAACTTGTCTTTTTCGGAACGGACCTTCAGAATGGCGTCCTCCAAAGAGGCCGTGGACACAGAGGTATCGGTCAGAACCATGGTCGTCTCCATCACCCTGATGACGGCAGCCAGATCCCTCGCCAGTTCTTTGCGCCGGACACCAGCCTCTTGGCTCAGAATGGCCTTCGCCTCGGGCGCTGGCACAGCAATAACGTCTTCAACCTTGAAAAAATCCTACTCTATGTAGCAGGGAGGCAGCAAATAGCTCTCGGGGCCACCCGGACTGCTGCTCCCCGCCAAAGCAGACCTGGAAAGTGTCCCATCTGGGCGCTTCCGCTTATGGAGAGGGGAGGTCGATGGAGGCGGACTATCGGGGATGTCGATCGGAGAGAGGCGCGGAGGAGAAGAGGGCAATAGGCTCGCCATATTAGAAGTCCTGGCCCCTGAATCACCAGCTACCTCCTGGACACGAGGAGTTGTCTTCTTCTTCTTTTTGGGGACCCTGTCCGGAGCACCTGCCTGATTGGCCAGCTTGAGAACCCGATCGCGAGCAGTGGGCATAACACCTACAAAACGAAGACACAAACATCAGCGGGCAAAAACATAAAACAAAACAGCATAAGAACAAAAGGACACCTACTCAATAATTCCATGGCTTGATCCTCGGTATTAAATTCGAGCAATTCCTTTGTATTGATAAGACGAGGCTCGCAGAGCGGCATCCCGGCCTCATCAAGATAAGGCACACCCTTTCGGTCAAACCAGACCGCCAGGTTGAAACTCTGCACGAACTCCACCAGCCTCTTGTAAGCGAGTCTATCCTCAACACCCAGGCTCGAGAACTTGACCCGGTAATGGATGGTGGAAAGGTCAAAATGGTCGGGCTGCCACCTCAACGGTATCTTCAACATGAGCTTCTCCTCCCCGTCCGCATCTCGCTTGTAATAATAAAGAGAATGCAGGGCGGCACGGGTGATCGACCTCACTACATACCATCGCCATTTGAAGTGGCGGGCCGAATCCACATACGTCTTGAACAACCTCACTGGATGCTTGAAGGAGACCCAGCTATGACGCCCCCGAAGACCAGACCGTTGGAGATGGAAAATGTGGAAGAAGAGGGCCCGAGTACACCCAATGCCGAGGAAGCGTCAAACCAGCTCGTATGCCCGCATGAAAGCAATGTCGTTGGGGGTGTAACTGTGACGGCGCCAGCCGAAGCCATTTGAAGATCGACATTTGGAAGGAGTCAAAGGGCAGCCTAACCCCCGCCTCTCGAAAAGCGAACTCATACATGGCGAATTGCTTCCCCGGGAAGCAATGGCATATTCGGTCCGCCTCTTTAGGAGCCCGACACTGCCAGTTTTCACATTTATAACCTATTGAACTGTTTCTAGGCTAAATCTACCCATTCTACACAAATAAATCATGCAATCCTAGCTACTAAACGCAGAAAAACATGAAAAATAGAGGATTAAAGGCAGAACCAGTACCTGACATAGTGAAAGTTAGAGAAGTGGACGGCGGCGCTCGGGCAGCAACGGCGTTTCAGGTGGTGAGACGGGCGGAGATAGGAAATTTCTTCAGAGCTTCCGGTGAACGTCTGAGCGAAAAAGTTCAAATGAAATAACTCAACCCCTTTTTATAGCCACAGACGTGTGGATTGATGCGTCAAGTCATCATTACCTACTGCCTACGCCGTCGTTTGCACAGTAAACGAAGCGACGCACCATTAATGCTTAAACACGTCAATCCATAAGGAATTTTGAACGACGCCGAGCAACCATACACCTCCCCGACTCTACGAAGCGTCCTCGACCCCGTAAGACGTCCTCGACTCTCTTAAACGTCACGTGTCCGTCGAGGACTTTCATACTCGAATCTACAAGCCGTCCTTGACCCCGCGAGACATCCTCGACATTTTTGGACATCACGTGTCCGACGGAAAAGAATACTACAGTCCACTCTGTAAACGTCATGTTTGACTCGACCATACGCACCCTGCTTTATCCATGACGCCTGCGCCCGACTACATTACAATTCATCGCTCCGACTCGGAGACTCGACTTGGGGGGCTCCTGTTCTGGACTGGGCCTCAAGAATGTATAAGGCTACGGCCCAACAGGTCGAGCAGAGGCCCATATACTCGAGCAGGGGCACCTCCCGGTCAAACAAGCTTCTTATGCGACGGGCATACACTAAGGACGGGCAGAGAGTATGTCTGCCAGGTCATTTACCACGTCACCCAGCTGTCCCCCCTTTATCTCCTGAAAGATAGGGGCAGTTGAACCAAGGACCAGACCATTTAACTAGGTCTCCACGCTCCTCACGCGTTCCTTGGTAGTTCTTCCTTGGGCCTAGCTAATCCAGCCCAAGGAAGGACCTTGGCCCAGCGCCGGGGGCTCTCTATAAAAACCCTTTTCACTAAAGGGTCAGGTATTCTCACACACACTAAAAATTAACCTATTCTTCAGTGTACCTCTTCTCACTTAAGCATTGGAGTGCCTTGCAGGTACACCCCCCTTTCTCCTCCATTCTTTGGCCGTTACATCAAGTCACTGAAAGGTCCTTCTGATCAGGTAAGATCAGTTATAAATATGGTGTACAATTAATTTATATTAGGTTATCCATACTACCACTAATTAGTGGTATCTACGAAGGTTTTTCACAATATTTATATGTTTCTTCTTATTATTGGTCTTTGAAATTCTTTGTCAAATGTTCCATTACATTTTGTCATAATATTGTATTTTTTTCTTCTAATATTTTAATTGTGTATTTTTCCGTTTTTTGAGGCAAATTGTCCACAAATACTTCATTCAATTTGTATATATTTATGACATTATACTTACACAGACATTTTACATGATATTGATTATCTAATATTTAAATTATCAAATTTTACATATAAATAATAAAAATTTATATAAATGGTCGTACTCATGCGGATGCACAAAGACAATAAAATATACATAAATATTACTATCAGTGATAAATATTTTTAATTAATAATTAAAGTTTATTTGAGAGGTAATATTCTTGAATTCAAATGTTAAACTTTCATTTTTTTTTTCTTTTTATCTCTATCTCACATGTTGACTTTTTTCTTTCCATTTTACATAATTATTTAATTCAAAATTTAATTAATAATTAAAGTTTATATGATTATTATTCATTTTATAAATAATTAACTCATTTTAATTTTACAAGTGCATCTAAATATATTTTATAATGTATCAAAAAATTTACTCTTGCGGAATTATATTTTTGAATATATTTATTTGTATGTTTTTACCAATGTGTAAGTTCATTATCGGATTATACTCATTTATTCCCAATCTATTTTATCAAATGTCATAAGACAAAATCACTTTTCAATATTGCATCATTCAAAATTAAACTTTTACAAATATATTTATATAATTATTAACTACAAAATATAACAACTTTACCCGTGCGGGTATTTTACTAGTTTATTTATATAGAAGAGCAGACTCTAAACTAATTTCAATGAGTTGGTAACTCATCAATTCATATTCCTTAAATCTATTCTAGAATTAATGAATTTTTATTTCATTGCATCTTTTCATAATCTTATGATTTTTATTTATATAGAAGAGCAAACTCTAAACTAATTTCTATGAGTTGATAACTCATAAATTCATATTCCTTAAATCTATTATAGAATTAATGAATAAAAATGGAAACTTATTTGTGTTTGTTAACTACTTGTTTTAGTCTCATTATTGTTGTGTCCTTCCTTTTATAGTTAGGGTTTAAAAGTTAGTTAAGCATCTTACTAATCTAAGAAAGTTTGTTATAGGTGGTTAGTGAAGTTTGTCATTTAGTTGTAACTACTTTTATCACCTATATATGTTCACTTTCATGTAATGTAAAGGCTAAGCAATGATAATGAGAACTTGATGCTTCATTCTCTTTTTCTATATTCTTCTTTTTTGTTTCTCAAGCTCCATCCATGAATTTTTTTGATTGAGTGTTCATAACTTCATAGTTGTGTTATGAACTTGTTTCAATTTCTCAACATGGTATCGCATGCCTTCATCGATCTACCCCATCTCATTCATCTTTGATTCAATTTTTTCTTCTTTCGTTTTCTTTGATCTTTCACCATGCCGCCTCGACTTGATCCACAAGCAGATGTTAACAGTCTTTACTATGTTCATCCCAATGATGGACCTTCATCTGTTAAGGTTACACCGCTTCTTTAAGGTTCAAACTATCATTCATGGGCCAGAGCTATACGTAGAGCTTTGGGAGGAAAGATGAAGCTTGAACTCGTTGATGGCACCATACTAGTTCATGCAGATGATTTTGTTCATTCTTATTGTGCATGGAACAGGTGCAATATGTTAATTCACTCTTGGAAAGTCAATTATTTATCTGAATCTATTACATAGTCGATTATTTTCTAGGAAAATGTTGTTGATGCTTGGAATGATCTAAAAGAGAGATTTTCACAAGGAGATCTTGTTTGAATCTCTGAATTACAACAAGAAGTGTATATCTTGAAACAAGATTCCAAAATAGTTGCAAAATTCTACTCTACATTGAAACTTCTTTGGGAAGAACTTGAAATCTACATGCTTATGCATATTTGCAATTGTAGAATCAGATGCTCTTCTGAAGCCATGAGGCAAGCTCGCAAGAATCATACTCTGCTTCATGTTATTCGATTTCTAACTGGTTTGAATGATAACTTTGCAGTAGTTAGATCTCAAATTTTGCTCATGGATCATCTACCTAGCATGAATAGAATATTCTTTATGATACTTTAACATGAGAGACAAAATAACTTTGCTTCTACAGAAATCTCATGCTTTAATAAATGTCGTAGGATTCAAGAAACCACATGCTAAGTATAACAGTTCTACCACTCTATCTACGACTTCTAAATCCAAATTTTGTACACATTATGGTAGAATTGGACACACAATTAAGGTATGTCATCGAGAACATGGGTTCCCACCTCATTTTGGCAAGGCCTCAATGACAAATAATGTTGCAACAACTGAAAGTGAGGATAACAACTCTAATACCTCAATATCTAATGCCAACAATGCTTCTCCTACCATTACTCGGGACCAATATGAGGCTCTAATGAATCTCATTCATAATTCATCCATCAACATAGGTAATATTCTTGCAGTTTCCAACCAAGTTGGCTCATCCATAAGTCACCTGCCTTTGCACAATGAAGGTAAATCTCAAACTTTTTCTTATAAGTGTGCTCTTTAAACTCTTGGATCATTGATTCAGAAGCTAGTGCTCACATTTGTTCATCTCTCTCATGGTTTCAAACATGTAAAACTATTCAACCAATAAGTACCAGACTTCCAAATGGTCAAATTGCATTAGCTAAACATGTTGGTTCATTCATGTTTTCTCCATATTTTGTCATTAATAATGTACTTTACATTGCTAATTTTTCTGTAAATCTTATTTCAGTCTCACAATTATGCAAACAATCCAAGTATAATGTCAGTTTTACTCATGCTAATTATTTTATTTAGGATCCCATAACTCTGCAGATGATTGGTTTGGCTGAAAGCTTTGAAGGACTGTATGACTTAATCCTCAAAGAAAAGCATGGTAATGCTCATGCTACCTACCATTCTTCCACCTGTAATTTACTTGACATTGCCTTATGGCACTTTAGATTAGGTAACCTTTCACCTAGTAGAATGCAATCCCTTCATACTATACTTCCCTTTATTGTTGTAGACAAAAATGATGCATGTAATGTATGCCATTATGCTAAACATAAAAGAAATCCTTACCATTCAAATTTCAGTAAATCCAAACTTCCTTTTGAAATGATTCACTTTGACATTTGGGGTTCTATTGCTATTAAATCTCATTATGACCACTCTTATTTTTTACTGTAGTAGATGACTTTAACAGATATACCTGAATTATTTTATGAAAGTCAAATCTAAAACTAGGCAAAATGTCATAAACTTTATCAAAATGATTGAGACCCAACACAATTCCAAACTTAAAATCATAGAAGTGATAATGGCCCTGAATTCATCATGCATCAATTTTATGCCTCCAAAGGTATTTTACACCAAACAAGTTGTGTTGAATCCCCCAACAAAAATGGAAGGGTGGAGAGAAAACACCAACATATTCGTAACATTGCCCAAGCCTTTTTATTTCAAGCCAATATACCTAAAACCTTTTGGTCATATGCAGTCACACATGATGTCTATATCATAAATAAAATACCTAGCCCTATCCTAAACAACAAGTTTCCTTACCTTATGACATTCAATAAAGAACTTGATCTACATGCCTTAAAGGTATTTGGTTCTTTAACATATGTTGCCACACTCCAATCACAAAGGACCAAGCTTGATTCTAGAAGAAGAAGATACATTTTCCTGTGATTCAAGCCAGGTACCAAAGGAGTGATCCTATTAGACATCAACAATCATGACATGTTCACATATAGAAATGTCACTCACCATAAACACATTTTTCCTTTTAATTCTAATTGGAAATACTATCCTAGCCACCAACCTACAAATAATAAAAATGATACACCTCCTTACACGACTTCCGTACCTTCAACTTATGAACATGATTCTGACTATATCCTTGACTTTCACAACATACTGATATCTCCTGTGAAGATTAGAACCGTAACACACACTTAGCTCAGTCTGACTTAGTTCCTCACCCTGATAGTTCCACTGACATAGTTCCTCAACCTACTAGATCCACCAGAATCGGTAGGAACAAGCATCAACATGCTCATCTTAAGGATAATGTATGCAATACTTCAAGAAATCAGTGCATGCCTTCATCTATAGGTTTAAACTATCTTATATCTTATTTCCATACCAATAAGTTTTTTTCCTCCTAGTCATAAATCCTTTAGTTTCTCTGTCACTTAAGATAATGAGTCAAAAACTTGTGAGGAAGCATGCACATATGAGAATTGGATCCAAGCTATGAAATCAAAATTATAGGCCTTAAATATCGATGGCACTTGGAAGGTGATTGATCTTCCACCCAATGTCAAGCCTATTGGAAGCAGTTGGGTATACAAAATTAAACACAAGGTTGGTGGAACTATTGAAAGGTATAAGGCAAGGCTAGTTGTAAAAGGATACAGTCAAGTAGAAGGTTTGGATTTATTTGATACATTATCACCTATAAAAAGTTATCCACAGTCAAAGTCTTTCTGGTTGTAGCATCCATCAATAATTGGCATTTACATCAGCTTGATGTAAACAATGCATTCTTGCATGGTGACTTAAAGGATTATGTTTACATGAATGTTCCTCAAGGAATTACATGCAACAAGCCCAACCAAGTTTGCAAACTTGTCAAAAGCCTATATGGAATGAATCAGGCCAACAAAAAGTGGTATGAAAAGCTCGCATCACTATTGCTCAGTCTTGGTTACACTTAGTCCAACTCAAATTATTCCATGTTTACCTTGGCAAGGAATGGTCACATCATTATTCTCCTTGTTTATGTTGATGATGTAATCCTTGCAGGTACATCATTATCTGAGTTTGATCATATTAAGCAAGTTATGTATAATTGTAACACGGTGGGAGAACTGACTTTAGTTATGTTGCGGATAGCAAGAGTCGCCACCGACTTTTATTTTATCCAAAGGAAAGGCATAAAAGAACAGGAAAGACCTTTTAAAAGATTTTTGGGTCCGGGGGGTAGGTTATGTAAAGGGAAGGTGTTAGCACCCTTTACATCCATGGTTATCCATGGGCTCTTAGTTACTTAGCTCACTTTAAAATGTTTTTGAAATGTGAAGTGTGTGAATAAAAATTTTCTTAAGAGTTTGATAATGATCCATGTACGGATGCGTAAAAAACCTTTGTTTTGAAAATTGTTTAGAATATGTGAAGTGTTTGAAATGTTTTTGAAAAGTGAGCAAGTATCTAAGAGGAACCTACCCTAAGTTTAAGTCTTTTCTGTTCTTGAATCCTTTAAATGATAAGACTATCCCTATTATTAAGGAATAGGTAGTCATTACCTTGGATGTAAGGGACAAGTGAAGGGTCATCTTTTATTTAGGCAACTGTGGGGTGTATAAGCAATTCGAAGGGACTATCATCTTTATTCGAAAGGGACAAGATCATTACGAAGGCAACATTCGAAAGGGACTTGATCTTTTATCTGTTAAGGGACTAGATGATGTGAAATTGAGGGACTTTGCTTTATACACCCTACTTGACCTTTTTGTAATAGGCAACATGAGAGGTATCCCTAAGGAAGTGAGATGGCGATCAAGGATCGACTTACGTGTGTGAGTGTACAATTTTAATATTTATCTTTAAATTAAATGACCTAATTCCAATTTTAAAATACAAACAGGTTTTTGCACTCCCTATTTACTAACCATAGCATAAAATATGAACAATAAACATTATTACTAAATATTACACCAAGGAACAATTACATAATAATAATAAAAGCAAATTAAATAAATAAGCAAAATATTAAATAATAATAATAATTGGGTTAGTAAAATAATAATAATAATAATAATAAATCGCAATGGGGTTAGTAATAGTGAAATAAATATAAAAAATAAACATAGTTAATAATATAAGCAAAAAATATTAAAAGATTAATGAACAATTATTTTGTAAGATTAAGAATAAAATATAAACAATTATAATAATTATTATGAAATTTTAAGTTATATGCAAATTATAACAATTAAATTAATTTTAAACATATTATGAAAATAAAATTATAATTACAAAAATTAAATTAGTAATTTTTAAATATTTTTAAACATATAATAAAAATTATTTACATACTAAATTAAATTATAAACAATTTATAGAATATTTACATATTATAAAAATAGGGTTAATTATAATTATATTTACAAAATTTAATTATATTAAATAAAATATGTACATGATTAAATAAAATATGATCATAGCATTATATTTACAAAATTAAGAATTATAATAAAATTACATTTTTAATAGAAGCAAATTAGAGTTTGATTTAAAAAATATTAAGATTTATTAAAATATCAGCAAGAATTAAAATAAACAAATAAATAATATTTACAATTAGGGTTTATAAAAATAATTAGGTTTTAAAAAAATATTTTAGGGTTTATGAAAATATTAGGGTTCTATTTAGGTTTAGAATTTAAATAATAAAAATATTTATAACTTATAGATTAATAAAATTATTTAGAAAGAATAATTAGTATTTATTTACAAAAAATGTTTCTAAAGAATGAATATTTGGATTATAATTTACATAGTGATAATATTTAGGTTTTTTTTATTTAAAAATAGATTTGAATTAGTATTAATAATATCAATTGTAATTAATATATATTAAAATGTAAAAAATTAAAAAAAAACAAAAAAACACTTACCTGCTGGAGTCTGGGATTGAACCCAGGACTTCTGGATTCCCTCATGTGCAAACCAACCAGCTGAGCTACGCACACCACGTGCTTACAGAATAGTTCTTAATTATTATATAAAAAACCTGCAAAATAAAAGAGATTTTGAACAAAAAGATTAACCTGAGAATCGAACCCAGGTCATTTGCATCATGCGCGTATATGCTTGCCACTACGCCACTTGCCTTCAACTGATATTAAACACAAAACATTAATTAAATAATAATATTAAATTTGAAAACTGAAATTCGCGCGCAGGGTCATCTTCTTCCTCTAGCGCTGCGGAATTTCCTGCGAATTCCTTTACCACTTTTCCTGCGAAATTTCAAATGGCAGGTACACCTACGAAATCCAAACACCATTAAAACAGTACAATTTCATTAAATTAAGAGTGCAAACAAAGTCCAGAGATTGTTTAGGATTGATCCACGGTTTTAGAATTTGTTTATATTCATTAAAACACGAAACCCTAATTTGGAGGTCAAGAACCCTAAAATGGCATCATGCGATTCCACCATGTTTTCTTCAATCAAACCACCCAGAATTCATCACAAGCTTTCATTAAACACAAATAAACAAACAAAATTCGTTAATAGCAGTTAAATGATCGTAAACGAAAAAACCAAAAAGACATGGAATGTTGGATTCGGTTAGAGGTCCATGTGATGTTTTGAATGATGAAAATGATCCAAATACGCTCAATAATCACCATAGAATGCATTGCAACCTTTATAAAGCCTTGGAATTGTCTCAATCTCAAAATCCGAATTCAACTTTTTTTAAGAAATTTTGAGCTTTTGAAAGTGGTTCTGGAGGCAGCCAATTCCTCCCTAGTGTATTGCTTCATGTTGTTTATATATGACATAATGAAATTAGGTCAAGAGTTTGATGATTCTTTTGGATATTTGGACCTCATGAGATTGAAAAAGATTTGCTCTTAAAACTTGATTTATTTTGATCTAACATTGCTATGTTTGGATGATCTGATTTTAAGTGATATCAATCAAGTTTAAATGTTTTTTAAGACATTCTAGAAACCAAATCCTTTTCAAATATATGTTTTTTATATTTTATTTCAATTTAAATTGTATTTTAATGAATAAAATTCAAATAAATATGAAATAAAAAATAAAAAATCATAAAATAGGTGGGTTGGGTCGTGCTTGATGATATTGTAAAGTTTGGATGGCAATTTGGTGGGCTCATTTAGCAAAAATTGGTTTTAAGGCCCTATTTGCTCCATAAACTTCCCTAAAATTTCCCAACTTTGCAAAGGCACAAATCCTTCAATTTTAATGCTATGAGGGTGTTCTTGGACATTTTGGAAAGCTTGAAGAGTCCTCTAACCAACCCCACTGGTTTCATGTCCATATCATTTACCATTCTCAAGTTATGCCCTTTTGAAGTTGTTGACTTTTTGTTGACTTTCAAAAGGACCTATAATGTCTTAGCTCATACCCTCCAAATGAAGCATTTTTGGGCTTGGCTTGTGAGACACAAAGTTGTAGAGGATTCAATTTCCTTAAAAATGAGCTTTGGATGGAAAATTGGTGATGAAGCATGTGAAAGTTATGGCTGGTCAAAGTTCAGTTGACTTTTCCTGAGGAAACCCTAATTTAGAAACCTTTGATTCTTGATGATCTGAACTATCCTTGATGAATCATGATCAACCCTTGATCAAATGATGAATTTTACTTCATATACTTGATGTTGGCAAAAAATCATGAAGTTTGACTTTGGTTTGACCATAGTTGACCTCAGTTTGACTTTTTAACTGCTTTGACTGATTTTGACTTATCTGATCATCTGACTGAGCAAACCTTTGAGAAAAGTCTTGAAACTTGTCATGGGGATTCTTAAACACATGTAAGATGTTATGAAGCTCACTTGAAGTCTTGGAAGTCCATTTAGCCTGATTGAAGTCAAAACCCTAGTTTTGGATGCACTGCTTAGGAGGATGCATTGTCTGAGGGAATTGTTAAATCTTCTGACTATTTGTGAACTTTGTGAACCTTGTGAACCATCATAAAATGTCTTGTGAACCTCATGGGAGGTCTTGTGAGTCTTGTGAACCTTGTGAGCCTCATAAAGTGTCTTGTGAACTTCATGAACCTCATGAAAGGCTTTGTGAACCTTGTGAACCTCATAAAGTGTCTTGTAAACTTCATGAACTTCATGAAAGGTCTTGTGAATCTTGTGAACCTTGTGAACCTTCTTAGAACACAAAGTATTGTATTGTGAGGGCAAATTTTGGGGTGCAACAATAATGACTTCAAAATCAAGGACGTAGGAACCTTGAAATACTTCATTAGCCTTGAGACGACATATTCAAAAGAGGGCATTTTCATTTCACAAAGAAAGTATTGTCTATACTTATTAAATGATACAAGATTGATGGCTTTAAAGCCATTTGATACACCACTCAATCCCTCAATAAAACTACATAAAGACAATAGTAAGCCCTTTGAAGATGTCACTCCTTACAGAAGATTCATTGGCAGATTATTGTACTTAAACAATAATAGGCCTAATATTACTCTTGCCACATAACAAGTGAGCCAATTTCTGCATTGTCCAAGCCAAGTCCATTATCATGCATCATGCAGAGTGATCAAGTACTTGAAAGGAAATCTTGGCAAAGGTCTCATATTTCCTAGAGCTTCATCATTACAAATATTGGGATACACTGATGCAGACTAGGCAAGATATGTAGATTTTAGAAGATCCATATCAGGTTAATGATTTTTCATAGGAGCGTCTCTTATTTCATGGAAAACTAAAAAGAAATAGATCATTGCTCGACCATCTTCAGAGGAAAAGTATAAAGCTTTTGCTTCAGCCACATGTGAATTGATTTGGATGTTATATATTTTGAAGGATCTCCACATTACATGCTCCAAGATTCCAACCTTGTATTGTGATAATCAAAGTGTCATCTACATAGCTTCCAATAATGTGTCTCATGAGAGGACAAAACACCTTGAAATTGAATTTCATCTTGTGAGAGAGAAGATTAAACAAGGTGTCTTAAAGTTGCTTCCAATATCCTCCCAAGAACAGTTGGTCGATTTCTTCACAAAACCTTTGACAACAAGCAAGTTTCATAATTTCATTACCAAGCTTGGCATGATAGATATATACCATGCTTAAGCTTAAGGGAGGCTGTTAAAATAATTGATTTAGCTTCATTATTGTTGTGTCTTTCCTTTTATAGTTAGGGTTTACATGTTAGTTAAGCTTCTTACTATTCTAGGAAAGTTTGTTATAGGTGGTTAATGGAGTTTGTTATTCAGTTGTAACTACTTTTATCACCTATATATATTCACTCTAATGTAATGTAAAGTCTAAGCAATGGTAATGAGAACTTGAAGCTTCATAATCTTCTTCTACATTCTTCTTTTTTATTTATTTCTCAAGCTCCATCCATGGAGTTTTTCTTGAGTGTTCATAACTTTATAGTTGAGTTATTAACTTGTTTTCAATTTCTCAATAGTGTTTGTCATTGGAATTCCCTCAGGTCCGCAGAGATGTGATTTTCCTATTTGTAGAGTTCTTTAAAGTTCCTTGAGCCTCTTTTGATGGGGTGAAGAGAGAATCTCAATAAACCATATTTTTCTGTCTACTCTATAAATGAGAACTATAACCATATAAATAAGCATAAGGTTATTTATTATTTTTCAATATTCTATTTTTACCCCTCATCAAATTAGATATTGACTTATGGTATCTACACAATAATCTTACATTTCATGACATTTATACTTTTAACTATAAACTTACTTAATATTAATTAGACCCCTTTAATTCTTGACTAATTAAATAATGAGCCTGACACCTTAATTGTTATATTTGTGACCCAAAGTTCTAACAATCTCCAATTGGTATGTAACTTTACACACGTGTTAGACTTTATGAGCTCAAAATTTGTCATTATATATACTTCAAACATATCCAAATAATCTCGTCCATTAGCCATGCCAGTATATTGAACCAAAGTGATTTTCATTATACCAATTTTAACTAAACCCATCAATAATTACTAATACTGACATAATTAAATGACATGGATTCATCATGAAATGTGTAGCATGAAAATCACATGAATGTGGTATGTTCATTCAGTTAGTCCTACTTTACTTTAGTGAGACCATTTAATAACCTTATTGTACAAAGTGTAACTAGTTGAATATTAAACTCTATTAATCGGAAAAATATCCAAAACCAAAGTAAGCATACTTAATATCAAACACATAACACAAAATTCATAAATGCCTAACTCCCACTAAACCAAAGATTCCTCAAAACATAAAACACCCATGTGAGTGTTGTGCGCATGAAAGACCTTGGGTGGAAGATCTTTTGTAAGAGAGTCTGCTAGCATGGAGTTCGTCCTTAAATGTTATATGAAAATCTATCCATTATGTCCCCTTTTCTTAACAGGTAGGAACTTAATGTCAATATATTTTGACTTGCTTGAGCTCCTACTATTGTTGGAATATAGGATGACTGATTTATTGTCACTGTATAACTTAAGTGGTCTTTCTAATAGGGTATGTTGTGATATAATTGAAGCTCAAACCCAAGTTAATTACTTGGATTTAAAGTTATCTACTTGTATATATACATGTACATATTGTAATTCATATTACATAGCAATAACAATTTTTCATTAATAAATTTCATTTTCTCTCTCTATCTTCTTCTTTTTTTCCTTCTCTACTTAAATTATCCATTAACTTAAGACCAAAAAATAAAGCATATTGCTTTATGTTTTACTATGATAGTACAATGTACATGGGAGACAACATAACATTGTGGTAGTGTTACAGTTGTAGTATCAACACATAAGTAGCAATAAGCAGGCCAATTCAGCTTTTCAAACTTTTGTCCTCTAGCATTCATCATTATGTTTATTAGGGTTGGGCATCGGTTCGGGCCGGTTCGGATTCGGACCCAAAACCTCAAATCCTTTTTAACCTAGGGTGATAATAACAGGCCCAAATTCCGACCATTTTTTGTCGTTTTTTTTGGTTCGGTTAAAAACAGGTTTGGTTAGTAAACTCGGTTTTTTTTATAGTGGCCCAACTGGGAATTTAAGCCCAATTTTAAAATCTGTCAATTTCTATTTTATTTTTTAGTTTAAGTTTATATGATAATACTGTTTTTTTCTGTTATTGGGCCATATAAATATTTCACGTCCAAAACATAATTAATTTTTGCTTTTTATTTTTATAAATTGTGAATAAATAATTGACAGAGGACTTTTTGCTTTATATTAGTGAACTGAAACAAAGAAAAAAACTTACATGGGTGTTTTCATACCAAACTCCTACTGTGTCTTTTTGCATACTCTCAAGATCTCATCTCCACACATTCTACCAACAGAGGAATGAATGAAGTATCTACTGCTCAATGCAAGATATGGCTATGGAAAGATAATAAAATAAATATATTAGTGAAAGAAATCAGATCCTAATATAATATTAACAATGAGATTAACAAAATCAGAGCATATTATAACTTGCAAATAATCATAAGGAGGATATTAACAATGAGATTAACAAAAACTAACTTACAGATCGATTTTGATTTGCTGATATTTCAAAACGAACCCTAATTTTTCAAACATCATGAGTTTGATGGTGATAATGATGTTTGTACTGATGCTGTAAGGGAACGATGTGATTGTTGTTTGGTGGTGACAGGGAGGGAAACTTTGAAGGAGGCGACGGTGATGGAGAGGCTTGAGTTGAGGTGTGAATATGTGAGGCTGCAAATACCAACTCACTATTTGAGGTTATTTCAATCCAACTCACAAGATCTATTTTACCTGCAAATAAAAGACAAAATCTTTATTTTACAAGATCGGCACATACAAAATATATAAATCAATACACAAAACTAATTAGATCTGCACACAAAATAATCAAAATCCCTAACCTTTTCAAATCCACTAATGTGTTGGATTTGTGAATGGAGACACAAATGTCAATGCGTATACAAACTTTCATACTTACATAAGTTGGCTTGAGGACTCCTCTGCAAATCCAGAATAACAAATTAAGTCGAACTACCAAAGAACATACAAAACATTTGAACAATACAACTCAACAGAGTCACCAACATTATTGAACCATTTAAAGCTGAACTAAAAAAATTTATTGAACCATTTAAAACAAAACTCAACAGAGGTTTAAACCATTTGAAGGCTTAGAGTCAACAACAATAGTTCTTTTAAGAGAAGAGTTATCCTAACCTAATATGTTTACTTGGGCCAAAGCAAATACTTTCTGGGTCTGAATTAAATAAACCCAAACCCCACACCTGGTTTTGAAACGGTCGGGTTCAGATTTCGACGGGTGAAAAATGTATCACCGAACCCGACCAGTATTATCCAACAAAACCCTATTGCATGGACCGTTGTAACCCGCCATCCGAAGTAAACAGATCCGCTGGAGAATGACTGCTACGGTTCGGTCGGGTTTCGTCGGATGGTCTTCGACTGTCCACCCCTAATGTTTGTAACTTTAAATTGTATCCCTAATTGTTTTTCTTTCAAAAGTGTCACGTCAGTCATATATTGTGATTCAAACCTTCTACTAGCATTTTCTTCATCAAGATCGGGTGATTATAAGTCATAGATTTCTTGCGTGACATAACCTCCAAAGAAACTTCTAAACATAAAAAAACAACATAAAAGCTAAAAAAAAAATCACTTAGTGTTCTCATCACTAATTAAAATATCAAAACACAAGTAAATAATTTTAAATATGAATAAATTAACTCAATAATTTTTTTTATGACAAATGAGTGATCAATTTCATGACATTCAATTATATAACTTACGATGTCAAAAGCAGTTATCACTTTCATCACAGATTTCTAAACCTAATCTATATAATCCCCATTACATAATTTATAGAATTCTAAACCTTTTCCTTGTTTAGCAGCTGCAATTTGACTTCTCTCACATGAATATCAACCAACATCGGAGTATTATTGCATATTATTGCATTACATTGTTCAGACACCTGACTTCTCTCATATGAATATCAACCAACATCGGAGTATTATTGCATATTATTGCATTACATTGTTCAGACACCCGACTTCTCTCACATGAATATCAACCAACATCGGAGTATTATTGCATATTATTGCATTACATACACAGTGAGTTGATTTGGTGGTAACATTTTTCTTTTGTCTTTACCTATTTATCATTTAATTTTTACATTTTAATTTTATTTTATTTTAAATCTTATATTCATGATTAGATGCCCTTAATATAAACTAGTCTAGAATTCAATATGTTTTCATAGACTACTTTTTAGAGATATACTAATGACATTCTTTTTATATTTCATCTAATTGATTTTCTTTTGTTTCAATTTAATTTCATTTATGTTTTATGATTTTGCTCATGGTTGAGATTTTAAATAATAGTGGTAAAAATATGTGATTTGATTGTAATTATTGTTTAAATTTTAAAAAAAGCGCATAGAATGCATGTTTGAATTTTTTAAATATATCTTTTAAACGGTAACATAAAAAATCTCATTATACCTCATTATGATTATAGACAATGTATATATCTTATTTAAATTATTTCTGAAAAATATAGTGATATTTTCTTGAAAAAGTGTGTGAAATATTTTAAGAAATTGCGAAAGAATTTAACTTTCTATCGATAAATTTAAGGAGTTGTTTATCGTTTAAAAACTGAAAATTTAAATACTCTTAACAAAAATATTGACATACTTTCAACTAAAACTAATTCTTTAAAAAAAAATTATTTTTATAAATTTTAAGGAAGAGATTGAGGGTCTGTTTATTTTGACTTTTTTTTTAAACGATTTTTTAATTTTGAGTGAAAAAAATTATATAAAAACTTTTCATAAAATTTTCAAGTTTCAAATAAAAATTTAGTTTGAATATTTATTCTTAAAATGTTATTTTATACATTTAATCATTTTATTGAAATTTTTTTCGGGTATTAAAATTTAAAAAAAATTACTTAATTTTGAATTTATTTCAAAAAAAAATCATAAAAAAACATTGTTGAGATACAACTTTTTAAAAAAATTACGACTATATTTTGATCTTTGATAATGTATGTTTATATTATAGAATGTTAAAATTAATTTTATAATATTTTGGAAAACAATTTTTTTAAATCTATTTTTGAAAATATAAAAAAAGAATATTTTTTAAAGCTCAAACAAACAGACTTTGAATTATACAAAATTAATTCTATTGTAAATTCTTTTATAAAAAAAAGGGAAAAAAATGCACAGATTGCTTATTCACTTTTTATAATTATGATATTCATTATTTGTTTGTTTGTTTGGATAGAAATTATGTATTCACCCTCTAACGGGATAAATTAAGAATTTTTTTAACAATCCTAATTAAAATTAATTATAAGAATTTAAAATACATAATAAAACATATGTTAACATAATTAGGATATATACATATCGTACCCAAAGTAAACAATTAATAACAATAATATATATCACAAAATATATGAAATGAATCATATTACAAAACTATCACAAAATATATATATATATATATATATATATATATATATATATATATATATATATATATATATATATATATATATATATATATATATAAAACTAAAAGAATAACAACCTAAAAATAATTATAGTATGACAAGTGGATACATTCTTTTAATATGACAAAAGTTCATTAAATTTTAAGGCTAGTTTCTTTTTTTTTTTTTTTCTAATTGAAACTTTGTTTAAATGTTCTAGCACATTGTATTTTTAGAAAAACTAATAAAAAATTATGAATAACAGTTGTTATAATTATTATTGTCCAAAGTTAAAGATGTTGAATAAAAGTGTGAAGTCAAATATTTATCATGAATTTTATTTCTTAGAGGATTAATCAATACTAATACACTCTTATCTATTCTTAAAGTGGCTAGAAAATGTAATAAACATATGGCATAAATTTATATGACAAAAATATATTAAAAAAACTCAATAATCAATTATCATCTCGCAAATATATATATATATATATATATATATATATATATATATATATATATATATATATATATATATATATATATATATATATATATATATATATATATATATATATATATATCACATATCATCGTGAGAAGCTCTAACTTCTCTCTAAATTTTTTCCACCCCTTGCTTTGGGCTATGGTTGTCTTCTTCTCGTACACATCCCTGCTTAGGATCTCTTTATGGTAATCTGGGAGACTTATCTTGTTTTTAGCTTAAACTCCTAGCCTTAGGGCTAGGGGCCTTGACAAGTGTTTTCTTTCTAGGTTCTCCACTTTGAATCCTTTGAAGAACTTGGATGAGTTTTGCTTTTTCTAGGAGTCTTCCTCTTTTTCATTAGTCTTAGGAAGTGCTTTTTGGCCTCTCCTTTCTTTCATCTGTCATGGAGTGGTAATTAGTAGTTAAGAAAAAGCAGCATTATAATTGTAACGTTCAGAGTTCGATTTGGAAGGAAAACAGAGGAAATGGAGCTCCGGTAGGGGGAGGAACTTTAACCTATTTCTTCTTCACTGAGTTCCCGAATAACATGAATTCTAGAGACATGTTTGAAGTTTTTAAGGTCTATGGACTCATCTCAGAGGTTTTTATCCCTGCTAGACTGGATAAACGTGGCAAGCGTTTCGGGTTTGCTAAGTTCAGAAAAGTTCATGACATTCGTAGTATGGCCGCGAAGCTTGATAGCATTGAACTATTGGGTAGGAAAATCTATGCCAATGTCCCAAGATTTAATCCCTCCACTTTGAATCATAGTAGACCTTCTATGGTTCAATATAGACCTGTTATGGCTCTCAATAGACACATTGGGAGATCTTTCATTGCCTTAAATGGGACTAAATCCTTTGCAGAAGCCCTGGGGAATAAGGCTTCCACCAATAACATTGACAATCATGTTGATATTTCTATCACTATCAGTGAGGAATCGCTCCTTTGTTTCGCTCGTGCTTACATTGGTGTGGTCAACAAGGATGTTCACTCCCACTTGATCCAGAAGGTCATCTATGAAGAATGACTTTTCAACATAAAGGCAAGACCTTTAGGGGCTAATGCTTGTCTTCTTGAAGAAAATCTGGAAGGTGAGATTGCAGAACTGATGTTTAATAATGAAGGATGGATCACAAATGGTTCAAAGAAATTATCCCTTGGACGCCCAACTTTGTTGATGATGAGAGGTTTGCTTGGGTCAAGTGTTACGGGGTCCCTTGCCATGCTTGGAATACTCACACCTTTCAAAGTATTACCAACAAGTTTGGAACCTATATTAGTTGTGATCAGGGCGCTGATAATTTATCCTCCTTTGAAGTTGCAAGAATTCTTCTTAAAACCAAGAACCTTGCTGAGTTGAATGTGTCGTTGTCCATTTCTATCAATAATACTCTTTTATCTATTACTTTGATTGAGGACCATTGTGGTAATGCCATGGCTGGAGGGGAAAACTTTGCTGATGACCAAGTTCAATCTAGTGAGATTGACTCTGATGACTTCGTGGATAATGTGGATGGCGCGTGGGAGAGCGACAATGTTGATAGGATAGCTGGCCCTACTTTGTCTAGTTCCTTGGGAAGAGTTGGTAAAAAGATTACAAATAACACCTTTTTGGTTTCTGATACCCCTTCAGTGGCAGAGACCCCCCTATTGTTACTTGTTTGGGGAATAGACAACTTGGAGCTACATCGCATGTTGAGCCCTCATTAATTGCACCTGAAAAGTTGACTTTAGATAAGGAGGTTTTATGTGATAAAGTTGATAATGTTAGCAGAAATACCTTGAAGACCATGTATGTGGGGAACGATTCGAATTCCAACCATAACAGATGTGACCCACCTCTTTCAAATGACCAGGTTGGCTTTGGTCCCACTGTTGTTAGCCAAAGAGAGCCTGATGGAGCGAACTCAAATTTTTTCTTTTCTTCCTATGATCCAATTGAGAACCCATTGCATGCTTCTGCTGACCTTGTTAGTAAGCCCAAAAGAAATAAGTCATTGGTTGATATTTATGACCGTGTAAAAATTCCTTTTTCACCCTCATATTTCTCAACACTTCTTCATACCTTCACCAAAGGTCACTTTGGACGCAAATTCCCTTCTTCCTCCTTGGATTCTTCGGATTCAGTGGTCAAGGCAACCACTTCTTGCTCACCTTTGCGCTCTGATCACTCCCTTTCTCTTGGGGTATCTATCATTGAATCTGACATTGGAAGAGGCAATGCCAAATGCAAGAAAGTTCTTGAAGGCGTTCCCTCTAGAATTTGGCATGATATGAAATCTCTTGGTATTTAAGCCAAAGAGGATGAAGAGGATTTCGAAGGTCTTATAAGAAGGATGCAATTGAGAGACAAATCAGTTAAAAAGAAGGGTGTAGCTACCAATTCTCGACGAATCTGATCTCTTTTAATGTTCGAGGATGCAACTCTTCTTTGAAGAGAAGAAGGATTAAACATATCATTTCAAAGGGTCACACAGATATATTTTTTTCCTCCAAGAGACCAAGATTAGACACATGACTGACTTTCTTGTTCAGAGTATGTGGTCACGAGATGAATTTGATTGGACTACTTCTAATTTTGATGGACAATCAGGGGGGCTCATCATCATTTAGAGGAAGAATTTCGGTCTCGCAATTTCTAGGTTCAGAGGATCTGGTTTTCTGGGAATCAGTATCATGGTCAATGACCTTTTACTTTACTTCCTCAACATCTATTCACCTTACAGATTTTTTGATAAAAGAAAACTTTGGGCTGACCTTCTCTCTTTTAGAAGTAATATTACTGATGGAGGTCTGGTCTTGGGGGAGATTTCAAATCCATTAGGCTTGTTGAGGAAAGAATTTGGAGAGCTCCTTCAAATCTAAGGGAAATAGAGGAATTCAATTTCTTTTTGGATAGCTTAGACTTGGTTGATTTTCCTATTATGGGAAATAAGTTTACCTGACATAAAGTTGATGGCTCTTGCAGAAGCAAAATTGACAGGATACTTGTGGACAATTATCTGGTTGATAGATTAACTTAGAATTACCAAGTATTAGGAAACAAAGACATTTCTGATCATAGGTCAATTTGGCTCTTGTCTAAGAAATCGAATTGGGGGCATGTTCCTTTTCGCTTCTTCAATGCCTGGCTGGAACACAAAGAGTTTCTAGATTTGGTGAAACTGTTTTGGAATTCTGTCAATTTAACATGTTCGAAATACTCAATTTTGTTGGAAAGGTTTAGAGTGCTTAAGCTTAATCTGAAATGGTGGAACTTAAATGTCTTCGAGAAACTCGATCTTGAGATTGAACAAGAGGTTAAACGGCTGAATGATATTGAAGACGACTTGGTTTTTCCCTCTATCATCCATCCTACTGCTTAGGATTTGTCAGCAAGACTTGTTGTGCAGGAAAACATATGGAGGAACTTGAGATTGAAGGAGAGTATAATTCATCAAAAATATAGAGCCAAATGGAAGATTGAAGGAGACCTCAATACCAAATACTTTCATGCTTCCCTTATAACTCGTAACAGAGTTAACTCTTTCTCAGTCATGAAGATGAATGGTGAGTTGATCAGTGATCCGTCTGTTATCAAATATAAGGTTGTGAATCATTTCAAGAAGAAATTTTCTAGCAACTCTAAGGCAAGACCTATTTTTGACTTTTGTGATTTTTCAAAGCTTTCTTTAGAGGATTCTTCTTTGCTTGATTCTGACTTCTCTATCCAAGAGATTGATGATGTTGTCTTCAGCTCCAACGTTAATAAGTCACCAAGACCTGATGGTTACAACTTCAATTTATTCAACATTGCTGGGACATTATAAGCAATGACTTCACTTCTTGCATCTTGGAGTTTTGTACAACGACTTCTCTTCCCAAACAGTTTGTTTCCACACATCTTGCTCTGATTCCCAAAGTAGTTGATCCTCAAAAATTCGATGATTATAGACCTATTGGATTGATAGGCTGCGTGCTTAAGGTCATCTCAAAAATCTTAGCAAAAAGATTGAGCGAAGTCATTAACACCCTGATTTCACCTACACAAACCGCTTTTAGCCCTGACATGAAGCTTCTTGACGGAGTCCTTGTTGCCAATGAAACTTTGGATTGGGCTAGAAGAAGAAAAAAGGCTTGCTTATTCCTAAAATTCGATTTTTCTCAAGCTTTTGATTGTGTCAATTGGGATTTTTTTTATAGATACTCTTAATGCTATGGGCTTTGGCTCAAAGTGGATCAGCTGGATCAAAGGCACTGTTTGTAATAGCTTCCTATCAATCCTATTGAACGGCACCCCCACCAATGATTTCATTGCGTCCAGAGGCCTCAGACAAGGAGATCCCATATCGCCTTTTTTATTCGCCATAGTCTCCGAAGGGCTTTCCAAACTGCTCAGCAGAGCTTTGAATTCTAACTTCTTGTATGGCTTTCACTTTGATGATTTTGTTTCCGCTAGCCTTCTCCAATTCGCAGACGACACGATATTAATTTGTGATGGTAGCTACACTAATATTTGGGAAATTAAAGCCATTTTGTGTGGCTTCAATCTCATTTCAGGACTAGGTATCAACTTTGCAAAAAGCTGCATCTATGGTCTTGGCTTGAACGAAAATTTCCTTCTAGCGGCTCGACAATTTCTTCACTGCAAGTCAGGTATTCTACCCTTCAATTTCATAGGTATTATGGTTGGTGGAAATCATAGAAGAAAGAGTTTTTGGAATTCGGTTATCGATCGGTTTCACTCACGGATGTCATCGTGGATAGGTAGGAACTTGTCCCTTGGAGGAAGAATAACACTCATAAATTTAGTCCTCACAAATCTTCCTTCTCATTATTTGTCTTTCTTTAAAATGCCAACTGTTGTCACGAATAAAATTATTGTTATCCAAAGGAACTTCCTCTGGTCTAGTTTGACAGGAAAGAGGAGTGTCGCTTGGATACGTTGTTCCACTATTTGTCTTCCTAAGAACCTTGGAGGAATTGGCATTAAACATATTGGCAGGTTTAACATTGCCCTCATTTCAAAATGGTTTTGGAAGTTTATCAATCATGATGAGGAAATATGGAGACCAATTCTTAAGTTCAGATATGGAAACGAGGCCCAGAACCTCTTAAATCACGATCCATCTTTGTCTGCGGCGCATGACTCTCTTTGGATGCGTGATTTATTGAATTCTATTGTGCCTTCGACAAACTTCGATTTCAAACAATTCTTTCTCTGCATAATTGGTTTAGGTACTAACACTAGTTTTTGGAAATCACATTGGTTGGGGACGGAAGTCCTACAATCTACTTTTCCGCTGTTGTTTCTTGCTGGACTGAATCAAAATGCTTCGGTTTTTAAAATGGGACAATGGCACAACAATTCTTGGATTTGGAGGATTAATATAAATGATTTTGCATACTATTTTGATCTTGAAAGTGACTTCAATCTATTGAATTCTTTAATCCAAGCTCATCCTACTCAAACGAATTCTTTCTTGGTTGATACATGGTCTTGGCCAGCAGACCCGGATTTTGGTTTTTCTGTCAAATCCTCTTACACCCTTCAATCTTATGTTGTTCAATTTGCGGGTTTTGACGAAGTCATTCTTCTTGCTTTGAACACTATATGGAAGACTTCCATTCCTATCAAGATCAAGGCATTTGCTTGGCGTTTGTTTCATAACCATCTTCCAACAAGAGACAACCACTTTAAGAGGGACATCATTGACAATCCCCGCGAATTGGTTTGCCCTATCTGTTTTATTGAACCCGAAAACGTTTTCCACCTATTATTCTCTTGTCACAAGGCCATTTTAATTTGGAAGAGAATTTGCGCTTGGGTGGATATCGAATGGGTGGATGACACAAATTGTTGCAAAAACTCTTTGACTTGGTTTTTGAGGCTTAAAGGAAAATGCAAACCTCGGTTCAGGAACTCGATTTAGTATATTTCTTGCTAGAATATTTGGTTAGCAAGGAATAAGGTCATGTTTAGGCGGATGATGTTGATACTATTTTTCACAATATCATTTCTTCCTCTTGGAATTGGTTGGCTCTTGGTAGGAATCTAATCATGTCTTGTACTCTCTTATAGTGGTACAATCTTCCTTTACATTTTTTGTAATTACAGTTCCTTTTTTGATTCCTTTGTATTCCATGGGTTAGAGATTCCCTTTATCTCTCTTATTGGATTTTAGCTTATAAAAAAAACTCATTCATAATATTAAAAATATTATTGTTTCATTAAACTTCTCATTATCAAACAAAACAAGTTTAACTCATACTCATTAAAGAAAACACAACATAGAAAGATCTTAAGATCTTAAGATACACATTCCTAAATAAGAATATAAAAATGATAAATATAAGGACGACACTTCAATCACTTGCAATTTGTTAATTAGCGAGTCACGTCTTCCAACATGCCTCCTAACATTGTATTCCTTCAAATCTGACAAGACTGGAGTCGCGATGGACCTTTGGCTCTTACGTAATTTCTCTTATGCGGAAATCCTTTCAAATTTAATAACCTTTTTCTTCATTGCATTGAAGATCTATTTATAGAGGTTCCCTAACTACATAATGTCTCTCTCTTTGGATCTTGTGCCATTACAAATTATCCATTATCTTAAGACCAAAAAATAAAACATATTATCTTATGTTTTACACTGATAGCACAGTGCACATGGGAGACAACATGACATTGTGACAATGTTATAATAGTAGTAGTAGCGTAGGAGTAGCAATCAGTGGGCCAATACATCTTTTAAAAAATTTATCCTCTAGCGTTCATCTTTATCTCTTTAACTTTACATCTTATCCCCAAATGATTCCCTTTCAACTTTGTCACATCAATCCTAATGTTTTGATTTAAACTTTATACTAGCATTTTCTCCATCAAGGCCTAGTGAGTATAGGTCATAGGTTTCTAGCGTAACAAAACCTGTCACCAAAACAACTTCTGCATATAAAAAACAGGTTTGTTATTCCTACACCCTTTTTTGACACCAATACATACATTGTATTTACTGTTCACCGTATTTATACGGTGAACAGTGTATTTTTCAATTAAAAAAATATGTTTAATGAATAGTGTTAGTGAACAGTAAAACCGTACATGAACAGTGTCGTATGAATAGTTCCAACGCATGAACAATACACGTGAACAATATCCATGAACAATGATTTTAAAAGTAGTAAAATAAGTTGGTTAATGCAATGTAAAAACTTGGTTAATGCAGTAATGAAGTTGGTTAATAACGTTCAGGCATTAAAAATAAATTTAGTAGTCACCAAAGTTGGTTAATGCAGTATAAAAACTTGGTTAATGCAATAATGAAGTTGGTTAATAAATGTTCAGAAAAATAAAAAATAAAATATTAAAAAAATATTTTTTTATATTATTTTTAAAAAATATTATTATAATATTTCACTGTTCACCGTATTGGTGAACAGTGAAATACGGTGTAGGTGTATAGTTTGGTGTAGGAATATCATTTTTGTATAAAAAACTACATAAAAACTAAATGAAATAGAACTCCATGTTCTCATCACTAATTAAAATAACATAAGTAAATAATCCTTAATAAGCATAAATTAACTAGATAATTTAAGTATTAAAGGGTTAAATATTTCATAATAAATGAGTTATCAGTTAATGATATTCAGTTATGAAATTGAGGGTGTCAGGTGTTATAAAATAACCCTTATCACACAATTTACTAATGCTAAGGAGATTATTCTTAAGCAATTTCACAAACAAAACAACATCTATGGTGATTGTGTATGAGTTTTCAAAACATGTTCTCCTAATGTTTTACCTTTGTTGTTGTCTCCATATGTAACGAAGTCACGCTCTTTCTTGGAAAAGTTAATGAACAACAATGTTTCTCATGTCATATACCTTGAACATCCACTATCTTAGAACCACGTCCTATTTGCAGTTGTAAGAGATTCATACAAGACAATTAACATGACAATTTAGGTCCCCGACTAATGTTGGATCCTTGGGGGTTAGTCTTATGACTCTTAGATTTCCATGTCATGAGACCATTTGGAAATTTTACATGTAGAATCTGATATTTATGCGAAATGTGTCCTTTTAAATAACAATAATGGAAGGAAACTTTAGAAGCAATGTTATTTTCTAGTAACATGAGCATATTTTCTATTTCGTTTTTCAAAATCTTGTTCATCGTCACTCAAACTAATTGAAGTAATAGTAGATGTTTTAGTTAGTTATGTTATTTTTCCATTTAAACTCTAGAAGCAAAGTTATCTTGTATGATATTATTATCTTTATCCTAATCGTTCCATTTTTTTAATCTATTTCTTTATAATTATTAATAATAATGGAATTGAAGTAAGCACCCCATAACTATACGATTTCTAAAATTCTAAATATTTTATGAAAAAAAATAAAAGTATTGTCTTCTTGTTAACCACTATTATATTAAAAACTCATCTTTCATTATCAATGATACAAGAAAGAAGATAAAGTACAAAGTGAATGAAAAACTGATATATTGCACTTTGTGAGAAATGAGTTTTTGTTACTTGATAATGAATATTACAAATGTACTTATATACAAAAGAGTAACCAAGTTAATGCACAATTAATTGCTAACAACTTTTCTAATAGAAAATAGTTAGCTATGTTAATGCTACTCTAATACCCCCCTCAAAACTAAGGAGTGTTGACTGGAAGAAACAACTTTGAGTTTGCACCGCATATCCTGAAAAGTCATCGTGCTGAGGGGCTTAGTAAGCATATTCGTAAGTTGAGCAGCAGCCGGAACATGAAAAATTTCCATTGTACCTGCAATACTCTCTCTAACAAAATGAATATCTAGCTCTATATGTTTCGTGCGAGCATGTAGAACCGGGTTGTGAGACAGCATAACCGCACTCAGGTATCACATAAGATAGTGGGTTTGTGGATAGGGACTTTGAGTTCAATTAGTAAAGATTCTAACCGGAGTATTTCTGAGGTAGTGTGTGCAAGAGCCTAGTATTCTGCCTCTGTACGTGAGCGAGCAACCAATGACTATTTCTTAGAACTCCAAGCTACTAAATTTGGCCCAAAGAAAATACATGAACCTGATGTGGATCTGCGGTAATCCGGATCACTGGCCTAATTTGAATCACTATAGGCTCTCAAAGAAACTTTTGATGTAGAAACAGAAGGAGAAAGAACAAGACCATATTGGGCAGTTCCACTGAGATACCTTAGTAATCTTCGAACCGCTGACCAATGAGTATCAAACGGGCACGCCATGAATTGGAAAGCTTTGTTGACACTAAAGGCAATATCTGGCCTAGTCAAAGTCACATATTGCAAAGCACCAACAATCAATTTATATAGATGAGGATCAGAAAAATGATTAGTACCGTGTTTGTTGAGTTTGCAAGTACTCATCATAGGAGTGGGAACTCAATTTGCTTGACTCATTTTTGCTCTTGCAAGAAGATCCTGAATATATTTGGTATGCGTAAGAGAAGAGCTCCAGTGCTGTAGAATTTTACCTCAATACCTAGGAAGTACCTCGGACGACCAAGCTTCTTAAGAGAAAAAGTATTATACAACTTGTTGATAAGATCGTGTATAAGTGCAGAATTAGAATCAGTTAGTATAATATCATCTACATAAACCAAACATACATTGAGATACCTTGTTTGTTATATACAAATAAGGAATTGTCACATTTTGAAGCAAGAAAACCAAATTGAAGTTAGGCTTGTGTCAACTTCTCATACCAAGCCCGTGGGGCCTGTTTAAGACCATGTATCACTTTATTTAGTTTTCAAACAAGATTTTTGTCAGCTGCAACAAAGGCATGGGTTGTGTCATATACACCTCGTCATGAAGAACACCATTGAGAAAAACGTTGTTAACATCAATTTGTTGTATGTCCCATTTATTGGTAATAGCCTGTGTTAGAATAACTCTAATGGTAGTTGGTTTCACAACTAGAGAGAAAGTCTTAGTATAATCAAAACCCTGCTCTTGGTGAAACCCCATAGCCACAAGTATGGCCTTATGCTTCTGAATAGAACCAACAACATTTTATTTAAGTTTAAAAACCCATATGCATCCTACTTCTTTTCTGTTTGGAGGAAGACTTGTTAATGTCCTAGTATTGTTGTCTGGTAAGGATTCAAATTCATCTTTCATAGCTTTAGTCCAGGTTGGTTGCAATAGTGCTTGTTTTACACTAGTGAGTTCAGTTTCAATGTGTGCAATACATGCCTTTGGTTTGGAATGATCAGTATTGGCTCTAGTAAGTATAGGATGAGCATTAGTTGGTGGAGGGTTAGAGGGTAACTGAGAAGACTCAAACACTGCTATACAAGATGAAAGAGAGATTTCGTTGGAACAAAAGGTACTAGGAGTGTTTTGTTCAGGCTGCAAAACATTAGGTGTAGTAACTTGTTCAAGCTAAGGTACATAATTTGTAATGTGATAGTCAGATTGATCAACTCTAGGTGAAGTATAATCCTCAGGATAATTGACTTCAACACCTGTTGGACTGAGACTATAAATAGTCCTCTCATTCTGGTTATTACCCAAATGGCGATTTTTTTACCAAAATGCCACACTTTTGAAATTAATATACCAAAATGCCACACTTTGTAAAAAAAGTACCAAAATGCCACATATAAAATAGAGGTTCGTCCATACTAAGTACAAACCCTATATTTTTTAAAGGGGTCGCCCACATGGTGGACTACCGGTACTATGTTGTACCGGTTCGTCCATGCTAATGGCTGACCTGTATTATTAAAAAATTTCATCACAGGTTCGTCCTTTCTCTTGACAAACCCTTCCAATATTTTTTTTTTAATTTTATTATTTACGTTTTGTTTTATTTTATATTTTAATATTATTCTTTATTTGAATATAAGATAATTAATAATATAACATAATACAATAATTTTAGACTGAGTTGAGAATATTGGTTAAAATTGATGTGGAACAACTACCCAACACACACCCTTATCTATATATAACAAAAAATTATTAAAATAATATACTGGTAGCCATTGACTGGACGAACCGAAAATTTAATCATATTAAAATAAATAAAATATTTAATCATATTAAAATATTAAAATAAATAAAAGATTTAATAATATTAAAATGAATTTTGTTAAAATGAATTTTATTAAAATATATAATTAATGTATAATTAGTGTGGTATCAGAGCCTGTACAGAAAGAAGGGGTGCATATGGTATGAATATAATAAAGAGAGTGAGTAAGGGAGAAAACCACCTAAATATGGAACCACCTGAACCAAACACTCAACCTATCACTACCACTTCTTCTTTATCGCTTCCTAAACTCTGTAAAAAGACTAATTCCCATAAAATAGAGAACCTTATTGAGTACTCTCATGTTCCAGAAGATGCTCAAATTGCCGAAACAATACCTCCTCTATTAAGTCCGTACAACATCTTCAAGAGACAACGAAGTGTTACCAGATCTATCCGAAATCTTATCTCTACAAACCGCCCTCAAATGAAAGAATACATCCAGTCATCTAGACTAGACCAATGTAGCCTAAGAGCTACAAACCAGGAGCAGTATGTAGATCTGGAGATTCCTCAATATCTCATAAACCACTGGAAGACTGAAGGATACACAGCCTTACACTTTGGGGCTGTCAGGCTCATCCTTTCCCTTCATGGAAGGAAGAACCAACCCGTCTTTTGCAAAATAGCTCTACTGGACTCCAGCTACCTCCACTATGAAAATGCTGTGATAGGGACTGTTCTAACTACACTTCATGCAGGAAGTGTTGTCCTCACCATTTTTCCAAACTATAACGTAAGTCTTAATGATAATACTTTATCTACAAGACTGAAAGTACAAGTCCAGATCACCGGAACTGACCAAGTTCCAGAAGCTATGTCAGCCACCCTTCATCACCAAATAATATACCGCTTACAAAATCACTCAATAGATCTTCCGATCTCAGGATGCTCTTCTGATTCCCTATTGGTTGTTACCAATAGAGAAGAAGACATACCCTCGATAGTCCAAATTCCCAGAAGAATCACAAGAGAAGAATTGACTCAACTAATTCCCCTTGAATGGATAACCAACTACGAGAGACTTCATGTTGACAGACGACCTATCCAATCCCAAGAGGCTACTTTTAGAAGATCCGTTGACAAGACCGTCAAAACGATTTTCAAGAAGCCAGACGAAGGGTCGAGCTCAATATCTCCAATCTTCCATACAATGATGATCCAACCAGTTCTCAAAGAAGACTGGTGTCCTGTCCATGCTGTTACGGCAGAGGGAAAACCCATCTACACTGACAAAATAGATGGCCACTTCCTCTGGGATGTTGATCCAACAAGATGTGACCCAGATTGTGACTGCTGGATGCACGACAATGATATCGACCGAGATATCATTTTTCCCAAAACAAAGAAAAAAGGAAAGTGCAAACCTCCTCCACCTCCACAAAGGAGATCTGATCCAGACAATGGTCCATGGGTAGGAATCCATGGAAAAAAGAAACCCCTCAACATCTATGAAGAAGGACTTAAGATTCTTCGGAAAGAAGGATTGCTACCACCTGATGATCCGACTCTTATTACATGGTCACCGACAGACCACTGTAAACCACTACATCCTCCAGATGTAGCCCAACCAATTCCTTGTTTTATGTACTCATCCACAAATTCAGAGTACGATCAACAATTTCCTGCTTTGGAAAGAAAGATGGATCCAATCACAGGCCGAACATCCAAGCCTTTCATTCATCCAAGTGAAGTTCAGCCAGATGGGAAGCTTAAACCTTTAACTCAAGCTGAAGAAGTTCTAAACTGGCAATCTGAGAACATGGTTTCTCAAAATGAAATTCTCCAAAACCTTGACAAAAAGGTAGACAAGATTGCGGGGAAAATAGATGAAACAGATAAGTACCTCAAGGTTTTATCCCAAAAAATGCAGAAACACTACAGGAGCTTGAAAGCCCAAGTATCCCAACTAGATCGTGATTTGCGAAAGATGTTAGAAGAGAGGAATTTTGGCCAAACTTTTGACCAAAAGGAAAGAGAGATCAGAAGTCTACAAGGCCAAGTAAAAGAGATAGATGATTTCTTAAGGGCCTCTCATGAAAGAAACACCAAGCCTGTTGAAAACTCTTTCTTAGACCCTCCTACTTTTCCTACATATTTCAAACTACCAGAAAGACCTTCTCCTTTCTACCCTTCCTATGTTTCATCACCACCAAACCTGGTCAAATACATACCTACAACTTACAGACCGAAATCCACCAAAACTACCACTACCTCAACCTCCAGGAAAAAAGAGAAAGCTGTTTGTTTGAATACCTCATCATCAGAATCCCAAGATATCCCTGAAACACCTCCTCCAAAAATCCAAAAGGAAGAAAAATTTCCTGATCAAGGTTTCTAAGCCTTGGCAATTACTAGAAATTATGAATCTTCCCAAAATAATCACTCTGAATCTTCAACACAAAAGGAAGACGAATCTTCTTCAGATGGTGACAACAACTCTGATCAAGAAACATCCTCTGATGAAACACCGAGATCCTTTTCATCTATACCAGAATCCGAAGACCATCATATCCCAAGACTCTTCATGACAAATATAAAAGAGGAAGAATCCTTTTTTGAAGAGGAATCCCCTGAAGAAACTCTAGTCCCTGAAAGGACTAGACCAAATGGCGGTCCCTGGTTCACTTTTGATGATATACCACCCAGCCGATGGAGAAAGAGACTACTGGAATTTGGAGCTTGGCTTGACACCCAAATGATGAAGACAAGTGCAGATAACTATAAAATCATTGAAGAATTTTGCTGTAGAATGACCGGAACGATGAAAGAATGGTATCATAATCTTGGAGATTTCAAACAAGATGAGTTGCATCGTTTAGAAACTACGGCTAATGTTCTTGGTGTGCTTCACCGTGAATTCATTGGTGACATGGAGATATTTGATAGGAAAAACAGACAAGAATTCTTTGAGATGAAGTGTTGCTCTCTCAAAACAAAGGATCTTGACAAACACTATCATAGGATGGCACAGAGGTATTATGTCCTTAATGGATACAATGATCCTAGTCTAAAGAATACATATGTGTCCTCTCTACCACAAGAACTCCAACCAGAAATTCACAGGATGTTAGCCACAACTCAAAGGGATATTAAAACCATGAGTCTTGGCCAAATCCACCAGGTGACACTAGAAGCACTTGAAAAGCTCTGCAGTTTCCACCATCAATTCTCCGAAGTTATAGAACAAAAGTCCAAATTCACCCAAGCATGTAAGAAGCCCTACCTGGAGATTAAGTGTAAAGACAAAAGATGTAGTTGTGCAACAACAAAGAAACATCATCACAAAAAATACACCAAATCTCCTAGGATATTCAAGGGAAAGAAAAGAAAGAATATGAAGTTCTTTAGGAAAAAACCTTTCCGAGGAAAAGGAAGAAATCAAAGATGCTTTATTTGTGGAAAAAAGGGGCACTTCTCTAAAGAATGTCCTAATAACACTCATAAAGCTGCAAAACTGATTAATTCACTTCAGCCTCTAGAAGGAGACTTAGAATCTTTATATTCTGAACAAAGCTCTGCTGATGAAGAAACAATTTTTGCCCTCCAAGGCTCTTCCTCCGATGAAGCCTCGTTTTCAGAAAATGACGATGACACATATCTCCCTGTTTACTCCTTCAAAGAGATAAGCAGCTCTCTTCCTACTACACCACTTCCTTGTGTTGAAGCCCATATCCTCGCAACAAAGTTTTCCCGTCCGAAAAAGGTCATAGCTTACATGGACACTGGAGCCCAGATCACAATGATGAATCCCAACATTCTCCCTGCAGAATCATGGGTGACGCATGCTGCATACTTTGTAGCAGCAGATGGAAAAGTTTTCAAAACAGATTTAATGACCAAAGACAAAATAGGAATTAAATTCTTCCCAGACTGCATAGTCTGGACCAGAGTCATTGGCAGTAATCTTCCAAACAAAGATATTGTAGTAGGAATGGATGTCTATTCAGCAGCAAGTAGACTTCAAATTCTCCCCACGGGAATTAAATACAAAAGAGAATTCAAAGCTTATTCTGGGATATTGAAACTATACTCACTTTCCAAAATCCCTGCTGGCTATGAAGAAATAAAGTCCAACTTGCTCAAATTATGTGCTGACAACCATGAAGATTTCTGTCACCCAAAACCTCTATGGAAGAATAAAGACTTCTTCGTTCAACTTCCTTTCAAGCTAAATGAAGATGTTAATCCAACCAAGGCCACTCATCCAGGAATGAGTCCATCAGATTACACATTAGCCAGGGAAGAATGCAACCAGCTTCTCAAGCAAGGTCTGATAGAACCTACTAAATCAGAATGGGCTTGCCAAGCATTTTATGTGGAAAAGAGATCTGAAAAGTTGAGAGGAAAGAAGAGGCTAGTAATCGATTACAAACCTCTAAATCATTTTCTCAAAGATGATAAATTTCCTATTCCAAAGGCCTCGTCATTGAATGTTTTCATCAAAGATGCCCAGATCTATTCTAAGTTCGATCTCAAGTCAGGTTTTTGGCAACTAGGCATTGACCCTGAGGATCGTCACAAAACAGCATTCTGCATTCCTAATGCCCAGTACCAATGGACGGTGTTACCATTTGGACTTAAGGTGGCCCCATCTCTCTTTCAAAAAGCCATGACTAGAATTTTTGAACCCATTCTCAATAGTATCCTGATCTATATTGATGATGTGCTATTATTCTCAAAAGATGAAAAAGCCCATAAACAATTATTGGGCCGATTCCTTCAAATAGCCCAACATCATGGAATGATGCTCTCTGAAAAGAAAAGTCAAGTGGGGCAAACAGAGATTGATTTCCTAGGGATGCATTTTTCCCAAGGAAAATATCAACCCCAACCTCATATTGCCCAGGAACTATTAAACTTTCCTGATGAAAATCTCACAATTAAGCAGATCCAACAATTTCTGGGTATAATTAATTATATCCGAGATTTCCTGCCGAAGCTGGCGAGATACACAAGTCCCTTATCCCAAATGCTGAAGAAAAAACCTCCACCATGGGGAGAAAAACAAACTGAAGCAATAAAAGCGTTGAAGAAAATCGCACAAGCTCCACCTGCCCTAAAGATTCCTGGAAATGGCAAGAGAATCCTGCAGACCGATGCCAGTGATCACTATTGGGGAGCAGTTCTGATAGAAGAACTTGATGGAAAAAGATACTATTATGGTCATGCCAGTGGTCAATTTAAAGAAGCTGAAAAACACTACCACACCACCTACAAAGAAGCTCTCGCCGTGAAAATGGGAATCCAAAAGTTTGACTTTCACCTAAGAGGCTACCAGTTTGAAGTACAGATGGATAACTCCTCTTTTCCTAAGATCCTTGAATTCAAGAATAAGATGCCTCCTGATCCTCAAACTCTCAGGCTCAAAGATTGGTTTTCTAGATATGATTTCTCTGTAAAACATATCAAAGGAAATCAAAATGTAATCCCTGATCTACTATCCCGACCTATGAAACCTATCCAGATCATCACAGCCAAACATACTTTTCCTCTGATTCTCATGGTCAAGCCATTACCAGCCCATGCATCCAAAACCAAAAATCTTCCTCCAGGAGTAACAATATCTTTTTCACCGTCCCAGCTCAAGCAGTATGCCAGGAACAATCTCTTCTACTACATGACAAAAATCATAAGGAATAAACTACCTGACCATAGTCCTTATTTCCCAGACACACCTTTTCTCCTACCAATTTTAGTAAACCCAAATGTTAAATTCACAAAAAACCATTTATGGTATATCTGGTGTGCCACCTGTTTGTATTTTATGCCTGTTCTCATTCCCACTGAGGCCATGTATCAACACATAATGGATCCCAAGAATCAAAAGTCTTTAATTTGGACTACTCTTGAGTGGTACTCTCCATTACAATGGTGGAGAGATCAATTAAAACCGATCATAGACGAAGTCCAAGCTCGGAGATTATCCCCTGAAGATATTAGCAAACTCAAGTCTGTTTTCTTTCTACACAGGCCTTATATGACAGATCCTGTAACCAAGCTGCTTGATTGTAAGAGTTATGTTCATCTTTGGGAAACTATTAATGAATATCCTCCCAGCCTAAAAATCACAAGGGAATTATTGGAGTATGTTAATTTCATTAATTTGTATGATCCAAAGAACCTTGATGATAGTTCAACCTGCATCAGTCATGAAAAGTTCAGGAGACCAGAAGTAGGAGAAAGCTCGACTCAAGCCACACAACAGAAACCAGATTCTCCGATGGAAGCTGAATTCTCAGAAGGACAAGTGGCAGACGCTAATACAAAATTAGCAGATCACGCTTACATGATGGATGACACCTGGCAGCATGAGTCATCTCAGTATAAAGATTGCTTTTCTGATGAAAATTTATCCGATCAGAACATGTCCCCCTCTCATGAACCCATTTGCAAAGACTAAATGGACAAGTGTCCTTCAAAGACCATAAGCATGTTTGTGAATAGTAATATTTCGTCCTTTTGTGTAATAAGACTACAATAATGTAATCCATAATGGATAAGTGTGTCGGGTGGTTTGAAAAAGGCATTTATATAGTATAAAGAATGCCATGCTTGTAAATAGTGTTGCTTTTGTCTTATTTGTACCTCCTTGGCTATAAAAGGAGGGTCCTTGTAACATATTTTCATCAAGCAATCACAAATAAACTCTCTTGTGTGCTTAAGAACAAACATGTTCTAAAAATCTTTTCTTTCTCTCTCAAAGCTTTAGTTATTATGTTCATATCATAAATCCCCTCAAAGATGCAAGTATGCTCTACACCTGCCTCTAAATGAGGATCTTGTGTATCAGAAAACATCTGACCATTGATCCATACTACGGTCCTTGCTATCATGAAATTTCAGTTTTAATTGTTGGTCTGTGTTATGCCTATGTTTGGCTATTTGATGACGATACAGTTAATGCTGGTTTCATGGTATGTAAGGCTCCCGGACAGTGTGGTATCAGAGCCTGTACAGAAAGAAGGGGTGCATATGGTATGAATATAATAAAGAGAGTGAGTAAGGGAGAAAACCACCTAAATATGGAACCACCTGAACCAAACACTCAACCTATCACTACCACTTCTTCTTTATCGCTTCCTAAACTCTGTAAAAAGACTAATTCCCATAAAATAGAGAACCTTATTGAGTACTCTCATGTTCCAGAAGATGCTCAAATTGCCGAAACAATACCTCCTCTATTAAGTCCGTACAACATCTTCAAGAGACAACGAAGTGTTACCAGATCTATCCGAAATCTTATCTCTACAAACCGCCCTCAAATGAAAGAATACATCCAGTCATCTAGACTAGACCAATGTAGCCTAAGAGCTACAAACCAGGAGCAGTATGTAGATCTGGAGATTCCTCAATATCTCATAAACCACTGGAAGACTGAAGGATACACAGCCTTACACTTTGGGGCTGTCAGGCTCATCCTTTCCCTTCATGGAAGGAAGAACCAACCCGTCTTTTGCAAAATAGCTCTACTGGACTCCAGCTACCTCCACTATGAAAATGCTGTGATAGGGACTGTTCTAACTACACTTCATGCAGGAAGTGTTGTCCTCACCATTTTTCCAAACTATAACGTAAGTCTTAATGATAATACTTTATCTACAAGACTGAAAGTACAAGTCCAGATCACCGGAACTGACCAAGTTCCAGAAGCTATGTCAGCCACCCTTCATCACCAAATAATATACCGCTTACAAAATCACTCAATAGATCTTCCGATCTCAGGATGCTCTTCTGATTCCCTATTGGTTGTTACCAATAGAGAAGAAGACATACCCTCGATAGTCCAAATTCCCAGAAGAATCACAAGAGAAGAATTGACTCAACTAATTCCCCTTGAATGGATAACCAACTACGAGAGACTTCATGTTGACAGACGACCTATCCAATCCCAAGAGGCTACTTTTAGAAGATCCGTTGACAAGACCGTCAAAACGATTTTCAAGAAGCCAGACGAAGGGTCGAGCTCAATATCTCCAATATTCCATACAATGATGATCCAACCAGTTCTCAAAGAAGACTGGTGTCCTGTCCATGCTGTTACGGCAGAGGGAAAACCCATCTACACTGACAAAATAGATGGCCACTTCCTCTGGGATGTTGATCCAACAAGATGTGACCCAGATTGTGACTGCTGGATGCACGACAATGATATCGACCGAGATATCATTTTTCCCAAAACAAAGAAAAAAGGAAAGTGCAAACCTCCTCCACCTCCACAAAGGAGATCTGATCCAGACAATGGTCCATGGGTAGGAATCCATGGAAAAAAGAAACCCCTCAACATCTATGAAGAAGGACTTAAGATTCTTCGGAAAGAAGGATTGCTACCACCTGATGATCCGACTCTTATTACATGGTCACCGACAGACCACTGTAAACCACTACATCCTCCAGATGTAGCCTAACCAATTCCTTGTTTTATGTACTCATCCACAAATTCAGAGTACGATCAACAATTTCCTGCTTTGGAAAGAAAGATGGATCCAATCACAGGCCGAACATCCAAGCCTTTCATTCATCCAAGTGAAGTTCAGCCAGATGGGAAGCTTAAACCTTTAACTCAAGCTGAAGAAGTTCTAAACTGGCAATCTGAGAACATGGTTTCTCAAAATGAAATTCTCCAAAACCTTGACAAAAAGGTAGACAAGATTGCGGGGAAAATAGATGAAACAGATGAGTACCTCAAGGTTTTATCCCAAAAAATGCAGAAACACTACAGGAGCTTGAAAGCCCAAGTATCCCAACTAGATCGTGATTTGCGAAAGATGTTAGAAGAGAGGAATTTTGGCCAAACTTTTGACCAAAAGGAAAGAGAGATCAGAAGTCTACAAGGCCAAGTAAAAGAGATAGATGATTTCTTAAGGGCCTCTCATGAAAGAAACACCAAGCCTGTTGAAAACTCTTTCTTAGACCCTCCTACTTTTCCTACATATTTCAAACTACCAGAAAGGCCTTCTCCTTTCTACCCTTCCTATGTTTCATCACCACCAAACCTGGTCAAATACATACCTACAACTTACAGACCGAAATCCACCAAAACTACCACTACCTCAACCTCCAGGAAAAAAGAGAAAGCTGTTTGTTTGAATACCTCATCATCAGAATCCCAAGATATCCCTGAAACACCTCCTCCGAAAATCCAAAAGGAAGAAAAATTTCCTGATCAAGGTTTCCAAGCCTTGGCAATTACTAGAAATTATGAATCTTCCCAAAATAATCACTCTGAATCTTCAACACAAAAGGAAGACGAATCTTCTTCAGATGGTGACAACAACTCTGATCAAGAAACATCCTCTGATGAAACACCGAGATCCTTTTCATCTATACCAGAATCCGAAGACCATCATATCCCAAGACTCTTCATGACAAATATAAAAGAGGAAGAATCCTTTTTTGAAGAGGAATCCCCTGAAGAAACTCTAGTCCCTGAAAGGACTAGACCAAATGGCGGTCCCTGGTTCACTTTTGATGATATACCACCCAGCCGATGGAGAAAGAGACTACTGGAATTTGGAGCTTGGCTTGACACCCAAATGATGAAGACAAGTGCAGATAACTATAAAATCATTGAAGAATTTTGCTGTAGAATGACCGGAACGATGAAAGAATGGTATCATAATCTTGGAGATTTCAAACAAGATGAGTTGCATCGTTTAGAAACTACGGCTAATGTTCTTGGTGTGCTTCACCGTGAATTCATTGGTGACATGGAGATATTTGATAGGAAAAACAGACAAGAATTCTTTGAGATGAAGTGTTGCTCTCTCAAAACAAAGGATCTTGACAAACACTATCATAGGATGGCACAGAGGTATTATGTCCTTAATGGATACAATGATCCTAGTCTAAAGAATACATATGTGTCCTCTCTACCACAAGAACTCCAACCAGAAATTCACAGGATGTTAGCCACAACTCAAAGGGATATTAAAACCATGAGTCTTGGCCAAATCCACCAGGTGACACTAGAAGCACTTGAAAAGCTCTGCAGTTTCCACCATCAATTCTCCGAAGTTATAGAACAAAAGTCCAAATTCACCCAAGCATGTAAGAAGCCCTACCTGGAGATTAAGTGTAAAGACAAAAGATGTAGTTGTGCAACAACAAAGAAACATCATCACAAAAAATACACCAAATCTCCTAGGATATTCAAGGGAAAGAAAAGAAAGAATATGAAGTTCTTTAGGAAAAAACCTTTCCGAGGAAAAGGAAGAAATCAAAGATGCTTTATTTGTGGAAAAAAGGGGCACTTCTCTAAAGAATGTCCTAATAACACTCATAAAGCTGCAAAACTGATTAATTCACTTCAGCCTCTAGAAGGAGACTTAGAATCTTTATATTCTGAACAAAGCTCTGCTGATGAAGAAACAATTTTTGCCCTCCAAGGCTCTTCCTCCGATGAAGCCTCGTTTTCAGAAAATGACGATGACACATATCTCCCTGTTTACTCCTTCAAAGAGATAAGCAGCTCTCTTCCTACTACACCACTTCCTTGTGTTGAAGCCCATATCCTCGCAACAAAGTTTTCCCGTCCGAAAAAGGTCATAGCTTACATGGACACTGGAGCCCAGATCACAATGATGAATCCCAACATTCTCCCTGCAGAATCATGGGTGACGCATGCTGCATACTTTGTAGCAGCAGATGGAAAAGTTTTCAAAACAGATTTAATGACCAAAGACAAAATAGGAATTAAATTCTTCCCAGACTGCATAGTCTGGACCAGAGTCATTGGCAGTAATCTTCCAAACAAAGATATTGTAGTAGGAATGGATGTCTATTCAGCAGCAAGTAGACTTCAAATTCTCCCCACGGGAATTAAATACAAAAGAGAATTCAAAGCTTATTCTGGGATATTGAAACTATACTCACTTTCCAAAATCCCTGCTGGCTATGAAGAAATAAAGTCCAACTTGCTCAAATTATGTGCTGACAACCATGAAGATTTCTGTCACCCAAAACCTCTATGGAAGAATAAAGACTTCTTCGTTCAACTTCCTTTCAAGCTAAATGAAGATGTTAATCCAACCAAGGCCACTCATCCAGGAATGAGTCCATCAGATTACACATTAGCCAGGGAAGAATGCAACCAGCTTCTCAAGCAAGGTCTGATAGAACCTACTAAATCAGAATGGGCTTGCCAAGCATTTTATGTGGAAAAGAGATCTGAAAAGTTGAGAGGAAAGAAGAGGCTAGTAATCGATTACAAACCTCTAAATCATTTTCTCAAAGATGATAAATTTCCTATTCCAAAGGCCTCGTCATTGAATGTTTTCATCAAAGATGCCCAGATCTATTCTAAGTTCGATCTCAAGTCAGGTTTTTGGCAACTAGGCATTGACCCTGAGGATCGTCACAAAACAGCATTCTGCATTCCTAATGCCCAGTACCAATGGACGGTGTTACCATTTGGACTTAAGGTGGCCCCATCTCTCTTTCAAAAAGCCATGACTAGAATTTTTGAACCCATTCTCAATAGTATCCTGATCTATATTGATGATGTGCTATTATTCTCAAAAGATGAAAAAGCCCATAAACAATTATTGGGCCGATTCCTTCAAATAGCCCAACATCATGGAATGATGCTCTCTGAAAAGAAAAGTCAAGTGGGGCAAACAGAGATTGATTTCCTAGGGATGCATTTTTCCCAAGGAAAATATCAACCCCAACCTCATATTGCCCAGGAACTATTAAACTTTCCTGATGAAAATCTCACAATTAAGCAGATCCAACAATTTCTGGGTATAATTAATTATATCCGAGATTTCCTGCCGAAGCTGGCGAGATACACAAGTCCCTTATCCCAAATGCTGAAGAAAAAACCTCCACCATGGGGAGAAAAACAAACTGAAGCAATAAAAGCGTTGAAGAAAATCGCACAAGCTCCACCTGCCCTAAAGATTCCTGGAAATGGCAAGAGAATCCTGCAGACCGATGCCAGTGATCACTATTGGGGAGCAGTTCTGATAGAAGAACTTGATGGAAAAAGATACTATTATGGTCATGCCAGTGGTCAATTTAAAGAAGCTGAAAAACACTACCACACCACCTACAAAGAAGCTCTCGCCGTGAAAATGGGAATCCAAAAGTTTGACTTTCACCTAAGAGGCTACCAGTTTGAAGTACAGATGGATAACTCCTCTTTTCCTAAGATCCTTGAATTCAAGAATAAGATGCCTCCTGATCCTCAAACTCTCAGGCTCAAAGATTGGTTTTCTAGATATGATTTCTCTGTAAAACATATCAAAGGAAATCAAAATGTAATCCCTGATCTACTATCCCGACCTATGAAACCTATCCAGATCATCACAGCCAAACATACTTTTCCTCTGATTCTCATGGTCAAGCCATTACCAGCCCATGCATCCAAAACCAAAAATCTTCCTCCAGGAGTAACAATATCTTTTTCACCGTCCCAGCTCAAGCAGTATGCCAGGAACAATCTCTTCTACTACATGACAAAAATCATAAGGAATAAACTACCTGACCATAGTCCTTATTTCCCAGACACACCTTTTCTCCTACCAATTTTAGTAAACCCAAATGTTAAATTCACAAAAAACCATTTATGGTATATCTGGTGTGCCACCTGTTTGTATTTTATGCCTGTTCTCATTCCCACTGAGGCCATGTATCAACACATAATGGATCCCAAGAATCAAAAGTCTTTAATTTGGACTACTCTTGAGTGGTACTCTCCATTACAATGGTGGAGAGATCAATTAAAACCGATCATAGACGAAGTCCAAGCTCGGAGATTATCCCCTGAAGATATTAGCAAACTCAAGTCTGTTTTCTTTCTACACAGGCCTTATATGACAGATCCTGTAACCAAGCTGCTTGATTGTAAGAGTTATGTTCATCTTTGGGAAACTATTAATGAATATCCTCCCAGCCTAAAAATCACAAGGGAATTATTGGAGTATGTTAATTTCATTAATTTGTATGATCCAAAGAACCTTGATGATAGTTCAACCTGCATCAGTCATGAAAAGTTCAGGAGACCAGAAGTAGGAGAAAGCTCGACTCAAGCCACACAACAGAAACCAGATTCTCCGATGGAAGCTGAATTCTCAGAAGGACAAGTGGCAGACGCTAATACAAAATTAGCAGATCACGCTTACATGATGGATGACACCTGGCAGCATGAGTCATCTCAGTATAAAGATTGCTTTTCTGATGAAAATTTATCCGATCAGAACATGTCCCCCTCTCATGAACCCATTTGCAAAGACTAAATGGACAAGTGTCCTTCAAAGACCATAAACATGTTTGTGAATAGTAATATTTCGTCCTTAATTATGTTATATTATTAAAATAAAGAATAATATTAAAATTATTGTATTATTTTAATGTTATAATTAAAATAAAGAATAATATTAAAATTATTGTATTATGTTATATTATTAATTATGTTATATTCAAATAAAGAATAATATTAAAATATAAAATAAAACAAAACGTAAATAATAAAATAAAAAAAAATTGGAAGGGTTTGTCAAGAAAAAGGACGAACCTGTGATGAAAATTTTTAATAATACAGGTCAGCCATTAGCATGGACGAACCGGTACAACATAGTACCGGTAGTCCACCATGTGGGCGAACCCCTTTAAAAAATATAGGGTTTGTACTTAGTGTGGACGAACCTCTATTTTATATGTGGCATTTTGGTACTTCTTTTTACAAAGTGTGGCATTTTGGTATATTAATTTCAAAAGTGTGGCATTTTGGTAAAAAAAATCCCAAATGGCTACTAGAGTCACTAGTATGAAGACTTGAACTATTATAGAGATCTAGAATTAAATTAATAAATAAATCTTGAAGAGTATTATGGTGAATGGTTTCAGTAGGAAAGAAAGCAGTAGTAGCTGCATTAGTTTGAGTTGCTACTAATAATGGAGATAAGCTCAGCAGGGTACATGGAGTAGAACTAGGTGTTGCACCCCAAAATTTGCCCTCACAATACAAGACTTTGTGTGCTAAGAAGGTTCACAAGGTTCACAAGTTTCTCAATGCTTATATAACCTTTCATGAGGTTCTTGAAGTCTACAAGTCACTTCTTGAAGGTTCACAAGGTTCACAAGCTTCTCAACATTTACAAGACCTTTCATGAGTTTCATGAAGTCCACAAGTTACTTCTTGAAGGTTCACAAGGTTCACAAGATTCACAATGATTACAAAGCTTTCCTGAGGTTCATAAGGTCTACAAAGTCACTTTATGAGGTTCACAAGGTTCACAAGCTTCTCAACATTTACAAGACCTTTCATGAGGTTCATGAAGTCCACAAGTTACTTCTTGAAGGTTCACAAGGTTCACAAGTTCCATAATGCTTTCAATACCTTTCTTGAGGTTCATGAAGTCTACAAGTCACTTCATGAGGTTCACAAGGTTCACAAGCTTCACAATACCTCCCATGAGTATCACAAGACATTTTATGATGGTTCACAAGGTTCACAAAGTTCACAATTGGTCAAAAGAGTTGATAATTCCCTTAGACAAGGCACCTCCTAGGCAGTGCATCCAAAACTAGGGTTTTGACTTTAATCAGGCTAAATGGACTTCCAATACCTCAAGTGAGCTTCATAACATCTTATATGTGTATAAGAACCCCCATGACAAGTTTCAAGACTTTTCTCAAAAGTTTGCTCAGTCAGATGATCAGATAAGTCAAAATCAGTCAGTACAGTTAAAAAGTCAAACTGAGGTCAACTGTGGTCAAACCAAAGTCAAACTTCATGATTTTTTGCCAACATCAAGTATATGAAGTAAAATTCATCATTTGATCAAGGGTTGATCATGATTCATCAAGGAGATTCCAGATCATCAATAATCAGGAGTTTCTAAATTAGGGTTTCCTTAGTAAAAGTCAACTGAACTTTGACCAGCCATAACTTTCACATACGTCATCACCAAGTCTCCATCCAAAGCTCATTTTGAAGGAAATTGAATTCTATACAACTTTTATGTTGCAAGTTAAGCCCAAAAATGCTTCATTTGGAAGATATGAGCTAAGACATTATAGGTCATTTCAAAAGTCAACAAAAAGTCAACAACTTCAAAAGGGCATAACTTGAGATTGGTAAATGATATGGACCTGAAACCAATGGGGTTGTTTAGAGGACTCTTCAAGCTTTCCAAAAAGTCCAAAAACACCTCATACCTTTAAAATTGAGGGAGATATGCTCTTGCAAAGTTGGGAAATTTTGTGATGGTTTATATTGAAAATGGGGGTCTAGAACCAATTCCTTCCAAATGGGCTTGCTAAATTGTGATCCAATCCACATCATATCATCATGCACGACCCAATTGACCAAAATTCAGAATTTTTATTATTTTATTTTTATTTATTATTGATTTAATTCATAAAAATCATTTTAAATAAATATAAAATATGAAAATCTATTTTTGGGTGAAGATTGAGCTTCTAGAATTTCATAAATGTTGATTGAATTTGAAAGAGAAAGGAATCATGAGATTGATCCAAGAATAGCAAGTCTTCATGAACAAATATTTGACTTTTACACCATGATCTTTTTCAATCTTTTTTGGATCAAATCTCCACACAACCAATGAGTTTTCTTAACCTAATTCACTCACATATATATACTAAACACAAACCTAACATTGATACACGATTTCCAGCATCAAGAGGTAAGTTTCAAAACTCAAAAATTCATCAAAAAAGTGGAATTCGGATTTCATCTTCCAAGGCTCTAAAAGGTAAAATAAGAACATGGTTGGCTTCCTTGGACATCATGGACCATAAATCATCATTCATAAGCATTCAAATCATGCCCTAATGATAAACCCGAAGCTTGTTTATGCTTGAACATAACTTTTTTCGATTACATTAATTTGGTGTGTTTCAATGAAATTTGCTTGGCTAATGTTGTTTGTTATGTGCTATAGATCGTTTCTGGACAAAAAAATTGAAGCTTCCTTGCCTAGAACAGATTCGGCCATTGTTAGGGTTTAGCTCTTGAAATTGGGGTTTGATGATTCAATGAGTTTAAATGAATTCTGGACACATAGGAAGGTTCTATGAGATACAAGGATCATAAAACTGTAACTAATTTCATGAATCATTGCTGTTTGGTATGAGTTTGATTTTCGCAGGTTTGACACTATGAAGAACTTGCAATAAATTTCGCAGGAAAATTCAAAAGGAAATTCGCAGGAAATTTGGGGAAGAAGAAGGTCTTTCGCGCGCTCAGGAAATTTAAAAATTGTTGAAAATATTTTATGAATTATGCTTGATTTGTTTATCACAAGCGTGTTTGTGGTTCAGTGGTAAGACTGATGCGTGTATATTGTGAGGGCACCAGTTCGATCCTTGGCCAGTGTATTATTTTTGTTCTTATTTTTCATGTCAAAAGCATACTTAATATATTATTATTTCTGGCCATTACACTATCAGTCAGGCTCTCCCAGCCAGGTGGATACGTGCGCATACTTGTAATTAGAAGGTCCTGGGTTCGAGTCACACCCCAGGCCTTTTGCGTCTTTTATTTTTCCAGGATATTTTGCAAACCAAGAACAAAACTAGCAGGACTTATTTTATTATCACCAACGCATGGTTGGTCTGATGGTGTGTTTTGGTGCTGGCAAGCATAGAAACCTGGGTTCAAACCCAGCCAAGGTAAGTTCTTATTTTTGTCACTTTTTCTATTTTCTTTAATTAATTAATTTATTGGTTTTATATTCTTAATAAAAAATAAATCATACATATATTAAAAATTAAAATAACATTTTTATTCTCTAAAAATTCTAAACTTTCTATTTTTTTATTTAGTTCAAAAATTTATTTTATTATAATATATATGTATATATTAGTTAAAATAATTTTGTATATAAACAAACCCTAAAAATATTTTCTAAAATAAAACCTAATTCTATTTTTCTAAATAATTTTATTCTTAATATAATTATATTTATTTATTTATTTAATATGATTTTCTGTAAACTTTATAAATATGATTAATATTGTAAATATGATTATTTTTTATGAACATAATATTTAAAATTTATTTTCTTCATAATGTGTAAATATTTTTTTCTTCTTCTTAATAATTGTTGATATATATTCATAAATAATTAAATTTTTGTAAATGATTAAGATTTATAATTATATTATGCTTAAAATTTTTCTTATTATATATTAAAATTAAACTTTGTGTTCATATCATTATAATATTTTTCTATTTATTTCTATTTACTTTAATTATTGTTACTAATTATACTATTATTTATTATTTTTTGATTACTATTATCTCATATTTTTATTATTATTTCTCTAACCTTGTTTATTTCTAATTATTCTTATTTCACTAATTTTATTTGTTTTTTTTACTAACCCTATTTTATTGTTATTTATCACTAACCTCTATTTTATTTACTTATTTATCTTTGCTTATTATATTTATTTTGCTATATATATTTATATTTTTTTTGCTATTTATTATTTTTATAATTATGTTGTAATTGTTTCTCGGATGTAAATTTTGTAATATTTAATTATTTAATTTTTGCTATGGTTAGTAATTTAGGGAGTGCAAAACATGTATGCTACTTAAAATAAATTTAGATCACTTTAATCATAAGATAACTAATATTGAACACTCACACACGTAAGTCGATTTTTAATCGTCATCTCACGTTTCTAAGGTTATCCCTCAAGGTGCCTAAATCATAAGGTCAAGTGGGGTGTATAAAGCAAGTCCCTTTAAAAAGAAAAAATCATCAAGTCCCTCATGGTTGCCTTTACGAATCAAGTCCCTTCGAATAATGATGATAGTCCCTCCTTTATGCCTATTACACCCCACAGTTGCCTTCATAAAAACAGATGTCCCTCACATGTCCCTTACATCCAAGGTAATGGCTACCTACTCCTTAATAGTAGGGATAGTCTTACCAATTAAAGGATAAAGAACAAGAAAGACTTAAAACTTTAGGGTAGGTTCCTCTTATGTACTTGCTCACTTCAAAAACTTTTCACACTTAACAAATTTCAAACAAATTTTCAAAAACAAGTTTTTACGCATCCGTACACGAATCATTATTAACTATCCTGAAAATTTTTCTATTCACACACTACACTTTCAAAAACAATTCAAAAGTGAGCTAAGTAACTAAGAGCCCATGGATAACCATGGATGTAAAGGGTGCTAACACCTTCCCTTTACATAACCTACCCCCCGGACCCAAAAATATCTCTTAAGGTCTTTCCTGTTCTTTTATACCCTTTCCTTTTGGATAAAATAAAAGTCGGTGGCGACTCTTGCTATCCGCAACATAACTAAAGTCAGTTCTCCCACCGTGTTACACTAGGGTCCCCAATTTTTGGGACAAACACCACTTTAGTAGCTTTAGCCAGCACAAGAACATAGGATATAGGTCCGGATGCAGTGCATATAGCTGGAAAAGCAGAAGGAACTATAACACTAGGCAAAGGAGTATTAGATACAACTGTTTGACTATGTATATTAAAGGGAGTAGCTGTAACAGACTTTGTAGCAAATTTTGAGTAAGGAAATTTACTCTCATTAAAATTAACATATTTTGAGATAACTATTTTCCCATCTTTACATAAACACTTGTACCCTTTGTGTTGAGGAGGCACTCCTAAGTATATGCATTATTGACTCCTTAACGAAAACTTATGCTTATTATAAGGTCTAAGAAGTGGAAAACAAGAGCATCCAAAAACCTTGAGTGAGGCATAATCAGGTTCTCTATTGTATAAGGCATGAAAATGGGAAGTAGCTTTTGTTAGTGATGCAGTTGGTAATCTGTTAATTAAATGGACAGCAGTGGAAAAATGTGTTCCCAATAGCTTAGAGGCAATGAAGCATGAGCCAAAAGAGTGAGTCCCATTTCAATAACGTGTCTGTGTATTCTTTCCACATACCCATTTTGATGAGATGTGTGAGGACATGTAAGTCTGTGTATTATGCCAAGGTCAGTCAGAAATTTGGTTAAAGGTCTAAATTCCCCACCAAAATCACTTTAAACAACTTTAACGGTGACTTAGAATTGTGTTTAAACAAACGAATGAAACAGTTTAAAAGCTTGTAAGGCCTCAGATTTTTGTTTTAGAATATAAAGCCAAGTATATCTAGAATGACCATCAACAAAAGCTATATAATATTTGAAACCTGGATTTGAAGGAGTAGGACCCCACAAATCAGCGTAAATGATATCAAAGGGTTTGTGATACACAATGTCAGTTAGTAGAGCATGTAGCTTATGTGCTTTTACAAGATTACCAGAATTGCAAAACTGAAGACTATTTTTATTAGATGAAGTGATATTACAAAGTTTGAGTACATGAGCTACGGAAGAAGAATTGACATGTCCAAGTCTATTATGCCACAAAGTACTAATTCTACAATTATTTGAGAGAGCTAAAGAAGAATTAGAAGCAACATAACTATGAACACCAATAGTTTGACTCAAGTTGGTATGTAAGGAATTTGAGCTTGTAAGCTTCAAGAATAGCCGAGGAAAACAATACAGGCCACTCTTATCAAGAAATCCTTCAACAATGACTTGGTTAGAATCCTGAGATTTAATGCAGCATTTATCAGGCAAGAACTAAAAAATAACATTGTTAGCACTAGAGAATTTAGAGACATATAGAAAATTCCTTGTAATGGAAGGCACGTGTAAAACATTAGTGAGCTTTAACTTAAATTCAGGGTGAATCTTAGAGTAAACGTGAATAGACCCTACAGATTGTATACTAAGTTTATGACCATTGCCAACGTAAACTTTGTTAGAGCCTACATATTTTCTAGTGTTTTTCAACATAAAAACATAAGGAGTGAGATGGTGTGAAGCACCTGAATCTGCAAACCAAGCATGAGATTCCAATTCTGAAGGTAGAGAGTACTCCAGAGTGTAGGTAGATGAACGATCAGTTGAAGCCATCATGGCCACAACTGAGGTATTTGGATTTGTTTCTTGACTGTTTTCACGATTTGTGTTGCTAGCACCTTTGGCAGAATTTGTTGAGGTGTTTGAGGGAAACGGAGGCACAAAATCCTCATTAAAATTGTGCCAGTAAGAGGCCACATCATGACCATATTTTCCACACAGTTGACACATTGTTCGACTCCATGTTGTAGTTTTACCTCTTCCACGACTGTGCCCTCGATTGAACCTACCTTGTCCACGACTATGAGCATAGGATTCTCTGGAATTATGCTCATCTTGACTTGTGTGTGCCACATTAGCTGCAATATTTGCATTGGCAAGTTCTTGACGAAACTTTTCAAGTTGAACTTCTTGAACATAGAGTAAAGCCTCAACATCACACAATGTGGGAGGAGTATGAAAGCCATACATTTGCATTACAAAAGGGTTGTACTCTTCAGGTAAACCCTCTAAGATGGAATCTACTTAATCTTGTTCAGTTATTGTATCACCTACAACAAGTAATGAACTAGCAATTGCTTGGATTCTGAGAACAAATTCAGTAATTGATTTGTTACCTTTATTGGTTGATTTCAACTCAACACGGAGTTGCCTTACCCTAGATCTCATTTGAGCGTTGAAGAATTGGTGAATTTTGTCCCAAACCTCGAAAGCACGCTTGCATGCAAGAACTCGAGGAAGAACCGATTCTGAGATTGTTAACAAAATCCATATGAAAACAACTTGATCTTGAACGATACAAGCTTCATATTCTTCAGAAATCGTACCTTCGACACGATCTTGAGTTGTTTTGTACTTCAATGGTATTTGAGGATTCACGACCAACCTATGCATTTTCTGCGTCAAAATTACACCTTCAACTTGTTGATTACAGAGCTAATAATTGTTTTCCTGCAACTTGATGGAAAGCTTTGGTCCAAACGAGTGTGAGGATTTTGTGGCGGTGAAAACAGTTGATACTCTGTGCGATTATGCTTTGGAGTCTGATTCTTGATTTTCTGATTCTTCCATTGATGCTCAGAACTGAAAGCTTGATGCGAAGAAAGATAGATGAAAGAAATTGGGGAAAAGAAAAAGTTAGGGTTGAGAAATAGGGGAAGCGATAGCGATCGAAACCGCGACTAATACCATATTAGATGAGAAACTCATCTTCCTTATCAGTGATACAAGAAAGAAGCTAAAGTATAAAGTGAATGAAAAATTGATATACTGCACTTTGTGAGAAATGAGTTTTTGTTACTTGATAATGAATAATACAAGTGTACTTATATACAAGAGAGTAACCAAGCTAATAATAGTTAACTGCTGACAACTTTTCTAACAGAAAGAAGTTAGTTATGCTAATGTTACTCAGTTGGAATGATTTTAATTTGGAGTAGGGGTTGGAATAATTTATTGACATTAAATGGGTAATAAATGCACACAAGGTATAACTAATATAGAATTGAATTTAAAAAGATTCATTTTAGTCCTACATAGGAGGAAATACAGATATTAGTAGTGTTTATATAATCCAACATGGACAATTGGGATTGGGCCCCAATGGGCACCCAATTTTGTAAAAGGAGTGAGGACACACCCATGAGCATCTAGACGCGCACCGCCGTCACCGTCCGTCCGGCCGGTCCGGTCTAAATGAATTAATTTTTTGAACCCGAATTTTACAATAATTAATGATAATTAATTAATAAATTCGGTAGAAATTAAATAATTTTATTTAATTATTTAGTAGAAAATTAATTAATATTTAATATTAATTAATTACGAAAGGGTGACGTGTCACATTCCAAATTGCCAAGTCTTAACCTAAGTTTTAACTAACTCCAATTACTGATCAACTCAGTAACCGCCAGTTTTGACTGGGCCGGTCCACTCTCCCACGTTTCTTTCCACGATCTGCTTCACTCACTTGAATTCGCAGCCTATAAATACAGATTTGCTCTTCATTTGTGGTTGCACCGAAATATTGTTTTCTCTCTTCTCTTTGCTCTCTTCATCTAAATTATTTTTCTTTTTCTTGACTAACTTTTTAACCAGATACTACGATTGGTTTGATAACCATCTAAATGTGTGATTTCTAGATCAATTTATCAGCCTGCAACTGATAAATCGTATTTCGACAGGCTGTTTTATCCTGGAGACGTCGTTGTAAATTCGACTGCATTGCATACTTTTGGCAGTACGACGAAACGTCTTAAAGAAAGCAACCTAGTACGCGACTTGTCCCGATAATTTCTCTGTGCCATTTTGACAAGTGTACTTATATACAAGAGAGGAACCAAGCTAATAACCACAACTGAAACTCTGCTTCTGTTATGTGGGATCAACCAACACCCCAAAGGTCTCACTTCATCATTCTGGCATCATCGCGATCGACTCTTTGTAGTCTTTTTTTTATACAACACTTCATTTTAAATTTTAGTTTTGTTTTATTTTAAATTTTATATCTTAGATTATCTAACAATTAATATGAATCAGGCAAGAATTCAACGATACATTTTCAAAATAAACTACTCAATTTTTCAATTTAAATATCATTTTTATCCGGCGTATAAACAATCTACGCGTTTCCACATTTTAGAAATAAACAAATTATATTCTTTTAATATTCCATCTATTGATTCTCCTTTGTTTCAATTTTTTATTCGTTTTTTATGATTTTTATCATGTTTAACATGTGGAATAATAGTCATAATGAAAAGGAGATTTGATTGTTAAATTTTAATATCACGTGCATAAAATATGTGTTTGAATTATTAGTTTTGAATTTTGAGATATATTTTTAAATCGTAAAAAAAACACATTAAAAAAAAAATATTATAATTATAAAAATAAATAAATAAAAGTGAATATGTAATTTTTTTTGAATTAAAAAACTATATTAACTAAGAATTTGTTGCGGAAACATAAACATAAAGTTTAAAAGAAACATAAACATATATTTTGCGGAAACATAAACATAAAGCAGTATAAAAGAAATATATAAGTTATATATATACATGTTCCTAAACCTAGGGTTTTTCTAACTAAAAAGGTTTAAAAGAAAATTCTAACTTAAAACAGTAAGAAGAAGTTCCTACAGACGGTGGCTTTTTCTTGTTTGGCTCCGTCTAAATCTAAATGTTTCTTCCTAAAAGATGGGAGAATAAGTGAAGTCTCCTACTGTGGTCTCCATTTTTCTGTAGCATTGATTTTTTTGTGGTTTCGAATGACTATCGCTTTGGTATTACAGTTCGATTCTTTTTTTATCCTATGAAGTTGTTTAAGGAAGGGAAATAGATGTCTCCAATTGACCCTGCTTGCAAACCAAGTTTAAATAGATGACTGTTGGTTACATATGCTATCAAAAGTGTGGATCTCTTTTAGGTTATTTTGTTTAGAAAAAAGAGTATGTCTGTAGGTTTTGTGTTTTTGTATCATCATTATTTTCTAATGTTTTCTTAGGTTTAGAAACCTAATTGTTGTTTTTTGTTTGGTGTGCTCGCAAAGATCTTATGACCTTTTGCCTACGTACCCCCAAAAAGAGAATTGAGGGTGTAAACACCCCAAATTTGCCCTCACCCATTCACACCATGGCTTGTGATCATTCTCATATGCATAAACACAATCATATCACCTCACATCTCATTTTTGATTCACTGCATAGCTTTCAAGGCATCTGCACCTAGGGTTTGTGATCTGAGCAATCCCAAAGCATCTTAAGCCATTCCAAAGGCAACCAATCAACTCAAAGGGGTCCATGTGTGTTCTTATATCATATTCCATCTCCTCAAAGTCCAAAATGCAGAGGAATCACAAGAGCTAGGGTTTGAGTGGATGCAGAGCCAGGTTGAACTGCACAGTTGACTGAAAATTAGGGTTTTGGTTTCAGAGGCCATAACTCCAAATTTTTTGGTCATTCTTGTTTTCATTGATCTCTATATGGTGTAGGGAGTATACATATCAATTTTCATGAAGAAATTCCATGGGGAAGTCATCTGATCAAGAGTTGACTTTCTAGACAAGTCAGTGCAAAATCAGGGCATCTGAGGCCCCCAATGACCCAACCAATGGGTAATCTTCATCATTTTGAGTGTATATGATCTTTATTTGATCATGGAAGAAGGTTGAAGTTCATAGAAATCAAGAATTTAGGGTTTTTGCAAAGGTTGACTTTTGGGCATAGTTGACTTTTCAAGAATGCATCATTTTAGGTCATTTTTCAAGCCTTGATTCTTGATCCAAAAAGGCTTCAAATGGAAAAACTTTGGTCATGAAAGTTGTAGATCTCATCTTTCCCTTTTCAAAAAGTACAAGAACATGATCAAACTCTTCTTGGATCAAAAGTTATGGCAATGCAAAGTTGGCAAAAATCATTAATTTCTAAGGCATGCTTCAAATGGAAATTTTGCAAAACCTTGAACCAATGCATCATGTGACCTCTAATTCATTTCAAACCATTACACAAACATTCTCTAAGTGCTGAAAATCAGAATTGGATCAAGTTTGCCTATGGTTTGGTTTGTGTAACAAGGTTTTCTTCACATGTGAACCAAAATGTCACAAGTTGCAAAACACTCATTTCACTCCCTACCACTTGCAGCCTTGGATGCTGGACCAAGCTGACATTTCCCCCTCATCTTGCTGCGCATAGCCCATGCCTTGTACCAAGCTAGCACCTCACCATACTTTCTCTTACACAAGAGTTGACAAATTGCAAAAGTTGCCTCACCTATCCATAAAGCACATGTCAAATCAACTGACCAATGAGAGAGAGTTATGTGGACAATTTGCAAGCAAAACATAAGGGCAAGCAAGGCTGAAACCATCACATTAAACACATTCACAAAAACCTTCCATTTTGCAACTTGTTTCGAATTCCTCTCCACAGCTTGCAAACACAAAAACCTTTTCCTCCATTCAACTCACCATGTATCATTGAGTAGAAACCACCCAAAGCATAAGCCTGAAACAGCCAAAGCACCCCACTGCCATTCTTCACCCTCATTCTGCAGTTCCATTCGAATCTTCCATCCTAGCTCACAAACAACCAAACAAACCTTGCAAAGCTTCTCCATACATCATCTGGACCATAAACCATCATTCACAGTGGCCTGAATCAGTCAGAATCACCATAGCCATTGTTGACTGAGCTTGAAGCAGGAGCTTTCGAAACTCATCAACCAGCCTACATAAATTGTTCTAAGGCATTCAAACATCATCAAGGGGTCCTAAGGAGTGGTTTGCACATAAAGAGAAGGCCAGAAAGTCCTCAAGTGGAAAACTTCAAATCTCAGGTAGCCTGAAATTTATTTTTCCAGAAATCGTTTTTATTGTTACAAACTTGTTCTATTTGTTTCACTGATCATCCTGGTACCATTGGTTTTGAAAATGGTTGTGATTTGAGCATTTAATTTGTTTCTGAAGCTTGCGTGACCTAGAACTTTTTCTCTTCGATTCAGTTGATTTAGGAAATATAAATGTGTTTTAGGATGGGGGTTTGATTCGTGAGGATGTGAGGATCATTCCCCAGTTCTTGTTTTTCATTTTTGATGCGTTTTGAGGGATTTGGGTAGTTTTCAGGTGAGAGCTGGCCGGAGAAGACGACCGGAAGTCTTCTCCGGCCACCTGAGAGTCATTTGTGCCCTAATCATGTAATTAATGAAGTTTGAATTTGGTCCCTTGGATGTGTTGACTCGCGCGTGTTTGGACGCCCAGGATCATCCCATTACGCCCTAATCCCAGTTGACTTTCTTTAATCTGGATTAATTAATTCATAAATCAAAAATTAGCTGAAGTGAAATCCAGGCCATTCATTAGCGTGCCAGTCAACCTTTTCATTTCAACTTTGAATCTGGATCATTGGATCAGATTACTTTCTCTTTTATTTTGTTTTATTTCATTTTCCTTCTATTTAAATTGCATAATTAATTTAAAATAGCAAAAAATTCTTAAAAATTATGAAACTTTTTCTTTAAAGTTTTATTAATTTTTAAGACCCAAAAATATTTTTTATTTTATTTTTATCATTAAAAAAGTATTTTTAAATATTTAAAAGATTATTTTTAATTGATTAATGGGAATTAATTAATAAAAAATACTTTTAGGTATTTAAAAATTACAAAAAAAATCATGAAATGTTCTAAGACATTTAGAAATATTGTCCAACCTTCAAACCAAATTTCTTTTTTGATCTTGATGCATTTAAAGAATTTTTCATTGAATTAAATCATTTTTTATGCATTATTTTGATCATGGATTCAAAAATTCATTTCTGCCAATTGGTGAAGGTTGAGACATTGATTCTTCTTGCATTGTTTTGTGTTTAGCATGTAGTTTCTAGGGTTAAATGGTCATGAATTGTTCTTGCATTTTCAAATTGTTTGGCATTTGTTTTGTTAAGAACCCTAAAAAACCCTAATAACTTAGGAAATTCATATCTTGAGTTTGGTTGAGAGTTGAGAGCTCCCCTTTGGGCAGTGGCTTGTCATAGGTCTAGGGTTTCTTTAAATACCATTTTCCATTTTTTATCTTAGGGTTTGCTTCTGTTTTGGGTTTTTGTTTGATGTTTGATTCATAAACCCTAATTTGGGCTTTCTTTTGCATCCTTCTTGCATTCTCTTGCATAACATGACTTGTCTTTGCATTTTGTGCATTCTTGTGATCCATTTGACATCTTAAGACATGTATAAAGCATCTTTGATCATTGCATCCCATATTTGCCATGTCATTTGTCTTGTATGCTTCATAACTTTTCATGCTTGTTCATGCTCCTTAACTTGCATCATTTGCATTCATAATCTTGTATGAACATCTCCATGCCTTGTCTCATGTTTGCAGCACCTCATAGCATCATTTTCATCATCACCATGCTTCTGGTCTTGCTTTGCATCATATCACTTCACCTCATCTTGCATTGCATTGCATTTCTTTCTAACATTGCAGGTGGTAAGTAAACTTGAGAAGTGGGTTTGCCTTCACTTCTCATACCTTTTCTTTTCATCTCTCTTGCACCATTGCTGCATTCTTACATGTGTTTGAGTTTGAGCTTGCTCATTCTTCTTCCTCCCACTTTCTTTCTTCAAGTGACTTGACTTCTTGAATGAAGCAAGTCACTTTGCTTCTCTTAATCATGTTCATCTGCTTCCTGGTGGCTCCTTTGAAGACTTCTCTTGCAAACCTCACAAACTTTAGGATCATCCAAGCATGATAATGAATTAGGGTTTTGATTAGTCTCCCCTCATAGTTTTTACCTTTGTGTCTCTCTTTGAGTCTTCTCTTCTCATCTCATAATCAGGGACTAAACCCTAAAGGCTCTAAGACTTTGTGGTTAGGGTTATGCCTGCATCCTTCTCTTAGGATGGAGTGTATACCTTTAATCCTAAGTGTTGAACCCTTTATGTGTTTAAATCCTTTAATCAATCCATCATAATAATCATCAAGACATCACACTTGTAACTTGGGCCTTGCATTAGGGTTCTAATTCTTCCTTAAGTGGTTAAGAAGGACTAACCCTAGTGTTAATGGACAAGTCCCCCTCAAGTTGTCTTACAAATCATAAAAATCACTTCATCATCATACCATTAAATAAAATCCACTTAATCAAAGGCTTGTTTTGTCATGAGTTTAATCCCTAATCATGGATTAAGTTGAGGAGCCTTCCTCAGCTTAAACACTCTCATCTATTATCCTTCTTTTAGGATAGTGTAATGAGTCTGTTTAATCCTTGATTATGGCTTAACCTCATTACTCAACACTAAACAAAAACAACAAAAACATCTAAATAATCACAAGTAGGTTAATGATCTTAATCCTACATCAAAGGTGATTAAGTGTGAGAATCTGACTTCACACTTAAGGTAACTCTCATTACCCCTAATCAGAGGGAAGATGTGATGAGTCTACCAACCCATTGGTTTGGGCTTAAGCTCATTAACTTATGACAAACATCCAAAAACAATAAAAGACTGAAAACTCAAAAACAAACAATAATCGTCTCCTCCGGGATTCTTTTCTCATCTCATTCACTCACAAACGAGAACTCGCTTCTTCCGTCTAATGCAAGACAGTTAGCACCTGAGCCAGACAGGTCATACACTTGAGCATAGGCAAGCAAGCAGTTCACAAGTCAATTCATCTTTCAGTCTCTTTGGGTCGAACTACGGTGTTCTGACTTCCTCATTGCACGAGAGGATACGTAGGCATAACTTAACAGTTATCGAACAAAAGTCTCTGTACATTCCCCCTCCTTCTAGCCTTATTCTTTAGCCTCATGATCTTGAGCATCTTATTCCAGTTCTTACACTGACACTTTCATACTTCATATCACTTATACACTTTACACTGACACCTGTACCTTCTTTTCCAGCCCTTTTATGCACAAATTGCACTGACACTACCCCTTTAAAACACAAATCTCTTAAGCGTGGATCCCGTCGAGTACGACGGACAATCTGGGTGCTAATACCTTCCCAGGTTGTAACCAACCCCCTTTCTCAGTCTCTCTGGTTCGCAACCGTCTTATCCGTATCTTTCTAGGTCTATGCAGCATTACCTTTCCTCCGGGATAAAAATGCCTAGCTGGCGACTCTTTTCATTTCCAGTGAGTTCACGGCTGTGTGTTCTCACTGTTCCTCTCGCCGACCGTTCGCGTCTGTACCTTCATCTGATTCAGTTTCATTTGTCGGGAGCGACAGCTTGGCGACTCTGCTGGGGAACCTTATACTGCAACCAGGGCTTCTGGTTCTTTTTGTGGGTTCCTCCTAGCGCTTGATTGATTTGTGTTTATTGGGGGTGTTATGTGCTATTTGTATGTGTATATTTGCTTTATTTACTGCTTTCTGTACAGCTTTATTTATTGCTTTCTTTACTGTTTTTTTTCATTTATCATATTGTCATACTGTGCTGCTGGCTGGATCTGGTTTTTCTTTGGTGGGTGGGTGTTTCATTGAGAGTTAAGGTCCTACACCTGGGACCTGAGTGACACCTAGGCTAGAGTGAATCATATTCTTTCCCATTCCATTTCGGTCTGGTGCGGGAATATGAAACACGGTTCAGATATGGGTTTCTTCTTGAGAACTCTGTGTTGCAGATTTCCTGCAATGCTAGGGCTATCTGGGAAGCCTGCTAAGTCTGGATGACCTTTTAGTATTGACCTTCAGAAACTGAGGTGAATTAGAGGAGGAATTGTTATGGTTATTGTAAACACTGTACCTCCGGGTTAGAAGTGTTTACACTTCTCATAACTGATCCAAGTCTGAGGATCCTTGTTCTAGATCACCACCTGTGAGGGGGTTGGGCTGTTTACAGGTTTGCAGGTACCTTGACCTCAGAATACCCTGTTACTTTGACTTTGTTAAGAATACTCCATGTTGGACAGTTCTTGTGATTCTAAAAAAACCTGGACATGTGGCTCTTTATTTGAGTCCCCCCACCCTGGTTACTGGATTTTTAGACCTCCATCTGGATTTCTTGAACACACATGGATCTACACCAAGGCAGTTAATCAGATCCAGCTCAGTCACAAACCCTTGCATTTCATTTGCATACATACCCATTGCATCATATTAACATTTGCTTATTTGTGTTTCAGGGTATCCATTTTCATCTGGTTTTGGTTTTGACCCCATCTGCAGTTTTGACCTGTCTCCACCAGCACTTGCTTCAGCTTGTCAGCCATATACCTCAGTTACTTGCACTAGCCAGCCAGTGGCCCACTTCTCAACCTCTTCATCAACACTTATTCTACTCAGTCTCAGCATCATGGCTCCAAAGAAAAGCAATATCACCTATCATTTCTTCCAACCAGACTTATCAGACATCAGGAGGATCCAGACCCTGATCACTCCAGATCACATACCCTTGTTCAGGGAGAGTTATGGAGATATACTGGACATGGTTATGGATCTGGACCCTTCACAGAGGAGCCTCATCCACACCTGTATTCAGTTTTATGACCCCCCATTGAGATGTTTCACCTTTCAAGACTTTCAGTTGGGTCCTCTTTTAGAAGAATACTCATCTTTGGTTGGTTTGCCTATCAAGAGGGAAATCCCTTTCAACCCTGAAATGGTCTTTCCCAGCAATGGAGAGATAGCAAAAGCTTTGCACCTGGAACCTGCTTTGATTGAGCAACACATGACCTCTAAAGCTGGGATCCCTGGATTTCATCTGGACTTCCTGATTTCTCAAGCTAGTCTGAAGGCCTCCTTGGGAGAGTGGAAAGCTGTTTGTGCTTTGTTGGCCTTAAGTGTATATGGAATTGTGTTGTTTGCAGATGAGCCTCGTTTCATTAGCAAGAATGCAATCCACTTGTTCATCCTGAAGAACCCTGTGCCAACTTTACTGGGTGATCTCTATTACTCAGTACATCAGAGAAATGAGAAGCAGAGGGGAAGATTAGTGAGGATTTGTGCTCCATTATTCCATGCTTGGCTTCTCAGGCATCTACCCAGGACAGATGCATTTCTAAATCCTCATCAGCAAAGCAACTGGGCTAAGAGGCTCACTACTCTCACTTCAGGAGACATCAGATGGTGTACTCAAAGCACCAAGGGCAGAGATATAATCACCAGCTGTGGGCACTTTCCCAATGTGCCTTTAATAGGGGTTAAGGGAAGTATCAATTACAACCCTCTGCTGTTCAGGAGGCAATTAGGCTATGCACTGGTTCATACTCCTAGGGAACAAGACTTGGTTGAGACCCTCTACTGTGAGAACAAGATTAGTTTGGCTGTTGTTAGGCAGGCTGCCTGGGCCTGTGATCATGTTCAAACCAAGGGAATCACCATTCTGGGGAAGTGCAATAATGTGGCATCAGTCCAATATTATGAGTGGTCCCATGCCAGGGCCCGATTCTCTGGAATGCCCTTTACCATAGAAGACATGCCTGAGTCATCTTCAGCACCACCCCCTGCCACTATCAGTTTGGAGGAGTTTGAGAGCTTGAAAGAAAGAAATGAGAAGTTAACCCAAGCCTTGCAGAAGACCCTCAGGGAGAGGAGTGAAGGTGTGAGGGAGATTGAGAGACTGGAGAAGTTAAGAGTGGAACACTTGACTAAGATTGAGAAGTCTGGAGATTATATCAACAAGTCTAAGGCTGGTGAGCAGATTCTGAAGAACGCTTGTAAGGAAGCCCAGTTTCAGAGAGCAAGGACAGACTTGTATTTGAAAGAGAGTCAGGCCAGGTGGGTCCGGATCACTGAGGCCCGTACTCTAGAAGACAAGAGAGCTCAAGACAAGATGGAGCAGATGAAAAAAGCCCTGGCAGCAGCCCAGAAGGAAATATCAGAGCTAGAAATCAGAGCTGGAGTGAAGAGGTCTAAGGACCAAAGTCAGAACAGGAAGTTGACTGCAGCTGTTGCAACAAGAAACCTTCTCATCAGAAGTCTCACGGAGCATCCGGCTGATCCTGTGACCGAAGCACTTCTTAAGGAAGTTCGTGAGGATGAGTTTGGCCTTGGAGTTTGATCATTTGCTTGTTGTTTTTTCCCATTCCATGTACTTTTGCTTTTTGTGATGTATTTTGACCCCTTTAGGGGCTTGTGTTGTAAAAGAACAAGTTGTATTATTTCACCTTTGTAATATATTTGTGTTAGTTTCCATCTGGGATCACTTCAAAAGCACCTTCAACAGCAGCATCTTCAAGGGTCTGGAAGGGTCAAAACCGAAGGCCAAACCGGATACCTTGAGAGCAAATAAGCATAATTGCATTGCATACTAACCCTCTGTTTGTTTTGTAGGTTTTTGTTTTGTTATTGCTAACCTCTGTTGTGAATCTCAGGAATTATTGCTCGCCGCCGGGTATTTCCTCTCATCAGGCCTCACAGGTACCCAACTAGAAACAACCTTCCGGGAATTCAGATGGATCAGATGCAGCAGGACCTTACGGAGGTCAGAAACCAGATGGCCAACGAAAGGTTGGAAATGAGAACTCAGATAACGCAGTTCATGGAAGTGATGAACAACTTAGCTCAAAGCCAGGAGAGGCTCAGGGCTTTGGTAGAAGGGAGGAACCAAGATGAACCTCATGTGGGAACTGCTGGCACAAGTAACAACGAGAGGGTCCAACCTCATGTCAATCCCCCAGTTTTTGGACCCCATCTCCACCCGGAGGCTAACATCCCGGTCAACATTCAAGGGACAGCCACTGCAGCCAGAGTACTTCAAGAAGATCCTCAGGAGGACCAATTTACAGTAATGGGTGCTGGAGAGGAAACTTATGATAGGAGATTGGAAGAAATAGCTGAGAAGTTGAGATCACTGGAGTCTCAAAATTCTTTGGGCTTCGACGTCATGGACATGGGATTGGTAGACGGGGTCAGGATCCCCCATAAGTTCAAACCTCCTTGTTTCGAAAAGTATAATGGGACTTCATGCCCCCGGACTCATCTACAATCATTTCTGGGAAGGCTGAAGGCCTATACAATGGATGAGAAACTTTGGATGTTCTACTTCGAAGATAGCTTGACTGGAGCTTCTAGGGAATGGTATTCCCATTTGACAAGGGCAACAATTAGATGCTGGAAGGACCTGGCAGAGGCCTTCATCAGACAGTATCAGTATAATCTAGATATGGCACCCAACAGGACCCTCATAATGGGAATGTCACAGTCTTCGAGGGAGAGTTTCCGAGAGTATGCCCAAAGGTGGAGGCAACTGGCTGCTGCTGTTCAACCACCAATGTCTGAGAGAGAAATGGCAGACATGTTTATGAACACTCTCCAGGGAACGTATATTGACAGGTTGGCTGCTTTCTCTTCCACTAGCTTCGCAGATGTTGTCATAGCTGGGGAGAGAATTGAAAGCCTGTTAAAAATGGGAAAGATCTCTGATAACGGTGCAAGCTCGTCCAGTAGTACAAGAAAGCCTTTTGCAGGCCCGAGAAGAGCTGGCGAGACTAATGCCATCCACGCTAACAGGGGTAGGCCCCAATATGTTCAAAGGTCAATAGCAGCAGTCACCATCCCTGCTCCAGCTCATCCTCAGCCAGTCTATCAACCTCCTCAACAGAATTTCCAACAACAACCTCAGTATCAACAAAATCAATACCCTCCAAGGAACTACAACAACAACAACACCAACAACAGTCAACAAAGGCCATTCCAACAGAGGCCATCCCAAGCTAACAGAGTGATCGACCCGATCCCAATGCCATATGCTGCCTTGCTGCCACAACTTCTGAAACTCAACCTGGTTGAGCTAAGAACGTTGGCACCTCCGGATCCCAACAGTCTACCAAGGAACTATGACTCCAATGCTAGGTGTGCTTTTCACTCGAACGCACCTGGTCACAGTACAGAAAAATGCAGGGCTCTGCATATGAAGGTACAAGACTTGGTAGACTCCAAGGCTCTGAATTTTGCACCTCCGCCCAATGTCAATAAAAACCCAATGCCAAATCATGGTGGTCCCCGAATTAACGCTATTGAAGAAGACCAACCGTCTTATTTAATAACTAGTGTGGATCAGATCAGGACACCATTGGTGGAAATCAAAGCTCAGCTCCGTGAAAACAATATATTTCCGGGGTGTGAACTAGGGTGTCCCTATTGCAATATTTCATGGAATGGGTGTGAGGACTTGAGAAATGGCATTGACAGCCTTATTCAGAGTGGCCTACTCCAGATCACTACATCATTTCCGGCAAATCAAGCAACTTCATCAGCAACGGTTTCAGATCCTCCTACAAATGCAGCAACTATTGTTCCCGACAATTCATCAGCAGCATCAACAAGTACTTCATCAGTTCTCCCAAATGATCAGTTTTCAACAGTTTCTCCTACTACAACTTCAGCTTCATTCCATTTCGAATCTCCATCAACAACAACAACAGTCCTTCCAACAATACCTCCTACAACACCAGCAATCAATCATGAAGATGTCTCTACTGTTACCATATTCTACGATCCTGAAAATAACTCCGCCTATCATTCAGAAGGTGCTGCTCCTGCCAGAGCACCAGTTACGATCTTTTATGATCCACAAACAATAACAGTCCCTTCAGCAGCAGCAATCAGTCCAGTCACTGTCACGGTGCCTGGACCAGTACCATATGGAAGCAATAGGGCCATCCCTTGGCACTATGGCTCTGACATATACTGCGAAGGAAAAAGAATCACTCTTGAAACGTCAACACCTGCACCACAAGTAGATAATGTGGGGGGAGGCGGAGGCTTCACTCGAAGCGGACGTCTCTTTGCTTCACAAGTTCAAAGACCTACAGCCGAAGCAGAAGCTGCTGCCAAGGCAAAAGGAAAAGGCCCGGTGCAGGAAGATCCAGCTGCCAAAGAAGCCCTGAAGACTCCATTTGATCAGGAAGTTGATGAGTTTATGCGGATCATCAAAAAGAGTGATTATAAAGTTGTGGATCAGCTTCACCAGACGCCATCCAAAATCTCCATCCTCTCACTGCTTATGTGCTCCGAAGCCCATCGGAATGCACTACTTAAAGTCCTGCACGCAGCTTACGTGCCTGAGGAGATTACTGTTAACCAATTGGAAACCGTGGTGGGAAATGTTACTGCTAGCAATGGGCTAGGGTTTACCAATTCTGACTTGACAGCGGATGGCCGCAACCACAACAAAGCCTTGCACATAACCCTGGAATGCAAAGGAGCTGTCCTTTCTCATGTGCTGGTGGACACAGGTTCTTCCCTGAATGTCTTACCAAAGAAGGCTCTGGTGAAGTTAGAATATGATGGATTGGCATTGAGACCCAGCAACCTGGTGGTGAGAGCCTTTGATGGTTCGAAGAGATCGGTTCTGGGAGAGATTGAGCTGCCCGTGACAATTGGCCCGCAGACCTTTAAAACTATCTTTTATGTGATGGACATTCAGCCCGCCTACAGCTGTTTGTTGGGTAGACCCTGGATTCACGCCGCCGGCGCAATAACGTTTACCCTTCACCAAAAGTTAAAATTTGAGTGGGAAGGTCAAGTTGTCACAATCTGCGGGGAAGAGGATATCTTTGTTAGCCATCTGGCTACTTATAAATACATTGAAATGGATGGGGAGATCCATGAAACAATGAGCCAAGGTTTTGAAGCCTTGAATGTCAATGAAGCATCTGCTGTGTCAGGGATCTCCATGTCATCTTACCAACAAGCCCGGAAGGTTGTTGAAGAAGGAACTGCCCTAGGCTGGGGCAAGGTCTTAGCGGTGGAGGAGAAGAAGGACAAATTTGGGTTGGGTTACAGACCAACTCAACATCAAGCAAAGGCTACTGCAGAGCCAGGTTTTGTCAGTGGGGGAATGCTTATCCCCGATGCTATCAACTGCCTGGAAGACGAGCTGGAAGAGGAGCGCAATCTGGAGAATTGGATTCGTCCAAAGATCCCGGGGAGCAGTGTCTCGAACTGGTCTTCCCAGGAAATTATAAGAGTTACTCGTGCAGAGTAATTATTATTTCCTGTATTTTTTATAGCATGCATCAAAGTCTTGCATCTTGCCCAAGATGACAAGACTCATTTTGTAACCAGGGCCATCTGTACTTTTGTGCAAACAAGATTAAATTAATGAAATATCAGACATCTTTTTGCAAACGAGTCTTTTTCTTTTATGGTCACTGTTTTTCCATTTTTCTTTTTGTACAAAAATAAATGGCGGTGTTTTCAAAATGATAACTTCATTTCACTTTTTTCTAAAGCAAGATTAACATCAATCACTAAAATGAACAAACTCAACCCTTGCAGAGAGTGCCTTCCAGACTGCACCGACAACAACACGGCTATGACATCGTATGACTTTGACAATCCAATCAATCAAGCTGATGAAGGGGTTGATGAAGAATATGAGCTTCCTGAAGAGCTAGCCAGGTTGTTAAGACAGGAGGAAAAAGTTATTACTCCTCACCAGGAGGAGGTTGAAGTAATCAATCTTGGTACAGATGAAGACGTGAAAGAGGTCAAAATCGGGGCCTGCCTGCAAGACTCAGTGAAGAGACAACTGATAGATCTGCTTCAAGAGTATGTTGATGTGTTTGCTTGGTCGTATCAAGACATGCCAGGGTTGGACACCGATATAGTCGTGCACAAGCTGCCTTTGAGGGAAGAATGCCCACCGGTCAAACAGAAGTTGCGCCGAACTCGCCCAGACATGGCTATGAAAATCAAAGAAGAGGTACAAAAGCAATGGGACGCCGGGTTCCTTGCTGTAACTAGCTACCCGCCGTGGGTTGCTAACATAGTACCTGTGCCTAAGAAGGACGGCAAAGTAAGAATGTGTGTTGACTACCGGGATCTGAACAGAGCCAGCCCGAAGGATGACTTCCCATTACCTCACATTGATGTATTGGTGGATAACACGGCTCAGTTCTCGGTATTCTCCTTCATGGATGGATTTTCAGGATACAATCAGATCAAGATGTCACCTGAAGACATGGAGAAGACAACATTCATTACACCTTGGGGCACGTTCTGTTACAAAGTGATGCCATTCGGACTGAAGAATGCTGGCGCCACATATCAACGGGCTATGGTGACATTATTCCATGATATGATCCACAAGGAAATAGAATGTTATGTGGATGATATGATCGCCAAGTCCCTTACAGAGGAAGATCACCTGGTGAATCTGCTGAAGTTGTTCAAGCGTCTGAGGAAGTACCAACTAAAGTTGAACCCCAACAAATGCACATTCGGGGTGCGATCCGGTAAGCTGCTGGGATTTATTGTAAGCGAGAAAGGGATTGAAGTTGACCCAGATAAAGTCAAAGCTATTCAAGAAATGCCTGCACCGAAAACTGAGAAAGAAGTTCGAGGGTTCTTAGGTCGATTGAACTACATTTCACGGTTCATATCTCACCTTACAGCAACCTGTGAACCCTTGTTCAAGTTGTTAAGAAAGGAACAGACGGTCAGGTGGAACGAAGACTGCCAGAAGGCTTTTGACAAGATCAAGGAGTATTTACAAGAACCTCCAATCCTTATGCCGCCAGTTGAAGGAAGACCTCTGATTATGTACTTGACAGTATTAGAAGAGTCAATGGGGTGTGTGCTGGGCCAGCATGACGAGTCTGGTCGAAAAGAGTATGCAATATACTACCTAAGCAAAAAGTTTACCGACTGTGAACAGCGTTATTCACTGCTCGAGAAAACTTGCTGTGCTTTAGCGTGGGCTGCTCGCCGACTGAGACAGTATATGTTGACCCACACTACCTTATTGATCTCAAAAATGGATCCAGTCAAGTACATATTTGAGAAGCCAGCTCTTACCGGACGGGTTGCAAGATGGCAGATGATTCTCACAGAATACGACATACAGTACACTTCTCAGAAAGCCATCAAAGGCAGTGTGCTATCTGAATATCTTGCTGAGCAACCTATTGATGACTACCAGCCTATGAGATTTGACTTCCCTGATGAAGACATCATGTTCATTAAATCAAAAGATCATGAAGAGCCTATTCACACTGAAGGGCCCGACCCGGAGGAAGAATGGACTATGATGTTTGATGGGGCTGTTAACATGAATGGTCGTGGTGTTGGTGCAGTACTCATTACACCTAAAGGAGTTCACATGCCTTTCTCGGCAAAACTCACTTTCAACTGCACTAACAACGAAGCTGAATACGAAGCTTGCATTATGGGTCTTGAGGAAGCCATTGACCTCAGGATCAAGACATTGACTGTATTCGGAGATTCAGCTCTGGTAGTTAATCAAACCAACGGAAAATGGTACACCCACCAGGATCATCTGATACCTTACAGGGATTATACAAGGAGGTTACTGACTTTCTTCACAACAGTCAAACTTGAGTATATCCCTCGGGACGAGAATCAGTTTGCAGATGCCTTGGCTACCATTTCATCCATGATCAAAGTTCAAGCTGCTAACTTTGTACCCCAGATTTCAGTGTCTAGACTTGATAGACCAGCATATGTATTCGCAGCAGATGTTGTCAAGAATGATAAGCCTTGGTTTCATGACATTAAGTGCTTCTTGGAGGATCAGACATACCCACCTGGGGCATCTTCCAATGATAAGAAGACTTTGAGAAGGCTTGCTGGTAGTTTCCTTCTGAACACTGATGGGTCTTTATACAAAAGGAACTATGACATGGTACTCCTCAGATGTGTTGACAAGACGGAAGCAGATTTGTTGATGCATGAAGTGCATGAAGGCTCTTTTGGTACCCATGCTGGAGGACATGCAATGGCTAAGAAGTTGTTAAGATCAGGCTATTACTGGATCACGATGGATGCAGACTGTTGTGCTTACGCCAGAAAATGTCACAAATGCCAGATCTACGCAGATAAAGTGCATGTACCTCCCAATCCTTTGAACATCATGTCTTCACCCTGGCCCTTTGCCATGTGGGGCATTGATATGATTGGCAAGATTGAGCCAACTGCTTCGAACGGCCACAGATTCATCCTGGTCGCCATCGACTATTTCACCAAGTGGGTTGAAGCAGCCTCATATGCAAATGTTACAAGGCAAGTGGTAGCCAGATTTCTGAAAAGAGATATCATCTGTCGGTATGGAGTACCCGAGCGAATCATTACTGATAATGGTTCCAACTTGAACAACAAAATGATGGCAGAACTGTGCCGGGACTTCAAGATCCAACATCACAATTCTTCTCCTTACAGGCCAAAGATGAACGGCGCTGTTGAGGCAGCAAATAAGAATATTAAGAAGATTGTGCAGAAGATGGTAGTCACCTACAAAGACTGGCATGAAATGCTACCGTTTGCCTTGCATGGGTACCGCACGTCAATCAGAACATCCACTGGGGCAACACCATATCAGCTTGTGTATGGTATGGAAGCAGTCCTACCTGTTGAAGTTGAACTACCCTCGTTACGGGTATTAATGGATGTTAAACTGAGTGAAGCAGAATGGGTTCAGGCCCGATTCGAACAACTGAGTCTGATCGAAGAGAAAAGATTGGCTGCAATCTGCCATGGGCAGTTATATCAGAAAAGAATGAAGAAAGCCTTTGATCAGAAAGTCAGGCACCGAGAGTACCAAGTAGGGGATCTGGTGTTGAAAAGAATCCTCTCTCCTCATACAGACCACAGGGGCAAATGGACTCCAAATTATGAAGGGCCATTCGTTGTAAAGAAAGTTTTCTCTGGTGGAGCACTGATGCTCAGCACCATGGATGGTGAAGATTTCCCGTCCCCTGTGAATTCAGATGCAGTTAAAAAATACTTCGCATAAAATGACCCGCTGGACATAAAAACAGAATGTAAGTCCAGGCAAAAATAGGGCATCCCGGCGAGTCAAAAACAGAATAAAAGACTCGGGCAAAAATAAGGGAAATAAATGAAAAATGTACACCCGCTAAGTTGAAAAGCCGCATCGGACAGCTCAGGCAAAAATGGGTATCCCGATGGATTGAAAACCCGAAAGGGCGATCCATGCAAAATAAGGGAATGAGCGAACAACTGCATTCTGAATTCGTCTGTATCGCTTACAACTTAGAAAGCTTCGACGGAATCAAGCTTCAATCAGAATCAACTTTCTTCAGAAAGCAAGACGAGAAGAACGTCATTGTCATACGAGTCATAGCAGGAGAGGAAGCTCCTTGAAAGCGTCGCCAATACTGCCAGCATTTTGTTTCTCAATTTGTAACAATCTCCTCATTCTAGGAGATATGTTTCTTTGACTGTATTTTGCCAATTCAGGGCACAGGAATTAATAAAAATCAGATTTTCGGTCATGTTTCGTTTTTACATTTATGTTTTGCAAAGAGTTGTCTGATATCTCTAAAATACAATTGCATAAGTACAGATGCCTTTCTCTAAAAAGAAAAAAAAAGAAAAAAAACACATGCTTACAGGGAATGTGATTATTCTCGAAAGTGCTTAACTCCTATGACGGAATCCAGTAAAGGATGCCTAGGGACCTTTTGTGCGTCTCCTTATCTTTGCAGGATTGCAGGTATCCAGAACGCAACCTGGGGCATGCAGGTTATGTCTCAGCAAGTAGGCGAATCATTATCAACTCGGTCTATCTTCCACATGGCACTAGAAGGTGCCCATTTCCCCAGCGGAGCTGCCAAATCAGCATACACTCAATCTCAGCATCCGAAATGCTCTATCCCCAGCGGAGTTGCCTCTCATTACTCTCCCCAGCTGAGTTATCAACAGCATTCCCCAGCCGAGTTGCCATTCTTCCTCAACAGAATGCAGAAGTCAGGGGATCATATCCCCACAGAATCTTCAGCCGCTATCCAGAAGAGCAACGCACGAAGAAGTCACAACAGAGAGGCAGAAAGCTTCTGCAAACCCCAGCTGGGTCCCGTATTATAAGGATATGTCAATCAGTGACATATATCCCCAAGCAGATGCATCATTAGATCTACCAGTGATCTCATCCCCAGCTGGGAGGTCCTTTTCCAACAGATCGACCAGAGATCTTCGCGGTGATGGGATCCGAATCCCGGATCTGTATCTTTGCATAATCATAGCATTCACATCATATTCATCCTCAGAGCGTAGCATTCCGTCTAATACGGAGCATTACGGCAAAAATCAAATACATAGCATAATCATAAGTCATGTTGTGAATTGAACGCTTGTGATTAGTAACCATTCATCAGAATACAGATTACTTTCCCCAAGAGTCCCCACCAGAGTCCCAGCAAAAGCAGCTGCCTCACAAATCACAAACACCAGTATATATTCATTTTGGCACCCGTCCGTGCCACCTTTCCCCACTAAAGTCGCCTGAACACCCTTTACAAACAAATCACCCTCATTACAGATACGTCCTGACACCCGTCCGTGTCATATCCCAGCAGAAAGCCAAAGAGGTCCTCTTTGCACTCACATATACTTGTATATACACCCTTTTTTGACACCCGTCTGTGTCATATCCCCAGCGCAGTCGCGTACACTTTCATCAACCCACACACTTGTTAATATTACACTATTCTCCTTTTGACACTCGTCCGTGTCACTCTCCCCATCAGTTAAAACACTCATCTGTACAATACTCACTACTCATGGTACACTTATACAGATACTCGTCCGTATCTTGTATACATCACCACTCATATCCCCACAGATTCGACAGTAGTCCTTGTTCTTTGTTAACCAGTTGGTACTCGTCCGTACCATCATCTCAGAACATTGCGTCTAGTGTTTGTTGCTACATGATACTCGTCCGTATCATAGTCTTAGGGATGCTCGTCCGCATCTTTAATCCATACACCGTGTCAAACACTTATGTCTTCTTGAGTATAGATACTCGTCCGTGTCTACTATTCCCCAGAAGAGTCCTTCCAGATGCAACACTCGTCCGTGTTCTTTGTTAACCAGTTGATACTCGTCCGTATCATCATCTCTGAACATGTGTCAGTTTGTTTCTACATGGTACTCGTCCGTATCATGGTCTTAAGGATGCTCGTCCGCATCTTTAATCTATACACAATACCAAACACTTATACCTTTTGTTTCTTGGATGTAAACGCTCGTCCGTGTTTACTATCTCCCCAGTAGATCGCCAACAAAACAATTTTTTTTCTTTTTATCTAACACTCGTCCTGTGTTATGATAACTTTGAGAGCAGCCGTACCCTGCTGAGTGGTCGTCCTCCACTTCTTGATGGTCGTCCTCCATCATGCTCATCCGATGGCCGTCCCCATCGTTGATTTTAGCAGCCGTCCCCTGCTAGGTGGTCGTCCTCCACCTTTTGATGATCGTCCTTCATCACTTTATCCAATGGCCGTCCCCATTGTTGATTTTGGTTATCTAACACTCGTCCTGTGTTATGATAAACCCCGAGAGCAGCCGTCCCCTGCTGAGTGGTCGTCCTCCACTTCTTGATGGTCGTCTTCCATCATGCTCGTCCGATGGTCGTCCCCATCGTTGACCTTTGCTATCCGATGGCCGTCCCCATCGTTGATATTTTCGGCAGCCGTACCCTGCCAGGTGGTCGTCCTCCACCTTTGATGGCCGTCCCCATCATATTTCCTTTATTCCCAACAGAGCAGCCGTCCCCTGCTAGGTGATCGTCCTTCACCTTTGATGGTCGTCCCCCATCATCTGTTTATTTCATTTATTCTTTAACCCGATGGCCGTCCCCGTCGTGGTCCCTTTTCCTTTTTAGCCCGATGGCCGTCCCCATCGTTGGTTACTTGACCTTTATGAACTTGATGGCCGTCCCCGTCATGTTTCATTAATCCCCAGAGAACTTTGCAGCTTTATCTTGATGGCCGTCCCCATCATAATATCCTATTTTCCCCAGCTAGTCGGCCGTCCCCGTCTTAGCTTTACTTGTTTTTCCCCAGCTAGTCGGCCGTCCCCGTCTTAGCTTCACTTGTTTTTCCCCAGCTAGTCGGCCGTCCCCGTCTTAGCTTTACTTTTTATCCCCAGCATGTCGGCCGTCCCCGTCATCGCTTTATTTCCTGCACTTTACCAGCATGTCGGCCGTCCCCGTCATCGCTTTGCTTCACATACCTCCTTACCCAGCAGTCGTCCTCTGCTCGACGGTCGTCCTCCGTCGCCTACACTTTACAATATACTTTATTTTGCCTTTACAATCTATATCCCTTTTCTTCTTCATTCTGTGAGTGCAAATTTTGGACTGTCTTTGGTATTCAACCACAAGTTATCTTGTTTGGCCTGTTAAGCCGCCGCTTACATCCTGCACAGCTAACTCATGTTTGAATAGGGGCAGCTGTAAACACCCCAAATTTGCCCTCACCCATTCACACCATGGCTTGTGATCATTCTCATATGCATAAACACAATCATATCACCTCACATCTCATTTTTGATTCACTGCATAGCTTTCAAGGCATCTGCACCTAGGGTTTGTGATCTGAGCAATCCCAAAGCATCTTAAGCCATTCCAAAGGCAACCAATCAACTCAAAGGGGTCCATGTGTGTTCTTATATCATATTCCATCTCCTCAAAGTCCAAAATGCAGAGGAATCACAAGAGCTAGGGTTTGAGTGGATGCAGAGCCAGGTTGAACTGCACAGTTGACTGAAAATTAGGGTTTTGGTTTCAGAGGCCATAACTCCAAATTTTTTGGTCATTCTTGTTTTCATTGATCTCTATATGGTGTAGGGAGTATACATATCAATTTTCATGAAGAAATTCCATGGGGAAGTCATCTGATCAAGAGTTGACTTTCTAGACAAGTCAGTGCAAAATCAGGGCATCTGAGGCCCCCAATGACCCAACCAATGGGTAATCTTCATCATTTTGAGTGTATATGATCTTTATTTGATCATGGAAGAAGGTTGAAGTTCATAGAAATCAAGAATTTAGGGTTTTTGCAAAGGTTGACTTTTGGGCATAGTTGACTTTTCAAGAATGCATCATTTTAGGTCATTTTTCAAGCCTTGATTCTTGATCCAAAAAGGCTTCAAATGGAAAAACTTTGGTCATGAAAGTTGTAGATCTCATCTTTCCCTTTTCAAAAAGTACAAGAACATGATCAAACTCTTCTTGGATCAAAAGTTATGGCAATGCAAAGTTGGCAAAAATCATTAATTTCTAAGGCATGCTTCAAATGGAAATTTTGCAAAACCTTGAACCAATGCATCATGTGACCTCTAATTCATTTCAAACCATTACACAAACATTCTCTAAGTGCTGAAAATCAGAATTGGATCAAGTTTGCCTATGGTTTGGTTTGTGTAACAAGGTTTTCTTCACATGTGAACCAAAATGTCACAAGTTGCAAAACACTCATTTCACTCCCTACCACTTGCAGCCTTGGATGCTGGACCAAGCTGACATTTCCCCCTCATCTTGCTGCGCATAGCCCATGCCTTGTACCAAGCTAGCACCTCACCATACTTTCTCTTACACAAGAGTTGACAAATTGCAAAAGTTGCCTCACCTATCCATAAAGCACATGTCAAATCAACTGACCAATGAGAGAGAGTTATGTGGACAATTTGCAAGCAAAACATAAGGGCAAGCAAGGCTGAAACCATCACATTAAACACATTCACAAAAACCTTCCATTTTGCAACTTGTTTCGAATTCCTCTCCACAGCTTGCAAACACAAAAACCTTTTCCTCCATTCAACTCACCATGTATCATTGAGTAGAAACCACCCAAAGCATAAGCCTGAAACAGCCAAAGCACCCCACTGCCATTCTTCACCCTCATTCTGCAGTTCCATTCGAATCTTCCATCCTAGCTCACAAACAACCAAACAAACCTTGCAAAGCTTCTCCATACATCATCTGGACCATAAACCATCATTCACAGTGGCCTGAATCAGTCAGAATCACCATAGCCATTGTTGACTGAGCTTGAAGCAGGAGCTTTCGAAACTCATCAACCAGCCTACATAAATTGTTCTAAGGCATTCAAACATCATCAAGGGGTCCTAAGGAGTGGTTTGCACATAAAGAGAAGGCCAGAAAGTCCTCAAGTGGAAAACTTCAAATCTCAGGTAGCCTGAAATTTATTTTTCCAGAAATCGTTTTTATTGTTACAAACTTGTTCTATTTGTTTCACTGATCATCCTGGTACCATTGGTTTTGAAAATGGTTGTGATTTGAGCATTTAATTTGTTTCTGAAGCTTGCGTGACCTAGAACTTTTTCTCTTCGATTCAGTTGATTTAGGAAATATAAATGTGTTTTAGGATGGGGGTTTGATTCGTGAGGATGTGAGGATCATTCCCCAGTTCTTGTTTTTCATTTTTGATGCGTTTTGAGGGATTTGGGTAGTTTTCAGGTGAGAGCTGGCCGGAGAAGACGACCGAAAGTCTTCTCCGGCCACCTGAGAGTCATTTGTGCCCTAATCACGTAATTAATGAAGTTTGAATTTGGTCCCTTGGATGTGTTGACTCGCGCGTGTTTGGACGCCCAGGATCATCCCATTATGCCCTAATCCCAGTTGACTTTCTTTAATCTGGATTAATTAATTCATAAATCAAAAATTAGCTGAAGTGAAATCCAGGCCATTCATTAGCGCGCCAGTCAACCTTTTCATTTCAACTTTGAATCTGGATCATTGGATCAGATTACTTTCTCTTTTATTTTGTTTTATTTCATTTTCCTTCTATTTAAATTGCATAATTAATTTAAAATAGCAAAAAATTCTTAAAAATTATGAAACTTTTTCTTTAAAGTTTTATTAATTTTTAAGACCCAAAAATATTTTTTATTTTATTTTTATCATTAAAAAAGTATTTTTAAATATTTAAAAGATTATTTTTAATTGATTAATGGGAATTAATTAATAAAAAATACTTTTAGGTATTTAAAAATTACAAAAAAATTCATGAAATGTTCTAAGACATTTAGAAATATTGTCCAACCTTCAAACCAAATTTCTTTTTTGATCTTGATGCATTTAAAGAATTTTTCATTGAATTAAATCATTTTTTATGCATTATTTTGATCATGGATTCAAAAATTCATTTCTGCCAATTGGTGAAGGTTGAGACATTGATTCTTCTTGCATTGTTTTGTGTTTAGCATGTAGTTTCTAGGGTTAAATGGTCATGAATTGTTCTTGCATTTTCAAATTGTTTGGCATTTGTTTTGTTAAGAACCCTAAAAAACCCTAATAACTTAGGAAATTCATATCTTGAGTTTGGTTGAGAGTTGAGAGCTCCCCTTTGGGCAGTGGCTTGTCATAGGTCTAGGGTTTCTTTAAATGCCATTTTCCATTTTTTATCTTAGGGTTTGATTCTGTTTTGGGTTTTTGTTTGATGTTTGATTCATAAACCCTAATTTGGGCTTTCTTTTGCATCCTTCCTGCATTCTCTTGCATAACACGACTTGTCTTTGCATTTTGTGCATTCTTGTGATCCATTTGACATCTTAAGACATGTATAAAGCATCTTTGATCATTGCATCCCATATTTGCCATGTCATTTGTCTTGTATGCTTCATAACTTTTCATGCTTGTTCATGCTCCTTAACTTGCATCATTTGCATTCATAATCTTGTATGAACATCTCCATGCCTTGTCTCATGTTTGCAGCACCTCATAGCATCATTTTCATCATCACCATGCTTCTGGTCTTGCTTTGCATCATATCACTTCACCTCATCTTGCATTGCATTGCATTTCTTTCTAACATTGCAGGTGGTAAGTAAACTTGAGAAGTGGGTTTGCCTTCACTTCTCATACCTTTTCTTTTCATCTCTCTTGCACCATTGCTGCATTCTTACATGTGTTTGAGTTTGAGCTTGATCATTCTTCTTCCTCCCACTTTCTTTCTTCAAGTGACTTGACTTCTTGAATGAAGCAAGTCACTTTGCTTCTCTTAATCCTGTTCATCTGCTTCCTGGTGGCTCCTTTGAAGACTTCTCTTGCAAACCTCACAAACTTTAGGATCATCCAAGCATGATAATGAATTAGGGTTTTGATTAGTCTCCCCTCATAGTTTTTACCTTTGTGTCTCTCTTTGAGTCTTCTCTTCTCATCTCATAATCAGGGACTAAACCCTAAAGGCTCTAAGACTTTGTGGTTAGGGTTATGCCTGCATCCTTCTCTTAGGATGGAGTGTATACCTTTAATCCTAAGTGTTGAACCCTTTATGTGTTTAAATCCTTTAATCAATCCATCATAATAATCATCAAGACATCACACTTGTAACTTGGGCCTTGCATTAGGGTTCTAATTCTTCCTTAAGTGGTTAAGAAGGACTAACCCTAGTGTTAATGGACAAGTCCCCCTCAAGTTGTCTTACAAATCATAAAAATCACTTCATCATCATACCATTAAATAAAATCCACTTAATCAAAGGCTTGTTTTGTCATGAGTTTAATCCCTAATCATGGATTAAGTTGAGGAGCCTTCCTCAGCTTAAACACTCTCATCTATTATCCTTCTTTTAGGATAGTGTAATGAGTCTGTTTAATCCTTGATTATGGCTTAACCTCATTACTCAACACTAAACAAAAACAACAAAAACATCTAAATAATCACAAGTAGGTTAATGATCTTAATCCTACATCAAAGGTGATTAAGTGTGAGAATCTGACTTCACACTTAAGGTAACTCTCATTACCCCTAATCAGAGGGAAGATGTGATGAGTCTACCAACCCATTGGTTTGGGCTTAAGCTCATTAACTTATGACAAACATCCAAAAACAATAAAAGACTGAAAACTCAAAAACAAACAATAATCGTCTCCTCCGGGATTCTTTTCTCATCTCATTCACTCACAAACGAGAACTCGCTTCTTCCGTCTAATGCAAGACAGTTAGCACCTGAGCCAGACAGGTCATACACTTGAGCATAGGCAAGCAAGCAGTTCACAAGTCAATTCATCTTTCAGTCTCTTTGGGTCGAACTACGGTGTTCTGACTTCCTCATTGCACGAGAGGATACGTAGGCATAACTTAACAGTTATCGAACAAAAGTCTCTGTACATTCCCCCTCCTTCTAGCCTTATTCTTTAGCCTCATGATCTTGAGCATCTTATTCCAGTTCTTACACTGACACTTTCATACTTCATATCACTTATACACTTTACACTGACACCTGTACCTTCTTTTCCAGCCCTTTTATGCACAAATTGCACTGACACTACCCCTTTAAAACACAAATCTCTTAAGCGTGGATCCCGTCGAGTACGACGGACAATCTGGGTGCTAATACCTTCCCAGGTTGTAACCAACCCCCTTTCTCAGTCTCTCTGGTTCGCAACCGTCTTATCCGTATCTTTCTAGGTCTATGCAGCATTACCTTTCCTCCGGGATAAAAATGCCTAGCTGGCGACTCTTTTCATTTCCAGTGAGTTCACGGCTGTGTGTTCTCACTGTTCCTCTCGCCGACCGTTCGCGTCTGTACCTTCATCTGATTCAGTTTCATTTGTCGGGAGCGACAGAGGGATCAAATCATCGTAGTTCCTCCTAAAAGGCTAGAGCTAGGAGGAAAAGGTTGATTTGCATCCTGGTTAAAGCACATGATGTTGATGCTCAAAAGTTCATATTTATGTATGATTAAAGACCAAGATTGAAGTTAAACAGTCCGTTTGTTTCCTTATCAAAACCCAAGATTGAAGCTGAAAAATAGTTGTTTGTAACTGGTTGGTTAGTTGCTTGCTTGAATTACATAGCTCAAGGCATAAGTCGAATGGTATCTTGATTTGCATAGCTCAATAAAGGTTGAATGGGTACCCTGATTTGCATAGCTCAAGGAAGAATGAATGGTTGACCTGAATTACATAGCTCAGGACAACTGATTGGGTTATCTTGATTTGCATAGCTCAAAAAGGGTTGGATGTTTAGCTTAGTTGGAGTCCAAGACTATGATTGGTGTTGAGGGATATTATCTTAGTTAAAGTCCAAGACTATGATTGTAATGAAAGAATTATCTTAGTTAAAGTCCAAGACTAGGACTATATTTGAATGTGGTTAGCTTAGTTAAAGTCCAATATTATGACTAGTGTTAACTTAGTTAAAGTCCATGACTATGACTGATGTTAGCTTAGTTAAAGTCCAAGACTATGACTTTTTTTTAAGTGACTATATAGTGTTTCAGTGTATGTGCCTTGATTGAAGCCTAAGGTTGGAGCTAAAAGGTGCTCAATAGATAGAATTTGTCATCTCTAAAGAGGGAAGATTTGGTTTATTTGTGCCTTGATTGAAGCCCAAGGTTGAAGCTAAAGGATGAAAACTGACTCTGTAGGAAAGTTTTATTTGTGTCCTTATTTTGAAGCCCAAGTGTGAAGCTTATTTGTGAGTGACTGACTCTTGATTGTTTGTATCTTATATGAAGCATAAGATGGGAGGCTGAAAATTGTTGGGAGACTAACTCTGTAATAAGAGTGTTTTATATGTTGGAAATGTATGTGAGATATGGTCATCAGACATTCCTTTGTCTGGGAGGATTCAATTATACAAAGTCCAAGAGGAGGCTAGCTTGGTCATCCATCGGGGAGAGGGAGACTAATGTATTAGTTTGATTCTAAGGTATGTTTCTATGCTTTTAGGAAGCCTGAGAGAGTCCTTGTGTTTAAGCCCAAGAGTAGGCTAGGTTACTTGTATGAGGCCCATGAGTCCTTGGATAAAGCCCAAGAGGAGGTTGGGGAAGGCTGGGTAATATCTAAGCCTAAGAGAAGGCACCTTTAAATGCCTGAGGGTCCTTGAATGAAGCCCAAAAGGAGGATATGTTTTGCCCTATTTTTTGTTCTAGTTGTTCAAAGGTTAGGTCTGGTGAAAGTAACCCAATTGCTTAAATTCTAGCAGAGTTGCAAGTATAAACATTAAAGATGCATGCAAACAAATAAAAGTGTCAGTGAATGTGCTTAACAACTTTTAGTGTTTTTGCTATGGTTTGAGTATTCTTAAGTTGTTTTATTAAGAATGAAGTCGGGGGGTTACACTAGGAAGTAGATGCCCAAAATCCCGAGGGAGAAAAGATTATAGATGTGTTTTACATTGTATTCTCTTTCTAATTAAGAAGTATTTTACTATCTTTGCTTTAGTATAAGGTGAAGAAAGATAAATTTGGCAAATAATTCTACTCTAAGTAAGCACAATAGTTCAAGAAAACAACGAGAAGTTAGAAAGAGAGGAGATGGCTCAAAAGCAAATAACAGGGCTTAAACATAAGGATGCTTATGGAATTTATTTTGTTGATTAATTATCTGATGATTTCATACACAAAGTAGGACTTGGATATTAAAAAGCTTCTACAGCCTAGGAAGCAGTTCACTGGAGTGAAGCTCAGACTAGTTGTCGGTGTATTAAATATTTAGTCATAAAGATGAAAAAAGAAAAGGAGATGAGACTTGTAAACAAGTGGGCCCATAATCTTTGTATAAGAGACTGAAAATTGTTTAAGAGACAGTAGGTGGATTCAAGACTTATATGGAAGCCTGGCGGAGTTTTAAAACAAACAGGAGAAAGTTTAAAATATAAAGAATAAGTCTTAAACACAAAGGATTCCTCATGACACATTTTGACAATTCATTTTAGAAAACAAATGGTTATATGTAAAAATATTCACAAAGAATGATTCACAGATGAAAACTTAATGGGGTGAAAAAGACGATCGTGCCATGTTTTTGAAAACAGACTAGATGAACCCTAATAGTTCAATTTTCAAAAAGGGATGGGTCTTACACTCTAATAGAGGCCCAAAAGTGTGACAAAAGTCAATTTGAGAGTATGAAAGGCAAAACCCTAATTTTGGAATATTTTGAATATTTATTTGAATTAAAATATTAAAATATTTGATAAATTTCAAACACTGATGAAAAACAAGTTGAAACCTTGTATCAATGTTTGAAAAATTATGTTTTATCCATGAGACACTAATGAAAAACAAGTTGAAACCTTGGATCATTGTTATGCCAGCTGATGTAGAGGCCACTGTTATGCCAATTGATTAGAGGCCACTGCTATATATGACAACTAAAAGCAATCCAAGTGACATGAACCAGACACAAGTACCAGCTATTATGCCTACTATGCAGCCATCACAAGTACCATCAACTATGCCTACTGTGCAAACTGGTATGTTAGAAGTGTTCCCAACCGTGCAAAGTTAAATTGGATCTTATGTTGTAGACACAAGTCAGGCACAATAAAAAAATAAAGGAAAAACCAGTCATTAGAAGAATGAAGAGTGAAATAGTAAAGTTGAGTTGGTTTAAAAAGTCAATTATATGCCAAGGATCATCTAGTGACCAACTAATTACATTAGCAAAATCTGAAGAAAGATCAAGTGCACAAGATTATAAGCTTGGAGTGTCAACTAGGTCTTTGAAGTCTTAAGGAAGAAGAAGAAATGATAGTTTAATTAGTTGTTATTGAATTATGTTATACTTTTATGGTAGTAATGCTTGTAACAGACCTACGTATTATATATGCTTAATATGTCATATAATGCTTATTTCATTTTGGGCTTGTAAGGCTTGTAAATCACATATGCAACCATGTTGTCATTTTGTGCTTGTATCAAAGCTATGTTTAATTTTGTGTTTGTACTTATGTATCAGACCTATGCACTAAATGTGCTTTTTGTTAATGAATGATGTTTCATTTTGTTAACTATTGGAAAAAATAGGTAAAAGTTGTTATGTTCTATTCCTCAGGCTTAAGCTGGTTTATATAGAAAAGATACAATTAATACAATTGATTTTTTCCTTAACGGAGAATAAAGGAAAATAAAGAAAAAAAATACAATTATCAATAAAGGAAATATTAAAATCTAATATATAATATTTTCCAATACCCCCTCAAGTTGGTGCATAGATATCTATCATGCCCAACTTGTCTATCAAATACTCAAAAGTAGGTCTTGCCAAAATTTTGGTAAGGATATCCACAATTTGCTAACTTGAAGTCACGAAGGGTAGACATATGATCACAACATTTAACTTCTCCTTTATAAAGTGTCGATCAATCTCGATATGTTTGGTTCTGTCATGTTAAACTGGATTGTGAGCAGTGTTAATAGCAATTTTACTATCAGATTACAATTTCAATGGAAGCTCAATTTTCATCTTAAGTTCATCTAGGACTTTAAGGATCCATAATCCTTCACAAATACCCTGAGACGTAGCTCTAAACTCAGCTTTTGCACTACTCATTGCTATAACTCTTGTTTCTTTCTCTTTCACATCACACGATTACCCCAAACATAGGTACAATATCCAGAGGTTGATCTTCTATCTGTGACTGAACCTGCCCAATCAACATCAGTGAAGATATAAACATTTCTTTCACCAGTATTCTTAAAAATAATCCTTTTCCAGGATTTCCCTTCAAATATCTCAATATCTTATAAACTACCTCAAGATGTTCTTCAAAAGGAGAATGCATAAACTGACTCACTACACTAACTGAAAAAGCAATATTAGGTCATGTGTGTGACAAATAAATCAGTTTCCCAACCAATCTCTGATATCTTCCAATATCAACAGGAATATTACCTTATCCCCAGAGTTTAGCATTAGGATCCATATAGGTATATGCAGGACAACATCCACTCATTCATGTTTCTTTCAACAAGTCTAGAATATATTTCTGCTGTGAAACAACAATATCATTCTTTGACCGAGCAACCTCCATGACTAGAAAATATCTCATGAATCCCAAGTATATGATTTTAAAGTCTAATTCCAATTTCTCTTTTACTCTTACCATTTCCATTGTATCATCTCCAATAAGGACAATATCATCAACACAAACAATCATGACAACAACTTTCCCATCGTGGGAGAGCTTTGTGAACAAGGTATGGTCAGCTTGTCCTTGGATGTACCCTTGTTTCTTCATGTACTAAGTGAATTTTTCAAACCAAGCTCTAGGGGACTGCTTTAATCCATACAAAGATTTATTTGGTTTGCACACATTTGATCCAAATTTGTTTTCAAAGCCAGAAGGAATGTCCATATATACTTCTTCTTCTATATCTCCATTAAGAAAGGCATTCTTAATATCTAATTGATGTAAGGACCAATCCAGGTTAACAACAAGTGATAAAATAATTCTAACAGTGTTCAATTTTGCAACAGGAGCAAATGTCTCTGAGTAATTTATACCATAAGTCCAAGCGAGCCTTGTACCTTTCAATTGACCCGTCTGAATTATACTTCAAAGTAAACACCCATTTGCATCCAATTGTCTTCTTGCCATCTAGTAGTGACATAACACTCCAGGTTTTGTTCTTTTCAATAACTTTCATCTCCTCAAGTACAACCTCCCTCCACTTTGGAATTTTTAGAGCAACTTGTACATTTTTTTTTGGAATTTCTACACTAGAAAATTTTGAGGTGAAGACGGACATGGATGAAGACAAATTTGAATATGATATAAAATTGGACACAGGGTGTTTAGTGCAAGATCTGACAGGTTTTCTAATGGCAACAAGATCATCTATATAAGGATACAAAATACAACTCTAAAAAACAAATATATACTTACCTTTCTGGTTGTTATGAGGTTGATCATTCCTCGGTTCATATTTTTGCTGGTTGTTATGAGGTTGATCATTCCTCGGTTCACAAAACCCTTTCCCTTCAAAGTCCTGCATCCTAATTCAAATCGGTTTTCTTGAAGTGACTCATTATTTTGTGGCATTTCAATCAGATTATCATTATCATCGTTTTCACGATTCTTGTTGTTTTCTACAATAAAAAATGTAGGCTTGGATTCACAAGGTTCCTTACTCATAACATAAGTAGGATTAGATAAAGAATCATGCCCATTTTCTGTTGGTGTAGGTGTAAAAAGTCTCCGAATTTTGTGATACTAACAAAGATAAGTTATTTAAAAAACTCACGTCCTCAATTTGAAACGAGTCTTTGTTTATCTCCCCCTTGAAGATGAGTGTCATAAAAAAAAGGTTTATTTTCAAAGAATGTAACATCCATAGTGATAAACATTTTCTTATTTTTTGGATCAAAACATTTATATCCTTTTTGGATTGGGGAGTATCCAACAAAGACACATTTTATAGCACGTGGCTCAAGTTTTTCAACATTTTTATGTTCATGAACAAAGGTCGTGAAACCAAATATTTTTAAAGTCAAATCAGTTAAAACACGAGTACTAGGAAAACAATCTTTGAAGACATTAATTGGAGTTTGAAAATTGAGAATTTTGGAGGGCATTATGTTAATAAATACGCAATTGTTAAAACAGTTTCTCCCCACAAATAATTTGGTACTTTATTTGAAAAAAGTGAGCTCTAACAACCTCTAGTAAATGTCTATTTTTCCTTCCGGCCACTCCATTTTGTTGAGGAGTATCATGAACTTTGATGTACAATTCCATTTTGTAGAAAAAAACCATCCAAGATAGTATTAAAATATTCTTTGCCATTATCACTTCTAAATACTTAGATATTTGTTTGAAATTGGTTCTACACCATTAATATAAAATTATTTACAACCTGACAAACATCTGATTTCCTCTTTAACAAGTACACCCAACATACTCTTGTATTGTCATCTATAAGTGTGATAAACCATTTTTTGAGAGAGAGTGTACTTGTACGGTTAGGGCCCCAAACATCACTGTGAATAATAGAAAACGATTTTGATGGTTTATAAGGCTGTATTGAAAATTGGGAACGATGATGCTTTGCAAACTCACATGCTTCACATTTAAATGAAGAAAAGTTTTTATTGTGAAATAACTTAGGAAACAAATTTTTAAGTAACGAAAATTAGGATGACCTAATCTTAAATTCCATACCATAATGTTGTCATCTTTATTATTTAAAATAGAAAAAGACTCAAAGCATGAACTTATTGTTTTTGAAGGTTGTTGTGATGCAGGTCCAATGTAAAGGTAGTAAAGTCCTCCACTCTCCTTAGCACTGCCAATCATCTTCCCCAAGTTCAAATCCTGAAAGACACAGTGAGATCTAAAAAAATCAGTTTGACAATTTATATCTTGGGCTAGTTTGCTTACGGAGATTAAATTACATGATAAGTTTGGAACATGAAGGAAATTTTAGAGTTAATAATGGAGACAACATAATTGGCCCTTTACCTACAATGGCTGAAAAAAACTCATCTGCAAATTTTATTTTTTGATTACTTGCACAGGAACTATATGAAGAGAACAAAGTAGACTCACTTGTCATGTGATCAGAGGCACCAAAATCTATTATCCAAGTATGATTAGGACTGACACTAAGAAATGCATAATTATCTTTTGTTGTTATAGAGCAAGAAAGAGTTGGAGACTCGAGGAGTTTGTACAATCTGTCTAGTTGTTTCATAGTGAGTGAAAGTTAAGTTTGAGGGGATTGCTGCCATTAATCAGAATTACTAACCTGAAATACACGACCACTGTTTCCGTGGCCACCGCCGTTTCCGTAGTCGACGCCCGACTCAGGTCGCGGTTGTTCATCTTAGTTGGGTCCGATGTAGGCTTGTGATGGGGAAGGCCACCGATTATTGTTATTCGCCATATGAAGCTAAACGGGTATGTGAACGGGTCAGATAAAAAAATGGGTCGAACATAGATTTTTTTTCAACAACCTTTAACCCTAACCCAGTGCTCTCGATACCATATTGGAAAAAATAGGTAAAAACTGTTATGTTTTATTCCCCAGTCTTAAGCTGGTTTATATAGAAAAGATACAATTAATACAATTGATTTTCTCCTTAATGGATAATAAAGGAAAATAAAAAAAAAAGATTACAATTATCAATAAAGGAAATTATAAAACCAGAAGTATATTATTTTCCAACATTAACTATGTTTTCTTGTTAACGAATGATACAACATTTTGTATCAATCCAACATAATGTAACAACATATTTTATAGAACATGTTTATACCACTGCAACAACAACATTTTGATTGAAACTTAGAAACCTTTCCATTGATAAATATTTGATACAACATGATGATACATCAACTGTTACAATAACCTTCCATTACATTAACTTAAACACTATTGAAAACTTACAACATATTGAATCAAACTTATAAACCTTTTTATTACAATAACTTAAACACTACTGAAAACAACATCCATGACAAAGTACGCGCAAACATCAACCAATAGTTTATTTTCTTTTCCATTACAAGCTTTTTATTCAATTTTTCAATCTTCTTTGGACTGCCTTCTACACCATAATTCTTTGTGACTTCACATTTAATCTCCTTAACAATGTCCTTCGCAAATTCCTTCAAATAAACCTTTGTCATTTCACATTCACAACATTTTGAGGGAATCATTTCATGCATTTGAACCTCACATACCTCATTGTCCCACATGAACAATCTACATCCATTCTGCAAATATGATTAACACATATGTAAGAGTTATTGAAAATAGAAATATGATTAGAAATATGAACAAACACTTACCAATGAATTTCTACATTTCTAGAATTTTTGATTTGGGTTATCAATGGTGTTTGATACCCACATATTCATTTCTTTGGTACAACCACATATTGCACGCCCCGTCCAAAAGAATTACCCATGGATGATGTTTTGGTTCCACCCATGATTGAAACAATGAACACTAGCAACATGCGGAAGAGATGAAGAAACCTTTAAATTTTTCGTTGGTCTGATGAAGAAAGAAAAGGGAAATGAACGAACCCTAGAATCACCAAACAAGAAGAAACGTAATTATGCCATGTCGTCACCATAAAATGTTAGCAAATGAGAAAAAATTAAAAACAAAAGCCATGCTGGAACACAATGGTGAATCTTTGAAAACATGTGGCATTGTGTGTGTGTGTGTGGGGGGGGGTAGCAACTGAATCTAGACAAGATAAGGGGGGATTAAAAAAATATTTTACATGGGTTAAAAATAAAACTCGCTGATATTACGGGGGAGGGGGTTGTATATTTAACCCTAAATTAAAAATAAGAGATTTTGTTGGTCTACTTATAAGAAGGTGAGGAGAGAACATATAGTGAGGAACACACACGAAGAATTGGAAAAAGGGAGAGTTAAAGCAAATGGCAATGGTTGAAAGAAGAAAATCACCATTGTAGAAGAGTTTGAAGCTTAAAATTCTAAGGTAGGTGGAAACTATTCCTATAAGGATGTCTAATCATGAGAGAGTAGTGAAGGGTCCTTACCCTCTTAGGTTGGTCTTAAGCCATATTGTGATTGTTGTTTATTTGTGACCATGATTGTGAGGAATGAATTGTAATTGTCGTGACTATAGCAATTGATATTTGTTGATGATGAATTTTGAAATGTTGTTGAATTTTATGTTTGTTGTATGTTAAGGGTTTAGGATGGTGATTATGATGATGGTAGGGTATGAAATTGTGAATTTATTTGTGTGATTATATGAATATTAGAGGTGATTGATATTGGTATGTTTATGATTGAGTTTAAAATCATGGAATATTTTTTGTGATGATTTCATGGACATTTTTGGGGTTGAAAAGGATGAAAATTGTGCTTGAAATTTCAGAAAAACATCAACTTTCTAGTAGCGCCTTTGTGCACAATTTTGATTATAACATTCAACTCGTAAATCATTTTGGGATGGGGTTAAAAAGTTGGGTATATGAAATAGATGGTTATAACTCTATTTCATGGATAAAATATTTTTGGTGATGATTTCATGGACTTTTTAGGGTTGAAGAAGCTGAAAATTGTGTTGGAAATTTTAGAATAAAACAACTTTTCAGTAACGCCTTCGTGCACAGTTTTGATAATAACTTTTAACTCGTAAATCATTTTTGGACGGGGTTTGAAGTGATGGGTAACTTGAAAAAGAGGTCTATAACTTTGTTTTTGGGCTAAAATATTTTTAACAATTTTATCAGACGCCGGTAGCAGGTGGAAAATAAGTGTATGAGTTAACAAATATGGACAAGGTCCATATTGACAAACTATTTGATGTGTTGTGAATGATTGGGAGGGTGTGTTTGATTATATCGGTGGTAGTCCATAAGGATGAATTACGTTAAGTATGTTTGCATTTGTGATCAATTGTGGATCACTAAATATTATTATGATTATTGTGTTAATTGCATTATTACCATGCCATGCATTCATTGTCGATATGTTGAAGTTACTCTGATATGTAACACTGGGTAACATGCTGTTTTCTTTATGTTATTCTGTTATGTATCTTTTAATTTAAAGTAATTATTAAACCACTTATGGTATGAGCGATTTGTTGAGACTATGTATGTTATACTTTTATTTAATTCTGTTGTTTGGACTATAATTTTGATTAAATGAAGTAACATTCAGACTTCTTGGATTGTGAAGTGACATCCTATTTGGATAAAATTATATTTTATTTACTAATTATAGAGTCGAGAAGTAGAGTGTTACAATTTAGCCTTAGGAAGCATAACTGACCTTAATCCTCTACACGTTTCAAGAATTCACATTTTTTTTCACAGTTTGGGTGCCTAATAAGAGGTTATTGGTTGTCCATAAGACTAGTCTTTCAACACTATAAAAGGGTTTAATGTTCACCATTAAACATTTTCATAACTTACTTTCCTAAGCTTTCGTGAAACTCCCAAAAACTAAGTGTTATAATGTTGAAGATTTTGCATCTTATATATCAGCGAGGAGTAAATTAAGGCCTTTTGGCGATAAATTTAGCTCTCCAACACCTACCATGAAGAGGGTATTATTTTGGAGGCGTGCTCATAAGAAGAGATAACCAACATGAATACCTTTGATGACTCACCCTTCTGGTGATATACAAGGCTCTCCAACACCGGTCATGAAAAAGATATCATTTTAGAGGCATTCTCATAAGAAGAGAGGACCACTTTGATGACTTATCCAACCCTTATTTTTATTTATACTTTTTATCATTTATGATTTAGGGGTGTGATCAAGTCGTTTGAGATCATATACCGACGATGAGAAAGTCTCCCCACTATTGAAATGTCCTTTCTTTATATGGTACCAAGACAAACATGAAAGAAGGATGAGTGACTTTAAATACCTATAAAAAACAACATTATTCAAACTTCATTCCTATTAATTATTTACATGAAAACATATGCATCTATGGAAAAAAAACCTTAATTTCAAATTATAAATTTTACATTAATAAACATTTTTAAATTAAAATACTTACTTTTATTAAGTAAATTAAAAAAACCCATATCACACATAAAAAAGCATATTAATGTCTAAAGACAAATATACTAATATTTAAAATATAGAGTATAACTATATCATAAATAAATATTTTTTGATGATGAAAATGATATCATTGAAAGATGAGATTCCATTAAAAAAATAAACGACAACGTATATACATTTATATACCAATAACATGATTACAAAAGACTCATTTAATTTGAAATAAAATAATACTCATGTCTAAATTTATATAAAAAAAGAGGTTAATATCTATTTTCCCCGTTATATATATGTGTTTTTTAAAAAATCCCATGTAAAAAAAAGGCAAAATACTCAAATTGGTCCCTTAACTCTATCTCGGTGTTCAATTTGATCTCTTATCTTTAAAAAGTTTCAAAGTGGTCCTTTAATTGTTCAAAAAGGGTGACGTTAGTCATTTCCGTCCAATTTTCCCAAACGACGTTACTTTTTTTACAGGGTGGCAGCTGACGTGGCACTTGTTATACGCGTGGCACGTGACTTGGCAAAAATTCCCAGAAAAATTCTAAAATTATTTGTGGAACTTAGGATTCAAACTCAGGTTCACTTGGTTGCTACAAATCATATCAAACCACTATACCACTTCACACTTATTTGTATTTACAACACAATAATGATTTAACTTTATTGTATAAATTCTTTCTCTTTTCTTACACTCTTTCATAGCTCTTTAACCCTAAAATCATTCTTTGCGTTAACATCATAAGAGCTAAAAAAAGCATCCATTTAAAAACCATCATAAAATACACTTTTCACATAAGCCATCACTCATTAGCTTCAGAAAAAGAAAAATCAAGAAAAATACCTCAAATCTATATCCTTACACAAGTTACTCCAAAAAGACACAATCGATAATCGAGGCTTCTTAACCTAATGAAGAAAGTAAAGCGTAGTTAAAACAGTTTTAACAATATCTTGAAAGCTTTTCCTTGGTTTCTGAAGCTTGATCCACTGTTTATCCTTTGATAGCAACAACACCTTAGGTTTCAAACCAGAAGTTTCGTGTAGGGATATCTTCCCTTTGTTTCCATCAACAACATTAGAAACCTTGAAATCACCCCATTGAATCGACAAAACAGAAAAAGACACAGGCTCTTCATCGTCATCTTCAAGATGATAATTTGATACAAGCAGAGACTAAAACTCAGTCTCAGATTCATCAGGTTCATCATCTAAAATAGCGAATCGTCTCTTCATCTCAATAAATCTTTCTATAGTAAAAAAAACAACAAAATCAAATTAAAAAGTAAATTAATCTATTAAAAACAACCAATGCGTAAAGTTAACTATAATTCTATGAATCAAAAACGAATTAGGGTTTGAAACTTCGTATAATAGATATATGAATCAATTAAAACCCTAATTCCTAAATTTGGAAACGAAATAATAATGCATAAAAGTGAAATTAAAAGCAGAAAAGGAAAAGAGAAAGAGAAGTAACCTTGAATTGATTATCGATGAGGTTACGATTAACACTGATGAACAATATTGTAATGAATACTCTTGAAAGTGAAAGAAAAAGGTGGAAATGAAGAAGATGATAAAGAAAGAGAAAAAATTTATACAATAAAGTCAAATCATTGTGTTGTAAATACAAATAAGTGTGAAGTGGTGTAATGATTTGACTTGATTTGTTGCAATCAAGTGAACCTGAGTTCAAATCCTGGGTTCCACAAATGTTTTTAGATTTTTTTTGGGAATTTTTGCCAAGTCACATTGAGAAAATTGGACAGAAAAGAATAACGTAACCCTTTTTGAACAATTAAATGACCACTTTGAAACTTTTTAAAGATAAGGGGTCAAATGGATCCCGATGTAGAGTTAAGGGATCAATTTGAATATTGTCTAAAAAAAAGTTGTTAATTTTTTCCTAATATTTGAAGATTTTCTTAATTTTGACTTTCATCACGGTCACCAAAAAAAGTTGACGTGTGAACGTTTTTTTTAAAAAATTAGTTAGGTGGCTTACGTGAATTTTTTTTTATTTTGATTTTTTTTTATGACCACATAAATATTTCGTTATATTTAAATTTTTGTTTTATAGTAAAAAATAAGTGAAATCTTCAAAAAAGTTGTTCAAGGAGAAAATCAAACACACCCTTTTCAATCATATGTTCAATAACTTACCACTAAGCTAGAATATTTAACTTATAATATTGTTACCTTTAGTTATTCTTGATCCATATTTTTGTTTTATAAATTTTTTCGAATAACTTTTATTTAATTTAATTTATAAGTAACCATTTAGTTATTAACCTTTTTTTATATAATATTAATTTTATAAAAAACGAATTTTAATTAAAAATTATATAACAGTAATTATTTATGAAAAATTATAGCAGTAATTAATTAATTAATTTGTTAAAAATTTTAAAACTAAAAAACTAGAAAACGTTAATTATAGTTATAGAAAACTATAAGCGTTAATTATAGTTCTAATTTTAGTTTTAGTTTTAGGGTTTGTTTTAAAATTATTAATTAAAAATCAGTTTTAGTTTTATTTTATTAAATTATTAAATAACATGAAATTTAATTTTTCAGTTTTTAATACTTCCAATTATTAAATTATAAGTAACGTTAAAATTTAAATTATTAAATAACGTTAATTATAGTTCTAATTCTTCAGTTTTTAATTTTTTTCTAATAAAATTATTAATAATTAGTTAATATATTTTAAACTAAATTAGTCAATTAGTAAATTAAAATAGTGGAATTAAATTAAAATTATATTAGTAAATTAAATTATGAAATGATACTGTAGAAAAAAATAAATAAATATTAAGTATTAAATATATTAATAAATATTAAATAAAAGAGAAATAAATACTAAATATTAAATATATATATATTTCAATAACAACATATATCAGAAAAACACAATTGTCGTATTGATAAATGCATACTCACCTTAATATTAAGGTCATGGGTTTTGAACCCACCTCTAATATGTTTTTTAAATGCTTACATCTTTTGAAGTATAAAACAAAAATTTAACTATTTTTTTTTGCTACAGATAAAATCTCTTATAATGATAATGAATGGAACTCCATTAATAAAAAAATTTCAACTAAATAATAAATTATTTCAAAGAGCTCCAATTATAAAATGATAATGAATGGAACTCCATTAATAAAAAAAATTCAACTAAATAATGAATTATTTCAAAGAGCTCCAATTATAAAAAAGAAAGATAAGAAGAAAATAAATATGAATGTATTAGAAAATAAAAGTTTAATATTAGATAATAAACAAAAAATTATGCAACTGACAAAAGAAATTCTAAGGAAGCAAGGAAGGTAAAGTTTGGAATTAAAATGATTAATCCCTTTTGTCGTGTATTCTCGATTAATGCAGTCTAAAACATGCTTCAATTTTAGGTTTATAGTATTAAGCGAAAGATTATACCTATATATATATACCTATGTATGGGGTTAGGTGAATCATACTCCAGTAGTACCAATTGGCGGCATGGGGGAAGAAGCACTACGTTAGAGAATCAACAACAGGAGAAAAATTGGTCAAAAAAATCCTTCTTTTTCGGGATCAAAATTAACTTTTTATACATTGGAAGAGTCCATATTGTTAGTTTATAAAGTAAAAATGATTAATATAATTAATCAAAATATAGAGTCCTAGGTAGGAGGAATTTTCTTTTATAAGTGACGACAACATACTTTTAGGGATAATCAAACTAATTGTAGTGCTAAAACTGACAATGACAATGATTTGTCAAAAAATGTCAATATATGGCAGAGAGAAAAATATGTATTAACCCTATAAAAATTTATATGAGTATAATATAATTTTAAATATAACATATGATTTCATCTCAAGATTAATTTCAAGAGTCTAATGAGTTTAAATCATAGAAGTGATTAGAAAAAATTACATGAGGTTAAAATACAAAATTATACTTAGACAAATCTTTTACATAAACAAGTTTTTTTGGATGGGTATTTGTAGTATATTTAAATCCATTTCACCTTATTATTAATTTTGATGTAAATTTTGTATGACATTTTAAAAATAAATGTAATTTTCAAACAATTTTTTTATAAATATTTAGGCGGTGTAAAAAGAAATAGAATTATAAGAATAGAAAGAAGTAACGATTCAGCCCAAAGCCCAATGGATAGTCCATTAAATTAGGGTTGAAAAAAATTATATATAAAACGCTCATTTCATTTCTTCTCAAACCCTAACTCCTCACTCTTGTTTGTTTGGTGTGCTGCTACCCTCTCTTCAGAGACAGAGAAAATGGGTACATTTTATGCTTTCGATTCAACTCTATCTTGATCATTGTGCTTTCGATTCGATTTTCTTTCGATGTTTCTACTCTCTATTTGATCTGTTTGTTGAGAATTAGGGTAATTAATAACTGATTATTTTGATTGGTAATGTTGTGAATAGGTGCCTACAAGTACGTTTCTGAGCTATGGCGCAAGAAGCAGTCCGATGTGATGAGGTTTATGCAGCGTGTGAGGTGCTGGGAGTACCGTCAGCAATCTTCCATTGTTCGTCTCACCAGGCCTACTCGTCCTGACAAGGCTCGCCGTTTGGGATACAAGGCCAAACAGGTATTTGGCTTTAATAGGTTTTTGTCATTTATATGTAATTGTTGATTCCAACCGTGTTTTATTCGTAACATGTTATTCTATGTTTTAAGTGATTGAGTTTTAAAATGATTTAGGGTTTATCAAATAGCTAATTTTTCATTGATTTAGTTAGATTTAAGTTTTAGGTTTGATTTAGGGTTTTTCAAATAGTTAATTTTGTATTGAATTAATTAGATTCAATTTTTAAGTGTTGCTGTTTGTAACACTATTCTATATTAGTTTACTATGATATTATCGTTTTTAAAAAACTATCTCTTATTGATGGTTTTCAAGTTTGAGCGTAAATTGTGTGATTTAACCAGTAGCATTTGATGAATTTCATATTTTGAAATACTGTTTTTGTTTTTCGGTTGCCATATACTTTTTTACTATTATGTAATGTTTCACTTTCATAGGTTAGTTCTTTGGGTCTGTCATATTTGCTTAATTTTAAAAGTAGGAAATTGGTTTGATGTGTTTTACGATCGTTTTTGTGTTGCTGAATGTTTGTTATATTATTACAGGGTTATGTTGTTTACCGTGTTCGTGTCCGTAGAGGTGGAAGGAAGAGACCTGTTCCAAAAGGTATTGTTTATGGTAAGCCCACAAACCAGGGAGTTACCCAATTGAAGTTTCAGAGAAGCAAGAGGTCACTTGCTGAGGAGCGTGCTGGACGTAAGCTTGGAGGTCTCAGGGTTCTCAATTCCTACTGGGTCAATGAGGTGTGTTTCTCTCATTTTTTTTATGAATTATAAGTTTATAGTAGTTTGTCCTGGTTGTACTAAACCCTTTTTTGTTTTGTTAATAGGATTCAACCTTCAAATATTTTGAGGTCATTTTGGTTGATGTTGCTCACACTGCTATTAGAAATGACCCCAGAATCAACTGGCTTGTCAACCCTGTTCACAAGCATAGGGAACTCCGTGGTCTCACTTCTGCTGGGAAAGAGAACAGAGGTTTGAGGGGAAAGGGTCACAGGAATCACAAGAACCGTCCCTCTCGCAGAGCAACCTGGAAGAAGAACAACACACTTTCTCTCCGCCGTTACCGTTGATTATTGCAGCTATTTTGTTTTGCTTCATTTTCTGAGATTTTTGAATGCATTATATTTTGTCCGGATAATTTAATTATCAAGTTTTTGTATTGTCATCTGCCTAGAAACTTATTTTGTTTGTGAAAGTAAAGAGATTATTGCAATTTTCATGTTTGGTTATTTTCTCTTATATTTCATCCAAATTATGATATGGTATTCTAGTTTCTGTGATTTCAACTCTTAATTTTGGTTATAAAATCTCTTGATGTTAATGAACAAAATCAATTTTGAATAATGGTTACAAGAGATTGTAATTTCAATGGAACCTTTTTGGAGAGAAAACTCAAAAGTTTCGTCATCTTCCGAGGTGCGTGAAACTTGGCTTGATGATATTTTCTCTTTTTGATGTGTCTTTTATCCCCTGCTCACGTTTTCTTATTTAGTATCTGTTCTTAGGATAACCTTTCAATTCATATACATCGTAAGAGTACATAGTCTGTTAGTTCACAACGTATACTTTAATTTTCTAACGAAATCAAGCTCACTGCAGTCCACTAACACTTTTTTCTGCAAGTCAAATATTCAAGTGCAGTCCACTAGAACAGTTTATTCTATAATTCAAATATGCAGTAAAAGATTACAAATTACACAATATCAGCAAAATGAGTATTATCGGAAATATATGAATCTAACAAAATTAGCATAAATATAAGAATCTAGCAAGAATAATCTTATTATTGCAGGAAAGTGTGCGAAAAGATATACTTGTTTCTTCTGGTGCCTAAACATGTTTCATTCCATTTATCATTATTTTAAAGTTTCTATAAACTCAGGTTGTTGTTAAGATATATCTCTAGAAACGCTCTAACTTCTCTCTAAAAGGGGGTTAGGGTTTTGTTTCCCTCCATCATTAACGGTGGTTCTAACCACCGTGGGGATGAATGGTCGCAGGTTTGAAAAACGGTTTTCAAGAGGTGGTCACCGCATTGGGATTCGTATCCTGGAGGAAGGAGGTTCGGGAAAAAGGAGGAGTCTTCGCTAATCTCGATTTACTTATCTGTATTTCCAGATAGATGCAAATCAAAGTATATTTACGTGATATTTGGGTGTCTTGGGGAGATTGTAGAAGCAACAATTTCAGCAATTACAAGATATTTGTGTCGAATTCGAGGATTTTGGCATTGGAGCCGGACAACGTTCAAATTGACGACAGAAAGATCCACGCGAACCTTCCAAGGTTCGGAAGAAGTGTTGGCCAGGAAGCAGGCTATAATGGTAAGAGGTTTATGGCAAAGAAGTCGTATTCTAATTTTTCGCAGCAAGGTCATGTTATTGTAGGTGTTGCTAGAGGCTTAAGCAGAAAGGGAAATATAATATTTGCAGAGGTGTTGAATGGCGAGGAGGCACCGACGAGAGACGAGAACAATGAGTTACGTACAACTCGAAAGTCGAAGACAAAGAGAGATTACAGAAGGCTTATGTTGACATTGTTAACATTTCGGGATCAACTTATTATATTCAAGCTAATTTTGAGAAGGAGGGCTTTTATGCTATCAAAGTGTCTCCTTTAGGCGCTAACATATGTCTATTAGAAGAGTCGAAAGAAGGAATCATAGAGGAGTTAAGGGGGAAGAAGAAGCTTGGTGGAGGAGTTGGTTCAAAGAAGTGAGGAGATGGAGTGAATCGGTGTATGACGTGGATCGATTGGCTTGGATCAGTATTTTTGGTGTACCTGTGCACGCGTGGAAAAATGATTTCTTCGTTGGCTTGGCAAACTCTTTGGGTTCATTTTGTTGTTTAGATGTTAACACTGCTAAGGGTTGTGTACTTGATGTCGCGAGAATTCGTGTGTCAATTCCGGTGGCCTTCGAAATACCCGAAACTATGTGTGTGATTATTGATGGAATACCGGTGTTTTTGACTGTTAGAGAGGAGGCTTACCATCCCGTAAGAAAGCAGAATTGTTCCCCCCTCCTTCAGAACCACCTACCCCTGTGGTGATTATTAATGATTATAGGTTCTATGAACATAAGAGGGGGTGACAATGCGCTTAAAAGAAGAAGGATAAGTTCGTTGATTAAGAAGGTAAAAGCGGTCATTTATTTATTCAAGAAACTAAATTATCCAATTTAAATGATTCTTTAGCTAAAATCTTTTAGAGCAATTATGATATAGGGTATTATTTTTCGAATGTGGAAGGTTTGTCGGGTGGTCTCATTACATTTTGGAGGGAAGCGGTTGGGGAGGTTTTATTCAGTTTTAGAGGGGAAGGCTTCTTATGCATCAAGATGATATGGAAGTACGACTTATATTATGTGGTGAACGTTTACTCTTCTTGTTCGCTTGCTCTTAAAAAGGTGTTGTGGAGCAAATTGTTGGTTTTAAAGAAGGTACTCAATGATGGAAAATGGATCATTGGAAGGGACTTTAATGCGGTCAAAAGTAGTAGGGAAAAGAGAGGAAGAGTGGTGGCGGGAAACAATAATGAAATGAAATCTTTTGCGAAGTTTATTGAAGAAAGTTCTCTTGGTATAGTGGCGATGGTTTATCGATGAGTAGAATTGATCATTTTATTATGTCAGATGTTATTGTTAATAGATGGGGCATCATTGGCCAAACTATTGGTTCACGAGACTTGTCAGATCATTGTCCTATTTGGTTGCCAAAGGATAATATTACTTAAGGTCACAAACCGTTAAAATTTAACAACAAAAGGTTTTCTTTTAGCTCTTTTATTCCTTTTGTGGAGAAGTAATGGAAATAAATCAAGGTAGAAGGTATAGGATATTTTGTTTTAAAGAAGAAATTAAGACTTCTCAAAGGAAAACTCATTATGTGGAATAAAGAAGTGTTCGGGAGGATTGATTTGGAAGTGGAGGAGGGTGTTTGTGATATTAACCACGGTGATGAGAGGGAGGAGGTGGAAGATGTGAGATCTAATCCGATATCATTTTTAATCGGAAGGAATCGACGTGTAGATTTTGGAGAAAGTTGAGAATAAAAGAGAATATGCTTTGCCAAAAATCGAGATTGAAGTGGCTAAAGGAGGGTGACTAAAATAGTAGTTTTTTTCTACAAAGTTATGAAGGATAGAAGAAGGCATAATCATATTGGTCCAATCATTACCTCTAAAGGACTAATTGAATTAGTGAGGGAGATTAATGAGGAAGCGAGGGATTATTTTTCCTCAAAATTTGTTGAACTGGAGAGGGAAAGGCTTTTGATGTAGGTGGTTAATTTTAAAGTATTAGTAGGGAGGAGAGTTTGGCTCTCCAAAGACCGTTTCAAGAGGAAGAGATTAAGGAGGCCCCTTGGGGTTGCAGTGGGTCTAAAAGCCTGGGTCCGAATGGGTTTACTTTTCTTTTCATAAAGAAATGTTGGCCCTTTCTTAAAGAAGATTTCATTCGGTTTTGCAATAGCTTCCATGAAGGTAATGGTCTTTCTAAGTCAATTACTTCTTCTTTTCTTACTCTGGTCCCGAAGTCTCCAAATCCGGTTTCTTTGGATGATTATCAACCAATTTTCTTAGTGGGTTGTTTGTATAAAGTCACTGCAAAAAATTTGGGGGGAAATTGAAACGGGTTCTAAATTCGATAATTTCGCCTTGCCAAAATGCTTTTGTTCCGGGTAGGCAATTGCTTGATGGGGTTGTAGTGGCTAACAAAGTAGTCGACTATTCTAAAAAGGAATTATTTTCTTTTCAAAGTAGATTTTAAAAAGGTTTACGACAAGGTGAGTTGGAAATTTTAAGATTTTTGTTGGCAAAGATGGGGTTTGGTATTTTGTGGAGGAAATGGATGGAATTATTGGTCTTTCAAAGTAAAATGTCAGTGTTGGTGAATGAAATCCCTACGAAGGAATTTGTGGATGAGAGAGGGTTGAAACAAGGCGATCCACTATCGCTTTTTCTTTATGTATTGGTAGCGGAGGCTTTATCGAGGTTAATGAGGAAGTCTTATGAAATTGGTGAATTTGATAACTTTGATATTGAAAGAAAATATTCGGTTGATATTCTTCAATTTGAGGACGATACTTTATTGGTGGGTGAAGGAATTTGGAAGCATGTTTGGGCATTGAAGACGTTTTTGCGAGCTTTTGGGCTTGTTTCGGGTCTTGGCATCAATTTTCACAAAAGAAAGTTGATTGGAATTAACACTAACACTAATTTCTTGGAGGCGACTTTTCTTGTTCTTTCTTGTAGGATGGAAGATAGTAATTTTGTGTTTCTTGGTATTCCCATTGGAATTAATCCAAGGAAATTATCTAGTTGGAACCCTCTTTTGTTGAAAATGAAGAAGCGTATAATGGGGTGGAAGAATAAATTCCTCAATTGGTGGGAGAATTACGATTATACTATGTTCTATAATAACTTTCACTATGTCTTTTTACAAGATTCCTCTAAAAGTTGTGAACGAATTCATCAAGATTCAAAGTATTGTTTTGTGGGGAGGCACGGAGGATAAAAGAAAGATTCATTGGGTGAGTTGGAAGAAAGTGTGTCTTCCTTGTGATAAAGGGGGGATAAGAATATTTTTTTTTTGGAGGAGTTTAATTTAGCTCTTCTTAATAAGTGGAGGTGGAGGATTCTTCATAATCATAACTATATTTGGTTTGATTTGCTAAGAGCGTGTATGGCGATATATAAACTAAAGTCATTTGTGGTGTAGACACTAAAAAAGATTCCTCAATGTCTTTTTGGTGGAAGGATATTTCTTCGATCGGTAAGAAGTTTCCTTTTGATCCTTTTATTGATGTTAGTAGTTACAAAATTGGGAATGATTACACAATTCTGCTTTGGGAAGTTAAATGGTTGGATGGAATTATGTTGAAGGAGGAATGCTCGATTTTGTATGCGACTTCCGCATAAAAAAGGGTTTCAATAGAGACCATGGAGGTTGGAGTAATGGTGAGTGGATAAAGGGTGATTTTGGCATTGGTGGGCCAATATCTCATACTTTGAACATGGGGGCCAGTTTGGATCTTTTGAAGAATCGCTTAGTTCATCATGGCATTTTAGATAATTGTAGTGATACTATCTTGTAGGATATTGAAGCTGAGGGCGGGTAATCCGTGGCATCTTGTTATGATTATTATACTTTTTTTTCGTACTCCTTTTGGCCCTTTTAATAGGTACGATATAACATTGACTTTAATGTGGAAAACGACGGTTCCTTTCAAGATCAAAGCGTTCAGTTGGAGACTACTTGTGAATAGATTACCCACTAAGGACCTATTGGCTTTTAGAGGTATTCATTTTCATATTGATTCTTCTTGCATGGTACAATACAATTCTAATGTTATATTTCATTTAATTTGTCTGGCTGCTGCTCTAAGCTATGGAGCATTTTTCGTTGTGTGGTCTGCCGTTTGCTCATTTTCCCGCACGAGTGGAAGTACCTTTCGGAATCCAAGCTGTTAAGTTAAACATTGTTTGCATAAAGAAAGGAGAAAAATGAGTTTTGAAAGTCATTTATTGTTGGAAAATTAATTATAAATGACTTAAGAATTTGATAATCTCAAGAAACTTCCAAACCACAAGAATACAATCTTAAAAAGTGAATTCTTATTTATTCAATTCAAAAAGTTAGATAAAATTATCCTTAGTGTAAAATACATTGAAAACAACAAACAATTATACTATTTTATAAATAATTAAATAAATAAAAATTAAATAATATCATATGATTGTTGAATGTACACTATCCATTTTTTTGTGATAGGTATAAAAGTTATCCCCTCTTAAAAAACTCCTACCATTTGTTTTTTAACTAGGATTTCGACTTCCAATGGATAAAATATTTAACATATATAGCATCATAGATATGGGCATCTCAACCACAATTAATTGAAAACTTAGCAAACCATGGATATGATCAAAGAAGTATCTCGATTGCAAAGCACATAAGTAATATGCACAAATTCATTGTAGGGAAAACAACATAATCAAATTCATATAAGAGAATAAGTGGAGGGAAAAAGGTTGAAATTTATTTGTGCATACACAAACACGCATATTATCCCGGTAAAATAATGAATCTATATTAAATGGATTAGGGTTTAAATTGTCTATAAGAATATTTTTTTAAGTAGTATTTCAAACACTTTTAAATTGTTTTAGAATCTACCCGTAGGAATATCCAAGACAATTCAGTCTCAATTTATGTGTTTTTCTGAATCTGAAATAGTCATAAATGCTCAAGTGTTACCTACAAGTTGCCTCTACAACCACACCTTTGATTCCAGAACTGGTGTTATCGGTGGCGATACCAGCAAGGAAAATATTATTGAGAATCAAATGTGAGTAAGAAGTCCCATATTGATTAGAAAAAGGAAGATTGAACACTATATAAGTGAGAGAACTCACACCTATCACCTTAAGGTTTTAGGTCGATATATGGTGTGTCCCAAGTAGAAATGTTCCCTCTTTGATCCCCCTGAATCACCCTAATAGTGGTATCATGAGCCTCTGGTTTTGAGTGAAGGGAAACTATACAAGTGTATGTGGAAGAGAGGGCTTCCACTTGAGGGGGAACATATTGTATAGACTCACACTTGAGGGGGAGTGTTGAGAATCAAGTGCGGGGGAGCATTGTGTATAGACTCACACTTGAGAAAGAGTGTTAGGAATCAAGTGTGAGGAATAAGTCTCACATTGATTAGAAAATGGAAGATTAAACACTATATAAGTGAGAGAATCCAAACACCTATCACCTTAAGGTTTAGGTGGATATATGGCGTGTCTCTCACAAAGGTGTGTCCCAAGTAGAAATTTTCCCTCTTTGACCCCCAAAAAATAAGTGGGGGATTGTTAAAATTAATGAAGAGACATAATCATTGATGTGTTCCAATAATAACAAGAAAACTTGCAAGTGAGTAACTGAGCATTCAATGTATATAAAATAATGTCATATTAAAAGTTTAACTCACTGTAATTCTCCTTTTAGAGAGTTGAACTCATTAACTTATCAATGAGATAAAGAGGAGAGGGTACCATATGAATGAGTGTGGTGGTCCAAAGTCCTATAAAGAATAAAGAGAAGAGAGAAAGAGATAATGATTCTGTATTATTTCATTTGTGTCAACAAAGAAATCACCAATCTCTAAGTGAGTAACATCCATATTGTCATAATCAAGATCACCATCTTCATTAGAAAAATGTGTCTCAATCTTTGTATTAGTATTATTTAGTGATTTTTGATAAAGATCAACAAGATATTTTGGTGTACGACAAGTGCAACCCCAATGACCTTTCCCCCCACAACGGTAGCCAATTTTTTCTTTATTTTTGCTACTATGACCACCTTTTTCATTCTTTTCAGTATCTTTCCACTTCTTGTAAAAAGATGCATTCTTACGATTGTCATTGTGGCTATGATCAATATTAAGACCATAAGCATAATGATGGGCACAATCATGATTATGGCCATGCGCACGACCATGATCACGACCACGATTTTTCACATAGTGACTGTGTCTTGCTACATTCAATTTCAGAAATGGAAACAAAGAATGTTATTACAGTCAACGTTTTAATAATTGAATTGGATCAATTGATTAGAAATCGGAGGAGTCATTGGTCTAGTTTGATTGTTGTATCGGGTAAGCTACTGAACAAGTGGAAATCAGTCAAAATTGGTAAAAACTGAAGAACGGACAATTTTGGAAAATCAACGGTGAAATGCTTGCTTTTTTTCCTCAGACAAAACGACACCACTTTAATTTTTCATAAATAAAATTAGAATAAAAGTAAACTTTATTCAAAACTTATTTTGAAAAACTTTCCATCCTTAGAATTAAATTAATTAGACGCGATAATTATTTTGTTATCTTTCGACTAGAATTTGTTCAAATTTGTATTTTGTAGTTTTTTGTTGTGTGTGTCAACTATGTTTAAAATTTAAATTTAAAGAATGGGCCTGTCAAATTATGAAATTTTAAAAATTTGTAGGTGTCGTGTTTTTTTAGAGACCGAATAATCTTGTTTGACCGATTTAATAACTATATAGTTTTGTCATAGAGTGATGTGTTCAATCAAGTTATCCGATTTATTCAATTGACTTATCTGATTTAAACCAATTTAGTCATATGGTTCAATCAGTGACCCATTGGTTCGAGAACCAATGACCTATTACCCTCACTGGTTTGATGATTGATCTTATTTTTAAAACATTGAATATAATTAAGTACCTTTCGATTTGAACTTAATCTTAGTATGACAACACAAAATATAATTAAAATTTTAGGTAGAAAAGATTTGAACCTGTTATTTCTTGTGATTAGATCGATGTTAACTTACACATAATATTCAATAGTTCGTTGCCTACATCTCTTGCCTATAACTATTTATGGCCATGTGCTTTTTTTGTCTCGTGAAGTTATCATGAAAGAAACTCCAACTCCCACTTTTCAACGACACCATCGCGAAATTCACACAGGTCAAGTTCATATTGTATTTACTTTACTTGAGATACATATTATAAACAATTAACTTCATTAAGCATTTGAAAAACTCAACCCTCCAAATGCAATGGTCAACATTATTACACAACGTTGCACAAATATCCAAATCAACATCTTGTTATTACCCATTGAATATATGGTTAATTTTTATTAACGTTAGATTGAGTTTCTACCAATGTTTGAACTTTTACTCAAGGAGTTAATCTCATACCTCTCGAGGTAGTCCTTACAAAATCTCTGGCCAATGATTTAGTAAATGGACCAGCTTAATTATAGCTTGAACGTATATATGACTAAAATAATTCCATCATTTTTTAAATTTCTCATGAGGAAATGTTTAGGACCTATGTGCCTATACTTTCCATTCTACACTTTGTCGTATGCTATAGATAAAGTGGTTTGACTATCGCAATGTATCAATACTTTTTAAATCTTGTATATAGCTAATAGAACTTCCAACAGATGGTCCCTTAACCATTCATATCCTTGACCAATGCAATAAATAGCCATGATATACGATTTCATGGTTGAGAGAGTGATGCACATTTGTTTCTTGCTCTTCGAAGAAATTGCACCCCTTACTAGTGTAAATATCCACCAATTGTAGATTTATGATCTCTAACACTCGATATTCAACTCACGTTAGTATATCCTTCTACTATAAAAATAAGCCTACCATAATGGAGGTCATAAATTTTGGTTTTTGAAATGTAACCGAAAATCCTTGTGATGATCTTCTAATGCTCACCATTTGGGTTGTCAGTAAATCTACTCATTTTACTAACTGGAAATGTTATGCCATGCCTTGTACACTGCATTGAATACGTTAGACAACCAATTGCACTTGCATAGTTGAATTAAGCCATAACTCTTCTATCATTCTTTAAAGCTTGGCCCTAGGAAAAAATGGAGTACTTAGTTCCTTGAAACGTAAGTGTTTAAACTTATCAAGAACTTTCTCAACATAGTGTATTTACCCTACTATTTTGCTTCACTTCGATCCCCAAAATAGTGTAAACTAGTTTAAGATCTTACATTTTGAATGTGGAAATTAGAAACCTCTTTGTTTCTAAAATTTCATCGATCTCATTGCTAATAATCAACTTGTCATCAACATAAAGACAAAGGAATATAATAATGTCCTTAGGCACCTTTGTGTACAAACATTTGTCACAAAAATTATGAACATATCCATTTGAAATTATGACTAAGTCAAACTTTTGATGCCATTGTTCTGGTGCTTGTTTTAATCCATACAAGGATTTGACAAGCTTCCACACTTTTTGTTCATTACCAGGAAGCACATAACCTTACGGTTGCTCCATGTAAATATCCTTATCGAGATATCCATTTAGAAATTTAAATTTTGACATCAATTTGATGAACCTAAAGGTCATGTAAAGAAGCTAATTCAAATAATACTCTTATTGTCATCATCTTTGTAGCTATGGATATGTGTCGAAATAATCAACACCTTCCTTTTGTCTAAATCCCTTGACTACTAACACAAAATTATAAGTGTTTACTGTACCATCACAATGATAATTTCTTCTAAACACCCACTTGCATCCAACGGGTCTTAACATTTTTGGCAGAACGACAAGTTCCGAAGTGTGGTTTGGCATTATTGAATTTATTTAGTCTTGGATAACACCTTTAAAAAAGAAGGAGTCCATTGAAGCTAGTGCTTCATTATAAGTCTTAGGATCAACTTCCACTTAAAGAATAATAGAAATCTTACAAATACAATTTTCATTATTTCCTTCAACTAGATAAAAAGAAATAAATTGAGAATCTTTTTTTGTTTTGTTTTATATCCCTAGCCTTTTAGAATCTCTTGCTTATCATAAGGTCGGGGTGTGTTTCAACAATCCTTGAAGAGCTTTCAGTTTGTGTTTCAAAAATCCGTGGAGAACCTTCCTTGTATGGTTTTTCATTTGTGGGAATCTCATATTCCTTATCCTTCGTGATAAAATTCTCAAATAATTTCACATCTTAGGATTCAATAATTACATTAGACTCCAAATTAAAAATTCTATATGCTTTAATGTTAGGTATGAAGGTGAGAAAAATACACAAGAAGGGGGGTTGAATTGTGTGTTTAAAAATCATTCCGCTTTTGAACTCATAGGTTCAGAGTCTGAACTATGTTCAGAGTCTATTGGCAAAATATATAATAGCCGTGGAAAATAAAGTTTAGAAGTAAATGCAATCAACACACAAAAGTTATCCTGGTTCCTCTCCTCAACTTAGAGTAGTACATACCCATTTCCTCTTAAGGTGGCAAGAAACACAAGACATGGGGGGTTTGAATTGGGTATTTTAAAATCAAAACTTTTTCAAAACCAATTAAATACACAAAAATACAAACAATAAAAATAACACTATTTTTATACTAGTTCGATGTTAACTAAGATAACTCCAGTTCACTTTACCAAGGTGATTTTGTCTTCTCGATAAGGACTTAATCCACTATAACCTAAACAAATTACATACACCACAAAGACAAATCGTCCTTGTCATTTTGCGTATACCTGACTAAACCCTAGTCACTCAAGAATGTAGATGTTGTAGATTGGCAACATTTTATGGTAAAACAAGTTCTATGTTCAAATGTCATACTTAATGTCATGACATGTTATTAAGCAATCTATAGGTGTGAAATTTTATAGGGTGTTGCTGTTTTAGCAGGATGTCAAGACTGATGTCATGGCATCTCTGTCTGGTGCTGAAAACAGAACTGTCCAATTTATTAGTTACGTGCGTTTTCAGAAATAGTGTTTGTGTGTTTTTGTTGAGATTTATCAGGAGCTATATTTAGAAGGTTGTGATTCAGCATGGCTCAGAATATTTGATATGTTTGCTTTATTTTCTCCTTTATTTGAGGAATGAGTTTTATCAGGTTAAAACTAACTCAAGTGCAGCAGGCCCATGCCCATGATTGGTTATCTATTTAAAGGCTGCAAAACCCTATTTGAAGACTACAGAAAATAAGGATTGAAGACAATTTCGTGTATAAGGGTTTTTGTCTGTTTCCTAGTTTTCATGTGAGCCAAACAATTATCATGTTGATAATTGTATTGGACTAGGTTTCATTGATGTGTATGTTGCCCACTCTAAGCTTATAAGCAAGAGTGTTTGTACTTGATTGAAGCTTTTAAGTAAGGTCAATGATTGTCTTTGAAGTGTGTCTTATTTTTCGTAGTTGTTAGTCTGTTATCAATGATGTGAATAAAGGGGAGTGAGAGGTGTCTCTTATCTAAGAGTTCTTAGATAGAAATTGCATTGGGTAGTGATTAAGTGAGAATATCGTAAATTGGGATGTTTGTCGAGGATATTTGAATTGATTCTACTGATAGTGGATTTCCTTCCTGGCTTGGTAGCCCCCAGAGTATGTGTGTATGCACTGAACTGAGTTAACAATTGTTGTGTGTTTGTTTAATTTTTGCAACTATATTTGTGTTTATGTCATTGTGTTAAGTGCAGAGATCAGTTGTTCCGACATCTCATAGGACATCTATAATCTGCTATACCAGAATTTCAATTAGTATGAGAGCAAGCATCCTGGTCTGTTCCTGGGTGAGATCTAGGGACAATACTTTCTGGTACAATAGACATGGAACTAGGGCTTGTTAACAGACCACCTATTTTAGATGGCACTAATTATGATACCTGGAAAGTGCGTATGGTGAATTTTCTAAAAACTATTGATAGCAAAAAAGCTGGAAATCAATTATCAATGGTTGGAAACACCCTGTTGTGAAGGACAAAGATGGAAAGGATACAACAAAATTGAAGCCAGAAGAGGATTGGTCTAAAGAAGAGGATAATCTTGCTCTTGGAAATTCTAGAGCCTTAAATGTCTTATTCAATGGAGTGAACAAGAACACCTTCAGATTGATAAATAATTGTACTGTTGCTAAAGATACATGGGAGATTTTGAAGAATGCTCATGAAGGAACCTCTAGGATGAAGATATCAAGACTTCAACTTCTTATCACCAAGTTTGAGAACTTGAATATGAAGGAGGATGCAAGCATTCACGATTTTCACATGAATATTTTTTATATTTCTAATACATCTAATGCATTGGGAGAGAAGATGTCAGAGGAGAAGTTGATTAGAAAGATTCTCAGGTCGTTGCCTAAGAAGTTTGACATGAAGGTCACATCTATTGAAGAAGCTCAAGACATCAACAACATGAAGGTGCATGAGCTTGTTGGGTCACTTCAAACTTTTGAATTGGCTATCAATGAAAAAACTGAAAAGAATAAAAAAAAAGCTTAGCTTTTATCTCTAATACTAATAATAAAGAGGTTCAATGTGACATGGAGACTAATGAAGGAATTTATAATGAAGTTGTGCTTCTTGGGAGGCAAGTCAATAAGGTGCTAAAGTGTATGGATAGGAAGTCAAGAACAAATGTTACAAACATGTCATTCAACATTAGGAAGAATAATGATTTTCAGAGAGAAGCAAAAGTAGAGGAGAAAGACAATCAAGAAAAAACTCTCACTTACAGATGTGATTCTGATGAAGGATCTGATGATGGAGAACTTACATTTGATGAACTAGTTGCTTCCTACGGAGAATTGTGCCTCAGAAATGCAGAAGTTTGTCAACAAGGGAGAAACAATAAAAACTTATAATCCAACTGAAGGCAGAAAAGGAAGAGTACATGGAAACTATCTCTAAGCTGGAAAAGGAAGTGATTTTGTTGAACTCTAAACTTGACAGAATGTCCAAGTCTGTCAGAATGTTGAACAGTGGCTCTGACACATTAGATGAAATTCTTCATGTTGGAAAAGTGGCAGGAGATATGAGTGGAATAGGATTTAATAACGGAAAGGAACCTCTTTCAGACTTCATTCATCCAAAACCTAAACCAAAGATTTTGAATCAAATGTATCAACATCATGACCGAAGTAAAATTAATCAAGTTGGAGATATTACAGGCCTTGGTTATGATAATCAAGTTGCGATGAAGAAAAGAAAAGTGTATGCAATGAATTTTGTTCAACCTAAAAAAACAGGAACAAAAGATGTCACGTCAAAAGTCCCAACATCATAAAAGACATCATTGTAGAAGCAAGACCCAACAATGAAAATGTCATTATTATGGAAGGTTTGGTCACATAAAACCCTATTGTTACAAACTGTATGGTTATCCAAAATAGTCAACACAACCTAGGAATAAACATGGTATGATTAAAACTAGAAAGGTGTGGAGACTTATGTTTATTGAAAGTGAGAGAGATTTGTATGAAGACAGAGAGGAAATTGTTGGTGAAAAGAACCATCGATCTACAGAGATGGTCAATGTTGAGGATCTGAATACTGATGATGTGGTTTTTGTTACTAAGAAAAGTAAGGAAGGATTCTCAAGTAAGTTAGAGTATGATGTTGAACATAATGTCCGGGATTTCATGCCTCTAGTAAAGAAGCAAGATACAGTAGGGAAACACATTTCTGCTTCTTATAGTGCCTTTTCTGCTCTTGGTGATTGGATGTATTCTGTTGCAGACTTACTTACTTTTGATTGATTACCCTTAATGCATAGTTGCTTGGTTTGTTATATTATGGCTAGAAAAGGGGAGAAGTAAGTAGTAATATTGTTCTTTGGTCGTTTCCTTGAGGGGGAGATGTTAATCTCTCATTTGTGTGTTTCTTCTGCTGGCTGTTCTCTGGTTAATGCTTGAATTGTTTTAGCCAAAAAAATTGCCAAATGGGGAGTTTTTAGATGACGTAGATTGGTTGCATTTTATGGTAAAATAAGTTTTGTGTTCAAATGTCATGCTTGATGTCATGACATGTTATTAAGCAATATGCAAGTGTGAAATTTTATAGGGTGTTGTTGTTTTAGCAGGATGTAAAGACTGATGTTATGACATCTTTGTCTGGTGCTGAAAACAGAACTATCCAATTTATTAGTTGCGTGCGTTTTCAGAAATAGTGTTTGAGTGTTTTTGTCGAGATTTATCAGGAGCTATATTTAGAAGGTTGTGATTCAACATGGCTCAAAATATTTGATATGTTTGCTTTATTTGCTCCTTTATTTGAGGAATTAGTTTTATCAGGTTAAAACTAACTCAAGTGCAGAAGGCCCATGCCCATGAATGGTTATCTATTTAAAGGATGCAAAACCTTATTTGAAGACTACAGAAAATAAGGATTGAAGACAGTTTCGTGTATAAGTGTTTTTGTGTGTTTCCTAGTTTTCTTGTGAGCCAAACAATTATCATGTTGATAATTGTATTGGACTAGGTTTCATTGATATGTATGTTGTCCACTCTAAGATTTTAAGCAAGAGTGTTTGTACTTGACTGAAGCTTTGAAGGAAGGTCAAGGATTGTCTTTGAAGTGTGTCTTCTTTTTTGTAGTTGTTAGTTTGTTATCACTGTTGTGATTGAATGGGAGTGAGAGGCGTCTCTTATCTAAGAGTTCTTAGATAGAAATTGCATTGGGTAGTTATTAAGTGAGAAAATCGTAAACTGGAATGTTTGCTGAGGGTCTTTGAATTGATACTACTGATAGTAGATTTCCTTCCTGGCTTGGTAGCCCCCAGAGTAGGTGTCCTTGCACTGGACTGGGTTAACATATGTTGTGTGTTCGTTTAATTTTTACAACTATAGTTTTGTTAATGTCATTGTGTTAAGTGCAAAGATCAGTTGTTTCGACATCTCATAGGACATCTGTAATCTGCTATACCAGAATTTCAAAGATAATCACTCAAACAAATTAGAGATTTATAGATCGTGTTAACAAAGAGTGCTTCTAGTAAGCAGATTAACACGGGTTTACGTATAATGAAATACTCACACAATATAAACACAATCTCTATGTGTGTATATAAAATATTCACAAGAATAATATTATCAGAGAAAATAATGCAGCGTGAATAATGTTAAGCAACTTGTGATTTGGTATCCTCATTCATTATTCCAGATCTTCCTTATATAGCCAAGGAAATATCTATTGGATGGTGGAATGGTAATCTTCATGAATGAGCTAGCACGTTAAATCATTGTCATCAATGGTGGGAGACAAAATCGTAAAATATTAATGTCCTTACTCCACACAATCTACATAGTGGAAGGAATATTTTGATCTTGTAATGTGTACTATTTATCTCACGTAAAACCATTTGATCTTATCTTCTTCTAATATTCAATGGCTTCTAAATATAATTGTTGAAGCATGTTTAGAAGAGTCAATGAGCCGATTTAGAAACTTCAGAACCTAACTCTTCAGAGTCTTGATACTGTTTCTAAGAACATGGTCTTTAGAGTCTTCAACACTTATTCTTTAGAATCTCCAGAACTTGAGCTCAGAATCTTGAATGTAGATAAAACTTCAAAGGCTCTTTAATTAGAATCACAGTTATGAGCTTTAGCACGAACGTTCTTTAGAAACGTTGTCTAAGAGCATTCAAGAACTTGACATCATCTTGTTACACATTTGTTTCTCATTAGAGTCAGAGTGTATTGATTGCAAAATATGATGACGTCACACGTTAATGCTTCAGAGTAGAAATATGTTAAGGAAAAGATACACACTAGATAAAAACCATTAGTATACAAAATTATTCTTTAAGAATTAATGCATTGTTATCATCAAAACTAAAGGCCATATGCAGAATGTAACACCCCAAAACTTTCCCTCTCATTTTCATAGCATTTATCATATCATTTGTGTATATATTATTGCATTCTTAGCATAAAGATTTGAAGCATAATATCCATAGTTTGAAGCATAAGGCATATGATCAGTGATTGGCAAAGCTAGTAACCATTCAAAAGCAATGACAAGGTCCAAATGTGTCTCAACAAGTCTCAAGGGTTCCTAACATCCCACTTGATCTCAAATGATCCCTCAAGGCCTTGAAAGAGGTGGATTGATCAAGAAGTTCAAGCAGTGCGACATCTTCTAACAAAAATGACTAAATTTAGGGTTTCCAATTCAAAGGGTTTCCTGATGAAATTTTGGTTCAAACTTGATTCCAATGTTTTCCACATGATATCAAGTATCTATGGATGAAATATCATCAATTGAATCATTTCAAAAGATCTCCGATTGGTCAGTTACTTGAAAATCAAGAAACTTGAGAAAAAGTCAACTGCGTAGAATAAAAAGTCAACTCCTGATTTTATGGTCAAATTTGGGCAACACAAGTCAAATATAATTAATGGATGAGATTTCATCAAGAAAAGTCGGAAGAATCATAAAAAATCAAGAATTGTGGAAAGTTGCCATTTTTGGAAATTAGGGTTTTAGAAACTTGCCATTTTTGGTAAGTTTTATATGTTTTACATACCATTTTCAAGGCCAAATTACATCATGTTAAAGGCATAATTTCAAAATTTTCCAAACATGAAAGTTCTTCTATTCAAGAGCTTTTCAACCATTACAAGATCACTCTCATTGGATTATTTTTGTGAAAGTTATGGTGGATTAAAGTGGATAATTTTATTGTTCTAATTTCCAAATACTTAGAATTTTTCTAAGTTATTTTTGGACATATTTTTATATGAACTTTCATGGCCATTTTCACACTGTTTCCAAGCTTTGTTCCAAAAAAATTTAAACACCAAAGTTGAATATGTTTCTCTAAGCTTTCCATGCATACCAATTTCATCTCATTTGGTTCATTAAAACTCAAGTACTCATCATTTAAAGTAACCTACATGGAAGTTGTGACAGTCTTGAAATTCATGACCAAATATGCAAATTCATGTCATTTTCCTTTGTGCATATCCGTTTGTTTCTCATATCATTTTGTTGTTGGCCCACATGATCAAAATATCCCAAATATTTACCCAAAATGGCTAATTACATCACATGCCATGAGTGAGAATGAAAAAATGGTCATTTTTAGAAATTTGCAAATTGGATCCAAGAGTGGTCATCAAGTATCAATTTCGTGTCAGCCCAATACCATAAGTATGACACACCTTTCTGATCCAAAAACCAAGCCAAAAACTCCCAGCCAAGAGCCATCCGAACCTAACACCATCCTTTTACATTTTTGCAATTTCTCCTCTCCAAGCCTAAGGAATCACTCTCAAAGTCCCAGCTTCGGTCACAACCTCATCCTTAACCTAATTGTTCACTAAATAAGCTTAAACACTCCAAGCCTGGCTCATAATCGCTCATTTTCTGATATGGTTTTTCTTGCATATTTTTGAATTTTTCAAAAGTTCTCTAAATTGGTTGGTGAAATCTCTAAACTATCACTTGATTCTTCATCATTGGAGCTTAAAGAACACTTCTCTAGTCTTATTTTATTGCTGGAAGTTGAAGAAGCAGTGGACTTGTCTCCACTAAGTAAGCTTCATTAAGCTCTTTTTCTCTCATTCTTTAGTTATAAAGTGCATCATGCATGTAGCTGAGCCATGCAATAGGTAGGAGATTGGTTTGTGTCTGAATTTGAGCTTGCTTGCTTTGATTTTTGTATGAATTTTTGTGTGAATTTGTGACCTTGTTTGCCATATATCTTTGTGTTAAAGTGTTTGTTTTCAAAAAATAATGACGTGGTTGTGTTTCTCTTGTTGAGTGCTTCATTTTTGGTCTTTACATTTTTTATTTTCATGGAGAAATGAGAGAGATATGATGAGATGAATTTGTTGTGATAATGTTGAGTTGCATCGGATTCATGTTGTGTTGTTCTACTGGTTTTTGCGATTCATTACAGGCATGGAGGTTGAAGATAATGACATGGCGATTCGCGGTTGGTTGGGTTTTGTTTTCGTCATGTAGTGTTTTTAAATGAGGGTGACCAATTGATATATATGGCAGCGCTACTACACGCGCCTTCCTTCAGCTTTTTATTTTTATTTTTTTTATTTTTTATTATAAAAACTGATTTTATATGTTGATGGATTAATGAGTGAGCCCTCGTGGACCTTTGCCTAAATTACTTTCTGCACCACCCTGTGTTTGGCCCGAAAAACGCATAACACACTTCATGTTCATACTGTTTTGCTAGTACACCATGTTCCCTTTCTTTTGCTTTTTTGTTTTATTTTCTTTTCCATTTCAATTTATTTAAATTACTTCCAATCACTATAAAATTCAAAAATAATATTTTTATGATCCTTGATCTCTCTTTTATTGTTCCACATTTTATTTTCCATTTATTTTATATTTTTAGCATAGAAATTAATTTTGCACTTAATTTCTTTTTGAAATAACCTTTTTCTTGAACACCTTGCATTGTTAATTTCATGTCTCCTCATACATTCATAGTTTGACTGCCATTCTTTTTTGCATATTTTAGAGGACACACTAAAGATTTCAAAAACATTTTTTTCCTATTTTTAAAATCATTTTTGTGCATCTTTTGAAGCCTTTCTTTGAGCATGTTCACATAGAACCCTAATTGACTTTGTTTGGTTGTTTGAAGGACTTCCCTTGTGAATCATTGTGATATTTCTTGGTATGATGTTTGGCCCTAGTTGAGGTCCTTTGTGATTTAATTTGATAATTTTTGAATCATGTTTTCTATTTCTTTGATGACACTTCTTTGAGTGCCTCTTTTGTGAACTTATTTGATCATGTTTGGTTACTTGTTTGAGAAGGCACTATGAGATTATTTCCTTGACTTCTTGAGCCTTATTTAGATCATTATAGGTCTCTTTTTTGTAATTATAAGTCATTCACATTAGTTTGATGCTCGCTTGATTCACATGTTCAATGTTTGTTCACATGCTCCCTTTTGACATACTTCTCCGTCTTCTTTCATCTATGATCTTACTTGAATTATAATATTATTATGTATGCCATGACATAGCATTCATTTTAATCTCATATGATGTATGATTCTTAATTTACATCATCCCATCCATTTCAAATGCCATTCATTTCATATGATGCCTACTTGAACATGTTTCCTTCAAATGCATGCTCATTTCTTTCCTAGCTTCAATGTGACTTGTAAATGATTACATGTGATCAACTTGGGAATCCAATCTTAATATTGACATGTCATATATCTTATGACTTTGATACTTAAACTTCATCCTTTCACGTTTTATTTTTGACTGATATGTTAAGTAACTTCATTTCCATGTTTGAACCGTGTTCAATCTCACTTCTTCTCCTATCCACTCTAAATGCTTGGACACTTGCCTATATGTTGTGTATGTAATTTTAATGGCATGTTTAGGTTGTTTTCATTCTGACTTTGACCTTACTTGAAGCATTCTTGCATGATCACTTTGCATAATCACTCATTTTTCTTTTACTCCTTCTTTAGGGAACTTTTTGTTTGTTTTGCCACTTGTTGGTTTTATTTTTGCTTGATCTTGCTTGGTAGATGTTATAGGTCACCTCTAGGGTGTACATTCTGACTTTGTTGATTGTTATTTGGTTTAAGACCTTCTCTCTTTGGTTTGTGACTTGTTTGAGTCTTCATTACATTACTTATGCTTATGTTTGTCTTGCTAACCATGTAGGGGATAATGGTAAGTAATTGGGATGCGGATAAGCTTCCACATTCTAACTTCTCACTTCTATTTTGTGAATTCAAGTTGTTTTTGCCTTAGAACCTAGTGCTATGTTTGTATAACTTCATCACTTCCCATCTTAGAAATAACTTAACTTCTTCTGAGAAGCAAGTTATTTTCTAACTTCTTTTTTTTCTTCTTCTTCTTCTTCTTCTTCTTTCTTTTCTCCCCTTCTTCTTCATTAAGATAGAGTTCAAACGAAACTAACCTAGGTTTACCCATGCATGATAAATCTTAGGATTATTAGTCCCGCATTAGACTCATACCTTTGGTTCTCTTTGGTATTTTTCTCTTCTCATCTTCAAACAATAACTCAAGACACTTAATAAAGGATAAGTCTTCTCATGTGCCAAGGGACTTTGCCATGGGGGTAATTGCATACATTTCATACGGGGATGATGTGTAGGTTATATATCATGATGAATAAGTCTTAGCATGAGGATGTTTTATAAACAAAAGCTAAAAAACACTTCTTAATCAAAAACCACAGAAACATTTAATAAAGTTCAATAGGCTAGTGTGTTTGAGCCTTCATCTTTGGGACTAGGTTTGGGGATATCCTCTATATCTAGGTGTGCCTATTATCCATTCCATTGAGGGATGATGTAAGAAGTACACACCCCGTTGAGTAAGACTCATATATACTCTCTTGTGCAAACCTCGGAGAAAAAGCTTATAAAAAACACTGAGCAAACAATAAGCGTCTTTCCTTCGGGAATTCTTTTCTCATCTCCTTCATTCATAACGTAAGAACTCGCTTCGACTTGTATTTTGCAAGACGGTAACACACTCATTCCATATGAGCCTGCAACACCTGAGTATAGACATAAGCAGTTCAATCCATAAAAACACAAAAAGTTTTCCTTCTTAGTTAGGGGAACTACGTCGACTCTGATCCTTATTTCCCGATGAGGTACGTAGGCAGTAGGGTAGGGCCCATTCAAGCACTCTTTTTATTTTCCCTATATTTCCCCCCTTATCTTTCTTTCTTTCTAGTTCCAGTTAGCAGTTCTTTTGTTCAGCAACTTTCATTCTTATCCCTTTGAAACCGTTTCTAGCAAGCGTGGATCCCGTCGGGTACGACGGATGATCTGGGGTGTTAATACCTTCCCAGTTCGTAACCAACTCCCGAACTTAATCTCTTTGGTTCGTAAGTGTAACACGGTGGGAGAACTGACTTTAGTTATGTTGCGGATAGCAAGAGTCGCCACCGACTTTTATTTTATCCAAAGGAAAGGCATAAAAGAACAGGAAAGAACCTTTTAAAAGATTTTTGGGTCCGGGGGGTAGGTTATGTAAAGGGAAGGTGTTAGCACCCTTTACATCCATGGTTATCCATGGGCTCTTAGTTACTTAGCTCACTTTAAAATGTTTTTGAAAATGTGAAGTGTGTGAATAGAAATTTTCTTAAGAGTTTGATAATGATCCATGTACGAATGCGTAAAAAACCTTTGTTTTGAAAATTGTTTGAAATTTGTGAAGTGTTTGAAATGTTTTGAAAAGTGAGCAAGTAACTATGAGGAACCTACCCTAATTTTAAAGTCTTTTCTGTTCTTGAATCCTTTGAATGGTAAGACTATCCCTATTATTAAGGAATAGGTAGTCATTACCTTGGATGTGATGGGATAAGTAAAGGGACATATGTTTAATGTAGGCAACTGTGGGGTGTATTAAGCAATTTTGGAGGGACTTAATATCTTTATTCGAAAGGGACAAGATCATTACGAAGGCAACATTCGAAGGGACGTGATCTTTTATTGTTAAGGGACTAGATGGCTTTATTTTGAGGGACTTTTGCTTTATACACCCTACTTGACCTGTTGATTAGGTAACAATGAGAGGTATCCCTAAGGAAGTGAGATGGCGATCAAAGATCGACTTACGTGTGTGAGTGTACAATTTAATATTTATCTTTAAAATCAAGTAATCTAAATTAATTTTTAAATAAACATACATGTTACACTCCCTATTTACTAACCATAACATAAAATAAATAATTTAAACATTATAAAATATTACATCCAGGAGCAATTACATGATAAAAAAAAAAGCAATTTAAATAAATAAGCAAAATATTAATAAGCAAAATAAATAAGTAATTATAATTGGGTTAGTGAAAATAATAATAATAAAAATACCAAATTAAATGGGGTTAGTAATAATCATATAAACATAATTAATAATAATAGTGAAATAAACAAGGATATTATAATAAACAAAATTTTTAATGGTTAATAAGAAAGTATGAACAATTATATTAATTATTATAAAATTTGAAGTTATATGTAAATTATAAAATTAAATCAATTATGAACATATTATGAAAAATAAATTATAATTACAAAAATTAAATTAGCAATTTTTAAACATATGATAGAAATTATTTACATGCATAATTAAATTATAAACAATTATAGAATATTTTCATATTATAAAAAATAAATTAAGCATTTTAATTTTTAAACATATTTATGTACAAAAATTTAAATTATAAGCAATTTATACATTTGATAAAAATTGGATTAAGAATTACATTATAAATATAATATGTACAAATAATAATATTAAACAAAAATAGAAGAAGAAAGAATTAGGGTTTTGAAAAAATTATTATGATTAATTAGAATTTTGAAAAAGAATTAGGTTTTATATAAAAAAAAATGTTAAATATTAAATATTAACCTAATTATGCAAATAAATAATATATAATAGCAATATATACACATATTAAAAAAAAATAGCTTTAGAAAATATTTTAGGATTTATATTATAATTTTAATTAATTAATATTAATAATAATCAAACAAATAGAAAGCAAAAGAAAAGAAAAACTTACCTGGCTGGGAGTTGAACCCAGCACCTCATGCTTTCATACACTTAGGCCAGCAACGTCTACCACCAGGCCAACGCGCGCAGGTGATGAAGGAAGGAGTCCAATTGGTTTTGTTACATATTCCTGAAAATCAAAGAAAAAAGAAAGAAAACAAAAGGCCTGAGGGGATCGAACCCAGGACCTTCAAGCAATCACACAAACACCTTGACCAATCCAGCTGGGAGAGCGCACCTGTTGATATAACCATCACAATTCATAATATATTAAGGTTGCTAGTTATGTGGAAAAAATAAGAAAAAGGTGGTGAAGCCAGGATTCGAACTCCAGCCATCCAGCAATACACATACGCTTCCTTCCACTGGGACAAGCACAAGCTTGTGAAATAAAACAGAAGCCATATCATAATATTTTAAAACAAAAGTTTAAATTTGAAATTCGCGCGCAGGGGTCTTCATCTTCAACCTCTGGCCATATGAATTTTGCTGCGAAAACTGTTACGAATTTACCTGCGATTTTCAAACTGCAGCAATCCCTACGAAATTCAAACACCAACGAAACAGCAAAATTTTATGAAATTGAAAACATCATTGAGTTCCTGACAACATTTGCAACCATCCTATGTCTTTAGAAATCATTTATATTTGTCAAATGATAAAACCCTAAATGGGGGCCGAAACCCTAATAATGGTGAAATTCGTCTTAGGCATCCAAACTTCAATCAATTAGTCCAGACACAATCTAAAGCTCATCACAAACCAGGAAATAACATCAAAATTCATTAATATTGCTTGAATATAAGAAATCGAAAACAAAAATATTAAGAGAAAAATGCATTCGGTTCATGCGTATGAACATGGTTATGATGCTTTTGAGGATTGGGATAGGTTTGAGGATGTCCAAGGATCATTGCTATGTTCTCAAAATACCTTCAAATGTCTTGTAGAAGGGAAACCGAATTTGAAATTTTGTGAGGTTTTTTGAAAATGCAAACTTACACTTTGGAGGCTGGAATTCGTGTCTTTTTGTTAGGGTTACCTCATGTACTTATAGTGTGATCAATTAGGTCAGAAAAGATTGATGCTTGTGTGAAAAGTTTGATCCAAAAAGATTCAAAAAGATAAGCTTTGAAAATCAAATATTTTTGCATAAACACTTGCTATTTTAGGCCAATCATCATGATCCTCTTACCACTTTGATACCAATCATATTTATGAATTTCTAGAAGCTCAATCCTTTTTAAATCTTTGACTTTTATATTTTATTTTAATTTAAAATGATTTTTAATGAATTAAATCAAAATAAATAAGAATAAAATGATAAAAAATCTGATTTTTAAGGTCTTGGGTCTTGCATGAGGTCATAGTATGGATTGGGTCATCATATGGCAAGCCCATTTAGAAAAAATTGGTTTTAGACCTCCATTTTCTTCATAAACCAACCAAAAATTTCCCAACTTTGCAAGGGCACACATCCTTCAATTTTAATGCTATGAGGGTGTTCTTGGACATTTTGGAAAGCTTGAAGAGTCCTCTAACCAACCCCACTGGTTTCATGTTCATATCATTCACCATTCTCAAGTTATACCCTTTTGAAGTTGTTGACTTTTTGTTGACTTTTAAAAGGACCTATAATGTCTTAGCTCATACCTTCCAAATGAAGCATTTTTGGGCTTGGCTTGTGAGACACAAAGTTGTAGAGAATTCAATTTCCTTTAAAATGAGCTTTGGATGGAGATTTGGTGATGAAGCATGTGAAAGTTATGGCTGGTCAAAGTTCAGTTGACTTTTACTGAGGAAACCCTAATTTAGAAACTCCTGATTCTTGATGATCTGAAATCTCTTTGATGAATCATGATCAACCCTTGATCAAATGATGAATTTCACTTCATATACTTGATGTTGGCAAAAAATCATGAAGTTTGACTTTGGTTTGACCACAGTTGACCTCAGTTTGACTTTTTAACTGCTTTGACTGATTTTGACTTATCTGATCATCTGACTGAGCAAACCTTTGAGAAAAGTCTTGAAACTTGTCATGGGGGTTCTTACACACATATAAGATGTTATGAAGCTCACTTGAAGTCTTGGAAATTAATTTAGCCTGATTAAAGTCAAAACCCTAGTTTTGGATGCACTGCTTAGGAGGTGCATTGTCTGAGGGAATTGTCAACTCTTCTGACTATTTGTGAACTTTGTGAACCTTGTGAACCATCATAAAATGTCTTGTGAACCTCATGAAAGGTCTTGTGAACCTCATAAAGTGTCTTGTAAACTTCATGAACCTCATGAAAGGTCTTGTGAACCTTGTGATCCTCTTAGCACACAAAGTCTTGTATTGTGAGGGCAAATTTTAGGGTGCAACAGCTGCCCCTGTTCAATTTTCTGAAACCTGAGGGGTTAGATTGGTATATTTTCCAGTCGTGACCTAGAAGGTTGAAGGGGATTGAACACAAAAGCCCAAAAATTTGCACTCACCGGTGCGTAAAGTGATACTGATGATTGGTTGAGTATGCTTGAGTGGGCTTAAAGATGCCACTTGGAGAAAAATTCTTCAGGTACATTTCTTGGAGGATAAAGCAGTCCAAAATATGAAGGTAAACTGATAGTTTTCAGGAAGATAAACAACGTCCCGAGGTAATAATATGCTTTCAGGAGGATAAAGCAGTCCTGAGGTAATGACATAACCTTTGGGAAGATAAACAACGGCCCAAGGAAATAATATGCTTTCAGGAGGATAAAGCAGTCCTGAGGTAATGACATAACCTTTGGGAAGATAAACAACGGCCCAAGGAAATAATATGCTTTCAGGAGGATAAAGCAATCCTGAGGGATTGATAGCTTTCAGAAGGATAAACAACGTTCTGAGGAAATAATAGGCTTTCAGAAGGATAAACAACATTCTGAGGAAATAATATGCTTTCAGGAGGATAAAGCAGTCCTGAGGTAGGGGTGATAGCTTTCAGGAAGATAAACAACGTCCTGAGGAAGTGGTAACCTTTGGGAAGATAAACAACGGCCCAAGGTAATAATATGCTTTCAGGAGGATAAAGCAGTCCTGAGGTAATGATATAACCTTTGGGAAGATAAACAACGGCCCAAGGTAATAATATGCTTTCAGGAGGATAAAGCAGTCCTGAGGTAATGATATAACCTTTGGGAAGATAAACAACGGCCCAAGGTAATAATATGCTTTCAGGAGGATAAAGCAGTCCTGAGGGATTGATAGCTTTCAGGAGGATAACAACGTCCTGAGGAGATAATATGCTTTCAGGAGGATAAACAACATCCTGAGGTAATGATAATATGCTTTCAGGAGGATAAACAACATCCTGAGGTGATGATATGCTTTCAGAAAGATGAACAACGTTCTGAGGTATAAGAAGCTTTCAGGAGGATAAACAACGTCCTGAGGAAATGATAACCTTTGGGAAGATAAACAACGGCCCAATAGTCACAATTTGTTGATGAAATTTGTTGTTGGAGAATTAACCTGAAAACAAAGTAGCATCCTGTATGGTAATGTTAGTTTATGCATTATGTATGCATGTATAATATGATGCACTTAAGTAATGTATTATGTATCTATGAATATGTATATTATGGTATGATGTAAATGATGTATGTATGATATGATGCTGCCGAAAGCGTCTGGATATCTTCGTATAATAACTGCTGGCCAGGGAAAATAAATCCCGGTTTGTTGCTGAAGAGTATGGGGAATTCGTTCCCGTCTTGTGTGATAAGAAGGTATACATAACCTCCTGTCTGCTGGGGATAGCAAGGTATATATAACCTTCCGTCTGCTGGGGATAGTAAGGTACACATAACCTTCCGTCTTTGTTTGATAGTAGGGTATACATAACCCCCCGTCTTCGTTTGATAGTAGGGTATACATAACCTCCCGTCTTTGTTTGATAGTAGGGTATACATAACCTCCCGTCTTCGTTCGTCGTACTCTTATTGGAAAGTAAATTCCCGAATATCCGTATGAGGATAAAAGAGATGGATATAAATTCCAGGGGAGATGTGACTTGAAGTACTTTATGAAGATGGATTTTCCCTACTGAGGGATTTGTAACTGTCTTGTAAGAGTGAACCTGGTGAAGCTTCGTTGGAATCCTTCCCTTGTTCGTCCTTAGTAAATACTATTACTGCATTTTCATACATTTCTGGTAAACATCAATCATATTAAGCATACATGCATTTCTGGTAAACATCAATCATATTCAAAAGCATACATACATTCAAACACAACCAATGGACGTTTCGCTTATGTAAATAGGGTAAAAGTAAATCTGGATTCAAAAATGGAATTTTATTTATATCAAAGAGCGACCCATACATGGGTAAGTTTGTACAAGGAGACATAAACCCTAGTAAGAGGATTTTGTCATAAAGTTTTTACAAAACAAAGAAAATCAGCTATGTGGGAAATAATCCTATTGAGTTTCAATTCTACTATTGCCATTATCTTCAAGTATCTCATCTTCTTGCTGTTTGAGACGGAAACGATTGGATTGAGCTTTATCTGTTCAAACTTGAGTAAGTAGCACAACTGGTTGCAGTTTCATGGGTGATCCAAACGAGACATAGTCATACGCTTTAATCCCTAACTTTTGCCTGGATTGCCCTTTCAGGTTTTCAATCCACCGGGATACCCTTTTTTGCCCAAGCCGCCTTTTCAGGTTTTCGACTTGCCGGGTGTACATCTTTATATATATATCCCTAATTTTTGCCCAAACCCTTTTGGTTTGCCGGGATGCCCTTATTTTTGCCTAGGCCTGTCAACCTAGCGGGTCTCTTTTCATGCGTAGTATTTTTTAACTATGTCTGCGTTTACAGGCTGCGTGAAGTCTTCACCATCCATAGTAGTAAGTATCATGGCACCTCCTGAGAACACTGTCTTGACCACAAATGGTCCTTCATATGTTGGAGTCCACTTGCCCCTAGGATCACCCTATGGTAATATGATACGCTTGATTACCAAGTCACCAGCCTGATATACCTTTGGCTTAACCTTCTTGTTAAAAGCTTTGATCATCCGTTTTTGGTACATCTGGCCATGACAAACTGCTGCTAACCTCTTCTCATCAATCAAATTTATCTGGTCCAGTCGAGTCTGAATCCACTCATCTTCATCCAAGCCTGCATCCTTCATAATTCTTAAGGAGGGAATCTGAACTTCAATGGGCAGAACTGCTTCCATACCATAGACTAAGGAGAATGGGGTTGCCCATGTTGAAGTACGTATTGTAGTACGATAACCATGAAGAGCAAATGGTAACATCTCATGCCAATCCTTGTAACTAACAGTCATCTTCTGTACAATCTTTTTAATGTTCTTATTAGCAGCTTCAACTGCCCCATTCATCTTTGGACGATACGGAGAAGAGTTGTGATGCTTAATCTTGAACTGCGTGCAGAGATCAGTAATCATAGTGTTGTTCAGATTAGAGCCATTGTCAGTAATAATCCTTTCAGGGATGCCATACCTACATATGATATTATTCTTAATGAATCGAGCCACAACATTCTTGGTAACAGATGCAAATGAAGCTGCCTCTACCCATTTCGTGAAGTAATCAATAGCAACCAGGATGAAACGATGCCCATTAGAAGCAGTAGGCTTGATCTCACCAATCATATCAATGCCCCACATGGCAAAGGGCCAAGGAGCAGTCAACACATTCAATGGTGATGGAGGTATATGTACTTTATTAGCATAAATTTGACACTTATGACATGTTCTGGAGTGTTGATAGCAATCAGCTTCCATGGTAGACCAATAGTAACCTGCTCTCAATATCTTCTTTGCCATGGTATGACCACTAGAATGAGTGCCAAAGATCCCATCATGCATATCTTCCATAATCTCAATTGCTTCCTTCTTATCCACACAACGAAGCATAGTTGAATCATGATTGCGCTTGTACAAAATCCCATTACTCAAAAAGAACTTAGCAGAAAATCTTCTCAGAAACTTCCTATCTTTGGCAGATGCCCTTTCAGGGAACTCCTGAGCTTCAAGATATCTTTTTACTTCATAGAACCAAGGCTTCTCCTCTGCCCCTTCAGTGTCAATCTCATTGCAGTATGCAGGCTTTTCAAATCTATCAATAGTAATCTTGGGAGCTTCATCATCCCAACTGATCTCAAACATGGATGCCATGGTGGCTAAAGCATCTGCCAACTGATTCTCTCTTCGTGGGATATGTCCAAAGGTAATCTCTTTGAAATGTGGGATCAGAGACAACACATGCTCTCTGTAAGGAATGAGGTTATCATGCTTGGTATCCCAATCTCCTTTAATCTGACTTACTACCAGGGCTGAATCTCCATACACATCTAGGAACTGAATCTTCATATCAATAGCAACTTTAATACCCAGGATACATGCCTCATATTCAGCCATGTTATTAGTACAATAGAAACACAATCTGGCAGTAATCGGGGTATGACAACCTTCAGGGGAACTGATCACAACACCAACACCATTACCAAGTGCATTGGAAGCACCATCAAAAACCATAGTCCATCGGGATCCTTGTTCAGGTCCGTCATATTGTCCAGGTTCTTTGGTAATAATCATAATGTCTTCGTCAGGGAACTCAAAACTCATTGACTGATAATCATCTACTGCTTGGTGAGCCAAATGATCAGCTACAACACTTCCTTTAATGGCCTTCTGAGTAGTATACTGTATATCATATTTTGTCAAGATCATTTGCCATCTTGCAATTCTTCCGGAGAGAGCAGGTTTCTCGAATATGTACTTGATTGGATCCATCTTTGAAATCAATTAGGTAGTATGAGTCAACATATACTGTCTTAGTCGGCGAGCAACCCATGCCAAAGCGCAGCAAGTTTTCTCGAGCAGTGAGTATCTTGTTTCACAGTCGGTAAACTTTTTGCTAAGGTAGTATATTGCCTGCTCTTTTCGACCAGACTCGTCATGTTGCCCCAGGACACACCCCATTGAGTTGTCTAATACTGTTAAGTACATAATCAAGGGTCTTCCATCAACTGGTGGCATCAAAATTGGAGGTTCTAGCAGATATCTCTTGATTTCATCAAAGGCAGTCTGGCACTCATTATTCCATTCCATCATCTGATCTTTTTTCAACAACTTGAAGATTGGCTCACAGATGGCAGTTAATTGGGAAATAAATCTTGCAATGTAATTCAATCGTCCCAAGAAACCTCTAACCTCCTTCTCAGTACGGGGAGCTGGCATCTCTCGTATAGCTTTCACTTTTGCGGGATCCACTTCAATACCTTTTCCACTGACAATGAAACCCAGGAGCTTTCCAGATCTAACTCCAAAAGTGCACTTATTTGGGTTCAATCTCAACTTGTATTTCTTCAACCTCTCAAACAATTTATGCAAATGGTCAAGATGTTGTTCTTCATTCTGTGACCTGGCTATCATATCATCCACATACACTTCTATCTCATGATGAATCATATCATGAAACAAAGCCACCATAGCACGATGATATGTTGCCCCTGCATTCTTCAAACCAAATGGCATCACCTTATAACAGAAAGTGCCCCACTGTGTAACAAATGTTGTCTTCTCCATATCTTCAGGAGCCATCTTGATTTGATTGTAACCAGAGAAACCATCCATAAAGGAGAATACCTTATGCTGAGCAGTGTTGTCTACCAGAACATCAATATGAGGAAGTGGAAAGTCATCTTTAGGGCTGGCCTTGTTCAAATCCCGGTAGTCTACACACATACGTACCTTACCATCTTTCTTGGGTACCGGCACCACATTTGCAACCCACTGAGGATAAGAAGTCACAGCTAGAAACCCTGCATTGAACTGTTTCATTACCTCTGCTTTGATCTTTTCTGACATTTCAGGACGCATGCGACGAACCTTCTGCTTCTTTGGACGACAATCTTCTTTTACTGGTAAACGGTGAACCACAATGTCTGTATCCAACCCTGGCATATCTTCATAAGACCAAGCAAAGATCTCCACATAATCACGTAACATCTGAATCAATCTGCTATTGATACTATCTTCTAATTCAGCCCCTATCTTGACTTCTTTCCTGTTTTCTTCAGTTCCCAGATTCACAACTTCGACTGGCTCTTCATGTGGCTGTATGGCTTTCTCTTCTTGTTGTAACAACCTAGCAAGCTCTACAGGTACTTCACAATCGTCCTCATTTCCGTCTTCAGTTTGATAGATCGGATTCTCTAAATTATAATTGGCAATAGTAGAACTGTCATCAACAGGATCCAGAGTGGATGAGGATCTGCATTTTAGTGATGTGGGTGTGTGTAAGAACACATAGCTGATAAAGCAAAAATAAAAGAAAAGAAGGACAAGGAACACAATATTTACGAAAACGAAACGTCCACTGATTTTTATTGAATGAAGTATGCAAATGAAATGACAGCCTGTAACAAGCACACCATTGTGCCCCGGGTAAGGCACAAGGCTTAAGAGTTTTATTGTTCAAGAAATTACAAACTTAAAAAGCAACAACACAATAATAGTATTTACTCCTGACTAAAGGAGATATGGATAACATCTTCAGCTTTCCAATTATTGAGTCCAACACCCACAATAGGAAAAATCCAAGCATCCAAGTTGTAGTCTTCATCATAGTCACCCACAACATTGATCTGGTTCTTCATAACCCCTTGATTGGTGATACGAACAGCACGAGCACAACGAACAGCCTTCTGGGACTCTTCATCCACCACAGCTCTAGCATCTTTAAGGGAGGCCATTGTTGGAGGTACTCTGGTGACCACAGGAGCTACATAATCATTAACAATCCAAGGGACCACTTCAAATGTCTGACACGGAGTTTCAACGTATTCACCTTCCACTTCCAGATACTTGAAGGTGTTCACATGACTAACAAAATACTCTTCCTCTCCATAGACAGTAACAACTTTTCCTTCCACCGGATATCTTAGCTTCTGATGTAATGTAGAGGTTACAGCACCTGCCCCATGGATCCAGGGACGACCAAGCAGACAAGAGTACGAAGGACGAATATCCATCACATAAAATGTAACATTAAAAATCTGAGAACCAACTTTGATGGGCAAGTCAATTTCTCCATGCACCACTCTTCTAGAACCATCAAAAACCTTCACCACTATATTACTGGGTTTCAGCACAACATCTTCAGGACTCAGCTTATTTAGGACTTCCTTGGGCAACACATTCAGAGAGGAACCATTATCTATCAATACATGTGACAGGGTAGTGCCCCTGCATTCAATTGAGATATGCAGGGCCCTGTTATGATCCCTCTTGGCAGGGGTCAAATCAGCATCAGAAAACCCTAACCCATTATCATAGGTCAGGTGGACAACACAATTCTCAAACTGGTCAACAGAAATTGCATTGGGTACATGAGCAGTCTTCAGAAACTTGATTAACGCCTAGGCATGAGCCTCAGAACACAACAACAAGGACAACATAGAAATCTTGGAGGGAGTGTGCCCCAACCGATCAACAATGTCATAATCACTCTTACGAATGATCTTCAATACTTCTTCCATCTGCTTAGAGAGATCATCAGCAGCTGGTACATCATTTGGTATAGGCTCAATAACAGGACCTTTGCCCCGAGCATCAGTGGTGGAGGTAGCAGCTGGAGTAACTGCATTCTTGGAGGTAACTGGAGGAGAGAAGACTTTTCCACTTCGTGTGATCTTACTAGATCCAGCAATATTGTCAACGTCAACAGGCACATCAGCTAAGGGTTCCTGCTTAACACCATGGATGTAAACATCAGATCCATAATGCCAAGGTACAGCTTTATCAGACGTATACGGAATAGGACCAGGAGTGGTAATGACCAGAGGAGCCACTCTAGCTTCAGCAACAATCTTCACAGGGCCTTCAGTAGTTATCTTAATTGGACCCTTATGAGTGATTTTAACAGGACCTTTGGAAGTGATCCTTACTGGTACTCTATCAACCATATCAACCTCTTCAATCTTCCTACCTTTAGTAATATGATCCACCATACTTTCTACAGACGATGGAATCCTCTCAAACACTATGGTATATTTATCCATGAGACGCTGAATTCCATCTCTCAATCTCCAGCAACTATCCGGCTTATAGGTACAATACAAACAATCTTCACGACAACCTGGAAAGAACCCAGCTTGTACTAGCTTCTTCTTGATAACAGACAATGGTGTAGTCAACTCTGCAACTGAAGAAATATGTGAATCTTCCTCAATGGCATTGACAGTCTTCTCATGATTTGGCATGGGAGCAGTGATCACATTTGGAGTACCCGGAGGGTCAAACTCAATTTCTCCAGCCTCAATCATATCTTGAATTTTGTTCTTCAAGACCCAGCAACTATTAGTATCATGTCCCTGACAGTTTGAATGATATGCACATCGTGCATTGGGATTGTACCTGGGAGAGGTAACATTAGGATTCTGAGGAGCCTCTTTCAGAGTGATAAGTTCAGCCTTCAACAAGTGTTGCAATGCCTGAGCCATTGACATGTTGATCTTAGTGAACTGCCTTCTAGCCCTCTGTTGGTTGCCCTGTGGCTGCTCTGGTGTTGTAGGAGTTGGATTTGAAATATGAACTGCACTCACAGACTGATGCCTTCTATTACGATCAGGTTGACCATAAACAACATTGGATTCTTTCTTCACAGTGGGAGGCTTCTTTGCAGCACCTGATGAAGAAGTACCCACTTGAATCTTGCCACTCTTTATACCATTCTCCACGCGCTCTCCTGTCATTATCAATTCAGTGAAGCCAGATGATGAGCTTCCAATGAGATGACTGTAAAAAGGACCATTTAGCGTACACATGAACATATCAACCAATTCCCTGTCAGTTAAAGGGGGTTGTACTCTTCCAGCTAAATCTCTCCACTTCTGAGCATACTCCTTAAAACTTTCTTTGGCACCCATAGACATGCTTTGCAGCTGCATGCGAGTGGGAGCTAAATCAGCATTGTATTGATACTGCTTATAGAAAGCTTCAGCAAGATCATTCCAATCCCGGATGTTAACACTCTCCAACTGATAATACCACTCCAATTGAGCTCCAGATAAGCTCTCTTGGAAGAAATGGATCCACAACTTCTTGTCAGCAGTGTGAGGTTGGATTCTTCTGACATAAGACCTCAGATGCAACTTGGGACAAGAGACCCCATCATAAACAACAAAGGTAGGAACCTTGAAACCAATGGGTATGACTACCCCAGATATCAAACTCAAATCTTCAAAATCCAGCCCAGAAGACTTCTGTAACTCCATAGCATCCATTCTATCCACCAGCATCTTGAATTTGTCTTCATTAGGATCATGGTAGTAATTAGCCTCAGAATCAGAGTCCCCCACAGTGTTGTGGAGACTTCCTCCCTCTTTCTCAGATTCTTCAGATTCATAGTTTTCAACCTGTTCTTTGGTCTTGACAGGACCTCTGAACCTTCTTCCCATGTTGATCAGGCCACCTGACCTTCTAGTCTTCTTAGTCTTCTTGGCCAGCAGTGTCTTCAATTCATCCTGCCCCTTGGACAAGTTCAGGATCAGCTCTTGGAACTGTGCATTCTGTGCCTGGAGATCCTTAACTGTTTGTTCAAGAGCCATTACTGAAATAAACAGCGAGAAGATAAGAAACCTGTGCACAAATAAACCTATGATGCAATGATATGATGTAAATGCGTATGCAATGTTTTCAAGGACCGCAGGATTTAAATTTGCTTAAACAAACAAGAAGGTAAACTTTTATTAGTGATAAATTTGTTTTGCCTCTCGGGCTTACAAAAAATGAAATACAATAAATACAAGAGATGGAGTTTTAAGTCTCCCATGGACGTTTCCTCTTTGTGTTGAGGTATGAGTTGAGATTCCGCTCCTCATGAAGTTGCTTTGTTAGTTCCAGGATTCTTTCTTGGCTTGCTTTGTAATGAGCCTCAAAAGTATCCCTTTGCTCCTTCAACTGGATCCAAGATCTCTGCAAGTCTTCCATGTCAGTAGGCATGTCTGGGTGAAGGATGGTATAAGCAGTATCTCCTTCAGCAACAGGTTCCATGGTAACTGGCAGGATAGCAGGATATGGCATCATGAGAGTCTGAGCACGAGATCGCACCCATCTGAGATAAGCCTCCATAGGAATAGTGTATTTAGGCTCCAGAGTCTTGCTGTCAACCTTGTTTACCTTTCCCCATGCTCTTATGAATCTCTGACGGTAACCCTGAAGATCATTGTCGTAGTCAAACACAATGCCCTGAATCAACATGTCATGTGGACCATCACTCCGAGCGTAACCAAACTATCGTAAAGCTAGTGAAGGGTTGTAGGTGATGCCTCCTCTTATGCCTAGAAGTGGCACATTAGGAAACTCTCCACAACGGTCAATGATAGTAACATTCTCCATAGATCTGGAGCACCAATGGATATCTGAATGCGAGAGTGACATGATCCTTTTGGACCATCTGAACCCTTGCTCATTCTTCATTACCGAGCGAGGAAGGTGAGAAATAAACCACCTAGATAGCAAAGGTATGCAACACATCAAAGTTCCTCTTGCCCTTGTAGTACGAGTATGAAGAGAATGCAAGATGTCTCCAAGCAATGTAGGCACTGGATTATGACTCAGGAATATGTTGATGGCATGAACATCTATGAACTGATCTGGATTGGGGAACAACACTAAGCCATAAATCAGCAAGGCTAAGATATCCTCAAAAGCATCATAACTCATAGCCTTCAAGAACATTTGAGCCTTCTCTATCAACACCTTAGCAAGAACACCCTTGACTCCGCTTCTCGTTTCTAGAACAATGTCAACCTTCTTCAGATGTAGAGCTGCAGCAATAACCTCAGGTTTAGGCTCTTTTTCCAAGCCTGTGAATGGTTTCTGATCAAGAACAGGTATGCCCAGAAGTTTAGAGAACTCTTCCATGGTTGGAACCAGCTGGTAGTCGGGGAATGTGAAGCAATGGTGTTTAGGATCAAAGAACTGAAACAGAACACTCATCATGTCTTCATTGAACCCTGAAGTGACTAGATCCAATAGGTGACCATGTCTCTTGATGAACTGGGAGTGATCAGACACTTGAGAAACCAACTCTTTAAGCTTAACAGGTATGCCCACAAAGTTGATCCTGATGGTGTTTCTACGAGCAGAAGCCATGACCTGCAACAAATAACAAAGATAAATCCCTTGGTCCTTGAAATGGTTAGGGAAAATGCTATGCTTATGATGCATGATGATGTCATGATGTTATGCTCAATCACAAACATGTGGCACACACAAGCAAGTCACACAATAGCCCTAGGTTTAAAGGCTTGCATGAGGTTCAAAGGTAAGTACCCTCCCCTGAAGTTAGTTGGTTCATCCTGTCCTACAAAAGTAACCATGTTCTAAGGGATCTCAATATCATTGATCCTTCACAAGGGTGGTTGTTCAGTAGGCAACTTACTTGCCAACCAAAACCCTCCAAGTTTAGAATCTCAATGAGCGTAGCATCGAGTATCAACCAACTTCAGTCTGCACCAAAGCCGGTTATCTCACTACTTTTCTAAAGGCCAAGATGGGATGACTAGGGTTCTAAAAGTTAGTTAGTGCATTGACAACATATGGCAGCCTCATATTATCCTTAACTTGACTTAAGGAACATAAACACCAACCAAGAAGTCACACTAACTATGGCCACCAGATCAACCATATCGGTATACGCCGTACAGTTTCCTTGGTCTATTGCCATTTACCTAAGGTACACTAGATCCGGGTTAGGATATTTCACACATAAGAGCACCCAACAATATAAGTATAAAGCAAACAAGGCAAACAATTTTAAAGTGATCTAATTCCTAAGGGTACCCCTCTTTTATTAAATCCCCAGCAGAGTCGCCAGTTCTGTAACACGGTGGGAGAACTGACTTTAGTTATGTTGCGGATAGCAAGAGTCGCCACCGACTTTTATTTTATCCAAAGGAAAGGCATAAAAGAATAGGAAAGACCTTTTTAAAAGATTTTTGGGTCCAGGGGGTAGGTTATGTAAAGGGAAGGTGTTAGCACCCTTTACATCCATGGTTATCCATGGGCTCTTAGTTACTTAGCTCACTTTAAAATGTTTTTGAAAATGTGAAGTGTGTGAATAGAAATTTTCTTAAGAGTTTGATAATGATCCATGTACGGATGCGTAAAAAACCTTTGTTTTGAAAATTGTTTGAAATTTGTGAAGTGTTTGAAATGTTTTGAAAAGTGAGCAAGTAACTATGAGGAACCTACCCTAATTTTAAAGTCTTTTCTGTTCTTGAATCCTTTGAATGGTAAGACTATCCCTATTATTAAGGAATAGGTAGTCATTACCTTGGATGTGATGGGATAAGTAAAGGGACATCTGTTTAATGTAGGCAACTGTGGGGTGTATTAAGCAATTTTGGAGGGACTTATCATCTTTATTCGAAAGGGACAAGATCATTACGAAGGCAACATTCGAAGGGACGTGATCTTTTATTGTTAAGGGACTAGATGACTTTATTTTGAGGGACTTTTGCTTTATACACCCTACTTGACCTGTTGATTAGGCAACAATGAGAGGTATCCCTAAGGAAGTGAGATGGCGATCAAAGATCGACTTACGTGTGTGAGTGTACAATTTAATATTTATCTTTAAAATCAAGTGATCTAAATTAATTTTTAAATAAACATACATGTTACACTCCCTATTTACTAACCATAACATAAAATAAATAATTTAAACATTATAAAATATTACATCCAGGAGCAATTACATGATAAAAAAAAGCAATTTAAATAAATAAGCAAAATATTAATAAGCAAAATAAATAAGTAATTATAATTGGGTTAGTGAAAATAATAATAATAAAAATACCAAATTAAATGGGGTTAGTAATAATCATATAAACATAATTAATAATAATAGTGAAATAAACAAGGATATTATAATAAACAAAATTTTTAATGGTTAATAAGAAAGTATGAACAATTATATTAATTATTATAAAATTTGAAGTTATATGTAAATTATAAAATTAAATCAATTATGAACATATTATGAAAAATAAATTATAATTACAAAAATTAAATTAGCAATTTTTAAACATATGATAGAAATTATTTACATGCATAATTAAATTATAAACAATTATAGAATATTTTCATATTATAAAAAATAAATTAAGCATTTTAATTTTTAAACATATTTATGTACAAAAATTTAAATTATAAGCAATTTATACATTTAATAAAAATTGGATTAAGAATTACATTATAAATATAATATGTACAAATAATAATATTAAACAAAAATAGAAGAAGAAAGAATTAGGGTTTTGAAAAAATTATTATGATTAATTAGAATTTTGAAAAAGAATTAGGTTTTATATAAAAAAAATGTTAAATATTAAATATTAACCTAATTATGCAAATAAATAATATATAATAGCAATATATACACATATTAAAAAAAATAGCTTTAGAAAATATTTTAGGATTTATATTATAATTTTAATTAATTAATATTAATAATAATCAAACAAATAGAAAGCAAAAGAAAAGAAAAACTTACCTGGCTGGGAGTTGAACCCAGCACCTCATGCTTTCATACACTTAGGCCAACAACGTCTACCACCAGGCCAATGCGCGCAGGTGATGAAGGAAGGAGTCCAATTGGTTTTGTTACATATTCCTGAAAATCAAAGAAAAAAGAAAGAAAACAAAAGGCCTGGGGGGATCGAACCCAGAACCTTCAAGCAATCACACAAACACCTTGACCAATCCAGCTGGGAGAGCGCACCTGTTGATATAACCATCACAATTCATAATATATTAAGGTTGCTAGTTATGTGGAAAAAATAAGAAAAAGGTGGTGAAGCCAGGATTCGAACTCCAGCCATCCAGCAATACACATACGCTTCCTTCCACTGGGACAAGCACAAGCTTGTGAAATAAAACAGAAGCCATATCATAATATTTTAAAACAAAAGTTTAAATTTGAAATTCGCGCGCAGGGGTCTTCATCTTCAACCTCTGGCCATATGAATTTTGCTGCGAAAGCTGTTACGAATTTACCTGCGATTTTCAAACTGCAGCAATCCCTACGAAATTCAAACACCAACGAAACAGCAAAATTTTATGAAATTGAAAACATCATTGAGTTCCTGACAACATTTGCAACCATCCTATGTCTTTAGAAATCATTTATATTTGTCAAATGATAAAACCCTAAATGGGGGCCGAAACCCTAATAATGGTGAAATTCGTCTTAGGCATCCAAACTTCAATCAATTAGTCCAGACACAATCTAAAGCTCATCACAAACCAGGAAATAACATCAAAATTCATTAATATTGCTTGAATATAAGAAATCGAAAACAAAAATATTAAGAGCAAAATGCATTCGGTTCATGCGTATGAACATGGTTATGATGCTTTTGAGGATTGGGATAGGTTTGAGGATGTCCAAGGATCATTGTTATGTTCTCAAAATACCTTCAAATGTCTTGTAGAAGGGAAACCGAATTTGAAATTTTGTGAGGTTTTTTGAAAATGCAAACTTACACTTTGGAGGCTGGAATTCGTGTCTTTTTGTTAGGGTTACCTCATGTACTTCTAGTGTGATCAATTAGGTCAGAAAAGATTGATGCTTGTGTGAAAAGTTTGATCCAAAAAGATTCAAAAAGATAAGCTTTGAAAATCAAATATTTTTGCATAAACACTTGCTATTTTAGGCCAATCATCATGATCCTCTTACCACTTTGATACCAATCATATTTATGAATTTCTAGAAGCTCAATCCTTTTTAAATCTTTGACTTTTATATTTTATTTTAATTTAAAATGATTTTTAATGAATTAAATCAAAATAAATAAGAATAAAATGATAAAAAAATCTGATTTTTAAGGTCTTGGGTCTTGCATGAGGTCATAGTATGGATTGGGTCATCATATGGCAAGCCCATTTAGAAAAAATTGGTTTTAGACCTCCATTTTCTTCATAAACCAACCAAAAATTTCCCAACTTTGCAAGGGCACACATCCTTCAATTTTAATGCTATGAGGGTGTTCTTGGACATTTTGGAAATCTTGAAGAGTCCTCTAACCAACCCCACTGGTTTCATGTTCATATCATTCACCATTCTCAAGTTATGCCCTTTTGAAGTTGTTGACTTTTTGTTGACTTTTAAAAGGACCTATAATGTCTTAGCTCATACCTTCCAAATGAAGCATTTTTGGGCTTGGCTTGTGAGACACAAAGTTGTAGAGAATTCAATTTCCTTTAAAATGAGCTTTGGATGGAGATTTGGTGATGAAGCATGTGAAAGTTATGGCTGGTCAAAGTTCAGTTGACTTTTACTGAGGAAACCCTAATTTAGAAACTCCTGATTCTTGATGATCTGAAATCTCTTTGATGAATCATGATCAACCCTTGATCAAATTATGAATTTCACTTCATATACTTGATGTTGGCAAAAAATCATGAAGTTTGACTTTGGTTTGACCACAGTTGACCTCAGTTTGACTTTTTAACTGCTTTGACTGATTTTGACTTATCTGATCATCTGACTGAGCAAACCTTTGAGAAAAGTCTTGAAACTTGTCATGGGGGTTCTTACACACATATAAGATGTTATGAAGCTCACTTGAAGTCTTGGAAATTCATTTAGCCTGATTAAAGTCAAAACCCTAGTTTTGGATGCACTGCATAGGAGGTGCATTGTCTGAGGGAATTGTCAACTCTTCTGACTATTTGTGAACTTTGTGAACCTTGTGAACCATCATAAAATGTCTTGTGAACCTTGTGAACCTCATGAAAGGTCTTGTGAACCTTGTGAACCTCATAAAGTGTCTTGTAAACTTCATGAACCTCATGAAAGGTCTTGTGAACCTTGTGATCCTCTTAGCACACAAAGTCTTGTATTGTGAGGGCAAATTTTGGGGTGCAACAGTAAGACCTTGCTTTGTCCTTATTTCCGGGTTTGTGCACCATTACCCATCCTTCAGGATGAAAATGCCTGGCTGACAACTCTTCCTTCTCCGCGTCACTTTCGTGTTTGTACCAGGGATGGAAATCCCAGGAGCGACACATAACCAAATCTTGGTCTAATAATATCCCCCTTTTTAATGATGAAAAAACCATGTATTTTGATAAATAATTTTTGCACTGTTTAATCATATAATAATATCAAAGTAAGGTTTGTAAGCCCCTCATGAATTTTATATTGTTAAAAGTTATTTTTTAGCTTAGAATTTCAAAGTTAGGTTTGCAAGATCCCCCTACATTTAAGACTTAACACATATAAACATCTGTAAACAACATGAACGAAATAAATTTCTATATGACAGAAGCCAGGTTGTTTCAACTTTCTCATCAGAAAAAAGTCAGGTTACTCTCTTTCCATAGGTAGAATCCTGGTTGGAATAGTTGACGTAACTATCCAGAATGCAACAACTCAAGTACATAAGTATTTCCTTCAAAACTCATTACTTGAGTGTCAAAAGGTTTGATTATCAATCCCATCTCGGAGCAAGATTTATCAGAACCTTCAAGTTCCTAGTTATATATATATATATATATATATATATATATATATATATATATATATGTATGTATGTATGTATATATATAATATACTAGTTAACCTTCGATCAGAAACATAAGACTGATTCTTCAGAACTCAGCTTAGTAAGATTAGAACCTGGAATACTTGGTTAGAAAGATGATGAACTTACACAAAATTCTCAGAAATATTACCAAGTTAAAATTGTTAGAGACATGTTTGGGTTTCATGTTGGAAATTAGATATATCAAAATCAATCACTTTTTCTCCCCTTTTGTCATCATTCAAAAAGAAATAAAATGACAGAATATAAACCAAACAAAATTTCATTTCATTAATCAGATAGACAGGTAGACACTGAAATGAAAAAAGAAAATAGAACAAAGATAACACAAATTTTAAAACTAAGGTTCAAAGGGTTTATGTAGTCTTGACATAATTTCTCCAAGTATCCCTTCAATATTTTACATTCTTTCTTTCACTTCAGAATTCTTTGCATTAGGTATTTCAATTTCTTCAGAATGTACTCCTCAGAACCCAAAGTCTTTGGGGTTCCAGAAACACTTTCAAATTCAAGATAAGTCTCAATAGTAACTAATGTAGTATGAACTGGGGACGGAGGACGAGTCGCTTTTGGTGCAGGGAGCAGAAGAGTGGCAGGCACCTTTTGAAGTAGAGGTTCAACAATACTAGACATGACCAGTAAATGGTGTATCATCCTATACACATCGTTGGATGTGAGAGTTGGTAAAATCCACAAAATAGATAAGTCCATTATATGCATGCCCATTCAATTGATCATTCAGGATTATAAACATTGAGATATTCTCATATACTTTGTTTTGATCATAATAGTTTACATTTTCCATCATTGTTCATCCTCAGAAAAGAGACTTCATAAATATTGTATACTTTAGAAGTATATAATTGTTTTTCACATATTGTATACTTTAGAAGTATATAATTGTCAAACCCCTTTGCTGCAAAGTATACATGCAAAACACTAAGGTTTCTCCTTTGTCGCCCATATCTTTTTGGGTCTAAGTGTATTAGATACATAAGATATAAGGATGTCACCATTAGATCTTTTCAACTTATCAAAGCAAAAAAAGGTCTAAATGACCTATTCTTTTACATTGTGTGCACTTATAAACTGGACGCTTCTTGCTTTTATGATTTATATATTTCCTGAAGTAGATAGAAATGTGATTAGAAGGGGGTTGAATAGTGACCCCTTTAAAATCTTGCTTTTAATTTATGAAACAATCTTTATCAAAATAAATTATGAATATAATCAATAATTAAATTATTTGTAGTGTGCGAATTGTCTATAAATAAGCAAGCTTTAAAGAAAAGAGTTTAAGAAAGAACACACAAAGATTTATCCTAATTCACCAAACTTGGCTACTCCAATCCCCACGTTTTGTCAGAATTTCCAATCAATGATAAATATCTTTTGATCATTTTCTTACATAAAGATGTATTTTCTTTAGCCTCACCGGGCTTACAACATCGATTACAGAGCTTCAACTAGCTTACATTATCACCCAAGATCAAAATTGACTTGAGGATATACAAGTATTAAAAATGATTTGTAAGGAGGATCAGATTCACAATTCCTCAATAATTGATTATTGAGAGGATGTGGTTTTAAGACAAATAATCTTCGAAATATAGATCATTGATTCTAAGACTATAATTTTAGTGAGAACATAATTTTGGAAGAATATGATGAATTTTCTCTCTTGAATTCTCCTTGAATGAAAATATTTTCTCTCTTGATTTTTCCTTGAATGAATGCTGTGATTTTAAGACAAATATTCTTAGAAAAAAATGTCTTTTATTCTAAGAATATGATTTTAGTGAGAAAATGATTTTTGGAAGAATTTCATGAATACTTCTCTTGGATTTTCCTTGAGTGATTCTCTTGAAATGAAGAGAATGTGAATGGCTATTTATAGAGGTTTTATTCTTCTATTTTCTTGAGTATCAGATCTATCCTGAGTATATACTTGAATTTACAAGTCTTCCATTGATAATTATAATTTTTTCATTGATAGTGTAAATGAGAAGATCATTTATTTACATAATTGCCATTTAGTGAGAGCGATAATCGTGTTATGTTTATTTGATCCTCAACTGCTTTATGTAGTTACGAAAATGACATTTGGTATAATTTGATTCTCTAGGATAATTACAACTTTTCCATTCATTTCTTTCTTGATACTCACGCATGTAATTCCAACTTTGCCATTTTTTCAAAAGTTGATCCTTTTTAGTAGTGCAGAATGACGATAATGTCGTTGTGTAACTTATTTCTTTGTCACACTTGGTATTTTGTGTTTCTTTCAAACATGATTTTATTTTCTTGTAATGAGCTTAATAATAAACTTCAGAACCATTTCTTCTCGCATCCAATTGATGATAACATTTATGCATACCTGTCTTATTAATTTTCACTCAAGAGCACACATCAAATAACAAAGGAGAACATAATATTAATATATTTACACAAAAATTTGTCATCTTCAAAACATAAAAAAAAAAAAAAAATCCCCTCAACAATCTCCCCCTTTTTGATAATTACAAACTTGTAATTACGATTTTGATTTTTCAGATATAGGTAAAATTTGTGCTCCCCCTTAATTTGTGCATAGTATAAAGTTTATGCGCTCCCCTCGATTTATGCATAAAAATTATGATTTTATTTATTTTATATTCTAATTTCAAATTAATTCTCCCTTAATTATTCTCCCCCTTTTATCATCATACAAAAAGAAATGAGAAATACATATAATATCATGGAGAAAGAGATATAATTTTTGAGATAAATGCTCATAAATAAATTCGATATAAATAACACGTACCTCCTTTAGATGCGTTTCTTACACTGAGCCTTAAAGATGAAACTATCTTCAATTATTTGTTTCTCTCTAATCTCATCTATTGATTTTGGCTAAATTGGAAGATAATGGTCATGTTTGGATCTTCATTTAAGGATTGTCTTGTTCTGACTCCGTCAGAGATATTTCCATTTACTTGATTTGTAGGATTATATTTAATTATTTTCAAACTTCTTGTAGGATCTTGATAGGATGGTGTTTGTATTTCCTCACTATTTTGATCGTTATCAAAAGTGTGGTTTTGTTCATCTTCTTCATCATCATATTCCTTTCTTTTATCATAAAAAACATTAAGTTCCTAAAAAATAACATGCATATTTTCTTCTACGCTTTTATTTTTGAGATTGTATACCATATATTTTCTTGAGGATATAGAATATCCTAAGAATATGCCTTTGATTGATTTTGAATCAAACTTCTCCAAACTTTCTTTCAAAATATAACAATGACACCCAAAATACGAAAGTATGATATGCTTGGTTTTTCCTTTTTCTAAAGTTCATGTAGAGTTTTATTTAAGATATCTCTAACAGAACAATGATTCAAAAGATAGCATGAAATGTTAATGACTTCGGCCTAAATTTTTTTTTTTCAACATTTGATTCAAATAAATTTTTTCTAGCCATTTCTTGCAAGATTCTATTTTCTCTCTCAACAATTCTATTTTGTTTGTAAGTTTTTGAGAATGATAAATTATTATAAATTCCATTTTCATCAAAGAAAGATTTAAAGGATGAACTTTCAAACTCTTTTCATTGATCACTTCTCATATATATATAATATACAAATGTTTTTCATGCTAAAATCTTTTTCAAAACTTTTAAATGCTTCAAAAGAATTATATTTTAATTTTAGAAATAAAACTCAAGTAAAGTGAGAGAAATCATCAACTATCACAAAATCATATTTCTTTCCACTAAGGCTTGCAATTATGATAGGACCAAAAAGATCAATGTGAAGAAGTTCAAGAGGTCTGTTTGTACAAATTGTGTTTTTAGAATAGAACCTACTATTGACTTGTTTTACTTTTATGCATAATTCATACATTGTATCTTTATCAAAACCAATTTTAGGAAGACCTTTAACTTGAACAAGATTGGATAATTCTGATATACTATACTTAAATGGCCAACTCATCGATGCCATATCCATTTATCTTTTTCTATGGATATGAAACATAAATCAGTTGGAAGTTCATTTAAGTATAAGATATACATATTTTTCTTTCTTGATCCAGAAAAGATAGTTTTTCCCGAGAATAGTTGTTTTACTTTACACATGTTAGGTTTGAAAATAAATTCAAAGTCATTATCATATAGTTGACTTATACTTAGTAAGTTATATTTCAAACCTTCCATGTATTGAACATCCTCAATCTTAGTAGAATAATTCTTACCAATGAAACCAATACCTTTGATTTTTTATTTGACACCATTTATGTAAGTTATTTATCTACCATCTTTTTCTTTCAATAATAAGAAACAATTTCTATCTCCAATCATATGTCTTGAGCAACCATTGTCCAAGTACCAAAGTTTTTTTATATTGTTTTTAAGAAGATATTCTTGTATCACAAGTTAGTAATGATTTGGGTATCCATATGGAATTTGGCCCTTGAGAGTTAGTTTTTATGAGATGTGTAGTCTTGCTGAAACAATTTAATTCATGATGACCACTTTTATTGCAATAAGAACATTTTCTCTTTTTTCTAAAGTAACAGTTTGATTCATGATGGTTAGTTTTTTTAATGCAATAACATCTTGTTATGAGGTTTTCGTTGTTTGTATTTTTATTGGTACTTTCACCATCTTTGCATATAAATTTTTCCTTTTTGATTTCTTTATTTTTGCTTTCAGGAACACACATAATTTTGTAGTTGTTGACATCTTTCTTAAAACTTTCATTTTACATGCATACATGTTTTTCCTTCTTGATTGTTTCATCCTTGATATTAGGGACAAAAAATTTTTTGTAAATCCTTTGATTTTTGCAAGTATTGAATCCAATTCTAGCTTTGTCAAAAACTGTTACTCGAGACCCCATGATTTTTTGAAACGTTTAAGTATATTTTATAAATCTAGTAATATTATTTGTTAGTTCTTCAACTTTTATTTTCAATGAATTATTCTCTTTTTGAGTTTCACAAGAATTTTGAGAATGAACCTCACTCGTTACTTCATTGAGATTCTTATGTTTCTCAGACATTTCACAACGAGATAGCTGCGTGTTTTGAATGATTTTAAGATATTCGCCATTTTTAATTTGCAGCATTTCATTTTTTATCTTTATCTCAAATAATTGATATTTTAGAGACAAACATTTTTAGAACAAATGTTTGAGTCATTTAAAAAATTATCAAACTCTATTTCAAGATGTTTACATATAGGACAAGGTTGAGAAAAATTTACCTCTGCAATATCAGAGTTTACCATTAGACACATGTTGACTTCTCCCTCTTCTACTTTTTAGGATGACATTTTATGCATTTCTAGAATTGGTTTGGAATTCACCAACTCATTTTCTTCCTGAACTCATCATTGGCATTCACATTCGGCGCTCCCTGCAACGCCCTAGCCATTGCTTCCAAAATAGCAGCCATCGCATTGTCATTTCTACCAGCCATATTCCGATCATTCCCAAAAACAACAACAATGGTAAACAAGAGTTCAACCATCACAATAACAAGACAGACACAATTGACTCGAACACTGTCTCTAATATCACTTAATGTAACACCCCTTTTCTGTACCCCAAATAAATAATTAAATCATTTAGGCACATAATAAAAATTTCATCAGAGTATATTTGAAACATGGTATAAAAGAGGCATGCCACATCAACATTGAAATTAAAAACATACAACACCTGCTCATTAAAGATATGCAACAAACGGGGTAACTTGCAACAGAAGGATTTCATCCTTACACCCGTATTCAATTGATTCAAATAACAGCGGAAATTAACATAACAACATCAAACTTATATATATATATATATATATATATATATATATATATATATATATATATATAAGTTTGATTCACCAAATATTTCATGTTTACATAAAACATTCATCACCAAAATACATATACAAAAATGTATCACAAAAGGCATCAAACCGACCATAGCTACCCGGTGCTACATATTAGAGTCGACCGACCAAAAAGATGAAGACAAGCTTCACAAAAGACCTTCAGCAACCTACTCTGCAATGTCTCATAGAGCATCATAAAATAGCAGAAGGGTGAGAAACATTATCATAATAACATTGCATATAATTATATATCTCAACATATAAAATACACGTAAAACATGTTCTCACCACAAATCATTTCTCATCACCCGTATACATCACAATGTATGTATATATATATATATATATATATATATATATATATATATATATATATATATATATATATATATATATATATATATATATATATATTCACACTAACACATTCATTATACACAGTTCACATAAACATATATCCATTCATATTTATTCACATATATACACTACAAAGTATATATGTATATACATTGTAGTGTATATGTGTGAATAAATATGATTGGATATATGTTTATGTGAATTGTGCATAATGAATGTGCTAGTGTGAATACGGGTGATGAGAACATGTTTTATGTGTATTTTATATGTTGAGATATATAATTATATGCAATGTTATTATGATAATGTTTCTCACCCTTATGATGTTTTATGATGCTCTATGAGGCATTGCAGCGTAGGTTGCTGAAGGTCTTTTGTGAAGCTTGTCTTCATCTTTTTGGTCGGTTGGCTCTGATATGTAGCACCGGATAGCTAGGGTCGGCTTGATGCCTTTTGTGATACATTTTGTATATGTATTTTGGTGATGAATGTTTTATGTAAACATGAAATATTTGGTGAATCAAACTTGATGATATATATATATATATATATATATATATATATATATATATATATATATATATATATATATATATATATATATATATATATATATATATATATAAGTTTGATGTTGTTATGTTAGTTTCCGTTGTTATTTGAATCAATTTAATACGGGTGTAAGGGTGAAATCCTTTTGTTGCAAGTTACCCCGTTTGTTGCATATCTTTAATGAGCAGGTGTTGTATGTTTTTAATTTCAATGTTGATGTGACATGCCTCTTTTATAGTATGTTTCAAATATACTCTGATGAAATTTTTATTATGTACCTAAATGATTTAATTGTTTTTTTGGGGGTATAGAAAGGGGGTGTTACATCTCTCCTCCTCTTCATTCGAATATTGAAGAAATTTATCCATCTTCTTTGTCATTCCTTGAACAAGAGAGTCTTTCATTTGATGTTGAATCTTCCAAGGATTGTTCAACTATTGAGTGTGTTCTTTCGTAGGATTTCACATGATTTTTATTATAGGAGTATGATGAGGAGGATGATTCTTCATATTGGATTCCTTCATCTTTAAGTAATTTAACTAGTTTGTTCAACTTTTCTACAATTTCCTTCTTTCTTGATTTTTCCTGAAATTCACGAAGGCTCATATCTTTTGATTTAAGAATTGGAATAAACTTTCAGTTCTTAATTCTTAGATATTTATTGATTCTTCATATTGGATTCCTTCTTCTTTGTCATTCCATGATTGGTATCTTCATCTTCGTTTTCTCATGTGTTCATCTTCTCTTGTTTGATTCTCGGAGAAATTTCATATATCATATCAAGAGTATCTCGCATTTCCTTGGAATTTTTACAATGATGAACATCATAAGGTTTGCTATCATCTACATACATTATTATAAAGTTCTTTGTTTTAAGGTATATGGATATCTTTATCTTTTCCTTTTGGTCCAAAGGAAATAAGATTATCGACTACTTCATCATCTATTTGATAAGTAGGGATAAAAGAACTACTGACTTTTGTTTCCCATAATTCATGATTTAAACTTTGAAGAAAAATATAAACCTAACTTTCCAAATATCAAATCTACTTTCATTGAAAAGTGGTGGTGTGTTTAGAAAATATCTTTTGTCAGAATCATCTTCCTCCTGAGACGATTAGTCCTTAAACATAAGTTAGGTTCTTATGCCACTTGTTAGACATCAGACTTCACACACAAAAGGGGGGAATTGTATGGTCAAAAAAAACTTAGTTTTGAAAAAAATTGGGAAATAAAATCAAAGTTTAACAACAATTTTAAGTACTTAGCAGCGGAAATAAAATACATGATGTAAATAGCGAAAATTAAAAGGATAAAGATAGGAAGAACACCAGGAATTATAGAGGTTCAGTCAAAACGAAAACGACATACTCCTCTCCCCAAGAATTGATCTTGAGAGTATCCAATAAACGTTGAGAGATTTTAGTAGTAAAGACTCGTGAACCCTTTATACAAGGAAAGATGTTTGACTTCCAACCAAATAATACAAGACTTCAAAATATGGAAGTTTGAGTCTCCTCTCGAAATGGTAGATTGAAGCGGTTAGTCATCTCTCCACAATCAAGAATCTTAAACTAGATAGTCTTCAATCTTCTTAAATCTTGCAAGCTTTTATCATGGGTTGAGCTCACGAACCTTGAATCTTAGTCTTACACATGCCAACGAATAACCTACGAGATTTTAATATCAGACTAATCTTGAACTATATACAAGCTTTTACAGCTAACTAAGCTTTAACCTAATCTTGGTTTTAAACGGGCTTACCAAGAACCTGAAAGATTTTATATGGGTTAATCTCGAACCTAAACTAGGGTTTAATCACACAATCCTTAAACCAGAGCTTTTAAAGGGTAGCTTCTAACACATGATATTCAACCAAGGTGTATATTAAAGATTTTCTTAGTGAATTTACAATTATATCCTTTCAAAATTACAAACTATCCTCACTCACAAAAGTATTTTTCTCACAAAACACTATGGTTAAAATATTAGTGAGAGAAACCAAAAAGAAGTTTAGAGAAAGTGTGAGTTGTCTCAAAATACAATTCTCGGTGAAATGCATTTAAAATAAATGCATTTCATGCCCGTCTAATTGATTAGCACATGATTCCAATCAGTTATAAATTCAAAATAGATCGCTTGGGTCTCAACTTTGAATTGAACTAACCGATTAGACAAAAGTGTTAATCGATTAGATATGTCAAAATTTTGCCCCGAGTAATTTTGACAACTCTCAATTCATCTGGCATAACTTTAAAATATTTTTGAAGATATTTTCTTCGTAAAAATTAATTTGAAAATATATATATTTGTGTGTGCCATGCACTTTTATGATAAAGCTCTGCTTTACAGTTGGTTCACTCACTATAATTTAGGAGAGCTTCTTAGCTCTTCAAGACTTTGTCAAATACTTTCTCTTTTATATACACTTACTTGAGTAACTCTAGATGGCTTTACTTACATTCAATTTTATTAATTTAGGAGGACTTTTTAGCTCTTAAGATGTTGTCAAATATTTTTTCTTTTATATACACACTTGCTTGAGTAGCTCTAGATGAGGCTTTAGTTACATTCAATTTTATTAATTTAGGAGGGTTCTTAGCTCTTCAAGACTTTGAAATACTTTTTCTTTTATATACACTTGTTTGAGTAGCTCTAGATGAGGCTTTAGTTACATTCAATTTTATTACCATCATCGAATAGTCAAGTTGATCTCATAAATTTTTATTACCATGTCAAAAAAAATCAGCGAATAGAAGTTAAAAAGTTTAAAGTTGATACCCTTATTAAAAGCATATCACCTATAGTGAAGCTATTTCTTTTGTCTAAATTACTCGTGATTTTTATAAGAGTTTAAAGTTGATACCCTTATTAAAAGCATATCACCTATAGTGAAGCTATTTCTTTTGTCTAAATTACTCGTGATTTTTATTCTTATACCGAGGGATTTTTCACATTTTGTTTTCACTTGTATCTTTATTTGTTGAATTTGATGTTATATATTTGTTGTTGATCCTTGAAAAAATTTATATTCGTTATGTATTAGTATGATATTATGTGTTAATTTTTCATCAAAAAACACCTCATGAAAATCTAAAAACTAGGGGTGTGCAAAAAAACTGGTTCATAAGAACCACTTTTAAAAATATGGTGCACCAATTTTAAAAGCCCATATTATTTGGTTTTAAAACTAACCCAGATCCATTTTACTAAAACCATAAAAAACCAATATCCACTTTTTAAAACCAATACATGAATGGTTAGTCCAGTTTTCAAATATAGTGTGTTCCTTTCTTTTTTCAAACAGTATTTTGATTTCAATGATTGAATTTTTAGAGTTGGTGATTCGACTTCATGTTTGCTGGAATTTGAAGAGTCATGCCAATGGAATTTTGATTCATGTTATTTTTTCTGGTGTGGATAGGCTTCGGAAGCTTGTACGGTTGAAGTTCCTACGAGTTGGTTGGAATTATAAAGTTGGATTAGTGTTAGGTGTAATTGGATATTTTTTATTGGCAGAGGTGAAAAAAGTAATTAGAGAAGTAGAAGACGACACATAGTAATTAATTTGTTCTTTAATTATTCAAAATTGGAATGTAAATTGGATATGATTAGATTCTTGATTTTCCAAAGTGTAAGAGTTTTAACTAGCAACGTTTGTGTCTCTTTTATACAAAGGTGTGATTTTACAATTTCCTAGCATTTTTGTTTCATAATTATTACTTACTAATTGAAATTCAAATTTGTTGAGCTGTATAATTTTAGGAAATGTTTCAGTCACAATTTATTAGCATTTTTGTTTTATAATTATTATTTATTAATTGAATTCAATTTTGTTAAGCTATGTAATTTTAGGAAATGTCTCGGTCGAGATTCGAAGAATCACTGCAGACAAATATTTATTGATTTCAAAAATGGTTGGATGGAGTTAAGAAGAAGTTGTTAGATCAAAACCGAGTACTAATCGAAACAAGTTTGAGATAAATCTGATTTTAAAACTAGTTCAAACAAAAATAAGTTTTTTTAGTGCAAACCGTTTATTAACCAAACCGATCCAAATATAAACTAGTTCTTAAAAAATAAACTGGTTTTGTCTAAGTGGTTTTAAAAACCAAATTGATCCATATATTTGGTTCAATTTGGTTTGGTTTATGAACCATGCACACCCCTACTAAAAACTATCCCTTCAAACCAGTTTGAAAACATTTATAGCCATTATGTATTAGTATGATATTATGTATTAATTTTTCATCAAAAAGCACCTTATGAAAATCTAAAAAATATCCCTCCAAACCCATAAGTTCTTGACAAAAGTTACACAAAATCCATAAGTACGCGTGCTGGAAGGATGGGAGAAGTAATCCCCAATATCGATGGTGCTACATGCAATAACCAATAACTATGCTCACAAACATCTAAAAAAAGGATGGACATAAAATGAGGCTAACTTCTGCTTAATTTGCGACTAAGTCATGGATGGTGGTGAACATTCTCTCCACAATGTTCAGTGACAATAGATGGAGTAAACAACTACAAATCCAAAAATTAACTTAAAAACATAACATTATATATTGCATCCATAAGTCATAGGTAACACACCATACATACTTCCCCTACCACAAAACAGAGCAAGGCAAGGCACCATACATACTTGGCCTACCACAAAAACAGAACAAGGCTATAGATGCATTAAAGCTTGTACTGAAAGCCTTCCCATATAGAAGTCACAAACAAGCCTACGGCTAAACAAGGTTTAACTAGGTTCAAAAGTTAGGTTGAAACAGTTATATACACCATTAAGTCACCACTAGTCTTCGGAGAAACAGGCTTATAAGCCTCAACAAAAGAACATAGAGTTGCACACACTTTCCTGCAACTTTGGAAGCTGAGGGACAGGTACAGCTCCTGCAGCAGTCAGCCCACCATGGCTTGAGGATGTCTCTGATTTATCCTCGAATTTCATGAATTGCCCCAACTGAGTTGCAGCCAAGTGTGCATAGCATATAGGTGCAACTGCAGAGAAAATATAATTTGTTTATAAATTTCAGCCATTTCATGAATTAGATTAATACCAATACCAACACCAATGATAAATGCTATGTAAGAACTTACCAACTGAGATAGCAGTAGTGCTCCTCTGGTAACTGTGATATCAAAAATTATTAACATAGATCAGTCATAAGTAATTCATTAAAATATATGTCTAATTCCACCAATTAAATAGATCCAAAGTTCTACTTACACATATGAAAGAGAATGAACAAGCTCCTGAAGTTCATCAGGGGAGAAGCCAATTTCATCAAGCAGCACATGGTAATGAGTAGGCCTACTTGTGCCCTGAGCAAAATATTTAAAAAGGACAAAAAAATTAAAAAACTTCTTACATACCACATTCATGTTCAAAACTAGAAAAAATAACATGAATTATGGATACTCACTATCATTCCGGCATGAGCACAGAGGTAAAAATCATAGTTTCTGGGGTGACAAATTTTGTTGTCAATAACAGTACCTGTAAAACAGGATGTTAATAAACATTTAAACTGTAAAGATTGTATCCAATAAAAAAACTACTATCTATTTGAATATGTTTAAAATACTTGCCTGGTGGGACATTTTCAGGGGCATTGGGCTGGAAGAATCTTGTGTGGTGGTTCTTTTGAGCAACAATTACCACAAATTTTGGGTTCCATTTTTCATCAAGAAACTTGCATGCCTAAAAAGTTCAGTCAATATTAGTGCTCATGACAGAAATGTTTGCTCCTAGGTAAATAGCAGAGTTACTCGGCTTATGTACCTCAATGATCTGGTCAAGTTCAATATTCAAAACTTGATTGAATTGCGACTCGCTAACACCATCCCTATGTATTTGATTAAAACAGAACATGTGTAGGTCCATTAGAAAAGAATTGCAATATTCAGAATGATATAAACATGCTAAGCAAATACCAGATGTGTAGAGAAAGGGTCACTGCCTTATAAAAAGGGTCTTATAATTAGAGAAAGGTAGTAGTAATATACAACATTGAAAATCACAATTAACAGTTGAACAGCAACTTTTAAAAGGAAAATCAACAGAAAAGTGCTCAGAAAACATACCTAAAAATAATAATGTTATCTGGTTTTCTCTTCCCAGAACTATTGTAGAAATCGAGCAAGAGTTCCCTGCAATGGATGAAATAATCAGGCTAAAAATTCCTTTTAAATATACTAACAAGCTAGAAAATGGTCTATGAAAATACAATTGCCAATAGAAGCTTAAGATAGATGCTTTAAAAGGACAAACAGAATGTTCCAAAATAGAGCATGGTATGATAATCAAGTACCAGCTATTAGACAGAAATCCATAATGCTTAACAAACAATCCCATATAAATAAAGTTACCTTATGATGCCCTCATCTTCAGTATCTGAAACTTTCTTGAACAAATTATCTATCATTTCAACTTTTGCAGATTGTGTGCGAACACATGCCCTATATTTGGATATCAGAGGCCATTGTCTAGAGCTGACAACCTACAAGTGCATATTTAATAGCATTAAACATGAAAGTTTTGCACAGGAACCAATAAGATATCAAGACGATGCAACACCATTGCATGCATTTAGAAACAAATTATATCTAATATCGTGAACATACAGAACCGAGCAATCACATACAGCAGCAATTGAAGGAATATCAGTCTGCCCTGGTGAGCCATGTGACACATCCATTCCTAGAATGAGAGTAGGTGCTTTGGAAACAATAGGAAGAGACGGAGAACTTTCAACACCCAGCAATGAGTTCAACCCACCAAGCTGCAGGAGAATGATTGAACTAAATGGATAAAAACATTCTGATATACTTAAATAAGCAATCAAAATCAACTATAATGACACAGCAGCTGCAATCAAGCAGGTGGGGAAAAAATATTAAAGAGTTCAGATATGGCAGTGATACTATAATTACCAAACTAACTACATACCTTGGCATTGATCTTCAACATAATATTACCCAGATACTGATCATTGACTCTTACGGGACACATGCACTGATTGACGATTCCATAATCAGCAAGATTCTTCTTTTTCCATGGACCTTAGATTTCACAATATTTTTTATTATTTAGTACACTAGAAAGTTACTTAAGCATATAAATAAGGTATCATAACATCAGTACACTGACCATAAATATCACAGTTTTTTCTATCAGGAAGCAAACAGAGAAGGAACTGAGGAGCCCCGGGAAGTTTAGACTGAATGATCTCAAACATCTTCTCCACTCTAACCATTGGTGGAGCACGTCTAAACTGGGGATTTTCTTCAAACACGTCAAATGGTTGGTCAATCATCTGCAAAGGTTTAAGGACAAAAACAATTAAATTGTGCTAGCACATTTATACTCCAGGAAATAATAATATGCAGTAGCAAAACTTACAATTCCTTTTGTATTTCCAATTCTAATTATATCCCTTACAAGTCCCCGTACATCACATCGTGCAGAAAAGTTTGCCACAGCCCATTTCTCTATCTTTGTTGGCTGCACAAATTTCTGGAGAGAAACATTTAAGTTACTTTAAGAACTAAGAATGCGAGTCAATATTGTCAATAGCGGGATCATGTAAAAGATTATCTAATGTGAGGGATGTAAAAGTTACCTTATTGTTAAAATTCCACCTTCCATTTCTCGGATTGAAATCTTCACCATTGCCAAATTTCAACTAATGAAAACAATTCAATAGTCAGATTCAAAGCATAACACATAATACTAATGAAACCCAAACAAGCACTGTCATGATCAATATCAACTACATTAATTAAAAATATACCCTTGGAGCAGGCAAAACGCGTCCTTCCACTTGAGTAAAGCCTGTGCTTATAGTAATTCCACAACTTTGAAGCAGAGGTTCAGCACCATAGTTGCTGGTTTTAAGTGCCTACAACAAATAGAACCCTTTAGCCGCAACATATAGATGGCATGGCAATATTAATCGAAACTATACAAAACAACTTACATCTGATAAAATTCTCATCCTCTCTTGTGGCTTCTGTCTGGACTTTTCTACTAATGAAGCCCTTTGAAGTGTGGAAAGAGCTTTTGTATATCGTTGCAGCGACACCAATTCACAAAGCTAAAGGCGCAAACATAAACAACGGGAGAGTTAATAACCAAACACACAGTTTAAAGCACTGAAAATATACAATACTGAATACTTAACAAATGGAAAAACTGAAATTCACCTCAATGGGTATATATGTTGGCCGTTTAGGCCTGCCAATATTAATGCATGGCAGATCGGCTGAGTAGCGCAGATCTATCTTACGGACATTGACAAAATAATCCAAAACAGTCATTTCTTCAGTACCATCCCCATCCCTTTTCTTCAAAGTAAAGCTGCAAAATGCAATTCATAATTAAAAAAAAAAATAACTCTTCGTGCAAAACAACTCTGCAATTACAATGCAGCACATACATAAGGTCAACAATATGCCTTCCTCAGCTAAAGAAATTTAACAAAATTAAATGGAAAGAAAAGAATTACGTAAGCTCCTTGCATGGGACATCACTGAGTCCACAAATTTTCCCCTCTTGATTGGATGGATGAGTTTTGACCCTCAGATTTTTTAGTGTCCTTTTAGCCTGATTAAAGAACCAAGTAAAACATCAGATAAAATCAATGAATAATGATAAACAATATTAAGCAAATAGTCGTACCTTTGCCCAGTCAAGCTGAAAAGGATCTCTCGCATTTTGATTGGAAATTAAGAAATCCACCACAGGCCCAGGTTGAATTATCATGGTGGTTGTGACATCTAGATAATTTGGAAGATTGATGAAAGTTAGACAATTTCGAATGCTGGGTGGAAACCAGGGCTTTAACTCCAAAAATATAGAAGGTTGGTTGCATATGAGATAAAGATTTAACCTATGTTAAGGGAGAGGCCGCTCTGGGTAGCTCTAAAACTCGAATGGAATCCTCTGCAGCCTAGAACACCGCCTCCCACATCAGCAAAACTCTTGGGATCATTATGAAAAAAGTTTTGACGCACAAGTAGGCAGCCCCTACAATAGGCAATGCAAAGTTAGAAATATTGAGGTATAATAATATAATGCAACATGCATAAACAAAAATGAAGAAAACATAATAGTTGTAGTGCAAAGAAATAGATAAAGCAGCTTTTGTATGAAGAAATAACTTATAGATTAAAAAACTACTTACTGCTTAGCAGCATGTTGCCTCAATATGATATCGAGCACTCTAACAGCTTCTTGGAAATTCTCTGTTTCCTGCCCACGTAACGCATTGGCAATGGCATACATAGGAACTTTGGTAGCAAAGCTGATCTCAACTTTAAATGCCTTGGCATTGTATGGGCGTCGGATCCTCTTTTTGTCACCCTCGTTGTCCCCATTACCATCAGGACTGAGATTACCATTATTTCTACAAAAATGATGGAAAAAATATAATACAACTGAAACAATAAGAAAACAGGTTTCAAGGGTCGGTACAACTACACTATGATAGTAATTTCTACCTGTTAGATCTAGCCTCCTCTAAAACAATCTCAAACTCAAGCTTGTTTTGAGGAAGAGAGCCGATAGTAAACAGACTTTTCTCTCCATCATACGCAAATTCCTTGCCATTCAAGTCAGATGCATATGTCTCCTGCACCCGGTCCATTATCTTCCTCCCAACACCCTTACCTTCCACAGGGCGTCCATCTTCATAAGTAAAAGACACCTTTTACATACAAAAAGAACAAAAATATGTAAGTATGAGTAAATGAGCTTTAACACAAACACAAAAACATATAATACCAAATCACAAGATATGCAGGGACATACACTGTACTGAAAAAAATATCCATCATTTTTACCGATGTTAACATTAAAATGATTAGTTAAAAGAGGTATCTTATTTCCTTTTGATCCCAGACCACGTCTTGCTATTGGAAGACGGGTAATTTTTTTCTTAACAGGTTCAGGAGGGGCTGAGAGCGCCTCCTCTACTTTGAGAGGTACCACATCTGAGGGAACAGGAGGTGGAGGAGGCAAAGACTCGTCATGCCCATTGCCATTTCCATTTCCGTCTGCAGAATCCATATCCTACAGATGAATGCCACATGTAAGATAAAACAGGAGTGAATAATATACAAACGCATTTAATAGTTTGAAAATGCAAAACTCTAAGAGGCTCTACATGGTAAACAAATTCAGTTAAAGCAGCCACCACTTAAAACCAACGGTGCCCAAAGACAAAAAACATATAAGCATGTTATGGAAACTGAAAAAGGTAACTAAACAGTTTTTATCATGAAACTAGCATAACAATAATGTAACAAAAACCAGGAAAGATTCAAGCTAATAAATGATCTAGTACTGTTATCTAAGACTGCATTTCCAGACACCAACAGAAAAACAGCATTGCAGCAAAAAAAATATAGCAAACCCCGAAAATGCTAAAAACCACATCTGCTACAGAGTAACCCAAAACATTATACCAAAAAAAAACAAAAAGAAAAAATAAAACTAAAATTTCTAAAGCATTGCTCTATTTCTGACACATAATAAAGCAAAAACCTTTTTTCTTCAAAATAAACCAGCAAAAAATGTAAGATCGAAGCCGAACACATGCATGCAACACCCTCAACAACCTTAAAACACACAAAATAAATGACATGGTACAACCAAGAAAATAAATTTCATTTTCAGAGAAAAAAAAAATCCTACATCAGTACAACCAAGAAAATAAACAAAACCACCCATTTTCAAAACAAAAAATTAACCTAAAACACAAAAAACAGAACGTAGAACACTAATGCAGCAAGCATAGTAAGAAAAACCTAACAAAACAAACATACAAAAAAAAAATCTCCATCAGAAAAATACATAAAAATTAAAATTAAAATTAAAATTAAGAAATTCAGTGATAAATTAAGTGACCTTGAAATGAAAATGAAAATGGTTGAAAATGATTAAAGGTCAAAATACTAAATGAGAACGAAGATACAGAACCCTAAATCTACAGTACAAAAAACCTCGTAGTACTTACTGAGTTTCCGAAAGTTTTCCGAAAGTGTTGTTTGGTGTTGTTATGTGTTTGTGTCAACGATCTCTCTATCTACTCTTAAAAGGGTGATGATGTAATGCAATAATAACTACGGTAGTTTTTCTCTGCGGTGCACTTCGGTGCAGTGCGAAGCTGTAAACCGTTGATTTTAAGTACGATTTGATGGACGGATTTGATGGAATCATGGGTATTGTAAAGAACAATGTGCACGCTTTTGATGGGGCAAGTGCTGGTGAAGTGCATTACCCATTTTGGGCTTCAACTTTTACGGAAATAACGGACGAGTTCAACGATTCGGTCACTTTCCCCAATTAAAAGTTAAAATAAAAAATTAAGAAAAAAGTTAAGAAAGAATGGATAACCTAGACATAAAATGTGGTCCATAGAGACATACTAGTACCTAAACTACATTGGATGCTCGGTTTTATGGGTTGAGATTTACACATTATTCACATTTTTTTTTTACGGTTAAAATTAATAATACTAGTATATTACTATTTCTTATCCTTTTTCAAAAAATAGAAAGATTCAAATTGTGTTGGACTCGCATGATATTTAGTGTGTTCTGATAGTTGTTGGTATATATTAGCGACATGTGTCCCTTTGTTGAGAATAATTGTTTTTTGTTTGACAAGTGTTAAGAGCTTGTAAGAAATGTAAGAGAGTTGCTTCTGAAGTGTAAATAGGAGAATTCTAAAAATAATATCAAATAATTTGTATATTTTTTCGTGCATAAAACAAAACACTTAGTTTAGTACAAAAATATAATTAATGCATGTGACCTAAATAATTAAATAACATAGTACTCCCTACGTCTCATTTCTTAAAATAATTTTTTTTAAGACTGTTACAAATAGATTAAAAAAATAATTATTAAATTATTTAATTTAACAATCTTTTCACCAAAATAGTGAATTATAATCTATAACTTCCTCCAGTTAAAATTTTTGCCAAAATTTCTATCTAAATAAATAATAAATCCAAAAAATTAATTAATTATAATCATATAACTTTCTCAACTATTTTTTTTTTAAATTTAATTGATATACAGATAGTATAAAAAAATTTACATTATCTATTAATCATAACCTTTAGATTTTAATTATAGATTGACTTTGATTTTAGTTATTTATAAAATAATATCTATGAGTGTAAAAAAGTTTATACAGTGTATTACAATTAATCTAAAAAAAAATCTAAAACTTCCATTAAAGTAATTAATAAATCCAAATAAATAATAAATAATAAATCCAAATCATTAATAAATTAATTAATTAATAACTAATAAATTTTCTAGAATCAAAATGTTTTGGATAGCTTCTTTCCTCTTCTTCATTTGTATATAAAATGGATTATTTAATTTCACCCGCATTTTCAACTTACTATTAACTCCCTTACTAATTTCATTAATTTCCAGTTAATCTCATTAAAAAAATTAACTTCCATTAACTCTCTTATTTGTAACATATTTTTAACAGGTTTAGATAGCTTATTTCCTCTTCTTCATTCTAATAAATAAATAATAAAATCTAGAAAAACACTTATTTCCACATTTTTAATTAACTAATTAATTAAAAACTAAATAATAATAATTAATAAATTAAATTGTCAAGTAATAAATAATCTTATTGTTACATTTCTACCAAGTAGTTTTTCTTAGAATATTCAATATTAACATTCATAATAATAATATACTTGCAAAATAAGTTATAAATAAGTTGTAAATATTATTATTTATAAATATTAATATTATTATTATAAATACTATTATTATAAGTTACAAATAAGTTATAAATACTATGAATATGTAAAATAAATTATAAATAAGTTACAAATATTATTATTATAATTATTTGTGACTATTCTTAGAATTTCCAATATTATAATCTATTAGTAGATATTAATAATAATGATATAATAATGTTCATATTCCTATTTCATTTTCAATTATAAATTAATAAATTAAAGCACATAAAAGTATTTGTATTCTTATTCTAATTATAAAAGTGTTTATTTAATAAATTAAAATTGATATAATTATATTTTCTCTATAAAAGTCTTCATTCTTTTAACTTTAATTTAAGAAGTAAAAAATAAAAATAAATTATGTTTCATTAATCACTAAAATTATAAATAATATTATAAAAATCCATTAACAATGATAATAACATTATTCATATTCATAATCCAATTTTAAATATAAATTAATATAATAATAATAATAATAATAATAATAGTGTTCATTAAAATAGATTATAATAAAAATTATGTTATTTATCAATTTCTTTATGAAAATATATTGTGACATTAAATATAAATTTAAATGTCAGTTACATGTTACTATTATAATTATAAAACTTAAATACAATATTTAGCAACTAACTCTAAACAATAAATATATATTAATATTTGCTTTCAGTTATAAATATATTATATTGTGTTTTTATTGAAATAAATAAAGTAAGAATAAACTTATTGACTACATTTTTCGTATTTTTTATATAAAATTTTAATTACTTAGTATTTAAAAATAATTATTTCAAATCATTGTGTCAATAAAATAAAAATATGAATCACATATCACAAATATAAAAATTATTTTAATAACTAATTATGATAAAAATATTTTTCACTTAGTGTATAAAATTTATAAGAAGATTTTGTCTTGATTTTATTTAGTGACTAAATCATATATTTTAATTTATATAATTTAAAATTTATAATAAAAACTATTTTTCAATTATATAAGTTAATAAAATAATTTTTAGAATTCAAATTAACAAATTTATTTTTAACTTTAAAATTGTTTTCCAAAATTAGTTTATCAAATGATTTTTTTATGTATCATAATGAATAATAATTAGATAAATACATGGTAATAAATATTTTATTTAAAATTTATTTTACATGAATAATAATTAATAATAATAAAAATTATATATTATTCAACTAACACTATTAAAATGATAATACTAATAATTTAATCAATTAATATAATATTCAATTACCACTATTATATCTTACTACTCTGATTCTAATTTTTTATAGAAAATCTATAATCATATATTATTCAACTAACACTATTAAAATAATAATATTAATAATATAATTAACTGATAAAAATAATAATAAAAATAAAAATGATGATAAAATTTAAATTTAAACTTTTAAAATGTTATAATTATTATTATTATTATCATCATTGTTACAATAAATAAAATTAATAAAAATTATTATCATATTTTTTTTAATCAATAAAACATGTATATTATTCAAAAAACAAATTAATACAAAAGTGACCCCAAGGGTCCAACTCACCCAAGGACTAATTACATAAACACTTTGCAATGTATTCTCTATATATTTTATAATGTCACCCTCTATGTGTAATTACCTCAACTATGCTATTTACAATATCATTCTTATTTGCACTATAATTTTCCTCAAAACAGGATTTGTTTCTCATGGTCCAGCAATGGTAAATGGTCTCTACATAGACCATTTTCACAACGGAAATTATACCTTGTACCCCTACAATTATCCTGATACCCCTACATAATTTCTAAATTCCAATTTTGCTCTTTCAATATTTAATTAATAATTTAAATTTTTTACCGTGAAGTCAGAGTAAAAAAATAATATTTTTTAACATTGGACGAGACGAACCGGAAGTACAATGGGTAAGTTATCCGATTGAGAAATTTACAAACCGGAAGTAGCAATGATGAGTTCTCCGGTTGAGAAATTTACAAACCGGAAGTAGCATTGTTATGTTTTCCGGTTCAGAAAATTTCCAAACTGGAAGTAGCATGCATGTGTTATTCGGTTGTGGAATTTCTTAACCGGAAGTAGCAAGACTGGGTTATCCGGTTCGTTTTTTTTTTTAATATTTATATTAAATTGAATTAAAGTGATACGGTAAATTTATTTTATATTACTTAAAAGATATATTAACTAAAATTTAATGGATTGTTTTCAAATTTAAAAGGAATTAGTTACAATTTTAGTAAACATTAAAATGAAAATAAAAGAAAATATAATTATAAAATGTAAGAATTAAAGTTAGAAAATGAAAAGTTTTATAAACAATGAATCTAATAAAAATGTAAAGGAATTATTGAAATTAATTTATAGTTATGTAAGAATTAAATTTTATAAATAAAAAATAAATAAACTGAACCGGATAACCCAGCTTTCCTATTTCCGGTTAAGTAATTTCACAATCGGATAACACATGCGTGCTACTTCCGGTTTGGAAATTTTATGAACCGGAAAACATAACAATGCTACTTCTGGTTTGTAAATTTCTCAACCGCATAACTTACCCATTGTACTTCCGGTTCGTCTTGTTCAATGTTAAAAAATATTATTTTTTTACTCTGACTTCGCGGTAAAAAATTTAAATTATTAATTAAATATTGAAAGGGCAAAATTAGAATTTATAAATTATGTAGGGGTATCAGAATGATTGTAGGGGTACAATATATAATTTCCTTTCACAACACTCGCTCTCTTGCCTTTGCCCTTGCAGAAGTTTTCATCCATACTTGCTCTTCGTCCCATCTTCTAGGAGTGTGAGTAATCTGTAACCAATTCGATACATCTCTCCATATCTCCTTCATCTTACCACAATCAAAGAAAAAGTGATCTAATGTTTCATCACTACTGCAGTAACAACATGTTTGAGGTTTGATTAGACCCCAATTAGCCAATCTACTCTTAGTAGCAAGCCTGTCATGACAGGCCATCCAGTAAGTCAACACAGTCATCGGCCTAGCCTTATCACCAAATGGTACCAATCCACATCATTTTGCTGATCATGCATAGCCTTGTAATAGCTCCCATTTTGAACTTTCGATCTCTAATACATTTGTTCCAGCAGTCTAACACCATAGGAATACTACTTCTGACTTTCAGGACATGTTTGACTATCCAAGACACGCCATTTGGAATAGTCATAGTCAAAACATCTTGACTTTTTATGAAGTAGGTGTGAAGCCATTTCACCCACAGACTATCCCCCTTTTGATGCACATTCCACAGCAATTTCAGTAAAGTAACATAATTCCAAATATCTAGATCAAGGATATTCAATCCCCATTTCTTCTTAGGCATACACATCTTCTTCCATGTAAGATGGCTCTTCCTGCTGGGAGATATACCACATGTCCACACAAATCTTCTACATATGGTTTGAATCCTATTAAGAACATCTTTTGGAATCGAAAAACATTGCATCCAGAAGTTAGATATATCCAAAATAACAGCATTCACTAATTGTACTCTACCAGCCTTGTTGAGCAGCCTTGTTGTATTATATAGTAATACAAGTAAAAATAAAAAAGATGATAAAATTTAAATTTAAACTTTTAAAATGTTATTATTATTATTATTATTATTATTATTATATAGTAACAATTGTTATTATTTTTCCTTGGAATTATTATTATTTTTTAAATGAGTAAACACGTTTAATTCTAAAATTATCCAATAAAATAATTCGTCCAATCAAAGAATATATTTTAATGAACACTAATTGATTTTTAATTAAAGACATTATCAAATATATTTTAATATCTTATGTCAGTTACTAAACATAAAATTAGTGATAATAACAATTATTATATTTTTAAGTATTTTGTAACTCTCATATATATATATATATATATATATATATATATATATATATATATATATATATATATATATATATATATATATATATATATATATATCTTAATATTTTTGTTATTCTTTATTAATACATATTTTATTATTGAAAAATTAATCATCTCATCACACAGTTGTCCCTATTTCGTCATTTCATCACACGATCATTTTTCAAACAACTACATTATCAAAATTACCAAAAATGACTAACAATTGTTAGTATTCAAAACTTAATTTCAATATATTATATTTTGTATTTTTATTTTACACGATTAAATTTATGTTTTGTTGTTATTTTGTTGTTTGTAGGTATCTTTTCCACGATAATTCCAGTATTTGAGATTTTGGGTTACAAGATCGAAATTAATTTGAAAGTTAAAGTAATACATCTATGGATTATACCTGATCGCACAAATCCAACAGAGAATGAAAGACTGCATATGATTTGGATTGATAAAAAGTTTTTTTTATATGTGTATATAATTCAAAATCTGATACCATATATATATATATATATATATATATATATATATATATATATATATATATATATATATATATATATATATATATATATATATAATAACATGTTTATTTTTCATTTTATCCTTGAATAGTATGGATAAAATCATGCAACGGTTATAAAAAAATGATACAAAATTTTAAGGATAAAATTGTAGAAGGTTCGGCGTATGTTTTTGAAAAACTTTTGGTTGCTTTAAATGATGTTTCATTCAAAACAACAAATCATAAGTACAAACTCAATTTAATGGGATCTACCAACATTTTCAAAGTGAATGCCCTTGAGATACCTCTTCAACGTTTTGAATTTATTTCTTTTGTCAATATTTTGTCATCTACCAAAGAGGATAAGCTACATGGTGAGATTTATTATCATTTGTATAATATAATATATTCATATTTTAAATTGTATATTAAATGTATGTTATAATATATTCATAATTTTAAATTATAGCTTATATAAATTTTGTTAAATTGTTATATTAACTTTTTTTTATTAAATATCCTTAATAATATAAACAACTAAAATTTTAATTTTTTTAAATTTATAATCGATCAAATAATGTTCGTTACAATTTCTGAAATTCTAACCTATTAAATTTTAAAGCAATCAAAAAGATAAATTAAAAAAATTAAAAAATCATAATTTAATTTTCTCTTTTTCTTTTGTCTATCTATTTTACATACTTCCATGTTTAAAAAAACAAATTTTATATAAACAATTTATTAGAGAATAATTTTAAAAAAAAATACAATTTTAATACATATTTATCATATCTAAAATATAAGCTAAAACTATCTCTCTTCTATATTTCAGATTTAAATTTAAACAATAAGTAAAATAATTAATTTAAATTATAAGTTAAATGCTAAACTCAATATAGTTCAAGTAGTCATATTTTTATATTCATAATGTTTAAAAAATAACTTACTTATTTTAATATATAGATGAAACTATAATATATCTTCTAATAACTTAAAAAACAATAATATAAAATACTTCTTGTATTATTATTTCATATTAAAAGTTTAATAGTATAATTGCAAATATAATTTAAATGACCTATTATAAAAAAAAAAGATAATTTTATATGCAAATAAAAAAATTAAATATCAACTATTATAAAAAAAAAATTAGTTTTATTTCTAATATACTCGTGCGGAGCACGGGTTGACAATCTAGTAAATAGTAAAGGTAAACACTTCAATATCTCTACATTTAATGGGTATAAGTAGGGGTGTTCATAACCAAACCAATCCAATAGAAAATCGCAAATCAAACCAAACCGAACCGAAACTGCAAAAAAACTGCACTTGGTTTGGATGTATTTGGATCATTTTTAACAAAACTGCACGGTTCGGTTTGCGGTTTGTATTTTGCAAACCGAACTAAACCAAATCAAACCGCATTATGTTACAACTCAAACTTCACTTATCCCACATCCAACCTAAAACTTAAACTTATTATGCCTTAACCATACAAATATTCTCTTAGTCACGCTTAGGGTTTTAGTTTCAACATTCTCAAATATCTTCGAGTAGTATCTCACATTCTTATCATCATATTTGTTATGTACATCTCATCTCTTATACTATAATCTCTCTTAATTTATGTTCTTTCTTTTTCATATTCATCTTCTTCTTTTTTATATTATTATTTTCTCTTCCAATTACGTTTTTTGATAATGCGAAATTATATCGTAATTTCGGTTTGACTTACATGAATTAATAACATGTTTTATTTGATTTTTATTATTCTATGCTTGATAATTATATCATTTATTTATGTTTTTCAAATTAATCGAGTCGGTCGGAAAAAGTCGAAAAGTAAAGAAAAGTTGTAGAAATAATTAAAAGAAAGAGAAGAAATTATGAAAGAAAGTGGAAAAAGAAAATGAAAGAAAAAGAAAATAAAAGAGAAAGAAGAAAGGAAAATGAAAATGAAAAAAAAAGGTGGGGGCCCACCACTCACAACACATGGCGCAGGCCATGTGTGGGTGGCGCCCACTACCCCACCTTCTCTATAAAGTGGCGCAGGCCATGTTTGAGAGATAGAGAGAGATAAATAGATAGATAGAGAGAGAGAGAGAAGTGGCACAGGTCACTCGGTCTCTACTCCTACTTCTCTTTGTCCTTTTCTCACGTGCCTATTATGTTTTCATCGTTCAACGCACGATCCAGTATCCAGCGAAGCCCAAACATTTTTTACGAAAGAATTGTTAACCGTCTGATTAGTATAAATAAAATGCATTTTGGCACATTTGAGGAGACCGGATTTTTGCTCCAGTTTCTAGTTTTCATTCAGTTTTTATATTCTTAGGCTTAGTATTATTTTCAGTATTATTTTCAATTCTGCAACTTTATTTCGTGTATGCTTTAGATCTACTACCGGTTTGTATTCAGTATTCCATTTCCAATTTAATTCCAAGTTCTTATTTAATCGTTTTCATTTATTTATTGCATTATTATTTTAAGTATGTTTATCGTAGATTGTTTATTCCGTTTAAGCATAATTTATTTAATAACCATGTCCAGCTAATTAAATTAAATCGGTGTTGATTAATTTTACCAATTTATAATTTTAGGCTGAGGTTTCTTAAATTAAATTTAATACTTTTGTTACGACAGTAAGGAAGTAATAAAGGCTAAATTCAATAGAGCGAGAGTTTGAGAATTTAACCGGATAGCTGAACCCAGACATTAATTTTAAATGCAACGAGAGTGCTTTAAGATTAACGGGATCTTATTTGTTTTCAAAAATTATTTCTAAACACTTATGGGCTAGCGAGAGCAGGCATAGGACTTTAGAAGTGTAGTATGAATCAATAGAGCAAGAGTTTGAGACGAGGGCTTTAAAATATATATTGTTCACTGAAAAAAGTATTTTGGCTTGTAAACCTTCACCGATTTATAAATTAAATTTCCGACAATTGATAAGTTGCATACTGATATATCGTATCATTAATATTTATAAGTTTAATTTTAGTTTTAATTTTATTTGTTTTAAACAAAACCATTAGAAACGATTAGCCTTAGATTTACATAGTAACATTAGATAACGTTAGATCGATTTTTAGTCTCCGTGGGATTGATAATCTTTTAAAACTACACGTACGACTGTGCACTTGCAGAGATAATCCTTTAGACATATAGTCGAGTGATCAAGTTTTTGGCGCCGTTGTCGGGGACTAATTAAGTCGATATCGTAACTCCAGTGTTACGCCGTATAGACTAAGGCAAAACCTTTTACTTTTAATTTTTCCAATTCTTATTCACTGATTGTATGCCAAGTACTCGCTCCCAAAGCGAAGACTTACACCCATCAATCTCTGAATTAGAACATTTTTTACATTTAAGACGTCGTATAGTAGAGTACCAACGAAGGTACAATATTCTTGATCTTCTAGCTTATCCGCCAAAACCAGTTGGAACATCCGAGATGGCTGCTGAAGAAGAAACTCAACCACTCAAGTATTACATTATTCCGTCACAAGATGAACCTCATACCAATATTGTCGCACCCACTATCAACCGAAACGATTACAAGTTGAAACCATCACTAATATCAGCTGTGCAATAGAATCAATTCTCTGGAAATCTTACCGAAGATCCGAATTTACATTTATCGATATTCGTGCAATATGAGGATACAATTAAAGTTAATGGTGTTACCCAAGAAGCAATTAGACTACGTCTTAGTCGTGTGAACTAATCTTGGCCACTGGAGAAAAAGTGTCACCATAATCAATGCCAAATATATGTGTATATCCTTTGGCTACCAAACGAGCTTTGAAACTATCGATCTGACCATATGTTCCAACCTTTATTGTATAAACCCATCGACATCCTACTGTAGTTTTTTCGGAAGGTAATGTAACAATATATCAAGTTTTATTTGAATGCAATCCAGCCATTTCTTCCACCACCGTCTGACGCCAATTGGGATCAGTCATAGCCTCACCCGTAGACTTAGGAATATACACAAAATCCAAAGTAGGCAGAAAGGACACATAGGAAGCAGAAAGATGATCATAATTTAAAACACATGCATATTTAGGATTTGGAGTATGAGATCAAATACCTTTTTGTAATGCTATTGGGAGGTAAAGCTCAGGTGATGTAGCTGGAGGAACATTTGGAGCAGGAGGTGGTGCTGGTGGATTAATTCATCTCTAACTTCCGATGAATGGGGTGTCCGTCGCTTGTAGACCTGCAATTGAGGTTTAATGGGTGTGAGGATGACAAAAGGGACATCTTGATCATCTAAGTTACAAGTCTCATCGGGTGACATAGAGGCAGAGAAAAATGTGAAACCTTCAAAGAATGTAACATCAGAGGAAATAATGTGTCGTTGAAATTAAGGACAAAAACAACGATATCCTTTTTGTATACGCGAATAGCCTAGAAAAATAGATTTTAGGGAATTGGAAGAGAGTTTATCTTTACCTGGACTAAGATCATGAACAAAGCATGTGCAACCAAAGACACAAAGTGGAATGAGGTAGAGGTCATGTTGTGGATTCAAGATAGACTATGAAGTTTGATCTTGAAGGATTAGTGATGGCATTCGGTTGATAAGGTGACAGGTTATGAGGAGAGCATCACCCAAAAAATGAGAAGGTACATTGTGGTGAAGTAAAAAAGTATGTGCGGTTTCAACTAAATGACGATTCTTCCGTTCAGTAACACCATTATGTTGTGGTGTATGAGCACATGATGATTGGTGAATAATTCTTTGTGATGTTAAAAAAAATTGAAACGGGATGCCATATATTCACAAGCATTATCAGTGCGTAAAATTTTAATGGAAGTGTTAAACTGGTTTTTAATTTCAGCATAAAACTCTTGCAATATAAGGAAAACATTTGAATGATTTTTCATTAGAAATAACCAAGTACATTGTGAGTAATCGTCGATGAAAATTACAAAATAGTAATATCCTAAGGTAGACTTCACACGACTAAGACCCCAAATATCATAATAAACTAAAGCCAAAGGTGATGAACACTTTTATTTACCCATTGAGAGTAAGTATTACGAGTATGTTTGCCTAATTGACACAACCGACACTCAAAAGATGAAAGCTTAGAAAAACCAGGAACTAAAAGACGCAGTTTATTAAGACTAGGATGGCCCAAACATTGATGTGTAATGTCTTTAGAAGCAATTGAACCTCATGCCACTGCTGGAGATAGATGATATAATCCTCCAGATCCACTATTTGCTCCAATAGTCCATCATGTATGTCAATCTTGGACATAAAAAAATTATCATTAAAAATGACTGAATAATCAAGAGTACGAGTAAGCTTGTGAACAAATATCAGATTAAAAGGACAACTAGGAATGTAAAGAACGAACTCAAAAGACAGGTTTGGAAGTGGGTGCGCCTGACACAGACCTTGAACTTTGATTTTAGAACCATCAACCACAGTGAAAAAGGGAAAGGAATCATAAATAAGACAAGTGAGATAAAAGGGATTTATCACCAGTCATATGATCAGAGGCACCAAAGTCATGGACCAGGAGAAAATGTAGATGCAAAGGCTATATGATTACCCGACTGAGCAACAACGAAAAATGATGATGGTTGATGGGTTGCTTTAAATTCGAGAAAATCATTGTAATCAACGGTGGGAATAAAAATGTCTTTAGTGTTGTGCGAATGAGAGGCGACAATGACCCATGGTTTTCGTCGTTGTTTTTTTTCCTTTGTACGACAATCAGCTTCAATGTGTCTGTAACAATTGCAATAGACACCATAGACACCATGATGTTTTCCACCTTGTCCTCCGGTTCGTCTACCACGACCATGATAGTGGGAAGCAAGAGCAAATGATTTAGTGGGAGATGAAGTGGAGATCGGTCCAAAGGCATGAGGTGTAGCCAAACGCAACAATTGTTCAATAACTGCTTCATAGTTAGGAACATCAAATCCTGATAAAATTTGGTTCCGGACGAAATCAAGCTCTGATGGTAGTCCGACAAGTGCCACGATCATGAAATACTTACTTTGTTGTTTGTCATAAGTTGTTGGATCTTTGGTAAAGGGCATCAGGGTTATGAAATGTCTTTAACACACCAAGCTTACTTAGATAGGCTTGCATATAAATATTCTTCAACTCCAAAGAGTTGAGTTTGGTGATGACACTGTAAAGATTGTGGACATCATTGGAGAACACTTTCTTATCCTTTTCCCAAACCTCATAGCAAGTGGTAAAGGCTTGGTATTGTGCTTAGAGATTAGTTTCTATGGAAAATCACAACACAATGCATAAAGAATCGTCGGTTTGTTTCCACTTATCGTGTTTGTCAGCAGAATACTATCAGATTTTGTAGTTAAGTGATCCTTATATCCTTGAACGTGAAACCATATTTTGACAGCTCTAACCCATATATTATAGTTAGTTGTTCTGATGAGTCTCTCACACATGATAAGTGGAACCTTCGTAAAAGTGGTAGAATCGATATCACCCATGATTTTTGGTTGCTTGAGTGGAAAATCGGATAGCATGTCTAGAAAGAGCACATGAAGACGGTGTCGGCGACAACGGGACGACATGAGGGTGCATCAGAGGGAGGATTGTGGCGATGATTTTTGGTACTGGCCGATCAGAAGGAGAGGTTATCGGTGGTATAGTTACTTTGCTGGAAAAGTCGTCAGGACCGGTGGTGCGCTTGTGCAATGCCGTGAATGGGTGAATATTTTGCGGAAACAAACAAAATATATTTTGGAAGATAATGAGTTAACTAGCTATAGATACCATGTCTTGATTATATTTCTATGTCGAATATGATCACACATGTTGTATATTTATATATAAAATAAGTATACACAATAGGTAATAATATAATCTACACTTATAACTAATTGAATGTAAATCAATACTAATTAATTTGTAACTGATTCTCAACAAGAACAAATCTTACATTTTATCCTGTCTTTTTTAATTTTTGTTTGTACAATGAGACGGCCAATGACCCAAACAAAACAGAATAGGGAGTAAGCCTAACACTTGAACCCAAACTATTAGTTTACACCAAATGCGACAACTCAGGCAGACAATCTTCCAACCAGAAACCATCCACATCATAAGGAAGAAGCTCCAATTTAGCAACAAAAAAATCAACACAAGTATTAGAATCTTTAGAAATATGATTGAAAATAAACCTTTCTAAAAGATTAGAGAGAAACACGATGTGCCAAACAAGGGAAGCACCTTAAAAAGAGACGAAAAAATTCCATACAAGAGAGTCCACAACACATTTATTATCCACTTGAATAACAAGCTTGGAGAAATTTTGTTGTCGGGAAAAAACCAAACCGCTTAACACTCCCCAATTCTCCACCTATAAGTTATTGCAATTCCCGATGAATTTATTAAAACCTTCACGCCAATTACCAAGATATCCTCAGAACAACCCCCACAACAAGCGACACCTGAAGACTTTCTCGAACCATCTGAGTTAAGGTAAATCCAACCAACGGGAAAGGGACACAACTTACTCGAAGGCAACTTAGGACTCACAACCTGAATCCTATGGGCCAAAATCCTGCTAGAATGATAGAGGATAACTTTATTACTAAGTGTCTACTCCAAATTGAAAGGGTGCACAAAATTTGGATCACGAAGCCAATTATCCTTCCATGACCAGATGAAGTGGCAGACCGTAGCCCACGACGCAATATTTGGATGCAACTACTGCATCAAATTGAGAATCAAACATTCCAAATAAAGGTTTTGAAAAGAATAAGTCTTTATGGTTAATGCTCACTAATTGATTCCAAACTTGTGTAGGAATGATGCAATCCCAAAGATCATGTAAAATGGAATATGGTTTAATCGGAAGAGAAAGTGTATTTCATATTATCACCTTTGTTATCCTTTGGATAATCTTTTCATCTTACAATTACAAGAGTAGTGGTAGCTTTTTATATCTAGCTTCTACCACTATAGTTAGTTAGCCTAGTTTGTTACACTCTAACAAACTTTATTTAACACCCTAACTAACTCTAATATATTCAGTATTTACATTTCTCTAATACAATCCCTCAAGATCATGGTGGTTTGAAAGACACCAATTTGAGCTTGCTGCGTAAGTCTTGAAATGTCGTCGTGCCTAGAGGTTTCGTTAAAGTATCAGCTAACTGCGTAAAGCTTGGAACATGTTTTATGACCAATTATTGTGCATCCATTCTTTCTCGTACAAAGTGGATGTCAAGCTCAATATGCTTTATACGAGCATGTATGTTGTACCCCAAAATTTACCCTCTGATTTTTAATTCTAACTGGCTTTTTTGTTTCACATTCATTTGCATCATCTTCATAGCATAATATGTATTTCGTTTTAATATTAGCCGGAATAATTTCTCGAATTTACAGACAGACTGGTCAAACTAATTTTCAACTGTGCCTAAATCCAGTGAATGAAAAAAATGTCAAATTTAAGTTTGCAAATGTCGGTACTATTTATCTACGGTTCACGTGGTTTAACCTGACATGCTAAACATTTTTTTACGATTATTTTTCGGTCACGTGTTGATCAGTCTGGGCAGTTTAAACGGTCATATTTTTTATTTCAAAATTCTACCAAACGTTGTATTTTTCCGAGTCGTTTATTTCGCGTTGACTATTTTGATGTATTCATTTTCTTTTTTCGAGCACTTTGGTTTTCGAATTTTATTTTTTCAGTATGTTTATTTTTACATTGGGTCTAGAATAAATAAATAGGTTTATTTGTTTTTATTTTAATTATTAAACTTTATTTAGTTTTTAAATTAATATTTTATTTGAGTTTCAAAATAAGCATTAAGGCCCATTATCATTAACCTTAATTTGATCATATATATATACTTACTATTGGTGCTGCCGAGGATACCGAAAAATACTGAATAAGAAAAAAAAACATGCGGCGAATATGTAGGTTATGCGCTAGGTATGTTACATATGTACCTGAAGGTGGCATGTTCTTCATAATATACAGATATGTTATGATTATTCTCCATGCGCTAGCTACATCAGTATTTACATGTTGTTTTTGTGTATCTTGAACATTATGCTTTTCTTTTTTTTTAAATATAATTTTTATATATTGTTTTTTATAATATATAATATTTATAATATATATAATATATAATATACAATATGTATAATATATAATATATATAACTATTTTGCAAGTTTTTACTTTATTTTATAATTTGATTGTTTTGTTCGGATTGGATCGTGTCGATACACTGTTTGCACATTTGTGTGTATGAAGCGTGACACTTATGTTGATTTAATCCAGTTGCGATGATCGCAATTTTACATTAGCAACATCATCATTTATTTTATTTTATTGATAAACTTAGATTCGCACGACTTTGATCCATACTACGATGATCACGTTGAGTGTGGCAAGTTAGTAGTGGATTTTATCGATTTATATGCGAGGTTCTTTTTTATTGTTGTATTTCGATTTTAAAATGGGTTTGACGGTTTAGCATGGTGACAATCCACCTTTTGTGCTTACCGATTCACGTTTTCGATTTGTAATTTGTGATTTGCTTTAATTTTATTATCTTGTTGTTTCTTGATTCGATTTGCGATGACCGCCTATACTGTAACAATTTGTCTTCTATTTTAATTTGTATACATTTTTCAACGATCCAACGTCGTTAGGTCTTTTATTGTAATTGTATTTTTATTTCTTATTTATTTCTGATTTAGGTAGAAATTAAGTAATTAAAAAATAATAATATTTTCTTTTTGTTGTAGTTTATTTATTAGAAGTAATTTCTCTTTTAATTAATTTTTTTCACAAGAAATCAAAAAAATAATGATCGGGCTAAATGATCGGGTAAGGACCATCTAACTTAGAAGGAGCATTTCTTTTCATTCATTCATATTTCTCTTAATTTATTCTTTTAACTTTGAGATCATACACTTATTTGCATCGGCTTCCTACTTAGTATGCGCTTAGGATGGTGCTGACTGCTAATATAAACTAATTAAGGACTACTAAAAGGGTGAAAACTTAAGGCTATGGCATAATAAGTACTCAAATCAATTTCCATAATTGGGAGGCTCACGGTGTTAAAACGATACCGATCTTGCGGAATTTTTCCAAGTCTCACAATCTAACCTCGATTTCGTCTGTAACCTAAGATTTTCAAAAGAAACTCTATTTTTAAAATATTTGGTGAGGCTTAAGATGATAGGAAATCGTTAAATACAAAAATCACATATAAGAACTTGACAACACATGCAAAGATGCAACGAAAATAGAAAATTTTAAAATCATGTTGGAAAATATTGAATCTAACTAAAAACGATAAAATAAAAGTGGTAACATTCCTCCCCCGCACTTAAACCAAACATTGTCCTCAACGTTTTCATAAAAGGTGAAAAAGGAAAAATAGAACCTGTATGGATGCCATTTCGTGCCACCACGACCAAATTCACTCTGACTCTTCCCTAGTTGTCTCTGCCTTTGCTGACAACTTCTGCTTCAGCATCTTATACTACGAGATTTTTGGATTTGCGAGAACTTCACTTTTCAGGAAGTCGCTATTCATACTGCCTGTTTCCGAAGGAAGTACCTACAGAAATTGTTAGAGATACAGTGCGGTGTGTGCAAGTGGAACTAGACAGTGCAAAAAGACAAAGAGGAGGAGATGAGTTACAAACGGGAGATACATGTCATCTTCTATCATACTCACTCATCATTGGTGTCACCACTAACAACGACATTCGTAGGAATATCCGTGGGCACCAACTCGCCTTAAGGGATTTTCATTTCGAGGTATTTAGCCTAAATGTAGCTGAAATGTGACAAGCGATACATTTCTTTATTTTCTGCAGATAAAAACAATAAAAGAAAAACATTAAAATAAAAGCCGGTGGGTTGCCACCCACGCGGTGTTTTGTTTAACATTGATAGCTCGACGGTTAGGAGTGTTAATTCTTTGGTTTCCATGGCCATTTATCAAGTCATCTCACATATCCCTCATCTTTTCTTTTCTTCCTTTTGTGGTGAGGTTTATTCTTTTGAACTTGTGGTGGTGGTTCTGGATCTATGCTAAGTATTAGTTTTTCAAGTTTGGGCTTAGTTATTTCATCCAACACCTCAAAAGTTAACCTTACCCACTTAAGATTATTAATTTCCCTAGTTTCAAGGTCCTCTGGTTTTATCTTTTTATGCAAGACTTTAGGCAAATGTGCTTTGGTGTGGATATTTTCCAATGCCTCCGCATACGTTTTGGGTTTGGAGTCTGCAAACTTATACGAGAAAATATATGGTGGGGTATAAGGAGGAGTATCGATAGTTGCTTCATCCTCTACCTTTATGACAACCTCCCATTCAGATGATGTCAGTGGATTTTCCTCACCAGAACTCTCGCCATCCTTATAATCACTCTCAACAACTTGATAATCACTTTCCTTAGGAATTTCAAGCTGATTTTTACTACTAGTTGTTATAACATACGGAATTTCCTCAGGGGAATGTCCTATAGGTGTCAGTGAAAGTATCAAGATTTGGGTCTCCAATGCCTTAGTGTGAGTCACGAGGGCCTCAACCATTGTGTTTATATGCCTAAGAGTTTCATGAGTATCGAGATATTGTCTTCTAAGCTCTTCATTCTGAAGAGTTTGTGCCTCCACAAAGTGTTCCATCATCGATTCTAGCCTAACATTAGTTGTTGTTTCAATGAATTCTTCCAATAACATCTCAAGGTTGGAATTAACAGATTCTTGTTGTTCCTTGAAGTGTTGGGAATGGTGATTATGAAGGGGATTTGGGTGTGGTTCCGAGAGATATTAGGCATGAGCCAACATCACATTGATATCCTTCATTAATATTTCTAGATTGGAATTATGGTCTTCTTGCGGTTCCTCGAAATATTGGGGATAATAATCATAGGGAGAATTTGAGTGTGATTCCTCAAAATACTGGGAGTTGTCATTATAGAAGAAGTTTGGGTGATACATAGTTATAAAGAGAAGAAAGTAAATGCCTTAGTCTATACGGTGCAACAACAGAATGCCAATATTGACTTTTGGTCCCCGACAATGGCGCCAAAAACTTGATCGCGACTTTTTGAGTCTAACGGTTACTAACTGCAAGTGCACAGTCTATCACGTAGTAATAAAAGATATCGATCACATATAGACCAATGTCAACCTACTATACTATGTCGTTACTTTGTAAATCTAAGGCGAATGATGTTTGATTAATACGAAACAAAAACTAGAACTTAAAATAAAACTATGAAGATAAGATAATAAAGAGAGACCAGAATATGGATTCCGTGTTCCTAAAGGACTATGTAGAATTTGGTTACTAATTAGATTATAACTTAGTTCTGTAAAATAAATTGACTTAAAGACTCTGCCTCATGCTCTCGCGGTATTAACTAAAGCCATACTTCCTAATCCCAAGATTTTGCTTTCGCTCGCCCGGTAATTAAGAAATATATTTTGAAAGCTAATATTATCCTAAACGTATCTAAAGCGCTCTCGCTATATTTAGATTTGTTGCCTAATTTCCACTATCTGGTTTGATCCCCTAGCTTTCGTTGTGTCGGTTCTGGCCTTAATAAATTTCTCACTCTCGTGACAAAACCATGTTAAGTAACCTCTCACTCTCGTGACAAAGCTATTTAAATTAAACTTGAAAATTAAAACCAAAATATAATTTTAATCATAAGTTCACACCTATTATTTTCTACCGAGTCCCGTCGGCAACGACGATCCTCATATGCCGGACTCAAAACTATTTAGCTAGACATTGACAGGAAAATAAATATGCAAATACAATAATAAACTAAAGACGATAACCTAATTCAGAAATTTAAATGAGAAAGCGATAAAAATAAATAACAATAAATAAACCTGGAATTAATTGATGCTTGAAATCATATATTGCACTCTTGAATTCTTGAATGCGAATCGGAAAATAAAATACGAAAAGAAAGAATCCTAAAACTAATTGCGGTAATAGTCCTCCGACGTACAAAACTATTACTTTTACATAAAAATAAAGAAACTTAAAACCTAAACAAGGAAAAATGGTGTAAGAGGTGAGTGAAAAAGGAGATGCTGATTCAAGTAGCAGGGGCTGCTATTTATAGCCTCTAGACTTTGGTTTGTTGAGAAATTATAGGCTTGGACTCCGATTGGGCTTGAGACTGAGTTTCAATGACTGAGTAGACTAGGGTGAGGAAACTTCTCTGCGTGAACGAAAAATCTCATTTAATTTTGACTTCTGTTTCGTCTGTTACGGATTTTACGTTTCTACATAATTTAGTTGAGACGAACGTTTGATAATTGAGACGGGCAACTTGGCTAGGAGACGCTCAACTTGGAGTTGGGTTGGTCATCTAACCTTGAGACGGTTGTCTAATTGGTGAGACGGTTGTCTGATTGGTGAGGCGCATAATTGCATTTTTCTGTTGTTTTCCTCTTGTTTTGCCATAGTTTCTTATTCAAAAAGCTTCCTTTTGCATTTTTGTCTCCAAATGACATGTCGGATCAAATGTATGCAAAACAGATACAATTCACACGTAATACCATTTGAAATTAATAAATTAATAACATAAATGATTGAAAATTATACTAAATAATCGATAAAAATTCGAGTGATCAATAGATCCCTTTTTAAAATTCAACTTTTCAAAATTTAATTGAAAACTATTTTGCGGAAGTTCCCCAGAAGACATGTCTAAAATTAAAATCAAGTCACCGGTGATCGGATATGTGTTGGAAACCAAATGGGATATAAGAGATGAAAAGAAGAATTAATACAATGCTGAAACAATCACTTAAATTCAACACACTTGATTTCACACTCTCAACAATGAATTATGGAAGAAAAACAAACATAAAAATTATGAGGTTGTGTGTTTGAGTTTTTGTCAAACACTTGGTGTGCACCCACACAAAGTGTATTTTGTATATTAGTGTAGTGTAGAATTTTACCAAGTTACTATCCAAAATCAATAGCAACAATTTAACAAACAGTTGGTGTGCACACGCTAAACCAAAATAAAATTGTTCAAACAACACAACTTCAATTAATGCAGAAAATATAATGAATGAAACGAACAAAAAACACACAAGATTTGTTTAGGAAGTTCCTTCACTGTCCTTGCTAGAAGTACTCTGCCCCCAATTCACAACTAAATTGGGATATTTCATTAATATTGCAATTGTTAATACAAGAAGAAAATTGAAACAACAAACCAAACCAAATTGCGATTGTTGCAATAACTCTTCTTGCCTCTTGATTCGAGAAGAACCAAGTCCTTCACACGCGTCGAGAAAACCTCCAATTAGCTGCTCCCTTCTTGCAAGAATTTACAATTCTTCAAACTCTGAGCACAACTGATTTTCTTCAATGCTTGTGAACCCACAACAATCTTTGTAATCCTCCGGTTAACTTGATATGAATGAACGATACCCTTGATCTTCAATCTACCTCACTCGGTTGAATCTACGAACGAAGGTTGAGTGCAAAACCCCCAAATCCAAAGGATCTTGGAGGATAAACCTTATAGTTTTATTCAAGAAAAACCCACTAATCCCTCAACTCAAATTGAAATCTCGATCTCACATTTGAACGTTATCACCTTGATTTGCACTTTGATCAACAAAAATTGTTGTGTGTAATTGTTGATGAATGCAAGAGAAAGATGAAGATGAATAGAGCACTAATGTATCTATTTCACTTTTCGTGTTAACTGCTCACAAAACAACTATCAGTTATTTATATGGGTTAGGAAAAATAATAATGGAAAGTAAAAGTAAGTGAGAGAAAAACAAACAGGGGAGCGCACAAAAACAGTAGTGCGTCGACCTCCGTGAAAAATTGAGTTGATCTATATGCATTCCAGGAATGCGTCGACCTGTTGAGTGCTTTGAGTCGACCTGCATCATGTTTGTGAGTCAACCAAAAAACCTCCCTTTGTCAGCCTGTTGGGACCCGAGAGTTTTGAGGAAAATTTTGCTTCAAATGAGTCGACCTATAGCAAGCCATGAGTCGACTCAAATCTTTTTAATAGGATGAGTCGACCTGTTGAGAAGCTTGAGTCGACTCATGCAGTTCAAATGCTTCAAAAAACATTTCTTTCATGATATCAACCCTTCTCCTTTGCATCACCAAGCACCATTTCAAATATACCTAGTTGTCGCTCCCGATAAATGGGACTGGCCCTGATAAAGGTACAGACGCGAACGGTCGGCGAAGGGGGGATGTGAGAACACACAGGAGTGAACTCACAAGGAATGAATAGAGTCGCCAGCTAGGCATTTTTATCCCAAAGGAAAGGTAATGCTGCATAAACCTAGAAAGAACATGGATAAGACGGTTGCGAACCAGAGAGACTGAGAAAGGGGGTTGGTTACAACCTGGGAAGGTATTAGCACCCAGATTGTCCGTCGTACTCGACGGGATCCACGCTTAGAAGATTTTGTGTTTTAAAGGGGTAGTGTCAGTGCAATTTGTGTATAAAGAGCTGGAAACGGATGTACAGGTGTCATTGTGAGAGAAGTGAAGTGTATAAGTGAAGTGTCAGTGTAAGAACAAAGATGAAATGCTCATGATCATGAGGCTTAAAAGAATGATACTGGAAGGAGGGGGAATATACAGAGACTTTTGTTCGATAACTGTTAAGTTATGCCTACGTATCCTCTCGTGCAATGAGGAAGTCAGAACACCGTAGTTCGACCCAAAGAGACTGAAGGGTGAATTGACTTGTGAACTGCTTGCTTGTCTATGCTCAAGTGTATGACCTGTCTGGCTCAGGTGCAAACTGTCTTGCATTAGACGGAAGAAGCAAGTTCTCGTTCATGAATGAATGAGATGAGAAAAAGAATCCCGTAGGAGACGATTATTGTTTGTTTTTGAGTTTTCAGTCTTTTATTGCTTTTGAAATTTGTCATAAGTTAATGAGCTTAAGCCTAAACCAATGGATTTAGTAAACTCATCACATCTTCCCTCTGATTAGGGGTAATGAGAATGCCTTAAGTGTGAAGTCAGCTTCTCACACTTAATCACCTTTGGTATAGGATTAAGATCATTAACCTACTTGTGATTATTTAGATGTTTTTGGTGTTTTTGTTTAGTGTTAAGTAATGAGGTTAAGCCATAATCAAGGATTAAACAGACTCATTACACCATCCTAATAGAAGGATAATAGATGAGGGTGTTTAAGCTGAGGAATGCTCCTCAACTTAATCCATGATTAAGGATTAAACTCATGACAAAACAAACCTCTGATTAAGTGAATTTTATTTAATGATATGATGATGAAGTGAGTTTTATGATTTGTAAGACAACTTGAGGGGGACTTGTCCATTAACACTAGGGTTAGTCCTTCTTAACCAATTAAGGAAGAATTAGAACCCTAATGCAAGGCCCAAGTTACAAGTGTGATGTCTTGATGGTTATTATGTGAATTGATTAAAGGAGTTAAACACATTAAGGGTTTAACACTTAGGATTAAAGTTATACACTCCATCCTAATAGAAGGATGCATGCATAAGCTTAATCACAAAGCCTTAAGACCTTTAGGGTTTAGTCCCTGATTATGAGATGAGAAGAGAAGACTCAATGAGACACAAAGGTAAAACTAAGTGGGGGGACTAATCAAGACCCTAATCATTGCCATGCTTGGTTGTTCCTAAGGTTTGTGAGGTTTACAAGAGAAGTCTTCAGAGAAACCACCAGGAAGCAGATGAAAGGAGCAAAGAGAAACAAAGTAACTTGCTTCATTCAAGAAGTCAAGTCTCTTGAGGAAAGAAAGTAAGAAGAAGGAGAATGAGCAAGCTCAATCTCAAACACAATAACAAAATGCAGCAAGGATGCATAAAGGAGATGAAAAGAAATTGTGAGAAGTGAAGGCAAATTCACTTCTCAAAGTTGCTTACCACCTGAAAAGTTAGTGAAAGGAATGCAATGCAATGCAAAATGAAATGAAATGGCATGATGAGAATCAAAACCAGAAGCACATACATGATGTTAATGATGCTATGAGATGCTACAAACATGTAATAAGGCATGGGGATGATCATACAAACTTATGGATGCAAATGAAGCAAGTTAAGAACCATGAACATACATGAAAAGTTATGAAGTGCAAATGGCATACAACATGGCAAATGCAAGATGCAATGACCAAACATGCTTCCAATATGTCTTAAGATGTCAAATGAATCAAATGGATGCACAAAATGCTATGGCAAGTCAAGGTATGCAAGCAAATGCAAGATGGATGCATATGGAAACCCTAAATTAGGGTTTATGATCAATGTCACAAACAAAAACAAAAATCAGAAGCAAACATCAAGATAAAAAATTGAAAATGCACTCAAAGGATCCCTAAACCTATACTAACTCACTGCCCAAAGGAGAGGTTCCAACTCTTAACCTAATTAGGGTTATGAATTTCCTAAGATTTCTAGGGTTTTAGGGTTTCTTAACAAGAAAAATGTCAAACAAATGGAAAAGGTAAGATCAATTCATGCCAATTTAATTTCACAAATTACATGCTAAACAAAATGCAATGCAAGAAGAATCAAAGTCCAACTCTCAATGGTTAGGCAGAAAAGACTTTTTGAAGTTTGGATCAAAATAATGCCTTGAAATGATTTTAATTCCATGAAAAATTCTCAAAATGCATCAAGATCAAAAAAGAAATTTGATTTGAGGGTTGGACAATGTTTCTAAATGATTTTAAAGGTTTCATGAATTTTTTTGTGATTTTTAAATACCTAAAAGTATTTTTAATTAATTAATTCTCATTAATTAATTAAAAATAAACTTTTAAATGATTTAAAAATATTTTTAAATGCAAAAAATAAAAATAAAAATGTTTTTGGTTTCTGAAATTAAATAAAAGTTTGTACAAAAAATTTCAGAATTTTTAAAATGATTTTGCTATTTTTAATAAAATGTACAAATTAAATGAAATAATATGAAATTTAAAATGAATTTAATCTGAAAAATGGAAAAGTAATCAGATCCAAGGGCCCAAGTTTGAACTGGCTGCGCGCGCGTTTGACCTGGCGCCATATCCAATGGCTGACATTCAAACTTGGCTAATTATGATTAACCCTAATTAATTGTGCCCTAATCACTTTCAGGCGACCGGAACACTGTTCCGGTCGTCTTCTCCGACCAACCAAAATCTCAAACTCTCTATATACGCATCCTAAACAAAATCTAACTGCCCAGAACTCTTCCCCACTCAAAAACGAAACAAACCCCTCAATCAAACAACATTTATCATTCAGAAACAGGGAGAATCGAATCAAACATTCTTTTAGGGCAAAAGTTTCAGACATTGCATACATCCTGGTTTCTCAACCATTTTCAAAAATAATCACATATTCATGACCAGGGAAGCATGTAAATTCATTTAGAAACTTAAAATACACGTTCTGGAAAAAAAGTTCATGAAGCTACCTGAGTTTGAAGCTTTTCAGTTTGGAGCTTTCAGACCTCTTCCCTTGTGCAAAACTGCTCCTATGACCTCCCTTGTTCTTCTGAAAGGCTTGGAGCAAGTTTATTTTGGCTGGTTTGAGAGATTGAACAAGTTCTGTTCAGTGCAGTGAGGGAATCGTGTTTCTGATTCTGGGGGTTTAAGACAATGGTGATGGGTGCTTTGTGACCAGGAGGGTGTGTTGAGTTGATCTATGAAGTTAGTTTGTGTGTTTGTGACTTGTGTGATGAGCTTCGAAAGCTCTTGCACATGAAGGTGAAAATGAGAATGCTGGCTTATGGAGTGTTTCAGGCCTGCTTCTTGTTATGTTTGGCTTGCATTTGATTAGTATAAACAATTGCCATTGGTCAGAAGAAGTGACATGTGCTTTATTGATTGGTATGGGTGCTTTTGCCAAAATGTCAAAGTTGGTGTAAGAAGGCATGGGCTACTTTCTAGCCAAGTACAAGGAGTGTGTCCTGCGCAGCATGATGTGAGGAAGGGCCTAGGATTGATCAGCATGCTAGCCAGCAAGTGGATGAGAAGCTATGATGAGTTTTGCAACTTGGTTCACTTTTGCATCTTATGAAAAATCTTGTTCCATAAACCCTAAAAATGTGTAATTCTTTGGTCCATTCTGAACTTTAGATGTCACATGATCATGTTGTGTGGATTAGAAGTGCATTTGATAACTTTAGAACACTTGATCAAATCATTTTGCAAAATGCCTCTTTGGTAGAAACTTTGAATTTTTGTGATTTTTGCCAACTTTTACAAACCATAACTTTTGATCCAAAATGAATTAGGTCATGTTCTTGTACTTTTTGAAAAGGGAAAGATCTATTCTACAACTTTCATGACCAAAGTTTTTCCATTTGAAGCTTTCTTGAATCAAAAAGTAAAGGTTGAAAAAGTTGCCTAAAATGACAATTTCATTAAAAGTCAAACTTGCCCAAAAAGTCAACTTTGCAAAAGACTTGAAAGTTTGCAATTTTGTGAACTTCCAACATCTTCCATGATCAAATAAATATCATATACAATCAAAATGATGAAGAACACCCTTTGGTTGGGTCATTGGGGGCCTCAGATGCCCTGATTTTGCACTGACTTGCTTGAAAAGTCAACTCTTGATCAGATGACTTCCCCATGGAATTTCTTCATGAAAATTGATATGCATACTCCTTATACCATATAGAGACCAATAGAAACAAGAATGACCAAAAAATTTGGAGTTATGGCCTATGAAACCAAAACCCTAATTTTAGGTCATCTGTGCAGTCAAACCTGGCTCTGCCTCCATACCAATCCAAGTTCTTGTGATCCTTTGACATTCTTGACTTTGAGAGGATGTAATATGATACTTGAACACACATGGACCCCTTTGAAGTGATCGATGGCCTTTGGAGTGGCTCAAGAAGCTCTTGGATTGCTCAGATCACAAACCCTAGATGCAGATGACTTAGAATCTATGCAATGAATCAAAAATGTGGTGTGAGATGGTATGATTGAGATTATGCATATGAGAATGATCACAAGCCATGGTGTGAATGGGTGAGGGAAAATTTGGGGTGTTTACAGCTGTCCCTATTCAAACATGAGTTAGCTGTGCAGGATGTAAGCGACGGCTTAACAGGCAAGCAAGATAACTTGTGGTTGAATACCAAAGACAGTCCAAAATTTGCACTCACAAAATGAAGAAGAAAAGGGATATAGATTGTAAAAGAAAATGAAGTATATTGTAAAGTATGGGCGACGGAGGACGACCGTCGTGCAGAGGACGACTGCTGGGTAAAGAGCAATGACGGGGACGGCCGACATGCTGGGAAAAGTGCGGAGAATAAAGCAATGACGGGGACGGCCGACATGTTGGTGATAAAAGGGGTTATGATGGGGACGGCCATCAAGTTCATAAAGCAAAGTAACCAACGATGGGGACGGCCATCGGGCTAAAAAGAAAAAGGGACCACGACGGGGACGGCCATCGGGTTAAAGAATAAATGAAATAAACAGATGATGAGGTACGGTCATCAAAGGTGAAGGACGATCACCTAGCAGGGGACGACTGCTCTGTAAGGGTTAAGATGAGGGACGGTCATCTAAGGTGGAGGACGACCACCTGGCAGGGTACGGCTGCCGAAAATATCGCGACATAGGACGAATGCCGGATAAAAGGTCAACGATGGGGACGACCATCGGATGAGCATGATGGAGGACGACCATCAAGAGGTGGAGGACGACCACCTAGCAGGGGACGGCTGCTCTCAAGGTTTATCATGACGTAGGACGAACGCCAGATAACCATAATCAACAATGGGGACGGCCATTGGATAAAATGATGAAGGACGATCACCTAGCAGGGGACGACTGCTAAATATCACGACATAGGACGAATGTCGGATAGAAAATCAACGATGGGGACGGCCATCGGATGAGCATGATGAAGGACGATCATCAAGAGGTGGAGGACGACCACCTAGCAGGGTACGGCTGCTCTCAGGGTTTATCATGACATAGGACGAATGTCAGATAAAAAGAAATTTGCTTTACTGGGGAGTAGTAAACACGGACGAGTGCTTACATCCAAGAAATAAAAGGTATAAGTGTTTGGATGAGTATAGATTAAATATGCGGACGAGCATCCTTAAGACTATGATACGGACGAGTATCAGGTAGAAACAAGTACTGACACATGTTCAGAGATGATGATACGGACGAGTATCAACTGGTTAACAGAGAACACGGACGAGTGTTGAATCTGAAAGGACTCTTCTGGGGAATAGTAGACACAGACGAGTGTCTATATTCAAGAAGACGTAAGTGTTTGACACAGTGTATGGATTAAAGATGCGGACGAGCATCCTTAAGACTTATGATACGGACGAGTATCATGTAGAAACAAACGCTTGACGCATGTTCTGAGATGATGGTATGGACGAGTACCAACGGGTTAACAAAGAACACAGACGAGTGTCGAATCTGCGGGGATGTAAATAGTGTATATAAGATACGGACGAGTATCTGTATAAGTGAAATGAGAGTGAAAAGTATGAGTGATGTATATTTAAGTGTTCCCTGCTGGAGAGAGTGACACGGACGAGTGTCAAGAGGTATATATACAAGTATATGTTTTTTTTTTTCAAAGTGTTTGAGAGAATATATCTGTATCTGTGAGTGCAAAGAGGACGCTTTGGCTTTCTGCTGGGGATATGATGACACGGACGGGTGTCGAAAAGTATCTGTAATATACAAGTGTTTGTTTGCAAAGAAAAGCTCGGGCGACATTACCGGGGAATGATGACACGGACGGGTGCCACAAGGAGTGTGTATTCGTATTGGTGAATGTGAGGCAACTGCTTTTGCTGGGGAATCTGGGGGGGGGGGAATTCTGTATATTGTTGATGGGTTAATAATATTCACAAGTGTTTGATTCAGACCATGACTTATGATTATGCAACATGTTTGATTTTTGCCGTAATGCTTCGTATTAAACGGAATGCTACGCTTTGTGGGGTGAATATGATGAGAATGCTATGATTATGCAAGAGATACCGATCCGGGATTCGGATCCCATTGCTGTGTAGATCTCTGGTTGATCTGTTTGAAGTGAACATCCCAGCTGGGGATGAGATCATTGGTAGATCTGATGAAGTGATTCTGTTTGGGGAAATGGGTCGATGATAGACCTATTCCCGTAATGAGGGACCTAGCCGGGGTTTGTAGAAGCTTTCGTCACTCTGTTGTGATTCCTTCATGCGTTGCTCTTCTGATAGAGGGGCTGAAACTCTGTGGGGAGATGGTTCCCAGACTTTTTGTATTTGGATGAGGAGTAACGGATGGCAACTCAGCTGGGGAGAAACAACAAGTGGCAACTCAGCTGGGGAGAAAACACTTGGGTGCCAAGACTGAGTGAGTGTTGATTTGCCAGCTTGCTGGGATGAAGCTTTCATGCCCCATGTTGCGCTTTTGAATACCTGCAATCCTGCAAAGACAGAGAAACGCACAAGTAATCCCGAGACACCCCTTACCGGATTCCGTCATAGGAGTCAGACACTCCCGGGAATAAGTATATTTCCTGCAAGCACGTAGTTTTTATTTTTGAAAATAAACATCCATATTCATGCAATCAGTTTTCTTTAAGACATCAGACATTTTTGCAAATAAAATGCACAAGACGAAACATGACTGAAAATAAGCTTTTATTAATTCATGTGCCCTGAATTGGCAAGATACAGTCAAAGAAACATATCTCCTAAAATGAAGAGATTGTTACAAATTGAGAAACAAAATGCTGGCAATGTTGACGACGCTTCAAGGAGCTTCCTTTGGATATGACTCGTATGACATTTGACGTTCTTCTCGTCTTGCTTTCTGAAGAAGGCTGGTTCTGAAAGAGGCTTGATCCTTTTGAAGCTTACCAAGTTGTAGGTGATACAGACGAATTCAAAATGCAGTTGTTCGCTTATTCCCTTATTTTGCATGGATCGCCCTTTCGGGTTTTCAATCCATCGGGATACCCATTTTTGCCTGAGCTGTCCAATGCGGCTTTTCAACTCAGCGGGTGTTCATTTTTGTTTAATTTTCCCTTATTTTTGCCCGAGTCTTTTATTCTGTTTTTGACTCGCCAGGATGCCCTATTTTTGCCTGGACTTACATTCTGTTTTTATGTCCAGCGGGTCATTTTTATGCGAAGTATTTTTTAACTGCATCTGAATTCACAGGGGACGGGAAATCTTCACCATCCATGGTGCTGAGCATCAGTGCTCCACCAGAGAAAACTTTCTTTACCACGAATGGTCCTTCATAGTTTGGAGTCCACTTTCCCCTGTGGTCCGTATGTGGAGGGAGGATTCTTTTCAGCACAAGATCTCCTACTTGGTACTCTCGGTGCCTGACTTTCTGATCGAAGGCTCTCTTCATTCTTTTCTGATACAACTGCCCATGACAGAGTGCAGCCAATCTTTTCTCTTCAATCAGACTCAGTTGTTCGTATCGGGATCGAACCCACTCTGCTTCGTTCAGCTTAACATCCATCAGTACTCGTAGGGAGGGTAATTCAACTTCAACAGGTAGGACTGCCTCCATGCCATATACAAGCTGATACGGTGTTGCCCCAGTGGATGTTCTGACTGACGTGCGGTACCCATGCAAGGCAAATGGTAGCATTTCATGCCAGTCTTTGTAGGTGACTACCATCTTCTGCACAATCTTCTTGATATTTTTATTAGCTGCCTCAACAGCGCCATTCATCTTTGGCCTGTAAGGAGAAGAATTGTGGTGTTGGATCTTGAAGTCCCGGCATAGCTCTGCCATCATCTTGTTGTTCAAGTTAGAACCATTATCAGTAATGATTCGCTCGGGCACTCCATACCGACAGATGATATCTCTCTTCAGGAATCGGGCTACCACTTGTCTTGTAACATTGGCATAAGAAGCTGCTTCAACCCACTTGGTAAAATAGTCAATGGCTACCAGGATGAATCTGTGGCCATTTGAAGCAGTCGGTTCGATCTTGCCAATCATATCAATGCCCCACATGGCAAAGGGCCAGGGTGAAGACATTATATTCAAAGGATTGGGAGGCATATGTACTTTATCCGCGTAGATCTGACATTTATGGCATTTCCTGGCATAAGCACAACAGTCGGCATCCATTGTGATCCAGTAATAACCTGATCTTAGCAACTTTTTAGCCATGGCATGCCCTCCCGCATGGGTACTAAAGGATCCTTCGTGCACCTCGTGCATTAACAAGTCTGCTTCTGTTCTATCAACGCATCTGAGGAGTACCATATCAAAGTTTCTCTTGTATAGGGAACCATCAGTGTTCAGAAAGAAACTACCAGCAAGCCTTCTCAAAGTCTTCTTATCATTGGAAGATGCCCCAGATGGGTATGTTTGATCCTCCAAGAAGCACTTAATGTCATGGAACCAAGGCTTATTATCTTTGACGACGTCGGCTGCAAATACATATGCTGGTCTGTCGAGTCTGGACACTGAAATCTGCGGTACAAAGTTGGCAGCTTGAACTTTGATCATAGATGAAATGGTAGCCAGAGCATCTGCAAACTGATTCTCATCCCGAGGGATATACTCAAGCTTGACCGTTGTGAAGAAAGTCAATAACCTCCTTGTATAATCCCTGTAAGGTATCAGATGATCCTGGTGTGTGTACCATTTGTCGTTGGTTTGATTAACTACCAGAGCTGAATCTCCGAACACAGTCAACGTCTTGATCCTGAGGTCAATGGCTTCCTCAAGACCCATAATGCAAGCTTCGTATTCAGCTTCGTTGTTAGTGCAGTTGAAGGTGAGTTTTGCCGAGAAAGGCATATGAACCCCCTTAGGTGTAATGAGTACTGCACCAACACCACGACCATTCATATTAACAGCCCCATCAAACATCATAGTCCATTCTTCTTCTGGGTCAGGCCCTTCAGTGTGAATAGGCTCTTCATGATCTTTCGCTTTTATGAACATGATGTCTTCATCGGGGAAGTCAAATCTCATAGGCTGGTAGTCATCAATAGGTTGCTCAGCAAGATATTCAGACAATACACTGCCCTTGATGGCTTTCTGAGATGTGTACTGAATATCGTATTCCGTGAGAATCATTTGCCATCTTGCGACCCGTCCGGTAAGAGCTGGCTTCTCGAAAATGTACTTAACTGGGTCCATTTTTGATATCAATAAAGTGGTGTGGGTCAACATATACTGTCTCAGTCGGCGAGCAGCCCACGCTAAAGCACAGCAAGTTTTCTCGAGTAGTGAATAACGTTGTTCACAGTCGGTAAACTTTTTGCTCAGGTAGTATATTGCATACTCTTTTCGACCAGACTCGTCATGCTGGCCCAGCACACACCTCATTGACTCTTCTAATACTGTCAAGTACATTATCAGAGGTCTTCCTTCAACTGGAGGCATAAGGATTGGAGGTTCTTGCAGGTACTCTTTGATCTTGTCAAAAGCCCTCTGGCAGTCTTCGTTCCACCTGACCGTCTGTTCTTTTCTTAACAGCTTGAACAAGGGTTCACAGGTTGCTGTAAGGTGAGATATGAACCTTGAGATGTAGTTCAATCTACCTAGGAAACCTCGAACTTCTTTTTCAGACTTCGGTGCAGGCATTTCTTGAATGGCTTTGACTTTATCAGGGTCAACTTCAATCCCCTTCTCGCTTACGATAAAACCCAGCAGCTTACCAGATCTCACCCCAAATGTGCACTTGTTGGGGTTCAGTTTTAGTTGGCACTTCCTCAGGCGCTTGAATAACTTTAGCAGATTTACCAGGTGGTCTTCTTCTGTAAAGGACTTGGCAATCATGTCATCCACATAACACTCGATTTCTTTATGGATCATATCGTGGAATAATGTCACCATAGCCCGTTGATATGTTGCACCAGCATTCTTCAATCCGAATGGCATCACCTTGTAACAGAACGTGCCCCAAGGTGTGATGAAGGTTGTCTTCTCCATGTCTTCAGGTGACATCTTGATCTGATTATATCCTGAAAATCCGTCCATGAAGGAGAACACCGAGAACTGAGCCGTATTATCAACCAATACATCAATGTGAGGTAATGGGAAATCATCTTTCGGGCTGGCTCTGTTCAGATCCCGGTAGTCAACACACATCCTTACCTTGCCATCTTTCTTTGGAACAAGCACAATGTTAGCAACCCACGGCGAATAGCTAGTCACAACAAGGAACCCGGCATCCCATTGCTTTTGTACCTCTTCTTTGATTTTCATTGCCATGTCCGGGCGAGTACGGCGCAGTTTCTGTTTGACCGGTGGGCATTCTTCTCTTAAAGGCAGCTTGTGCATAACAATGTCGGTGTCCAACCCTGGCATATCCTGGTAAGACCAGGCAAACACATCCACATACTCCTGAAGCAGGTCAATCAGTTGTTTCTTCACTGAGTCTTGTAAGCAGGCCCCGATTTTAACTTCTTTCACATCTTCATCTGTACCAAGATTAATCGTTTCTACCTCCTCCTGATGAGGAGTAATAACTTTCTCCTCTTGTCGCAACAATCTAGCTAGCTCTTCAGGAAGCTCGTAATCTTCTTCAACCCCTTCATCAGCTTGATTGATCGGATTGTCAGAGTCATACGAAGTCATAGCCGCGCTGTTGTCGGTGCTGTCTGGAAGGCACTCTCTGCAAGGGTTCAGTTTGTTCATTTTAGTGATTGATTTTAATCTTGTTTAGAAAAGTGAAATAAAGTTGTCATTTTGAAAACATTGCCATTTATTTTTTGTACAAAAAGAAAAATGGAAAAACAGTGAGCAGAAAAGAAAAAGACTCATTTGCAAAAGATGTCTGATATTTCATTGATTAATCTTGTTGCACAAAAATTACAGATGGCCCGATTACAAAATGAGTCTTGTCATCTTGGGCAAGATGCAAGACTTGATGCATGCTTAAAATATACAGGAAATAATAATTACTCTGCGGGAGTAACTCTTATAATTTCCTGGGAAGACCAGTTTGAGATACGGCTCCCCGGGATCCTTGGACGTATCCAACTCTCCAGGTTGCGCTCATCTTCCGACTCATCTTCCAAGTTGTTGACAGCATCAGGGGTGAGCATCCCCCCACTAACAAAGTTGGGCTCTTTAGCAGCCTCTGCTTGATCTTGTTGAGTTGGTTTGTAACCCAACCCAAATCTATCCTCTTTCTTCTCTACAGGCAACAGTTTGCCCCAGCCTTGAGCATTCCCTTCTTCAACAACCTTCCGGGCTTGTTGGTAAGATGTCATGGAAGTCCCAAGCACAGCAGATGTTTCATTAATATTCAGGGCCTCAAACCCTTGACTCATCGTTTCGTGGATCTCCCCATCCATCTCAATATATTTGTATGTAGCCAGATGGCTAACAAAAATATCTTCCTCTCCACAAATAGTAACGACTTGGCCCTCCCACTCGAATTTTAACTTCTGGTGAAGGGTAGACGTAACTGCGCCAGCGGCATGAATCCATGGTCTACCCAACAAACAGCTGTAGGCAGGCTGAATGTCCATCACGTAGAAGGTCGTTTTGAAAGTTTGTGGGCCAATCGTTATAGGCAACTCAATTTCTCCCAGAACTGATCTCTTAGAACCGTCAAAGGCTCTCACTACTAAGTTGCTGGGACATAATGCCAATCCTTCATACTCCAGCTTTACAAGGGCTTTTTTAGGTAAGACATTGAGGGATGACCCTGTGTCTACCAGTACATGTGAAAGAACTGCACCCTTACACTCCATGGTAATGTGCAAAGCCTTGTTGTGATTGCGGCCTTCTGTAGTCAAATCAGTGTTGGTAAATCCTAGTCCATTACTAGCATTAACATTTCCAACCACAGCTTCCAACTGATTGACCGTGATCTCTTCTGGCACATAAGCTGCGTGCAAGACCTTTAGTAGTGCGTTCCGATGAGCCTCGGAGCACATAAGCAATGATAGAATGGAGATCTTGGAAGGCGTCTGGTGAAGCTGGTCCACTATCTTGTAATCACTTTTCTTGATGATTCTCATGAATTCATCAACTTCTTGATCAAAAGGTGTTTTCAAAGCTTCTTTAACAATTTGCTCTTCTTGCACCATGCTCTTCCCTTTTGCCTTGGCAGCAGCTTCTGCTTCAGCAGTGGGTCTTTGAATTTGCGGGGCAAAGAGACGTCCGCTTCGAGTGAAGCCTCCGCCTCCCCACACATTGTCTATTTGTGGTGAAGAAGTTGATGATTCGAGAGTGATTTTCTGTCCTTCGCAGTATAGGTCGGAGCCGTAATGCCAAGGGATGGCATTACTGCTTTCATAAGGTACTGGCCCAGGCACTGTGATAGTGACTGGACTGATGGCAGCTGCAGAAGGGACCATGATAGTCTGTGGATCATAGTATATTGTGACTGGTGCTCTGGTAGGAGTGGCATTTTGTGAGTTGTAGGCAGAATCATTTGTAGGATCATAATAAATTGTAACTGTTGAGACATCCTCATTGTTTGCTGCTGATGTTGTAGGAGACATTGTTGGAAGGATGGGTGTTGTTGTTGTAGGAGACTCTGAATGAAGGGGTGCTGAAGTTGTAGAAGGGGTGTTTGTTGGTATCTGGTCCGTTGAAGTAACAGATGAAGCATTTGTTGATGAGATTGAAGAGTTGTTTGGAACAATGGTTGTTGCAGTTGTAGACGATTCTGGAACTGTTGCTAGGGAGATTGCTGGATTAGTAGGTATTGATGTTGTGATTTGAAGCAGGCCACTCTGGATGAGACCATCTATGCCATCCCTCAAGCTATCACACCCATTCACCGAAATGTTGCAATAAGCACATCCTAGCTCACATCCAGGGAACATTTGACATTCGAGGAGTTGAGCTTTAATCTCTACCAAGGGTGTCCGAATCTGACCCACACTGGTTATCAAGTAAGACGGCTTGTCTTCTTCAATAGCATTGATTCTGGGACCACCATGGTGTGGTATAGGGTTCTTGTTAACATTTGGTGGTGGCGCAAAGTTCAGAGCTTTAGAATCTACCAAGTCCTGTACTTTCATGTGCAAGGCTCTGCACTTCTTTGTACTGTGGCCAGGTGCATTTGAGTGAAAAGCACATCTGGCGCTGGCGTCATAATTTCTGGGTAGACTGGCAGGATCTGGAGGTGCCAATGTCCTTAGCTCAACCAGGTTGAGTTTCAGGAGTTGTGGCAATAATGTGGCATAGGGCATAGGGATCGGATCGATCACCCTATTGGCCTGAGAGGGTCTCTGTTGATATGGTCTTTGCTGATTGTTGTTGCTGGTGTTGTTATTGTTATAATTTCTCTGAGGAGGATACTGAGTTTGTTGCTGATAATTTTGTTGATGTGGTTGATAAGCTGGTTGAGGATGAATTGGAGCAGGAATGGTGACTGCTGCCACAGACCTATGAACATATTGGGGTCTGCCCCTGCTGGTATGGATAGCATTGGTTTCACCAGTTCTTCTTGGGCCTACAAAAGGCTTTCTTGGGTTGCTGGACGAGCTTGCACCGTTGTCAGAGATTTTACCCATCTTTAACAGGCTCTCAATTCTCTCCCCGGCTATGACTACATCAGCAAAGCTAGTGGAAGAAAAGGCAGCTAGCCTGTCAATGTACGTCCCTTGGAGGGTGTTCATAAACATATCAGCCATCTCCCTCTCTGACATGGGTGGCTGGGCAGCAGCAGCAAGCTGTCTCCACCTTTGGGCGTACTCTCGGAAGCTTTCCCTGGATGATTGAGACATTCCCATCAGGAGGGTCCTGTTGGGAGCCATATCCAAGTTGTACTGGTATTGTCTGATAAAGGCCTCAGCCAAATCCTTCCAGCACCTAATGGTTGCTCTGGTCAGGTGAGAGTACCATTCCCTTGAAGCTCCTGTTAAGCTATCTTCAAAATAAAACATCCATAGCTTTTCGTGCATGGTATATGCCTTTAGCCTCCCCATAAAGGATTGCAAGTGGGTCCGTGGACAGGAAGTCCCGTTGTACTTCTCAAAGCACGGAGGTTTAAATTTGTGGGGAATCCTGACCCCGTCCACTAAGCCCATGTCCATAACATCAAAACCCAAAGAGTTTTGAGACTCCAAGGACCTTAATTTTTCAGCAATTTCATCCAGCCTTCTGTCATAGGCCTCCTCCCCAGCTCCCATCACTGTAAATTGGTCTTCCTGGGGGTCTTCTTGCAGCACTCTACCTGCAGTGGCAGTCCCTTGCACATTAACAGGAATGTTGATCTCTGGATGAAGGTGGGGTCCATAGACTGGGGGATTAACATGGGGTTGAACTCTCTCATTATTGCTTGTCCCCGCAGTCCCTAGATGGGGGTCTTCCTGATTCCGCCCCTCTACCAGTGCTCTTAATCTCTCTTGGCTTTGGGCCATATTATTCATCACCTCCATAAACTGTGTCATCTGATTCCTCATTTCCAATCTCTCATTGGCCATTTGAGTCCTGACCTCTGTAAGGTCCTGCTGTACTTGGTCCATCTGTATGCCCGGAAGATTGTTGCGGGTGGGGTATCTGTGTGGACGGTTGAGTGGAAACACCCGACGTCGAGCAATAGTTCCTGAGTCACAACAGAGTTAGTAACAATAAAACAAAAACCTACAAAACAAACAAAGGGTTAGTATGCAATGCAGTATGCTTATTTGCTTCCAAGGTATCCGGCTTGGCACTTGGTTTTGACCTTTCCAGACCCCTGAGGAAGATGCTTTTGATGTTGCTTGACAGAAACTCAGATGGAACAAACCAACACATATATTACAGAAAGTAAACGATACATAGTTTGTTTTTTACAATACATGCCCTCTGAGGGGTCAAAAAAATACAATATAAAGAAAAGTACATGAAATGAAAGCAACAACAAGCAAAAGTCAGACACCAAGACCAAACTCATCCTCCTGAACTTCCTTGAGAAGTGCTTCAGTCACAGGATCAGCTGGACGCTCTGTAAGATTCCTGATAAGGAGATTCCTGGTAGTAACAGCTGCAGTTAGCTTCTTGTGTCGACTCTGGTCCTTTGACCTCTTCACACCAGCTTTAATCTTCAACTCTGAGATCTCTCTCTGGGCTACTGCCAGGGCTTCCTGTTGCTCCTTTGCACTAGCCTCCAACTGCTCAATCTTGTCCTGAGTCCTTTTATCCTCCTGAGTACGGGCTTCGGTGATCCTGACCCACCTGGCCTGGCTTTCCTTCAGATACAAATCAGTCCTTGCTCTCTGGAATTGGGCCTCTTTGCAGTCATTTTTCAAGATCTGCTCTCCAGCCCTAGACTTCTTGATATAGTCTTCTGACTTTTCAATCTTGGCTAGATGCTTCACCTTTAGCTCTTCTAACCTTTCAATGTCCAGCCGACCATCACTCCTCTCCCAGAGGGTCTTCTGTAGAGCCTGAGTCAGATTCTCATTTCTCTCTTTCAATTTCTCAAACTCCTCTAAGCTGACAGTTGCTGGAGGTGGTGCTGTGGAAGGTCCAGGCACATCTTCAATAGTGAAGGGCATCCCAGTAATTTGAGCCCTGGCATGAGACCACTCATAGTACTGAGCTGAGGCCACATTATTGCATCTCCCGAGAATGGTTACCCCTTTAGTCTGTACATTGTCCCAAGCCCAGGATGATTTCCTGACAATAGCCAGATTAGGCTTGATCTCACAATAAAGGGTCTCAGTCAGATCCTGTGTTCTAGGAGGGTGGACTAATGCATAGCCCAGTTGTCTTTTGAATAGCAGAGGGTTGTAGTTGATGCAACCCTTCACTCCTATCAGAGGCACATTGGGAAATTGCCCACAACTAGTAATGATGTCTCTGCCCTTGGTGCTCTGAGTACACCATCTGATATCATCTGAGGTTAAAGCAACCAGTCTCCTAGCCCAATTTTTCTGCTGGTGAGGGTTCAAGAATGCATCAGTCTTTGGCAAATGTTTGAGCAGCCAAGTATGGAACAAGGAGCACAGCATCTCACTAATCTTCCCCTTTGCTTTTCATTCCTTTGGTGAACAGAGTAGTAAAGATCTCCCAGTAAGGTGGGCACTGGGTTCCTCAGGATGAAAAGATGGATTGCATTCTTGCTAATGAACTTAGGCTCATCTGCAAATAATATGACCCCATATATGCTAAGGGCCAATAATGCACAGACTGCCTTCCACTCCCTCATGGAGGCCTTCAGAATAGCCTGAGAGATCAAGAAATCCAGATGTAGACCAGAGATTCCAGCTTTGGTAGTCATATTCTGCCCAATCAGAATTGGTTCCAGATGCAATGCCTTTGCTACTTCTTCATTACTAGGGAAAGCCATCTCAGGGTTGAAGGGGACTCCACCCCTGATAGGTACACCAATCAGTGATGAATACTCTTCCAACAAGGGTCCCAACTGAAAATTCTGGAAGGTGAAGCACCTCAAAGGGGGATCATAGAACTGCAGGCAAGTATGAATCAAGCTCCTCTGTGAAGGGTCCAAATCCATAACCACATCAAGAATTCCTCCATAGTGTTCTCTGAAAAGTGGTATATGGTCTGGAGTAATCAGGGTCTGAATCTTCCTGATGATAGCCAACTCAGGCTCAAAGAAATGATAGGAGATGTTGCTCTTCTTAGGTGCCATATTGCTGAAGAAGAGCTGAGACAGATGCTGAGAATAACACTGAAGATGGGCCGCTGACAGGCTGAGACTGGTGATGCAGGTGACTGAAGCAGGTAGCAGGTAGCTGATAGCTGAAGCAAGTACTGATGAAGATAGGTCTATGTTGAAGAAGGGGTCAAAACCAAGCCAAAATGATAGGATGGATACCCTGAAAAACAAATAAACACATGTTAAAATGATGCAATGATGATGTATGCAAATGATATGCAAGGGTTTGTGACTGAGCTGGATCTGATTAACTGCCTTGATATAGGTCCATGTGTGTTCAAGAAATCCAGATGAAGGTTCATAAGTCCAGTAACCAAGGTGGGGGACTCAAATAAAGAGTCACATGTCCAGGGTTAAAAATCACAAGAACTGTTCCAAAATGGAGTACTCTTAATCAAAACAAAGTAACAGGGTATGTTGAGGTCAAGGGTACCTGCAAACCTGTAAACAGCCCAACCCCCTCATAGGTGGTGTTCTAAAACAAGGATCCTCAGACTTGGATCAGTTATGAGAAGTGTAAACACTTCTAACCTGGAGGTACAGTGTTTACAATAACCATAAAAGATCCTCCTCTAATTCACCTCAGTTTCTGAAGGTCAATACTAAAGGTCATCCAGACTTAGCAGGCTTCCCAGATAGCCCTAGCACTACAGGAAATTTGCAGTACAGAGTTCTCAAGAAGAAACCCATATCTGAACCGTGTTTCACATTCCCGCACCAGACCGAAATGGAATGGGAAAGAACATGAACCACTCTAGCCTAGGTGTCACTCAGGTCCCAGGTATAGGACCTCAACTCTCAATGGAACACCCACCCACCAAAGCAACAAAACAGATCCAGCCAGCATAGTATGATAGTATGATATATGTAAAGCTATAAAGAAAGCAATAAAACAACTGTACATAAAGCAAAAATAAATGCAAATACAAGCACAAATAGCACATAACACCCCAGTAAACACAAATCAAACAAGCGCTAGGAGGAACCCACAAAAAGAACCAGAAGCCCTGGCTACAGTATAAGATTCCCCAGCAGAGTCGCCAAGCTGTCGCTCCCGATAAATGGGACTGGCCCTGATAAAGGTACAGACGCGAACGGTCGGCGAAGGGGGGATGTGAGAACACACAGGAGTGAACTCACAAGGAATGAATAGAGTCGCCAGCTAGGCATTTTTATCCCGAAGGAAAGGTAATGCTGCATAAACCTAGAAAGAACATGGATAAGACGGTTGCGAACTAGAGAGACTGAGAAAGGGGGTTGGTTACAACCTGGGAAGGTATTAGCACCCAGATTGTCCGTCGTACTCGACGGGATCCACGCTTAGAAGATTTTGTGTTTTAAAGGGGTAGTGTCAGTGCAATTTGTGTATAAAGAGCTGGAAACGGATGTACAGGTGTCATTGTGAGAGAAGTGAAGTGTATAAGTGAAGTGTCAGTGTAAGAACAAAGATGAAATGCTCATGATCATGAGGCTTAAAAGAATGATACTGGAAGGAGGGGGAATATACAAAGACTTTTGTTCGATAACTGTTAAGTTATGCCTACGTATCCTCTCGTGAAATGAGGAAGTCAGAACACCGTAGTTCGACCCAAAGAGACTGAAGGGTGAATTGACTTGTGAACTGCCATCTTGTCTATGCTCAAGTGTATGACCTGTCTGGCTCAGGTGCAAACTGTCTTGCATTAGACGGAAGAAGCAAGTTCTCGTTCATGAATGAATGAGATGAGAAAAAGAATCCCGTAGGAGACGATTATTGTTTGTTTTTGAGTTTTCAGTCTTTTATTGCTTTTGAAATTTGTCATAAGTTAATGAGCTTAAGCCTAAACCAATGGATTTAGTAAACTCATCACATCTTCCCTCTGATTAGGGGTAATGAGAATGCCTTAAGTATGAAGTCAGCTTCTCACACTTAATCACCTTTGGTATAGGATTAAGATCATTAACCTACTTGTGATTATTTAGATGTTTTTGGTGTTTTTGTTTAGTGTTAAGTAATGAGGTTAAGCCATAATCAAGGATTAAACAGACTCATTACACCATCCTAATAGAAGGATAATAGATGAGGGTGTTTAAGCTGAGGAATGCTCCTCAACTTAATCCATGATTAGGGATTAAACTCATGACAAAACAAACCTCTGATTAAGTGAATTTTATATAATGATATGATGATGAAGTGAGTTTTATGATTTGTAAGACAACTTGAGGGGGACTTGTCCATTAACACTAGGGTTAGTCCTTCTTAACCAATTAAGGAAGAATTAGAACCCTAATGCAAGGCCCAAGTTACAAGTGTGATGTCTTGATGGTTATTATGTGAATTGATTAAAGGAGTTAAACACATTAAGGGTTTAACACTTAGGATTAAAGTTATACACTCCATCCTAATAGAAGGATGTAGGCATAAGCTTAATCACAAAGCCTTAAGACCTTTAGGGTTTAGTCCCTGATTATGAGATGAGAAGAGAAGACTCAATGAGACACAAAGGTAAAACTAAGTGGGGGGACTAATCAAGACCCTAATCATTGCTATGCTTGGTTGTTCCTAAGGTTTGTGAGGTTTACAAGAGAAGTCTTCAGAGAAACCACCAGGAAGCAGATGAAAGGAGCAAAGAGAAACAAAGTAACTTGCTTCATTCAAGAAGTCAAGTCTCTTGAGGAAAGAAAGTAAGAAGAAGGAGAATGAGCAAGCTCAATCTCAAACACAATAACAAAATGCAGCAAGGATGCATAAAGGAGATGAAAAGAAATTGTGAGAAGTGAAGGCAAATTCACTTCTCAAAGTTGCTTACCACCTGAAAAGTTAGTGAAAGGAATGCAATGCAATGCAAAATGAAATGAAATGGCATGATGAGAATCAAAACCAGAAGCACATATATGATGTTAATGATGCTATTAGATGCTACAAACATGTAACAAGGCATGGGGATGATCATACAAACTTATGGATGCAAATGAAGCAAGTTAAGAACCATGAACATACATGAAAAGTTATGAAGTGCAAATGGCATACAACATGGCAAATGCAAGATGCAATGACCAAACATGCTTCCAATATGTCTTAAGATGTCAAATGAATCAAATGGATGCACAAAATGCTATGGCAAGTCAAGGTATGCAAGCAAATGCAAGATGGATGCATATGGAAACCCTAAATTAGGGTTTATGATCAATGTCACAAACAAAAACAAAAATCAGAAGCAAACATCAAGATAAAAAATTGAAAATGCACTCAAAGGATCCCTAAACCTATACTAACTCACTGCCCAAAGGAGAGGTTCCAACTCTTAACCTAATTAGGGTTATGAATTTCCTAAGATTTCTAGGGTTTTAGGGTTTCTTAACAAGAAAAATGTCAAACAAATGGAAAAGGTAAGATCAATTCATGCCAATTTAATTTCACAAATTACATGCTAAACAAAATGCAATGCAAGAAGAATCAAAGTCCAACTCTCAATGGTTAGGCAGAAAAGACTTTTTGAAGTTTGGATCAAAATAATGCCTTGAAATGATTTTAATTCCATGAAAAATTCTCAAAATGCATCAAGATCAAAAAAGAAATTTGATTTGAGGGTTGGACAATGTTTCTAAATGATTTTAAAGGTTTCATGAATTTTTTTGTGATTTTTAAATACCTAAAAGTATTTTTAATTAATTAATTCTCATTAATTAATTAAAAATAAACTTTTAAATGATTTAAAAATATTTTTAAATGCAAAAAATAAAAATAAAAATGTTTTTGGTTTCTGAAATTAAATAAAAGTTTGTACAAAAAATTTCAGAATTTTTAAAATGATTTTGCTATTTTTAATAAAATGTACAAATTAAATGAAATAATATGAAATTTAAAATGAATTTAATCTGAAAAATGGAAAAGTAATCAGATCCAAGGGCCCAAGTTTGAACTGGCTGCGCGCGCGTTTGACCTGGCGCCATATCCAATGGCTGACATTCAAACTTGGCTAATTATGATTAACCCTAATTAATTGTGCCCTAATCACTTTCAGGCGACCGGAACACTGTTCCGGTCGTCTTCTCCGACCAACCAAAATCTCAAACTCTCTCTATACGCATCCTAAACAAAATCTAACTGCCCAGAACTCTTCCCCACTCAAAAACGAAACAAACCCCTCAATCAAACAACATTTATCATTCAGAAACAGGGAGAATCGAATCAAACATTCTTTTAGGGCAAAAGTTTCAGACATTGCATACATCCTGGTTTCTCAACCATTTTCAAAAATAATCACATATTCATGACCAGGGAAGCATGTAAATTCATTTAGAAACTTAAAATACACGTTCTGGAAAAAAAGTTCATGAAGCTACCTGAGTTTGAAGCTTTTCAGTTTGGAGCTTTCAGACCTCTTCCCTTGTGCAAAACTGCTCCTATGACCTCCCTTGTTCTTCTGAAAGGCTTGGAGCAAGTTTATTTTGGCTGGTTTGAGAGATTGAACAAGTTCTGTTCAGTGCAGTGAGGGAATCGTGTTTCTGATTCTGGGGGTTTAAGACAATGGTGATGGGTGCTTTGTGACCAGGAGGGTGTGTTGAGTTGATCTATGAAGTTAGTTTGTGTGTTTGTGACTTGTGTGATGAGCTTCGAAAGCTCTTGCACATGAAGGTGAAAATGAGAATGCTGGCTTATGGAGTGTTTCAGGCCTGCTTCTTGTTATGTTTGGCTTGCATTTGATTAGTATAAACAATTGCCATTGGTCAGAAGAAGTGACATGTGCTTTATTGATTGGTATGGGTGCTTTTGCCAAAATGTCAAAGTTGGTGTAAGAAGGCATGGGCTACTTTCTAGCCAAGTACAAGGAGTGTGTCCTGCGCAGCATGATGTGAGGAAGGGCCTAGGATTGATCAGCATGCTAGCCAGCAAGTGGATGAGAAGCTATGATGAGTTTTGCAACTTGGTTCACTTTTGCATCTTATGAAAAATCTTGTTCCATAAACCCTAAAAATGTGTAATTCTTTGGTCCATTCTGAACTTTAGATGTCACATGATCATGTTGTGTGGATTAGAAGTGCATTTGATAACTTTAGAACACTTGATCAAGTCATTTTGCAAAATGCCTCTTTGGTAGAAACTTTGAATTTTTGTGATTTTTGCCAACTTTTACAAACCATAACTTTTGATCCAAAATGAATTAGGTCATGTTCTTGTACTTTTTGAAAAGGTAAAGATCTATTCTACAACTTTCATGACCAAAGTTTTTCCATTTGAAGCTTTCTTGAATCAAAAAGTAAAGGTTGAAAAAGTTGCCTAAAATGACAATTTCATTAAAAGTCAAACTTGCCCAAAAAGTCAACTTTGCAAAAGACTTGAAATTTTGCAATTTTGTGAACTTCCAACATCTTCCATGATCAAATAAAGATCATATACAATCAAAATGATGAAGAACACCCTTTGGTTGGGTCATTGGGGGCCTCAGATGCCCTGATTTTGCACTGACTTGCTTGAAAAGTCAACTCTTGATCAGATGACTTCCCCATGGAATTTCTTCATGAAAATTGATATGCATACTCCTTATACCATATAGAGACCAATAGAAACAAGAATGACCAAAAAATTTGGAGTTATAGCCTCTGAAACCAAAACCCTAATTTTAGGTCATCTGTGCAGTCAAACCTGGCTCTGCCTCCATACCAATCCAAGTTCTTGTGATCCTTTGACATTCTTGACTTTGAGAGGATGTAATATGATACTTGAACACACATGGACCCCTTTGAAGTGATTGATGGCCTTTGGAGTGGCTCAAGAAGCTCTTGGATTGCTCAGATCACAAACCCTAGATGCAGATGACTTAGAATCTATGCAATGAATCAAAAATGTGGTGTGAGATGGTATGATTGAGATTATGCATATGAGAATGATCACAAGCCATGGTGTGAATGGGTGAGGGCAAATTTGGGGTGTTTACAGTAGTTTTTGACATAATTCAAAACATCCTTCATGTCTCACACCATTTGTATTTTCTTTGACCTTGAATACCCGTTTACATACTACTGATTGTCTGTGAGAAGGCAATGTTGTAAGAGTCCATGTATTATTTTCCATTAGAGCATTATACTCAATCTGCATAGCATGAGCCCATTCTAGTTGTAGTAATGCTTGTTTCACATTGAGAGGTTCAGAGTGAGCTACAAGTGATTTAGGTTTGGAATGACCAGTCTTGGCCCTTGTGAGCATGGGATGATCATTTTGTGGGGGGTTTGATAGGTGGAGGCTATGAATTAGTGGTGAAAGTGAACTATCAGAAGCAATTGTACTGGGTTAGTTAAGATTGAAGGAGGCATTTTGTTGAAGCATATGTTGAGGAGGGGATGACACATCTGAGTCTGCTCTTAAGTGGGTGGATTCATGTTGTGATATTGACTCAGTTCTCACAATAGCAGATGGTCCTGATGCAATTTCAGTCCTCATAGATGTAGTCTGATCTGGTGAGGAGAAAGGGTCTCCATTATGAGACATAACAGGCTGAAAAGACATGTCCATACCAGACTCAGGACTTTCAGGTGGAGGTAAATGATTAAAGTGTTCCTGATGTGACTCTGCAGTAGATGACCCCACTGGTGTAGTATGTTGGACAATTGGACATGGTAAAAAGGCTGCTTGTACAGTTGTACTTGCACTATCAGGAAACAAGCTAGTATATGGGAAACTCTTCTCATTAAAAACCACATCTTTAGAGATGTATAGCCTGCCTGTGGAACTCAGACATTTATAGCCTTTGTGTTGAGGTGAAAGACCTAAGTAAATGCATTATGTGCTTCTAGGTTCCAATTTGTATTTGTTATATGGTCTTAACAAGGGAAAACATGAGCAACCAAATATCTTCACAGCCTTATAATCAGGATCTTTGTGATACAGAGCATGAAATGGTGAGTGTGAGTCAGACATGGCTGATGTTGGTAGTCTGTTAATTAGGTAGGTGGCTGTGAGAAAGCTATAATCCCAGTATTTCATAGGATGACTGGCATGAGTAAGTAGTGTGATACCTACTTCAACTATAGACCCGTGTTTTCTTTCTACTGAACCATTTTGATGAGATGTATGAAGGCAAGTCAACCAGTGTGTAATACCAAGTTCAAGCAAAAGTTTTGTGAAAGGCTTATATTCTCCTTCATAGTAAGATTGAACAAACTTGACATTTGTATTGAACTGTGTTTTAACATATGCATGAAACAACTTAAAAGAACTTAGAGCTTTAGATTTTTGTTTAAGCAGATAAATCCAGGTGTATCTAGTTTTGGCATCAACTAAAGAAATGTAATAATAAAATCCAGAACTAGAAGCATTAGGGGAGGGACCCCACAAATCAGTAAAAACTAAGTCAAAAGGATGCTCATAAGTATTAACAGATAAATGAGCATGTATTCTATGAGATTTGCCTAGACAACAAGATTTAAAAAATTCAAAAGAAGCTTTACTTATGATACGTATATTACACAATTTGAGTATGCTTTTGACAGAAGTAAAATTATCATGTCCAAGTCAACTATGCCATAGTACATCAAAATGATCTGCAATACTTGAATGTGAAACAACAGAAAAATCTATGTATCTAACACCTTTATTCATAGACCTGACTGAATTGAGTAAGAAAATAGGTAACCAGTAAAGACCATTGGATTCAAGAAACCCTTCAAGAATGACTTCCTTAGAACCCTGACATTTAACATAGCATTTATTAGATTGGAATTCAAAAACAACTTTGTTGTCACTAGAAAACTTTGAAACTAGCAGTAAATTCTTGGTGATAGCTGGAACATGAAGGATATCACCAAGTAAAAGTATACTTGTAATGTATGACGAACCTATTTGATTAATATGCAAGCTTTGTCCATTTCCCACATACACTTGACTGTTGCCACAATAGGATTTTCTAGTATGTAAACAAAATTCATAAGGAGTAAGATGGTGTGAAGCCCCTGAATCAACAAACCATGCTTGAGACTCAAGATCAGTTGGCAAAGAATACTCCTAAGTGAAAGCAGTTGGCTGAGATGTTGTGTTTGTCATGCCCATTGCCTGAGATTCTGAGTTTGCATCCTCTTCTTTTGCATCTTTCCCACTTTGTGACTCATTTGACTTTGGTTGAGGAGTGAATGATTCATCATACCTGTGCCAGCAATCCATCACTACATGACCAGGTTTTCCACACAATTGACATATAGGTCTGCCTTGAGCATAGCGACCTCTCCCACATGTTCTTCCTCTATAACCATGACCCATGCCTCTGTTGTAGCTGGAGTGTTCATGTGAGTTTGTTCCTCCATGAACTTTGTGAGCCATATTTTCAGCAACTTGAGAAACCATTAGTTCTTGCCTGAACTTGTTTAGTTATGCTTCTTGTACATACAAGAGAGCTTCAACATCACATAGTGATAATGGATCAATTTGTCCATACATTTGCATCATAAACGGATTATATTCCTCTAGTAATTCATTGAGAATGAAGTTAATTTGATTATGCTCAGAAATAGCATCACCCACAACAAAAAGAGAACTCGCAATGGCCTTGATCTTGAGCACGAATTTTCAGTGATTGATTGATTACATTTCTTGGTGGATTTCAATTCCACTCTTAGTTGACGAACCCTAGCTCGCGTCTGCGCATTGTAGAACTTGTGAATCTTGTCCCAAACTTCATATGAATGCTTGCAAGAAAGTACTCGAGGTAGCACCGATTCTGAAATTGTTGAAAGCAGCCAAATGAATAGGGCTTGATCTTGAACTACCCAAGCTTCATACTCTTCAGAGATGTTATTGAGAAACCGAGTTTGATCAGTTTTGAATTTTGCTAGAATTTGAGGATTAACAACGAACCTGTGCATCTTTTGAGTGAGGATTACTCCTTCTACATGCTGATTCCACAAGAGATAGTTGTTGTCTTTGAGCTGAATCAAAAGTTTCGGTCCATACAAGTTGTTGGAGTTGGATGTGAAAAAGCTTGAGGCGTTTGAACGCGATGACTGATTTTCAGAATCCACCATTGTTGCAGAGCGAGATCTTGATCGATCAAAGAAGATGAAGGTGATTAGGTGAGAGGTTTGAAGAAATGGCAAAGATAACGTGGTTCAGATATGAACCACATCTAATACCATATTGGAAGATAAAGTGTATTTCATATTATCACCTTTGTTATCCTTTGGATAATCTTTTCATCTTACAATTACAAGAATAGTGGCAAACTTTTATATCTACCTTCTAACACTAGAGTTAGTTAGTCTAGTTTGTTACACTCTAACAAACTTTATCTAACACCCTAACTAACTCTAATATATTCTGTATTTATATATCTCTAATAGGTTTATATGCCGCATACGTTGTTTTGCAGTTGCAAATCTTAAGATAAGTGTTGGTAATGATGTTGTTATGAAATGCTTTCCAGATAAAAGAGTGGATTCACTGAGCACTTGAAGATTCCAAATAGTATTCCATAAAGTTGAGGTAGAATATTCATAATGGTTAATGAGGATGGAGTAAAGACTAGAGATAATGAAGTCACGAGTGTTGGTGCCTCCCCAAATACAAATATCCCCTGAGTCTTCTATGTCCAAAGGAGAAGGAATGACGCAAATTTTATCTAAAATGGCCGAAGAAAATAAATTGTTCAATAATTGCAAATTCCAGCGCCCTTCAGTAGTAGAGAAAGCAGACACTGAAGATGTTAACATTCTAGAAATGACTTGAGGCTGCACATGATCTTTGAGAAACACTCTCGACGCAACCCATACATCGTCCCACACATTGATAGAATTCCCATTTCCAAGCTCCCAATAGGATAAACTATCGATCATAGGTCACATCTCAACAATGGATTTCCAGATATAAGAATCTATAGGCTTATCTATAATTCTTCCAGAAACAGTCCTCATCGAAAGGTATTTATTCTTCACAATGATAACCTAGATCGAAGAATTTCTAAATTTGAAATTTCATCTTAGCTTAGTAAGATAAGCCATATTCATTATCCTGAGGTTACACAGACCCAAACCATATTGATTCTTCGCTTTACACATCGTATTCCAATTAACGGAATGGAGATACTTCCTATCTTAAGTGTCAACCCAGATGAAAAATCATTGATAGTGCTGAATTTTTTTGAGACAACCTTTAGGGACAACCATAGACATCATGGAGTAAGTTCTCAATCTTAGGAATCAAACAAATACCAGTCATATTGATTGAAGAAAGAGAAGACTCCTTATTCCATAGAGTGAATATATGAACAAATATTCTTGCCTGTAAGTTGCCAGGTTTTCTGATAGAATCCGACAGGGAAACCGTCTGGACCAGGCAATTTCCACGCAACCATGTCGAATAGGGCCTGCTTTATTTCAGAATTATTGAGCTCAAATTCTAAAGAGCAAAATACATTGTTTCTTAACACAAGAAAACCTTGCTTGGTATGAAACCTGATGGTGATAGGTGTTTCCCTGCTAAACAATTGTTTGAAATGGGATTGGAACATAACTTTGATTTCATCCCCATCATCGATCCAATTGTCGTTGTTATCCTTGAGCATATTAACAAATTTCTTGCGCCTCCATTTTACCGCTATAAAGTGGTAGTATTTAGTGTTACGGTCTCCATCAATAAGCCATATGACTTTTTCTCTTTTGGAATCAAAGCAATTCCTTTAGCAAGCTGAAATTGTAGCTTATTCTCAAGTCTACGCAGGCCCTCATGGTCCTTGCCCTGTTGGATGCTTTTTTGAATGCCTTGAATCCTACTAGTAAGAATCAATTTGTCTTTGCGGATTCTGCAAATGTTTTGGAGCTTCCAATTTGAAGCAACAACTTTAAGGCAATCTAAATTATTCAATAAGGGTTGATTTATGTTCCAAGCAACATTCAACATGTTATCAAAATTTTCCTCAACAAGCCATGCACATTCGAATTTGAAAGATTTAAGAATTTTATAAAAGTCTTTTATCCACCAAAGTGAGAAGAATAGGATGGTGATCATAAATTTCAATCATATGCAAGACCTTGACACGTGCTTCGGATAAAGGATTCTCCAAACAACATTGTTAAATATACGATCCAATTTTTCATACAATTTCATCCATCATGAGTGAACGGTCTAAGCAAACTAAGAGCTCCGTTAATGGAGGAAGCAATAGAAAAAGGAAGAAGAAGATATTGTATTGAATCAATGAGCAAAGTAGATACAAAAGTGTTATATATAGTATAACAAACTCTAACTATCAATGTAACAGAAAATGAGAAAAGAATCTAATGTGCTACACTAAACTCTACTCCATAATGCACTCTCATTTGTATGTGTATGTTGCTCTTCTTCTTTCATATCTATTACCCTATCACAAGCTTGAGGTTGATACAAATCGATCAAACCAAGCTTGGATAAGCAATCAAAAATGGCCTAGGAACAAGTGCCTTGGTGAACACATATGCAGCCTGATCTTTGGAAGGGATTGGTAACAATCGCATGACACCTGCCTGAATCTTTTCACGAACCAAATGGAAATTTATATCTAAGTGTTTGGTTCTCTCATGAAAAACCAGATTAGCTGAGATATGGATTGCACTTTGATTGTCACAATAAAGGACTGGAAGTCGAGAAGGATGTTGCTGAAGATCATGCAATAGGAAACACATCCACTGCAGTTCACGAGTTGCAGATGCAAGGGCACGATACTCGGCTTCAGCAAAAGAACAACTGACTGTGATTTGTTTCTTAGATTTCCATGAAACCAATGAATGTCCAATGAAAAAGAAATATCCAGAAATCGATCTCCTTGTGTCAATGCATCCACCCTAGTCTGCATCACTGAATCCAAGAATTTGCAAATTCGAGGATGCAGAGAGAAATATGCCACGAGCAGGAGACTTTTTCAAGTATCTCAAAACACGGATTGCAGCTTTATAATGAACTTCAGTGGGAGAACTCATGTATTGACCAAGTTGTTGTGTGGCAAATGCAATGTCGGGTCGAGTTGTGGTGAGATATATCAATCTGCCCACAAGCCTTCGATATGCAGTGATGTCTGAGAATGATGAACCATTGTTTTGATGGAGTCTAATAGATGCATCCAAAGGTGTAGAAGTTAGTTTACAACCATGACCAACATCATAAAGAAGTTCAAGATAATACTTCCTTTGACATAGAGTGATGCCTTTGGATGATCGAGCAACTTGAAGACCAAGGAAAAATTTCAGTATACCAAGATCTTTTATATGAAAAGATTTGTGCAAAGCTTGCTTGAGATCATCAAATACAGTGAGAGATGTGCCAGCTAGTATTATTTCATATACATAAACTAGTAGAGCTGTGAAAAAGGTGGAATTTGCCTTGATGAAGAGAGTATGATCAGCATGAGCATGCTGAAACCCTTGAGCTTTAAGAAATGTTGTCAATTTCTCAAACCATTTCCTACTTGCTTGCTTTAAACCATAGAGAGATTTTGTAAGTTTGCACACTTGGCCAGGTTGAGCAGCTACAACACCTTGTGGAACTTTCATGTAAATTGCCTCATGCAGATCTCCATGGAGAAAAGCATTATTTACATCTAATTGACGTAAATGCCAACCATGAATAGCAGCTAAAGCAAGTAGCACTCGAATTGTGGATATCTTAGCAACTGGTGAGAAAGTTTCAAAATAGTCAAGGCCCTCTGTTTGATTGAAACCTTGAGCCACAAGCATGGCTTTGAATCTTTCAATGGAGCCATCAGCATGCCTTTTTACTTTATACACCCATTTTCTCCCTATGGGGGAAACATCAGATGGGAGGTCAATAAACTCCCAAGTATGATTTTTGTTAAGAACTTCAATTTCACTCTGCATAGCCTGTACCCATCTGGGATCTTTAGATGCAACAGTGTAATTACTTGGTTCAATTTCAAATGAAAGTTCCATGACATAAGCTTGATGACTAGATGATATATTAGAATATGATAGACAATGTTTTATAGGAAATTGACAAGAAGAAGAAACAACTTTAGAGGTACATATGTAATATTTAAGATGAATGGGAACTTGTGTGACTCTTGTGGACTTTCTAGTAGGTTCAGGTGGAGAGGCTAAGGGAATAGCACGAGGAATAAACTCATGAACATGAGAATTAGAACTGTCATCATCTCTTAATGCAATCTCATTAGAATTTGAAGAAGTATTATTCAAACTGTCATGATTAGAAAAGACAGGAGGAGAGTCTTGAGAAACCTCAGAACTAGAATGAGACTGATGGTAAGAAAATGGGACTGACTCCATGGAATCAATGTGTGTAAAAGAAGGAATTTGTGACTATTGATCAAAGTAGATATTTGTGGGAATAAAATCATCAGAATGATCAAAGAAGGGAAATTCCATATCAAAGAATTTCACATTTCTAGATATAATGACATCATGAGTAACTATGTCTAAGAGTATAAGTCCTTTCATACCAGACTTGTACCCCAAGAAAACACATTTTCTTGCTCATGCATCAAACTTATGTATATTGGTTGGAAGGGTGGAAGCATAACTCAAGCATCTAAACACCCTTAGAGAACTCAGATCAGGGGCACTTCCATACATGACTTCATAAGAGGACTTGTTGTTAAAAACTTTAGTAGGAATCATGTTCATTAGGTACACAACATGAAGAACAACATATGACCAGAATTCTTTTGGCAATTTAGATTGGAACATGAGTGCTTTACTAATATTGTATTGATGTCTCCTCTCAACTCTACCATTCTTCTGAGGAGTGTAGACACAGCTTCTTTGGTGTAAAATTCCTTTTGAAGCATAATATGCAGGCATAAGCAACTTAGTCCCATTGTCACTTCTGATCATTTTAACTTTTCTGCTGAATTGAGTTTCTACCATGGCTACAAAATCCACTATCTTATGACCTACTTCAGCTTTGGATTTTAACATAACAACCCAAACATGTATGCTATGATCATCAAGTATAGTCAGAAAATACTTAAAACCATGAATATAAACTGTGTTAAATGGTCCCCATATGTCAACATGAATAAGGGCAAACAATTCACTAGCATTATTATTACTGATGGGAAATGGCAAACACTTTTGTCTAGCTTGCTAACAAACATCACATGCTTTATGAACACTACTAGGAATGTAACTATACATGTTGCTCATACATTTCATTCTGTCATGAGATAAATGCCCTAATATCAAATGCCATAAAATGGCTGGAGCTACATTATCTGATTTCTTATTGGTAAAGACACTAGAAACAAAGGCTATATTACTATCTTCTTGATAAGCATACAAGTAATATAATCCATCTTGTTCTCTAGATGAACCAATCTTCATCAAGCTTTTCTATCCCTGTACAACACATTTGTCAGTTTCAAAAACTACACTGCAGTCTTGCTCTTTACATAGTTTTGATACTGAAATCTAATTGACTTCAAATTTTGGCAGAAACAATACATCCTTAATAACAAAATTATTAGACAATTTCACATTTCCACTAATTGTTTTTGCAATAGAGTTACCATTGGAATTCACCTTTATAGAATTGATCTTATCATGTTTTAAGAACCAATCTATATTATGACATATGTGATGAGTAACTCATGTATCTAATATCCAACTTACACTACTTTTTGTATTAAAACTAGCTGTAGCGGTAAAATCATGAGTGCAAGCTATTGATTAACTTCACTCAATATACACAGAGTCGCCACCGCGCTTTTATTTATTCCCAAATGGAAAAAGGTAAAAGAACGAACAAAACCTTAACGAACCTCAAAAGCTAAAGAGCTAAAAGAATCAAACAGAGAATGGGTACGGGGATTGGTTACAAATCGGGAAGGTTTTAAGCACCCGACTTGTCCGTGGTACTCCACGGGAACCCTTTGAAATGGTTACTGCATTTTTTGGTTTGAAATGGTTTGCTTGAAAAAAGATTGAAGAGATGAGAAGAGGAATGTTTTTTAAGATTTTGGTGTTTGAAGAGACGAACATCTCATGCCTACGTACCCACAAAGTGCAATGCGAGATCAAAACCCCGTAGTTCGTGGTACAAATTGTGAAAAGGAAAATGAGTTGAATTGATTTTAAAATGTAAAGATAAGTCGTCATTCTTTAGCGAATAATTCCGCTAGAAAGAATGAATCATATCTAAACACAAAAAGGTTAAAAGAAACGTGCACGAGGGCACAAAAGCAATTGAATGAGTTTTGAAAGTTTTTTAAGTTTTTGAGAAAAGAAAGTTTCGATATGCTTATGTGGTTTAGCATTTATTAAAGAAATGAAATGAAAAGGTAAAAGCACATGACCGAAGTCAAGGTTTGATTGAGAAAATGTTTGAAGTTTGAAAACAAGAAAGTTTTTGAAAAGAGGAAGGAGATTTGAAAATTGAAGAAGATAGGAAGAGATGAAGGGACTACCCTAAAACTTTGAAAATAAAAGCTAAAGGAAGAATGATCAAACCGTATGGCAAGCACTCTTGAAAAAATCGGATTTCCATCTTCATAATCAAGTAAACTCAACCGGAGCCAAAGTCTTCAATCCATAACAAATGAGCAAAGGGATGATCCTAGAATCTAGGTCCGAAACTCCAAGTCTCAAGCTAGGGATAGTAACCATAGTCCGAAATTAAAAGTCACCCATTTTTTAGATGTTTAATCCGTTATTAGTGTTTTTTGTATCCAAATGGACAAAGGAAAAAAAAAATAACAAGCAACAATAATATATACAATAAACAATATGATGAATGAATATAGAAGCATAATAAGAGAGGTAAGGAACGAGAGATTAAAATAAAAGGATAAGGTGCGAGAGATTTAATTAAATGTTAGTATATTCACATTATTATAATATTTACAATATAAAATGGTATGATGAACTTAATCAAGCACAACCACAAAAAAATAACAAAATCGAGGCAACCGGATCCAAGTGGATCATAATCCGAATCGGGACAACTTTAGGTCTATGTTAAGCAATCTCCGAGTAATTTACGGAGTAATTACCCTACAAATGAGGCCGGCCACCACTAATTAAAGTGGAAAATATTCGTGTTAATACATGTTAGAGAAACGATATTATGAATCGTTCTCCGAAAACATGCCACACTAAAAGAAAGAGAACGGTCTAATCTTAATCAAGATTATCGTTGAATTTATCAAAAAGCAACCTATCACGATCGCAAAGTATGGAGAATGATCCAAATGATCATTCATCCATAGATTTGAAATAATGAAGATTAAACTCTTCGAAATTCAACAATCTCGAATCGGAGATTGTCATCGACTAAAAATAAAAGAAGGATGAAGAAAAATGACTCTAAAAAAAATAGATCCATAACAAAAAGAAATTAAAATATTTTTTAATTCTTTTCTTAAAACTCTTTTCTCTAAATTGTTTCTAAAAAAAAGTTTCTAAATCTTTTCTTAAAATAAATTTTCTAAACTTCTTTTCTAAGACTTTTTAAATCTTCATATACAAAAGATAGAATGTAAAACAAAATTTATTTAAAATCCATAAAGAAACAAATCCAAATTGAAGCAAAAAGAATTAAGAGAATGGGGAGATAAACGCAACATTGAGGTGTAGCATTAGCAAGTGGATTTTAACATCCTTTAAGGCCCAAACCTCATCCCATATCATTTAACATAATTGAAAAATAAAAGAGAAAAAAAAAGTCAATAGAAAAATTGTGAGAAAAACGCAGTACACTCTTCTTCTTCCCTAAGTGCCGTCGACACTGTTCTTCTTCTTCTTTTTCACCGTCAAAACAAAAAAAAAACACTATGAACTCTCCGCTTCTAAATCTCAGAAAGGTAAAACACAAAAAAATCAATTCCTCTCTTCAACCTTGCTAGCATTTCTCTCTCAACACAACAACAACAAAAAGTCATTACAAAGAATTTCCGCCATCACCGCTACCTCTGTTTTTTCTCGAAGTCTTGTCACGAAACCCAGAGAATTACGCAATCCTCTTCTTCCATTCAAGATCACAGATATGAAGTGTTTGGCTTTGGATATTTGTAAGTTATTGATATAAAAGAGGATCAAGGGTTTGAATTAGTGATGAAATTGAAATTGAAGCTCTGATTTTATGGTTTGGCAGGGGTTTCAGAGGCTCTCAAAGCTTGGAGGATTAAAGGAAGAATGAATTGGTTTTATAGAGGATTGGTGAGGATTTGTGATTGCCGTTTAAAGCTCATTTTCCGCGTTTGGACGCTGTGCAAAGAATCTCGTGTTCTCGTTCGCGAGCTGCGTTTTGTGCTATCCGCCCTTGCGTTTCGATTGCTTTTTTCGTTTTATTGCTACTGGATTTTTGCGTTTCAATGTTTGCATGTTCTTGCGTTTTGCTCTTTGAACATTGCGTTTTGATTTTATTTTTTCAGGTGCGATGCGTGCCTTTGGCTGCAGCGTGAAGCTGGGCAAGGTTTTGTTGTTCGTTGGCTTTGGTGAAGGCTTGTTGGCTGAAGCTTTGATGTGCTGGATTTTCGTACGGCTGAAGTTTTGGATGTGTTTACGGCGTAGGCTGTTGTTGGCTAGCACGTGAGGAGTTGTGGAATTGGCAAGCTTTTTGGGTATTTGGCTGGAAATGTAGAGTGAAGGCTTGGAATGGTATGGTCACGTGGGACTTGAAGAAATTGACTGTGGGAGTATGTGAATCATTGTGAGTTTATGAAGATGGGCCAATGGGCCTCTAATTTTTCCAACTTAATTTGTTCACAAGAAAAAATGAAAGATGGCTAAGAATATTGAACTTGATAATAAAAAAAAAGTATTTAGAATAAAAAATTAGATATTTGGTAAAAAATAATATTTGAAAAAAATGGGAATGAATGGAAATTGGTTAAAAGAAAAAAATGGTAATTCGAGATAATCGGACTAAAAAAAATGGTTTATGGATCGAATTGTTAAAAACATAGAAGTGGATATGGAATTGGATAACTGGTGAAATCGATAATGGGTTTGAATGATATATGGACATGGGAAAAATTGAAATATGGACAATGGTTTAGAAATAAATGGATAGAAAATAATTGGAAAATAGAAGTATGGCCGGAAAAAAAATGGTAACTAGAAAGAAACGTGTCTGAATCGGACAAATGGATGAAATAATGATTTTTAAACCCACAACCAATTCCTGATTTTTTCTTGCACAAGCCACTGATAAAATGAACACAGTTATTTCCGAACCAATGAATAAATCACCACTTCAACCACAAATCACTGAAATTGTCTGTAAATTGCCCTGATAAATTTGAGGAAAATAAATCCAACAACGAATCATTGATGAACTGATGGACATTGAATATTCAAAACAAACTTCTCACAGAATACTGCCCAATAACTGATGACTTCGTACATAACAAAGTCCTAAACTTTGCATACGCACTGTCTGAAAAATGAACCACCGACACAAGTAACTTGCAGTTGAATAATCTTTTGATAGTTTGACCAAGATTAGGTCAAATGTCCATCTGAATCAAATCGTGACCGAACAAACGCCTTTGAATTGAAAATCACAGCCTTATCTTTTACATCCTGCAATACAGAAGAAGAAGAAGAAGCAACTGCAACATATTTTTTTTGTATTTTGGGTTAGAAGTCAGTAAAATATGAACCAATAACAGAAATTAAACAAGGTGATCCTCTGCAAGACAAAGACCTGCACCTGAAAAAGATACATGAACCAGTGCGTGATCTTGTTTGTATGCGAAATGCAGATGAGATGCGAAAAATCTTAGGGTCAAAAATTAGGGTCTGACAGATGCCCCTATTTAAGTTTCTTCAATCCAGAGATAATGAAGATCGAAATCTTCGTTTCGACAAGATGGAAGATACTTAAATATCAAAAAAACCCAATTTTTGATCCTAAGATGCCAAAAACTGGAATGAAATGAAATGAACGATGTGAAATGATATGAAGATGATATGGAAATGATATAAAGCAAATGAAACTGTTTATGGAAGCAAATGAAAATAATGAAAGCACATGAAATGTGATGAGAAAATATGAAATGATATGAAATGCAGAGAAAATATGTGACAGCAATATGAAATAGTATGAGAAAATTTATGAGATGATATGAAATGTATCTGGAACCAAATGAAATGCAGAGAAAAATCCGCGAAGGACAAGACGACACATGAAAAAGAATAAATGCTGGGGATAAGGAGCATAAGACTCCGACGGGAAAAACAACACGCTAGAGGCCAACACATGGCTCAGCCGAGATGAAAATGTCCAAGAATGGCAATTGGACAGAAATGATCACAACATCCAGGAATGGCACTAAATGAGGTGAGAAAAGTCCCGAAAAAGTACACTAGAAGCATCCAAGGATTACATGACTGACTTTGATAGAGATATCCGAGAATGGCAATCGGAAAAGGGTAATCACAACATCTGAGAATAGCAATCAGATGAAAATGTGAAACTCAACATTCAGGAACAACACTGAATGAAATGGGAAAAAATTCGGGAAAGCACATCAACTCAATGATGACTACAACATGAAAATCCGAGAATGGCAATCGGAAGGAATGCAATCACAACATCTGAGACTGGCAGTCAGATAGAATGCGAATCACAATATTCAGGAACAGAACTGAATGAGATGGGGAAAAAAAGGTTCGGGACAGTACATCAAATCAATGATGACTTCACTATGGACATCCGAGAATGGCAATCGGAAGGAAATGATCACAACATCCGAGAATAGCAATCAGATAAAATGTGAATCACAACATTCAGGAACAGAACTGAATGAGATGGGAAAAAAGTCGGGAAAGCACATCAACTCAATGATGACTCCAACATGAAAATCCGAGAATAGCAATCGGAAGTGAAGTGATCACGACATCTGAGAATGGCAATCAGATAACATGAATCACAACATTCAGGAACAGAACTGAATGAAATGGGAAAATTCAGGAAAACACATCAACTCAGTGATGATTCCAACATGAAAATCCGAGAATAGCAATCGAAAGTGAAGTGATCACGACATCTGAGAATGGCAATCAGATAAAATGTGAATTACAACATTCAGGAGCAGGATTGAATGAAATGGAAAAAGGTCCGGGACAGTACATCAAATCAATGATGACTTCACTATGGACATCCGAGAATGGAAATCAGATAAAAGGGTGTAGTATTTGAGAAGAAGTAACAAGTAGGTGAAGAAAAAGTTCTGGAGAGACAGACAAATGCCAAGTAAATTGGACTTTGACCAAAAAGTAAGAAGTTGAAAACAAACAAGACTTCGAGAAATGCATATGAGGACTAAAACACTCAGTATGCAGACATTTACAAAAATGGGGACTAAACCACCCACGGACACGCATAATAAGGACTAAAACACTCAAATATGCAAAGGTAAACGAAAACTGGGGAATAACACACCCGAGAAAATGCATAATGAGGACTAAAACACTCAAATATGCAAACATAGACAAGACTGGGGAATAACACACCCAAAGAGATAATATGAGAGAAAATGCTGACAACCAGTTTAGACTCTTAGAGGAGTGAAAAGATGAAAGACTGATTCCTCAACACAGAAAATCACTGTCATTCTGCTCGAACATTAGAGATGCTTCTACTGAACAAATCTCTGTCACACCAGCAAACTGTATCAAGTTGAAAATCTTTTTGAGAGAAGTCACGCAAAGCTGCTTGGGGATTTTTGAAGAAAAATTGCCCCAAGTTCAATGACTGACGAAGGTAAACTGATAATGGATTCAGTTCTTGAAATGAATGCTGAGAAAATACATTGATCATAGCTTCAGTTCTTGAGATGAATGTTAAGAGGATAACCCAGTATGACACTTGCAGAGAATCTTCTAACTAACCAATATCTGAGAATAACTTGCACTGAGCAATAACTCTTGAAACAATAGGAACTGAGAAAAACTTGCCCCTTGGTAGGATCACTGACCAAGTTTCTCAACTGTTTGAAAATTCCTTGATGGAGATAGTTTATTTGCAAATAAAAAATGTTTGTACAAACTTGGTAACTTTAATGCAAAGTTCAATGCAAAGTTTGAAATCAAGAATCATTTTTGAATGAAATTTATTAATGTAAAGTAAATGAAAACATTGCCAAAACACGGCAGTTGAGACAAAATTAAATATAAAGAAAAGGTAAGAAAACAAATGATTGGTAAAGAACTTGGGAGTCAGTTTACGCAACCTCGTTGTAGTATGCCTTTCAAAAGAAAACTGGATTCAATTAGGACTTTTGAAGGTTGTAACGTGGTCTGGTTCACGGTTATGAAACAAAGGATATAGGCTCAAAATTTATTTGTACCCAACCCAACTTCGTGATAAACTCTAGTCCTACATTCAAATAATTCAGTCTATGCATTCAAGTTCCAAGACATTTGGGATTGCACAGATGAAGATAGTTCGTAAGCCAAAGGATTTTTGAGATAGTAGTCACATCTTTCCCTTTGTTATTTTCAATGAGGACCTTGGTCAACTCAACTTGCTTTTGCTGAGGATTTTGATGACCTCTTGACAAATATTTCTTTTTATTATCCCTATCTTTTTCCTGAACTGTGTCATTTGACCTTACAGCCAGCGGGATGCCCCCTAGTTTTTTCCTAAGTCTCCTTCATAGGTTTTGACTTAGCGGGCTTTAAATTTTTTCAATATCATTTTTTTGAAAGATAATGACTGTATGGCTTAACGGTTACGATGAACCATCATTGGCTTTTGAATTGAGAAACATCTTCAACACTTCTTGATGTGTGTGAAGGAAAGCTTTAGATTACAACCTTTATTGAAAGGTGTCTTGAATGATTCTCTTGTACTTGAATGTACATTTGAATTAATTGAGAACTACCCATCCCCGGTTAAAATTGAGGGTTTTTTCAAATAGAAAGAAACTCCAACTTCAAGGCTCAAAGGGGTTGACAAAGGATTAACTTCCTTATTTCTCCAGTGTTTAGGATTTTGAAACAATGCCTGTATATCATCAACCAAGTCTTAATTGAAAGCATATCAACCACAGTTATGGGTATCTCGTTTTCATCATCCTCCCTCCAATCATTGTAAAAACTTTGAGAAAAGATAAATGAACTTGAAATGTAAAGCATAAAGATGCAAATAGTAAATGAAATTGAATCAAAACAAAGCAATGTTCATTTCATTAAAATCAACATGAAAGTACAAACAAGCTTAAAAGTAAACAACTTAATATGATTGAAGAAAATTGCAAACATAAAGAAATAATGACCTAGTGATCCATCAACAACAAGGATGAGTTGTCCCGTCTGATATTCTGTTCTTGAAGAAATTTTGACAGTTGAAGTCTTCTAGAAGATTCACTTCCCAAGCTTCGGTAAAGGATTGTTGATAACATTGGGATTAAGGTCATTAAAGTAAAGGATGTTGTTCCTGATAAGTTCTTGCACTTTAGCCTTCAGTGCAAAGCAATGCTCTAAATCATGACCAGTTCCACCTTGATGAAACTCACAGCGAAGATCCGATCTATAACCAACTGGAAGAGGATTTGGAACAGGAGGCGGAGGCCTAGTAATAATTAAACCTTTCTCAACCAAGGAAGGAAACAATTCAGTGTAAGACATCGGAATAGGATCAAAGTTTGGCCTATTGCGATACTGATTTTGTCCAGCAGCAGGATGAGGAACCTGAGCTTGAGCTCGAATCTGAACTTGAGCTTGAGCTGGTCGAGCTTGACCTTGAGCTTGAGTTTGAGCAGGTTGAGTTTTAACAACAGGAGCAACTGCAGCTACGTATGGTTGAACATATCGTTGTTGTGGGCGATAAGGCATTCTCTCAATTGAAACAGCATAAGCATCACCATCTCTTCTCTTGTGAGGATTCCCAAAAGATTTTCTTGCAGCATTAGGAGCTTCAGAATTGGTAATCTTATCTTTCTTGATACCTTCCTCTAGTCTTTCTCCAATAGTGACTAGGTCAGAAAAACCAGATGAAACACTTCCTACCATTTTCTCCCAAAAGAACGGTTTAAGAGTGTCCATGAACAAACCAGTTAATTCTTTTTCAGGCAAAGGTGGTTCCACTTGAGCAGCTAGCTCTCTCCAACGCTGAGCGTACTCCTTGAATGATTCTTTCTCTTTCTGTGACATGTTTTGAAGTTGACGACGGTCAGGCGCCATGTCCAGATTGTACTTATACTGTCTTACAAAAGTATCAGATAAATCTTTCCAGCTTCGAATATGACTCTTCTCGAGTCCAACATACCACTTCATGGATGCACCACTCAAACTATCTTGAAAACAGTGAATAAGCAGCTTGTCATCTTTGGCATGCGCAACCATTTTGCGACAATACATCAGCAGATGAATCTTTGGACAAGTATGACCATTGTACTTCTCAAATACAGGAACTTTGAACTTATCAGGAAGAACCAAGTCAGAAACCAAACACATGTCTATCGCAGCAGAACCAAAGACATCTTTTCCTTCTAGACCTCTTACCCTCTTCTCAAGAGTCAAACATTGCTCTCTAACTTCATCCATATATCCAGGTTCACCCTGACTTTCAGCTTGTGGACCAGCAGCTTGGTACAAGAAAGGAGAATTCTGATAAGTAATCTGAGCAGTAGTATGCATAACGGGTTGAGGTTCAGCAAAAGTCGGAGCTGAAAAGCCTGGCACAACAGATGGACCACCTATTTGAGCAGTAGCAGAAACTGGCACATAATCTGGAGGTAACCCATATTCTGGCCAAGTAGAATCTGGTTGTTGAACAACAGGAGGATCAACAACGGCAGTAAAAACTTCAGAGATAACAGTCCTTTGAGGTGGTTCACCTCGAGCAATCAAAACTTGCATCATTCAGTGAGCTTGGTCATACCGACCTTCAACTCATCAATTTCCATTCGAACTTCCATATTATGCTGTTCTTGGCGTTCCATTCTCAATCTAATAGCTCTTCATCTGTTAGCAGCTCTAGTACCGTATTTGTGATGAGGAGTCAGCTTGACGGATCAACAGACAACTGAGGAAAGAAACAACCGGGATGAGTTCCCACACAACTCGGATGAACGCAAGAATATGCGAGGATGCAATGATATGCAATGTTCACTTCCATTTTCAGAGAAACAAATCGATTATTGCAAACATGATCAACATCGAAAATACTGTCATGAAAAATCTTGACAAAAAGGAATATTTACTTTTTTTTAATATTTCCAATAATCGGAATTGTTTTCCTTGAAAAATGGTTGTGATAATGACCATGATGAATATGTAGATGCAACAAACACAAACAAGATCACGCAAAACACATAGGTTCAAAGGTTCGAATCACGAGCATGGAGTCATGGTAACAGAACACCAACCCACACAGGTATGTACTAAGGTTTATCTTCATTGTACCTGCAAAAAACCAGAAGGGTGCTAACAGAGGTTCCCGGAGTTAACAGTCATCTTTAGAATATCATCGGTACGTTGGATTACTCTCCAACCGATAATATTCTTAAAATAGACCTCGTCCGAGTGTAGTATCGCGTGACAACCACCTTAAGTTTACACTCAGATAGTTTCCGCACTACGTTCCTAAATTAGCTTAGATTGGTTAAGGGTTCTACGGTCCTCAGTATGATCAGCTCAAGGTCGGAAAATAATGCCACGTACGATTACTCGTCATGACATTGATAGTCCAAGAGAGCCTAACATAGTGGAGATTATCAAATTGATATTGCTTTGGACTACTCCATCGCATATCGCTTCGAATATCGTCGTCCTATCATAAGTTCCACTCAGATCCGGGTTAGAATCTATCTCACAGAAGATCACCAAAACAGAACAACCAAGTAACAAGCAAATCAAACTAAAGCAGTAAATAAATCAAAGTAGGCCGAATCCACTTAGAGATTGACTCCCCAGCAGAGTCGCCACTTTTCTGTAGCAGTAAAATCATGAGTGTAATCTATTGATTAACTTCACTCAATATACACAGAGTCGCCACCGCGCTTTTATTTATTCCCAAATGGAAAAAGGTAAAAGAACTAACAAAACCTTAACGAACCTCAAAAGCTAAAGAGCTAAGAGAATCAAACAGAGAATGGGTACGGGGATTGGTTACAAATCGGGAAGGTTTTAAGCACCCGACTTGTCCGTGGTACTCCACGGGAACCCTTTGAAATGTTTACTGCATTTTTTGGTTTGAAATGGTTTGCTTGAAAAAAGATTGAAGAGATGAGAAGAAGAATGTTTTTTAAGATTTTAGTGTTTGAAGAGACGAACATCTCATGCCTACGTACCCACAAAGTGCAATGCGAGATCAAAACCCCGTAGTTCGTGGTACAAATTGTGAAAAGGCAAATGAGTTGAATTGATTTTAAAATGTAAAGATAAGTCGTCATTCTTTAGCGAATAATTCCGCTAGAAAGAATGAATCATATCTAAACACAAAAAGGTTAAAAGAAACGTGCACGAGGGCACAAAAGCAATTGAATGAGTTTTGAAAGTTTTTTAAGTTTTTGAGAAAAGAAAGTTTCGATATGCTTATGTGGTTTAGCATTTATTAAAGAAATGAAATGAAAAGGTAAAAGCACATGACCGAAGTCAAGGTTTGATTGAGAAAATGTTTGAAGTTTGAAAACAAGAAAGTTTTTGAAAAGAGGAAGGAGATTTGAAAATTGAAGAAGATAGGAAGAGATGAAGGGACTACCCTAAAACTTTGAAAATAAAAGCTAAAGGAAGAATGATCAAACCATATGGCAAGCACTCTTGAAACAATCGGATTTCCATCTTCATAATCAAGTAAACTCAACCGGAGCCAAAGTCTTTAATCCATAACAAATGAGCAAAGGGATGATCCTAGAATCTAGGTCCGAAACTCCAAGTCTCAAGCTAGGGATAGTAACCATAGTCCGAAATTAAAAGTCACCCATTTTTTAGATGTTTAATCCGTTATTAGTGTTTTTTGTATCCAAATGGACAAAGGAAAAAAAAAATAACAAGCAACAATAATATATACAATAAACAATATGATGAATGAATATAGAAGCATAATAAGAGAGGTAGGGAACGAGAGATTAAAATAAAAGGATAAGGTGCGAGAGATTTAATTAAATGTTAGTATATTCACATTATTATAATATTTACAATATAAAATGGTATGATGAACTTAATCAAGCACAATCACGAAAAAATAACAAAATTGAGGCAACCGGATCCAAGTGGATCATAATCCGAATCGGGACAACTTTAGGTCTATGTTAAGCAATCACCGAGTAATTTACGGAGTAATTACCCTACAAATGAGGCCGGCCACCACTAATTAAAGTGGAAAATATTCGTGTTAATACATGTTAGAGAAACGATATTATGAATCGTTCTCCGAAAACATGCCACACTAAAAGAAAGAGAACGGTCTAATCTTAATCGAGATTATCGTTGAATTTATCGAAAAGCAACCTATCATGATCGCAAAGTATGGAGAATGATCCAAATGATCATTCATCCATAGATTTGAAATAATGAAGATTAAACTCTTCGAAATTCAACAATCTCGAATCGGAGATTGTCATCGACCAAAAATAAAAGAAGGATGAAGAAAAATGGCTCTAAAAAAAATAGATCCATAACAAAAAGAAATTAAAATATTTTTTAATTCTTTTCTTAAAACTCTTTTCTCTAAATTGTTTCTAAAAAAAAAGTTTCTAAATCTTTTCTTAAAATAAATTTTCTAAACTTCTTTTCTAAGACTTTTTAAATCTTCATATACAAAAGATAGAATGTAAAACAAAATTTATTTAAAATCCATAAAGAAACAAATCCAAATTGAAGCAAAAAGAATTAAGAGAATGGGGAGATAAACGCAGCATTGAGGTGTAGCATTAGCAAGTGGATTTTAACATCCTTTAAGGCCTAAACCTCATCCCATATCATTTAACATAATTGAAAAATAAAAGAGAAAAAAAAAGTCAATAGAAAAATTGTGAGAAAAACGCAGTACACTCTTCTTCTTCCCTAAGTGCCGTCGGCGCTGTTCTTCTTCTTCTTTTTCACCGTCAAAACAAAAAAAAACACTATGAACTCTCCGCTTCTAAATCTCAGAAAGGTAAAACACAAAAAAATCAATTCCTCTCTTCAACCTTGCTAGCATTTCTCTCTCAACACAACAACAACAAAAAGTCATTACAAAGAATTTCCGCCATCACTGCTACCTCTATTTTTTCTCGAAGTCTTGTCACGAAACCCAGAGAATTATGCAATCCTCTTCTTCCATTCAAGATCACAGATATGAAGTGTTTGGCTTTGGAGATTTGTAAGTTATTGATTTAAAAGTGGATCAAGGGTTTGAATTAGTGATGAAATTGAAATTGAAGCTCTGATTTTATGGTTTGGCAGGGGTTTCAGAGGCTCTCAAAGCTTGGACGATTAAAGGAAGAATGAATTGGTTTTATAGAGGATTGGTGAGGATTTGTGATTGCCGTTTAAAGCTCATTTTCCGCGTCTGGACGTTGTGCGAAGAATCTCGTGTTCTCATTCGCGAGCTGCGTTTTGTGTTATCCCCCCTTGCGTTTCGATTGCTTTTTTCGTTTTATTGCTACTGGATTTTTGCGTTTCAATGTTTGCGTGTTCTTGCGTTTTTCTCTTTGAACATTATGTTTTGATTTTATTTTTTCAGGTGCGATGCGTGCCTTTGGCTGCGGCGTGAAGCTGGGCAAGGTTTTGTTGTTCGTTGGCTTTGGTGAAGGCTTGTTGGCTGAAGCTTTGATGTGCTGGATTTTCGTACGGCTGGAGTTTTGGATGTGTTTACGGCGTAGGCTGTTGTTGGCTAGCACGTGAGGAGTTGTGGAATTGGCAAGCTTTTTGGGTATTTGGCTGGAAATGTAGAGTGAAGGCTTGGAATGGTATGGTCACGTGGGACTTGAAGAAATTGACTGTGGGAGTATGTGAATCATTGTGACTTTATGAAGATGGGCCAATGGGCCTCTAATTTTTCCAACTTAATTTGTTCACAGGAAAAAATGAAAGATGGCTAATGTAACACGGTGGGAGAACTGACTTTAGTTAAATGTTGCGGATAGCAAGAGTCGCCACCGACTTTTATTTTATCCAAAGGAAAGGGCATAAAAGAACAGGAAAGACCTTAAAAGATTTTTGAGTTCGAGGGTAGGTTATACAAAGGGAAGGTGTTAGCACCCTTTATATCCATGGTTATCCATGGGCTCTTAGTTACTTAGCTCACTTTAAACTGTTTTGAGAAAATGTGTAGTGTGTGATTAGAAACTTTCTTAAGCACTTTATAATGATCCTTGTATGGATATATATAAAGACTTTGTTTTGAAAATTTGTTTGAAAATGTGAAGTGTTTATGAAATGTTTTTGAATGAGTGAGCAAGTACTTAAGAGGAACCTACCCTAATTTGAATCTTTACTGTTCTTAAATGTTCTTTCAATGGTAAGACTATCCCTATCATTAAGGAATAGGTAGTCATTACCTTGGATGTTATGAGGGACAAGTGAAGGGTCATCTGTGTTTAGGCAACTGTAAGGTGTCTTAGCAATACGAAGGGACTTATCATCTTTTATTCGAAGGGACAAGATCATTTACCGTAGGCAACATCGAAGGGACTTGATCTTATAATCTTAAAGGGACTTGATGATATTTTATGAAAATGGACTTTGCTTTAAGACACCTTACTTGACCTTGAAAATAGGCAACATGAGAGGTAACCTTAGAAAGTGTAGGATGACTGTCGCTCCCGGGATTTTCATCCTAGTACAAACGCGAAAGTGGCGCGGAAAGGTTAGAGTCGCCAGCCAGACATTTTTATCCCGAAAGAATGGGAAAGGTAATGTTGCACAAACCTAAGGAAGAAGGAAAGGACGAGGCCTGGCGAACCAAAGATCTGAGTTCGGGAGTCGGTTACGACCTGGGAAGGTATTAGCACCCCAGATCGTCCGCCGTACCCGACGGGATCCACGCTTGCTTGCTTGTTTCAAAGGGTGAGAAATAAAGTTGCTGCTGAATAAAACCGCTAACTGGAATGGAAATGAGAAAGGAATAAGAAGAGAGAAAATGAGAATAAAAGGGGAAATGTAGGGAAAATAAAGAATGTGCTCGAACGGGCCCTACCCCGCTGCCTACGTACCTCATCGGGATAATGAGGATCAGAGTCGACGTAGTTCGTCTAACCAAGGCGGGAACTATTTGTTTGTGTTTTTTACAGCTGGAACTGCGTATGTCTATGCTCAGGTGTTGCAGGCTCGTCTGGTACGAGTGCGTTTACCGTCTTGCATGCGAGACAAGTCGCCGCGAGTTCGCGTTGTGAGTGAATGAGATGAGAAAAGAAGTTCCCGCAGGATAGTCGCTTATTGTTTGTTTTTGGTCTTTTAAGAGAAATGTTTTGAATTTTTGTTTGTGAACTGTCTTGTACTAAGACCTATCCATCGCGGGAAGTATTTACACCTCGCCCCGAAACAGGACGCGTATAAACACTCCGCAACAAAGTCTCGTGTCGTACAAGATTGTTCGGTTTTTTCTTATTAAGTATTTTATTGCTTTTCTTTTGAGATGAGAAAGAGAAAGACTCAAGTTGATAAAAGGACAAACTAAGGGGAACTAAGACACAACCCTAATTTATTTATTATGCACAAAGGGATCCTAGTGGTTAGTGAGGTTTTCTAATCCTAATGGGCAAAAGGAAAAGAAAGAAGAAATAGGATACAACTTACTTCCTAAGGAAGGTAAGTTGATCCTAACAAGGGGCAATCCTACCAAACACAACTATGGAAGGAAAAAATGAGAAAAATGCATAAAAGAAATGCATAGAAAATAAAGGATAAAGTGGAGTAAACTTACCTCAATCTTCCCCACTACAAAACAAGTGATTAGTGCACATTTTTATTAAAAAAAATAAGGCAAACACACATTAATTAAATCCTAATTAAATTTGGACCTAAACTAGACCCTATTTTGATTCTAAAGGAACTAGAAAAACTAAGACAAAAATACAGCACCTATTACAGCCCTTATGCAAAACAACAGCTATGAAATGCAAAATCCAGAATTGATTATTTTCATTTTTTTAATGCACAAATTCAATTAAAGATGTACTAAACACATCACAAACATGCATTTAAACATGGATCAACATACATAAATGCAAGAACATGAACATTTTGGAATGATTATGCAAGCATGCATCTCATGAATTATGCAACAAGTAAATGCACAAAGTAGCACCTAAACATGCATATGAACATGATGATCTTTGATTATGAACATGCAACATGATTGCTCAACAAACATACTAAACTCAATGCAAAATTCAGAATTAAATTGATGCATATGACATGATAAAGTATGCAACCAAATGCAACCAAATGCACCTACATACATGATTATGTGAAATGCAACATATCTTGATATAATGGAAATGCAAAAGTGATTTAATGCAATGCCAACATGTAAAACAGAATGCAACATGATTATTATGTGTCAAACAATGCACAAACATGGTAACAACATGCAAGAATTTAAGCTATGCACAAAGAAGCACAAAAACGCATAAAACGCAACATAAACGGAATCGTGTCGAAACGACTCGAAATGGGGAGACTAGCTACTGGAAATGGACCCAAAAATTCCCTAAAATCACTACCTAAACATACATGAACATGAGAGGCACTAGAACTTAGGGCCAAGCAATCAACTAAACCAAGAATCCAAAAATTCACAGCGTTAACCGGTTAACCATATAGGTTAATCGGTTAACAGACCCAAAACAGAAGCAATTTGGCCAAAAACGCATGTGTTAACCGGTTAACCATATGCGTTAACCGGTTAACACTGAACAGAGTTGAAAAAAAGCTTTTAAAAAAAGTGCTTTTGGCCACAAACTTGCTTCTAGACAATCCTAACATACCTAGGGACATGCTACCACTAATTTCTACTTATTCGGAGCTTATCTACATATGATAAAACCTATATCTATTAACACTCTAAATACTAATTCAACAAAAATCCCAAAAATGCAAACAACACATAATCGAACGGAATTAATTCAAGCAAAACGAAAAGCACTTAAAGAATGCCGAAACGGCGAGATGAAGAGAATAACTTAAAGAAGAAGTGATTAAGATCACCAACCTACGAAGCGGAGGATTGCTTCGGTGATTGTTGCAAGTATCGAAGCTTGAATCGAAAAGAAAACCGAAAACCGAGAAACCGCAAAATAAATGCGTTCTTGATGCTTGAATCTTTACACACTTCCGATAAGCCGAAATCTTCAACAAAATCACTAGCTTCTTCTTCCACGATCCACAATTAATGGAGGTTGGAGGCTTAAGCTTCAAGATCTTCAAGTTTCAATGTGAAACTTGAAGAGCTTATTTGAAAAAGCTTTGGTGAAAGGGAGAGGAAAAGTGAGAGAGAAAAAGTGATTATGGAAGTGAAAAATTTGGAATTGTGGGAACCTCTCTCAAGGAAGTGATTAATGGTTATATAGAGATTAGGCTAGGAGCTAGGTTTGGGTTTGGGGCCCAAAAATTAGGTTTGGGATCCAAAATTAGGTTTGGAAGTTAGTTAGGGTTAGGGTTGGAAAAGGGAATATTCCTTGGAATATTCCTTGGAATATTCCTTGGAACACTCTAGAAGATGGTGGAAGGTGGTGGAAGTTTCCAAGGGAAATGGAGTGGAATTGAAGTGGAAAAATGAGATGGAAAGAATGAAAGGAAGTGTGGAAAGAAAGTGGAAGGAAAGGTGGAGGGAAATGGTGAAACTAACTACCTTTCAAATGATTTTCTTTGATTTTTTTTCATGATTCCTCCATCGTTTCTTGACCAAATTTGAACCATAGGATAATTGTAACCCTAATTTCATGATCTCGATCTTAAAAGTCCGGAGTCGATCCCTTTTTACCTAGCTCGATTGCCGTTTCTTCGATTCTTCGATTTTCCGTCGTCCGGCCAGTCGAACCCCTTCCAAAATGAATTTGTGGACGAGATTTGAACCCTAGGCACTTGACATCATATATAAGTCAAAGAAATCCACTTCGACTCAAAAATTTATGCGGAAAACCCCGTAGAAATGAAACCCTAATTCGACTTTTTTCCCTCAAGAAGAATTGCACTGCTTGCCTCCTTCAATCAAACCAAAATTTCCCATGACTTGTGGCTTCAAGTGAAGACTTGTGGGATATCGTGGACCCTTTGCACAAGGTTGAGAAGCTTTGCGGCCCTTCGGTAGCCTCTTCATAACTTTCGGTTGCTCCGATCATTGATCACATACCCACGCCTCGGCTATGCTATATATGATGCAATGTTTTTGGTTATTTATGAATCTATATGTGCAAAATGCTATGCAAAATGCTGAGGAAATGAGAGGGCAAATTTTGAGGTATTACAGCTGCCCCTATTCAATCAACTGCAGACCTGAACGGATAATTGCAACAGCTTTTAGACGTTCAAGGTATGGAGTGATTGAATACTCAAATAAAACCTGAAAATTTGAACTCAGGATACTGGAAATGCCATCTGCCCATTTATTTATATATATCTTTTCCGTTTTTGACCTCTGAATAGGCAGCAGAAAAAAAAAATGAAACAAGTGGAAATAATGCTGGGAAGAATGCCATCCTCGAATGACCGATCAAAAGATCCTCGGATCTAACACGAAACCATCCTCAAATGGAGCCGCAAAGGTATACCAGCCTCGACTGATAACCACACACAAAGCTGACTTCAGACAGACTTTGCAAAAGAGACAAACTGACCTCGATCAATAAGCTCAAACAGTGAACTACTATCCTCGAATAATAGCCACACAACAAGACCAACCGCAGAAGGACTTGAAGAAACGAAATGTCATCCTCGAATGACAAGTCAAAAGATCCTCGGATCTAACACGAAACCATCCTCAAATGGAGCCGCAAAGGTATACCAGCCTCGACTGATAACCACACACAAAGCTGACTTCAGACAGACTTTGCAAAAGAGACAAACTGACCTCGATCAATAAGCTCAAAAAGTGAACTACTATCCTCGAATAATAGCCACAACAACAAGACCAACCTCGGAAGGACTTGAAGAAAAGAAATGCCATCCTCGAATGACAAATCAAAAGATCCTCGGATCTAACACGAAACCATCCTCGAATGGAGCCGCAAAGGTATACCAGCCTCGACTGATAACCACACACAAAGCTGACTTCAGACAGACTTTGCAAAAGAGACAAACTGACCTCGATCAATAAGCTCAAAAAGTGAACTACTATCCTCGAATAATAGCCACAACAACAAGACCAACCTCGGAAGGACTTGAAGAAAAGAAATGCCATCCTCGAATGACAAATCAAAAGATCCTCGGATCTAACACGAAACCATCCTCGAATGGAGACGCAAAGGTATACCAGCCTCGACTGATAACCAAACACAAAGCTGACCTCAGACAGACTTTGCAAAAGAGACAAACTGACCTCGATCAATAAGCTCAAAAAGTGAACTACTATCCTCGAATAATAGCCACAACAACAAGACCAACCGCAGAAGGACTTGAAGAAAAGAAATGCCATCCTCGAATGACAAATCAAAAGATCCTCGGATCTAACACGAAACCATCCTCGAATGGAGACGCAAAGGTATACCAGCCTCGACTGATAACCAATCACAAAGCTGACCTCAGACAGACTTTGCAAAAGAGACAAACTGACCTCGATCAATAAGCTCAAAACGTGAACTACTATCCTCGAATAATAGCCACAACAACAAGACCAACCGCAGAAGGACTTGGAGAAAAGACATGTCATCCTCGAATGACAAATCAAAAGATCCTCGGATCTAACACGAAACCATCCTCAAATGGAGCCGCAAAGGTATACCAGCCTCGACTGATAACCAAGCACAAAGAAAATTGGACAAGATGGAACGGGATCGTTGTACATAAACGAGAGCCCAAGCAAACAGGACCGTTGTACAAAACGGGAACCTGCGACGCGACTGTTGTACCAAACAAGACGCGGAATAGGTGACCAACATTGACTTGAAAAGACAAGGATGTCTGGAAAACGATATTGGTATCCTCTGTGCGGAGTACTTCAGGTTGAGAAGATGCTATAAGTCGTACATGATATACCTCAAAACTGGCCCATGCTGGCATGCATATGTTTGAATTTATGGCGTAATGCTCCATGATGATGGAAATGCTACGCTTTGGAGGATGCAAATGTAATGATGATTATGCATATGCAAATGCAAAGGATCTCCCGGAAAGGAGGCTGCAGGCATCCCAAATAGCTTGACTGGGGAGGAATAATGATCACTGCATTGATCTGATTCATCCTGGTGAGGAGGAAACAACTCTGCGGGGAAAGCTGTTAATAATTCATAGACTCTGAATAGCCGCCACTGCCAAAAATAAATTGGACTTTGAGATTGGAGCGCCAAAACCCTGCTAGAGGCGGACCCTTCTTGAACTTTGGTGGGGAGATGAGAACCTCCTGGAAACCAAAGGCATGACACTGCTGAGGAAGCAACTGCTGGGAAGGCAAACCACTCCTTATACTACTGAGAGTTGCCCCTGCCTGAGGGAAGACTTCTGCTTGGGGACGACACCCACATTCTGCTGCCTTGCTGGGAGAGATTTCAACTTCCATTTTACTGGGGATGACAGATAATGTCAATGATAAAACTTCCCGCTGAAGATAAGAGCTCAAGTTGCCACTTGCTGGGGATAAAAGATAAATCCTCTCATGTTGGGAATGAGAGATGTAAGGCGTCTCATGCTGGGGATGAGGGACGATGATACCCTTCTGATCAAGAAGTAACTTTCGCTTTGCCACACAGCTGGAGAAGGGATTGTCAATGAAGCTTGCTGATGAAATAACTCTTGAAGTACTGTGCTGACAACGGCTTTGCCCCTAGCCCTGGGTTGATAGGTTGCCAACTAATCATAAGTGAGCACTGGTTCTTTGCAATCTTCAACTCGCCTCAGATTAAGGTCCGTCAGAAGTAAATGTCTCAAGAGGATTTTACAGAAAACATGGCATATGAAATGCCTCAGTGTCTTCAAACTCTTGGAGAGATTCGTCGGATCTCGAAATAACTGCCCCAGACTGCATGGTCTATGAAAGAATTTGCCTCGCAAGGATTCATGAAGAACCTCATATCACTGTGAGATATTCTGCCCCAGTATTTTGAACCTTGGGTAGGTGCTTCTGATTAACAGTCTTCAGGAGAAAGTAACTTCTAGTGCTCTTGGGGTGGCCTGCCCCAGTACGAGCCTTGAAGTGATCACCTCTGAATGACTGTGCTTTGAAGAAAACACCCAGATCAATTGTTCTTTGAGAGATTGGATCTCGAAGTAATTGCCCCAGTTTGGCTAAAATTTGAATGCATGCATCAGACTAATGAGAGATTTGATCTCGAAGTGATTGCCCCAGTTTGGTTGAAATTTGAATAATGCTTCCGCTTGATGGCTCTTTGAGAGATTTGAATCTCGAAGTGATTGCCCCAACTTGGTTGAATTTTGAAGAAATTGCTCGACGTGATTGCCCCGGCTTAGTTGGCTCTTACCACGACTGTCGGGAAAGTCCCTACTCAATGGAGTCTTCTTGAAAAGTGCACCTCAATAGATTGTCCTTTGGAAGTTTTAGCCTTCTCAACTCGGCAAGATTAAGCTTCTGGACTGAAGTTTCGTATGTGAATTTTTTATGATGCCAAACAGATGTATGCAAGCAGAAAATGTTTATTCTAAGAATGAAAATTCTAATGCAACACACATGTCAATCTTGAAGTTTTACTGAAAAAGATGTCGCAAACCTTTGTGAGAGGATCACTGGTTAAGATTCGACATTAATTTTTTTAATAATAGAAAGCATGCACATGCAACACCAACAAAGATATTTTAACATTACTCATAGGAGTCAGGAACGCAGTCTCGTGGTAGTACGCTCTCAAAAATAACCCTGTTTCAGTTAGGACTTTTGAGGGTTGTATCGTGGCCTGGTTCACGGTTATAGAAACAAAAGATATAGGCTCGAAGTTTATTTGTGCCCACCCATCTTCGTGATGTTCTCCATTCCTATATTCAGCTAGCTTTCACAAGCGCTCACTTTTCAAAAAGGGTTTTGTGATGGTTGAGGAACCAATTACACTTACGGTTTAAGCACCACTCAGGTTGTTGTTTGGAGTCAGTCACCCCTTAGTCTTTCGTGTCTGTGCCACACGACTTTGTTCTTGTTCAAGGATCTTTCTGGTGTAATCCTTTTCGTCTTTCGCTTTTGCATTATTTGATTATCCCTAACTTTTGCCTGGACTGATTCTTGTGAATCTTTGATTGTGAAGTCCAGCGGGATGCCCTAATTTTTGCCTAAGTCGCTTGTTTTCAAGTTTCGACTTAGCGGGCTTTCTCATTCATTTTTTTTTCAATTCTTCTTTTTTTTTTTGAACAAATCGTGTGACACTGTTTATCTTGATTTCTTTGAAAGGGTCGTGACTGTCTCACTTCTTGGTTGATAAGGGATAACCATGGTTTCCGGTATTTTGACTCTTGATTGGGATAACCATTGTGGTTTCTGGTCTTTGGACCTCTTGATTTGGTACAACGAAAGGTAATGGATCCTCAGATTCGCACTCCTTTTGAAATTTGAACGCTCGGTCAAACTAACTGACGCCTACCCTGCCCCTGGGTTAAATGCAAGGGTTTTTTCATGCGAAAAGAAACTCCTACTTCAAGGCTCAAATGGGTTGGCGAGGGTCTATCTCCCTTATATCTCCGGTGTTTAGGATTTGAAACAATGCCTGTACATCGTCAACAGGGTCTTTCTCAAAAGCACACAATTAGAGATTTTTGCGTTTTCATTTCGTCATCCTCCTTAATAGAGTTTAAGCACAATAGTTGGTACTGCAATGCACATACACAAAATCATGAGTGAATACGAATGGATTACTTCAAGAAAAACATGTGCGTTATATTATGATTAACATTCAAAAACAAATAAGTTTCATGCATGCATACAAATGTTTAAACAAACAATATAAACTACAAATGAAAAATGCAGTAAAGAAGCTGAACATTGCCGTCATTGAGGAGACTTGACTCCGTATGGACTTATTGCTTCTGAAGATGCCTTTGCATATTGGGAGACCCATTTGATGAGGAGACTTTAATATGTGAGCAGACTTTCTGGCATGATGACCTTTGAGTCGATCAAATTCTGGACCTTGTCTTCACCTTTGCCTCTGAAAGACTTGCAATCTTCAATTAAAAGGCCAGGTGCCCCAGAATGATAGTCATACTTGGCATTGAAACCCCAAAGGAAACTTTGTCGAAGATGATCCTGATGCAATTAGCTCAACCCCTCCGAATTTGCGTAAATGATGAAACTTGTTGCACGTACGACATCGGAATATGATCAAACTTCTTCTCAAGTTGTTTTGGACCTTACCCGTATTCTCTGCCCGCTAGGATTCTCTTGGGAAGCTCCGGTCAGATGCTGACAAATGACATCTGGAGGGAAAAGGTTGATAAAGTTAATAGATAAGGTTGCTCGGAAAGATCTTGCACGATCTCCTGCCTACGTATCTCCATTGACCCAAGACCAATGAAGAATCAGAGCGACGTAGTTCCCCTCAACAGGGATGAAAATAGCTTCATTCAAAATTTCCATAACCAAACTCATCTGAGTCTTCATCTGGTTTACTTCTTGTTTCAGCAGTTTCTGGTTTTGAAATAAAGCTTATACCTCGGCCCTGAATGGCCTCAGCTGGGTCTTCCTTTAGGTTACCACCGCCCGGAGTTGCTTCAAATATATACCTTGATAACTATGATTCAATTTGTCCATTCTGATGAGAAATCAAGTCAGGAAAGGAATTTGTCTCTGAACACCTGTCAAGAATGCAAGGATGTATGCAAATGCCATGTTCAGTTATTTCTAAGGAATCTATTTGCTTTGATTCAAGTTTTGACACAGAAAAAAAAATCCAACAGCATGATTCAGATATGTGACCCTCGGAAATAACTGAACATGTGTGCTAGAATGCTATGATGTTATGTATGCAGCAGGCATGTGATCAATGGTCTGATGTTGGTGTTGAATAGTGAACCAACTGTTTGAATAGAACCATAATAACGGCACCATCTCTGTATAGAACCCCATAACTGAGAACCCCATAACTGTAGAACTGGATCACATAATAGAATAGTCACTGATGGTGTTGAAGTAGAACAACGAGCCAAGTGTCTATGGAGAGTCATAATAATAGTCACAATATCAGGGTCACCATGGTAATCACAGTAACAATCTCTCTGAATAGAAATCCCGGATCTCAGAATCAGAGAACCATAGAACACTGAACAATACTGACAAAGTGGGTATGTTGAAGTTTGGGGTTCCTGCAAACCTGTAAACCCCTCCCAATCTCACGGGTGTGCTACTCGGGTCAAACATCACGGACTCTCGAGGCCGAATAGCAATAATACGTTCACCATTTCCGAGAAATGGCTCATGACCAAATCAGGGAATCGGTTTGGCATTATGTACTACTCAGGGAGGTCTCAGTTGAGTCCGGAAAAACAAGCATCCCTCACAAGTTTCCAGCTTCAAGCACTGAGTCGAGAAACAATAGTACATTCATCCCGAAGGGTACAATACTATCGTCATACGAACAGTTTTGCTTTAACTGAATTCCTGTGAGAGAACCAGGCCATCCTATGCGAGTTCCCAATGGACCCTCGGATGCGAGTGGGTTTGCCAACAAATGTGGTCTGCCACTGTCATCACTGGAGAGGGGTGTTTCCATTAAGGTCCTCGAAGATCGGTCACCAGATGCACATAACTATCAAGGTCGTACCCTGAAGTGAGGTAATCCCCACACAGAGTAGTTCCAAGACGGTCGCAATCTGGGTGTGGAACACATCGCCACCCATCATGGTGAGATACCATAAGAGTACAATGCCTGTCCACGCTAATCCTATGGTGCACTCAAGCCGGGTATTTGGCTTATCTCACAGTAACTCCCACCCACAGAAAAAAATGAAAACCAGCACAGCCAGACAGTCCAGTATAATATGATGCATGGAAAATAAAATACTGAAAGCGATAAATAAATGCGATAAAGTAAAGCTGTAAATAAAACTGTAAATAAAACAGTAAAGCTAAACTAAAGCACTCAGCAACAAACACATATACACCCAAAGAACAAAACCAAACAGGCGCTAGGATTGACTCTACAAGGGAAACCGGAAGAATCAGGTTAATCCCCAGCAGAGTCGCCAGCTGTCGCTCCCGGGATTTTCATCCTAGTACAAACGCGAAAGTGGCGCGGAAAGGTTAGAGTCGCCAGCCAGACATTTTTATCCCGAAAGAATGGGAAAGGTAATGTTGCACAAACCTAAGGAAGAAGGAAAGGACGAGGCCTGGCGAACCAAAGATCTGAGTTCGGGAGTCGGTTACGACCTGGGAAGGTATTAGCACCCCAGATCGTCCGCCGTACCCGACGGGATCCACGCTTGCTTGCTTGTTTCAAAGGGTGAGAAATAAAGTTGCTGCTGAATAAAACCGCTAACTGGAATGGAAATGAGAAAGGAATAAGAAGAGAGAAAATGAGAATAAAAGGGGAAATGTAGGGAAAATAAAGAATGTGCTCGAACGGGCCCTACCCCGCTGCCTACGTACCTCATCGGGATAATGAGGATCAGAGTCGACGTAGTTCGCCTAACCAAGGCGGGAACTATTTGTTTGTGTTTTTTACAGCTGGAACTGCGTATGTCTATGCTCAGGTGTTGCAGGCTCGTCTGGTACGAGTGCGTTTACCGTCTTGCATGCGAGACAAGTCGCCGCGAGTTCGCGTTGTGAGTGAATGAGATGAGAAAAGAAGTTCCCGCAGGATAGTCGCTTATTGTTTGTTTTTGGTCTTTTAAGAGAAATGTTTTGAATTTTTGTTTGTGAACTGTCTTGTACTAAGACCTATCCATCGCGGGAAGTATTTACACCTCGCCCCGAAACAGGACGCGTATAAACACTCCGCAACAAAGTCTCGTGTCGTACAAGATTGTTCGGTTTTTTCTTATTAAGTATTTTATTGCTTTTCTTTTGAGATGAGAAAGAGAAAGACTCAAGTTGATAAAAGGACAAACTAAGGGGAACTAAGACACAACCCTAATTTATTTATTATGCACAAAGGGATCCTAGTGGTTAGTGAGGTTTTCTAATCCTAATGGGCAAAAGGAAAAGAAAGAAGAAATAGGATACAACTTACTTCCTAAGGAAGGTAAGTTGATCCTAACAAGGGGCAATCCTACCAAACACAACTATGGAAGGAAAAAATGAGAAAAATGCATAAAAGAAATGCATAGAAAATAAAGGATAAAGTGGAGTAAACTTACCTCAATCTTCCCCACTACAAAACAAGTGATTAGTGCACATTTTTATTAAAAAAAATAAGGCAAACACACATTAATTAAATCCTAATTAAATTTGGACCTAAACTAGACCCTATTTTGATTCTAAAGGAACTAGAAAAACTAAGACAAAAATACAGCACCTATTACAGCCCTTATGCAAAACAACAGCTATGAAATGCAAAATCCAGAATTGATTATTTTCATTTTTTTAATGCACAAATTCAATTAAAGATGTACTAAACACATCACAAACATGCATTTAAACATGGATCAACATACATAAATGCAAGAACATGAACATTTTGGAATGATTATGCAAGCATGCATCTCATGAATTATGCAACAAGTAAATGCACAAAGTAGCACCTAAACATGCATATGAACATGATGATCTTTGATTATGAACATGCAACATGATTGCTCAACAAACATACTAAACTCAATGCAAAATTCAGAATTAAATTGATGCATATGACATGATAAAGTATGCAACCAAATGCAACCAAATGCACCTACATACATGATTATGTGAAATGCAACATATCTTGATATAATGGAAATGCAAAAGTGATTTAATGCAATGCCAACATGTAAAACAGAATGCAACATGATTATTATGTGTCAAACAATGCACAAACATGGTAACAACATGCAAGAATTTAAGCTATGCACAAAGAAGCACAAAAACGCATAAAACGCAACATAAACGGAATCGTGTCGAAACGACTCGAAATGGGGAGACTAGCTACTGGAAATGGACCCAAAAATTCCCTAAAATCACTACCTAAACATACATGAACATGAGAGGCACTAGAACTTAGGGCCAAGCAATCAACTAAACCAAGAATCCAAAAATTCACAGCGTTAACCGGTTAACCATATAGGTTAATCGGTTAACAGACCCAAAACAGAAGCAATTTGGCCAAAAACGCATGTGTTAACCGGTTAACCATATGCGTTAACCGGTTAACACTGAACAGAGTTGAAAAAAAGCTTTTAAAAAAAGTGCTTTTGGCCACAAACTTGCTTCTAGACAATCCTAACATACCTAGGGACATGCTACCACTAATTTCTACTTATTCGGAGCTTATCTACATATGATAAAACCTATATCTATTAACACTCTAAATACTAATTCAACAAAAATCCCAAAAATGCAAACAACACATAATCGAACGGAATTAATTCAAGCAAAACGAAAAGCACTTAAAGAATGCCGAAACGGCGAGATGAAGAGAATAACTTAAAGAAGAAGTGATTAAGATCACCAACCTACGAAGCGGAGGATTGCTTCGGTGATTGTTGCAAGTATCGAAGCTTGAATCGAAAAGAAAACCGAAAACCGAGAAACCGCAAAATAAATGCGTTCTTGATGCTTGAATCTTTACACACTTCCGATAAGCCGAAATCTTCAACAAAATCACTAGCTTCTTCTTCCACGATCCACAATTAATGGAGGTTGGAGGCTTAAGCTTCAAGATCTTCAAGTTTCAATGTGAAACTTGAAGAGCTTATTTGAAAAAGCTTTGGTGAAAGGGAGAGGAAAAGTGAGAGAGAAAAAGTGATTATGGAAGTGAAAAATTTGGAATTGTGGGAACCTCTCTCAAGGAAGTGATTAATGGTTATATAGAGATTAGGCTAGGAGCTAGGTTTGGGTTTGGGGCCCAAAAATTAGGTTTGGGATCCAAAATTAGGTTTGGAAGTTAGTTAGGGTTAGGGTTGGAAAAGGGAATATTCCTTGGAATATTCCTTGGAATATTCCTTGGAACACTCTAGAAGATGGTGGAAGGTGGTGGAAGTTTCCAAGGGAAATGGAGTGGAATTGAAGTGGAAAAATGAGATGGAAAGAATGAAAGGAAGTGTGGAAAGAAAGTGGAAGGAAAGGTGGAGGGAAATGGTGAAACTAACTACCTTTCAAATGATTTTCTTTGATTTTTTTTCATGATTCCTCCATCGTTTCTTGACCAAATTTGAACCATAGGATAATTGTAACCCTAATTTCATGATCTCGATCTTAAAAGTCCGGAGTCGATCCCTTTTTACCTAGCTCGATTGCCGTTTCTTCGATTCTTCGATTTTCCGTCGTCCGGCCAGTCGAACCCCTTCCAAAATGAATTTGTGGACGAGATTTGAACCCTAGGCACTTGACATCATATATAAGTCAAAGAAATCCACTTCGACTCAAAAATTTATGCGGAAAACCCCGTAGAAATGAAACCCTAATTCGACTTTTTTCCCTCAAGAAGAATTGCACTGCTTGCCTCCTTCAATCAAACCAAAATTTCCCATGACTTGTGGCTTCAAGTGAAGACTTGTGGGATATCGTGGACCCTTTGCACAAGGTTGAGAAGCTTTGCGGCCCTTCGGTAGCCTCTTCATAACTTTCGGTTGCTCCGATCATTGATCACATACCCACGCCTCGGCTATGCTATATATGATGCAATGTTTTTGGTTATTTATGAATCTATATGTGCAAAATGCTATGCAAAATGCTGAGGAAATGAGAGGGCAAATTTTGAGGTATTACAATGACGATCAAAGATCGACTTACGTGTGTGAGTGTTCATGTTCAAGTATTTATCTTATTTAATTAATTTTCTAAATTAATTTTAATCACAAACATGTTATGCACACCCTATAGTTACTAACCACACAATTAATATATTTACAATAAAAATAAAGCAAAAATATGAACCTAAACTATTACAAAGCTTTGGGATAGTTACAATATAATCGAGAAATATAAACAATGATAAATAATAATAATAAATAAGCAATAATTTAAATGGTTAGTAATAATGAAATAATAATAATAATAAAAGGGTTAGCAAAAATATAAAGAAAAATAACAATCTAAGAGAAAATATTATTTTTTAAATTAAATAAATGATTTAGAAAATTTTTAGAAGAAAATTATAACAATTATAATAATAAACAAATAATAATTACTTATAATAAAAAATGATTAATTATTTAATTAAGTTAAATATTAAAGTTAATAAAAATTAGGGTTAATAAAATTAGGGTTTAGGGAAAAAATTAAGGTTTATGAAAAAAAATTAAGGTTTATAATAAAAATGTAAGTTTTAAAAATAAAATAAAAAAAGGATTATGTTTTATCTTTTAGAAATTATTTTAATAATAATAATAAGGAAATTCAAAGAAAATACATAATTTGATGAAAAAGGGAAAAATAAAGTTAGAGATACCCAAAATATTGGGGGGTTTGCCCTTTTTGCTTCATTGAGTTCTTTGCCACTGGGACACCCACGTTTCTTCATCAAAATGCTCCAAACCTCAGTTCCTTGCCACTAGGTTGTGCTCCAAACCTCAGTTCCTTGCCACTAGGTTGTGGGCCTTAGGTCTTTGTCACTAGGCCAATCAGCGCATGCCACACACCATCTTGTTCCTCCCACCTGTCAACCTGTAATGTTTATCACTACTGCAGCCTTCGAAGTATCGACGAAAACAGATTATAGCAGATTAACCAATAGTTTAGTTCTCCATGGTGCCCTATGATTCCTGCATCGAAACTTAAATCCAACTATCCAAAAACCATCTCAAGGATTCATTTGCAGCCTTTAATCAACTAGTAAAAGTGGTGGATTGTGGAAACCTAATTTTGAATTATGTGAAATTTTAAAGTATGAATATCATCCTCTTGCTCTCCATCCATTCTTTTTTTGTCTTGTGATGTTGTTGTGGTTATATAATAAAAGAAAATTAGGTCAAAAAACCAATCTATTCTTTGGGCTTTTGGATAGCTTGATCATGAAGAAAGATATGATTCAAATATTGAAAAAATCTAATATCTCCTTGCTATTTTGGTTGATCTAATTTTATATGATTCCAATTAACTTTTAAATGAATATTAAGACCTTCTAGAACCAAAATCAAATCAAATATCCATCCTTTTATATTTTATTTTAATTTAAAATGATTTTTAACATAAAAAATCATAATAAATAAAATAAAATGAATAAAATTATGAATAAATAAATTTTAATTCGTGCATGATGTCATGGAAGTGTTTGGATCATAAAAAAGCAAGCCCATTTGGTGAATTATGGTTTTAAGCCCCCATTTGCTTCATAAACCTCTCAAAACTTTCCCAACTTTGCAAGGACATAAGTCCCTCAATTTTAAGGCTATGAAGGTGTTCTTGGACATTTTGGAAAGCTTAAAGAGTCCTTTAACCAACCTCTTTGGTATCATGTCCATATCTTTTACCATTATCAAGTTATGCTCTTTGGAAGCTGTTGACTTTTTGTTGACTTTTAAAAGGACCTATAATGTCTTAGCTCATACCTTCCAAATGAAGCATTTTTGGGCTTAGCATGTGAGACACAAAGTTGTAGAGAATTCAATTTCCTTAAAAATGAGGTTTGGATGGAAAATGTTTGATGAAGCATGTGAAAGTTATGGTTGGTCAAAGTTCAGTTGACTTTTCCTATGAAAACCCTAATTTAGAAACTCCTGATTCTTGATGATCTGAAATCTCCTTGATGAATCATGATCAACCCTTGATCAAATGATGAATTTTACTTCATATACTTGATGTTGGAAAAAAAATCATGAAGTTTGACTTTGGTTTGACCACAGTTGACCTCAGTTTGACTTTTTAACTGCTTTGACTGATTTTAACCTATCTGATCATCTGACTGAGCAAATCTTTGAGAAAAGTCTTGAAACTTGTCATGGGGATTCTTGAACACATATAAGATGTTATGAAGCTCACTTGAAGTCTTGGAAGTCCATTTAGCCTGATTAAAGTCAAAACCCTAGTTTAGGATGCATTGCTTAGGAGGATGCATTGTCTGAGGGAAATGTCAAATCTTCTGACTAATTGTGAACCTTGTGAACCTCATGAGAGGTCTTGTGAACCTTGTGAACCTCATGAGATGTCTTGTGAACCTCATAAGATGTCTTGTGAACCTTGTGAACCTCTTAGTACACAAAGTCTTGTCTTGTGAACCTTGTGAATCTCTTAATACACAAAGTCTTGTCTTGTGAGGGCAAATTTTGGGGTGCAACAGCTGCCCCAAAAATTTGCACTCACCAGTGCATAGAGTAATACTGATGATATGTTGTATATGCTCGAGTGGGCTTAAAGATGCCACTTGGAGGAACTGGAGATGGGCTTAGAGATGCCATTCGGAGAAAAGTTCTTCAGATATATTTCTTTGAGAGGAAAGCAATGCCAAATATGAAGATCTAGCCTTTGGGTGGATAAACAACGGCCCCAGGTAACAATACGGCTTTTGAGAAGATAAACGACGTCTCAAGATAGCCCTCGGGAAGATAAACGACGTCCTAAGATAATGAGATAACCTTTGGGTAGATAAACAACGGCCCAAGGTAACAGTATGGCCTTTTGATAAGATAAACGACGTCTCAAGATAACCTTCGGGAAGATAAACGACGTCCCAAGATAATGAGATAACCTTTGGGAAGATAAACAACGGCCCAAGGTAACAATATGGCTTTTGAGAAGATAAACGACGTCTCAAGATAGCCTTCGGGAAGATAAACGACGTCCCAAGATAATGAGATAACCTTTGGGAAGATAAACAACGGCCCAAGGTAACAATATGGCTTTTGAGAAGATAAACGACGTCTCAAGACAGCCTTCGGGAAGATAAACGACGTCCCAAGATAATGAGATAACCTTTGGGAAGATAAACAACGGCCCAAGGTACCAATATGGCTTTTGAGAAGATAAACGACGTCTCAAGATAGCCTTCGGGAAGATAAACGACGTCCCAAGATAATGAGATAACCTTTGGGAAGATAAACAACGGCCCAAGGTTATGATAATACTTTTGGGAGGATAAACAACGGCCCAAAGTAATGATATGGCTTTTGAGAAGATAAACGACGTCTCAAGATAGCCTTCGGGAAGATAAACGACGTCCCAAGATAATTAGATAACCTTTGGGAAGATAAACAACGGCCCAAGGTAACAATACGGCCTTTTGAGAAGATAAACAACGTCTCAAGTTAGCCCTCGGGAAGATAAACGACGTCCCAAGATAATGAGATAACCTTTGGGAAGATAAACAACGGCCCAAGGTAAGGGTATAACTTTTGGGAAGATAAACGACGGCCCAAAGTGATAATAGAGTACTTGGGAAGATAAACAATGGCCCAAGGTGAGGGTACGACTTTTGGGAAGATAAACGACGGCCCAAAGTCATGATAGGGTTACTTGGGAAAATAAACAACGGCCCAAAGTAAATGATAGCTTTCAGGAGGATAAACAACGTCCCGGGGTAATGGAATAACTTTTGGGAAGATAAACAAAAGCCCAAAGTTATGATAGCTTTCAGGAGGATAAACAACGTCCCGAGGTATAAGTTGTTGATGTAGTTTGTCTGCTGGAGAATTAATCTGAAAAACAAGATTAGTTCGATGTATATAACATTCTGCAAGATAATATTAGTTTATGCATTATGTATGCATGTATAGTATGATGCGCTGAAGTAATGTATTATGTATTTATGGATATGTATGTTATGGTATGATGTAAATGATGTATGTATGAATCATGCAGCCTGAAGCGTCCGGGTATCTTCGTATAACAACTGCTGGCCAGGGAAAATAAATCCTGATTTGTTGCTGAAGAATATAAGAAACTCGTTCCTGTCTCGTTCGATAATATAATATTCATAACCTCCCGTCTTCGTTCGATAGTAAGGTATCCATAACCTCCCGTCTTCGTTTGATAGTAAGGTATCCATAACCTCCCGTCTTCGTTCGTCGTACTCCTATTGAAAGAATAAATTCCCGACTATCTGTCTGAGGATAAAAGAGATGGATATAAATTCCAGGGGAGATGTGACTCGAAGTATTTATGAAGATGGATTTGCCCTACTGGGGGACTTGTAGCTGTCTTGTGGGAATGAACCGGCGAAGCTTCATTGAATTCCTTCCCTTGTTTGTCTTTAGTAAATACTATTACTGCATTTTTATGCATTTCTGGTAAACATCAATCATATTAAGCATTTCATGCATTTCTGGTAAACATCAATCATATTCAAGAGCATACATACATTCAAACACAACCAATGGACGTTCCGCTTAGGTAAATAGGGCAAAAGTAAATTTGGATTTAGAGAGGGAAAAGTAAAGCTGATCTTGAAAACAGAATCGTTTCGACTTCGAGAGTGTATAACCAATTAGATTTAGAGCTCCCGAGATCCTTAACTTTCTCGAATACCTTCCCAGAAATCCTATAGCTGGATCTGAAGACATGATACTGACACCATCTGATACTACTGGCGTAGACAATTAATTTCTGCCATAGCTTCTGCTGAAAATCCGATATCAAGGTAATACAATGAGAGGAATGTGTCTTCAAATTGTGATGGACCATATACGCTCCGGATACTAGATTTGAAAAGAAAGCATTGCCCCTTGGTTGAGGATGAATTGTCCCATAATGGAAGTATCTGAATGTAGTTACCTCAAGAGAAATAAGCAGAATGCCCCCACAATAATATGCCCCTGACATCATGAACTTTATAATGTTACCCTTGGTAATTCAAATATATGAGGAGAGCTGCCCCTGGCTATTAAGCATTGTTGAATCTGGACCTGATTGCCCCGAATGAATTGAATAGTAAGTTGGTATGCTCCTTGATTGGGAAACAGTGACTATGCCCCTGGTATTATGAACTCTGTAATGTTACCCTTGGTAATTTAGATAGATGAGGAGATCTGCCCCTGGCTACTTAAACATAATTGAATCTTGTCCTGATTGCCCCAAATGAGTTAGGACGTATCATGGCCTGCCCCCTTGATTGGGAGATAATGACTATGCCCCTTTGCATACATGGACTTTGATCCAGGAAGCAACTTTGTTTATCGGAAGGACTTTGGTTTATTGAACATTCATCCTGTAAGTTTCTCTGTTTATCAAACATTCAGGTATATGCAAACAAATATATTCAAAAATGCAATGCTTATGTTTGTCTTGAAATTTTGAAAAAGAGTTATTTTAGAAAAACAATTTTTGTGAAAACTGTGATATTAACTCAAGTTTTATAATAAGCCCTAAAGGAGTCAGGATACCTTTTTTGTGGCAGTACGCTTTCGAACTAACCATGCTTCAATTTGGACTTTTAAAGGGTTGTAACGTGGCCTGGTTCACGATTTAAGAAACAAAGGATAAAGGCTCAAATTTTATTTGTACCCAACCCAATCTCCATGATGTTCTTCAGTCCTATGCTCAGTTAACTTATGCATTGAGGCTCAAAGGAGTTTGGAATTGTAACACTTACATTTGTGATGGTTCAGAAACCAAAAATTTATTTGAACATTCAGTCATCTTTCTTTGTTGAGGATTCATAATGACCTCTTTTTTCTTTTGACTTTGTTATCCCTTCTTCTTGCCTGAACTGTTTATTTCAAGGTTACAGTCAGCGGGATGTCTTAATTTTATTATTAAGTCTCCTTCATAGGTTTTGACTTAGTGAGCTTTTTTTTTTGCTAGATATTGACTGTCAGGTTTAATGATTACAGAGAACCATCATTAGTTGTGTACAACATAGATAATTGGCATATTTGAGTTAACCGAGTAACTACCCTGCCCCAGGTTATGAATAAGGGTTTTAATTTGTGCGAGAATAAAAACTCCTACTTCATAGGCTCAAAAGGGTTGACTAGGGATTAACTTCCTTATATCTCCACTGTTTAGGAATTGAAACAATGCCTGTACATCGTCAGCATAGTCTGTTCAAAAGCATACTGCCTAATATTATGGTATTGTTTTCGTCATCCTCCCTCTACAGGCTTATGGCTTTATCAGGAGTTAAATATCACAAAAAAGAAATATGAAGCATAGTTCAAAATATAGTGAAACGAATGGATTAATTCAAGACAAACATATGCAATGCATTAATGAAAACAAAAGTTTGACATAATAGTAAGTGCTTAAACAAACAAAAGAAATTACAAATGAAAATTCAAATGTTCTCAAAGTCTCTTCCTCTAAACTTGTCACTCCAGTTATCTGGAAACTTTGATGCTTGATGGATGATAGAAGAACTCAACCTGGCCTTCTGGCGTAACCTCGAGTATTCCTTCGTCAATTAGGTCTTGAATCTTATTCTTCAATGCCCAACAGTTATTTGTGTCATGTCCGGGACTGTCAGAGTGGTACATACACCTTGCCTTGGGATTATAGCGAGGAGAAGAGGTGTTAGGATTTTTAGGAGAATTTTCCAAGGAAATTAGCTTCATTTCCAACAAGCATTGCAACATTTGTGGCATTGGCGTGTTGAATTTGATGAACTGTCTTTTATATTCCTTGTGTCGAAGTGGATTAACCTTACAAGGTCTTCTTTCTTCAATTGAAGGATGATCAGGAGTAGCATGTCTCTTTCCTTCTTTTATCCTTACTTTCCTTTCATCCAAGTCGGCTTGTTTCAACGGAGGTTGACTGATGATTAGATTCCCAACCCCATTATGTCGAAGCTTATTGACAAAGCTTCTTATCTCTTCTTGCCCCTGGGCCAAACTCTGGATAAGAGCCATTTGGCCATTCATCTGGATCCTCATCTCTGCCATCTCAGCTTGTAGTTATTTCAGCTGATCATCTTTGTTGTCCTCAGGATTCTTCTTCTTCATGTCCTTAGAGAGGAGTGCTTTCAACTCTTCTTGCCCCTTGGACAAATTCAGAATCACTTCCTGAAACTGAGCATTCTGAGCTTGAAGATCTTTGACAGATTGTTCGAGAGCTATTTCTGCTTTGAAATAAACAGCGAGAAGATAAGATACTTGTTCATAAGAAACCTGTGATGCAATGATATGGTATGTAAATGCATATGCAATGTTTTCAAGGACCGCAGGATTTAAATTTGTTTAAACAACCAGAAAGTAAACTTTTATTAGTAATCAATAAACTTGTTTGCCCCTTGGGCTTACAATAAAAATGAAATGAATTCAAAAAATGAGGTTTTAAGTCTCCCATGGACATTTCCTCTTTGTGTTAAGGTATGAGTTGAGATTCCGCTCCTCGTGAAGTTGTTTTGTTAACTCCAGGATTCTTTCTTGACTTGCTTTGTAATGAGTCTCAAAAGTATCCCTTTGCTCCTTCAACTGGATCCAGGACCTTTGTAACTCCTCCATGTCAGTGGGCATGTCTGGATGAAGAATGATATAGGAAGTATCTCCTTCAGCAATGGACTCCATAGTAACTGGTAGGATGGCAGGATATGGCATCATAAGAGTCTGAGCACGATATCGCACCCATCTGAGGTAAGGTTCCATAGGAATGGAGTACTTTGGTTCTAGAGTCTTGTTGTCAACCTTGTTCACTTTACCCCATGCTCGTATGAACCTTTGACGGTAACCTTGCAGATCGTTGTCGTAGTTGAACATAATTCCTTGAATAAGCATGTCATGAGGACCATTGCTCTGAGCATAACCAAACTGACGTAGAGCTAAAGAAGGATTGTAGGTAATGCCCTCTCTTATGCAGAGGAGTGGCACATTGGGGAATTCACCACAATGGTCAATGATAGTAACATTCTCCATAGATCGAGAGCACCAATGAATATCTGAATGAGAAACTGACATGATCCTTTTAGACCACCTTAACCCTTGCTCATTCTTCATCATTGATCGAGGAAGGTGAGAAATAAACCACCTAGATAGCAAAGGTATGCAACACATCAGAGTTCCTCGTGCTTTCGTAGTACGGGTATGAAAAGAGTGTAAGATGTCTCCAAGTAATGTAGGCACTGGATTATGAGTCAGAAATATGTTGATGGCGTGTACGTCTATGAACTGGTATGGATTGGGGAACAATACTAAGCCATAGATCAATAGGGCTAAGATCTCCTCAAAAGCATCATAACTCATAGCCTTCAGGAACACTTGAGCTTTCTCCATCAATACCTTAACAAGAATAACCTTAACTCCACTCCTTGTTTCTAGGACAATGTCTAATTTCTTCAAATGTAGGGATGCAACAATGACTTCAGGTATAGGCTCTTTTTCCAAGCCTGTGAAGGGTCTCTGACCAAGGACAGGTATACCCAGAAGTTTAGAGAACTCTTCCATTGTAGGAACCAGCTGATAGTCGGGGAATGTGAAACAATGGTGCTTAGGATCAAAGAACTGAAACAGAACACTCATCATGTCTTCATTGAATCCTGAAGTGACTAGATACAGTAAGTAACCATGTCTTTTGATGAACTGGGAGTTTTCAGACACTTGAGAAACCAACTCCTTAAGCTTAGCAGGTATCCCTACAAAGTTGATCCTGATAGTGTTTCTACGAGCAGAAGCCATGACCTGCAACAAAGAACAAAGATAAATCCTTTGGTCCTTGAAATGGTTAGTGTAACACCCTAATTTTTTCCCTAAGTCTGTTTCGCATATCATCTGCATTTCGCATACAAACAAGATCGCACAGGTTTCGAGTTTCTCCTCAGATGTGGGTCTATGCTTCGCAGGGGATCACCATTATTTTTACTGTTTTATATTTGTTTATATTTACTTATTACTAACCAAAATACAAAAATATGTTGCAGTATTCTTCTTCTTCTCTGTGTTGCAGGTTTGCGAAGATGAGACAGTAATTTCATTCAGATGCGTTTGTTCAGTCACAATTCGATTTCAAGTGGATGTTTGACCTAATATTGGTCAAACTATCAGATAAACTGTTTCGACTGCCAGTTGTGTGTGCTAGTAATTCATTCATCCGGCAATGCATTTTCAAAGTACAATTTGGGTTGTGTGACAGTGTTTTTGGTGCGAAGTTTGGTTCATCAGTTGTCAGGCAGTGTTTTGTGCGAAGTTTGTTTTGAATCTTCAATGGTCATCAGTCCATCGATTCATCAGCAATTCATCTGAGGATTTATTTTCCTCAGTTTGGTTTCGAATTATCAGGGCATTAATCAGACAGTTTCAGATGACAGTTGGTTTACTTTGTGAAATTTTCAGTGGGACTGTGTTGGCTGTGTTCACTTTTATCAGAGGCTTGTGCAAGAAAATCGGGAATTGGCCGTGGGCCTTAAGAGGAAATTATCATCCATTAAACCATTTTAATCTCCAATAACCAATTTATATTTCGTTTTTCGTTTTTTCCATTTCCACAAATATCCATTATCTTTTTCTGATTAAACCATTCCCAATCATCATTCTTCTTTTATCATTTTCATTGTCCGAATTACCTTTTTTTATTCGATTATCCTTTTATTATTTCATCCATCCATACCAAATATTTTTCACTTAACAAAATCCAAATATTTTTCTAGCATATTTTTTTTCCTTTTATTTCTATGTCATAAAAATAAATAATCAAAATAATAATTTTTTTTAATATTCTCATTTTATATTCATTAATTTCCTTTTATTATCATTCCAAAATATCCAATATTTTTTAGCCTTTGACCCACCACTTCACAAAATCCCCAAGCAAAACTCTAATACATTATGCAACTACTTGTTAAGCCCTCACCCAAGCCCCACATGAAAGCCCCACGCATTCCCACCTTATACCTCATCCAGCAACCAAAAAAAAAACATTTCCTTGGCCCAAGCAACTTGCACACCGCCTGGCCTACCAATCCACAAATCCACTTGCAAGTACCAGCCGCAAGCCTCGTATCAGTCACAAGCATTTTACAAGCCAAGGCAGGCCAAGCCAATACGCCTGCGAACGAAAACAGCTTGGCCCAGCAGCACAACAACAACAAAACTCAAGCCTCAAGTACAAATTTCAGCTGCTTCAATCCGTATGCCACAAGAGCCGAAGCCGCAGCAAAACCAAAGCTAATACCTCAGCTTCTCCCATCCGTACGCCCTTCGCGCCGTACCAAGCAAAAAGCCGTACCAGCTTCACGCAGCAAAACCCCACACGCCGTAAGCTTCTCAGCCGAACCAACTCCAACACCAAATCACGTCATCCGCGCATTGAACGCACGAGCAAAACACCTGCATAACAATCAAAACGCAAAAAAGGCCAGCAACATAACAATCAAAACGCAAATCAAAATCAAAAGGAAAAGATTCAAAACGCATGCAAAAACTCAACTCACACGAGAATTTCGTGAAGCCTCAAAACGCGTCTGAATCCTTTCAAAACGGCAACTAATTTCCTTCACTCTTCTCCTATAAATCCAACCATTTCCCTCTTCTAATTTCAAGCTTAGAAAGCCTCTAAAATCCCTCTCAAAATTTCTCTCCAATTTTTCAATCCATTTCTTAAATCAAACTTCAAAATCCCTAAATCATCTCTTCACTCCAATCATCTCTAAGCCCCTTTCTGGATTCGCATATTTGAAGAAGAAGAGCAAGAGAGAGAAATCTGAAAGAGTTGAGGAAGAAGAAGAGCGCGAAGAGAGATTTTTCGTGTGATTGTTGAAGGTGAGCCTAGTGCCGCCGCGAATTGTGTTGGCCCCTGTTTTTTTCGTTTGCTGTGTATCAAGAGGAAGAAGAAGATCGTTCTTCTTTGTGCTGTTTTTATTTTTATATTTTGTTTTTATTTTTTAATTTATTTTAATAAAAGGAAATTGAATAAGTGAGTTGGTGATGGGCCTTTTGGCCTTGGATCCATTGTTTCTACCCGTAACCCCCAACCCGCGGTTCTTCTCCCCCTTCCCCTTTCATTTGTTTTTTTTATTTATTTTCTTTTACTTTATTTAGCTTTTGGTTTTCTTTAAATTTGATTTAAAATTTTATTTCAATATCATAAAAATGTTTTAAAAAAGAATTAGAGAAAAAATGTTTTAGGAAAGAAAGCTTTAGAAAAAATATTTTAGAATTTAGATTGTAGGAAAGTATTTTTAAAAAGATATTTGGAAAAGAACTTTAGAAAAGAATTTCAAAAAATATTTCTAATTCTTTTATTGGATCTATTTTTGGATCCATTATTCTTCATCTCTTTTTAATTTTGGTCGATGACAATCTTCCGATTCGGGATTGTTGATTTCTGAATTAGTTTAACCTTCATTATTTCAAATCTATGGATGAATGATCATTTGGATCATTCTCCATACTTTGGGATCGTGATAGGTTGCTTTTCGATGAAATTCAACGATAATCTCGATTAAGATTAGACCTTCTCTTTTCTTTTAGTGTGGCATGTTTTCGGAGAACGATTCATTATATCGCTTCTCTAACATGTATTAACACGAATATTTTCCACTTTAATTAGTGGTGGTCGGCCTCATTTGTAGGGTAATTACTTCGTAAATTACTCGGCGATTGCTTAACATAGACCTACATTTGTCCCGATTCGATTAAAGATCCACTTGGATCCGGTTGCCTCGATTTTATTTTCCTTGTTGTGGTTGTGCTTGATTAAGTTCATCATACCACTTTATATTGTAAATATTATAATAACGTGAATATAATTGTTTAAATTTAATCTCTTGCACCTTATCCTTTTATTTTAATCTCTTGCTCCTTTATCTCCTTATTATATTTTGTCATATTATCATATATCATTTGTTTATATTCATATTGTGCTTGTTTTTATTTTGTCCATTTGGATATCAAAACACTTAATAAAGGATTAAACTCTTAAAAGATTTGTGACTTCTAATTGTTGGACTATGGTTACTATCCCTTTGCTTTTTGGAGAATGGACTTAGACTTTAAGATACTTTCCCCTTGCTCAAGTTGGAGTGGATTAGAAACCTCGACTTCAAGTGATGTCATTAGCCTTTGAAGAAGGAATTCCGATCTTTGAAGAATTGTGCATATTATGGTTTGGTAAACTCTTTTCTTAACTTTTAATTCAAGTACTAGGATTAGTCCCTTCATCTCCTCCCCATTCTTTAATTTTCAAAACTTCTCCCTATTTCAAAAATCTTCTTGTTTTCTAAACTTCAAATACTTTCATAAACAAACCTTGACTTCGGTCAAGCGATTTTAATTTTTTTTCACTTTATTTCTTAAACAAATATTAATTCATGTAAATATATCAAAAATCATTTTCTCATATACTTTAAAAAAACTCAAAACTCACTCAATTGTTTTTGTGCCTTTGTGCACTTTTCTTTTCACATGTTTAGATATGATTCATCTTTTCTAGCGGAATTATTCGTTAAAGGATGACGACTTATCTCTACATTTTAAAATCAATTCAACTCATTTGTTCTTTTCAAATTTTGTACCACGAACTACGAGGTTTTGATCTCGCATTGCACTTTGTGGGTACGTAGGCATAAGGCGTTAAAACCTTATCAAACACAAAATCATTAAAAAATATTCTTCTCCTCATCTCTTCCATCATTTTAAACAAACCAATTTCAGACCAAAAAGCAATAAGTATTTCAAAGGGCACCCGTGGAGTACCACGGATGAGTCTGGTGCCTAAAATCTTCCCGGTTCATAACCAATCCCCTTACCTAATCTCTGTCTATTTCTTTTAGCCTTTGCTTTTAGAATCCTAGGTTTTTATTCGTTCTTTTACCTTTTTCCTTTCGGAAATAAAGAAAAGCGCGATGGCGACTCTGTGTTAATCGAGTTAAGTTAATCAATAGCTTACACTCACGATTTTACCGCTACAGAAAAGTGGCGACTCTGCTGGGGAGTAATCTCTAAGCGGATTTAGCCTACTTTGATTTATTTATTGCTTTGGTTTGACTTGTTTGTTATTTGGTTGTTCTGTTTTGGTTTTGGTGATCCTCTGTGTGAGATAGATTCTAACCCGGATCTGAGTTGAAACTTATGATAGGACGGCGATATTCGAAGCGATATGTGATGGAGTAGTCTAAAGCAATATCAATTTGATAATCTCCACTCGGTTAGGCTCTCTCGGACTATCAATGTCATGACGAGTAATCGTACGTGGCATTATTTTCCGACCTTGAGTTGATCATACTGAGGACCTTAGAACCCTTAACCCATCTAAGCCAATTTAGGAACGTAGTGCGGAAGCTGTCTGGATGTAATTTTAAGGCGGTTGTTACGCGATACTACACTCGGACAAGGTCTATTTTAAGGATGTTATCGGTTGGGGAGTAATCCAACGAACCGATGATATTCTAAATATGGCTGTTAACTCCGGGCACCTCTGTTAGCACCCTTTTGGTTTCTTGCAGGTACAATGAAGACAAACCTTAGTACTTACCTGTGTGGGTTGGTGTTCTGGTACCTTGACTTCATGCTCGTGACTCGGAACCTAAACCCGTGTGCCTTGTATGATCTTGTTGGTGTTTGTTGCATACATGCCATCATAACATTCATGAGCATTGTCCGTAAGATTTCAAAGGACTTATAAGGAACTTTTGCAAAATTTCAGATGTCCATGGCTATGACTTTTGAAAGGAGGAACACAAAGAAGTACACTTTCAAGAATCCTAATGTTGTAGAGTTGAGAAAGCTAGGAGCTTTGGTTGTTGATACCCAAGAGTTCCAAAGATGTCATGGGAAGCTTTTGTATATGTTGGATATTGATGTACCTGAGGGGATTCTCCCTACTTTGGCTCAGTTTTATGACCCGTTGCACCATTGTTTCACTTTTCCGGATTATCAGCTTGTGCCGACTTTGGAGGAGTATTCTCATTGGTTAGGTTTGCCTATTCTGGACAAGGAGTTTCTTTTCACTAGTTTAGAGAAGGAGCTTACTATCAAGGTCATCGCCAAAGCACTTTTTCTTAAGGAATCCGATCTTAATGGGAAGTTTCTTCCAAAGGGGAGTGTTCGTGGTATTAATGCTAAGTTCTTGATGGGAAAGGCTTCTACTTCACTTACTTTGGGTCATATAGATGCATTTGAGGCTATTCTTGTTTTGCTCATTTATGGGATTGTCTTGTTTCCAAACTTGGATGGTATTGTGGATGAGAATGCTATTCAGATCTTCTTGAAGAAGAACCTGATTCCTACTTTGCTTGGAGATATGTATCATGCTTTTCACTATAGGACTTCCAAAGGTGACTGAGAGATTGTATGTTGTGCGCCTCTTCTTTATAGGTGGTTTATTTCGCACCTACCGAAGTCGGATGTTTTCAAGGACAATATAGAGAATCGAAGATGGTCTCAAAGGTTGATGTCACTTTCTCATAAGGACATGACATGGTATAGTTCTCATTATGATACTGGAGTTCTTATTGACAGTTGTGGAGAATTTCCTAATGTACCTCTACTTGGTACATGTGGGGGAATTAGCTACAACCCCATTTTGGCTAGACGACAGTTCGGTTATTGTTTGAAGGATGTTCCAAACAATCTTGCCTTATCTCGTTTCTTCTTTCTTAATGGTGCTGATCATATAGAGATGAAGAAAAGGATTGCTCATTCTTGGCATGCTGTTCACCGGAAAGAGAGAGGTCAGTTGGGAAGACAACACCTTCCTCCTTCCGATTGTTATATTCAGTGGGTTCGATCTAGAGCTTCCAAGCTCAAGATGCCTTATCCACCTGAGGAGCCTATGTTTCCCACATTGCCTTTGTCTGCTTTTCTTCCTCCCGTTGATGAGAAGTTGGTTCTTCAAGAAGAGTTAGAGAAGATGAAGAAAGAAAAGGAAGAATGGCTACTTGAGAGGACTACTATGCAGGAGCAGCTTAAGGAGAAGGATGATCTTATTGAGCTACTTGAGCGGCGCGTCATGAAGAGACCGAGAGAGGATTTATTTTCCTCTAGTACTCCATCTACTATTCCTCCTACTTCCGGCGCTTGGAAGGCCATTGTCGACAAGTTGGTGAAGGATAAGGAAGATATGGAAGAGCGGTACAAGAATGAGATCAAGAGGATTCGCATGAAGTATCAGCCAGGATTCGGAGCTTCTTCGGATATGATTCCATAGGCTTAGTTTACTCTTTCTCTTATGTATTAGGATTATTGATGTTTTGTACTTCATTTGTAATCCTCACTTTGATATTAATGAGAATGAGTTTTTCAGTATTTCAAAAAATGTCTCTTTATGAATATTGCAAGTTAACTTATAATCCTTTGAAATCTTTGCATCTGCATATGCATAGCATGCATCATACTTGCATTTGTCTTGCTTTTTGAGTGTTCTTCAGGGATTTTATTGTTGTTTCTTGGTCTTCATTTAGTGTTCCTGTCAAGCTGACTCATCGCTTTGATACTCGAGCTAATCGGAGAAGAGTGATGGATACTTTGCAATAAGAGAATCGCGAGCTACGCGAAGAGGTTACTTATCTGAGGGAAAGCTTGGAAAGAGTGACTGCTATGATGGAAAATTTGATGGCTGCTCAGAATCAGCCACCTCCTAGTCCTCCTGTTCAGAATACTGTCATCTCAGAGGTTGTTACCGCATCAATACCTGTTGAGACTATTATTTCTCCTCGCCATCGTATACCTGCTAGCACACCTTGGGGCATGCCGGTTGACTTTTTTCCTGCTGGTTACCGTCCTCCTCATCGTCTAGAGACTGCTGCATTTAATAATCTACCACCACCAGTTTGGACTACTCTTCCTCCAATTGTGACTACTGTACCGCCTGTTGTACACAATGTTCCGCATCATGATGAAACGATTTACCATGCTGAGCCCAGTGAAGGTGCTGGAGGTGCCGAAAGACTTGATGACTTCCAGGGACGCTTTGTTGAGATCCAGAGGGAGATGAGAGCTTTGAAGCACAAGGATTTGTTCGGGAAAGATGCTTATGACCTTTGTCTGATCCCTAATGTTAAAGTTCCTTACAAATTCAAGCTGCCTGAGTTTGAGAAGTACAAAGGCAACACTTGTCCGTTGAGCCATCTGACGATGTATGCAAGGAAGATGTCGGCTCAGATTGATAATGATAAGTTGCTGATTCACTATTTCCAGGACAGTTTGACCGGTGCACCCATGAGGTGGTATATGAGTCTGGATAATAGCCAAATCAAGACCTTCAATGATTTGGGAAAAGCATTTGTGAAGCAGTACAAGTACAATGTTGATATGGCACCTGACAGAGATCAACTTCGTGCTATGTCCCAGAAGGACAAAGAGACTTTTAAAGAATATGCGCAAAGATGGAGAGAGCTGGCAGCCCAGATTGTTCCTCCGTTAGAAGAAAAAGAAATGACGAAGATTTTCTTGAAGACATTGGGTTCTTTTTATTACGAGAGAATGATAGCAAGCGCTCCTTCCGACTTCACTGAGATGGTAAGCATGGGGATGCGTTTAGAAGAAGGTGTCCGTGAAGGACTGTTGAGTCAAGAGAATAGTAATGGTTCAAGCTCCAGAAGGTTTAACTTCGGGATAAAGAAAGAAAATGAGACTAATGCAGTATCCCGTGAAAGTTATAGAAGACCTCACAGTCGTGGGAATCACCATTCGCAGCATGTGGCTTCTGTAACCCCGATGATCAACGTGGCTCCAACTGTGCCAGTTGTTCCAAAGTTCCAACCCCGTTATCAGCAACCTTCTGTGCAACAAGGTGGTAATCAACAAGCTCGAGTTAAACCAAGTTTTGATCCTATCCCTGTGCCGTATGCGGACTTTCTTCCATCTTTAATTGCAAAGAATCTTGTGCAAACTCGTCCTCCACCTCCAGTTCCAGAGACTATTCCATGGTGGTATAAGCCAGAAGCTCGTTGTGCTTTTCATCAAGGTGCCCCGGGGCATGATGTTGAGAACTGTTATCCCTTGAAGTTTGAAGTACAAAAATTGATGAGGAACAATGTTCTGTATTTTAATGATGTTAATCCTAATGTGCAGAAGAATCCGTTGCCTAAGCATGGTAATGCGTCTGTGAATATGGTTGCTGGTTGTCCTGGGTTGTTTAAGATCTATGAAGTCCGTCATATCCGAAGATCTTTGGTGGAGATGTATGCTTTCTTGAGTGAATATCACGACATTGATCACGACTATACTGGATGTTGTATCTGCTCGGTGAATCCTCGTGGTTGCGTGATTGTTAAAAGAGATATCCAGAAGATGATGGACGATAAGCTGATCAAAGTAACAGCAAAAAGAGATGAATATGAGAATGAAGTGAATGTCATTATGCCTCAGTTCAATCTTCCTGAGAGGGTTGCTCTTGAGAGAGTGGTTATTTCTTTTGATAGTCGCAAGACTGCTGTTACTCCATTGGTAATCAATGTACCTGGTCCAATGTCATATGAGTCTGATAAAGCTGTTCCGTACCGGTATAATGCTACGATGATAGAAAATGGTAGGGAAGTTCCTCTTCCTACTCCAAAGTCTGTGGTTAGCATTGCTGATGTAACGAAGGTTACCCGAAGTGGTAGAGTGTATGCTTCAGACCCTCCGAAGAGAGTTGAAGATACCAGTGCGAGCAAGCAGATTATGGATGTTGTTGTCCAATCGAGCCAATCTGGTAATAGTGATGATGAGGTGCTAAAGTTGATAAAGAAGAGTGAGTATAATATTTCTGAGCAGTTATTGCAGACTCCCTCAAAGATATCAGTTTTGTCTCTTTTGATGAGTTCTGAGGCTCATAGGCAGTCATTGCAGAAGATTTTGGATCAAGCATATGTTGACCATGATGTGACTGTTGATCAATTTGATAGCATTGTGGCGAATATCACATCTTGCAACAATTTGAGCTTCTGTGATGACGATCTGCCTGAAGAAGGAAGAAATCATAACTTGGCGTTGCATATTTCGGTGAATTGTCAAGAAGATGCTTTGTCCAAGGTGTTAGTTGATACCGGCTCGTCTCTGAATGTTATGCCAAAATCGACTTTGTCAAAGCTTGCGTTTCAAGGTGCTCCCATGAGGCACAGTGGGATTATAGTGAAAGCATTTGATGGGTCGAAGAAGACACTAATTGGAGAGGTGGATCTTCCTATTCTTATTGGACCGTTTATATTCAAGATTACTTTTCAAGTAATGGATATACGTCCTGCATATAGTTGTCTCCTCGGAAGACCATGGATCCACGAGGCAGGAGCTGTAACATCCACTCTTCATCAGAAGTTGAAGTTTGTGAGAGAAGGTAAATTGGTGACCATTGAAGGTGAGAGGGCGATGCTTGTGAGTAATCTGTCTTCTTTCTCTTATATTGATGCCGAGGAAGAAGTGGGAACGTCATTTCAAGCTCTTTCTGTTGTGAATAGTGTTGTTAAGAAGAATGCCATGCCCATGTCCTCTTTCAAGGATGCTATGCGAGTGCTAGAAGCTGGTCAGTCTGATGGTTGGGGGCGAATTATTGATGCTGTCGACAACAAGGAAGGTTTTGGAATCGGCTTTGCGCCTGGTGCAGTTATCAAAGATCCCAAGACTATTCGAGAAGGCTTTAGAAGTGCTGGATTTATCAACGACCATTCTGCTGCTGCCATCATTGATGATGATGATGAAGACGAAGAAATGCTTGATTTCGTTACGCATGGAAAGATTTTCCAGAACTGGATCGCTGTTGATGTTCCTTTTATTGTTCATTCTTCAAAGTAATTTGTTTTTATTTTCTTTCAAAAATCCTTTCACTCTGCCCAAGGTGAAAGTGATGCTTGTCGGGCTTTGTTTCAAATTTTATCATCATCAATAAAATGTTATTTTGTTATTTCCATGTTGTTGCACCCCAAAATTTGCCCTCACAATACAAGAATTTGTGTGCTAAGAAGGTTCACAAGGTTCATAAGACCTTTTATGAAGATCATGAAGTCTACAAGTCACTTTATGAGGTTCACAAGGTTCACAAGATTCACAATGCTTACAAGACCTTTCAGGAGGTTCATGAAGTCTACAAGACACTTTATGAGGTTCACAAGACCTCCCATGAGGTTCACAAGGTTCACAATACATCTTATGATGGTTCACAAGGTTCACAAAGTTCACAAATAGTCAAAAGAGTTGACAATCCCCTCAAACAAAGCAGTGCATCCAAAACTAGGGTTTTGACTTTAATCAGGCTAAATGAATTTCCAAGACTTCAAGTGAGCTTCATAACATCTTATATGTGTGTAAGAACCCCCATGACAAGTTTCAAGACTTTTCTCAAAAGTTTGCTCAGTCAGATGATCAGATAAGTCAAAATCAGTCAAAGCAGTTAAAAAGTCAAGCTGAGGTCAACTGTGGTCAAACCAAAGTCAATCTTCATGATTTTTTGCCAACATCAAGTATATGAAGTAAAATTCATCATTTGATCAAGGGTTTATCATGATTCATCAAGGAGATTTCAGATCATCAAGAATCAGGAGTTTCTAAATTAGGGTTTCCTTAGTAAAAGTCAACTGAACTTTGACCAGCCATAACTTTCACATGCTTCATCACCAAGTCTCCATCCAAATCTCATTTTGAAGGAAATTGAATTCTCTACAACTTTGTGTCTCACAAGCCAAGCCCAAAAATGCTTCATTTGGAGGATATGAGCTAAGACATTATAGGTCCTTTTGAAAGTCAACAAAACGTCAACAACTTCAAAAGAGAATAATTTGAGAATGGTAAATGATATGGACATGAAACCAGTGGGATTGGTTAGAGGACTCTTCAAGCTTTCCAAAATGTCCAAGAACACCCTCATAGCATTAAAATTGAAGGATGTGTGCCCTTGCAAAGTTGGGAAATTTTTGGTTGGTTTATGAAGAAAATGGAGGTCTAAAACCAATTTTTTCTAAATGGGCTTGCCATATGATGACCCAATCCATACTATGACCTCATGCACGACCCAAGTCAACGAAAATCAGATTTTTTATCATTTTATTTTTATTTATTTTGATTTAATTCATTAAAAATCATTTTAAATTAAAATAAAATATAAAAGTCTAAGATTTAAAAAAGATTAAGCTTCTAGAAATTCATAAATATGATTGGAATCAAAGAGGTAAGAGGATCATGATGATTGGCCTAAAATAGCAAGTGTTTATGCAAAAATATTTGATTTTTAAAGCTTATCTTTTTGAATCTTTTTTGATCAAATTTTTCACACAAGCATTGATCTTTTCTGACCTAATTGATCATACTATAAGTACATTACATAACCCTAACACAAAGCCACGAATTTCTGCCTCCCAAGAGTAAGTTTCAAAAACCAAAAATCATCCAAAAATCAATTTTCGGGTTCTTCATTTGAGGGCATTTGAAGGTATTCTAAGGACACAACAATGATCCCTAGGCTTCACTGAATGTGTACCAATGTTCATATGCATCCATAACACCTTAAATCATTCAAACCGAATCAAGTTTTGTTCTTGAATATGAGTTTTTCGATTTCACATATTTGCTTAATTTAAATGATATTTGATGATTGCTTGATGTTTGTGATGATGCTAGGAACGTTTCTGGACAGCAACCTTGAAGTTTAGTGACCTAATACGATCATGGCCATTGTTAGGGTTTTGGAAACCAATTTAGGGTTTTACGATCTAAGCCATATAAATGTTGTTGATTGACAAAATTAAGTTGATTAAGACCTGGGTAATTCATTAGAACAATCAATTTGGATGAATTTTGCTTGTATTGCAGGTTCTCAAAGACATAGGATTTCCTGCGCAAAAAATTCGTAGCAAATTTCCTATGAAATTTCGCAGGAAATTTCACAGGACTGAAGGTTGAAGATGACTCCCTGCGCGCGCGTTTCTGGAATTTGAATTTGATTTTAATATTTTTATGTTTTGTTTCTGTTTTATGTCACAAGCTTGTGCTTGTCCCAGTGGTATGAAGCACGCGTGTGTAGCTGGAGGACCTGCGTTCGAATCCTGGCTTCACCACATTTTTGTTGTTTTTTCCAGATAATTAGACATTATAATATATTATGAATTATGGTGAAGTTATGTACAGGTGCGCTCTCCCAGCTGGAATGGTAATGTGTTTGTGTGATTGCTTGCAAGGTCCTGGGTTCGATTCCCCCAGGCCTTTTGCTTTTTCTTTCTTTTTTCTGATTTTCAGGTTTAAGGCATAAAATCAATTGGACTCATCTTTTCTTCACCTGCGCGCGCGTTGGCCTGGTGGTATGTGTTGCTGGCCTGAGTGTTGCAAGCCAAAGGTGCTGGGTTCAATTCCCAGCCAGGTAAGTTTCAGTTTTTTTGTTTTATTTCATTGTTTTGCTAATTATTTTATTATTAATTAAATATAATCATGTTTAATGTATGTTTAAATAATTCTAGAAAAAATAATATGTAAATATTTTCTAATTTGTTTTCTAAATTCTAAACCAAGTTTTTTATTGTTATATATTTAAAATCAAAATATGTATATATTTATTTAGTTATTAAGTTAATATTATTAGAAACCCTAATTTATTTTTAAAACCCTAAAAAATATATTCTTTTCAAAACCCTAATCTCCTTCTTTTATTTATATTCTTAAAATTCATTAAAATTCTTGAATTAATTTTTATTAATATTTATAATTTAAATTTTTGTATGTAAATATAATTAAAAATTAAAATGCTTAATTTATTGTTAATAATTTAATTTTGCATGAAAATAATTCTTATTATATGTTTAAAATTGCTAATTTAATTTTTGTAATTATAATTTATTTTTCATAATATGTTCATAATTGATTTAATTTTTATAATTTACATATAATTTCAAATTTTATAATAATTAATATAATTGTTCATACTTTCTTATTAACCATTAAAATTTTTGTTTATTATAATATTTTTACTTATTATTATTATTATTAATCATGTTTATTACTAACCCCATTTATTTTTTAAATTGTTATTATTATTATTTCTACTAACCCTATTATAATTACTTATTTATTCTGCTTACTTATTTATTTTGCTTATTTATTTATTTTGCTTATTTATTTAAATTGCTTTTATTATTATTTTTGTAATTGTTCCTGGATGTAATATTTTATAATGTTTAAATTATTTATTTTATGCCATGGTTAGTAAAAATAGGGAGTGTAACATGTATGTTTGTTTAAAATTAATTTAGGTCATTTAAATTAAAAGATAAATATTAAATTGTACACTCACACACGTAAGTCGATCTTTGATCGCCATCTCACTTTCTAGGGTTCATCTCATTGTTGCCTAATCAAAAGGTCAAGTAAGGTGTATAAAGCAAAAAATCCCTCAAAATAAAGTCATCTAGTCCCTTAACAAATAAAAGATCAAGTCCCTTTCGAATGTTGCCTTCGTAATGATCTTGTCCCTTTCGAATAAAGATGACAGTCCCTCCAAAATTGCTTAATACACCCCACAGTTGCCTACATTAAACAGATGACCCTTACTTGTCCCACATATCCAAGGTAATGACTACCTATTCCTTAATAATAGGGATAGTCTTACCATTTAAAGGATTCAAGAACAGAAAGACTTAAACTTTAGGGTAGGTTCCTCATAGTTACTTGCTCACTATTCAAAAACTTTTCAAACACTTCACAATTTCAAACAATTTTCAAACACAAGTTTTTTACGCATCCGTACCTGGATCATTATCAAACTCTTATGAAAATTTCTATTCCCACACTTCACATTTTCAAAAACATTTTAAAGTGAGCTAAGTAACTAAGAGCCCATGGATAACCATGGATGTAAAGGGTGCTAACACCTTCCCTTTACATAACCTACCCCCCGGACCCAAAAATCTTTTATAAGGTCTTTCCTGTTCTTTTATGCCTTTCCTTTGGATAAAATAAAAGTCGGTGGCGACTCTTGCTATCCGCAACATAACTAAATTCAGTTCTCCCACCGTGTTACAGAACTGGCGACTCTGCTGGGGATTTAATATTAAAGAGGGGTACCTTTAGGAATTAGATCACTTTAAATTGTTTGCCTTGTTTGCTTTATACTTATCTGTTGGGTGCTCTTATGTGTGAAAGATCCTAACCCGGATCTAGTGTACCTTAGGTAAATGGCAATAGACCAAGGAAACTGTACGGCGTATACCGATATGGTTGATCTGGTGGCCATAGTTAGTGTGACTTCTTGGTCGGTGCTTATGTTCCTTAAGTCAAGTTGAGGATAATATGAGGCTGCCATATGTTGTCAATGCACTAACTAACTTTTAGAACCCTAGTTATCCCATCTTGGCCTTTAGAAAAGTAGTGAGGTAACCGGCTTTGGTGAAGACTGAAGTTGGTTGATACTCGATACTACGCTCATTGAGATCTTAAACTTGGAGGGTTTTGGTTGGCAAGTAAGTTGCCTACTGAACAACCACCCTTGTGAAGGATCAATGATATTGAGATCCCTTAGAACATGGTTACTTTTGTAGGACAGGATGAACCAACTAACTTCAGGGGAGGGTACTTACCTTTGAGCCTCATGCAAGCCTTTAAACCTAGGGCTATGTTGTGACTTGTTTGTGTATGCCACATGTTTGTGATTGAGCATAACATCATGAAATCATCATGCATCATAAGCATAGCATTTTCACTAACCATTTCAAGGACCAAAGGATTTATCTTTGTTCTTTGTTACAGGTCACGGCTTCTGCTCGTAGAAACACTATCAGGATCAACTTTGTAGGGATACCTCCTAAGCTTAAAGAGTTGGTTTCTCAAGTGTCTGAACACTCCCAGTTCATCAAGAGACATGGTCACCTTCTGGATCTAGTCATCTCAGGGTTCAATGAAGACATGATGAGTGTTCTGTTTCAGTTCTTTGATCCTAAGCACCATTGCTTCACATTCCCCGACTACCAGCTGGTTCCAACCATGGAAGAGTTCTCTAAACTTCTGGGTATACCTGTACTTGATCAGAAACCATTCACAGGCTTGGAGAAAGAGCTTAAACCTGAGGTTATTGCTGCAGCTCTACATCTGAAGAAGTCTGACATTGTTCTAGAAACGAGAAGCGGAGTTAAGGGTATTCTTGCTAAGGTATTGATAGAGAAGGCTCAAGTGTTCTTGAAAGCTATGAGCTATGATGCTTTTGAGGAGATCTTAGCCTTGTTAATTTATGGCTTAGTATTATTCCCCAATCCAGATCAGTTCATAGACGTTCATGCCATCAATATATTCCTGAGTTACAATCCAGTGCCTACATTACTTGGGGACATCCTGCACTCTCTCCATACTCGTACTACAAAGGCACGAGGAACTCTGATGTGCTGCATACCTTTGCTATCTAGGTGGTTTATTTCTCACCTTCCTCGCTTAGTAATGAAGAATGAACAAGGGTTCAGGTTGTCTAAGAGGATTATGTCACTCTCTCATTCAGATATCCATTGGTGCTCCAGATCTATGTAGAATGTCACTATCATTGACCGTTGTGGGGAGTTTCCTAATGTGCCACTTCTAGGCATAAGAGGAGGCATCACTTACAACCCTTCCTTAGCTTTACGACAGTTTGGTTATGCTCGGAGTGATGGTCCACATGACATGTTGATTCAGGGTGTTGTGTTTGATTACGACAACGATCTGCAAGGTTACCGTCAGAGGTTCATACGAGCATGGGGAAAAGTGAACAAGGTTGACAGCAAGACTCTGGAGCCTAAGTACACTATTCCTATGGAGGCTTATCTCAGATGGGTGCGATCTCGTGCTCAGACTCTCATGATGCCATATCCTGCTATTCTGCCAGTCACCATGGAGCCTGTTGCTGAAGGAGACACTGCTTATACCATCCTTCACCCAGACATGCCTACTGACATGGAAGACTTACAGAGATCCTGGATCCAGTTGAAAGAGCAAAGGGATACTTTCGAGGCTCATTACAAAGCAAGCCAAGAAAGAATCCTGGAACTAACAAAGCAACTTCATGAGGAGCGGAATCTCAACTCATACCTCAACACAAAGAGGAAACGTCCATGGGAGACTTAAAACCCCATCTCTTGTATTTATTGCATTTCATTTCCTGTAAGCCCAAGAGGCAAAACAAGTTTACTACTAATAAAAGTTTACCTTCTTGTTTGTTTAAGCAAATTTAAATCCTGCGGTCCTTGAAAACATTGCATACGCATTAACATTCCATATCACTACATCACAGGTTTATTTGTGCAAAGGTTTCTCATCTTCTCGTTGTTTATTTCAGTAATGGCTCTTGAACAAACAGTTAAGGATCTCCAGGCACAGAATGCACAGTTCCAAGAGCTGATCCTGAACTTGTCCAAGGGGCAGGATGAATTGAAGACACTGCTGGCCAAGAAGACTAAGAAGACTAGAAGGTCAGGTGGCCTGATCAACATGGGAAGAAGGTTCAGAGGTCTTGTCAAGACCAAAGAACAGGTTGAAGACTATGAATCTGAAGAATCTGAGAAAGAGGGAGGCAGTCTCCACAACACTGTGGGGGACTCTGATTCTGAGGCTAATTACTACCATGATCCTAATGAAGACAAATTCAAGATACTGGTGGATAGAATGGATGCTATGGAGTTGCAAAAGTCTTCTGGGCTGGATTTTGAATATTTAAGTCTGATATCTGGGGTAGTCATACCCATTGGTTTCAAGGTTCCTACTTTTGTTGTTTATGATGGGGTCTCTTGTCCCAAGCTGCATCTGAGGTCTTATGTCAGAAGAATTCAACCCCATACTGCTGATAAGAAGCTGTGGATCCATTTCTTCCAAGAGAGCTTATCTGGAGCTCAATTGGAGTGGTATTATCAGTTGGAGAGTGTCAACATCCGGGATTGGAATGATCTTGCTGAAGCCTTCTATAAGCAGTATCAATACAATGCTGATTTAGCTCCCACTCGCATGCAACTACAAAGCATGTCTATGGGTGCCAAAGAAAGTTTTAAGGAGTATGCTCAGAAGTGGAGAGATTTAGCTGGAAGAGTTCAACCCCCTTTAACTGACAAGGAATTTGTTGATATGTTCATGTGTACGCTGAATGGTCCGTTTTACAGTCATCTCATTGGAAGCTCATCATCTGGCTTCACTGAGTTGATAATGACAGGAGAGCGCGTGGAAAATGGTATAAAGAGTGGTAAAATCCAGGTGGGTACTTCTTCATCAGGTGCTGCAAAGAAGCCTCCCACTGGGAAGAAAGAGTCAAATGCTGTTTATGGTCAACCTGATCGTAACAGAAGGCATCAGTCTGTGAGTGCAGTTCATATTTCAAATCCAACTCCTACAACACCAGAGCAGCCACAGGGCCACCAACAGAGGGCTAGAAGGAAATTCACAAAGATCAACATGTCAATGGCTCAGGCATTGCAACACTTGTTGAAGGCTGAACTTATTACTCTGAAAGAGGCTCCTCAAAATCCAAATGTTACCTCTCCCAGGTACAATCCCAATGCACGATGTGCATATCATTCGAACTGTCAGGGACATGATACTAATAGCTGCTGGGTCTTGAAGAACAAAATTCAAGACATGATTGAGGCTGGAGAAATTGAGTTTGACCCTCCGGGTACTCCAAATGTGATTACTGCTCCCATGCCAAATCATGAGAAGACTGTCAATGCCATTGATGAAGATTTACATATCTATTCAGTTGCAGAGTTGACCACACCATTGTCTGTTATCAAGAAGAAGTTAGTACAAGCTGGGTTCTTTCCAGGTTGTCGTGAAGATTGTTTGTATTGTATCTATAAGCTGGATAGTTGTTGGAGATTGAGAGATGGAATTCAGCGTCTCATGGATAAATATACAATAGTGTTTGAGAGGACTCCATCGTCTGTAGAAAGTATGGTGGATCATATTACTAAAGGTAGGAAGACTGAAGAGGTTGATATGGTTGACAAAGTGCCGGTAAGGATCACTTCAAAGGGACCTGTTAAAATCACTCATAAGGGTCCAATTAAGATTACTGCTGAAGGCCCTGTGAAGGTTGTTGCTGAAGCCAGAGTGGCTCCTATGGTCATTACCACTCCTGGTCCTATTCCGTATACGTCTGATAAAGATGTGCCTTGGCATTATGGGTCTGATGTTTATATCCATGGTGTTAAGCAGGAACCCTTAGCTGATGTGCCTGTTGATGTTGATAATATTGCTGAATCTAGTAAGATCACACGAAGTGGAAGAGTCTTCTCTCCTCCAGTGACTTCCAAGAATGCAGTTACTCCTGCTGCCACCTCCACTACTGATACTCGGGGCAAAGGTCCTGTTATTGAACCTATACCTACTGATGTGCCAGCTGCTTATGATCTCTCTAAGCAGATGGATGAAGTATTGAAAATCATTCGCAAGAGTGATTATGACATTGTTGATCAGTTGGGGCATACTCCCTCCAAGATTTCCATGCTGTCTTTGCTGTTATGTTCTGAAGCTCATGCAAAAGCTTTGATTAAGTTTCTGAAGACTGCTCATGTACCCAATGCAATTTCTGTTGACCAGTTTGAGAATTGTGTTGCCCATCTGACCTATGATAATGGGTTAGGGTTTTCTGATGCTGATTTGACCCCTGCCAAGAGGGATCATAACAGGGCTCTGCATATCTCAATTGAATGCAGGGGCACTACCCTGTCACATGTATTGATAGACAATGGTTCCTCTCTGAATGTGTTACCCAAAGAAGTCCTGAATAAGCTGAGTCCCGAAGATGCTGTGCTGAAGCCCAGTAATATAGTGGTGAAGGCTTTTGATGGTTCTAGAAGAGTAGTGCATGGGGAAATTGATCTCCCAATCAAAGTTGGGTCTCAGGTTTTCAATGCTACATTTTATGTGATGGATATTCGTCCTTCGTACTCTTCTTTGCTTGGTCGTCCCTGGATCCATGGGGCAGGTGCTGTAACCTCTACATTACATCAGAAGCTGAAATATCCGGTGGGAGGAAAGGTTGTTACTGTCTATGGAGAGGAAGAATATTTTGTTAGCCATGTGAACACTTTCAAGTATCTGGAAGTGGAAGGTGAATATGTTGAAACTCCGTGTCAGACATTTGAAGTGGTTCCTTGGATTGTTAATGATTATGAAGCTCCTCCTGTTGTCAAGAAAGTTCCTACAGTCACCAGAGTACCTCCAACAATGGCCTCCCTTAAAGATGCTAGAGCTGTAGTGGATGAAGAGTCCCAGAAGGCTGTTCGTCGTGCTCGTGCTGTTCGTATCACCAATCAAGGGGTTATGAAAGATCAGATCAATGCTGTGGGAGACTATGATGAAGACTACAACTTGGATGCTTGGATTTTTCCTACTGTGGGTGCTGGACTCAATAATTGGAAAGCTGAAGATGTTATCCCTATCTCCTTTAGTCAGGAGTAAATACTATTACTGTGTTGTTGTTTTTTAAGTTTGTAATTTCTTGAACAATTGAAATCTCAAGCCTTGTGCCTTACCCGGGGCACAATGGTGTGCTTGTTACGGGCTGTCATTTCATTTGCATACTTCATTCAATAAAAATCAGTGGACGTTTCGTTTTCGTAAATATTGTGTTCCTTGTCTTTCTTTTCTTTTATTTTTGTTTTATCGGCTATGTGTTCTTACACACACCCACATCACTAAAATGCAGATCCTCATCCACTTTGGATCCTATTGATAACAATTCTACTATTGCCAATTATAATTTCGAGAATCCGATCTATCAAGCTGAAGACGGAAATGAGGACGATTGTGAAGTACCTGTAGAGCTTGCTAGGTTGTTACAACAAGAAGAGAAAGCCATACAGCCACATGAAGAGCCAGTCGAAGTTGTGAATCTGGGAACTGAAGAAAACAGGAAAGAAGTCAAGATAGGGGCTGAATTAGAGGATGGTGTCAAGAGCAGATTGATTCAGATGTTACGTGACTATGTGGAGATCTTTGCTTGGTCTTATGAAGATATGCCCGGGTTGGATACAGACATTGTGGTTCACCGTTTACCAGTAAAAGAAGATTGTCGTCCAAAGAAGCAGAAGGTTCGTCGTATGCGTCCTGAAATGTCAGAGAAGATCAAAGCAGAAGTAATGAAACAGTTCAATGCAGGGTTCTTAGCAGTGACTTCTTATCCTCAGTGGGTTGCAAATGTGGTGCCGGTACCTAAGAAAGATGGTAAGGTACGTATGTGTGTAGACTACAGGGATTTAAACAAGGCCAGCCCTAAAGATGACTTTCCACTTCCTCGTATTGATGTTCTGGTAGACAACACTGCTCAGCATAAGGTATTCTCTTTTATGGATGGTTTCTCTGGTTACAATCAAATCAAGATGGCACCTGAAGATATGGAGAAGACAACCTTTGTTACCCAGTGGGGCACTTTTTGTTATAAGGTGATGCCATTTGGTTTGAAGAATGCAGGGGCAACATATCAGCGTGCTATGGTGGCTTTGTTTCATGATATGATTCATCATGAGATAGAGGTGTATGTGGATGATATGATAGCTAGGTCCTAGAATGAAGAGCAACATCTTGATCATCTGCATAAATTGTTTGAGAGGTTGAAGAAATACAAGTTGAGATTGAACCCAAACAAGTGTACTTTTGGAGTTAGGTCTGGTAAACTCCTGGGTTTCATAGTCAGTGGAAAAGGTATTGAAGTAGATCCTGCAAAAGTGAAAGCTATACGAGAGATCCCAGCTCCCCGTACTGAGAAGGAGGTTAAAGGTTTCTTGGGACGATTGAATTACATTGCAAGATTTATTTCCCAATTAACTGCCATCTGTGAGCCAATCTTCAAGTTGTTAAAGAAAGATCAGGTGATGGAATGGAATGATGAGTGCCAGACTGCCTTTGATGAAATCAAGAGATACTTGCTAGAACCTCCAATTTTGATGCCACCAGTTGATGGAAGACCCTTGATTATGTACTTAACAGTGTTAGACAACTCAATGGGGTGTGTCTTGGGGCAACATGACGAGTCTGGTCGAAAAGAGCAGGCAATATACTACCTTAGCAAAAAGTCTACCGACTGTGAAACAAGATACTCACTGCTCGAGAAAACTTGCTGCGCTTTGGCATGGGCTGCTCGCCGACTAAGACAGTATATGTTGACCCATACTACCTTGTTGATCTCAAAGATGGATCCAATCAAGTACATATTCGAGAAACCTGCCCTCTCCGGAAGAATTGCAAGATGACAAATGATCTTGACAGAATATGACATACAGTATACTACTCAGAAGGCTATTAAAGGAAGTGTTGTGGCTGATCATTTGGCTCACCAAGCAGTAGATGATTATCAGTCAATGAATTTTGAGTTCCCCGATGAAGACATTATGATTATTACCAAAGAACCTGGACAATACGACGGACCTGAACAAGGATCCCGATGGACTATGGTTTTTGATGGTGCCTCTAATGCACTTGGTAATGGTGTTGGTGTTGTGATTAGTTCCCCTGAAGGTTGTCATACCCCGATTACTGCCAGACTTTGTTTCTATTGTACCAATAACATGGCTGAGTATGAGGCATGTATCCTGGGTATTAAAGCTGCTATTGATATGAAGATTCAGTTCCTTGATGTGTATGGAGATTCAGCCCTGGTAGTAAGTCAGATCAAAGGAGATTGGGATACTAAGCATGATAACCTCATTCCTTACAAAGAGCATGTGTTGTCTTTGATCCCACACTTCAAAGAGATTACCTTTGGACATATCCCACGGAGAGAGAATCAGTTGGCAGATGCATTAGCCACCATGGCATCCATGTTTGAGATCAGCTGGGATGATGAAGCTCCCAAGATTACTATTGATAGATTTGAGAAGCCTGCATACTGCAATGAGATTGACACAGAAGGGGCAGAGGAGAAGCCTTGGTTCTATGAAGTAAAAAGATATCTTGAAGTTCAGGAGTTCCCTGAAGGGGCATCTGTCAAAGATAGGAAGTTCTTGAGAAGGTTTTCTGCTAAGTTCTTTTTGAGTAATGGGATTTTGTACAAGCGCAATCATGATTCAACTATGCTTCGTTGTGTGGATAAGAAAGAAGCAACTGAGATTATGGAAGATATGCATGATGGGATCTTTGTCACTCATTCTAGTGGTCATACCATGGCAAAGAAGATTTTGAGAGCAGGTTACTATTGGTCCACCATGGAAGCTGACTGCTATCAACACTCCAGAACATGTCACAAGTGTCAAATTTATGCTGATAAAGTACATATACCTCCATCACCATTGAATGTGTTGACTGCTCCTTGGCCTTTTGCCATGTGGGGCATTGATATGATTGGTGAAATGAGGCCTACTGCTTCTAATGGGCATCGTTTCATCCTGGTTGCTATTGATTACTTCACGAAGTGGGTAGAGGCAACTTCATTTGCATCTGTTACTAAGAATGTTGTGGCTCGATTCATTAAGAATAATCTCATATGTAGGTATGGCATCCCTGAAAGGATTATCACTGACAATGGCTCTAATCTGAACAACACTATGATTACTGATCTCTGCACACAGTTCAAGATTAAGCATCACAACTCTTCTCCGTATCGTCCGAAGATGAATGAGGCAGTTGAAGCTGCTAATAAGAACATTAAGAAGATTATACAAAAGATGATTGTTACTTACAAGGATTGGCATGAGATGTTACCATTTTCTCTTCATGGTTATCGTACTACAATACGTACTTCAACAGGGGCAACCCCATTCTCCTTAGTCTATGGTATGGAAGCAGTTCTGCCCATTAAAGTTCAGATTCCCTCCTTAAGAATTATGAAGGATGCAGGCTTAGATGAAGATGAATGGATTCAGACTCGACTTGACCAGATAAATTTGATTGATGAGGAAAGGTTAGCAGCAGTTTGTCATGGCCAGATGTACCAGAAACGAATGATCAAGGCTTTTAACAAGAAGGTTAAGCCAAAGGTATATCAGGCTGGTGATTTGGTAATCAAGCGTATCATATTACCACAGGGTGATCCTAGGGGCAAGTGGACTCCAACATATGAAGGACCATTTATAGTCAAGACAGTATTTTCAGGAGGTGCCATGATACTTACTACTATGGATGGTGAAGACTTCCCGCAGCCTGTAAACGCAGACATAGTTAAAAAATACTACGCATGAAAAGAGACCCGCTAGGTTGACAGGCCTAGGCAAAAATAAGGGCATCCCGGCAAACCAAAAGGGTTTGGGCAAAAATTAGGGATATATATAAAAAGATGTACACCCGGCAAGTCGAAAACCTGAAAAGGCGGCTTGGGCAAAAAAGGGTATCCCGGTGGATTGAAAATCTGAAAGGGCAATCCAGGCAAAAGTTAGGGATTAAGGCGTATGACTATGTCTCGTTTGGATCACCCATGAAACTGCAACCAGTTGTACTACTTACTCAAGTTTGAACAGATAAAGCTCAATCCAATCGTTTCCGTCTCGAACAGCAAGAAGATGAGATACTTGAAGATAATGGCAATAGTAGAATTGAAACTCAATAGGATTATTTCCCACATAGCTGATTTTCTTTGTTTTGTAAAAACTTTATGACAAAATCCTCTTACTAGGGTTTATGTATCCTTGTACAAAATCACCCATGTATGGGTCACTCTTTGATATAAATAAAATTCCATTTTTGAATCCAGATTTACTTTTACCCTATTTACATAAGCGAAACGTCCATTGGTTGTGTTTGAATGTATGTATGCTTTTGAATATGATTGATGTTTACCAGAAACGCATGTATGCTTAATATGATTGATGTTTACCAGAAATGCATGAAAAAGCAGTAATAGTATTTACTAAGGACGAACGAGGGAAGGATTTCAACGAAGCTTTGCCGGTTCATCTCTACAAAACAGCTACAAACCCTCAGTAGGGCAAGTTCATCTTCATAAAGTCACATCTCCCCTGGAATTTATATCCATCTCTTTTATCCTCATACGGATATTCGGGAATTTACTTTCCAATAAGAGTACGACGAACGAAGACGGAAGGTTATGTATACCTTACTATCCCCAGCAGACGGGAGGTTATATATACCTTACTATCCCCAGCAGACGAGAGGTTATGTATAATATATTATCAAACAAGATGGGAACAAATTCCTCATATTCTTCAGCAACAAACCGGGATTTATTTTCCCTGGCCAGCAGTTGTTACACGAAGATATCCAGACGCTTCCGGCAGCATCATATCATACATACATCATTTACATAACATACATGTTCATAGATACATAATACATTACTTAAGTGCGTCATATTATACATGCATACATAATACATAAACTAATATTATCATACAGGATGCTACCTTGTTTTCAGGTTAATTCTCCAACAGACAGACTTCATCAACAACTTGTGGCTATCAGGACTGCTTTATCCTCTTGAAAGCTATCAATCCCTCAGGACTGCTTTATCCTCCTGAAAGCTTCTTATACCTCAGAACGTTGTTCATCTTTCTGAAAGCATATTATTACCCCGGGACGTTGTTTATCTTCCCAAAGGTTATCATCATTTCCACAGGATTGCTTTATCCTCCTGAAAGCATATTATTTCCTCGGGACGTTGTTTATCTTCCTGAAAGCTATCACCCCTACCTCAGGACTGCTTTATCCTCCTGAAAGCATATTCATACCTCAGAATGTTGTTCATCTTTCTGAAAGCATATCATCACCTCAGGACTGCTTTATCCTCCTGAAAGCATATCACTATTACCTCAGGACTGCTGTATCCTCCTGAAAGCATATCACTATTACCTCAGGACTGATGTATCCTCCTGAAAGCATATTACTATCCCGGGACGTTGTTTCTCTTCCTGAAAGCCATCATTATATCTTCATATTTTGGACTGCTTTATCCTCCGAGAGACATATCTGAAGAACCTTTCTCCAAGTGGCATCTTTAAGCCCACTCAAGCATATACAACCAAACATCAGTATCACTCTACGCACCGGTGAGTGCAAATTTTTGGGTTTTTGTGTTCAATCCCCTTCAACCTTCCAGGTCACGACTGGCAAATATACCAATCTAACCCCTCAGGTTTCAGAAAATTGAACAGGGGCAGTTGTTGCACCCCAAACTTTGCCCTCACAATACAAGACTTTGTGTGCTAAGAAGGTTCACAAGGTTCATAAGACCTTTTATGAAGATCATGAAGTCTACAAGTCACTTTATGAGGTTCACAAGGTTCACAAGATTCACAATGCTTACAAGACCTTTCAGGAGGTTCATGAAGTCTACAAGACACTTTATGAGGTTCATAAGGTTCACAAGACCTCCCATGAGGTTCACAAGGTTCACAATACATCTTATGATGGTTCACAAGGTTCACAAAGTTCACAAATAGTCAGAAGAGTTGACAATCCCCTCAAACAATGCACCTCCTAAGCAGTGCATCCAAAACTAGGGTTTTGACTTTAATCAGGCTAAATGAATTTACAAGACTTCAAGTGAGCTTCATAACATCTTATATGTGTGTAAGAACCCCCATGACAAGTTTCAAGACTTTTCTCAAAAGTTTGCTCAGTCAGATGATCAGATAAGTCAAAATCAGTCAAAGCAGTTAAAAAGTCAAGCTGAGGTCAACTGTGGTCAAACCAAAGTCAAACTTCATGATTTTTTGCCAACATCAATTATATGAAGTAAAATTCATCATTTGATCAAGGGTTGATCATGATTCATCAAGGAGATTTGAGATCATCAAGAATCAGGAGTTTCTAAATTAGGGTTTCCTCAGTAAAAGTCAACTGAACTTTGACCAGCCATAACTTTCACATGCTTCATCACCAAGTCTCCATCCAAATCTCATTTTGAAGGAAATTGAATTCTCTACAACTTTGTGTCTCACAAGCCAAGCCCAAAAATGCTTCATTTGGAGGATATGAGCTAAGACATTATAGGTCCTTTTGAAAGTCAACAAAAAGTCAACAACTTCAAAAGAGAATAATTTGAGAATGGTAAATGATATGGACATGAAACCAGTGGGATTGGTTAGAGGACTCTTCAAGCTTTCCAAAATGTCCAAGAACACCCTCATAGCATTAAAATTGAAGGATGTGTGCCCTTGCAAAGTTGGGAAATTTTTGGTTGGTTTATGAAGAAAATGGAGGTCTAAAACCAATTTTTTCTAAATGGGCTTGCCATATGATGACCCAATCCATACTATGACCTCATGCACGACCCAAGTCAACGAAAATCAGATTTTTTATCATTTTATTTTTATTTATTTTGATTTAATTCATTAAAAATCATTTTAAATTAAAATAAAATATAAAAGTCTAAGATTTAAAAAAGATTAAGCTTCTAGAAATTCATAAATATGATTGGAATCAAAGAGGTAAGAGGATCATGATGATTGGCCTAAAATAGCAAGTGTTTATGCAAAAATATTTGATTTTTAAAGCTTATCTTTTTGAATCTTTTTTGATCAAATTTTTCACACAAGCATTGATCTTTTCTGACCTAATTGATCATACTATAAGTACATTACATAACCCTAACACAAAGCCACGAATTTCTGCCTCCCAAGAGTAAGTTTCAAAAACCAAAAATCATCCAAAAATCAATTTTCGGGTTCTTCATTTGAGGGCATTTGAAGGTATTCTAAGGACACAACAATGATCCCTAGGCTTCACTGAATGTGTACCAATGTTCATATGCATCCATAACACCTTAAATCATTCAAACCGAATCAAGTTTTGTTCTTGAATATGAGTTTTTCGATTTCACATATTTGCTTAATTTAAATGATATTTGATGATTGCTTGATGTTTGTGATGATGCTAGGAACGTTTCTGGACAGCAACCTTGAAGTTTAGTGACCTAATACGATCATGGCCATTGTTAGGGTTTTGGAAACCAATTTAGGGTTTTACGATCTAAGCCATATAAATGTTGTTGATTGACAAAATTAAGTTGATTAAGACCTGGGTAATTCATTAGAACAATCAATTTGGATGAATTTTGCTTGTATTGCAGGTTCTCAAAGACATAGGATTTCCTGCGCAAAAAATTCGTAGCAAATTTCCTATGAAATTTCGCAGGAAATTTCACAGGACTGAAGGTTGAAGATGACTCCCTGCGCGCGCGTTTCTGGAATTTGAATTTGATTTTAATATTTTTATGTTTTGTTTCTGTTTTATGTCACAAGCTTGTGCTTGTCCCAGTGGTATGAAGCACGCGTGTGTAGCTGGAGGACCTGCGTTCGAATCTTGGCTTCACCACATTTTTGTTGTTTTTTCCAGATAATTAGACATTATAATATATTATGAATTATGGTGAAGTTATGTACAGGTGCGCTCTCCCAGCTGGAATGGTAATGTGTTTGTGTGATTGCTTGCAAGGTCCTGGGTTCGATTCCCCCAGGCCTTTTGCTTTTTCTTTCTTTTTTCTGATTTTCAGGTTTAAGGCATAAAATCAATTGGACTCATCTTTTCTTCACCTGCGCGCGCGTTGGCCTGGTGGTATGTGTTGCTGGCCTGAGTGTTGCAAGCCAAAGGTGCTGGGTTCAATTCCCAGCCAGGTAAGTTTCAGTTTTTTTGTTTTATTTCATTGTTTTGCTAATTATTTTATTATTAATTAAATATAATCATGTTTAATGTATGTTTAAATAATTCTAGAAAAAATAATATGTAAATATTTTCTAATTTGTTTTCTAAATTCTAAACCTAGTTTTTTATTATTATATATTTAAAATCAAAATATGTATATATTTATTTAGTTATTAAGTTAATATTATTAGAAACCCTAATTTATTTTTAAAACCCTAAAAAATATATTCTTTTCAAAACCCTAATCTCCTTCTTTTATTTATATTCTTAGAATTCATTAAAATTCTTGAATTAATTTTTATTAATATTTATAATTTAAATTTTTGTATGTAAATATAATTAAAAATTAAAATGCTTAATTTATTATTTATAATTTAATTTTGCATGAAAATAATTCTTATTATATGTTTAAAATTGCTAATTTAATTTTTGTAATTATAATTTATTTTTCATAATATGTTCATAATTGATTTAATTTTTATAATTTACATATAATTTCAAATTTTATAATAATTAATATAATTGTTCATACTTTCTTATTAACCATTAAAAATTTTGTTTATTATAATATTTTTACTTATTATTATTATTATTATTATTAATCATGTTTATTACTAACCCCATTTATTTTTTAAATTGTTATTATTATTATTTCTACTAACCCTATTATAATTACTTATTTATTCTGCTTACTTATTTATTTTGCTTGTTTATTTATTTTGCTTATTTATTTAAATTGCTTTTATTATTATTTTTGTAATTGTTCCTGGATGTAATATTTTATAATGTTTAAATTATTTATTTTATGCCATGGTTAGTAAAAATAGGGAGTGTAACATGTATGTTTGTTTAAAATTAATTTAGGTAATTTAAATTAAAAGATAAATATTAAATTGTACACTCACACACGTAAGTCGATCTTTGATCGCCATCTCACTTTCTAGGGTTACCTCTCATTGTTGCCTAATCAAAAGGTCAAGTAGGGTGTATAAAGCAAAAAGTCCCTCAAAATAAAGTCATCTAGTCCCTTAACAAATAAAAGATCAAGTCCCTTTCGAATGTTGCCTTCGTAATGATCTTGTCCCTTTCGAATAAAGATGACAGTCCCTCCAAAATTGCTTAATACACCCCACAGTTGCCTACATTAAACAGATGACCCTTACTTGTCCCACACATCCAAGGTAATGACTACCTATTCCTTAATAATAGGGATAGTCTTACCATTTAAAGGATTCAAGAACAGAAAAACTTAAACTTTAGGGTAGGTTCCTCATAGTTACTTGCTCACTATTCAAAAACTTTTCAAACACTTCACAATTTCAAACAATTTTCAAACACAAGTTTTTTACGCATCCGTACCTGGATCATTATCAAACTCTTATGAAAATTTCTATTCACACACTTCACATTTTCAAAAACATTTTAAAGTGAGCTAAGTAACTAAGAGCCCATGGATAACCATGGATGTAAAGGGTGCTAACACCTTCCCTTTACATAACCTACCCCCCGGACCCAAAAATCTTTTATAAGGTCTTTCCTGTTCTTTTATGCCTTTCCTTTGGATAAAATAAAAGTCGGTGGCGACTCTTGCTATCCGCAACATAACTAAAGTCAGTTCTCCCACCGTGTTACACATGTGTGTTTTTCATTTTTGCTTTATTCTGAAAAATGGTAACATAAAAAACCCAAAAAAAATAATAATGATTGTTTATCTGCATGATGTTTGCACTTTTGTTCATATTCTAAAATAAAAATAAAATCATTGTGCAGATTGAATGATAAACCCATTGAAAACAATGATCCTATGCCCTCCCCCAACTTTGAATTCCCTGTGTTTGAAGCTGAGGAAGAGGATGATGAAGAGATTCCAGATTAAATTTCTCGGTTGCTTGAACACGAGGAGAAGATTATTCAGCCTCATGGAGAGTCTATAGAGATGGTCAACTTGGGTTCTGAAGATGAAAAGAAAGAAGTCAAAGTTGGAGCATTGCTTGATCCTGATGTTAAGAAGAGGATTATAGAGCTTCTCAGAGAATATGTTGATGTATTTGCTTGGTCTTATCAGGATATGCCAGGTCTTGATACTGATATTGTGGAGCATAGATTGCCGCTGAAGCCCGAATGTCTACCTGTGAAGCAAAAGCTCAGAAGAACTCATCCAGATATGGCAGTAAAAATCAAAGAGGAGGTTCAAAAGAAGATTGATGCCGGTTTTCTTGTTACGTCAACTTATCCTGAATGGGTGGCCAATATTGTTCCTGTTCCGAAGAAAGACGGAAAAGTCCGAATGTGCGTAGATTACAGAGATTTGAACAAAGCTAGTCCGAAAGATGATTTTCCATTGCCACATATTGATATGTTGGTAGATAATACGGCTAAGTTTGATGTTTTCTCTTTTATGGACGGATTTTCCGGTTATAGTCAAATAAAGATGGCACCCGAGGACATGGAAAAGACCACATTTATTACACCATGTGGAACATTCTGCTACAGAGTGATGCCCTTTGGATTGAGGAATGCTGGTGCGACGTACCAAAGAGCTATGACTACACTTTTCCATGATATGATCCATAAAGAGATCGAAGTATATGTTGATGATATGATCGCCAAGTCGAAGACTGAAGAGGATCATGTTGAACATTTGCTGAAGTTGTTTCAGAGGTTGAGGAAGTATAAGCTTCGTTTGAATCCGAACAAGTGCACGTTTGGTGTCCATTCTGGAAAGTTGCTAGGTTTCATTGTCAGCCAAAGAGGCATCGAAGTTGATCCTGATAAAGTGAAAGCTATTCAAGAAATGCCTGCTCCAAGAACCGAAAAGCAAGTAAGAGGATTCTTGGGCCGATTGAATTATATCTCAAGGTTTATCTCTCACATGACTGCCACATGTGCTCCGATCTTCAAGTTGCTTCGGAAAGATAAAGGCTGTGTCTGGACAGATGATTGCCAAAAAGCGTTTGAAAGTATTAAAGAATATCTGCTTGAACCTCCTATTTTGTCTCCTCCGGTGGAAGGTAGACCGATGATCATGTACTTGACTGTGTTGGAAGATTCCATGGGTTGTGTGCTTGGTCAGCAAGATGAATCTGGAAGAAAAGAACATGCAATTTACTACTTGAGTAAAAACTTCACTGATTGTGAGTCTCGGTATTCCATGCTTGAAAAAACTTGTTGTGCCTTAGCTTGGGCTGCAAAGCGTCTTCGCCAGTATATGCTGAATCATATGACTTGGTTGATCTCTAAAATGGATCCAATCAAGTATATCTTTGAAAAGCCTGCTTTGACTGGGAGGATTGCTCGTTGGCAAATGTTATTATCAGAATATGATATCGATTAATGAACTCAAAAAGCTATAAAAAGTAGTATCTTGGCTGACTATTTGGCACATCAACCGATTGATGATTACCAACCTGTCAAGTTCGATTTTCCAGATGAAGATGTGATGTTCTTGAAAGTGAAAGATTGCGATGAACCTTTGATTGAGGAAGGGCCGGAGCCTGGATCTCGATGGGGTTTAGTTTTTGAAGGTGCTGTGAATGCACGTGGAAGAGGAATTGGGGCAATGATCATTATTCCCCATGGTTCACATATTCCTTTTGCCGTAAGGTTGACTTTTCCTTGTACCAACAATGAAGCTGAGTATGAAGCCTGCATTATGGGTATGGAAGAAGCTATTGATTTGAGGATTAAACATCTTGATGTATACGGAGATTCTGCCTTGGTGATTAATCAGATTCAGGGCACGTGGGTGACTCATCAACCTCACTTGATCCCCTATAGAGATTATGCCAGGAAGATATCAACTTTCTTCACCAAAGTTGAGTTCCATTATATTCCTCGTGATGACAATCAGATGGCAGATGCTTTAGCAACCATCGCTTCTATGATAAAAGTGCACCAGTGGAATGATGTTCCCATGATCAGTGTGATGCGACTTGAAAGACCAGCTCATGTGTTTGCAGTTGAAGAGATCCATGATGACAAGCCTTGGTATCACGATATTAAATGTTTCCTCCAGAGTCAAGAATACCCGCTTGGGGCATCTGATAAGGATAAGAGGACTTTGAGGAGATTGGCAGGCAATTTCTTCTTGAATGGAAATGTGCTTTATAATAGAAATTTTGACATGGTCTTGCTCAGATGCGTGGATAGACACGAAGCAGACATGTTGATGAAAGAAATTCATGAAGGATCCTTTGGCACTCATGCCAATGGACATGCAATGGCTAAGAAGATGTTGAGAGCAGGTTACTATTGGTTGACAATGGAATCTGATTGTTGCAAATATGTGAAAAAGTGCCATAAGTGTCAGGTGTATGCTGATAAGATTCATGTGCCACCAGCTTATCTTAATGTGATTTCTTCCCCATGGCCTTTCTCTATGTGGGGAATTGATATGATTGGCATGATTGAACCCAAGGCTTCGAATGGACATCGTTTTATTCTTGTGGCAATTGATTACTTCACCAAGTGGGTAGAAGCGGCATCATATGTTAATGTGACCAAGCAAGTTGTGGTTCGGTTTATCAAGAATAATCTTATCTGTAGTGTTCCGAATAGAATCATTACTGATAATGGTTCGAACTTGAACAATAAGATGATGAAAGAGCTTTGTGAAGATTTCAAGATTCAACACCATAATTCCTCTCCTTATAGACCGAAGATGAATGGGGCTGTTGAAGCTGTGAATAAGAATATTAAGAAGATCATTCAGAAGATGGTTGTGACATACAAGGACTGGCATGAGATGCTCCCTTTTGCTTTGCATGGGTATCGTACATCTGTCTGCACTTCAACAGGGGCAACCCCTTTCTCACTTGTTTATGGTATGGAAGCAGTGCTCCTCGTCGAAGTTGAGATCCCATCAATGAGAGTTCTGATGGAAGCCAAGTTGACTGAGGCTGAATGGTGTCAAAGTAGATTTGATCAGTTGAATTTGATTGAAGAAAAGAGAATTACAGCTTTGTGTCATGGTCGGTTGTACCAGCAAAGGATGAAGAAAGCTTTTGATAAGAAGGTCAAACCTCGTATATTCAGAGAAGGCGACCTCGTGCTCAAAAAGATTCAGTCTTTCCTTAAAGATTCTCGGGGCAAGTGGACTCCGAACTATGATGGACCATATGTTGTTAAGAAAGCCTTCTCTGGCGGTTCATTAATTCTTGCAACTATGGATGGTGAGGAGATCACTCACCCTGTGAATGCGGATGCAGTCAAGAAATACTTCGCCTAAAAAAATAAAAGAACAGCTCGCTAAGTTGAAAACCCGAAAGGGCGGCTTAGGCAAAAATGAGCGTCTCGGTGGATTGAAAACCCGAAAGGGCGGTCCAGGTAAAAATTAGAGACAAAAACAGAAATAATTATCCTGGTAGGTTGAAAACCCGAAAGGGCAATCTAGGCAAAAGTTAGGGATCATGGCAAGTAACTGCGTCGACAGACTGAATCACTTGTAGCAACCGAGGATTTCAGATTCTATCCCTCAGAAGAATTATTCATCAAAGATTCTTATTCACTCATCCTTGACTGAAGTTTCAGACACAGTAGAGTTCAAAGTTGATAGGGAGAATAGTGATCATTGTATCTCAACGTAGCCCTTTTCCATATATTTACCATTTTTCAAACTTGTAATGATCCATGGAGTCATGCCATTTGCTGACTACCATTCTATCAATGAATTTGAGCTTTTATCCAATTGTTTGCAATTCTTTATATTGCTTCTGTTTACAAAATTTCAATTTATTGTTGATGATGATTTTTGAAACAAATTTAATAAATGTTAATTTTTGAAGATTTTAAAAACATTTTTCTTTTGATATATGAACAAAGAAAGGTTATCAACAGTGATTCCAAGAATGGTAAAGTCTGGATGTGTGTAACTTGTCTCTCCCAAAGCAGGGTTTGATTCGGTTGTGTCCATGCGAAGTTCCTGGATAGTATTGATAGATTGATGTTAATAATGTTTTGTTCCCCCAACAAAAAGCATGAATGGAGATTGTATGTATTCCCCAGAGGAGTTGTTGGAAGGGATGTTGAGAATCCCTAGCTGAGTTTTGATCTCTTCCTCAGCATGTTATTGTTGAATTGAGAAGTATTGGGAAGCCCCAGCTGAGCTCATGTTCCTCAGCTTGATTTGTTTGCATCTTTGAATATAGAAGTATTGATATAGCAGTCAGTTTAGAGGTTTTCTTGTATCCTATGTTGGGTATTGATTTAAAATCCCTCGTAACTGTGCTTTGGCTATGATGTTAACTTCTGATATCCCCATATGGATCCCCAGTAGGTCTGCATGTGTTGATTTCCAGCAGGTTCCTATGTGATTTTTAATAAGTCTTGCACTCTATCCCCAAGTGGAGCAGGAGTGGTATGACAGTTATTCCTTGTGAAGTTTGATTTTTATCAAGAATACTTCCATCCTCAGCAGATTATTACCTTTTCCTCAGCAGGATGATGTTCCTAGTAGATGTTGTCTCATCATGATTTAAGCCTTGTTGTAGGATTTTATTCCTTTGACTGCTCATGATTTTTTTCCCTGCAGATTTCAAGTTGAATCTCCAGCAGTGTTCCCTGCATTGTTGTCTTGGGATTAGCCAGTTTGTTTCCCTGCATTGTTGCCTTGGGATTAGCCGAGTATCCGGTTGTTGTGATGTTCATGTCACCCGTTTCTTATCTTTATGTCTGTTTTGTCAGCATATTCATAAGCATATTCATACGCATAAGCATAGCATTGTTTGATTGCATTCATGCGTTTATCATTGTTATCTGCTCTTTGGTGTGGATTTTCCCCACGGAGTGTGTGTGTTGTCTTCCTCTCAAATTTAGAGTGTCGACCATTAAGCAGAAAGAGTTAATCCTTTCTAATTCCCCACTGAGTTTGTTTCTCGTGGATGATGTTGATTCAGTTTCCCCCCCAGTTTATTATCTGGATGAAATTTCCCCCAGTTGAGATATTTCCTCCTTGGGATGAGTCTTGTTTGACCGTTTCTTTCCAATTCGTTCTTGGATTGAACTTTGGTCCCCCTTTGTGGATATACTATGTTGAAATTAAGCTATCAGTAATCGATAGTGGGTGATATTACCAATTTGATCAAGTTCTTTTACTTGTGCTCCTACCCAGTAAATTCGGTAGTCGAGATTTTATTCCGTTTACCCAGTAAAAAGGTAATAGAGTTTGGTTTTCATCTGCTTTAGCTCCTACCCAGTAAATCAGGTAGTCGAGAATTATTCTAACCAGTAAATCCGGTAGTCAAGATATTTTCCTCTTACCCAGTAAAAAGGTAATAGAATCGGATATTTTCATATTACCCAGTAAAAAGGTAATTTGATTGAGTTTCTACCCAGTAAGTCCGGTAGCCGATATTTCTTCTTCTTACCCAGTAAAAAGGTAATAGAAGTTGTTTCCATTTGATTGAGTTCCTACCCAGTAAATCAGGTAGATGATCATACTCCTATCCAGTAAATTGATAGTCGAGTCTTTTATATCTCCTACCCAATAAATCAGGTAGTTGATAATATTTCTTATCCAGTAAAAAGTTGATTGAGGTCATTCCTCTTTATTTTACTCCTATCCAGTAAATCGATAGTCGAGTCCTTTGTATATTCTCTGCCTAGTAAATCAGGTAGTTGAGAATATTTCTTACCCAGTAAAAAGGTAATTGAGGTTATCCCTCCGTATTTTGCTCCTATCCAGTAAATTGATAGTCGAGTTTGTTATATTTCCTACCCAGTAAACAGATAGTTGATGATTTCTTTTCCAACTCAGTATTTCTCCATTCTTGGATTTGAATATTTTGAGTGTTTGATGTTCCTGGCAGGGTGTTTATTTCCCTGGTTGAAATCTGTATCTTGATTATTTCATATCTTTTCCCAAGTGGAGTCTGTTATCCAGTGATTTATTTTCCTGGTAACTCTTTGTCTGTTTGTTGTTTCCCCAGCGGGATTTTCTTCCGTGTCCCCAAGTTTTTGCTTTTCTCTGGTGGTCATATCTTCCCCACAGAGATCTTGGGTTTGCATATCATATTCATATCGTATCATGTTCTCTTAGGACAAAAATTGGGTATTCTGTATTTAAGTCTCTCCCATCTTGTAGAGACGAAGATGTCAATCTTCATATCTCCGGATTGAAGAAACTTAAATAGGGGCAGCTGTAACACCCTAATTTTTGCCCTAAGACTGTTTCGCATATCATCTGCATTTCGCATACAAACAAGATCGCACAGGTTTCGAGTTTCTCCTCAGATGTGGGTCTATGCTTCGCAGGGGATCACCATTATTTTTACTGTTTTATATTTGTTTATATTTACTGATTACTAACCAAAATACAAAAATATGTTGCAGTATTCTTCTTCTTCTCTGTGTTGCAGGTTTGCGAAGATGAGACAGTAATTTCATTCAGATGCGTTTGTTCAGTCACAATTCGATTTCAAGTGGATGTTTGACCTAATATTGGTCAAACTATCAGATAAATTGTTTCGACTGCCAGTTGTGTGTGCCAGTAATTCATTCATCCGACAATGCATTTTCAAAGTACAATTTGGGTTGTGTGACAGTGTTTTTGGTGCGAAGTTTGGTTCATCAGTTGTCAGGAAGTGTTTTGTGCGAAGTTTGTTTTGAATCTTCAGTGGTCATCAGTCCATCGATTCATCAGCAATTCATCTGAGGATTTATTTTCCTCAGTTTGGTTTCGAATTATCAGGGCATTAATCAGACAGTTTTCAGATAACAGTTGGTTTACTTTGTGAAATTTTCAGTGGGACTGTGTTGGCTGTGTTCACTTTTATCAGAGGCTTGTGCAAGAAAATCGGGAATTGGCTGTGGGCCTTAAGAGGAAATTATCATCCATTAAACCATTTTAATCTCCAATAACCAATTTATATTTCGTTTTTCGTTTTTTCCATTTCCACAAATACCCATTATCTTTTTCTGATTAAACCATTCCCAATCATCATTCTTCTTTTATCATTTTCATTGACCGAATTACCTTTTTTTATTCGATTATCCTTTTATTATTTCATCCATCCATACCAAATATTTTTCACTTAACAAAATCCAAATATTTTTCTAGCATATTTTTTTTCCTTTTATTTCTATGTCATAAAAATAAATAATCAAAATAATATTTTTTTTTAATATTCTCATTTTATATTCATTAATTTCCTTTTATTATCATTCCAAAATATCCAATATTTTTTAGCCTTTGACCCACCACTTCACAAAACCCCCAAGCAAAACTCCAATACATTATGCAGCTACTTGTTAAGCCCTCACCCAAGCCCCACATGAAAGCCCCACGCATTCCCACCTTATACCTCATCCAGCAACAAAAAAAAAACATTTCCTTGGCCCAAGCAACTTGCACACCGCCTGGCCTACCAATCCACAAAGCCACTTGCAAGTACCAGCCGCAAGCCTCGTATCAGTCACAAGCATTTTACAAGCCAAGGCAGGCCAAGCCAATACGCCTGCGAACGAAAACAGCTTGGCCCAGCAGCACAACAACAACAAAACTCAAGCCTCAAGTACAAATTTCAGCTGCTTCAATTCGTATGCCACAAGAGCCGAAGCCGCAGCAAAACCAAAGCTAATACCTCAGCTTCTCCCATCCGTACGCCCTTCGCGCCGTACCAGCTTCACGCAGCAAAACCCCACACGCCATAAGCTTCTCAGCCGAACCAACTCCAACACCAAATCACGTCATCCGCGCATTGAACGCACGAGCAAAACACCTGCATAACAATCAAAACGCAAAAAAGGCCAGCAACATAACAATCAAAACGCAAATCAAAATCAAAAGGAAAAGATTCAAAACGCAAGCAAAAACTCAACTCACACGAGAATTTCGTGAAGCCTCAAAACGCGTCCGAATCCTTTCAAAATGGCAACTAATTTCCTTCACTCTTCTCCTATAAATCCAACCATTTCCCTCTTCTAATTTCAAGCTTAGAAAGCCTCTAAAATCCCTCTCAAAATTTCTCTCCAATTTTTCAATCCATTTCTTAAATCAAACTTCAAAATCCCTAAATCATCTCTTCACCTCAATCATCTCTAAGCCCCTTTCTGGATTCGCATATTTGAAGAAGAAGAGCAAGAGAGAGAAATCCGAAAGAGTTGAGGAAGAAGAAGAGCGCGAAGAGATATTTTGCGTGTGATTGTTGAAGGTGAGCCTAGTGCCGCCGCGAATTGTGTTGGCCCCTGTTTTTTTCGTTTGCTGTGTATCAAGAGGAAGAAGAAGATCGTTCTTCTTTGTAATGTTTTTATTTTTATATTTTGTTTTGTTTTTTTATTTTATTTATTTTAATAAAAGGAAATTGAATAAGTGAGTTGGTGATGGGCCTTTTGGCCTTGGATCCATTGTTTCTACCCGTAACCCCCAACCTGCGGTTCTTCTCCCCCTTCCCCTTTCATTTGTTTTTTTTATATTTTCTTTTACTTTATTTAGCTTTTGGTTTTCTTTAAATTTGATTTAAAATTTTATTTCAATATCATAAAAATGTTTTAAAAAAGAATTAGAGAAAAAATGTTTTAGGAAAGAAAGCTTTAGAAAAAATATTTTAGAATTTAGATTGTAGGAAAGTATTTTTAAAAAGATATTTGGAAAAGAACTTTAGAAAAGAATTTCAAAAAATATTTCTAATTCTTTTATTGGATCTATTTTTGGATCCATTATTCTTCATCTCTTTTTAATTTTGGTCGATGACAATCTTCCGATTCGGGATTGTTGATTTCCGAATTAGTTTAACCTTCATTATTTCAAATCTATGGATGAATGATCATTTGGATCATTCTCCATACTTTGGGATCGTGATAGGTTTCTTTTCGATGAAATTCAACGATAATCTCGATTAAGATTAAACCTTCTCTTTTCTTTTAGTGTGGCATGTTTTCGGAGAACGATTCATTATATCGCTTCTCTAACATGTATTAACACGAATATTTTCCACTTTAATTAGTGGTGGCCGGCCTCATTTGTAGGGTAATTACTTCGTAAATTACTCGGCGATTGCTTAACATAGACCTACATTTGTCCCGATTCGATTAAAGATCCACTTGGATCCGGTTGCCTCGATTTTATTTTCCTTGTTGTGGTTGTGCTTGATTAAGTTCATCATACCACTTTATATTGTAAATATTATAATAATGTGAATATAATTGTTTAAATTTAATCTCTTGCACCTTATCCTTTTATTTTAATCTCTTGCTCCTTTATCTCCTTATTATATTTTGTCATATTATCATATATCATTTGTTTATATTCATATTGTGCTTGTTTATATTCATATTGTGCTTGTTTTTATTTTGTCCATTTGGATATCAAAACACTTAATAAAGGATTAAACTCTTAAAAGATTTGTGACTTCTAATTGTTGGACTATGGTTACTATCCCTTTGCTTTTTGGAGAATGGACTTAGACTTTAAGATACTTTCCCCTTGCTCAAGTTGGAGTGGATTAGAAACCTCGACTTCAAGTGATGTCATTAGCCTTTGAAGAAGGAATTCCGATCTTTGAAGAATTGTGCATATTATGGTTTGGTAAACTCTTTTCTTAACTTTTAATTCAAGTACTAGGATTAGTCCCTTCATCTCCTCCCCATTCTTTAATTTTCAAAACTTCTCCCTATTTCAAAAATCTTCTTGTTTTCTAAACTTCAAACACTTTCATAAACAAACCTTGACTTCGGTCAAGCGATTTTAATTTTTTTTCACTTTATTTCTTAAACAAATATTAATTCATGTAAATATATCAAAAATCATTTTCTCATATACTTTAAAAAAACTCAAAACTCACTCAATTGTTTTTGTGCCTTTGTGCACTTTTCTTTTCACATGTTTAGATATGATTCATCTTTTCTAGCGGAATTATTCGCTAAAGGATGACGACTTATCTCTACATTTTAAAATTAATTCAACTCATTTGTTCTTTTCAAATTTTGTACCACAAACTACGAGGTTTTGATCTCGCATTGCACTTTGTGGGTACGTAGGCATAAGGCATTAAAACCTTATCAAACACAAAATCATTAAAAAATATTCTTCTCCTCATCTCTTCCATCATTTTAAACAAACCAATTTCAGACCAAAAAGCAATAAGTATTTCAAAGGGCTCCCGTGGAGTACCACGGATGAGTCGGGTGCCTAAAATCTTCCCGGTTCATAACCAATCCCCTTACCCAATCTCTTTCTATTTCTTTTAGCCTTTGCTTTTAGAATCCTAGGTTTTTATTCGTTCTTTTACCTTTTTCCTTTCAGAAATAAAGAAAAGCGCGGTGGCGACTCTGTGTTAATCGAGTTAAGTTAATCAATAGCTTACACTCACGATTTTACCGCTACAGTTAGTGAAAATGCTATGCTTATGATGCATGATGATGCTATGATGTTATGCTCAATCACAAACATGTGGCACACACAAACAAGTCACACCATAGCCCTAGGTTTAAAGGCTTGCATGAGGTTCAAAGGTAAGTACCCTCCCCTGAAGTTTAGATGGTTCATCCTGTCCTACAAAAGTAACCAGGTTCTAAGGGATCTCAATATCATTGATCCTTCACAAGGGTGGTTGTTCAGTAGGCAACTTACTTGCCAACCAAAACCCTCCAAGTGTAGGATCTCAATGAGTGTAGCAACGAGTATCAACCAACTTCAGTCTTCACCAAAGCCGATTATCTCACTACTTTTCTAAAGGCCAAGATGGGATAACTAGGGTTCTAAAGGTAAGTTAGTGCATTGACAACATATGGCAGCCTCATATTATCCTCAATTTGACTTAAGGAACATAAGCACCAACCAAGAAGTCACACTAACTATGGCCACCAGATCAACCATATCGGTATACGCCGTACAGTTTCCTTGGTCTATTGCCATTTACCTAAGGTACACTAGATCCGGGTTAGGATCTTTCACACATAAGAGCACCCAACAAGTAAAGTAAAGCAAACAAAGCAAACAATTTAAGTGATCTAATTCCTAAGGGTACCCCTCTTTTATTAAATCCCCAGCAGAGTCGCTAGTTCTGTAACACGGTGGGAGAACTGACTTTAGGTAAATGTTGCGGATAACAAGAGTCGCCACCGACTTTTATTTTATCCAAAGGAAAAGGCATAAAAGAACAGGAAAGACCTTAAAGGATTTTTGAGTTCGGGAAGTAGGTTATACAAAGGGAAGGTGTTAGCACCCTTTATATCCATGGTTATCCATGGGCTCTTAGTTACTTAGCTCACTTTAAATTGTTTTGAGAAAATGTGTAGTGTGTGATTAGAAACTTTCTTAAGCACTTTATAATGATCCTTGTATGGATATATATAAAGACTTTGTTTTGAAAATTTGTTTGAAAATGTGAAGTGTTTATGAAATGTTTTTGAATGAGTGAGCAAGTACTTAAGAGGAACCTACCCTAATTTGAATCTTTACTGTTCTTAAATGTTCTTTCAATGGTAAGACTATCCCTATCATTAAGGAATAGGTAGTCATTACCTTGGATGTTATGAGGGACAAGTGAAGGGTCATATGTGTTTAGGCAACTGTAAGGTGTCTTAGCAATACGAAGGGACTTATCATCTTTTATTCGAAGGGACAAGATCATTTACCATAGGCAACATCGAAGGGACTTGATCTTATAATCTTAAAGGGACTTGATGATATTTTATGAAAATGGACTTTGCTTTAAGACACCTTACTTGACCTTTAAAATAGGCAACATGAGAGGTAACCTTAGAAAGTGTAGGATGACGATCAAAGATCGACTTACGTGTGTTCATGTTCATGTTCAAGTATTTATCTTATTTAATTAATTTTCTAAATTAATTTTAATCACAAACATGTTATGCACACCCTATAGTTACTAACCACACAGTTAATATATTTACAATAAAAATAAAGCAAAAATATGAACCTAAACTATTACAAAGCTTTGGGATAGTTACAATATAATCGAGAAATATAAACAATGATAAATAATAATAATAAATAAGCAATAATTTAAATGGTTAGTAATAATGAAATAATAATAATAATAAAAGGGTTAGCAAAAATATAAAGAAAAATAACAATCTAAGAGAAAATATTATTTTTTAAATTAAATAAATGATTTAGAAAATTTTTAGAAGAAAATTATAACAATTATAATAATAAACAAATAATAATTACTTATAATAAAAAATGATTAATTATTTAATTAAGTTAAATATTAAAGTTAATAAAAATTAGGGTTAATAAAATTAGGGTTTAGGGAAAAAATTAAGGTTTATGAAAAAAAATTAAGGTTTATAATAAAAATGTAAGTTTTAAAAATAAAATAAAAAAAAGGATTATGTTTTATCTTTTAGAAATTAGTTTAATAATAATAATAAGGAAATTCAAAGAAAATACATAATTTGATGAAAAAGGGAAAAATAAAGTTAGAGATACCCAAAATATTGGGGGTTTGCCCTTTTTGCTTCATTGAGTTCTTTGCCACTGGGACACCCACGTTTCTTCATCAAAATGCTCCAAACCTCAGTTCCTTGCCACTAGGTTGTGCTCCAAACCTCAGTTCCTTACCACTAGGTTGTGGGCCTTAGGTCTTTGTCACTAGGTCAATCAGCGCATGCCACACACCATCTTGTTCCTCCCACCTGTCAACCTGTAATGTTTATCACTACTGCAGCCTTCGAAGTATCGACGAAAACAGATTATAGCAGATTAACCAATAATTTAGTTCTCCATGGTGCCCTATGATTCCTGCATCGAAACTTAAATCCAACTATCCAAAAACCATCTCAAGGATTCATTTGCAGCCTTTAATCAACTAGTAAAAGTGGTGGATTGTGGAAACCTAATTTTGAATTATGTGAATTTTAAAGTATGAATATCATCCTCTTGCTCTCCATCCCTTCTTTTTTTGTCTTGTGATGTTGTTGTGGTTATATAATAAAAGAAAATTAGGTCAAAAAACAAATCTATTCTTTGGACTTTTGGATAGCTTGATCATGAAGAAAGATATGATTCAAATATTGAAAAAATCTAATATCTCCTTGCTATTTTGGTTGATCTAATTTTATATGATTCCAATTAACTTTTAAATGAATATTAAGACCTTCTAGAACCAAAATCAAATCAAATATCCATCCTTTTATATTTTATTTTAATTTAAAATGATTTTTAACATAAAAAATCATAATAAATAAAATAAAATGAATAAAATTATGAATAAATAAATTTTAATTCGTTCATGATGTCATGGAAGTGTTTGGATCATAAAAAAGCAAGCCCATTTGGTGAATTATGGTTTTAAGCCCCCATTTGCTTCATAAACCTCTCAAAACTTTCCCAACTTTGCAAGGACATAAGTCCCTCAATTTTAAGGCTATGAAGGTGTTCTTGGACATTTTGGAAAGCTTAAAGAGTCCTCTAACCAACCTCTTTGGTCTCATGTCCATATCTTTTACCATTATCAAGTTATGCTCTTTGGAAGCTGTTGACTTTTTGTTGACTTTTAAAAGGACCTATAATGTCTTAGCTCATACCTTCCAAATGAAGCATTTTTGGGCTTAGCTTGTGAGACCAAAAGTTGTAGAGAATTAAATTTCCTTAAAAATGAGCTTTGGATGGAAAACGTTTGATGAAGCATGTGAAAGTTATGGTTGGTCAAAGTTCAGTTGACTTTTCCTATGAAAACCCTAATTTAGAAACTCCTGATTCTTGATGATCTGAAATCTCCTTGATGAATCATGATCAACACTTGATCAAATGATGAATTTTACTTCATATACTTGATGTTGGAAAAAAAATCATGAAGTTTGACTTTGGTTTGACCACAGTTGACCTCAGTTTGACTTTTTAACTGCTTTGATTGATTTTAACCTATCTGATCATCTGACTGAGCAAATCTTTGAGAAAAGTCTTGAAACTTGTCATGGGGATTATTGAACACATATAAGATGTTATGAAGCTCACTTGAAGTCTTGGAAGTCCATTTAGCCTGATTAAAGTCAAAACCCTAGTTTAGGATGCATTGCTTAGGAGGATGCATTGTCTGAGGGAAATGTCAAATCTTCTGACTAATTGTGAACCTTGTGAACCTCATGAACCTCATGAGAGGTCTTGTGAACCTTGTGAACCTTGTGAACCTCATGAGATGTCTTGTGAACCTCATAAGATGTCTTGTGAACCTTGTGAACCTTGTGAACCTCTTAGTACACAAAGTCTTGTCTTGTGAACCTTGTGAATCTCTTAGTACACAAAGTCTTGTCTTGTGAGGGCAAATTTTGGGGTGCAACAGCTAAGAATATTGAACTTGATAATAAAAAAAAGTATTTAGAATAAAAAATTAGATATTTGGTAAAAAATAATATTTGAAAAAAATGGGAATGAATGGAAATTGGTTAAAAGAAAAAAATGGTAATTCGAGATAATCGGACTAAAAAAAATGGTTTATGGATCGAATTGTTAAAAACATAGAAGTGGATATGGAATTGGATAACGGGTGAAATCGATAATGGGTTTGAATGATATCTGGACATGGGAAAAATTGAAATATGGACAATGGTTTAGAAATAAATGGATAGAAAATAATTGGAAAATAAAAGTATGGCCGGAAAAAAAATGGTAACTAGAAAGAAACGTGTCTGAATCGGACAAATGGATGAAATAATGATTTTTAAACCCACAACCAATTCCTAATTTTTTCTTGCACAAGCCACTGATAAAATGAACACAGTTATTTCCGAACCAATGAATAAATCGCCACTTCAACCACAAATCACTGAAATTGTCTGTAAATTGCCCTGATAAATTTGAGGAAAATAAATCCAACAACGAATCACTGATGAACTGATGGACATTGAATATTCAAAACAAACTTCTCACAGAATACTGCCCAATAACTGATGACTTCGTACATAACACAGTCCTAAACTTTGCATACGCACTGTCTGAAAAATGAACCACCGACACAAGTAACTTGCAGTTGAACAATATTTTGATAGTTTGACCAAGATTAGGTCAAACGTCCATCTGAATCAAATCGTGACCGAACAAACGCCTTTGAATTGAAAATCACAGCCCTATCTTTTACATCCTGCAATACAGAAGAAGAAGAAGCAACTGCAACATATTTTTTTGTATTTTGGGTTAGAAGTCAGTAAAATATGAGCCAATAACAGAAATTAAACAAGGTGATCCTCTGCAAGACAAAGACCTGCACCTGAAAAAGATACATGAACCAGTGCGTGATCTTGTTTGTATGCGAAATGCAGATGAGATGCGAAAAATCTTAGGGTCAAAAATTAGGGTTTCACACTAGCAATATAGGCATTACCTCATTTTGCAAGATTGATGGTTCATGTGTTCTTCTCAAGTAATACCATCAAACTTTGATATTGCTCTTTTGTCAAAGTCATGCTACCATTATCACTGGTTGAAGCAGCTGAATGTTTATTGCTTGATTCATCAGCTTCTACCGGATTTACATAAGATGAACTCCCTCTACCAAGATTGGGTGGATAAACATGTTTCTTGTAGCAAGTGTCCACTATGTGTCCATTTCTACCACATTGTGTGAAAACCTTCATATTACCTCTTCCTCTACTAGCATAACTATTACCTCTTCCTCTACCAGCATAACTATTACCTCTTCCTCTACCAACATGAGATATGGTATCAACAACATTGACCATACTAGCTTCTTCAATCACATTGCTGTTGGAAAATACAGTACCACATATTTTCCTTTCTTGTTGCATAACCATAGAAAAGACTTTGTTGATTTGAGGCAAAGGATCCATAAGCAACACCTGTGATACAACTCCATGGAATGTTCTTCTCAAGTAATACCATCTGTAACACGGTGGGAGAACTGACTTTAGTTAATGATCCATGTACGGATGCGTAAAAAACCCTTGTTTGGAAAATTGTTTGAAATGTGTGAAGTATTTGAAATGTTTTTGAAAAGTGAGCAAGTATCTAAGAGGAACCTTCCTTAAGTTTAAGTCTTTTCTGTTCTTGAATCCTTTAAATGGTAAGACTATCCCTATTATTAAGGAATAGGTAGTCATTACCTTGGATATGAGGGACAAGTGAAGGGACATTGTTATTTAGGTAACTGTGGGGTGTATAAGCCATTCGAAGGGACTTATCATCTTTATTCGAAAGGGACAAGATCATTACGAAGGCAACATTCGAAAGGGACTTGATCTTTTTATCTGTTTAGGGACTAGATGATGTGAAATTAAGGGACTTTGCTTTATACACCCTACTTGACCTTTTTTGTGTTAAGCAACATGAGAGGTATCCTTATGGAAGTGAGATGGCGATCAAAGATCGACTTACGTGTGTGAGTGTACAATTTTAAGTAATTATCTTTTAAATTAGTGAGCTAAATTAATTTTAAACATACAAACATGTATTGCACTCCCTATTTTACTAACCATAGCATAAAATAAATATTTAAACACTATTACTAAATATTACATCAAAGAAACAAATACATAATGATAATAATTAAAGCAAATTAAATATAATAAGCAAAATAATAAATAATAATAATAATTGGGTTAGTGAAATAATAATAATAATAAAAAATAATACAAAGTTAAATGGGGTTAGTAATAAAATAATAAATATCACATAAACATAATATGAGCAAAAATATTAAAATCAATGAACAATTATTTTTTTAAGATTAAGAATAAAATATAAACAATTATATACTAATTATTATGAAATTTTAAGTTATATGCAAATTATAAAAATTAATTTAAATATAAACATATTATGAAAATAAAAATATAATTACAAAATTAAATTAGCAATTTTCAACTATTTCTAAACATATATTAAAAATTATTTATATACAAAAATTAATTTATAAACAAGTTAAGAATATATGCATATTATGAAAATAAAATTAATTATAATTATATTTACAAAATTAAGTTAAGAATTTTATTGTTTTAAACATAATTTAAAATTATTTACATTATTTTAATAAGATTACATATAATGATGATTGTAAATAAATAATATTAATAAAAATATAGAAACATAATTATTTATATGAAAACAATTAGGGTTTTAGAAAAAATATATTTTTTAGGATTAATCTTGGTTTATGAAAATGTTTTAGGATTTATTAAATTAGGGTTATAGTTTTAATTAAAATTAATAATAATAATAAACAAACAAAACAAATAATGGAGAAAAAGAGAAAAAAACTTACCTTGGCTGGGAATTGAACCCAGTCCCTCTGCTTTTCACAACCTCCAGCCAGCAAGATCAACCACTGGGCCAGCGCGCGCTTGGTGATAAGGAAAGGGGTCCAATTGGTTTTGTTGTTTAATCCTGAAAATCATGAAAAAAAGAAACAAAACAAAAGGGCTGGGGGGGATCGAACCCAGGACCTTTGCACAGCACACAAACACACTTACCATTCCAGCCGGGAGGGCGCTTCTGATATTATAATGGCTTTAATTAATTATATATTAAACCTGATGAATATTATGAAAAACAATAAAAAGATGGTGCTTCCAGGATTCGAACTCAAAACCCTCAAGCATTATACACGCCTCCCTCACCACTGGGCTACACACGCACCTGTGAAACAAAACAGAAACAAATACATAAAATATAATTTCAAATATTTGAATTTCCAGACGCGAGAAACTTCTTCTTCTTCCTCCAGACCTGCAAAATTTCCTGCGAATTTTGCTAGAGTTTTTGCTGCGAATGAATTTTCCCAGGACAACCTGCATTTTTCAAACATCAAGCAAACAACATCGTTTCATGAAATTAAAGGGTGCAAAGTATTCTATGAAGTCCATACAACACAACCATGTTTCCAGAATTTATTTATAATGGATAAATTGTAAAACCCTAAAATGGCCGAAGAACCCTAGCCATGGTGAATCTCATTCTAGTCCATGAAACTTGAATTAAACTGTCCAGAAAGCTTCTACACCATCACACAAACAAGATTAATCAATCAAAATTCATTAAAAACCATTCAATAACCAGAATCGAAAAATCAAAATATGATGAATATTATGAATCGGATTATGCAAATGGAGAGGTTTTAGATGTTGTTTATGATCCAAAATCATTCTATAAACATCCAGGAACACATTGCAACCTTCAAATTGGCTTGAAAAGGCTTGAGTTATGAAATCCGAATTTGACTTTTGGTGAAATTTTGAAAACTTGAACTTACTCTTGGAGGCCAGAAATTCGTGTCCTTGCATTAGGTTTGTGTTGTATACTTATAGTGTAATGAATTTAGGTCAAAAGAGTGGATCATTGTGTGGAAAATTTGATTGAAAAAGATTGAAAAAGATTAAGTCTTAAACTTCAAATATTTGAGAATTAGACCTTTCTATTTCAAGCCAATCACCATGATTCTCATACCAATTTGATCTAAATCACTTTTATGACTTTCTAGAAACAAAATCTCATTTAAATATTTAATTTTTCTATTTTATTTTAATTTAAAATGATTTAAAATGAATAAAATCAAAATAAATAAAATAAAATGATGAAAAATATGAATTTTAGAGATTTGGGTCGTGCATGAAGTATTGGTATGGATTGGATCATCATATGGCAAGCCCATTTAGAAAAAATTGGTTTTAAACCTCCATTTTCTTCATAAACCAACCAAAAATTTCCCAACTTTGCAAGGGCACAAATCCTTCAATTTTAATGCTATGAGGGTGTTCTTGGACATTTTGGAAAGCTTGAAGAGTCCTCTAACCAACCCCACTGGTTTCATGTCCATATCATTTACCATTCTCAAGTTATGCCCTTTTGAAGTTGTTGACTTTTTGTTGACTTTCAAAAGGACCTATAATGTCTTAGCTCATACCTTCCAAATGAAGCATTTTTGGGCTTGGCTTGTGAGACACAAAGTTGTAGAGAATTCAATTTCCTTAAAAATGAGCTTTGGATGGAAAATTGGTGATGAAGCATGTGAAAGTTATGGCTGGTCAAAGTTCAGTTGACTTTTCCTGAGGAAACCCTAATTTAGAAACCTTTGATTCTTGATGATCTGAGATATCCTTGATGAATCATGATCAACCCTTGATCAAATGATGAATTTTACTTCATATACTTGATGTTGGAAAAAAAATCATGAAGTTTGACTTTGGTTTGACCACAGTTGACCTCTGTTTGACTTTTTAACTATTTTGACTGATTTTGACTTATCTGATCATCTGACTGAGCAAACCTCTGAGAAAAGTCTTGAAACTTGTCATGGGGATTCTTAGACACATATAAGATGTTATGAAGCTCACTTGAAGTCTTGGAAGTCCATTTATCCTGATTAAAGTCAAAACCCTAGTTTTGGATGCACTGCTTAGGAGGTGCATTGTCTGAGGGAATTATCAAATCTTCTGACTATTTGTGAACTTTGTGAACCTTGTGAACCATCATAAAATGTCTTGTGAACCTTGTGAACCTCATGGGAGGTCTTGTGAACCTTGTGAACCTCATAAAGTGTCTTGTAAACTTCATGAACCTCATGAAAGGTCTTGCGAACCTTGTGAACCTTCTTAGCACACAAAGTCTTGTATTGTGAGGGCAAATTTTGGGGTGCAACACCATCAAACTTTGATATTGCTCCTTTGTCAAAGTCATGCTACCATTATCACTGGTTGAAGCAGCTGAATGTTTATTGCCTGATTCATCAGCTTCTACCTGATTTACATAAGATGAACTCCCTCAACCAAGATTGGGTGGATAAACATGTTTGTTGTAGCAGGTGTCCACTATGTGTCCATTTCTACCACAGTGTGTGCAAACCTTCATATTACCTCTTCCTCTACCAGCATAACCATTACCTCTTCCTCTACCAGCATGAGATCTTGTATCAACAACATTGACCATACTAGCTTCTTCAATCACATTGTTGTTGGAAAATACAATACCACATATTTTCCTTTCTTGTTGCATAACCATAGAAAATACTTTGTTGATTTGAGGCAAATGATCCATAAGTAACACCTGTGATACAACTCCATGGAATTCTTCATTCAGGCCAATTAAGAACTGAATAATTCTATCTCCAACTCTAAAACTTATGCTATTTCTCATAGCTACACAAGCACATGCTATGCGACAAGTACAACTTGGCACGGGTCGATATTGATCATGTTCTTCCCACAAACTTCTTAATTCAGTAAAATAATCTGAAATCTTCTTGTTACCTTGCTTCAGATTGAATATCTCTTGATACAATTGTGCAACACGAATGCGATCTCCTCCATGAACCTATCTTTAAGATCGTTCCACATTTCAACCGCATTATCAATAAACACCACACTTTGAGCAATTGAAGGTGCTATTGAGTTTATGATCCATGTATGAACAAGATTGTTGCATCTTTGCCATGCAAAATAGTTGAGATCACTCTTTTCTGGTTCTTCGATAGTTCCATCTACAAATTGAAACTTATTCTTCATCTCCAATGCTCTTCTCATCTTCATTGACCAAGCATGATAATTTTCACCTGATAATGCAGGTGTGACACAAACCGTGGATGCGTTTTCAGACGGATGAACATAATAGGGATCCAATTGATCCTGACCTGGAGTATTTGATGGGGTATTGTTATATTTATTTTTATTGTTGTTTCTTGTCATCATAATGAAAAGATCGATGATCAAGAAGAAGAAAACTTCAGAATGAATGAGAGAAAAATGAGCAAGAATCTGCAACTTCAAACATAATTCAAACAAAATCACCATTGAATAAAATCACCATTGAAGCTTTGAGCTAGGTGATTGCACAGCGGAAACAGAGCAGGATCAACCTGCTCTGATACCATCTAAGCAAACTAAGGGCTCCATTAATGGAGGAAGCAAGAGCAAAAGGAAGAAGAAGATACTGTATTGAATCAATGAGAAAAGTAGTTACAAGACTGTTATATATAGTATAACAAACTCTAACTGTCAATGTAACAGAAAATGAGAAAAGAATCTAATGTGCTACACTAAACTCTACTTCATCATGCACTCTCTTTTGTATGTGTATGTTGCTCTTCTTCTTTCACATCTATTAAACGGACCTCTCCAAGTGTAAGGGAAGCAAAAACTACCTATATCCATAAGGTTGTAAGAATTGATACAATGTTGAAAGAGGGTGCATTTAAGCAAAAAGGCCGAAAGGCTGCCTTTTTTCATTTAGATGAAGGATGTCGTTGAAATCGCCGCCAACAACCCATACAATTTCCATGGTACTAGCTATAACAACTAACTCATGTCATACGTGGCCTTCCTCAATTGTGATTTCAGAATGAAGAAATTGAAAATGCTGCTTAAGAATCATCACTTTCATACCGTCGATTTTCCAGCCCATAGCAATACCGCAAACAAAAACATTCGAGTCCGAAAAGGCAAACCAGAGAAACCAAATATGGTAAAACTCCTATTTAATTTGTTGAGATTATAACAAGTTTCCTTAATAATCAATATATATATATATATATATATATATATATATATATATATATATATATATATATATATATATATATATATATATATATATATATATATATATATATATATATATATATATATATATATATATATATATGGACACTTATCAAGGATATAATAGTGGCAAACACGAAAAAAAAAGCTTTGTTGCTCGCCCTACGACAGTTCCCCAAAAGGCATGATAAAGGTTTGTTGATCATAAGACACTGAGAAAAATAGGAAACCACATTAGAAGAATTCATGTATGTTACATTTGTTGAACTAACTCCATATTTGTTGTAGAGGTAGAATTCTTTGTTTATGCAGATAGTCTAAGAAAGAATTTCATTGAATACAAATGCGATGAAAATTTTAAAAAAGGAACTTTCAGTATCATATGAAGAATTTATCGGATCATATTAAGAACCATTTAAAGTATCATTTAAAACATCATCATATGAAGCATCATTTGAAGCAACATATGAAAAAACATCTGGAGAATCAAATGAAGAGGAATGCTTTGTAGCATCAAAATAGATGAAGAGTTTTTTAAAAGGAATCTCACTAAGAAAGTAATTCCTTAATTATATGTTTTATCAAAATATTTAGAGAGCTCAAGAAGAAAGAAAATTGAGTTTGGTACGAGAAAGAATTAAGGGGGGAAAATTCCTCTAAAGTTTTCTTTTTGTTTAGAAAGAAGTAAGTCATTCGGTAGAAAATTAACTCATAAAATATTGGTTATTCTTCTAATAAGTGCTAAATTATCACATCTTCATTATATTTATTTTTGGCTTAATATCTTTTTTAGTCTCTTACCTATACCTCTAGGTACACTTTAACTTTTTTTTATAAACGTCCAATTTGAGAAATGGGTTTGGTTAAAGTTTGGATTTTGAGTCATATAAAAAGGACGAGTTACATGATAAGAAAATGTATTTCGATGATTTTCATTGCATATGTGATCTCTGTAATATACATCAGTTACAACTATATATTAGGAAACCAATAATGACTTATGAATACAAATTGCCATTGACTTATTCTATAAATAATGCTAATAATTTCACATCACTATTTGCTAAATATAAACATATTCTATCACACCCCCGCAGTCGAAGTAGGAGGCTCTCGTATGCTGAGACTGTCTCTGAAATCTTGAAATAGTATTAAGGGAAGACCTTTCATGAAAATATCAGCAATTTGATATCGTGAGGGGACATGTAGAACACGTACTTGTCAATGAGCCACTTTTTAACGAACAAAGTGAATATCCATCTCGATGTGTTTAGTGCATTGATGCTGAACAGGGTTCCTAAATAAATATATTGCACTAATATTGTCACAGTAGACCATGGTGGCCTTGTAGATAGGACAATTTAACTCCAAAAGTAGGTTGCGTAACCAACAAGACTCAGATACAACATTGACAACACCTCAGTATTCGACTTTAACACTAGAGCGAGATAATGTGGGTTGGCATTTGGAAGACCACAAGAGTAAATTGTCACCAAGAAATACACAATAACCAGAAGTAGATCTCCAGGTATCTGGACATCCGCCCCAATTGATATATGTGTAGCATATCAAGGATGCAGTGGATGAGGGATAAATATGCATTCTATACTAATGAGTTCCTTGAACATAATGCAGGATACGTCTAAGAGCTTGCATGTGATCGTCCATTGGATTATGCATAAATAAACAAATCTATTGTACTGCATAGGAAATGCCAGGCCTAGTAAATGTGAGATACTGTAGCAAGGTTGCGATAGAGAGATGAATCCTCATATAGGGTGGTACTTTTGGCGCTAAGCTTCGGTCTTGTGTCGATCGGGGTAGGACATGACTTACACAAGGATATGCCAACACGTTCAATGATCTCTTCTACATACTTTTTTTGAGACAAAAATAAACCATCAATGTATCTTGTGATTGCAATACCCAAGACATAGTTAAGGGACCCAAAATCTGTCATAGCAAATTCAGAACTGAGAAGTGATATGATAAATTTGCGAAGAGTATCAGATGAAATAGTAAGAATGATGTCGTCTACATATAAAAGAATGTATTCCATATTAGTATCTTTTCGGTAGATGAATAGAGAGTTGTCTGGATTACTCTAAGAGAACCTAATAAAAGAAACAAAATCTGCAAACCATTTGTACCATGCTCGAGGAGCTTGTTTGAGTCCATACAATCATTTTCGTAAAAGACACATATGATTCACATACTCTGGATCCTTAAAACCTAAGGGTTGATGCATGTAGACCGTATCGTTGAGTTCACCATGCAAGAATGAATTTTTACATCCAACTAATGAATAGATCACGCTTTAGAGAGGGCAATGTTGAATACTGTTCGTATGGTAGATGGTTTAACAACTGGATTGAAAGTCTCTCTACAATCTTTGCCAACCTGTTGACCTACACCGTTACCTACAAGTCGAGCTTTATGCCTCTCAAAAGAACCATCGGATTTTATTTTATGCCTAAAAATCCACTTAGAACAAATAACATTTGCATCAGGTGGACGAGGCACTAAATCCCACATCTTATTTTGAATAAGAGCATTGTATTTATCATCCAAGCCATTTTCCAATTTGGATCTCTTAGTTCTAACACTGAGTTACGAGGAAGAGGATATTTGGTGACTTTGGTGTGGAGATTGATGTATTTTTGGTTTGGTTTAAAAATCCCATCTTAGCTCATCATAACTGGTTTGTTGTCAGAACTAAGGGTAGGCTGGGAAATGGTAGGATGTGGAATATTTTGTGGAATGGAAGTGGGAAGTAAAGTTTGGATCGATTGAGAGGTAGTTTTGGCCGAGTTGGGTATTTGGATGATAAGTGCTGGATCTGATTGGGGTTGTGGTCGATGAGATAATGGAGTTTGGGTCGGTCCTGATTGATTATGTGTTGGAGACTTTTGTTGAGTGATAAGGTGGTTTATAATGTAAGGGGATAATTCATTATCAAGAAATTAATAATTTGTGGTATTGGAAGTATGCAGCTTAGAGAAGGAGAATTCTTATTCATTGAATATGACATGGCGGTAAAGAATGATTGTATTTTGTGATAAATCATAACATTTGTATTCGCGATGATTAGAAGGATATCCTAAAAAGACACATGGGGTGGAACGGGGTTGGAGTTTGTTTATAATATGTGATGGAAAAAACGGGTAACATAAACACCCAAATAATCGTAGATGAAAGTAGGACGAGTCCTTTTGAAAAAGAATTTTGAGAGGTGATTGATAATTCAATTTTTTATTTGATAAAATATTCAATAGATAAGTTGCCATTTGTAAGGCATGATGCCAGAAATTTGGAGGTAGAAAAGCATGAACTAGTAAGTCTGAATTATATTATTAATGGATCTGATTTTTCGTTCAGCTTTGCCATTTTGAGATGAAGTATGAGGACACGAGAAACGAAATGAAATTCCATTTGCTTCATAGAGTTTTTGAAAATTGCCATTGACGTATTCTCTACCATTATCACACTTAATATTTCTAACTTCCCGATGAAACAAAGTTTTAATATATGCTCTTAATTTTTCTAAAGTTGGAAAAACTTAAGATTTTTGTGAAATTGGAATAGTCCACAAAAAGTGTGAATGATTGTCTAAATAAAGCATATAATATTTATGACCGGAAGTACTCAATACGAGAGATGTCCACACATCACTGTGTAATATATCGAATGACATAAGAGTAAAGTTATCTGAATCAATAAATGACATTTTAATATGTTTACCAATAGGACAAGAAGGGCAAAAAATTGAATTTGATTTTGAAGTAGCACTACAATCAATCATTTTATTTTCCCTTAGAGAATCTAAAATAGATGCTCCTGGGTGACCTAGACGGTCATGCCAAAGAGAAGTAGATAGAGTTGGCCTTGGCTCTCACGTCTCATTATAACCATCCCCGTATGATAATCCTTTATAAAAAAACCAAATGGGTCAAATTCAACAGACACATGGTTATCCATAGTGAATTTATGAACAAAGATTAAATTTTTATTCAATTTTGGTGCATGAAGGACATTTGATAAAGCTAATGGAGGGTGAGGGGGGAGGTTAAGTTAGCATTTCAAAAAACCATGAATAGGAACTGAATGACCATTTCCTACGATAATACTATTATTTTTGCTTAAATTAAAATAAGATGAGAGATTACCATGTGTGGATGTCATGTGAGATGTTGCTCCAGTGTCCATGTACCAAGATGGGTCAGACTGAGCAAGATGGAGAGTGTGGAGAGCAGCTTAAATATCTGTTGGAATTGGCCCAGTTGTAGTAAAGGCAGTAGGCGACTTAAGTCCATGAATACTATTTTATTGTGTTTTTGGGTTAACATTGTATCGCTCCCAGGATTTTAATTCTAGTACAAACGCGAAAGTGGTGCGAAAAAAGAAGAGTCGTCAGCAAACATTTTTATCCCAAGAAAATGGAAAGGTAATGTTGCAAAAACGTGGGAAAAGGAAAGAATGAGGTCTTGCGAGCCATAGAGAACGATTAAGGGATTCAATTACGTGAAGGGAAAGTATTAACATCCCTTCACATCTGTCGTACTCGACAGGATTCACACTTTCTTGTACTGTTTCAAATGGTAAAAACATTTGCTTCATCTGCTACTGAACTCGGAAAAAAGTGGAAAAAATGTAGGGAGAAGAAAGAAATATGCTCGAATGGGCCCTACCCCATTGCCTACGTATCTCACCGGGAGTGAGAATCAGAGTCGACGTATTTTGACTAACTAGGGGGGAAATTTGTTTGTTCGTGTTTTTTATGATTGAACTGATTATGCCCATGCCCATATGTTGCAGACTCGTCTGGAACGAGTGCCTATATTGTCTTGCAAAAGACAAGTCGAAGCGAGTTCTTTCGTTAAGAGTGAAGGAGATGAGAAGATAATTCCCGAAGGAAAGTCGCTCGTTGTTTGTTTGGAGCTTTTTAGAAGCTTTTATTTGAGTTTGCATAGGAGAGTGTATTCAAGTCTCATTCAATGGAGCGTGTACTTCTTACATCACCCCGAAATGGAATGAATAAGAAACACACCAAAGTATGGGGGAGATCCCCAAACCTAGTTCCAAAGATTGAGACTCAAGCACACTAGCCTATTTTATTTATTAAGATGTTTTTGTTGTTTTTGAGATCAAGAAATGTCTTTTAGATTTTGTTTGTGGATCATCCTCATGCTAAGACTTATTCATCGTGATAGATACCTGTTTACACCGATTTTTGGTAATGTAAACGACCATTATCCATTAACACTTTAGGACCAGATAAAAGTCCTTTTACAATGTTCGTTCAAGTCTCGCGATTTATGATATCAGATCATGCATTATTTAAGAATAAATCATTGTTCTTATTATTGTTAGAATTGTTTCCAACAACTTTCATAAAATAAATTGTCTCATGGCAACTTAAAAGAAATAACACTCAAATGAGCATTCAAAAGAAAGAAAAATAAAGGAAATGAAAATAAATATAGAATTGCAAAATAAAAAGGAAAATAAAGCACAAACAAAATAATTTTAAATTGAACATAATGTAAAGGGTGGATGAAATCCATCTTTCTTCGTCCCTGAACCCATTTGCCCTTGCGGCGTGGGTGTTACAAGACTTTCAAAAAATAGGGTCCAACCTCTAATACATAGTAATTACAACTATTTATAGAGAAAAGAAAATAATTTCCTACATCTAAGATTATAACAAGTGTCTTATTAAATAACTTCCTTAATCTAATATTGACACATGTCCCTTTGAACAACTTCTTTTAATAACTTCCGATAACTTCCAATAACTTATGTGTAGGACTTGTTTGCTTGATTGATATGATGAATCAATATTTGACTCTTTGAATGAGTTCTTCGACTGCCTTTTTTGAATCCCTCTTTGAATGTCTTATAACATGCCATTTCTAGTTGAAAATAAAGCCTTCGGAAACACCCTACTATCTATAGTACCAACTCGAATTCCTTCGACATCCATCAATTTGCTGCATATAATTCGGTTGACAATCGAAATACAAATAATTTAATTTTATATATTAACAATACCCTACAAATCATAACCATATAGAATGTATACAAGTATCTCATGGCAAAGTCCTTTGGAACATGAAGAAGTTTGACCTTTATTAGGTGTTTTGATTTTGTTTAGAGGTGAGAGAGAGAGAAGACTCAAGTGGAGAAAAAGGGAAAACTTTAAGGGAAACTAAGAATCATCCTATGTTATTATTCAATGGAGATCCTAGGGTTAATGAGGTTTGAAGAAGTCTAAACCTAGAATAATAGAGAATAAGAACAAGTTCTAACTCACTTCAAAGAATGGAGGTGAGATAAGAACTCAAAGGGATGAAGCGAAATGACACGTCAAATACGCATAAAGATGCTTTTCACAATCACATAAGAGAAAGTTTTTAAAATAGAAGGGATAATAAGTATGAGTATGGATAATAATCCACATACTCAATGACTTACCATATCCCCTTCACAAAATGTTAGTGACAATTGCATATGAAATCATCAATACGAAAAACAATTAAGCATCACACATCCTATAAAGTGAAACTAGGGTTCAACTAAAGCCTAAGTATAAGGACTAAGGTACCAAAAGGTAACATGACTTCTAAATTCAGTAGCACATCCCTAAAATTTCCCTCTAAGTCTAAGAAACTAATCACAATCCAATTAAGCTCAAATTATGCCTTAAACCTCAAGGAAGTTCCATGTGAAGTTAGTATAGAAAGAATGAATGATTATGCAAGATGAACATGTATTAATGCTTAATTAATGCCAAAGTTAGTAGAATACATCATTTGTGAATGTCCTATAATGCCTATGAATGAGAATACAAAGCATGAGAAGAAGTGTTCAAGTGATAAAAGGAGTAAGATGAAGAAGAAGTAGAAATAAGTGAACACATATCACATAACATGAAGTAACTTGGAACACAAGCCAAAGTTGCACACAAACATGAATGGAATTGGATAAGGTCAGTACCAAATGTCAATTAAGATGAGGTTAGTAGGCATGAATTAGTCATACAATACGTGTATGCAAGTCACTTTGAAACCAGTTGAATAAAAGATGCAAACTAAGTCAAAGTAGTTCAAGTAGTCATGCAAGTTATGGATGAATGATATTTAGATGCATGGAATGATCATGGATCAGTGGCATACTCATTATGAAATGCACATGAAAGACGTTAATGATCATGGATGATTCAATTACAAGTGATATTGATGATTAGAAGAGAAGTGGAACTAGGTCATAAGATTCAAGTTTAGGATGCATATATACCACATACACAAACCAAATAAAAGCACAAAACTAATGACCTATAATTCCAATCCTATGACCTATGATGTTCTAATTAAGATCTATAAGTTTCACAAATTGGTTCTAATGTGATGACACAAATGCCCTACCTAAACCAGGGTTAGGAATTGAACAAACTTTACACAAGTGTTACCCATACTAACAAGCAAGAAAAAAAAAGCAAATGACTTGTAAAAAATGTGAAATTAATATTCAAAAAACCTAATTCAGAAGAAAATCAAGTGAAAAAACCTCATGTCAAAGCTCACCAATTAACAAGTTCAAACATGTCAACAAAATCACATTAGGTCAAGTGGAATGATGCACAAAGATAGAGTTCAAACTCTAATCAAAAGTGACCTAAAAATTCCATACAAATTATTTTGGATGCCTCACATTGATGTTCAAATATGGTAAAAATATTGGCTTCAAAATGGTTTTGAAACTATGCAAAATAAATGGAGAAAGATGCTTGATTAATGAAGAACATTTAAAAAGAAATTAAATGAAAATTATGAAAATAAATGCAAAAAGTATTAAAATCAAAATTAAAAAACGCTAAAAATTATTTAAATGTGTTTAGGTGCACTATGAATTTTTATGGAAATTTTGGATGATGAGAAGTATTTTAAAAATAAAAAATGGAAACTATACCAAAAATAAAATGAAAATGATGAAATGATACGAGGGGGTGAAAAGATAGTAAAAACGTAGTTCAAAAATCAATGGGCCTGACAATTGGGGGAATGGATATCGCAAAGCAACCTAGTCCAATTACGCTGATGCTCATGGAACTATGGCAGAATCTAGTCAATATGTTGACTCACTAAAAGCCACGGGATGGAGTCATCGCAAGATGATCATAGAAGTAGCCATATCCAGTGAATCAAAATGCATGCACATGTTTGTTATGATGGACACACGTACACTTATGGAGTCAAAGTAAAAAATATGAGAAAGAGAGAACACGTGTTATGCATATGGTTCATTTATTTGTTGGCATCATCATGAGCGTTCAAACACATGATCTAACGACCATGACTTAATCTGAGCTCTAAAACGCTAAATGGAACCTTTATCGGTCGAAGAAGATTATGATCATCTTCTCCGGCCATCCTCCGCTCTCTGCAACACTCAAACCTCCCAGAAATTAAAGAAACTTATATCAAAATGCTCAGCGTGCAACATAGAACAAAGACCAAACCTTAATTTTCACATATCATGCACATACACAAATATATGAAGCCAAGAAATTTGCCCTAGAAATTGAATCTATGCTCTTAGTGAGGCTATCATCTAGCCAGAAGTTCAAAAAACTTCTAATAAGCTCCAAAATCAATAAAAACAAGCTTGCAATCAATGAATTCGAAGCAAACAAGTTTAGAAATCAAAACCTATGGAAGCTGAATCCAAGGTTGTAAGGAGACCAGAGGAACTTCTCTTGATGCTTGAACTTGAGATAGAGCCAAATAAAGACTATGTGAATGTGTGGCTTTGATTCAACATAAATTGCTTGATAGAACTTGAAGATGTAGCTAAGATTAAAGATACAGATCAAGCACTACAAGCTCTATTGATGATGATGAAATGTGAAGAGCAATTTTAATGAGAGCAGTTTCGAGCAATGGAATTTCAGAAAAGTTAGTTTGGAGAGAGTGAAAAAATGTGAGAAATGAAGTGTTAGAGGGAAATTTTGTTATGGTTCCTTTATATATGCATGGTTAGCTTCTAACTGTTATAGTTTACAGTTAGAAGTGTGGTTAGGTTAAGAGGGAGTGAGAGGAGCAATGGAAAGTGTTTGAAGCAATTTGAAAATGAGGGAAAAAGCATGAACCATGTAGTGTAGTTATGCTTATGTATAGAGCCTTCATAGTAAGCTATGGTGTAGATACGGTGATGATGAATGTTGATGTAGTGATGTCATGACATGGTACAACACCCAAACTTGTTCCATAAGCTTCTTTTTTGAATTTGTTCTCATTCATGCATGGTCATGTATGCATACATGACATGTGAGACCGTGTTGGTCTTTTATGGGAATATGATAGTGATATGCGTGTGAATCAAGTGATCAAGTGAGCCAAAGAGCCATAAATCTGATACTTGGTTTGCAAGAAAAGTCAATGCCAAGTTCCCATGTTTGAGGGTGAAATGCTCTTTGTGCAATGCAAGAAAATACATGGTTTTGGTGGCTATGGATTAAGGACAATTCATAGAACAATGTTGAAGTTTGAATCAACACCAATGAAGGTCTTGAAATGATCCAAAAGTGTCAAAAAAGTAATTGGTTCAAAGTTGTTTTTGAGACACCTTGGCATGCACGTGTGCCTAGCAACATGCTTAGGGCAAAATCAGATTGAACACCCCAACTTGAAGCCACCCTAGCTCTTAATCCATTGATCATATGAAAAAAATTCAAACATGAAAGTTGTAGAGGAGATCAAGATGGTCAACTTTGATGTTCAAAATTTTTTCATTTGAAGCTTTCTTGATGGAGAAAATCAGCTTGACATTTGGCATACCACCTTCTTGATGAAATGCAATGCACCTGGCACGCCCATGCCCTGGTTTTTAGGCAAAGTTACCCAGGTTTTTGTCAAACTTGGATTGATCATATCTTTCTCAATTTTGATCCAATGGAAATGTTATTGCTATGTACTTGAAGCTCGTGATATGCTCTTTAATTGGATCAACTTAGGCCTGAAGTTTGAAGCTTTTATGTTGAATAAAGATGGCTTGAAAGTGAGGTGCAAAATGGCCTAAACTTGCCATAAATAGAAACCCTAAATTTCTATTTGGGCAGTTTTGTGATTTCTTGATTTTTCCATGAATCTCTTGACATTTCCTGATCAAATTTCAACCATTGAACATATTCAACTTGTGGATCATGAATTTCACCTCAAAAAGTCAGGAGTTGACTTTTCCTTTGCATAATTGACTTTTCCCCAATTTCTTGATTTTCATGTAACTGACCAATTGGAGTCCTTCTAAAATGATTCAATGGACAATATCCCATCCTTAGACACTTGATATCATGTGGAAAACATTGAAATCAAGTTTGAGACGAAAATTCATCCATAAGCCCTTTGAATAAGAAACCCTAATTTTGGCTCTTTTTGTTAGGAGATGTTGCACTGCTTCAACTTCTTGATTAATACACATCTTCCAATGGTTTAAGGAATCATTTGAGATTAATTGGATTATGAGAGAACCTTGAGGCTTATTGAGAGGCACTTGGATCTTCTTCTTTGACTTTGAATGATCATAACTTTTACAATCATTGATCACATGCCCTATGCTTCAAACTATGAATGTATGTCTTCTTTTCCTTTGATTTATATGCACTGCAATGTATGAGAATTGTATGCTAAATGGCTTGAAAAATGGAGGGTAGATTTTGGGGTGTTACAACTGCCCCTATTCAATCAACTGTAGACCTGAATGAATGATATCAATGGCTTTTAGACGTTTTAAGTATGGGGGGATTGAATACCTGAATAAACCGGAAAATTTGCACTCTGTGGGTAAGAAACAAACATGTTAGGAAGAATGTCATTCTTGGATGACAACTCAAAGAAACGAAACCGGAATTGGACGGAATCAAAAAGCATTTATCACACTTGGACGATAAAGCGAACAAGATACACTGCAAGTGAGCTTGGAAAGAGACTATCGTACATGGATGATAACTCGGAGAGACGAAACTGGACTTAGACGGAATTGAAAAGCATTTACCACACTTGGGTGATAAAGCGAACAAGACACACCGTGAGTGAGCTTGAAAAGAGAATATCATACTTGGATGATAACTCGAAGGAATGAAACCAGACTTGGACGAAATAGAAAATCATTTATCACACTTGGGTGATAAAGCGAACAAGACACATCATGAGTGAGCTTGGAAAGATACTATCATACTTGGATGATAACTCGATGAAACAAAACCAAACTTGGACATAATCAAAAAGAATTTATCACACATTGGTTATAAAGCGAACAAGACACACCGTGAGTGAGCTTGAAAATGAGACTATTATACTTGGATGATAACTCGACTGGGGATAACAAGTATTGACTGGTAAAGTAACAGTGTTATGACCCTCAGGTTTGTTTCAACCACATGATGCAGAATGAACTTGGCATTCTTTGTGGGGTTACTTCATACTGAGTGAAGAAATAACGTTTCAGGCTTTTGTGCAAGATACCAAAACTAGCTTATGCTTTGTAGGCATATGTTTGAATTTTCATGGCGTAATACTCCATAATGATGGAAATGCTACACTTTGGAGGATGCAAGTGTAATAATGATTACTAAATGAAAATGCAAGGGGATCTCATGATGAGGAGGTAACAGGTAACCCGAGAAACTTCACTAGGGAGAAATAATCACTGAATTGATTTCATGAATCCCTGCAGGGAATAACATCCCTGCTGGCGAGGATGCTAATGATACACTGGCTCTGAACTGCCACAATTGCCAAAAATAAATTGGACTTTGAGAGGTTGAAAAGTGATGACCTTGTCGAGGAAGGTATACCTTGATAAAAACTTATTTGATGAAGAAAACGACACTCGTAGAACTCCGTTGGGGAATTGAAAACCTTCTGACCTGGATGAGGAAAGGATTTGTTGATACTCTGTTGAGGATTTTTTTTGCAGGGGAATCACTCAGACGCAAAGTCCTTTGTTGGGGAAGAGATGCCAATGAAGATTGGACTTTAGTTGGGGAAGACTATGAATAACACAGTGTAAGAAGGAAAACCATTTGACTTCTCATTGCCTTCGCCACTACTAGGGAATAAGGAGTCCTTGTATACTGTTGGGGATAAGAAGACTCTTGTGGAGAATACCCCTCCGTTGGAGGAAGACTCTATGCTTGGGGGATATCAACCTTTTGTTTCTCTATTGGAGAAAGGTAATCCACTGAAACCTGCTGAGGATTCATGATCAATGAAATCTGCTGAGGAATGGGAGCATGGATGTCATGTGTTGGAGATGACTTTGTTTTACTTCGTACCTGCAAATTAGTGAACGCAATTGATATTTCCTGCAAAAGAGAAGATTAGACAAGCCCACATGCCACAGGTTTATGGTTTGAGTTTACCATCTATGTTACCCAATAATTAAAGTATATGTCAAGTGTTTTATTCTTAAGCATGTATTATAAGGCATCAATGTCTTTGTCATGCAATATCTATCACAATATTTGGACGTTTTTGCAATCAACAATGGTAAATGAAAACAAAACAACAAAAGCTATTTGGATAAATGCAATTCATTGATTGAAAGGTGGCCATGAATAGGCGTTACACCAGGAAGCAATCCCAAGAAAGAGGAAATTGCATAAAAGGAAAAATAAACTATCCTAATGACAATGTGAAATTGGATCCCATCAAGTTCCAACTAGGCTATGGCCTGTATGTCCTCGAGACTTTTTGCATACTTCGCTTTTAGGGAAGACAATTGGACTGATTCTTAACCTTCAGATTATCCATTGTTATAAATGAATAATAAAATATTACGCAGATCACAATTGTTTGTTTCAATCCCTCTTTTGCATGGACCGCCCTTTCAGGTTTTCAATCCATCAGGACACCCTTTTTTGCCTGAGTTGTCCAATGCAAATTTTCAACTCACCGGGTATACATTTTTTTATTTATATTCCTAACTTTTTCCCGAACCTTTTATTCTATTTTTGGTTCGTCGAGATGCTCTTTTTTGTCAGATCTTTCTTTTTTGTACAACGGGTCCTTTTATACGAAGTATTTTTTAACTGCGTCTGCGTTGACAGGGGATGGAAAGTCTCCTCCATCCATGGTTGTTAGAATCAAGGCTCCGCCTGAGAAGACCTTTTTAACCACAAATGGACCTTCATAGTTGGGAGTCCACTTGCCCTTATGATCTGTTAGAGGAGGAAGGATCCTTTTCAGCACTAAGTCACCGGGTATGTAACATCTAGGCCATACCTTCTGATCGAACACCTGTTTCATCCGCCTTTGATAAAATTGTCTATGGTATACAACTGCTAAACGTTTCTCCTCGATGAGGATTAACTAGTTGAATCTGGCCTGAAGCCATTCGACTTCATCAAGCTTGACATCCATCATTATCCTCAATGAGGCGATCTCAACCTCAACTGGTAGGACTGCCTCCATACCACACACTAGTGAGAACGGGGTTTCCCCGATTGATGTGTGTACAGATGTTCGGTACCCATGCAATGCGAACGACAACATCTCATGCCAATCTTTATAAGTCACAACCATCTTCTATACGATCTTTTTGATGTTTTTGTTGGCCGCCTCGACGACGCCATTCATCTTCGGGTAGTACGGAGAAAAGTTGTGATGTTCGATTTTGAAGTCCCAACATAACCCCACCATCATTTTGTTATTGAGATTGGAACCATTATCATTAATAATTCTATCGGGTATTCCGTATCGACAAATTATGTCCCTCTTTAGGAACCGAGCTACAACCTGCTTGGTGACGTTAGCATAGGATGCCGCTTCCACCCACTTGGTGAATAGTAAATGACAACCAGAATGAACCGATGACCATTGGAAGCGGTAAGCTCGATTTTTCTGATCATGTCGATGCCCCACATTGCAAAGGGCCAAAGAGAAGACATGGAACTCAACAGATTAGGAGGCACACACTGTAACACCCAAATGTTTAATTAATTGTTTTATTGAATATTTAATTAAATTAATTGTGTTTAGTCGGTCTATTTTATGTTGTGGTTGATTAAGTTGAAAATTTGGAAAAATAAGTCAGAAGCTGTAGAAATATTATTAGAAGTAATATTATAGTTGTTATAGTAGTTTGGTTAGCGGGCTTAAAATCGTGTCCGAATTAGTAAATTAGGGGGTGTTATTGTTAGGTCCATTAGTAATTATAATAATTAGTCTATTTTAATAAAAAGAAAATCAAATATTAGAACTAGGTTGTATCAGTAGAATTGGGGAAAATCAAAAGTTGCACGATCGTGATAGAAGAATAGGCTAGGGAGAAAACTGCAATCGGAAACGATTTTCGGAATTCGATCGTTAGGGCTACCTTCAATCCAATCTAAGGTAAGGGTGAGTTTGATCCTTATAATCGGGTATGAAAATCGATACTATGATTGGGTAGTTTAGGTTTCTGAGTTTTGTTGATTGTTGAGACTATGTGTGAAAATTTATAACTTATTATTTAGATGATTGGTTGTGTGAAATTGTTGTTCGATTGTTGAATATATGTTGATTATAAATTGTGTTGGGTTGTGTTGATTTTATTGGTATTGTTGTGTTACGTGAAATTCTGGAAAAATATTGGTTTGGGGACGATAACACAAAGACCGATAATGAAAGGATTAGCGGGAGCCACTTGCTCCCTAAGGCACATGGCGCAAGCCATGGCCTAATGTGGCGGGTGCCACTTTGTGTGGCTAGGAGAATGTGGCGGGTGCCACATTTTCTTGTGGCTGGGATGTATAGAAGTGGAGCAAGCCACTTGCCTTCCTAGGCATGGGTGGTGAAAGCCACCCTTAATTGGGGGGAGGAGACTTAAATTTATCTTTATCCATTATTTTGATAAAAATAAATCAATATCATGTAGTTTAGTTTATATAGTAATTAACTAATTAAATTCCAAGTAATCTTAGATTAGGTTGTTTAATTATAACTATAGCTAATTTAATTTTATGAAATGACAATTAATAAGAATCAGAAATTGGTATTGAGAAGTTAGGATTCAGGAGCACTTGTAATGCGAACAACAAGAAACCGTTTTTATAATTAACATCGTGTTATGTAACTTTTGACAGAAAGTAGTAGATTTAGGAATTTAGCATAAACAGTTAGTAGACATATGTTTATATGACAAATAATATTTATCAGAACATAAAAATTTTAGGCTTCATATTAAACTCGTGATAATCGCAGAATGATAAAATCAGTGTCGGTATAGTCGGTTTAGCCGAATTAGACGAAAAACTTAGTTGCCCGAAATTTAACGAAAATTGTCGAGGTAAGCCGAATAGTTTAATAGTTGACTTTTATTGCGTTGTTTTGTTAAAAAGATGTTGTAAAGTCGAATTGCAGGTACAGTTGAGTTGGTAAGTGATTTTGATTTACGGAAAATCTCTAAGTCGTTATATTGAAGGTCTTATAAGCCAAAGTTGATCTTTAAGTTGACTATGTTGTACTAGTTGTATGTTGCTCATGTTGTTATGTTATTTGTGATGTAAAGTCGTGTATGCCATGAAGATCATTTGCATTTTATATTGGAGTCGTTGCTCACACCATGTTTGTCTGGATTGACAATTAAGTTGAAAGTTGAAGGCTTATGCCTTGATGCCTCGATAACCTGTCAATTAAATTTAAGTTGGGAGTTCCACTCCAAATGGTGCCACATGCATAATTAGTCGAGTCGCATTAAAGTCGCATTTCTTGGAATTGTTATTGCTTTGTTGTTTTGGTTGATGTTGTGAAGTGGTGAATTGGTTATGATCCTTATCTATGTATTGCTTTTCATATACTATTTATAATTATCGATAACTCACCCTTCTGTTTGAATGTTGTCCTTATGTTAGAAACGTGCAGGTAATCAAGAGGAGTAGCCGATTACCTTTAGTCGAGTCGGTGGTCTGTCGCACTGATACGTAGCACTCAGGGGGACGACGCGTGTCTGTTTTGTTGAATTGTTGCATGTTGGATTTTGTTTTAATTGAAGTACTTTAGAATATTTATTGGTTATTTTGAAGTTGTTTATGTTGGATAAAGATGCTACAAGTTGTTTATGAATTCGCTGCGTGATGTTTTATACAGTTGAACTATTTGAGTATTATGATATTGGTTTATGATTATTTCTGAAAGTGCTATGTATTAGGCATGTTATCTTGGAAGTTAAAATTTTTGGAAGTTGAAATATGATATCCCGATTATGTGGAAAGTTTTTGTATACTCTGATTTTAATTATATTTAAAGAGTAGAAAATGGGGTGTTACACATGCACCTTATCAGTATAAATTTGACATTTATGACATTTGCGGGAGTATTTGCAACAATCGAATTCCGTGGTCATCCAATAATACCCTGATCTCAAAAGTTTATTTGCCATGGCATGTCCTACAGCATGGGTACCGAAGGATCCCTCGTGAACTTCCTACATTAACATGTCTGCCTCGTGTCTATCCACACATCTGAGCAGAACAATGTCGAAGTTCCTCTTGTAAAACACACCATCCTGATTTAAGAAGAACCCAACAATAAACCTCCTTAGAGTCTTCTTATCTTTGTTGGATGCCCCTGTCGGGTATTCTGGACATTTCAGGAAACGTTTGATATCATAGTACCAAGGCTTATCGTCGTTAGTAACATCGGTTGCAAACACATAAGCGGGTCTTTCGAGTCGAGCTACCACAATTCTGGGCACACAATTCCATTATTGGACTTTAATCATGGAGGGCAAGTTTTCTAGGGCATCAACCAACTGATTCTTGTCACGAGGCACATAATGAAATTTTACCATCGTGAAGAATGTCAACAATCTCCTCGTGTAATCCCTGTATGGAATCAAATGTGGTTGATGAACAAGCCACTTTTTGTTAACTTGATTAATGACCAAAGTTGAATCACCGAAGATATCAAGGGTCTTAATTCGCAAATTAATCGCCTCCTCAATTCCAATTTTGCAAGCTTCGTATTCTGCCTTATTGTTGGTGCACTCAAAAGTCAAACGGGCAGTGAAGGGCATGTGAACTTCTTCCGGTGTGATAATGACGACACCAACTTCACTACCATTCATGTTAACGTCTCTATCGAACATCAGACTCCATTTGGATTCAGGGTCTAGCCTCTCCTCCGGGAGTGGTTCTTCGCAATCTATCAATTTGAGGAACATGATGTCTTCATCAGGGAACTCATACTTCATCGGCTGATAGTGATCAATTGGTTGTTGGGCCAGGTAGCCTGACAATACGCTTCCCTCGATGGCTTTCTGGAAAGTATATTGAATGTCGTATTCAGTCAAGACCATCTGCCAACGTGCGACTCTTCCAATTAACGCGAGTTTCTCGAAGATGTACTTGACAGGATCCATCTTGGAAATCAATAAGATTGTGTGAGTAAGCATCTTCCAATGGTTTAAGGAATCATTTGAGATTGTTTGGATTATGAGAGACCCTAGAGGCTTGTTGAGAGGCACTTAGCTCTTCTTATTTGACTTTGAATGATCATAACTTTGACAGTCATTGATCACATGCCCTATGCTTCAAACTATGAATGTATGTCTTATTTTCCATTGATTTATATGCACTACAATGTATGAGAATAGTATGCTAAATGGCCTGAAGAAGGGAGGGCAAATTTTGGGGTGTGACACATTGGGCCTATTCCAAGAGGATGGATAAGGGCATGAAGGAGAAGCCCAAGTAGGATACGGTGGCCACTTCCAAGGCGCATGTTGTTGCTGCCACTAGGAGCTTTGTCCATATCCACCACCGTCGTATTGCTGCCAGCCACCGCCGTCGTTGTTGTTGCGGCTGCCTCTACCAGAGTTTTTTCCTTGTGACCGTAATTTTGTCCCCGATTGTTGTTGTTGTTGTTGTCGCGACTGCTATTATTGTTGTTTTTGACAGCACACGCGAGATTGGTAGTAGGAGAGGTGGAAGAAAATGAATTTTCATCTTGTGAATTCATTAGCAATGCTTCCTGAGATGAGGAGTGGTTGGATTCACGTGCAATACGTTGGGCCATGGTTGATTCTTCTAGTTCCAACCAAGATTTTGCCGTTTCAAATGTTGGCAAGGGATCGTGTTGCTGAATGTATGTGACGAATCCTGCATATAAGTCAGTGAGTCCATAAATCTTCAACACAAGATGAGTGTTGTTCACGGGAGAATCAACACTTGCAAGTTGATCGGCGAGTAATTTGATACGATTACAATAGGCTTTGGTAGACAAAAAATCTTCCAAATCCGTGTAGGTGAATTGATGTTCGAGGTGGCCTGCTCTCGAATGCTTGTTATCTTGAAACATATTAGCAATTCTTTTCCAACAATTTTTAGCAGTATCATTTATTACCAGAATGAAATTGAGAATATCATGGGTTACGGTGGCATACATCCACTGCAAAATGACCGCGTCGAGACGTTTCCAGAGATCGAGATCATTTTTCTTTGTTGCTTATGCTATTTGTTTTTCTTTTTCAACAATGGGAGTGATGATATGATCAAGCATGTTATGAACACAAGCTTGAACTTGAAACAGTGCAGACCATGAGAGATAAAGGCTTGAATCGTTATCCAACGTGATTGGAATGATGGATTTCACGTTGGTGATTCCAAAAGCATAATGGAATTTGGGTTGTTGGGTTGCTACTTCAGATGTTATTGCTGCCATAACTGCATGTAATGGATAGTTTGAGTGGTGTGGAAGAATTTGAGTGGTGGCTAGGAAAGAAGTTAGATCGAAAACCTAGCTGATACCATATAGGAAAACACATTTCGATGATTTAACTGCATATCACTATTTGCTAAATATACACATATTCTATCAATAATGTCTAAAGGGGAGAAATGTACTCCTAAGGGGAGTAAAGTATACTCTATTTATTTGTGAAAGGAAGTTTATCCACTTCAATATTTTAATCTATATTTTTTTATATTTTACCAATTTCCTAAGAGATGCGTTGTCATTATTAAAAAGCGAGAGAATGTGAATTTATGTGTTGTGCAGATGTAATCCTCAATTGATTTTGACGATGACAACAAATACAATTTTCAAATATATCCAAAGACGACAAATCCAAAAATCAAACATCTTTTGGGTGTTCATATCTCTCTTCAAGAATTATTTGTGACAACTGTCAAAGGGAAAATTGATTGAAATTGTTTAGAAGTAACTACTGATGGCATCTAACAAGAAGAATATATCTCAAACCTCACAAGTCAATGATTCAAGTTCTAGTTGAAGTGCTAGACAACTTTGAATAAAAAAAGAGCTTAAAGTCTAAAAGTTGTGAAAGTGTGAAAGTTCGTCAGGTCCTATACTTAACGTTTAAAGTGATTTGTTTATCGTAAAAAAGACAAGAGTAAAACTTGAGGCACTAGGAATATGAAAACATACACAAAATACTTTTCAAACCTCTTTTAAATTTTATTAAACTTTTTTTAAATTTTATTAAACTTCTTGAAACCAATCCATGCAAGTATGAAATCAATTGAGAAATGTTTCTAATCAATTGGGAAAGCCAACTCACTAGCTAATCAATTAAATCAAAGAGAAATGCATTCTAACTGATTAGATAGGTCATTAATTAATTAAACTATATAGTCGGTTTAGGGTTTTCTTTTATGAATTAGGGTTGTCATTTTCGAGGTTGCTTAATCAATTAAAAGTATATTTTAATCGATTAATTGATTAATTTGGCTCATGAATTATTTTCTTTTTGAGAAAAATCTTTTTCTTTTCTCCTCATTCCATTAACCCCAAATTTCGAAATAAGAATCCTCTATATTATTTTTCTACACTCTTTCTTACTAAATTTTTTTTTTCACTAGAGTTGTTCTGGTGCCGAAAGAGTGAAAACTACTTATGAAAAGATTTAAAGGTTGTAACTTAAACCTAAAAAAAGATTAGGTGAAAGGTTGTAACTTAAACCTAAAAAAAGATTAGGTGAAGGTTCTTGAATAAAACGTGTGTAAAAACTCTGATTATTAGTTCTTGAGGTAAGGTTGTGTAAAAGCTCTATTCGTTGATAAAAAGTGCGTGAGCCGCTACTTTGTAAAAACTAAGTTGTTTGAATTGATATTGTAAAAACTCAATGTTGATTTTAGTGGAACTTTCATGAGAAAACTCTTGGTAAAAAGAGGACTAAATGATAAGACGGAAGTTGTATAAATCTTGAATGAAATCTCTTTTATTGTTTATTTTCTTCATCATTCTTATCACTCTTACTCTTCATCCTCTCTCTATCTTTATGTTGCTATCTCTTTGTCTATTTATCTATACTAATATAAATATTTTCAAAAATTAAATTATAAATTATTTTTAATTTTTGAATATCACAATTAACCCCTCTTCATAATCAGAGTCACTTGATCAACGATATTGCTTTCAAAATGCTCCATGCTTGATAATCAACCAACTTAGACAATTTTTTAATACCATTACAACTTTTTTACTTCATGATGATCAATAAGAAGGCTTAAGATATGGAGATATTGTAGGCAACGTGACTCCCATAAAAAAGACAATTTTTTTGGAAGCATGAGGGGGGCATATCGCTTCTGTGTGAATGAAGTTCTTAACACAATCCATCTCTATGTTCATGGAATATGACATCTTAAAATTTTTCTCTCACAGTCACTAATACACTACGGCATATTTGCAGAGATTACCTGCCTACAAGAGATATCATTACACGGGGTTAACTTCCCAAATAATTGTACTCTTTGTGACGATGGTGTTGAAGATAGCCTTACTTTTGTCAAATGATTAGATCAAAATTTGTTGTGCCGCAACAAATGGATGTGAAAAAACTGGTTTCAGGACAAGTTATATTGCATCAACTAAAATCATATAAGATCAAAGTTGTTACACATATGATTCAGAGTTTTTGAAGAAACTAAAGTTTGGAACAGCGAACACAAGCTCCACTCCTCCGTGATCGCCAAAAGAATTTGATCACATGTTGGAAGCATGCTTAAGACGTTTCATGTTGAGATGTGAGGGATACTTTGGTTTGAATATGGTTAGGAAGGAACACGCTCATCTCATTATAGAAAGCGATTCAAAAATCCGGGGGGTATACAAAGTTATGGGAAATTGCGAATGAAGAGTGTTGTTTATCTACCCAGTTTTTCTCCACCAATATAGTGAGAGTGAGACTGCACATGAATCCTAATAAATGATAATAAAGAAATGGAAATAAAATATGTTCTAATAATCACAAATTGTCAAATGGAAAGGAATAAAAATAGTAACAGAGAAGCAATTGGAAGGAATGAATATATACTGTACTTGCACAGTTGTGTTCTTGGGACTACAAAACTGTACTAGGATACTACAACAAAAATGCTTACAACAATGTTTGTTCAATGGAAACAATTTTTGAATAACACAATAGATGAGGAGCTTTCACCCAAAAACACAGTCACACACCTAGAATAACCATTTGGAAAGACTTCCTGATTTCAAATATCAGCAGCTATTGCAATCAGTGTTGAACATTACAGAACATTACATGACACCTATTTTTCTTATTCAAGTAGTAGTAACTTACTAAATTTTCCAAAAGCACTACTACAATGGCATATTATTACCAACACTACCAAGCCAATCAAAGAATTCAAGAATGGCAGCACTACCTCCAAGAACAACCACAACTTTTGAAGAATGCATTATAAAACAAGTGTAACCTTAATAGACAATATAAATCCAAAATAATTAGCTTCACTAAGTTGTTTAAGATACCATGTTATACCACATCAACATAGGATTTTGTTTTCATGAAAGCCACAGGAATGGAAAAATCACATAAGTAGAAGGCACTCACTCAACCATGAGATGTGAAGAAAGAATATAGTGATTAGAGCAATGACAGCTTACTTCTTGACTGATAATTTCTTTCTTTCTGATTTTGCAGTAGCATAGCTTCTAAAGGAATCTTTAACTGAGATATGACCACCACTGACCCATTTCACTGAAGACTCAATTGAGAAAAAAAACATACTAAAAAGCTTAGATTGAATTGAACAACCATAAACATGAACTAAAAGTTATGCAGATTTAAGCAACTTGTTGGCTATTCTAATTTGAGCAAAACAAAAAAAGAGAGTATATTCTACATCAAAGCACATACCAAACAACCATAAACATGAACAATTACAAAAACTAATAGCCTTTACAGTTTCAGGGTATGGAACAATTCCAACATCTGGGCTATTCAAGAATGTTTCAGAGTAAGTAGATCCCCAATTCGGATCAACTTTCTAGCCTTAAATTATTCCTAACTTTATCATTTGGTACATATGGTCTCTCGTGCCATTAGGTTACACTAATCATATTTTTCCAGCTTATACTACTCATGAAGCAAAATGAAATGAGACGGCAATGCCGAGGGTTTTGTACAAAGTTATAAAACAAAACTGTTCTACTTTAAGAATTCTAAGGAGGAAATATGACAAACTGTCATTTCTAACCCACTCAGCAAGAAAATCCACAACTGCTTCAGTCACAGTTCGCTAAACAGCAAAATTTCCAGATACTTGTCTTTTGAATGACATTGAGCACCCTATGCAAAAGCAGGGTGCTGTTGAAGGTCTTGAACCCAATCAGAAGGCCACCAATCTGGTTTACTTGCAACAACCTTCACACTCTCTTGTCCTTTAATGGACAAGGCAGCAGATCCCTTTAAAGCTTCCTCTAACCGCAAGAGTCCCAACCCGCGACATCCCAGGGCAGTAGTCACTAAACCAGCTTTCTTTCCAGATGCTGTGTTTATCACTTCTGAGCCAGGAATGACTTTGTTTACAACTTCTACAAAAGCAGAAATAGAAAGGCTCAGAGTTCATTCATCATTGTATACTCAAGCAATAGGTATCTTAATACTAAAGAAAACTAATTATTACCATTTCCATCATCATCTTGAAACCTTAGAGGAACTATACGCTTCCTAATCACTCCTCTGTGGTGTGTACGAGCTATCAGTTCTTGTCCCACATAGCAACCTTTGTCAAAGCTGATTGCATTAAGACCTACAAGATTATACTCGAGCGGCATTGCTTCACCTGAACATGATCAATTAATCAAGATTGTCAGACTCATGAGTAATCACTCTTCTTCTTAGGAGTTTATTAGAAGGAAGAGGAGTATGAACCTTTTGGAATCTCAGTTGATCCTTCTGCTACTCCCTTCTCTATTCTCCACATAAGATAATTCTGTTCATCGGTCTCTTTGTCAGCTTCAATTAGAGGCGCTGAAACACAACGGAATCATTAAGACCAAATATGTACATAAGATTGCAGCCAAAAAAGTATTTAAAAAAATCTAATTAGCCAGCAAAGGAGTGGATACTAACGAACGATATTTGACGGGAAGATCCCTCTGAAACCTAGACAGGCCAATCTGGGATCCTTAAACCATTGCCAGCCAAGATTACCCCCATGAGAAGACGAAATTGCAGCACCATCCTTGCCAGCACCCCACCCAACAGAGGCTGCTTCCGGTTCTTCTACATCCGAGGAAGTCTCGGGAGGCCCAGAACCATAACGCTGCCAACACGAGAACTCTCCAGCAAGATTATCAATCTCAACCTTCGACCTCAACCGGTATCTGCAGCACTAATAACTTTAGGGTCTCCACAACTAAAAATCTCAAACTATTCACTACCTAATCGGTAATTGCCAAAAATAAATGCAAATGTCAATTAAATCATGAAATGATTATGATACAAAACAGAACGGGTAAGACAAATTCAATGCAAAGAATCAGTGACACTCACTTAGTAAACGTTGCCAACAATTCATCCAAAACAGAAGAATCAACGTCAGCAAATAATTCAAAGGGTTCATCAGGTTCTGAGGTAGGTCCAGTCCCGGTCCTGTTAAGCTTAGTATCAGAGCTCGGTGGTTTATAGAGAAAGAGGTCATAGAGGAATCTACCTTGCGGGGTTAACAACGCAGCATAAATAGGAGGAACCGAGGTGGCGGGAACATTGGGTGTAGGCAAATTCGCAGTTTTATCGCCAATAGGTTCTCCAAATTTGCGTATATCATTGGTCAATAGTCCCTGAAGGAATTTGATAGTGTCGGGTCCTCGGAATCGAATGACGGAGCGGGATTTTATGAGAGATGCAACGGGACCTGCGGTTTGGAGTTGGGTTTCGCAATGGTGGTGAATTGCTCTGTTACAGTGTCTGGAAAATGATAACACGCGATTCATGGTTATTCCGTTTTTTTGGGATTTTGAGAAGATGAGGACGACGGGAAGAAGAAGAAGTTGATGTTTTGGGTTTAGGAATCTATGAAAGAGTTGAAGACGACGTGGTTAGTTGGTAGATCGACACGTTTGGTTAGAGATCGATAGGTGTTCGATGAATGTTCTGAGAGAAATCCACTCATCTACTCTTGGCTAGTTTACCCAGCAGCTCCGAGACACTTGCGTTGTGCGTGCCGACCAAGCTTTTGTTCCTTTTTCCTTTTTTATGTTATGTTTTGTTTTTGATAGTCAAAATTAGTTATTTATTTTTGGGATAATTATATAAAACCCCCTGTCATTAGGGTGGGTTTTGATTTTACTCCCTTTAAGATATTTTTTAATTGACGTCCCCTCATAAAATGAAAACTCAGATTGTACCATCCCCTTTTACTGCCTTGCTGATGTGGACAAGGATGACTGGGCAATTGTGTGTGACTGGACAATTGTGTAACCTTGTTATACTATTTGAAATTCCCCCCCGTCAGTTAGGGTTCCCAATTTGAGAGGTTTGGAAGCAGGAAGGAAGCGAGCTTGAAGACGAAGTGGCATCCATGGGAGAACGCAAGGAAGAACGCAAGGAAGAAGACGAAGCAATGGATTTATAGGTTTGTTTAGCAATGTTGATGATGTTAAGTAGTTCTATTTTCGTCATGTTCATCTTCTTCTGTTTCTATTTTCAGAAAAAATTATTGTTTAATGTGGTGTTTCGACATGGAGGGGAGTTTCTGAAGCACAGTGTCGGCGAAACAATATATAGGGGTGGTGTTTCTACTGTAGTTTCTGGGGAACACTTAGATAGATTTAACACTAGTCATATTAACAACATAGTCAGTGGATGGGGTTACCCTGTAGGATCGTTTCGGTTGTGGGCTAGGATCCCTGAAATTGCTCCTAAGCATTTTCAGATTAAGAACGATGAGGATGCATATGATTTCGCATGTTACCATTCTGCAAATGAAGTTGATGGTGAACTTTTTGTTGAACATGATGCTAGTGGTAGTGCAATAAACCATAGGTGTGTCAATCATTTGTCTGATTTAGAGGATAGTGATGAAGATAATGTAGAAAGTTTGGACGATAGTGAGGATGAGAGAACCACTGCTTTTGTAGATGGTTTTGAAGGTGTAGATGTCACTATACCAGTCAGTCAAGGTCCAATAATTAGTGGTTTCTTAACTGGTTGTAGTAAGAAATGTGTGGAAGATGAGGATGATGAGGATGATGATGATTATGTGAGTGAAGAGTTGTTGAGTTCTAATGTTGATAACTCAGATGGAGAGAAAAAACCAAAGTTTGAGAAGTTTAAAAAAGAACAGCTGAATAAAAATTTCAAGTTCAAATGGGGTATGGAGTTCAATTCCCTAGATGAGTTTAGGGGAGCAATTCGTGAGTGGACTATTTTGAATGGGAGGGAAATAAGATTTGTGAAAAATGAGGGGTATAGAGTGAGAGTGGAATGTAAAGTGAAATGTGGTTTTTTAATGCTTTGTTCCAAAGTGGGCCACAAGCACACTTATGCTATAAAGACTATAAAGGATACCCACACATGTGCTAGGGTTTTAGATAACAAAACAGCTAGTTCAAAGTGGGTTGCAAAGGTTGTGGTTAAGATGCTTCAAACTTCAGAGAAGGTGAGAATCATTGATATCATACAGCATATTAGGCAAACCTTTGCAGTTGGTATCACTGTTGCTAGGGCTTGGAAAGCTAAGATGATTGCCAAGAAAATCATAGAAGGTGATGCAGATCAAGAATATGCTAGCCTATGGAGATATGCAGCTGAGTTGAATAGGGCAAATCCTGGGAATACTGTAAAGATAAACACAGAAAAAACATCATCCTCCATTCAACCAAGATTTGGATCCTTTTATTTTTGTTTTGATGGATGTAGGAAGGGTTTCATGAATGGTTGTAGACCCTTCATTGGTGTTGATGGGTGTCACTTGAAAACTAGATATGGAGGTCAGCTTTTGATTGCTGTTGGAAGGGATCCCAGTGATCAGTATTTTCCACTTGCATTTGGTGTGGTTGAAACTGAAACTAAGGAATCATGGAGGTGGTTCATAAATTTGGTGATGGAAGATGTTGGCATTGAAAACAGATATGTTTTTATTTCTGACCAGCAAAAGGTAAACATATGTTTTTATTTATGTGATATTATTTTCTTGTCTGTCATATGTTTTTTGTTTCATACAAATTATCTTCATTTTGTCAGGGGTTGGTTGCAGTTTTTGAGGAAATGGAAGCTAGGATCGAGCATAGGCTATGCTTAAGGCACTTGTATGCTAACTTCAAGAAGAAGTTTGGTGGTGGAGCTCTAATTAGAGATCTTATGATGGGGGCAGCAAAGGCAACATACCAGCAAGCATGGCAGCAAAAGATGAATGAGTTAAAGGCAATAGACACTAAGGCTTGGGCTTGGCTCATGGGAATTCCAAAGGAAAGTTGGTGTAAGCATGCTTTTAGTTTCTATTCTAAGTGTGATGTATTGATGAATAACATATCTGAATCTTTTAATGCAACTATTTTGCTTGCTAGAGATAAACCAATTGTGACAATGTGTGAATGGATTAGGATGTATCTAATGAATAGATGTAGTAACTCCACTGTGAAACTGGATAAGTGGCCACATAGGGTAATGCTCATTCCTAGGAGAAGGTTAGATAGTGAGGTTGCTAATAGTGGTCATTGGTTACCTACTTGGTCTAAGGATGAAGTATTTCAAGTCAGTCATGCATATAACAGACAAGAGTTTATTGTGGACATAGCCAAAAGAGCTTGCAGCTGTAATTTTTGGGAATTGGTTGGCATCCCATGCAGGCATGCTATTGCTGCATTAGGCTTTAGGCAACAATCACCTGAGTTGTTTGTACATGAGTGTTACTCAAGAGAGAAGTATGCATTGGCCTATGGTTTTGCTATCAGTCCTATAAATGGGATTGATATGTGGCCTGAGGTTGAGTGTGAAGATTTGTTGCGTCCTAAGTACAAAAAGGGTCCTGGTAGACCTAGAAAACTCAGAATTAGGGAGAGTGGGGAGGAAGGTGCAAGAAGAAGGCTACCAAGTGTATCTTATAGATGCACTAGGTGTGACAAGACTGGGCATAATGTGAAATCATGCAAGGCCAAGAAACAACATCCAATTGCCCTAAAAAGAAAGGTAATTATTTCTGCTTTATGTGCAGTTTCTGCATTATGTTATGTTTCTGCTAATGTTGGTTTGCTTGCTAATGTTATGTTTCTGCTAATGTTATGTTTCTACTGTGTCTGCAGAAGATGAATAGACCACAAGGTGAGCAAAATCAAAGTCAGCCTAGTGTTGAACAAAATCAAAGTCAGACTAGTGTGGTGACTAGTCAAACTCAGCTTAATGTTGAACAAAATCAAAGTCAGCCTAGTGCGGTGACCAGTCAAACTCAGCCTAATGTTGAACAAAGTGTGCAAGCATCAGCAAGGGCTAAGGGAAAAACAAAGCTTAAATAGGAGGTCAAGCCATTGATAAAGAGGCAAAGTGAGAGAATTAAGGAAAATTGGTTTAAAAAACCAAAACCCAACTCAGGTCCAGGTTCAGACCCACAACAGCCTTTGACTTTCCCTGAAGAAGATAGACATGCCCTGAAGAAGAAGGCTACAAGGAAGGCTCAAAAGGAGAAATGCATCAATGGGCTCTAACTACATTTTATGTTATGTTTCAATTCTGCATATTAGTAAACTCTTAGTTCTGAATATTTTGTAAACAAGATGCTATTTTGTATTCTTGATGAATTCTGAATATTTTGTAAACAAGATGCTATTTGGTAATATTATTGTTACTTCTTCCATTTTGGTAATATTTCTGCTATAACAAGAAACAAATATAATGCAGAAACCAGAAACACTATTATGCAGAATGCAGAATAATGAACCTGTAACAAGAAAACAATATAATGCAGAAACCAATATATTACAAATATTACAAATATTACAACTATAACAAGCAACCAATATAAAGCAGAAACCACTATTATGCAGAATAATGGACCTCTAATAACACTATAATGCAGAAACACTATTATAATTATCATAAACCAGAAACAATATAATTATCATAAACCAGAAACACTATTATAATGCAGAAACCAATATAATGCCAGAAACAATAAACAATAAACAGAAACAATATTATCTCATTTTATTGAACTTTGTCATCAATACATTACAACTTTGTCATTAATTTTTTACAAATGGTTAAACAATAAGGCAATAAAAATACAGAGCATTATAATTCCTATCTTAAGCTTCCTATTAACACTTCTCTGCACATCAAGCTTCATCTTCACCTTCTCTAGTTTGACTTTCAATGCTTCAAATTGCACTTCTTCCATTACACAATTCTTACAAACAGATTACATAGCGCCCATATCTTTGACTGACTTTTCCATTTCATCATCCCATGCAAATAACTCACAACCATTAGTGTTATTGCGACATTTCCAGAACTTCCGATTGCGATTTTTGCTTGTACTTGAAACCCACAACTTCATTGATCTACCACAACCACAAACGGGTAACCCAGGAATCGAAACCGAAGCACTACTTGCAGTAGACATAATCAAGAGGAGAAGAAGAATGGAGATTGTGATTGGAAAATGATGTTGAGAAGAGGAGATCAAGGATGGTGCTGCAAGAGGAGAAGAAGAATGGAACCCTAGAAATTGGGATCCTTTTATGGAACCCTAGAAATTGTCCAGTCACACACAATTACCCAGTCATCCTTGTCCACATCAGCAAGGCAGTAAAAAGGGGTGGTACAATCTGAGTTTTCATTTTATGAGGGGGCGTCAATTAAAAAATATCTTAAAGGGGGTAAAACCAAAACCCGCCCTAATGACAGGGGGGTTTTATATAATTATCCCTTTATTTTATTCACGTCATCAATAAATCCCTAGTCTTATGGATTTCCCTATTTTCTAGGATTAGTTATGAATTTCTCTATTTTCTAGGATTAGTTGCTTTTGAATTTCCTTTTAACTTGCCATAAGAATTGGTCTTTCTGTTTTGCTTCAGTACGTGTAAAAGGCTATAAAATGCCTTAGATTTATTTCAATAAACAGACAATTAAGTTTCCTTCCAATTTTAAGTGTTATTTCACTTTTGTCTCTATATTTGGTATCAGAGCTCCGCAAGGGGCCTGATTGGGAGTGAAAAGTGTGTGTGAGTCTACAAACAAAATGTCAGAAAAGTTCGTGCAACCAGCTATTCCAAAATTTGACGGTCATTATGATCATTGGTCAATGATGATGGAAAATTTTCTGAGAAGCAAAGAGATGTGGAGTCTTGTAGACGAAGGAATACCGGCGCCGGCGATTGGAACCTCAACAACGAGTGAAGCACAGAGAAAAGGTGTGGAGGAAGCCAAGCTCAAGGATTTGAAGGTTAAGAATTTTTTATTCCAGGCTATTGATAGAGAAATTCTGGAAACTATTATTGACAAAGGGACATCAAAGGCAATCTGGGTATCGATGCGGCAAAAGTACCAAGGTTCCACAAAGGTAAAGAGGGCACAACTCCAGGCTCTGAGAAGAGAGTTTGAATTGCTTGCTATGAAAGAAGGAGAGAAGGTGGACAACTTTCTAGGAAGAACTCTCAGTGTGGTGAACAAGATGAAATCAAATGGTGAAGACATGGGGCAAAGCACGGTGGTCAGTAAGATACTTAGATCATTGACTTCTAAATTCAATTATGTCGTATGTTCGATAGAGGAGTCAAATGATTTAAGCATCTTAACCATTGATGAACTCCATGGAAGTCTTCTTGTTCATGAACAAAGGATGCAGGAACATCAAGTGGAGGAACAAGTGTTGAAAGTTGCTCATGATGACATATTTGGAAGAGGAAGAGGAGGAAGAGCCTTTTTTAGAGGTGGAAGAGGGAGAGGACGTGAAAGACAGGCCCTAAACAAATCAATTATTGAATGCTTCAAGTGTCATAAGCTTGATCATTTTCAATATGAATGTCCAGAATGGGAGAAAAGGGCAAACTATGCAAAGATGGAAGAAGAAGAGGATCTCTTGCTGATGTCACACATGGATCTGCACCAAACAAGGCAAGAGGAGGTATGGTTCTTGGATTCAGGATGTAGCAACCACATGACAGGAAACAAAGGTTGGTTCTCTAATTTAGAAGAAGGTATTTCTCAAACTGTGAAATTGGGGAATGACATGACAATGGATGTGGTAGCAAAAGGAAATGTAAGAATGCAAGTTTATGGTGTCACTCAAGTAATCTCAGATGTCTACTTTGTTCCTGAGCTTAAGAATAATCTGCTTAGCTTAGGACAGCTTCAAGAAAAAGGGCTGGCAATATTGATTCAAAATGGAATATGTAAAGTATTTCACTCTAGGAAGGGTTTAATCATGCAAAGTAATATGAGTAGAAATAAAATGTTTCATGTGGCAGCCACTGCAGCACCAAAGGAGACCATGTGTCTACAAACAGGGCTAGAGACAGAAAAAGAAGTTCACCTGTGGCACTGCAGGTTTGGGCACCTTAATCACAAGGGTCTCAATACATTATCACAAAAACACTTGGTAGCTGGCTTACCAAATCTGAAGATCCCAAAGAAGACCTGCATCACCTGCTTAATTGGAAAACAACACAGAAGATCAATTCCAACGAAAAGCATGTGGAGAGCCTCAAGGAAACTACAACTCGTACATGCCGACATATGCGGTCCTCTCAAGCCTTCTTCAAACAGCAACAATAGGTATATTTTAAGCTTTATAGATGATTTCTCACGTAAAACTTGGGTTTATTTCTTACATGAGAAATTCGAAGCATTCCAAAACTTCAAGAACTACAAAATTAGTGTTGAAAAAGAAGTTGGTGAACACATTGCTTGCTTGAGAACAGATAGAGGTGGTGAATTCACCTCACATGAATTTGACGAATTCTGCAAAACTCAAGGCATTAGAAGGCAATTAACAGCGGCTTATACTCCTCAGCAAAACGGAGTCACTGAGAGGAAAAATAGGACGATCATGAATGGTGTGAGGGCTGTATTGAACGAAAGGCAAGTTCCGAAGGTATTTTGGCCAGAAGCTGTGAGATGGTGTGTGCACGTACAAAATCGAAGTCCAACTTCAACAATAGAAAATACAACTCCCGAAGAAGCATGGAGCAATGTGAGGCCTACGGTGGCATATTTTCGAGTCTTCGGGTGTGTGGCTCATGTTCATATACCAGATCAAAGAAGAACCAAGCTTGAGGATAAGAGTAAGATGTGTGTTTTCTTAGGAATCAGTGATGGATCAAAAGCTTACAAATTATTTGATCCTGTTTCCAAGAAAATCATTGTAAGCAAAAATGTGGTGTTTGAAGAAGAGAAAAGTTGGGATTGGGGCAGAACCGATGAAGAAAGGAAAGCTGATGTGTTAGTATGTGAAGATGAAGATGGCAATCTTGAAGAAGAAGAAGTTGAGCAAGAAGAAGAAGTTGAACAAGAAGAAAATGAAAATGGTGGTGGCAACTCAAGTGAAATCATATCACCTGCAAGTGAGGACAGCAACACTACTCCAGAAAATCTAGTTCAAGGGAGGGACATAAGAGCTAGAAGAAAACCAATATGGATGACAGACTATGTGACAGGGGCTGATTTGGCTGAAGAAGAAGAAAATATCATGATGCTGATCGCCGAAAGCAAAAATGATCCATGCTCATTCGAAGAAACACATCGATGCATAAAGTGGCAAGAGGCAATGGAAGTTGAGATGGAGGCTATAGAGAAGAACAGCACATGGGAGCTAACCGATCTACCGACGAGAATCAAGCCAATTGGAGTCAAGTGGGTTTTCAAAACCAAACTCAACGAAAGTGGAGAAGTAGAAAAGCACAAAGCAAGATTGGTGGCAAAAGGATATGCACAACGATATGGAATCGATTACATGGAAGTTTTTGCACCAGTAGCCAGACTTGATACGGTACGCCTAATTCTTGCACTTGCAGCTCAATATGAATGGGAAATATTTCAACTTGATGTGAAAAGTGCATTCCTTCATGGAAAACTTGAAGAAGAGGTTTTCGTTGAACAGCCAGAAGGGTTTATCAAAAAGGGGAAAGAAGACCAGGTTTACAGATTGAAGAAGGCGTTGTATGGCCTTAAACAGGCTCCAAGGGCTTGGTACAGCAAAATATAAGCTTTTTTTATACGTGAAGGGTTTGAAAAATGTTCCAGCGAGCACACCTTATTTACCAAGAAAGAAGGAGGTAACATGCTTATTGTTAATCTTTATGTAGATGATCTCATCTTTACTGGAGGCAATAAGAGTATGTGTGATAAATTCAAAAGCTCAATGATGAGAGAATTTGATATGTCTGACTTAGGAATGATGAGATATTTTCTGGGAATTGAAGTGATACAGAATGAAGCTGGAACATTTATCTGCCAGAGAAGATATGCTCGAGAAATTCTTGAAAGATTCGGCATGGGGAGCAACAATTCCGTGAAGAATCCCATCATTCCGGGAACACGATTATCAAAAGATGAGGTTGGAGATGGAATAGATACTACCATGTTTAAACAAGCAGTTGGAAGCCTCATGTACCTCACAGCCACTCGACCAGATCTAATGTATGGAGTAAGCTTGATTAGTAGGTTCATGGCAAATCCAAAGTCATCTCATTGGTTTGCAGCAAAAAGGATTTTAAGGTATGTAAAAGGAACCACTGAATTTGGCATACTCTACAAAAGAGGCAGAAGAAATGCAGGTCTCACATCTTATACATATAGCAACTATGTTGGAGATTTGGATGACCGGAAGAGCACATCAGGTTTTGCTTTCATTATGGGGTCTGGAGCAATTTCATGGGCTTCGAAAAAGCAGCCTATAGTGAGCCTATCAACTACAGAAGCTGAATATATTGCTGCTGCACTTTGTGCTTGTAAATGTATTTGGCTTAGGAGATTATTGGTGCAACTTGGAGCTGAAGAAAGAGGAAGCACGGAAATTTATTGTGACAACAACTCTACAATTCAGCTGTCCAAAAATTCTGTTTTTCATGGACGAAGCAAGCATATTGGAGTAAGATTTCATTTTCTCCGAGACTTGGTAAATGATGGAGTTGTGAAGTTGAGTTTTTGTAGCTCTGAAGAACAAATTGCCGACATAATGACAAAGCCTCTCAAATTGGAGCAATTTGTGAAGCTCCGTGGAATGCTTGGAGTAATTGATGCAGTTGAAGTTTAAGCTCAATGCAGATGCATTAGCTTAAGGGAGGGAATGATAGTCAAAATTAGTTATTTATTTTATTCACGTCATCAATAAATCCCTAGTCTTATGGATTTCCCTATTTTCTAGGATTAGTTATGGATTTCCCTATTTTCTAGGATTAGTTGCTTTTGAATTTCCTTATAACTTGCCATAAGAATTGGTCTTTCTGTTTTGCTTCAGTATGTGTGAAAGGCTATAAAATGCCTTAGATTTATTTCAATAAACAGACAATTAAGTTTCCTTCCAATTTTAAGTGTTATTTCACTTTTGTCTCTACAGTTTTCGTGTTTCATTTTACTAAAAAAAAAACTAATTTTAAATAAATGTATTTAATCGACTAAAGAAATAAAGGGCTTCAACAACACAACACAGTTGTCTTATGTTAATTTCGAAAAATGTTTACGAAATAGAACAAAAAAATTAAGATAAAAAATTGAAACAAACCATAAGACAATTTTTATCTAAAATTTAAGCTACTTAAAAAATAAAATTTCTTTTTATTTTCTTATAAAAATATATATATTTATTATAAAAATATATTTTTACTATAATACAAATTATTTAAAATACAAAAATATATATTTTTTATTTTCTATTAATCTTTTATTTTTCATCCTCTTTTATTAATATTTGAAATACGAAAAATACTCTTGTCTTTAGTATAAATTATTTAAAGTATATAAATATATTTTTAATTAAAAAAAAAAACTCAACCTCTCATCTATTAATATTTACAATATTAAATTATAAAAATGATAAAATACAAAATAACTCTTTTGTTTTTTTGGTACAAGTTATTTAAAAACTAATCTTTTATTAAAATTATTTTTTCTCTCTCACTCACCCTCTTCTATATATTTAGAAAATACATTTTTCCCTTAATACAAAGTAATTTTAAATACAAAATATCTTTTTTATTTTTTATTAAGAAAATATTTGTTTCTCCTATTTTTCTATTAATATTTACATTTATAAATGGTATTATAATAAATTATATTTCATTTTATTTGTCCAACCCATTATTCATCAAACATCTTAAAACAAGTTGTCACTTACCCTTTAGTGATTCAAACACATTAAAAAAAACTAAGAATTTATTTGCACGAGGTTTAATTTTAAGTTTTTAATAGCCATTTTGTAAATTAATTTAAAATAAAAATTGATTTTTTTAAATAATATTTCACTGAGTTAGTTGCATATCGGATCTCATACGTGAAAGGTGACCGTTTGGCAATCTCGATTCTTGAGGGTGAGTACAAGCTTGGATTGGAAGCTTGCAAGCACAATCTCGATGGAAAAGTTGTCTAGTCTAAGAGTTCCTCATCGCTAATGGTGTTGCCTTGCATAATAAGTTAGTTGGCCTTTGTAAAACAATAGGAAAATGATGTATCACTTCTTTAGGAAGAAAGGGCTTCTTCAAGTTCTCCTTGGAACTTTAGTTCAAGGTTCTTAAAGCTCTTTCATTGGACTAGGGATTTTGTTCCATCAACACTTATATAAACTTCAACTCGGGTTTGGATAAGAATTCATGGTTTGTCTTAGGAGTACTAACGACCTAAGCTCATTTTCGCATTGCTAGTAGTATCAAGATTCCTATCTGTATAGATTCTGCTTCAAATAAGGCTTCCTTTGAAAGAGCATTTGGCCATTATATGAGCGTTTTAATGGACTTAGATTTTGTTAAAGAGCTCAGTTACAAAATCCTACTTGAGAGGATTGGTTTTGTGTTTTTGTGGAAATTGAATACAAAAAAGTTTCTGACTTTTGTCACTTTTGTATCTGTATAGAACACTCGATTGATAACTATAGAAGGAAGGAAAATAAGATTAAAAAAAAAGTCGATGCCAGCAAATAGAAGGAAGGAAAATGATTTTGTGGATGCCACTCAGGTGCAAGAAATGGTAGAAGAAACTCAGGATCAGATTAATAACTCTAGAGTGCAGGAATTTTTACAAAGCTCTTGGACCAACATGGTTGAGCAGATGAATGACCAACAGAACAATGTAGAGCACCCCTGATAACTATCAGTTTGTGACCTCTTAAAGGAAATCTAAAAAGAACAAGGCAAAAAATTTGACTAGACATAGTTCTAGTAACCCAAGTACTTCATCATGTGTATCTTTTAAAACATTAGGGGTCTTGCTAATTCCCCATCCAAATTAGCTCTCAAGAGAATTATTAAGAAGTATAAACATAACTTTGTTTTTATAGCATAGCCTTGGATGCAATATTCCAATTTTCCTAAGAATTGCTTATTTGACTTCAACCTGAAGATGTTTTTTCATAAGAAGCTTTTTGGAAGAGCCTTGGATGCAATATTCCAATATTGACTTTAATCTTTTCATTATTCCAACACCATTGGCCAATTTAAGCATATTGCTCTAGCTAACTTCGTAACCAAAATCATCAAAAAATCATTACTAAGAGGTTGGTTGTAGTCGTGCCACACATCATCTCTCTTGAGCATAATGGTTTCATTAGGGCCAGAAACATAAAGGACTGTATTTTCCTAAATTTTAAGGCCATTAATATCCTCAATAGGAAGTGTTATGGTGTTAATGTTACTCTTAAAATAGACACAGCTAAGGCGTTTGATACTTTAAACAAGCAATCTCTTTTATAGGTCCTTAGGAGAAAATAAAAATGAATGGTACTTTTTATTATTACTTTTGTCTAATTATAATAATTAAATATTTATGTCTTTATTATTATCATTATTATAAATAAATATTTATATATATGTCGCGATTAAACCACGATAATATAGGACTTCTATTTAATTTGTCATACTTGCCTCCATGCACTAACCAAACCATGTGTCCATGAATCAAAACCCACAAGAAAACCATGCTTATTACAAAATCAAACAAGACAAATACATATGACTCTGCTACAGAAATAATTCCAATGACAGTGTCACCTTTTTTCTGGTCAAGTGACAGTGTCACCCTTCAACAAGACTTCTAATGCATGATTGTTGCCTATGTTGGAATGGAAGTGTTTTCCACCACTTAACAAACGTAGAACCCTCCAAAAACACATCCTTACCAACTTTCCACTCTTTTACATGTTCCTCCAATACCAAAACTCTTTCCTTAACTTCTTCAAAAGGTTTCTTATCATTACTAAGATCCTCCACTTCAGCCCAAAAACAAGATTCAGAATAACCACCTTCCTTCCTCCTCTCACGATGCTCCAACCATCTTTGTGTATACCTGTATCTCTTTGGCCTTCCTCCTTTATCCATGTAAGCACGTCCATCACGGTTCCTCGAGTGACGATAGTAATTAGCAATGTCCAGAGGCTCAACTAGTCTTCTAAACTCTGTTCCTGCATCAATCCAATCTTGCACCCCTTCAAATTCATCTGGAAGTTCATAGTTTAGTAGCTTTTCGATTATCTCGTCCCATACTCCTGCTAGATCTAGTCTCTTTACATTTGCTTTGAAATCTTCTGGATCTTCTTGATCCTTGAATCCGTCGTAGTAGCCCTTTTTCTGATGCCCCCACATTTCTCTATACTTTTCCACTTCCTTCATCTTTTCTTCAATAAACCCTTTCTTGTCTTCTATGGTTTTTTCGTTGTTTCTTTTTCGTTCCTCTAATGCTGCTGCTGCTTGAATGCATAACCTTGCTCTCGTGCTCTAGAATTATTTACAAAAAATTTATTATCATACAAATGTTATGCAAATGACAGCATAGTATAATAGGGTATGATACAAATGTTACATACCAGGCCAAGATCATTTAAGGCTGTGTTAATGGTTGCAATGTTTCCGGCTCCCGTAGTAGTATTCTCGGATAAAGGAATCTTCTCTAGTTGGTCCAAGTACACAGCATTCTGAATTCCTAAGTTTTTTGGCAATTCCGCGGCATAAGTTAAATGTTGTCGCAGACTTTTAAGAGAAACTTCATCAGTTTCTGCTTCTGAGCTTAACTGAGCAGAGAAAAACAGGACTTGCAGAATTGCATCAGGGTTTTTTATGACAATCTGTTTTGCTTCAGTTCCACTTGTAGTGCAGAAAATGTATGTTCCGAAGGGTCTATAAGGACTCAAAGGAACAAAATTTGCAATAGTTTCAAGTGTTGCTTCTGTTGTTCCCATTAGCTTGCAAGCAGCATGCCTTGTGACAGTTGCAGCATTTGATATCACCTCAAAGTAGAAATCTGAAGTCGAAGAGATTCTTCCGAGACTCGATTCGTTCATGAATGATTTGTTTTTGGGATCTATGAGCTGTGAAACTGTCTCAAATTTTTGGTCAAAAGAAGATAGAGGAGCAAGGAGGATCCTTGGCACTATGTCATATCTCAGCGCAAAATGGAAAAAGTAGTTAGACCATTTTTCTCTCCTTGTAGCATGAGAAAATATGTGATTTCCAACTAATGGAGAACCAAATGTAACACATAGGGGAGGGATACCAACACAAGATTTTGGGGTTTGGTATTTTTCTAAGGCCCAAAGGGTTGCCAGAATTGCCACTGGTCCACCAGATGAATGTCCTGCAAAAATTATTTGCTTCTGCTTGTTCAGTGCCCTCTCCACCTACGTATTCATTCAAATATATACTTTCCATAAGTAAACAAAATAACATTTATTATCTTTCTTAATAGTCCTGGACAATATATAACTTAGAATATGTACTTATAAAAGTAAGGACAATCTTTACTCTACAAGCCGGTTTTATATAGTTGAGTTAGCTTAAACCACACATTCTTAACATGGTAAGAGTCGGTTTAGGATCCGGTGGACAACCTGCTATCCGGTTTTTGCTATCAGATCACCTACAATTTATTTCCACACTCCAGATATAAAATTCTGAGCGTGACAGAATATGCTAAGAGTCTCATGTTGAACAATCTACATGTACTGAAATAAGAGGGCAATCCTCACCTAATTTGATTGAGTTAGGACAAACCACACATTCTTAACAACCTTTCTAACAACTTCATGACAGTCGCACTAAATAGATCGAGCAGATTGTTAAATCAAACAAATATAACTATACATAGTTTGATTTCACCTATTTTAAAGTTAAATATGTTTTTAGTTAGACAAGTTCGACAAATTTGATTCCTTCGAATTCGGTTCATGAACAAGTTCGACAAATTAGTTTACTAATCAAGTTTCCAAGACAAACTAATTATGAGTTAGTTAGGTTCAGTTTTACCATTAATAGACAGGTTAGTTGTGTATATGGATGCTATAAAAGGAAAGAAAACTGAAAAGTGAAGTTTGCATAACTAGATCATAAAGAGTAATATAGAGGTATGAATTTTCAGATATAAAATATACCTCATTTTGAAGTGAAGGCTTTGCTAAAATCTCTTGGAATCTTTGAAGAAAGTATTGATTAACCAAAGCAGGTTCATTGTTACCAATACTTCTAAGTGAAGGAAATAGAGTAAGATCTATTTTGATTTCACCAAAATTAGTTTTGGAATACCAATCTTTGAAACCACCTAAAGCTGGAAAACTGATGATAACTTCTTTAGGATTGCTTCTACTGTTCTTTTCAAGAAAGTAAGGTGTCTTGTAACTGGGAGCCTTCAAGGATGCAGAAAGTGATTTTTCAATTCTTTCTGGAGTCAGTTCCTTGAAGTTGACTCCAGTTCCAGGACCTCTTGATGCAGCCATGTGTCTGTCTCAGTTCCTTGTTTCTGTGTGGTGTTTGGGAAGTTTGGTTAATGTTTTGGTGCTTACAAAGGTGAACATAGATGTTTTTTTAATTGTTGTTGAGGTTACTGTTTATAAAGACTTTAAGTAGCTTGACTTATGACTTTATGATTGGCCTATTATAACAGTTTTTAAATGATAATAATAAAAATAATAAAATGAGGAAAGTTCCTGCTGCTGAGAGTTCGAGACCAATGTTTCCATTTCCACCCTTTCTAATTGGGCTAGGAACCATGCAGGGTTTTTCTTGGAATTTTCTATAGCTAATTCAATAAAGTTTTTTTTTCTTTCTAAAGCAATTGAATTAATAGGAATACAAAGTTATTCAACCCATTACAAAGTCACAAATCAAAGAAAAGAAAATTTTCCAACTAACACTAATCTACCTAATATAGATTGATAGTTACATTTTATTTTTCGTTCAAATAATAAAAATATTAATTTGTAATCAATATATAAAATGAATTTTAATACTAAAATATAATATTGATATATAAAATGAATTTTAATACTAAAATATAATATTGATATAATATTTTAATACCAAAAGGTCAAACAATTAAATGGAAAAAAAGGTGGCCCTTCATCAGCCAAAAATGATTTTTCCCTACAGATTTATCAATCATCATCTGATTAGATCCAATAATATCATTATTTGATTATATCCAACAATAATCTATATGGTCCGCCTTATCTCACGTAGACGATTTCAACCGCTCGCATTATATACGGGATAAATCGCATCATTTTAAGTATTCAAATTCATTTTCACTCTCACTTTACTCCTCATTCTCTCACTGACTTGAACATTGATGAACTCGAGAAGAGGGGGCGCGGCGGTTTAAGAGGCGATGCTGAAAAGAAAGACAAATTAAAGATGAAAGTTCACTAGTATGGAAGTGAGGGGAGCACATTTTGCTGGATAGGAGTGATTTTAGTCATTAAAATTTTAATGTGACATACTATGTTATTTGATTTTCATGTGTGTTTTTTACTCTTGTGTATATGTGTGTAACACAACACACTAGCACAGCTAGGATACACTGATAATTTATATACAACTTCAAGTTTGTAGAAGTTAATGATTTTACATAATAAATCTATGATTTAAAGAAGAAACTAAAATGACCATTTTTTTGCATAAACCAACAGAACACAAATGCAAAATCCATCTTCAGAAAGCATCTTCTGATTGGCTGGAAAATGTAGAGTCTGACCTATTTGACATAAAATTCAAATCAAAGTTAGAGAATCCTAGTGGCAGCATCTTTGAAGGAGACAAAGGTGGTGTTGTTGTTCCAAACTCTAGTCCTATATTCTTCTTTTCAACCTTCTTTTTTAGTTCAATGCAAGTTTGACCCACCATGTCAACAAAATCTTTCACAATAACAAACAAATGAAAAGGATTAGGCTTATTGTCTCTAGATGCTCCTGCTAGATAGTACTCATTTGTTTTCTTCACAAGTTCCATTATCCTTGTTTGTTCCTCTTTCACAACCTTAAGTTCCTCTTCACATAACTCTAGAAATCCTTTCATTTCATTGATGAATCCACTTTTTTCGGTGTTTCCACAACATGTTATTATGTGTCTGATTTCAGTAACATGAGAAATTAGAGTTGAACACATAGAGATGAAACTATGGTAGTGAATGCTAGCTGCTTTTTTTGCTTCTGATAACTCATCACTTAGTTCACCTAACACTGGTAAACCAAGAATTATATATTCTTTTTCACTTTCAAAGATAGCTTGTCGTTTACCTTCGGAATGAACTACTTGTTCCACTATGAAGTGAAGCAAACTAGTCTTACCATTTGTGCTTTTTACATCAGAAAGTTTTGTAAGAGCACTTAGATTGAAGCCTTGTGCATTGCCTCTTGAAGTTCCTGCATTCATTCTGTTACCGGTTTTGAGAATGGCTTCGAGGAGTTTCAAAAACAGACTGCTAGTTTTCAGTTCCTTGCAAGCCAAGTCAAGTGTTTGTAAGTGTTCTTTAAGCTGAAGAATTTCGCTATCATAGTTTGATCTGAAAAGCATTGCTTTTAAACGGATGAATGATGTTGGAACTGCTTTAAGGATGTAGTATAGAAAAGACTCGGCTTCTGCAAGGCTATTCGTGTTACCACTGAATTGGACAATTTTGGATGCTTCTTCTTGAGAGGGAGCTATTTTAGTGAGTTTTTCGAGTGTCTCAACGCTGAGTTCTTGACCATCAAGCACAGCGTCCAAAATTTCGCGCCGAGAAACTGCTAGTGATCTAAGTACAATCGCAGTGTTTTGAGATTTTCTTGGATCAAGGATGAATATTTGAGTTGGTGTGTTGGAATTGGTCTTGGCCAGATTGGAAAGTGACATGTTTCTTTCATGAGTTTTATATCTAGTTGAATATCCAAAGAGTGATTCCATGAGTTCATCATCAAACCTGTAAAAAAGGTAAAAATAAAATCGAAAATTGTCAAGTTTATTACAATTCGATTCAATTTTTATTTTTTTAAAGACAAATCTACTGATACAATGTTAAATATGCTCCAATTCCGTCCTCAAAAGACGGTTTAAAGAATAAAGATGTTGAAGCAGGCATAACAAACAATTAAGGAACATTGAAAACATGTTATGTTACTCGTGCAAAGTTTAATAAAGTTGACAAAATATATAGTGATGAAGGAAGATATGTTACCTAAAAGATCCATCATTGATCTGATCCCACACAGTTGAATGATCAACATCAGCCATAACCTTATCCCAATGTAGAGGCTTTAGCCTTGTTTGTCCTCCACCACCTTTCTCTCTGGAACTCTCTCCTATCACACCTTCTCTCATGTTTGCTTTTCCTTTAGGTGCTGGTGGTGGTTTCATGAATGAAAAGCCACTAGCCTTTGGAAGTGGAGGTGGACCAGGTGGAAGTAGTGCCATTGGTGTTACTTTCTTTATAGGAGCCGGCGGTGGAGGAGGCGGAGGCGGAGGCGGAGGAGATGAAGGAGGAGAGGGCAGTTGTTGATCATTGTAACTCATAAGAATCTTGTTTTTCTCAAGATTCATTGAGGAAGTTCTTTGTAGTGGAGATTCACATGAAAATGGAATCTCATGATGAGGGTTAGATATTTTTGACTTATGAACCAAAACATCTATAATCTTTTCTTTTTCTGCATCATCTTCATAACTAGGATTAAACATGCAATTCGGAAAACTAGTTATCATTTGTCTACTTTCTTTGTCCATCATATAAATAACATCAACACCATTTTCATCAGCAATTACTCCTTTCACATTACCACCAAATCTTTTCATATCTGGCTCATGAACAAAACTACCTTTGTTTCTAGTTTGGTATCTAGCAAGAAAAAATCTGTGGTAGAAGAAAAGGAAAATCCCAAAAATGAATAACATGGATATGGCTGTAGCAACCACAGCCATTGCAATAGGAAGTGACATTGATATGATTACAGAAAAGGGTAATGGAGAACAAAAATTGAAGAATAATAATATAAAGGTGATGTGAAAAATAACATGATGAATCAAAGTACAAGTTATTTAGTGAAGTATATGCTTTTTTTTTAATGTAGTGGCAATGGTTGATGACAATTTCAATGAGGTGGTTGTCAATTGGTAGATATTAATTGGACTTTTTTAAATGAGAATTCTAAATTGATGACCAATGAGATCATACAAAGGTTGTATAGTTTTGGATGGTGAGCTTATATTAAAAACTTTACTTATATTATAAGTTATGTTTTTCTCTTTTGATTTTAATTTATTTGTGTGTCTGAATATTTTTTATTTGGGGTCATTTTTAAATAAGTCTTTTATCCAAAAATAGATGAACCAATGTTCTTATAATTTCACTTACTTAAATGAAAAAAGAACATAGTAAGTGTCCTCTATGTTGATGGTGGATGTAATGGTTGAGCCGTCCCCCTCAATTTTTAATGCAATTGTTTCTTTTGGAGTTGTGAGCTCCAAATGCTATATATATAAATATATATATATATATAAGTTAAAGCTTAACTATGATAAAAATAAATGCAAATTTTATTTAATGACAATTTTACATTGATATCATAATAAATTTATAATTATTTTTTATATTAAAATATCGTTAATAGATAATTTATCTGTTAATTAGGCTAAAAATCCACCTTTATCTTCAATTGTTTCATAAAGGAATTGACATTTATTTAAAAAATACAAAACAATGATCCTATCAATGTTGATGTTTCTATGCTAACTTTGTGAAATAACAATGTTGCTCCAGCTGTTACATTATGGGAAAGGTTGTTGGCTTCTACTCATTTTATTAATGGATAATATATGGTTAACATCACCAATATTGAAGAGTTGATAAGTTTTTATTAAAAAAAGTTACGTATCAGTCTTAAATACAGCATTTGGCTATTAGAAATGAATTTAAATCGTTTATTTATTACTCAACAAATGGGGGTTGGCTGGTTGGTTATAATCACTTAAAATAGTTTGGAAATGAAGATTTTGTTTTCATGTTATTGTCCTATTGTCTTTTATGGTAGATGCAATATATTAATGTTGTTGTCTTCAAAGGTTCACATAGGATACGACTGTTAAATTATCAATGAAAAGATAACTCGATTTGGTCTTGCCGTTTGGCATGATTAAGGAGCATTCTGTAATGGTGGTGTGTATTTGTAACTAGTTGGTTGATAATTAATTGTAGAGTAACTAACTTTTGTTCTTTCATCTTACAAGTTTTAATTCTAGCAATTATAATAAGATTGTCATTTTGTATAATCATAGCATGACATCAATAAACTAAAGACATTTATGTCAATTGAAAAATTAACTGAAGTTAAATTACTCAAGGTTTATTTACATTACCAATCATCAATATCATGAACAATCAACTATATATGTAATTATAAAATCGGGATAACATCATGAACAATCAATTATATATACAATCATGAATCGACTGTGACTTGAGATTAAGTAGAGAATTGGCTACCAGGAGATTCACATGATTCCTACTCTAGTAAACAAGCGTAGAATTTATGATGAGGACTCCAAAGCTTGTTTCGCTCACTACAACAGTATTAGTGAGAGGAATGGGAAAAATCGATATAGGAGAAAACAATACAATGCTCCAACTGACAAAGAAAAACAAAGGATAGCAGATGAGAAAAAGCCAAGTAAAGAGGGACTTTCGCTCCAGTTAAGTGCTTCAAGTGTGTCGATTTGGGTCATTGTGCTAATGAGTAAAAGAATAATGTCCTGAGATGCTTTAAGTGTGGGGATTTGGGTCATTGTGCTAATGAGTAAAACAATAATGTAATAATGTTATTGTATTAATGAGATGCTTTAAGTGCAAGAGTGATGGGCCAATTTGTTATAATTGCGGCGAACATGGTCATATAAGTCCCAATTGTCAAAAGTCGAAGAAGGCACGACCTGGAGGAAAGGTCTTTGTTTTGATTGGGGTAGATACTATTGATGTTAATCGTTTGATTCGAGTTACGTGTTTTATACATAATATTCCCTGTATTGCTATTATTGACACAGGTGCAACAAATCCGTTTATTTTACTTGATTGTGCTTAGAGGTTGGGTTTGAAATTGTCTTCTATAGATAGTAATATGATTGTTGATACTCCTATTTCATGATTTTGTTTGAATTGTCTGCTTACTATTTATAGTAAGAACTTTGGAATGGATTTAGTGTGTTTATATCAACTATTTCGACGAGAAGGTGTCATTTTCACAATTTGATGCAAGTGATGAGTTGTTTGTGTCTGCTAAGAAAGTGATGAATTTGTAAAGGATGATGATACAATGTTTATGATATTAGCTTCTATAAAGGTAGAAAGCAAAGTCATGATTAACGAGCTACATGTGGTGTGTGATTTTCTAGAAATGCTTCCTGATGATATAAGTGATTTGTTGTCAGAGTGTGAAATTGAGTTTATTATAGACTTAGTACCTAATATTAGTCATGTATCTATGACTCCTTATCAAATGTCTTCTTCAGAGTTGAGTGAACTAAAGAAGCAATTGGAAGATCTACTTAAGAAAAGATTTGTTCTTCCAAGTGTTTAGCCATGGGATGTGTCGGTGTTGCTAGTCAAGAAGACATATAGTTGTAAAAGTGTGTGATTGCACATAGGATTTTGCCGATAATTTGTATGGCTATGATTGCACATACCGTTTTATGTGATCAATAATGAATTCAAAGTTGTATAAATAGGGGTCATATGTTGTTGAGAAAAACACCTGAAAATGCCTCTTCCTTTATTTTTGATTAAGGCATAAGTGTACTTTGTAAAATCTCATTTCTACCTGATAATTTATTAACAAAATCAAGGTATCAACTTCAACAAAACAAATGAGATGATTACATTTTCAACTTTGAAACAACATTTAACAACTGATTATTCTTAAAATAGATCACTTCATTACTTCGCAGCTGATTCATAAAATTCAACTTATTATATCACAACTTATGTTCAACATCAAAACAACCTAAAACAACACTTCTTTAATATATAAAAACTTTAAAATTCAGCATCTATAATACTATTCAACATCAACAGAAAATATGTGTTATCCCCCCGAGTGCTACGTATATAAGCGACAACACCGACTCGAATCTACTAGGGTACTCAGATCTACTTTGGATTACCTGCACGTTATCAACATAGGGCAACATTCAAATAGAAGGGGTGAGATATTGAACTATATAATCAGATATATGATAAATAGCGTATTGAATTAGATTACATAAATCATCACTTCACAACACAACAAAAACTTAAACAACACGAGATACAACATAGCAACATACTATACGACTTGGAAATGCAACTTAGACAATGCGATGCATGTGGTACCAATGGAGCAGAACTCCCAAATTACAATCTTGCCAATTAATAGAGGCAACAAGGCATAAGCCTTCAACGTTATTTATGCCAATCTAGGCCAACTTACCGAGCAACAGCTCCAACTTAAATAATGATATGCAATGCGACTCAACTCAACTCAAACATCAAAATAGCAGCGATAATAGTTATATAACAACGAAAACACAACATATTATCATGACTTAATAACAACAACATACTACAACAACTTCACAATAACTTTCTACTACAACGACTTAACAACAACAACTTACTCTCGCAACTTAACGACAACAACAAATCAACTTTGGCTCAAGGCCTACAACTTAATCAACAATAACAATCAATTTTGCCTCAAAGGCCTGCAACTTATATTCTTGCCATTACTCAGGAACTGCACGTGAAACCACAATCAATAACTTTCCAACTTACTACAAAAGAACACAACGCAAGAACAACCAATTTTACCACAATCTTATTCACAAAGTCCCGACTAAAACCGACTAATTAAATTCTTTACTATACTCTGTTATTAATAATTAATACCTAGCTTATTATCATATTTCTGTTAAATCCATGACAGCAACTAACACACCAAAACTTACTACTAAAGTACTATCACACTTCTACTACTAAACAACTTCTGCTACACATTAGTTATTACTATTGCCATTAACTTATTCAGTTTAAGCATTACTATTGTTACTGCTAATTAATTACTATACTGCTAGTCTAATAATTTCTTTTAAGTATTACTGGTATTTATACTACTTAATCGTGTTACTACTATTCAGTAAATCCGGTCAAAGTACTATTGCAACTTGTTGATCCTCAACTTAATTAATTAATCCTACTACTAGTAAAAATAATGTGATTTGCTTCTTAAATAAATCTTTTGAACCTAAAAGTGTAGGTACCTCAATTATGCAAGGCATTCAGATAGAAGTCAAACGCAACACAACCACATAGAAGCCCAAAACGCAACATACAACAAATGTGACGTTCGTCACATTAACAATCCCACCCATCACACTATGTGATGTCCGTCACAAGGGCGTGACGGTCGTAACACTCCCCAAACTAGTGATGTTCGTCACGTACAAGGGACGATCGTCCCAACGTGATTTCCTATGTTCTTCTTTTCTCAATTCTCTTTGGTTTCTCATTCTGTCCTGATTCTTCCTTCGCATCCGTTCCAAATCAACATGGTACAATAGCAACATGGATAATCCTCCTTCAAAAATATAAATTAATTATCCTACGACTAATTCGACAACATCAATTAATTCTTCCAACCTCCAGTATCAATTACGAAATCAACATATATAAACAACATAATTCAACTTACATAGACAACATATACGACATACACAACAACATACACAAAGGGAAATCTACAAACCTAATCCCACATATCATTCACTAGTTATCCAATTATAGAGTTATAACCCCACCCTTACCTTTGGATTAACGGCGACCCTAACACTTTTGATTGGAACCCTAGCTTTTCCTCTTCTAAGCACTTCACGTAGCCTCTTTCTTAACTTCTTGTTTTTCCTTATTTTTACTGATAATCTTTTTTCTATAATTCCCATTATATTATGGTTTTATTTTGAATCTTAATAATTTGTGCATAAACCACACACACCCACAATTACTACTTCTAATCACTAAACAAGCCCATTTATCAAGAATAGTGCAATTCTACTAATAAACCCACAACTTAATTCAACTAACAAGGACCCAACTTAAATCAAATTAATCAAATTAATCAATTTAATCAACTTAATTTAATTAATTCAACTAAAACCAACTTAGCAACTCAACACAAATCAACGCCAAATATACGGTAATAGTTAATTAAATAAACAGGGAGTTACAACTCTCCCCTACTTAGAATATTTTCGTCCTCGAAAATTTACCCAATGCAACCAATCTAAACACGTTCTCGCAGCTTAAACAATCAACTTTTCATGCTACGAATGCCAACACTACTAACAACTCAGCACAACAATATTACACCCTAACAACGACAACAAAACGCAATGCTCACGCAATGCACTCGATGACTCATTTAAAACACAAAGAATAACCAACTTACGAACTCACAGGTTCACTATAAATGAGGACACAACACAACCGTTACCATAACCATAGGAAACACTCCTCTAATTCTTCATCATTGAAATTAGCCACTCGCACTCGAACCATTACCATAGGTAACGAGGCGACAACAAGGATAAAAACACTAAAGCCTTAACACAACATCAACGTAACCAAACTACCGACATCGTTGATACCCATATATGAACAACTGAGCTACACCATGCTTTCGATGTGCACTATGATTACTAGGAATCATCAATCTACCAAGTTCACATCAACTTCCGGCCATCAAAGCAAACCTCAGAAACGACTTTCGACTTACTTCACCGGAAATTCCGACCAATAGGTATGTTATACCCTTGTGATTACTTAATACTTCTAACTTAGATCCATAAGAATAATACCTCCAAACATCCAACACAACCACAACTGCAGCAATTCCCAAATCTTGTAAAGATTCTTTCATGAATCCCCAATCATTGTCAACATAAGCTACAACTTTACCATCCTGTATTAACACATCGTTCATACTCATCTCAACGCATAACAACATTACAACAACATAAGGATACATGTGTCCACTTAATCTCAACAAGAAAATCATCTTCCAAACAGTTATTAACACCCAATAGTCACAGATTTTGTATCAACAACCTACATTCATCATGTGCACGTCAACCAAACCGATCAAACAACTAATTCATCAAGTCTTACTCATACTAGCACAATCCTAAAAAATTCCTCATCTGAATTAACACAACCATGCAAACTCATCTTTACAACTCAAAATCACACCTTGCTAACTCCACATATAGCTTCACTTCTTTCAATACTTATAATTCAACACTCAAGTACTCTACACACTTTCCTTCTGGTTTCATAACATATCAGAACATCCACAACGAACACCAGTGATAACGTTTCCAAACAGGTGCGAAAAATACAATTCATATTTCCTATATACACTTTAAGGCACACTAGCCACTACCATTATCTATTTGATATCCCCATTCAAATCATGGTCTTACATTCCCATCTACTTACTCTTTGGATCATCTATACAATGCTTTAAGTATTATGTCAATCGAATTCTCGATCCACCATAAATCAAAATTCAAGCCATCCAAACCACAATTGTGAGTTTCCATACTACTCACCGATCAACTCGCAACCTTAAACTAACATACTCAAGTCTGCCTCATTTCCCTATATAGGAATCTGCATCGACTAATTAAAACAACTTATAAACACTTGGCTCAACTCCAAACAGTTCATTGTGCATACTATTCTAGTTGGCAAGACACGTCTATTCCATCCAACATGATTTTGTCTATTATCAACAAAAGATTAATGGTGATCGTTTCCTCAATTTGTCAATAGATTATCATTACCTAACTACAATAGCATCCTCTACCTTGTGCTCAAGGTTACTTCAGCATACTGTTGCACCATTATTTTAAGGCTTACAAACGTTTCCTTAATCTACTTAGTTCCAACCTCGTCGGTTATACACAATGTCCGAGATCCAACACATATTCTCTTATACAAGTTAGTCGCACAATACAATCATTAAATATCCTTTTAATACCATAATCACTACCACATCAAGTACCATTCGATTCGGTCCACTTCATTTGAAACATTTATCCAAGTTAAAAGCTCTAACAACACTAACAAAATCCTTTGTCTTTCTTTTTATTCTCATTACTTCAATGATCCATATAGTTTCACTCTTGATTCTCCTTCCAATAATAATCTAAATAATATCATCTCATCATCGGGTTAGTGATAGAAACTTCCAAAAAAAATCGACTCACGTCGACACATCTCGTCAATAACACACAATCCACTTAACTATTTAACCTTCCTCAAAGACTTCTATACTTTAATCATTATCAACCATCATATGCCGCACTTACATTTGCATCTCCAATACTCTTACCTTCTTCCTATTACCACACGTATTATACTCGACTTCATCTTACTATTTCCAGCAAGAATTGTCCAACTTCAAACACGATTATCTCCTTCAACACAGACCTCCCAACCATAAAATTATATTCCAAATTTTAGGAAATCTCATGTAGATTCCATAACTTCAAGAATCGCTCCAATCTGAGTTATGAGTATAAAGTTATTTTCTTAACAATGGGACTGGTCAAAAAATCCCGTATACAACTTCCAGCAAAAATCCGCATCAGACCCAAATGTCCAAACGCGTCTTTCTACCTCTTCGAAAACATACCTGTTGTACCCCAAAATTTTCCCTTCTGCAATCAAAGCAAGGTGTCCCTAGAGTTCTCTCAAGGTTCATAAGGTTCACAATTGGTCAAAAAGTTTGAAAGTTATCTCAGACAAAGCATCCTCATAAGCAATAGATCCACTACTAAGGTTTTGCGTTTATCTAAGTTAAATGGACTTCTAAGGCCTCAATTGAGCTTCATAAAATCCCAGATGTATTCAAGGATACCCATGTCAAGTTGCAAGGCTTTCCCAATAACTTTGACCAGTCAAATGATCAGATATGCAAAAATCAGTCAAAGTAGTTAAAAAGTCAAACTGAGGTCAATTGTGGTCAAATTAAAGTCAAACTTTGAGATTTTTTGCCAACATCAAGTTTATGAAGTAAAATTCATCATTTGATCAAGGTTTGATCATGATTCATCAAGGAGATCTCAGATCATCAAGAATCAGGAAGTTTCTAAATTAGGGTTTCCTAGGAAAAGTCAACTAAACTTTGACCAGCCATAACTTTCACATGCTTCATCAAAAATTTCCCATCAAAATCTAATTTTGAAGGAAATTGAATTCTCTACAACTTTGTGTCTCACAATCCAAGCCTAAAAATGCTTCATTTGGAAGGTATGAGCTAAAACATTACAAGTCATTTCAAAAGTCAACAAAAAGTCAACTTTGTCAAAAGAGCATAATTTGAAAATGGTAAAATATATGGACATGAGACCAAATAGGTTTGTTATAGTACTCTTTAAGCTTTCTAAAATGTCCAATAACACCTTCATAGCTTTAAAATTGAGGGAGTTATGCCTTGTCAAAGTTGGGAGATTTTTAAGGGGTGTATGAAGAAAATAAGGTCTTAAATCCAATTTTTTCCAAATGGGCCTATCATTTTGCAACCCAGTCTTAACAATAACATCAAGTACGACCCAATTCAACAACAACAATCAACTTTGGCTCAATGGCCTGTAGCTTATATTCTTGCCATTACTAAGGCACTGCACGTGAAACCACAACCAACAACTTTGCAACTTACTACAAAAGAACACAATGCCAGAACAATCAATTTTACCACAATCTTATTCACAAAGTCCTGACTAAAACCTATTAATTAAATTATTTACTATGCTCTGTTATTACAACTTACTACCTAGCTTATTATCATGCTTCTGTTAAATCCATGACAACAACTAACACACCAAAATCTGCTACTAAAGTACTATCACACTGCTACTACTAAACAATTTCTGCTACACATTAGTTATTACTACTGCCACTAAGTTATTCAGTTTAAGCATTACTATTGTTACTGCTAATTAATTACTACACTGCTACTCCAATAATTTCTTTTAAGTATTACTGGTAATTTATACTTCTTTATCATGTTACTCTTATTCACTTAATTCGGTCAAAGTACTACTGTTATTTGTTGATCCTCAACTTAATTAATTAATCCTGCTACTAGTAAAACTAATGTGATTTTCTTCTTAAATAAAGCTTTTGAAATCAAAAGTGTAGGTACATCAATTATGCAAGGCATTCAGACAGAAGTCAAACGCAACACAACCAAACAGAAGCCCAAAATGCAGTATACAACAAATGTGACGTTCGTCACATTAACAATCTCACCCGTCACACTATTTGACGTCCATCACAAGGGGGTGACGGTCGTACCACTCCCCAAACCAGTAACATTTTTCACGTACAAGTGACGATCGTCCCAACGTGATACCCTACATTCTTATCTTCTCAATTCTCTTTGGTTTCTCATTCTGTCCAGATTCTTCCTTCGCATCCATTCCAAATCAACACGGTATAATAGCAACATGGATATTCCTCCTCCAACAACATAAATTAATTATCCTACGACTAATTATACAACATCAATCAATTCTTTCAACCTTCAGTATCAATTATTAAATCAACATATATAAACAACATAATTCAACTTACACAGACAACATATACGACATACACAACAACATACACAGAGGGAAATCTACAAACCTAATCCCACATATCATTCATCAATTATCCAATTATAGAGTCAGAACCCCACCTTTACATTTGGATTGACAGCGACTCTAATACTTGTGATCGGAACCCAAGCTTTTCCTCTCCTAAGCACTTCACGTAGCCTCTTTCTTAACTTCTTGTTTTTCCTTATTTTTTACTGATAATCTCTTTTCTATAATTCCCATTATATTATGGTTTTATTTTTAATCTTAATAACTTCTATATGGCCTAAACCACATACCCCCATAATTACTACTTCTAATCACCAAACAAGCCCATTTATCAAGAATAGTGCAATTCTACTAATAAACCCACAACTTAATCAACTCAACTTAATTCAACTAACAAGGGCCTAACTTAAATCAACTTAATCAATTTAATCAACTTAATTTAATTAATTCAACTAAAACCAACTTAACAACTCAACACAAATCAACGCCAAATATACGACAATAGTTAATTAAATAAATAGGGTGTTACATACTTCAACGGAGTTTCACCTCCTGTAGAGTTCTAGCTTCCAGATGACACCACGGTTGGGTCAATAAAAACCTAACTGTACACCTCATAATCATGAAAAACCTCAGTATCATCTTTGGGTTGCTCGTATAATCTCACCACTCGGCATCGGGTGTTACGGAGTGCACGGAACTGCATCTGCTCAACCAACCATTTCTGTTGTGAATTGGTTGGAACTTCTCGTCCAGTCCGTAGCTAGGAAGACTCTACCTCGACAACCCTTGCCTGGGCATCATCTATATCTATTTTCATGTCTACAATTGTGTCGTCATTCCCCCTGGTCTTCACTGCAAAATGAAAATTGCAAAAAATCAATGAAATATCGAAAAATTTGAAATTTCCTACATATCACCGAAAATTCTGAAATTTCTTGTATGATTTTATAAATTTAACTACCGAAAAATTGAAATTTCCAATACAATTCCAATTTTTTGAACCACCGAAAATTTTGTAATTTCCGGTAAACATGCATACAAAAATACTGAGATTTCTGAAATTTTTGGTAAAAAGCTTAAGGATTGTACCAGGGTTTTTTAAATTTTCGATAAAACCTTACTTTTTATGAGATTTGTGATAGAATTGTAAAATTTTCGGTATCGCTAACGAAGTTTTTGAAATTTGCACTAATTTTGAATGAATGTTGATAAATAGTTTAAATGGGGTGCCAAATTGAATGCTCCATTTACAAAGATAAAGAACACACTCATTCATCAATAGGGTCCACTTATGGGTTGTAGTGGATTTGTTGAAGAAAACCTTATAACTTGAAAGAGACACAAACAAAATTCAATTGTTGAAGAGTTTTTGTTTTGTTAAATCAGTTACTCTATGAGCTTCAGTGTGAATATCATAATGTATTTATTGAAAAAGTCATTGTTTCCTTATTATTTGGATGGTCATTGTTTTCTTATTATTTAGAAATAAATGGAAGATTTTACTACTTTATAGGAACCGTAATGAATTAGTTACGGATGATGTATCCAATACTTTGGCTATATAAAATGTAAAAGCCAAAACAATATTCATTCCAACATTGAGAGCATTTTCAATAATTAGAGAAATACACTAGTGAGAGAAATTCTTAAATACAATGTGTATTTTATCTTTCCAGTAAATAAAAAGTCTTAGCAGCTTTGTGTGTTATTATTCCGCATTTATATCGCTATTCCATGAATATGACTATGAGGAAATATTATGTAGTTTCCTAACAACTGGTATCAGAGCTGGTTAGTTCTTTCTGTTTCAGAAGTGATCCAGAGGAGTCTGATTCGAGTGGGAGCGATGGCGGCAGACGAAGGAAAGGTAAAAATTGAGAAGTTCGATGGTGCAGACTTCAGCTTTTGGAAGATGGAAATACAGGATTATTTGTATCATAAAGGTATGCATGAACCTCTAACGGGCACGAAACCAGCGACAATGAAGGACGGTGCCTGGATCCTTCTCGATAGAAAAGCTCTTGGAGTCATTTGATTGACGTTATCTCGTAATGTTGCTTTCAACATTACAAAATAAGAGACTACGACTGATCTTATGAAGGTTCTTTCCAGCATGTACGAAAAGACGTCGGCCTCAAATAAAGTTCATTTGATGAGGCGGTTGTTCAATTTACGGATGACAGAAGGTGCATCAATGGTGCAACATCTGAACGAACTCAACACTATTACAACTCAATTGAGTTCAGTTGGAATCGACTTTGATGGAGAAGTACAGGCTTTGAAACTCTTGTCCTCCCTTCCAGAAATTTGGAATTCTACAATCACAGCTGTGAGTAGTTCATCGGGAAGCAACAAGTTAAAATTTGATGATGTACGTGATTTGGTTCTCAGTGAAGAGATCCAACGGAGAGAGTCGGGTGAATCATCAACCTCTTCAGTATTTCATACAGAGTCAAGAGGTAGAAGTTCAACTAGAGGAAGCGAATGCAGTAAATCAAAGGTGAGACGATCAAAGTCTAGAAATCATCATAGTTCTAACAGCTGAAAGACTATCGAGTGTTGGAATTGCGGAAAGACCAGACACTACAAAAATCAGTGCAGGAGTGCACCGAAGAACAAGGAGGCGAAATATGAGGCAAACATTGCTTCAACCTTAGGAGGATGTGATGTATTGATATGTTCTTTAGAGAGCAAGGAAGATTCTTGGGTGTTAGACTCTGGAGCATCCTTTCACGTAACTTCACAGAAACAGTTCTTTGAAAATTATGTTCCCAGGAACCTCGGTAAAGCTTACCTTGGTAATGAACAATCTTGTGAGATTGTGGGAAAAGGTGTAGTGAAGATCAAGTTGAACGGGTCTATTTGGGATTTGAAAAATGTCAGACACATTCCTGACCTAATGAAGAACTTAATATCAGTAGGCCAGTTGGCCAATGATGGATACACAACAATCTTCCAAGGAGATCATAGGAAGATTTCAAAAGGTGCAATGACACTTCTTCGCGGTAAAAATAATGGTTCTTTTTACAAGACAGCTAGAGCATGTCATTTGATTGCAGTTGCAGCAAATGAAAGTTCCAATCTATGGCACCAAAGGCTAGGCCATATGAGTGAGAAAGGGATGAAGTTAATGCACTTAAATGGAAAACTATCGGGTCTTCAGTCAATAGAAATTGACATGTGCGAAGACTGTATACTTGGAAAGCCGAAGCGAGTTTGCTTTCAGACAAGTGGGAGAACTCCAAAGAAGGAAAGACTCGAGCTTGTCCACTCCGATGTTTGGGGTCCAACTACCGTCTCATCTATCGGTGGGAAGATATACTTCGTGACTTTTATTGATGATCATTCCAGAAAGGTATGGGTATACTTTCTGAAATATAAGTCTGACGTATTTGAGGCTTTCAAGGTGTGGAAAGCGATGGTAGAAAACTAGACCGGATTGAAGATCAAAAAGCTCTGAACTGACAATGGTGGTGAATATGTAGACACCAAGTTCAATAAGTTATGCTATAAGCACGAAATAAGAATGGAAAGGATTATTCCAGGTACGCCTCAACGGAATGGTGTAGCTGAGCGTATGAATCGAACATTGACTGAAAAAGCCAGAAGCTTGCGCGTGCAGTCAGGCTTACTGAAGCAGTTTTGGGAAGAGGCAGTCAACACATCAACTTACTTGATCAACTGAGGTTCATCGGTACCATTGGAGCATAGAATACCATAAGAGGTATGGAGCGGAAAAGAGGTAAAACTCTCACATCTTAAAGTTTTCGGCTGTGTAGCATATGTGCACATTAGTGATCATGGCAGGAACAAGCTTGACCCCAAATCAAAGAAATGCACTTTCCTTGGTTATGGTGAGGATAAGTTTGGGTATCGCTTATGGAATGTTGAAAACAAAAAGATGATCCGCAATAGAGATGTAATCTTCAATGAAAGAGTGATGTACAAGGACAAACAGAATACATGTGTCAACAACTCAAATTTGAGTGGGCCAGTTTATGCAGAGGTGGACGATGTCTTAGAAAGTCCTATAGTTGATAATCCTCAGCTAGAGGAAACAATTAAACAAGGAGGTGAGCAACAGCCTGACATATCTGAGCCTATGAATCCAACTCTTGTATTGAGAAGAACTTCTAGAACTCATGTTCCTAACAGGAGATACATGGACTACATGTTATTGACAGAAGAAGGGGAGCCTGAAGATTATGCAGAAGCATGTCAGACAACAGATGCTAGCAAGTGGGAACTTGCTATGAAAGATGAGATAAAGTCTTTGATCTCCAATCAGACATGGGAACTTGTTGAGTTACCTATGGTAAAAAAGGCACTTCATAACAAATGGGTGTATCAGGTGAAGGAAGACCATGATGGCTCTAAAAGATACAAGGCCCGACTAGTTGTCAAAGTATTTCAGCAAAAAGAAGGAGTTGACTACACTAAAATTTTTGCGCTAGTTGTGAAGCTCAATACTATCAGGTTTGTGTTAAGTATTGTTGCCAGTGAAGAGCTCTACCTAGAGCAGTTAGATGTGAAGACTTCGTTTCTTCATGGAGACTTAGATTAGGAGATCTACATGCATCAACCAAAAGGTTTCTTAGAAGAAGGCAAACATAAAATGGTGTGAAGATTAAAGAAGAGCTTGTAAGACAGTGGTATAGGAAGTTTGAAAGCTTCATGCACAAGGAAGGTTTCCAAAAGTGCAATGCCGACCACTGTTGTTTCTTCAAAATATATCATTCAAGTTATATCATTTTATTACTTTACGTCGATGATATGTTAGTAGCAGACCCAAATATTGATGAAATCAGAAACTTGAAGACATAATTGTCAAATGAATTTGACATGAAGGACTTAGGTCCAACAAAGAAGATTCTTGGAATGCAAATCACAAGAGATAAGCAAATAGGAATTTTGCAGTTATCTCAGGCGGAGTACATCAACCGTGTTTTACAAAGATTCAACATGAACAATGTGTGAAGTCAAGCTTCTCCATGGTCAACACTTGTTTTGATGAAGACACATCTCTTAGCTACAATATGATAAGAAGGCAAAGATGATTTTCAAGATTAATGCATCATGTTCAAAGACTTATATTTCAAGAAGAAGCTTCATGAAGGTATATTAACAATTATACACAAATATTAAAGTCTTAGATGCTCAATAAAAAACCTATATCATGGCATAATCATCTCTTAACCTTAGCATAATTTAAATTTGCATTTTTCAAGTTTAAGCTTGTGTAAATCGATTTCACTATACATGCAATCGATTTACATCTGTTTGTTTTAAGTATTTTTGGCTTTTTAACTTGGTGCAATCGATTTGCATTTACATGCAATCGATTGCATGTTTCAAAACTTTGAAAAATTTGGCAACGTATGTGTCGCTCCCGGGATTTTCATCCTAGTACAAACGCGAAAGTGGCGCGGAAAGGTTAGAGTCGCCAGCCAGACATTTTTATCCCAAAAGAATGGGAAAGGTAATGTTGCACAAACCTGAGAAAGAAGGAAAGGACAAGGCCTTGCGAACCAAAGATTTGAGCTCGGGAGTCGGTTACGACCTGGGAAGGTATTAGCACCCCAGATCGTCTGTCGTACCCGACGGGATCCACGCTTGCTTGTTTGTTTCAAAGGGTGAGAAATAAAGAATGCTGCTGAACAAATGAACCGCTAACTGGAAATGGAATGAAAAATGAGAAAGGAACTGGAAAAAGAGAATGGAAAAAAGGGGAAATGTAGGGAAAATAAAGAATGTGCTCGAACGGGCCCTACCCCGCTGCCTACGTACCTCATCGGGATAATGAGGATCAGAGTCGACGTAGTTCGCCTAACCTAGGCGGGAACTATTTGTTTGTGTTTTTTATGCTGGAACTGCGTATGTCTATGCTCAGGTGTTGCAGGCTCGTCTGGTACGAGTGCGTTTACCGTCTTGCATGTGTGACAAGTCGTCGCGAGTTCGCGTTGTGAGTGAATGAGATGAGAAGAGAAGTTCCCGCAGGATAGTCGCTTGTTATTTGTTTTTTTTTTGTCTTTTATGAGAATTGTTTTGAATTTGTTTGTGAACGGTCTTGTACTAAGACCTATCCATCGCGGTGAGTATTTATACCTCGCCCCGAAACAGGACGCGTATAAACACTCCGCAACAAAGTCTCGTGTCGTACAAGATTGTTCGGTTTTTATTAAGTGTTTTATTGCTTTTCCTTTTGAGATGAGAAAGAATGACTCAAGTTGATAAAAAGGACAAAATCTAAGGGAACTAAGACTCAATCCTAATTTTGTTTATTTACAAGAGGGAGATCCTATGGTTAATGAGGTTTTCTATTCCTAATGAGAAACTAGAAACTACTAGAATTCAACTTACTTCTTAATGAAGTTAAGTTGATTCTAAGAACAATAGGGAAACCTATACAAGTTGTAAAATCAAATGATAAGGCAAAAACAATAAAATTGAATTAAGAAATAAACTTCTAAACAAAACCATTAAAGGCATGAATTAAAAAATAGTCTATTTTTATTTATTCTAGTTCTAATGAAAAGGGAACTTTAAGCCTAAGTTCTAAACTAAGTCAAGCCTAATATTTTCATTCTAAAATTCAATTTAAACTAACCTAAGTCTATATTAGATTCTAGGATTAAATCTAATCTAAACTATATTTTTTTCAATTTTATTTTCAATGGCCTAAACTAAATGGAAATTATGCATAACTAAGCCTAAAGCTAATATCCTAAAAAATACTAAAACTTCTGGAAAAAATATGAAACTTAAACTATAGGGACCTAATACTATCTATAATATTGTACTAAGAGGAATCCTAAAAAATCCTATTTTTACTATGCCTAGAAATTATTTGTTTTCAGCTAAGAATTAACCACTAATTTCTAAGGATTACACCACTAAAACTTAAGATAAAAGGTCTTAAAAAATCCACTAAAAATATCCTAAGCACTATTATGAGTCCTCTAATTACAGAAAAAAGAATGGCCCAAAAATCCTACTGGAAGTTACCTAAATAAAATCAACAAAATCCAGCACCATTAAAAGAAATCCAAATAAAGCTAATTAAAAGAAAATCAGAATTAAATCGAAAAATAACCAAAATTCAGAAAATAAAAATGTCATAAATTTCTAAATGGAATTATTAACCTACTGGAATTTTTGTATAATTTTCTAATGATTTTTACTATTTTTGGTGAATTATTTTCTAATTATGCTAAACTAAAGAATAAAATTCTAAAAAAAAGAAATAAGAATGAAGGGGTTTCTTTAGTGACATTTTTTTAATTAATTTCACATATGGGCCCTAAAAGAGGGTGTAAACAGCAAACCACAACAGGCCCAAAACGCAGATTAAAGGGAGGGTGCAGGAAGCAACGTTTCCTATATTGTTTTCTCAATGGGCCCCAAATGGGGGTGCTGATAGCAAACAAGGAAGGCCCATTTTCACAGGGAGATGGGGGAGGTGTAGCAGAAATCCTTTATGTGTTGTTTTTTGTTATGGGCTTAAGATGGGGGTTTGAACAGCAATTTTGCAAGGCCCATCCTTCATCTTAATATCCTACAACAGTATAATTCATGGGGATTATGCGAAAAACAACCTAATTAATGAGTATTACTATGGATTAATTAGCCTAAACATTGATTATTTTCTTTTATGTTATTCCAAATAAATAAACAAAAATCACACCAATCTCAACTATGAACCCTAAAATACAAAAACCTAAACCTCTTCTTCTTCTTCCCCTTCCGCCGTCAAACCCTAACCTCCGTCTTCTTCCCCTTCATCTCCTTCACCTTGCTACCGTCGTTCTCATCTCTTTCTTCTCCCCTAAACAAAGTCCAATGTCACCATCGCACCGGCCAAACACTACCTCTAATCGTGAAACCTTCAACATACAAACTTCCCCAAATCTTGCCCTCATTCTAAATCTGAAAACGATCTCTTCTAAACTTACTTCAAATCTAAATTATTATCTCTATCAACAACAACTTAAGAACGGTTTAGTTGAAACTTGTGAAGTGCAACGAGTTCCTGAGGTATCGTTAATGCTTCCCGAAGCTTCTCTTCCTCTCTTATGAATTCGCGTTTTTTTTTATTTCCAACTCCTCAAATTGATTCGTTATTGTGCAGGTTCTTCGTTGAAATGTTGCCGAAGGTACTGAATGCGTGGCGAGGGAAGCTTGAAGGTCGTCGTAAGTTTGATATTACGGTGAAGCTTTGGTTGCGAGAGTTGCGAAACACGAGAGAGATTGATGGAGCCACGGCGGGGAAACGACGATGATGCGAAGAAGTTCAAAGTCGCAGAATAGTGAGGCCGAAATTATTCTTGATTTGCAGCTTCGATCTGTTCTTGTTTCTGAACTCAGAATTCTCACTGCAAACTGTTGATTCTGCGAATTGTCTCTTTTGTGTTCTTTTGCAGGTTGTTGACTTTGAAAGAATGATGAAGATGTTGATGGTGAATGGGGAATATTGCAGGAGAAGAATAAATTTTGTATGGAAGAAGGTTGAAGATAGGAGATGAGTGAAAGATTTGGAAAAAAAATGGCGGAAGAAGATGGAGTTGTGAAGAAACTGTGTGGAGGAAAGTGAAAAGAGATTGAAGGAGTTGTGAAGAAACTCAAGGAGAAAAGTGAAAAGAGATTGAAGGAGTTGTGAAGAAACTCAAGGAGAAGAAGAAGATTGAAGGGAATTTGTGATGAGGAAGAGTGAAGAAAAAAATGGTGAAGAAAGGTTTGGAAAAAATGGTTGAAGAACTGTGAAGAAGAAGAGGGATTCTGATTTATAGAGATTTGGAACCTGTTTGAGGATAGTTTCAGGTGAGGATTCTAGAAACTTTCTGTTAGAAAGTTTGTTATTTTTCTGTTATGATATTTTTGATTTTTTCCATTCTGTTATGAGATTGTGGCCTGAAATTTCTGTTGATCCTCTCTTGGTGAAATTGAGTTATGTTTTTATTTCTTACTGGCAATTCTGTTATGGTTTGATTTCTCACTAGCAAATTCTGTTATTTTTCCTTTGAATGCAGATTGGTGAGAACTGAGTTGAAGGAGATTTGAAGCAGAGGGGGAAGTGAAGGAGATGAAGGTGGAGAGGTTTGAAATTTGAAGAGGAAAGTTACATATGAAGTATCAAGATAGATGACAAAGAGAGAATTTGTGTTATTCTGTTATATCCTTATAACTGAAATTCTATTAATTTACTGTTAGCCAAAGTGTTGGCTTTTGCATTCTGTTCTATTTGAATTTTGTTATGAATAATATACTCTCTGCAAAACTGTTAAGTATTTTGTGTATTTCGGTTACGACATTTTCCAATGCCCTCCCTTTTCGTGAGTTTCTTCTTTTTTATTAGTTTTGTAACTATTACATATCAGTTACATCTGTAACTGGTCTTCCTAAACTTGCTTTGGCGTAATTGCTTCTATTTCCAGTCATTTATGTAACTATGTATATGCCAGCATATTCTAGTAACCCACGCTTATGTACAAAATCAATAACCCCCCATGAAATTGCAGTTTGCCACAGATGGTTGAGTGGTTAGCTGAAGTAGGTCTGTGACAAAAACATCTGAAGTGGATGGATTTTTTGAACTGAATCAATATCACGATCATGTTATCACATCCCTCACCACCAGCTGTTGGTGCCAAGCACCTGTCAAATACTTTCTCACAAACCGCAGGCAGTTTATCCTCTGTCTTTAACTGGTCATGTATATAGTCCACAAGTTGTTGGCTGGACATGCCACACACGCTGTGCTTCCAGAGTTTGGCCCACTAAAATCAGAGTAGGGTCCCTTGGTTGACTTTGGTCAAAGTTGACCAAAAAGTCAATGGATGGCCAACAAATGTATTTTTGTTCTCTTTCTTTGTATTTCTATTGTAACACATTTGTGATGAGCACTTGTCATTTAAGTGAAACTTTGACCTTTGACTTGTATTTGTAAGAAACCTCCTTTTTTCCACTTTGAATTTTGAATATCCACCTTGCATATGAATGACTTGAATTAGTTTTGAATAATTTGAATTAATCTTGAATAGGTGAATAATCTTGAATCTTTGAATAATCTTGGAACAAATACGAGTCTCAGATCTCCTTGCAATTATCTTCAACATACATACTTGATGCCCTTAATGAATGTCATGGCCTCTCATCCAAACTACACCTTTGGATTTCTGTAAATGGACCTGAAATAAACTTGCCCCTTTGGGAATAAGTCTTGAATGGACACATGAATAATACTTCACCTTGCATCTGTAAACCAAGATTGCACTATGAATTGTCCATGGACATTCCCATATTAAGGATATTTTAGCTCCGACCCCTAATGATATGATCTTGATGCACCAATGAATAGTCTTTACAAGTGAGTTTAATAGTCGAATAACCAAAATTCTAAATCCACATGGTAGGTATGAAACCCTAATTTCCCTGGCCCCTGATCACATGCCTTGTGAATCCATGAAATGCACTAACATGATGTTAATGACCTAGTGAGAAATGCAGATGAATGCGAAACGATATGTCAGTAAAGGGAATAAATAATGAGGGAAAATTTTGAGGTATTATAGTATGCATGTGCAATCGATTTGCATTATAGTGCAATCGATTGTAGCCTGTACAATTTTGAAAAATCAGTATTTTTCATAACACCTCTTCATGTATCTTTTCATGGAACCTTTTCATGATGCATTGGCATTTGTTCATGAATTTTTATTGTTATTACATTGTTTCATAAGTGTGTTATGTGCATATAAATTCCAAACTTTTTCAAATCATTTGTCACCTCTTTCAAAAATATTTTCATAGAAAAAATTCACAAAACTCTTAAACTTTTAACAAGAATTTTTCTGCATTACTTCATATCATATAATCAGAAAATTCTTGAACTATCTAATACTTTATGATTGTGAATTATTGTTAGTGAAAGAGAAGATCAATTGTTATATTGATAAAGAATCAAAGCTTCAAATTTCTATCTTATAAAATTCAGAATTATTGTTTTTCTTGCTATCCGGATTGTGGATACAAGAAGTCTTTTATTGAGAGGATTGTTCTCAATAAGACATAGTGGAAAATTCCAAGATGATTGATCTTGGTGGATATAGTTTAGTGACTTGTATAGAAAGACTAGGAAGAGTCTTGTAATTGTCCAAAACTATAGTAAATTCTCTTTCGTGTTGAAAGGGGAATGGAGTACTCTCGGATTGTGAGGGGAACCACTATATATCGTCGTGTCCACTTTCTTTTCCGCTTTACCGCATTTTAAACTTAGAACAATATTCAATAATTATTCATCCATCGATAAAATTCCGGAAAAATTTCTAAGAACCTAATTCACCCCCCTCTTAGGCGCACTCGTATACTTACACAATGCCAAACCAGTTAGCACACCTTTAGTTGGTCATTTTCGCTTATCAAAGGACCAGACCCCAAAGACAGGGGAAGAAAAATAATTGATGGCTAAGATTTCATATGCTTCAGCCATTGGAAGTTTGATGTACGCGATGGTATGCACGAGGCCAGACATTGGCTATGTAGTGGGAGTTGTAAGTAGGTTTATGTCAAATCCAGGTAAAGCCCATTGGGAAGTTGTGAAATGGATTTTGAGGTATCTACGAGGCACTAAGGAGAAATGTTTGTGCTTTAGTAAAGATGAATTAAAAGTACAAGGCTATGTAGATGCAAACTTTGTTGGTGAAGTTGATCATCAAAGAAGTATCACCAGTTACATATTTATTGTTGGTACTACAGTTGTTAGTTGGATGTCGAGAATACAAAAGATCGTTGTTCTATGCACTACAGAGGCTGAGTATGTAGCAGTAACAAAAGCTAACAAAGAGTTGATATGGCTTCAAGGATTATTGACAAAGTTGGGATTCATCAAGAGAGGAGTGTTTTGCACAACGACAGTCAAAGTGCAATACATTTGGCTAAGAATTCAGCATTCCATTTTAGAACAAAGCACATCGATCTTCGTTATCACTTTATCAGAACCCTGCTTGAGGATGAGATACTAACGTTGAGGAAGATTCTCGGAAGTAAGAACCCATCAGACATGTTGACAAAGGTGGTAATTATTGATAAACTGAAGTTGTGCTCAACTTCAGTTGACTTGCTAGAATAACATACCAGAGAAGGCTGCTGCATGATCAAGATGTGAAGACCGGCTGAAGTCAATCTTCAAGTGGGAGATTGTTGAAAAAGTCATTGTTTCCTTATTATTTGGATGGTCATTGTTTTCTTATTAATTAGAAGTAAATGGAAGATTTTACTACTTTATAGGAACCGTAATGAATGGGTTACGGATAATGTATCCAATGCTTTGGCTATATAAGATGTAAAAGCCAAAACAATATTCATTCTAACATGAAGAACATTCTCAATAATTAGAGAAATACACTAGTGAGAGAAATTCTTAAATACAATGTGTATTTTATCTTTCTAGTGAATAAAAAAGTCTTAACAGTTTTGTGTGTTATTATTCCGCATTTATATCACTATTCCATGAATCTGACTATGAGGAAATATTGCGTTGTTTCCTAACAGTATTACATATTGTTTCCAATCCAATTTTTCAGAAGACCACAATATCATTTTGAGGAAAAGATAAAATCATGGGATATCGTCCTAACTTTTTTCAATTCTAATAAGTGAGGTCTTAAATTTAAGACATAATTAGTCCAAGTCCCGTAAATTAATTATGAGTTGTGATTCAAACCCTCAATAAAAAATTGTTTCAATTTGATCCCTTAATATTAGTTTCGTTAGTAATATTGGTTCATTCAGTTAGATTAGTTGAAAAAACGTTAATTTTTGTTAGCGTGACGTGCCAACTGTTTAATGACTAAGCAAAATGATAAAATTTAAAGAATCAAATCAGAAAAGTTAATCAAAAATTTCATTTGTAACAATTTCACAGATTTGCTATCACAATAATCACCATATCAAACAGAGTAATTACCACAGCTAACAGAACGTAAAAACACAAAACTCAGACGTCTGAAAAATCAGCAATTAACTAAACGTAAAAACACAAAACTCAGACGTCTGAAAAATCAGCAATTAACTAGTATAAATTTACGATATTGGGATTCACACTATACAAACTAGAAATTAAGAAAACAACTCAGAACTTTGTTGTTCAATATTGATAAGAAAATCATTTATAAACACTAAAAGACTGTCGGACTCCTGCACCAAAAAAAGAAGCAAAATTCACGGTAAATTTAGCTACATAGGAGCTTAATTAAGAGCTTATTATTAAAAAAAACAATAAATTAAATTAAGGGGGAAAAAATGAATCAATCCTAAATTTAATTATATGTATAACAAACTAGGTGCATTTAATTTATATATATGCTATAATTCTCTAGCATATTCTCAGGATATTTCATGATTAATCCATATACATTCTTGTAAGATAGGATCATACTTGACTCAAATTGTAAAAATCCTTGGATCTACTTGGATCCTCATCAGTCAAGCCCTCTAGCACAAATGCAAACATTTCTTTTAAACTGGAAAGGTAGTTAGGATGATCAATGGCAACAGCCATAATTCATATGCACAATAAATAAAAATAAAACTCTAAATAGGTGTCCAAACTTTGGTATCATTTTAAATGTTACTAATAATAATTAATCAGATCAAGAGTAAACAAAAATGTAAACCCTGCAAAATGGTTGATTTTGTTAATTTCTAATAATAAACTTTTTCTTTACAAAAGCAAGTGATTCCTTATATAATCTTCATCAGTCCTAATCCTATACTCATTGTCAGCAATCTTTAGTATAAAACGCAAATTACATCGAGTTATGAACAATAGTTCAGCAAAAAAAGGAGACATAAAGAGCACTGCTCAATGAACCAATGGTTATAGTCTAGATTTTTTCGACGATATTTCAGACGGTGACAATGATAGTTCGCATGTTGAACATGAGGATGATAGAGATGAAATTGAATCATCTGACCGACTTCTTTTCTGAGATCTTTTTCCTCCCAATTTCTTTCCTTCACCTCTCAAGATGAAGTCTGTTAAGCGTTTCACATCAGACAATTTGACCGGTTTCAAAAGAAACTCTTCTGCTCCTTCCTCCAAACAACTGTCAATGAACAAAAATCAAGAATCAGTAAATATGAAACAAGCAAGGAAGTAAGAAACTTCCATCATGGATAATGGATAATCAAATAACAGACACCATAGAAGTTGTTGATGAAATGTATAATTGTGTGGCAATTATAATATTGACAATAATGCTGTCATGCCAACGGGGTCCTAGTAAGAAAATGAATTTTTCTTTTTTTTTTCATGCTTCAATTATTGTTAGACACAATTGCAAGATAAAAGCAACATCTTCTGCCACACTCCATGTGTGTCTAACATGATTATATTATTGACAGGATGATTCTGTCCATTAATAGAAAGATTTTGCAAGATTGTTGCTAGCCACAGATTTTAAGGAAAGGATCTGGGCCATGTGTTGGTGAGAAAAGTTAATGTACTAGTTATTCTTAATTTTAAGCTTAAGGTTGTTTGATGACTAATTGTTTGATTAACAATGATCTTCAAAACATGCATTACACTTGGTACCAGCCTAGACCAGAATAATTAGCTGTTGAGATCTCCTAAGATCTTTTGCATAATTAGTGATTATATTTTAGGATTAGGTGGTTGAGCATGTAATGCAAATCTTCAAAAGAAGGTTGCCATAACCAACCTAGATTTGACAAAAATTTGAGGGATTTCACGTCTACGCATTTATCGCAAATGGTTTTCAAACCCGAAAATATACATGCCTTTCGCAGAAAAGCCAAAGGATAAAAATCCAATCAACTACATAGGCTAATCCAATCAACAAACATCTTACGGTATGCAAACATAACCAGTCAAAACAATAGATCAAGCTCAGAAGCCTAACTAAAAAACAATACTAATTCAAAAGTGTCTCGATCTGATCATAGATCATATTCATACCTATCGATTCGGGTCAAGATGTTCTCAGAGGACATAACCACCACTGGAATCTCTCTAAAAATAGATGATTCCTGCTGAAATTAACAGAAAAATAAGTAAAGATTAACAAGAGAAAAAGTGTTAAAACATAATCAAATTTCATTCAGGAAAATCCCTCTTTCAATTAACCATACACAATCTCTAATCTCTAAAAACACAAGAAGAATTCACACACCTTAATCTTCTTGAGAAGTTCATATCCTGTCATCCCAGGCATGGAATAATCAGTCATTATCATATTAACCTTCACACCCTGTAACCATATTCATCAAAACAACCACATAAACACCTCAAACAAAACAATAAACAAGGGTTTTCTAAAGCAAAAAATAGAAAAATTACTTACATCAAAAGAACTCGTGTCACCATCCAACCCTAGATACTGTAGAGCTCTGGTTCCACTCTCAACAACAGTCACTGAAACCACAACAACAACAACAAAAAATCAATCAATAACTGTTGAGAATATTATCCAAATAGAACCAAAAACAGATGAAAAACACAAAAGGTTGTGATTTTTACCTTTGCAAGAAGTGAATTTGAGTAACCTTTCAATAACCTTACGATCAACATGATTATCATCAACAGCAAGAACATGAAACTCACCAACAACTTCTGGTAAACACTCTCTGAGAACATCGCCGGAGATAGCCATGATAAAGATGAAGAGAAGAGAATAATAGTAGTTTGAAGAAGTTGATAAAAATGGTAAAGTATATATAAAAGAGAAAAGGAAAGAGAGAGAGAGAGATACGGAGGATCGAAATCTGAGTGATTTTGTATGTTTTAAAAAGCAAAAAATCGAGCACAGAGGATTATCCCACCTGCAATTGTCGCTTCTAATGTCACTGTTTTTATTAATAACGTTAACAGTGTTGATAGTGAGACAAGACCAAAAACGTATCTTCAATGGGGTCCACTTTTAAGATTCAGAAAACCAGTTTTGACTTTCATACACTTTGTAAAAATTAAATAAAAACCAACCTTTTTCATTTACTTGTTCCAGAATGGCTTTTTGTTTAAGCCGCTGGCTGGTTGAGAACACCGTTTGGCTTTTCGGGTTTTTGCAATATAGTATTGTGTGTGTGGTTTGGTTTGAAAATTTGATTTTTGTTTGTAATGTCAACCGTTGTCAAATTTTAAATAAAACGGTTCGTGTTTTTATATTGTTTCCGTTTTTTTTTTTTCTTTTTTCTGGTTTAAACCGATCAAAATAAAATATAAACTTTATTCGTTTTGATTTTTTCTCAAAGATTGTATCTGCATATGATCTACCCATTAAAATATATTTGGGTGCTTTGTATCTACCAAATATATTTTCTCTTTCATGTATATTATCTTCGTTTCGGTTGAATAAGTGTGTTTTTGATTCGGGGTAGATGGAGGGAAGAGGAGGATTTGTATTTAAAATGTTTTCATTAACTGAATTTTTGTTCGGGTTTGGATTTTCCCCGATTATAAAATCTGGAGACGAGTTGGATAACTGGAACATTAGTACTCACCCTAAACCCGTTCCATTTATTTTATTATGTACATTATTTTATTTTTTTATAATTTATAATATTAAATATGGAGACGAGTTGGATAACTGGGACATTAGTATTCACCCTAAACTCGTTTTATTTATTTTATTATATACATTATTTTTTATTTTTATAATTTATAATATTATATATGTGAGCAATGTTTTGATATTTGTATTTGTATTTATTTTTTAAAATATTTGAAATGTATGTATGCAATTTTTTTAGATTGTTTTATTTTATTATTTGTAATATAATTTGATTTTGGAAAAAAATATATATTTCTATTAAAAAAATTGATATTACTAAATGGATGGTGGCGGAACGGAGATATCTGAACCCAACTCGAACCCATTTGGGACAAATTTAGGTTTTGATTCTCCGTCCTCGTTTGGGTTTGGGGCGGGGAATATGGATTGGGTTTAGGTTTGGAGAAGATAAAAATCGTCACTGGCCCACCCCATTACCATGCCTACCATCTTGAGTCACTACGGGAGCAGACTGAAACATATCAAACGCCTCGAGCGAAATTATGGTGTCGGGGCAGAAGATCCTCTCATGTTTCACAACTCTGTCACAGACCCCGAACATAATTTGCATAGTCCGTTGAAGGGAATCATAAAGCTCTGTCCTCAGATCGGTCACCTTTTATAGGAGAGATTTCAAGGTCTTAATGTAACACCCCACATTATAATATCGAAAGGAAAATACTCCTCATACCTTAATTTTTGTAAGTTTTCGATAAACTCTTCGTAAATCTCTCCAACCTTCAAGCCTTGACTTCTCCTCTTTTCCAGATCTATTTTCCCAAAAGTGCGATCGTTCCAAATGATCGTACTCTCCAACTTTCCCCTCTTTTGTCACTCTTTCCCCTAGGACCTCTTTAGTCTTTCCCCATAAAACTCTCACTTATTCTCCATCAAATGACCACATTGCCCTTATCCTCTAATTCCTTTTATTTTATTCAATTTAATCTCAAATAATAAAATAAACCACTAAACTTAATATTTCTAATATTACTAAAATAATAAGCTACCCTCAAAACTTCACAAAACATCAAATAACCTCATAAACATCAAAATTCACAAGAAAACACATCAATATAATTAAAATCGACTTTGGGTGTTACAACTCTCCCCCACTTAAGAATTTTTGTCCTCGAAAATGTACCTGAAGCAAACAGCATCGGATACGACTCTTTCATCTGATCCTCTCGCTCCCAAGTCCAACTATCACCAGCTGGTCCACCCCACAATACCTTTACTAAGGCAATCTCTTTACCCCTTAACCGCTTCATTTCTCTGTCATCTATTCGCACTGGTGAAACCTCTACAGTCAAATTATCTCTTACTCGAGCATCATCCATCTGAATCACATGCGATGGATCTGCAATGTACTTCCTCAACCGTGACACATGAAACACGTCATTCAAATTCGCAAGTGACGATGGTAATGCAATCTGATATGCCACCTCTCTGACTCTCTGCAAAATCTGATACGGTCCAATGAAACGGGGAGTGATCTTTCTGGACTTCAAAGCTCGCCCGACACCAGTTACTGAAGTAACCCTCGAGAACACGTGATCTCCTTCTTGAAATTCAAACACTTTCCTTCTTTTATCATGATAACTCTTTTGACGAATTTGAGAAGTCGTCATTCTCTCTCGAATCATCTTAATCTTTTCAGTCGTCTCATACACAATCTCGAATTCGAGCACAACACTTTCGCCTGACTCATACCAACACAATGGAGTCTTAAACCGCCTCCCATACAATGCTTCATACGGATCCATACCAATGCTCGCATGAAAACTATTGTTATAAGTAAATTCAATCAACGGCAAATGACTATCCCACGCGCCTCCATTATCCAACACACAAGTCCTCAGCAAATCCTCTAAAGATTGGATAGTTTGTTATGTCTGATCGTCCGTCTGTGGATGATAAGTAGACCTCATCCTCAACTTGGTTCTCAAAGTATCTTGTAGACTCTTCCAAAATCTTGATGTAAACCGCGGATCTCTATCCGACACGATACTCGACGGTATCCCATGCAACTTCACAATCTCATCAATATACATATCTGCTAGCTTCGACATGGAATGATTAATCTTCATCGGCAAGAAATGCGCCGACTTAGTTAATCGGTCAACAATCACCCAAATGGAATCATTTCCCTTCACCGTCTTCGGCAAACCTGTCACAAAATCCATAGAAATGTTATCCCATTTCCATTCTGGAATACTCAACGGTTGCATCATACCTAAATGCTTTTGATGTTCAACTTTCGATTTCTTACAAACCAAACAAGCATACACAAACTCTGCAACATCTCTCTTCATACACGGCCACCAAAACAACTTTTGCAAGTCATGATACATCTTAGTCGCACCCGGATGAATACTCAACCTACTTCAGTGCCCTTCTTCAAGAATACATTTCTTCAACTCTTGAATGTCAGGAACACACACACGACCTCGAAACCTCATCATACCATTCTCATCAATACAGAACTCTCCTCCCTTACTTTGGTTAATCAAAGTCATATGTTCAACCAACTTCAAATTTGTCAGTTGTCTTATACGGATCTCCTCCACAATATCATTAGTCAATTTTAGCAAACCCATCTTCACACTTTCATATGTAGTTTCACACAACAAACTCATGTCTCTGAATTGCTCAATCATTTCAAGTTATTTCACCATCATCGTCGACATATGCTAAGTTTTCCTACTCAAAGCATCTGCAACCACATTAGTTTTACCAGGGTGGTAACTCAAATCAAAATCAAAATCCTTCAACATCTCTAACCATCTTCTCTGCCTCATATTTAGTTCCTTCTGATCAAACAAGCATTTCAAACTCTTATGATCGCTGAACACCTCAAACCTTGATTCAAACAGATAGTGTCTCCAAATCTTTAACACAAAAACCACGGATGCTAACTCTAAGTCATGAGTAGGATAGTTCCTCTCATGAACACGTAACTGTCTAGAAGCATAGGCAACTACTTGACCATTCTGCATCAAAACACCACCAAGACCCATCTTCGAAGCATCACAATACACCACAAAAGATTCATTCGGATTCGGTAAAATTAAAACTAGAGCAGTAATTAACCTCTTCTTCAACTCAACAAAACTCTTTTCACATGCCACATCCCACACGTATGCTTGACCCTTTCGAGTCAATTGCGTCAGAGGCAATGTCAACTTAGAAAAACCCTCTATAAACTTTCGGTAGTAACCGGTCAAACCAAGAAAACTTCTGATCTCCATAGCAGACTTCAGAGTATTCCAATTCAATACGACATCAATATTCGAGGGATCCACGGAAATCCCACCACTAGAAATCACATGGCCAAGGAAACTCACTTCTTTCAACCAGAACTCACACTTCGAAAATTTAGCATAAAGCTTATTCTCTCTTAAAACTTGTAATACAATCCTCAAATGTCCCTCATGTTCTGATTCTGACTTCGAATAGATTAGGATGTCATCAATAAAAACCACCACAAACTTATCCAAATACTCATGAAAAGTTTGGTTCATATACTCCATGAATACACCAGTTGCATTGGATACACCAAAAGGCATAACAATGTACTCATAGTGACCATACCTCGTTATGAACGCTGTCTTCGGAATATCATCCGCTTTAACTCGAATTTGATGATAACCCGACCTCAAATCAATCTTGCTAAAAACGCAAACTCCCACTAAATGATCCATCAAATCATCAATCCTCGAAAGTGGATATTTATTCTTAATAGTCACCTTATTCAATTGTCGATAATCGACGCACAACCTCATACTACCATCTTTTTTCTTCACCAAAAACACAGGAGCACCCCAAGGAGAAACACTCGGACGGACAAATTTCTTCTCAAGAAGTTCTTCAAGTTGTTTCTTCAACTCACTCAATTCTGAAGCTGACATCCTATAAGGAGCCATCGACATTGGACTAGTAACCGGTAATAAATCCACAACAAACTCTACATCACGCTCCGGTGGTAAATCACTAATGTCATCCGGAAACACATCGAGAAATTCTCGTACAACCGGTAACTCAACAACCACTTGTTCACGATCCACTTGTAAGGCCGCAAACAAAGCAAACATCTGAGCTTCATCTGCTAAAAGTTTGTCCACTTGCTTCGCAGATAGAAACATCGTCTCCCCACAATCGCTAAACTCTGGAAACTCCACCGTCTTTGCATGATAATTGATATGTACAAAGTTAAATTCTAACCAATTCATTCTTAGTACAACATCCATATGGCGCTAAGGCAAACACACTAAATCCTTCAAGAAATCCTTACCAAAAATGGTCAAAGGACATTTCAAACACACACGGTTAGTCGTAACTAAACCGTCAGCAGGCATCTCAATCAACATATTACCATTCATAACAGTCAAAGGCAAATTCAACCTGGTCGCACACTCAATCGAAATAAACGAATGAGTAGCTCCAGTATCAATCATAGCAACCAATTCAACATCATTAATAAATCAAGTACCTCTGATCAAGTTGTCTTTCTTTTGAGCATCTAAGCCACTCAAAGCAAACACTCTACCAGTAGTCTGAGCTACAGGAGCAACCTTTTTCGGTTTCTGACACTGAGTACTGATATGCCCTTCTTCGCCACAATTAAAACAAGTTGGTTCAACACTCGTACACTCATTCTTCATATGGCCCTTCTTACCACATCTATAACATCTTATCATAGTAGTAGTGCACACATCAGATTTGTGACCTGCTTCACCACACTTATAGCACTTGAGAGAAGTGGAACCAGCTCCCCCAATTGGATTTTTTCCATCATTACCCTTCTGCTTCCCCTTATCATTAGGCGTTGCATAAGGCTTCCCTCGGAACTGACCCTTGCCTCGTTTCTCACTCACCTTCTTATAGTGAGAAGATCGAGCTCGACTATCCTCGTAATAGATAATACTCTTATCCTCAAGCTCAGCATACCTGTGAATTTGCTGACATCCAATCGCTTGCTTGATTTCTGGTCTCATCCCATTCTCAAACTTCAAACACTTGGACAACTCAGCATCATCCCGGTTGTAGTGAAGACAAAAATTCACCAACCTCTTGAACTTGGTGGCATACTCTGCCACTGTCACGTTCCCCTGCTTCAATTCCAATAACTCGACCTCTTTTTTGCCACGAGCGTCTTCAGGAAAGTACTTACTCAGAAATTCTCTCCTGAACACATTCCAAGTTATAACAGTTGCAGCCCCTTCTAATCTCTGACATGTATTATCCCACCAATCCTCAGCCTCTTCATTCAGCATATGGGTTCCAAATTGCACCTTCTAAGCATCGGAGCACGCCATAGTCCTGAAAATCTTCTCTATCGCCTTCAGCCACTTATGCGGGTTCTCTGGTTCATGGGAACCCACGAACTTAGGCGGATTATTCCTCTAAAAAACCCTACAAAGCATGAAACTCATCTCAAACGTTGTTTTGCGTCATAGCATGAGCAAGTGCAGCTACCGTATCCGTAAGAGCACGATTTGAAGCCATTCTACAAATCATCAACAACATCAGAAAACAACTCAACCTCAAAACACTCTAACGCAAAAACCGACACGACTGACAACGACATGACACAATGATCACACTAAATTTCACCGTATTTCTGACTCCGATTTCGCATGCATTCTTAGCTTTTATTGTTATTTTGTTATGTTATTACTTTGTTTTCTTTTGTTTTCAGGTTTTTATTGTAATCGGGGCTTGAATCGAGAAAAGGAGCGAAAAAGGAGTGGAAACGGACGAAAACCTAGAAATTCAGCGTTTTGCACTTACGGCACCCACCGTGGCGGGCGCCATGGGGTTAGCCATGACGTGGCCACGTCTCAAGACCACTCCACAACTGCCAAGACCCACGATCCCCACTCTTCCATTCCCTATTAGTACTATGGCGGGCGCCACAAGGCAAAAATGCAGTTCCCTCCACTTTTTAGTGGAGGGGCGTCCTGGTCATTTCCCGCATTTAGTTTTCCTATAAATAGGACTTTAGTTTTTCGTTTTTCTTCATCCAAACTTAGATTTCTTTAGGCATATATCAGTTTCAAAGCAGTTACCATTCCACATCGGGGTGTTTCTGCAATCGAGTGATCGAGTCTGTAATCTGTCTGTGTGATCGAGCTTTGGAGCACTCTGGAGGAAGTTAATCCTGCCGCCATTTTAATTCCAGTTCGTATTTTACTTTTCCGCATTGCTTTACTTTTATTTATTTCTCGCACTGCTTTACTTTCATTTATTATCCGCACTCGCACTTTACTTTATTTATTTCCCGCACTCGCTTTACTTTTGTTTATTACCCGCACTTGCACTAAATTCCTTTATTTCCCGCACTCGCACTAAATTCATTTACTTTCCGCCCTCGCACTAAATTACTTTTATGAAAAATTATAAAAAGAACCTTTACTTTATCATGTCTAACTAATTCCATAAAGGTTAGGATGTAAGGATCGTAATTAAACCAGTAATCCGTATAATTGTTCGTGGAAACACTTAAGGGCTATTTTATCTTTCAATTCAATCTAATTGTTTTTAACTATTTCAAAAACAGCCAAAAGCGCTTTGTCTAGTTCATTAGGAGTTTTTAGATTAAAAAGAAAAGAGATTTTAAAACGATTTTTGGACGCGTTAGGAAGTTTAGAGTCCGGTTCGTAAGAACCTCTTTTTGCTAAGAAGTTCAGGATAAAATACTTTTCAACTTAGTTAAGATACTATATTTCTTAAAAATAGGTTTACTACTCTAACGCAGTACGCACCTTTTTATCCGTGACAATAGGAGGGGTTGATTAGAGAGTACAACTCGGTTCTGAATACGCGAAAGCGACAGTTCCTGTTAAATTAGTTCTTTTCAAAGGAGAAAACATTGCCCATAAGTAGTTCCATTAACAAGTACTGGATTATCATTGATTACGTGAATTACATTCGAGCCTGTCTTTGTTTATTGTTTAAAATTATTATTTTATTTACCGTTGCACCCTTCTTAAAACCCCTTTATTTAGTTGCCTTAGATACACACCATAACAACAGGTACGATAGATTGACAATTGGTCTCTGTGGATTCAACAATCTTTTATATTACTCTGACGTGTTCGTACACTTGCGAAAAACACGCATCAAGTTTTTGGCGCCGTTGCCGGGGACCAATTTCGTCAAATTTCATTACCCTGTAGTTATACCGTTTAGACTAAGGTTGTTACCCACCGGTCAATGCGAAAGACTCGCAGTGCCGGAAGTTTAGTAGACCCTCTAGCTGAACCTGAACGTTACGCTCGCGCACGTTTTTTTCCCATAGGAATAGGAGAGCTATGGCCGAAGATCAAAACCGAAGACCTCTTAAGGACTTCGCCCAACCATCAAACGAGGAACCTAGTTCCAGTATAGTAAACCCCGCTATCCCAGCCAATAATTTTGAACTTAAACCATCCCTGCTGCAATTAGTGCAACAGAGACAATTCGCAGGTCTCGCTACTGATAACCCGAACCAACATTTAAAAAACTTTCTTCAGTTAGCAGACACCTTTAAAACCAATGGAGCTTCTCCTGAGGCGATACGCTTAAGATTATTTCCCTTTTCCCTCAGAGATAAAGCTCTATCATGGTTAGATTCCCTTCCACCCAATTCAATAACAACTTGGGATGACCTTAGGAAAGTTTTCCTTGCTAGATATTTTCCCCCAAGTAAGACCGCTCTTCTTCGAAACCTAATAACCAGATTTACCCAACACCAAGGAGAGTCGTTGTTCGAAGCCTGTGAGAGATATAAAGAACTATTAAGAGCATGCCCACATCATGGCTTAGAGAATTGGCTAATCATCCAAACCTTCTATAATGGACTTCATTATAACACTAAGATGACCATCGACGCTGTCGCTGGTGGCGCACTGATGAACAAACCTTACCCTGAAGCTGGTGCCCTTATCGAGGATATGGCCCAAAACCATCAATCATGGGGAGTAGAACGAGCGACAGTGGAAAAGAAGGAAGCCCAAGGAGGAATACATGAGCTAAGCTCTATAGACATGATGCAGGCTAAAATGGACGCGTTGGCCCTTAAAGTCGAACATATGTACACAACTCCGAATACTGTAGCCGCAGTTTCGCCGAATTGTGAGATATGTGGGACGCAAGTACACCAATCCGCCGAATGCAATCTGTTGAATGAGACCAACACTGAGCAAGTGAACTATACCCAAGGGAACCCATTTTCAAACACATATAACCCTGGATGGAGGAATCACCCAAACTTCTCCTACAAAAATAATAACCCTATTCAAAATACCGCACCTCCGAGACAACAAGGTTACCAAGCCCCAAGAAAAAATCAACCTATGCAACCTGTACCACCAAGTCCGAGCCTTGATGAAGTTGTAAAAAAATTTATCGCTGCTCAAACACAACAAAACAAAGAGTTCATGAACCAAAACGTCCATGTTAACGAACTAATTACCCAGTTAGGAACCAAGGTTGATCAAATCATTACTCATAATAAAATGCTTGAAACCCAGATATCTCAGGTAGCTTTAAACCAAGCCCCTCAGACTACACCTGGAGGACAGTTCCCTGGACAACCTCAACAAAACCCGAAAGGGCAAGCTAATGCCATTACTCTACGAAGTGGAACCGCTTATAAAGAACCTTCAAACCCTAGATTAAGTGAGCCCGAAACTTCTGAGAGGAATGAGGAGAAGGAACCAGAGGAGTCTGAAACCCCGGAAAGTCAAGAAAAAGGAGAAGAACCTAAAAATAAAACCTATGTACCACCACCGCCATACAAACCACCAATACCATACCCTCAAAGATTAAAGAAAACCCAAATTGATAATCAATATCAAAAATTCGTTAAGGTTATAGAAAAACTTCACGTAGAAATCCCCTTTACAGAAGCCATCACCCAAATACCTTCTTACGCTAAGTTTCTCAAAGACATACTTACGAATAAACGTAGACTTGAAGATCCAAAACCCGTGGAATGTAATTCTATTTCCGAAAATAGGTTAGCAAAGAAAGATAAAGATCCCGGAAATTTTTCCATTCCTTGTATTTTGGGAAATCATGTCATCGAAAAAGCTTTTCTGGACTTAGGAGCTAGTGTGAGCTTAATGCCTTTGGCAGTTTGTGAGAGATTAAACTTAGGAGAATTACAACCTACTAAGATGTCACTTCAATTAGCCGATAGATCCGTTAAATACCCTATAGGCATACTTGAAGACGTCCCTGTTAGGATACGTCAGCTGTTTATACCTACTGATTTTGTTGTCATGGACATTAAAGAAGATGACGACATACCAATCCTCCTAGGTAGACCGTTCTTATCGACTGCTGGAGCCGTAATAGATGTTAAAAAAGGGAAACTAACTTTTGAGGTAGGTGACGAGAAGATAGAATTTATACTTTCAAAATTTCTTATGGCACCTGTGATAGGAGATGCTTGTTATGCCTTAGATATCATCGAAGAATGCATTAGGGAATTAGAACAAGAAGAGGAAACTGAATCTATAAAATTGCCATCAACCCTTATTTTGGAAGATGACAATTATAAAAGACCCTACATTGATGATAACCTTCACGAATGTTTATCTATTACCCCAGATCCTATGCCTTGCCCTATGAAACCGACCGTAAAACTTAAGGAACTGCCTAAAAACCTGAGATATGAATTTCTCGATGAAGATATGAACCGTCCAGTTATAGTCAGTGCTACCTTAAACCAAGAAGAAACCGATCAATTATTAGATGTTTTACGTAGGTACCCCTCAGCCTTAGGATATAAGATCTCTGATCTAAAAGGAATAAGCCCATCCGTATGCATGCATCGGATTTTGCTTGAAGAAGATTCAAAACCTTCCAGAGAACACCAACGAAGAATAAATCCTATAATGAGTATTGTAGTTAAGACTGAAGTTCTTAAGTTACTAGAGGCAGGTATAATATATCAGATCTCGGACAGTAAATGGGTGAGTCCTGTGCATGTAGTACCTAAAAAGGGAGGCATCACGGTCGTGCAAAATGAGAAGGGCGAACCTGTCGCAAAAAGAACCGATGGAGGTTGGCGTATGTGCATAGATTATAGAAAATTAAATAAAGCAACTAGGAAGGACCATTTCCCATTACCATTCATAGACCAAATGTTGGAGCGCCTAGCCAGACACTCTTACTTTTGTTACCTAGATGGATATTCAGGATTCTTCCAAATACCTATTCATCCCGAAGATCAAGAAAAAACTACCTTTACATGCCTAGTTGGAACTTTTGCCTATAGAAGAATGCCTTTTGGACTCTGTAATGCTCCTGCCACTTTCCAACGCTGCATGATGTCTATCTTTGCAGACTATTTAGATGGAATCATGGAAGTATTTATGGAAGATTTCTCAGTTTGTGGATCAGATTTCAAAAATTATCTTATCAACCTTGAGAAAATCCTGGAGAGATGTGTGGAGGTAAACCTTGTGCTAAATTGGGAAAAATGTCATTTCATGGTCACCGAAGGGATTGTATTAGGACATATAGTTTCCGAAAAAGGTATAGAGGTAGATAAAGCTAAAATAGAAGTCATAGAGAATCTAAAACCGCCGAAGACTATCAGGGAGATAAGAAGTTTTCTTGGACATGCCGGATTTTACCGACGTTTTATCAAGGATTTCTCCAAAATAACAAAGCCCTTAACTGGTCTTTTGATGAAAGATGCTGAATTCATCTTTGATGAAAAATGTACTGAAGCATTTAATCTTCTGAAGCAAGCTCTGATTTCAGCACCTATAATGAAACCCCCTGATTGGTCAGAACCGTTTGAGATAATGTGTGACGCCAGTGATTATGCTGTTGGAGCCGTTCTAGGTCAGAGAAAAGACAAAAAGTTACACGTAATTTATTCTGCCTTAGAACCCTAGACGCTGCACAACTCAATTACGCAACAACCGAAAAAGAGCTCCTAGTTGTAGTTTTTGCCATAGACAAATTTAGATCTTATCTTGTAGGAGCCAAGATTATAGTTTACACCGACCATGCTGCCATTCGTTACTTACTAAGCAAAAAGGATGCCAAACCTAGGTTACTTCGATGGATTCTATTACTGCAAGAGTTTGATTTGGATATCCGTGATAAGAAAGGCACTGATAATGTGGTAGCTGATCACCTATCCAGGCTAGAATACCTGAAACCTGACTCAATACCCATAAATGACGATTTTGCCTATGATAGACTGATAGCCCAACTAGAAACTATTGAAGATGATAACCCAGACCCTCATGAGCATTTTCGTAAATCCTTAGCTATAAGCAATGTACCTTGGTATGCAGACTTTGTTAATTACCTAGCCGCTGACATCATACCCCCTGATCTAAACTACCACCGGAAGAAGAAGTTCTATAGTGATGTGAGAAACTTCTATTGGGACGAACCATTTCTTTTCAAGAGAGGTAAAGATGGCATTTTCCGCCGTTGTGTTCCAGAAGAAGAGGTAAATAATATAATTGAGCATTGTCACTCTGCACCCTATGGTGGACATGCGAGCACATCTAAGACCTACGCCAAGATTCTTCAAGCTGGCCTATTCTGGCCTACTATGTGGCGTGATGTCCATGCTTTCATCGTCAAGTGTGACAGATGCCAACGCACAGGAAATATTTCAAGACGTAATGAAATGCCGTTAAGAAATATCCAAGAAGTAGAACTCTTCGACGTATGGGGTATAGACTTTATGGGACCGTTCCCACCATCTTTTGGAAATCAGTACATCTTAGTAGCCGTCGAATACGTGTCTAAATGGATTGAAGCTATTACCGCACCCACAAACGACACTAGAGTAGTCATCAAATTATTCAAAAACTATATATTTCCCAGGTTTGGAACCCCCCGTTTAGTCATAAGTGATGGAGGATCACACTTCATATCGAGAATATTTGATAAACTTCTAAGCAAGTATGGAGTTAAGCATAAAGTAGCAACACCATACCACCCACAGACCAATGGACAAGTGGAAGTATCTAATAGGGAGATCAAACAAATCCTTGAGAAGACTGTCTCTATATCTAGAAAAGATTGGTCGCAGAAACTTCAAGAAGCATTATGGGCCTATAGAAGCGCTTTCAAAACCCCTATAGGAACAACCCCTTACCAACTGGTCTATGGAAAATCATGTCACTTACCTTTTGAGTTGGAGCATAAGGCCTATTGGGCCATCAAAACTTTGAATTTGGATTACTTGACTGCTGGTGAGAAACGTATCCTTGATATCCACAAGTTAGAAGAGCTCAGACAATCCGCCTACGAAAATGCCATCATATACAAAGAAAGAACAAAAGCTTGGCATGACAAAAGAATCATAAGAAGAGACTTCAAAATAGGCGATCCTGTTCTCTTGTTCGATTCTAGGTTACAACTTTTTCCAGGAAAACTCCGTTCGAGATGGACTGGCCCTTTCGAAGTATCTAAGATCCTAAGATCCGGTGCTATTGAAATCAAGAACCAAACATGTAAACCGTTCATCGTCAATGGACAGAGGTTGAAGCCCTACGAAGGAGGTGACATCCCAACAACATACACCTGTCATACTCTGAGTGATCCACCATATCCTTCCAATGATGTTTAAAAATCGGTCGTCGAGCTAATGACGTTAAACAAGCGCTGCATGGGAGGCAACCCATGGTTTTTCTTATTTATGTACTTCTTATTTATTTTTACTTTATTTTAATTTGTTTACTTTATTATTATGTCAAGACTAACGATTGAATGTTTTATGTGCTTTCAGGACTTGTTTGCTAACCTTGTGCAGGATGCAGAACCCTGATGACATGCTGTAACACGGTGGGAGAACCGACTTTAGTTATGTTGCGGATAGCAAGAGTCGCCACCGACTTTTATTTTATCCAAATGAAAGGCATAAAAGAACTGGAAAGACCTTTTAAAAGATTTTTGGGTCCGGGGGGTAGGTTATGTAAAGGGAAGGTGTTAGCACCCTTTACATCCATGGTTATCCATGGGCTCTTAGTTACTTAGCTCACTTTAAATTGTTTTTGAAAAGGTGAAGTGTGTGAATAGAAATTTTCATAAGAGTTTGATAATGATCCATGTACGGATGCGTAAGAAACTTGGGTTTGAAAATTGTTTGAAATTGTGAAATGTTTGAAATTGTTTTGAAGTAGTGAGCAAGTAACTATGAGGAACCTACCCTAAAGCTTAAGTCTTTCTGTTCTTTATCCTTTAAATGGTAAGACTATCCCTATTATTAAGGAATAGGTAGTCATTACCTTGGATGTAAGGGACATATGAGGGACATCTGTTTTGCGAAGGCAACTGTGAGGTGTATTAAGCATTTAGGAGGGACTATCATCATTATTCGAAAATGGACTTGATCTTTAAAGGCAACCATTAGGGACTTGATGATTTTTCTTTTAAGGGACTTGCTTTATACACCCCACTTGACCTTATGATTAGGCAACATTGAGGGATAGCCTTAGAAAGTGAGATGGCGATTAAAAATCGACTTACGTGTGTGAGTGTTTAATTTAATTTATCTTATAATTAAAATGATCTAAATTTGATTTTAAATATAAATACATGTTTACACTCCCTAAATTACTAACCATAGCATAAAAATTAAATAAATTACATATTTACAAAATTTACACCAAGGAGCAATTACATAATTATAATAAGCAATTAAAAATAAATAGCAAAGATAAATATAGAAGCAAAATATAAATAATAAGCAAAATAAATAAATAAGCAATAAGTAAATATAATAGGGGTTAGTAATAATAATAATTAAAATAAAATCAGGTTAGTGAAATAATAATAATAATAATCATAATTAAAATATAAATATATTAGCAATAATATGGTTAGTAATAATAACAATAAATGAAATAAATAGAATTAGCAATAATATTATAATATGATGAAAATAATAAACACAAAAATTAGATTTTTAATATATAGACATTTATTTAGAAATAAGAACAATTAAATAATTATTGTAACATTTTAATTTATGTACAAATTTTTTTTAAATTATTTTTAAACATAATATAATTATAAAATATTTCTAAACACATATTAACAATTATTTATATATAACAAATTAAAAAAAAATTTACATATTATATGGAGAAAACAAGTTATAATTATGTTTAAAGATTATATTTACAAAAATTAATCATATTTACAAAATTTTATATTAAATATTATATTTACAAAAAATTAATTATATTAAGTAAATATGTATATAATAATTATATTAAAAATTAGCAAATAAAAATTAGGTTTTTAATGATTATTTAGAAAAGATAAACTAGGGTTTCTAAAATTAGAGTTTTGTTAGAAAATATTTAAGAGTTTATAATATATAAAATTATTTTAATTAATATACATATATATCATAATTATATAATAAAAGAAATAATTTTTTGAATTAAGAAAATAAGATTTTAGACTATTAGAAACTATTAAACATGTATTTGTACAATTATTTAATCATATATGTATTTCTAAATCAATTTATCAAAATAAAATAAAAATATAACCAAAACATACCTGGCTGGGATTTGAACCCAGGTCACCAGGTTCACCAGCAGCAAGACATACCACCAGGCCAGCCCACACGCAGGCAGCAAGAAGGGGAGTTTAATTAGTTTTGTTCTTTGTCTGGAAAAATCAGGGAAAATAATGAGAAGCAAAAAGGCCTGGGGGAGGATTGAATCCAGGACCTCTTTGAACACAAACGCGCGCATGACCATTCCAGCTAGGAGAGCTAATCTGTTAACAAACTAACAACAAATGATAATATAATATATCCAATGTAATAATGAGAAAAGCTCAAAAATATTTGTCACAGCCAGGACTCGAACACAAGCCTTATGACTACACACAAACGCCTCTTTCCACTGGGACACATGCACCTGTGTGATAAATGACCAGAGTTATAACATAATATTTTTAATCAGAATTTTAAATATGAAACTCGCGCCAGAACGCCTTCTTCTTCAACCTCATGTCCTGCAAAATTACTTGTGAATTTTGCTTCCCTTTTTCCTGCGAATTCTAAACTGCAGCAATACCTACGAAAATCAATGACCAACAAAACCATACAATTTCACAAAATTGAACTCAACAATATGATCCAGACATTCATGCGGTTCATTCTATGATTTTAGAATCCATTTATATTCCTTAAATCAGAAATCCCTAAACCTAGGTCCAAACCCTAACAATGGCGTTTCACGGATTAGCCATGGTTTCTTTGATTTTCTTGCCCAGAAACGTTCTACATCACATGATAAACAAGATTAGCCAAACAAAATTCATTGAAACGCAATAAATTAATGAAATCGAAAAAATTATTTTCAAGAACAAGGTGGATTCGGGTTGAGCATTATGACATGTTTTCGATGCATATGGGTGATGGTTTATGATCAGAGAAGTCCAAGGAATCTTGTTATGTGCTTGTTTTACCTTCAAATGCCTTAAATCCAAGAATCCGAATGTGACTTGTGGAGAGGTTTTTGAACAATGATGAACTTACTCTTGAGCTGTGGAATCCGTGTCCTTGTGATTGCAATGAGTTATGTACTTATAGGTGATTGAATTTAGGTCATAAAATTGAATGGTTGTGTGGAAATTTTGATATGAAAAGATTCAAATTGATCATGCTTTGAAAATCCAATATTCTTGTGTAATGGCTTACTATTTTTGGACCAATCTTGTGATTTCATTCCTTTTCAATTCCAATCAACATTTAAAACATTCTAGAAACTCAATCTCCATCAAATATTACATTTTCATATTTTATTTTTATTTAAAATGATTTTTAATGAATTAAATCAAAATAAATAAAAATAAAATAATAAAAATTCTGATTTTTAATGGTTTGGGTCGTGCATGAAGTCAATGTATGGATTGGGTCATCATTTGGCAAGCCCATTTGGAAGAAATTGGTTTTAGGCCTCCTTTTTCATCATAAACCAACTCAAAATTTCCCAACTTTGCAAGGGCACATATCCTTCAATTTTAATGCTATGAGGGTGTTCTTGGACATTTTGGAAAGCTTGAAGAGTCCTATAAACAACCCCACTGGTTTCATGTCCATATCTTTTACCAATCTCAAGTTATGCCCTTTTGAAGTTGTTGACTTTTTGTTGACTTTCAAAAGGACCTATAATGTCTTAGCTCATACCTTCCAAATGAAGCATTTTTGGGCTTGGCTTGTGAGACACAAAGTTGTAGAGAATTAAATTTCCTTCAAAATTAGCTTTGGATGGAGACTTGGTGATGAAGTATGTGAAAGTTATGGCTGGTCAAAGTTCAGTTGACTTTTACTGAGGAAACCCTAATTTAGAAACTCCTGATTCTTGATGATCTGGAATCACCCTGATGAATCATGATCAACCCTTGATCAAATGATGAATTTTACTTCATATACTTGATGTTGGCAAAAAATCATTAAGTTTGACTTTGGTTTGACCACAGTTGACCTCAGTTTGACTTTTTAACTGCATTGACTGATTTTGACTTATCTGATCATCTGACTGAGCAAACTTTTGAGAAAAGTCTTGAAACTTGTCATGGGGGTTCTTAAACACATATAAGTTGTTATTAAGCTCACTTGAAGTCTTGGAAGTTCATTTAGCCTGATTAAAGTCAAAACCCTAGTTTTGGATGCACTGCTTAGGAGGTGCATTGTCTGAGGGAATTGTCAACTCTTCTGACCAATTGTGAACTTTGTGAACCTTGTGAACCTTGTGAACCTTCATGCAGTGACTTGTAGACTTCATGAATCTCATGAAAGGTCATGTAAACATTGTGAATCTTGTGAACCTTGTGAACCTTCAAGAAGTGACTTGTAGACTTCATGAACCTCATGAAAGGACTTGAAAGCATTGTGGAACTTGTGAACCTTGTGAACCTTCATAAAGTGACTTGTAGACTTCATGAACCTCATGAAAGGTCTTGTAAGTGTTGAGAGACTTGTGAACCTTGTGAACCTTCATAAAGTAGCTTGTAGACTTCATGAACCTCAGGGAAGGTCTTGAAAGTGTTGAGAAACTTGTGAACCTTGTGAACCTTCTTAGAACACAAAGTCTTGTATTGTGAGGGCAAATTTTGGGGTGCAACAGCTGCCCCTGTTCAATTTTCTGAAACCTAAGGGGTTAGATTGGTATATTTGCCAGTCGTGACCTGGAAGGTTGAAGGGGATTGAACACAAAAGCCCAAAAATTTGCACTCACCAGTGCATATAATGATATTGATGTTTGGTTGTATATGCTTGAGTGGGCTTAAAGATGCCACTTGGAAGAATGGAGATGGGCTTAGAGATGCCATCTAAAGAACTGGATGTGATGATAGCTTTGTGTTGATACTAGATTTCAGTACTAGGTCTTCGTATAGGCCGTCTCTGAATCGTTTATCCTTTGAATTTGTTGAATAGACCAGTAGAAATAAATCTTCGTGACGATTATCTCTTCTGGAAATATCTTGGATTAGGGAATAGATCTTTTTACAGATCGTTTGCCTACTCTCCAAGGTCAAAAGAACGTCAGGATTTGTTCTTCTGAAAAATATCTTTGAACCAGGGAATGGATCTTTGTACAGACCATTTGCCTGCTATTCAAGGGCCACTAGATTAGATCTTCTGAAAGTATCTTGAACCAGGGAATGGATCTTCGTACAGATCGTTTGCCTGCTATTCAAGATCAGATAGATGAAATCTTCTGGAAATATCCTGGATTAGGGAATGGATCTTCTTACAGACCGTTTGCCTACTCTCCGAGGACAAAAGTGTCAGGATCAATTCTCCTGAAAATATCCTGGATTAGGGAATGGATCTTTACACAGACCGTTTGCCTACTCTCCGAGGAAATAGATTAAATCTTCTGAAAATATCTTGAACCAGGGAATGGATCTTTGTATAGATCGTTTGCCTGCTATTCAAGACCAGATAGATGAAATCTTCTGGAAATATCCTGGATTAGGGAATGGATCTTCTTACAGACCGTTTGCCTACTCTCCGAGGACATCTTGAGTAATGTATGGATCATCTCTGACCCGTTGTGAATTGTTGATATTGTTTTATCTGCATATAACTATCCTGCAAGGAGAATGTTAGTTTATGCAATATGTATGCATGCATAGTGTGATGCACCTAAGTAAATGTATTATGTATCTATGGATATGTATGTTATGGTATGATATAAATGATGTATGTATGATATGATGCTGCCGGAAGAATCTGGATGTCTTCGTATAACAACTGCTGGCCAGGGAAAATAAATCCCGATTCGTTGCTGAAGAATATGGAGAACTCGTTCCCATCTTGTTTGATAATATATTATACATAACCTTCCGTATGCTGGGGATAGTAAGGTATAGCTAACCTCCCGTCTTCGCTTGATAGTAGGGCAGATATAACCTCCCGTCTTCGTCCGTCGTACCCTTATTGGAAAGTAAATTCCCGTATATCCGTATGAGGATAAAAGAGATGGATATAAATTCCAGGGGAGATGGGACTTTATGAAGATGGATTTGTCCTACTGAGGGTTTGTAGCTGTTTTGTAGAGATGAACCGGCGAAACTTCGTTGAAATCCTTCCCTCGTTCGTCCTTAGTAAATACTATTACTGCATTTTCATGCATTTCTGGTAAACATCAATCATATTAAGCATACATGCATTTCTTGTAAACATCAATCATATTCAAAAGCATACATACATTCAAACACAACCAATGGACGTTTCGCTTATGTAAATAGGGTAAAAGTAAATCTGGATTCAAAAGATGGAATTTATTTATATCAACAAGTGACCCATACGCGGGTAAGTTTGTACAAGGAGACATAAACCCTAGTAAGAGGATTTTGTCATGAAGTTTTACAAAACAAAGAAAATCAGCTATGTGGGAAATAATCCTATTGAGTTTCAATTCCACTATTGCCATTATCTTCAAGTATCTCATCTTCTGCTGTTGAGACGGAAACGATTGGATTGAGCTTTATCTGTTCGAGCTTGAGTAAGTAATACAACTGGTTGCAGTTTCATGGGTGATCCAAACGAGACATAGTCATACGCTTTAATCCCTAACTTTTTCCTGGATTGCCCTTTCAGGTTTTCAATCCACCGGGATACCCTTTTTTGCCCAAGCCGCCTTTTCAGGTTTTCGACTTGCCGGGTGTACATCTTTTTATATATATCCTTAATTTTTGCCCAAACCCTTTTGGTTTGCCGGGATGCCCTTATTTTTGCCTAGGCCTGTCAACCTAGCGGGTCTCTTTTTATGCGTAGTATTTTTTAACTATGTCTGCGTTTACAGGCTGTGGAAAGTCTTCACCATCCATAGTAGTGAGTATCATGGCACCTCCTGAGAACACTGTCTTGACTATAAATGGTCCTTCATATGTTGGAGTCCACTTGCCCCTAGGATCACCCTGTGGTAATATGATGCGCTTGATTACCAAGTCACCAGCCTGATATACCTTTGGCTTAACCTTCTTGTTAAAAGCTTTGATCATTCGTTTCTGGTACATCTGGCCATGACAAACTGCTGCTAACCTCTTCTCATCAATTAAATTTATCTGGTCAAGTCGAGTCTGAATCCACTCATCTTCATCCAAGCCTGCATCCTTCATAATTCTCAAGGAGGGAATCTGAACTTCAATGGGCAGAACTGCTTCCATACCATAGACTAAGGAGAATGGGGTTGCCCCTGTTGAAGTTCGTACTGTGGTACGATAACCATGAAGAGCAAATGGTAACATCTCATGCCAATCCTTGTAAGTAACAGTCATCTTCTGTACAATCTTCTTAATGTTCTTATTGGCAGCTTCAACTGCCCCATTCATCTTTGGACGATATGGAGAAGAATTGTGATGCTTAATCTTGAACTGCGTGCAGAGATCAGTAATCATAGTGTTGTTCAGATTAGAGCCATTGTCAGTGATAATCCTTTCAGGGATGCCATACCTACATATGAGATTATTCTTAATGAATCGAGCCACAACATTCTTGGTAACAGATGCAAATGAAGCTGCCTCCACCCACTTCGTGAAGTAATCAATAGCAACCAGGATGAAACGATGTCCATTAGAAGCAGTAGGCTTGATCTCACCAATCATATCAATGCCCCACATGGCAAAGGGCCAAGGAGCAGTCAACACATTCAATGGTGATGGAGGTACATGGACCTTGTCAGCATAGATTTGACATTTGTGACAAGTTCTGGAGTGTTGATAACAATCAGCTTCCATGGTAGACCAATAGTAACCTGCTCTCAATATCTTCTTTGCCATAGTATGACCACTAGAATGAGTGCCAAAGATCCCATCATGCATATCTTCCATAATCTCAGTTGCTTCCTTCTTATCCATACAACGAAGCAAAGTTGAATCATGATTGCGTTTGTACAAAATGCCATTGCTCAAAAAGAACTTAGCAGAGAATCTTCTCAGAAATTTCCTATCTTTGACAGATGCCCCTTCAGGGAACTCCTGAGCTTCAAGATATCTTTTCACTTCATAGAACCAAGGCTTCTCCTCTGCCCCTTCTGTATCAATCTCATTGCAATATGCAGGCTTTTCAAATCTATCAATAGTAATCTTGGGAGCTTCATCATCCCAACTGATCTCAAACATGGATGCCATGGTGGCCAAAGCATCTGCCAACTGATTCTCTCTTCGTGGAATGTATCCAAAGGTAATCTCTTTGAAATGTGGGATCAAAGACAACACATGCTCTCTGTAAGGAATGAGGTTATCATGCTTGGTATCCCAATCTCCTTTAATCTGACTTACTACCAGGGCTGAATCTCCATATACATCAAGGAACTGAATCTTCATATCAATAGCAGCTTTAATACCCAGGATACATGCCTCATACTCAGCCATGTTATTGGTACAATAGAAACAAAGTCTGGCAGTAATCGGGGTATGACAACCTTCAGGGGAACTAATCACAACACCAACACCATTACCAAGTGCATTGGAAACACCATCAAAAACCATAGTCCATCGGGATCCTTGTTCAGGTCCGTCATATTGTCCGGGTTCTTTGGTAATAATCATAATGTCTTCATCAGGGAACTCAAAACTCATTGACTGGTAATCATCCACTGCTTGATGAGCCAAATGATCAGCAACAACACTTCCCTTAATGGCCTTCTGAGTAGTATACTGTATGTCATATTCTGTCAAGATCATTTGCCATCTTGCAATTCTTCCGGAGAGAGCAGGTTTCTCAAATATGTACTTGATTGGATCCATCTTTGAAATCAACAAGGTAGTATGGGTCAACATATACTGTCTTAGTCGGCGAGCAGCCCATGCCAAAGCGCAACAAGTTTTCTCGAGCAGTGAGTATCTTGTTTCACAGTCGGTAAACTTTTTGCTAAGGTAGTATATTGCCTGCTCTTTTCGACCAGACTCGTCATGTTGCCCCAACACACACCCCATTGAGTTGTCTAACACTGTTAAGTACATAATCAAGGGTCTTCCATCAACTGGTGGCATCAAAATTGGAGGTTCTAGCAAATATCTCTTGATTTCATCAAAGGCAGTCTGGCACTCATCATTCCATTCCATCACCTGATCTTTCTTCAACAACTTGAAGATTGGCTCACAGATGGCAGTTAACTGGGAAATAAATCTTGCAATGTAATTCAATCGTCCCAAGAAACCTCTAACCTCCTTCTCAGTACGGGGAGCTGGCATCTCTCGTATAGCTTTCACTTTTGCAGGATCCACTTCGATACCTTTTCCACTGACTATAAAACACAGGAGCTTACCGGATCTAACTCCAAAAGTACACTTATTTGGGTTCAATCTCAACTTGTATTTCTTCAACCTCTCGAACAATTTATGCAAATGATCAAGATGTTGCTCTTCATTCTGGGATCTGGCTATCATATCATCCACATATACCTCTATCTCATGATGAATCATATCGTGAAACAAAGCCACCATAGCACGCTGATATGTTGCCCCTGCATTCTTCAAACCAAATGGCATCACTTTATAGCAAAAGGTGCCCCACTGTGTAACAAAGGTTGTCTTCTCCATATCTTCAGGTGCCATCTTGATTTGATTGTAACCAGAGAAACCATCCATAAAAGAGAATACCTTATGCTGAGCAGTGTTGTCTACCAGGATATCAATATGAGGAAGTGGAAAGTCATCTTTGGGGCTAGCCTTGTTCAAATCTCTGTAGTCTACACACATACGTACCTTACCATCTTTCTTGGGAACTGGTACCACATTTGCAACCCACTGAGGATAAGAAGTCACTGCTAAGAACCCTGCATTGAACTGTTTCATTACCTCTACTTTGATCTTTTCTGACATTTTAGGACGCATACGACGAACCTTCTGCTTCTTTGGACGACAATCTTCTTTCACTGGTAAACGGTGAACCACAATGTCTGTATCCAACCCTGGCATATCTTCATAAGACCAAGCAAAGATCTCCACATAATCATGTAACATCTGAATCAACCTGCTCTTGACACTATCCTCTAAATCAGCCCCTATCTTGACCTCTTTTCTGTTTTCTTCAGTTCCTAGATTCACAACTTCGACTGGCTCTTCATGTGGCTGTATAGCTTTCTCTTCTTGTTGTAACAACCTAGCAAGCTCTACAGGTATTTCACAATCGTCCTCCTTTCCATCTTCAGTTTGATAGATCGGATTCTCGAAATTATAATTGGCAATAGTAGAACTGTTATCAACAGGATCCAGAGTGGATGAGGATCTGCATTTTAGTGATGTGGGTGTGTGTAAGAACACATAGCTGATAAAGCAAAAGTAAAAGAAAAAGAAAGACAAGGAACACAATATTTACTAAAACGAAATGTCCACTGATTTTATTGAATGAAGTATGCAAATGAAATGACAGCCCGTAACAAGCATACCATTATGCCCCGGGTAAGGCACAAGGCTTGAGAGTTTTAATTGTTCAGAAATTACAAACTTAAAAAAGCAACAACACAGTAATAGTATTTACTCCTGACTAAAGGAGATAGGGATAACATCTTCAGCTTTCCAATTATTGAGTCCAGCACCCACAGTAGGAAAAATCCAAGCATCCAAGTTGTAGTCTTCATCATAGTCTCCCACAGCATTGATCTGATCTTTCATAACCCCTTGATTGGTGATACGAACAGCACGAGCACGACGAACAGCCTTCTGGGACTCTGCAGTGAAACCCAAATCAAACTTGTCAGACTTGTATGGAATATCAGGAAGCTGACCCCAAATAGTACAACCACCTTCATCCACCACAGCTCTAGCATCATTGAGGGAGGCCATTGCCATTGTTGGAGGTTTTCTGGTGACCACAGGAACCTTCTTCGCAACAGGAGGAGCTACATAATCATTAACAACCCAGGGAACCACTTCAAATGTCTGACACGGAGTTTCAATGTATTCACCTTCCATTTCCAGATACTTGAAAGTGTTTACATGGCTGACAAAGTATTCTTCTTCTCCATAGACAGTAACAACCTTTCCATTCACCGGATATCTCAACTTTTGGTGTAATGTAGAGGTTACAGCACCTGCCCCATGGATCCAGGGACGACCAAGCAGACAAGAGTATGAAGGACGAATATCCATCACATAAAATGTAGCAGTAAAAACTTGGGAGCCAACTTTGATTGGAAGATCAATTTCCCCATGTACTACTCTTCTAGAACCATCAAAAGCCTTCACCACAATATTACTGGGCTTCAGCACAGCATCTTCAGGGCTCAGCTTATTCAGGACTTCCTTGGGCAACACATTCAGAGAGGAACCATTGTCTATCAGCACATGTGACAGGGTAGTGCCCCTGCATTCAATTGAAATATGCAAGGCCCTGTTATGATCCCTCTTGGCAGGGGTCAAATCAGCATCAGAAAATCCTAACCCATTATCATAGGTCAGGTGGGCAACACAATTCTCAAACTGGTCAACAGAAATAGCATTGGGTACATGTGCAGTCTTCAGAAACTTGATCAAAGACTTGGCATGAGCCTCAGAACACAGCAACAAGGACAACATAGAAATCTTTGAGGGAGTGTGCCCCAATTGATCAACAATGTCATAATCACTCTTGCGAATGATTTTCAATACTTCTTCCATCTGCTTAGAGAGATCATCAGCAGCTGGCACATCAGTAGATACAGGCTCAATAACAGGACCTTTGCCCCGAGCATCAGTGGTGGAGGTAGCAGCAGGAGTAACTGCATTCTTAGAAGTAACTGGAGGTGAGAAGACTCTTCCACTACGTGTGATCTTGCTAGATCCAGCAATATTATCAATATCAACAGGCACATCAGCTAATGGTTCTTGCTTAACACCATGGATGTAAACATCAGACCCATAGTGCCAAGGCACAGCTTTATCAGATATATAAGGAACAGGACCAGGAGTAGTAATGATCAGAGGAGCCACTCTGGCTTCAGCAACAACTTTCACAGGGCCTTCAGCAGTGATCTTGATTGGACCCTGATGAGTGATTTTAATAGGTCTCTTTGAAGTGATTCTTACCGGTACTTTGTCAACCATATCAACCTCTTCAATCTTCTTACCTTGAGTCAGATGATCCACCATACTTTCTACAGACGACGGGGTCCTCTCAAACACTATAGTATACTTATCCATGAGACGTTGAATTCCATCTCTCAATATGAAGCAACTATCTGGCTTATAAGTACAGTACAAACAATCTTCACGACAACCTGGAAAGATCCCAGCTTGTACTAACTTCTTTTTGATAACAGACAATGGTGTGGTTAACTCCATAACTGAATAGACATGTAGATCTTCATCAATGGCATTGACAGTCTTCTCGTGATTTGGCATTGGAGCAGTAATCACATTTGGAGTACCTGGTGGGTCAAACTCAATCTCTCCAGCCTCAATCATATCTTGAATTTTGTTCTTCAAGACCCAGCAGTTATTAGTATCATGACCCTGACAGTTTGAATGATATGCACATCGTGCATTGGGATTGTACCTGGGTGAGGTAACATTAGGATTCTGAGGAGCCTCCTTCAAAGTAATGAGTTCAGCTTTCAACAAATGTTGCAGTGCCTGAGCCAATGACATGTTGATCTTTGTGAACTGCCTTCTAGCCCTCTGTTGGTTGCCCTGTGGCTGCTCTGTTGTTGCAGGAGTTGGATTTGAAATATGAACTGCACTAACAGACTGATGCCTTCTGTTACGATCAGGCTGACCATAAACAACATTGGATTCTTTCTTCCCAGTGGGAGGCTTCTTTGCAGCACCTAATGAGGAAGTACCCACTTGGATCTTACCATTCTTTATACCATTCTCTACTCGCTCTCCTGTCATGATCAACTCAGTGAAGCCAGATGATGAGCTTCCAATGAGATGACTGTAAAACGGGCCATTCAGCGTACACATGAACATATCAACCAATTCCCTGTCAGTCAAAGGGGGTTGAACTCTTCCAGCTAAGTCTCTCCACTTCTGAGCATATTCCTTAAAACTTTCTTTGGCACCCATAGACATGCTTTGCAGCTGCATGCGAGTGGGAGCTAAGTCAGCATTATATTGATACTGCTTATAGAAAGCTTCAGCAAGATCATTCCAGTCTCTGATGTTGACACTCTCCAATTGATAATACCACTCCAACTGAGCTCCAGATAAGCTCTCTTGGAAAAAGTGAATCCACAATTTCTTGTCAGCAGTGTGAGGTTGAATCCTTCTGACATAAGACCTCAAATGCAGCTTGGGACAAGAGACCCCATCGTAAACAACAAAGGTAGGAACCTTGAAACCAATGGGTATAACAACCCCAGATATCAAACTCAAATCCTCAAAATCCAGCCCAGATGATTTCTGCAACTCCATAGCATCCATTCTATCCACCAGCATCTTGAATTTGTCTTCATTAGGCTCATGGTAATAATTGGCCTCAGAATCAGAGTCCCCCATTGTGTGGTGGAGACTGCCTACCTCTTTCTCAGATTCTTCAGATTCATAGTCATCAACCTGTTCTTTGGTCTTGACAGGACCCTTGAACCTTCTTCCCATGTTGAGCAGGCCACCTGACTTTCTAGTCTTCTTAGTCTTCTTGGCCAGCAATGTCTTCAATTCATCCTGCCCCTTGGATAGGTTCAGGATCAGCTCTTGGAACTGTGCATTTTGTGCCTGGAGATCCTTAACTGATTGTTCAAGAGCCATTGCTGAAATAAACAGCGAGAAGATAAGAACCCTGTGCACAATTATAAACCTATGATGCAATGAAATGATATGGGAATGCATATGCAATGTTTTCAAGGACCGTAGGATTTAAATTTGCCTAGACAAACACGAAAGTAAACTTTTATTAGTAATAATTTTGTTTTGCCTTTTAGGCTTACAAAAAATGAAATGAAATAAATACAAAAGATGGGGTTTTAAGTCTCCCATGGACGTTTCCTCTTTGTATTGAGGTATGAGTTGAGGTTACGCTCCTCGTGAAGTTGCTTAGTTAGTTCCAGGATTTTTTCTTGGCTTGCTTTGTAATAAGCCTCGAAAGTATCCCTTTGCTCTTTCAGTTGGATCCATGATCTCTGCAAGTCTTCCATATCAGTAGGCATGTCTGGGTGAAGGATGGTATAAGCTGTGTCTCCTTCAGCAACAGGTTCCATGGTAACTGGTAGGACGGCAGGATATGGCATCATGAGAGTCTGAGCACGAGATCGTACCCATCTGAGATAAGCCTTCATAGGAATAGTGTACTTAGGCTCTAGTGTTTTGCTGTACACCCTGTTTATTTTTCCCCATGCTCGTATGAATCTCTGACGGTAACCCTGATGATCGTTATCATAATCAAACACAATGCCCTGCATCAACATGTCATGTGGACCATCACTCCGGGCGTAACCAAACTGTCGTAAAGCTAGAGAGGGGTTGTAGGTGATGCCTCCCCTTATGCCTAGAAGTGGCACATTAGGAAACTCCCCACAACGGTCAATGATGGTGACATTCTCCATAGATCTGGAGCACCAATGGATATCTGAGTGAGAAAGTGACATGATCCTCTTGGACCATCTGAACCCTTGCTCATTCTTCATTACTGACCGAGGAAGGTGAGAAATAAACCACCTAGAAAGCAAAGGTATGCAGCACATCAAAGTTCCTCTTGCCCTTGTAGTACGAGTGTGAAGAGAATGCAGGATGTCTCCAAGCAATGTAGGCACTGGATTGTGACTCAGGAAAATGTTGATGGCATGAACGTCTATGAACTGATCTGGATTGGGGAACAATACTAAGCCATATATCAGCAAGGCTAAGATCTCCTCAAAAGCATCATGGCTCATGGCCTTCAAGAACAACTGAGCTTTTTCTATCAACACCTTGGCAAGAATACCCTTGACTCCACTTCTCGTCTCTAGAAAAATGTCAGACTTCTTCAGATGTAGAGCTGTAGCAATAACCTCTAGCTTAAGCTCCTTCTCCAAGCCTGTGAATGGTCTTTGATCAAGAACAGGTATAACCAGAAGTTTAGAGAACTCCTCCATGGTTGGAACCAGCTGGTAGTCAGGGAATGTGAAGCAATGGTGCTTGGGGTCAAAGAACTGAAATAGGACGCTCATCATGTCTTCATTGAATCCTGAAGTGACTAGATCCAATAGGTGACCATGTCTCTTGTTGAACTGGGAATGATCAGATACTTGAGAAACCAACACTTTAAGCTTAGCAGGTATGCCCACAAAGTTGATCCTGATGGTGTTTTTACGAGCAGAAGCCATGACCTGCAACAAAGAACAAAGATAAATCTTTTGGTCCTTGAAATGGTTAGTGAAAATGCTGTGCTTATGATGCATGATGATGTCATGATGTTATGCTCAATCATAAACATGTGGCACACACAAACAAGTCACACCATAGCCCTAGGTTTAAAGGCTTGCATGAGGTTTAAGGTAAGTACCCTCCCCTGAAGTTAGTTGGTTCATCCTGTCCTATGAAGTAACCAGGTTCTAAGGGATCTCAATATCATTGATCCTTCACAAGGGTGGTTGTTCAGTAGGCAACTTACTTGCCAACCAAAACCCTCCAAGTTTAAGATCTCAATGAGCATAGTATCGAGTGTCAACCAACTTCAGTCTGCACCAAAGCCGGTTACCTCACTACTTTCTAAAGGCCAAGATGAGATAACTAGGGTTCTAAAAGTTAGTTAGTGCATTGACAACATATGGCAGCCTCATATTATCCTCAACTTGACTTAAGGAACATAAGCACCAACCAAGAAGTCGCACTAACTATGGCCACCAGATCAACCGTATCGATATACGTCGTACAGTTTCCTTGGTCTATTGCCATTTACCTAAGGTACACTAGATCCGGGTTAGGACCTTTCACACATAAGAGCACCCCAACAAGATAATATAAAGCAAACAAGGCAAACAATTTAAAGTGATCTTAATTTCTAAGGGTACCCCTCTTAAATTTAAGTCCCCAGCAGAGTCTCCAGTTCTGTAACACGGTGGGAGAACTGACTTTAGTTATGTTGCGGATAGCAAGAGTCGCCACCGACTTTTATTTTATCCAAATGAAAGGCATAAAAGAACAGGAAAGACCTTTTAAAAGATTTTTGGGTCCGGGGGGTAGGTTATGTAAAGGGAAGGTGTTAGCACCCTTTACATCCATGGTTATCCATGGGCTCTTAGTTACTTAGCTCACTTTAAATTGTTTTTGAAAAGGTGAAGTGTGTGAATAGAAATTTTCATAAGAGTTTGATAATGATCCATGTACGGATGCGTAAGAAACTTGGGTTTGAAAATTGTTTGAAATTGTGAAATGTTTGAAATTGTTTTGAAGTAGTGAGCAAGTAACTATGAGGAACCTACCCTAAAGCTTAAGTCTTTCTGTTCTTTATCCTTTAAATGGTAAGACTATCCCTATTATTAAGGAATAGGTAGTCATTACCTTGGATGTAAGGGACATATGAGGGACATCTGTTTTGCGAAGGCAACTGTGAGGTGTATTAAGCATTTAGGAGGGACTATCATCATTATTCGAAAAGGGACTTGATCTTTAAAGGCAACCATTAGGGACTTGATGATTTTTCTTTTAAGGGACTTGCTTTATACACCCCACTTGACCTTATGATTAGGCAACATTGAGGGATAGCCTTAGAAAGTGAGATGGCGATTAAAAATCGACTTACGTGTGTGAGTGTTTAATTTAATTTATCTTATAATTAAAATGATCTAAATTTGATTTTAAATATAAATACATGTTTACACTCCCTAAATTACTAACCATAGCATAAAAATTAAATAAATTACATATTTACAAAATTTACACCAAGGAGCAATTACATAATTATAATAAGCAATTAAAAATAAATAGCAAAGATAAATATAGAAGCAAAATATAAATAATAAGCAAAATAAATAAATAAGCAATAAGTAAATATAATAGGGGTTAGTAATAATAATAATTAAAATAAAATCAGGTTAGTGAAATAATAATAATAATAATCATAATTAAAATATAAATATATTAGCAATAATATGGTTAGTAATAATAACAATAAATGAAATAAATAGAATTAGCAATAATATTATAATATGATGAAAATAATAAACACAAAAATTAGATTTTTAATATATAGACATTTATTTAGAAATAAGAACAATTAAATAATTATTGTAACATTTTAATTTATGTACAAATTTTTTTTAAATTATTTTTAAACATAATATAATTATAAAATATTTCTAAACACATATTAACAATTATTTATATATAACAAATTAAAAAAAAAATTTACATATTATATGGAGAAAACAAGTTATAATTATGTTTAAAGATTATATTTACAAAAATTAATCATATTTACAAAATTTTATATTAAATATTATATTTACAAAAAATTAATTATATTAAGTAAATATGTATATAATAATTATATTAAAAATTAGCAAATAAAAATTAGGTTTTTAATGATTATTTAGAAAAGATAAACTAGGGTTTCTAAAATTAGAGTTTTGTTAGAAAATATTTAAGAGTTTATAATATATAAAATTATTTTAATTAATATACATATATATCATAATTATATAATAAAAGAAATAATTTTTTGAATTAAGAAAATAAGATTTTAGAATATTAGAAACTATTAAACATGTATTTGTACAATTATTTAATCATATATGTATTTCTAAATCAATTTATCAAAATAAAATAAAAATATAACCAAAACATACCTGGCTGGGATTTGAACCCAGGTCACCAGGTTCACCAGCAGCAAGACATACCACCAGGCCAGCCCACACGCAGGCAGCAAGAAGGGGAGTTTAATTAGTTTTGTTCTTTGTCTGGAAAAATCAGGGAAAATAATGAGAAACAAAAAGGCCTGGGGGAGGATTGAACCCAGGACCTCTTTGAACACAAACGCGCGCATGACCATTCCAGCTGGGAGAGCTAATCTGTTAACAAACTAACAACAAATGATAATATAATATATCCAATGTAATAATGAGAAAAGCTCAAAAATATTTGTCACAGCCAGGACTCGAACACAAGCCTTATGACTACACACAAACGCCTCTTTCCACTGGGACACATGCACCTGTGTGATAAATGACCAGAGTTATAACATAATATTTTTAATCAGAATTTTAAATATGAAACTCGCGCCAGAACGCCTTCTTCTTCAACCTCATGTCCTGCAAAATTACTTGTGAATTTTGCTTCCCTTTTTCCTGCGAATTCTAAACTGCAGCAATACCTACGAAAATCAATGACCAACAAAACCATACAATTTCACAAAATTGAACTCAACAATATGATCCAGACATTCATGCGGTTCATTCTATGATTTTAGAATCCATTTATATTCCTTAAATCAGAAATCCCTAAACCTAGGTCCAAACCCTAACAATGGCGTTTCACGGATTAGCCATGGTTTCTTTGATTTTCTTGCCCAGAAACGTTCTACATCACATGATAAACAAGATTAGCCAAACAAAATTCATTGAAACGCAATAAATTAATGAAATCGAAAAAATTATTTTCAAGAACAAGGTGGATTCGGGTTGAGCATTATGACATGTTTTCGATGCATATGGGTGATGGTTTATGATCAGAGAAGTCCAAGGAATCTTGCTATGTGCTTGTTTTACCTTCAAATGCCTTAAATCCAAGAATCCGAATGTGACTTGTGGAGAGGTTTTTGAACAATGGTGAACTTACTCTTGAGCTGTGGAATCCGTGTCCTTGTGATTGCAATGAGTTATGTACTTATAGGTGATTGAATTTAGGTCATAAAATTGAATGGTTGTGTGGAAATTTTGATATGAAAAGATTCAAATTGATCATGCTTTGAAAATCCAATATTCTTGTGTAATGGCTTACTATTTTTGGACCAATCTTGTGATTTCATTCCTTTTCAATTCCAATCAACATTTAAAACATTCTAGAAACTCAATCTCCATCAAATATTACATTTTCATATTTTATTTTTATTTAAAATGATTTTTAATGAATTAAATCAAAATAAATAAAAATAAAATAATAAAAATTCTGATTTTTAATGGTTTGGGTCGTGCATGAAGTCAATGTATGGATTGGGTCATCATTTGGCAAGCCCATTTGGAAGAAATTGGTTTTAGGCCTCCTTTTTCATCATAAACCAACTCAAAATTTCCCAACTTTGCAAGGGCACATATCCGTCAATTTTAATGCTATGAGGGTGTTCTTGGACATTTTGGAAAGCTTGAAGAGTCCTCTAAACAACCCCACTGGTTTCATGTCCATATCTTTTACCAATCTCAAGTTATGCCCTTTTGAAGTTGTTGACTTTTTGTTGACTTTCAAAAGGACCTATAATGTCTTAGCTCATACCTTCCAAATGAAGCATTTTTGGGATTGGCTTGTGAGACACAAAGTTGTAGAGAATTAAATTTCCTTCAAAATGAGCTTTGGATGGAGACTTGGTGATGAAGTATGTGAAAGTTATGGCTGGTCAAAGTTCAGTTGACTTTTACTAAGGAAACCCTAATTTAGAAACTCCTGATTCTTGATGATCTGGAATCTCCCTGATGAATCATGATCAACCCTTGATCAAATGATGAATTTTACTTCATATACTTGATGTTGGCAAAAAATCATGAAGTTTGACTTTGGTTTGACCACAGTTGACCTCAGTTTGACTTTTTAACTGCATTGACTGATTTTGACTTATCTGATCATCTGACTGAGCAAACTTTTGAGAAAAGTCTTGAAACTTGTCATGGGGGTTCTTAAACACATATAAGTTGTTATGAAGCTCACTTGAAGTCTTGGAAGTTCATTTAGCCTGATTAAAGTCAAAACCCTAGTTTTGGATGCACTGCTTAGGAGGTGCATTGTCTGAGGGAATTGTCAACTCTTCTGACCAATTGTGAACTTTGTGAACCTTGTGAACCTTCATGCAGTGACTTGTAGACTTCATGAATCTCATGAAAGATCATGTAAACATTGTGAATCTTGTGAACCTTGTGAACCTTCAAGAAGTGACTTGTAGACTTCATGAACCTCATGAAAGGACTTGAAAGCATTGTGGAACTTGTGAAACTTGTGAACCTTCATAAAGTGACTTGTAGACTTCATGAACCTCATGAAAGGTCTTGTAAGTGTTGAGAGACTTGTGAACCTTGTGAACCTTCATAAAGTAGCTTGTAGACTTCATGAACCTCAGGGAAGGTCTTGAAAGTGTTGAGAAACTTGTGAACCTTGTGAACCTTCTTAGAACACAAAGTCTTGTATTGTGAGGGCAAATTTTGGGGTGCAACACATGCACGTGGCCTTTAGAGACGACGCACAGAGAGAGCGTTACTATGTCCACATGAGACGCCCTATGGCTCCTACCAGGTACCCTGACCATGACTGCATGGATGCCTTGGGGATAGAGCCAAGCGTCAGATTCTTATGCCATCAACTCCAGTAGGACCAGTTTGACGACAGGAACAACACTTATAGGAACTTGACTCTTGAGTTCCTCAGCTCGTTTCATCATGACCCTTGGGCTGGACCCGATGGACTCGCTGTTTTCAGGTTGTTCGGGATTGACTACTCCTTCTCTCACAAAGAGTTTGGTGATTTACTAGGTTTCCAGACTACTCCTGATGCTATTCCAGAGACACCGATGGGGTATTTTATGAGCAGAGAAGTGGAAAAGTTTTGGTCTAAAATATCAGGTGGAGGAAGCCAAGATCCTTCCACCCAGTTTTCTCAGGTAATCCACAACCCTGCGTTAAGGTACTTCCAGATGATTCTAGCGCATTCTTTCCTAGGTTTTCCAGATACAGAGACCCTGCTAAGTGAAGAGGAGATTTTCCTACTGTTTTGTGCGACTCAGTCTCGCTCAGTTGCTTGTGGCAACTTTCTGTTGAAGGGCCTTGCTAGTGTTGCCAGATCATCCGTAGGCATCATACATGTCGGTGGGATTGTTACACAGATAGCTACTGCATTGGGTTTGTCTCGCAAATTATTGCACCTCAGGACCTTCTACTGCTACACCACCCTGGATGTTGATTTTTGTCTTGACAGAGGACTGGTGAGGAGGGCTTCTTTTGAGCCCAACATGTTTAGATTACTGATCGACGGCGAAGCGATACATTACTTTACATTACCAGATCCGCTGATGACCAGTGTCCATGATCCTGCTAATTGGAGTTATGCTCTAGAGGGTTATGGAGAGACTGTCGAAGAGCCGAAATCACCTCCCGCCGCCGAGTACACTCCTACACCTCTTACTCCCCGAATCACTGTTATATCTAACAATATGTCTCTGCAGCCGCCTGACCTACAAACACAGATTTATGAGCTCCGTAAGGAGACTGCCCTGCTCAAGCAGGAAGTGGCGGACTTGGAATTACAGATTCAGGTTTCTGATCTCACTCATGCCTCAGAGGCCGATGCTCTATATCAGGAGATTGAAGAGCTTCGGAGGGAGATAGCTGAGATTCGTGGATCAAGCCAGGAGGAGAAGCCTACCACATGATTCATTCTACACTGACGATGCTACCCTAGTATTTAATTTCCTTTTATATGCTTTATTTTATTTATCGCATCTCCAGACATATCTTACATTATTGCATCTATTTATATTTTCTTGTACTTTGAATTCATCTTATATATACATATTATGCACTAATGTCGATTTTTCTCTTTTCTTTTTGATTTTTAATTATTTTTGTCGTGCAAAGAAAAAAAATATAAGACAAAAATATTTTCATTTTTTGTCTTCACAAAAAAAAAATATGCAAGCCTCATGCCTTGAAAAGAAGAAGAAAACGCTATCCAGACCCCCCCCCCCCCCCGAAGACCGGAGGTGCAAAGAAGGCCCAAAGGAGGATTTAAAAAAATCCAAGGCCCAGGAAATAGCCTTGTGGCGGGCACCACAAGCCCATGGCGGGCGCCATGGCGTTCTCCCCTATTTCGGGGCTGAACTCCCATTTTCACCATTTTCATATCTTCCTTCTCCAAAAACCCATTTTTGCAACTTTCAAAAACCTCCTTGAACCCCATTAAAGCTCCCCCATTTCCAAAATACCCACCATCCATAAAACCTATCCAAAATCCATTTTCATTTTCATCCACCACAAACCATAAAAATCAAAACTTTATCATTTCTCTCAAAAACCATTTTCCTACCATTTTCACTTCTAAGGAGCAATCAACAAATGGAGTTCAATGGATTTCTTCTTCGTGATGGAAGACCGGGTGATAGGCAACGGAAAATTATTCAGAGGCTTCAGAGTCGAGAAATTCTCTCGACTAGGTACGTCGACGATAACTGTCTGTATGTTTTGGGTATTTATCATAGTGTTTTTAATTTATTAGATTTTTTAGGCTTGCATAATATTTTCGTTAATCAGGAACCTACCTATGAGAGACTGACAATTGAGTTTTTGAGTTCTTTGATATACATTGTCAGTCCTAACACTGCTAGCACTGTCGGTACTGTTATTTTTAGACTGTTTGGAATTGAATATGAATTCAGTACCAACGAGCTAGCAGGCTTGTTAGGAATCCCTCATAGGGAAGGTGCGATTTGTGAGGCACCTTTGGATGCAGAATGGTCGGCCGAGGTATTTTCCTTCTGGCAAAGGCTTTCAAGTACTTCAATTAATTATTTTGAAGGGATACTTGCGTCGACCATTCACAACCCGGCCATAAGAGTTTTCAGACATCTTTTGGCATGTACTATTTTTGGCCGGGAGAGTCCAAACAAGGTGAATGCTAGAGAACTCCTATTTTTGCAAGGATGCCTCACTAGAACCCATATCAATCCGGTCCCGTTTATGCTTGCACACATGGCTTTACTTACTAATAAAACAGGACCGATTGTTTTTGGAGGGCTTGTTACGTCTATTGCTTGGGCTCTTGGCCTGAACGATGAGATAGCTACACTTGAACCACTACCTCCTCGCACAATTAATTTAAAATTTCTGAAAGACATGAAATTGTGCCGAACGAGGAGAGAAGGTGGTTATGAGTTGATGGTTCATGGGGTAGCTATCCCATCTGTTGCTTTACCATGCAGTAGACGTACTGATGTACGTATTGAAAGGAACTGGACCTATGATCTGAATGCTCCACCTGTTTTGGGTCCACTTCCTCCTAATATTCCTGATGGGGAGGCACATGACACTGATGAAGAGTATGATCGGAGAAAGCAGTATCCCATACCTCACATGTCCCCCCATCGTCCTTCACAGTCACACACCGCACCATCTTCCTCTAACCTTGTTGCAGGTGCTGCTCCTGGATTCTATGTCACCGAGGAGATGTGGCGTGATATGACATCTAGAGAGGAAAGGCGAGACGGCCTTCTCTCTACTATTTCACAACAACTGACGGACAACATGAGCTTCATGCAACAATCGCGATTGGTTTCGGATCGTGCTTATATCAACGTTTGCCGTACCTTGAACGATATCTCATTAGAGCAGAACCGTCAGAGAGAGTTCAACAGCCGGCACTACCAGCTTGTAGAGGCTACTCAGGGTTCCATCTTAGGTAACCTTCGAGAGGTCCGGAGTGCTCAGGCTGCCTTATCAGCACGACTCGACCGGAGGGACCAGCATCGTAGTAGATCTCGTCGTTCCAGACCATCACAGCAGGACGGCGAGGGCACCAGTGCTCCTCCTCAGTAGTCTTTTTCAGGTTACCCCCCTTATCTTATTTCGAAACATTGGGGACAATGTTCGATTTAAGTGTGGGAGGGGATTTTATTGCTTTCTGTCATTTCCCTTTTTAGTTAATTATTTCCTTTCAGTTATTTCCCTTTTTAAGTTATTTAGTTTAATTTTCTTAGATAATGCATCAGTCTGACGAGTCACCATTATAGTGTATTTTTAGTTCATCTTCATTTTTTTCCCATTTCCTTAGCCTTACCAGAAAAATTTTAAAAAGAAAATAATGTTGTTTCACATGTTTTTGGGCTTTGAGACAGGTTTAGATTAGGATGTGGTGACTTAGGTCAACTTTTTGAAACATCAGCACCATTTTAGCACCATAGAACTCTTGAATATAGGAATCACTCCTAAACCCCACCACCTTGGCCTTTATTATCATTTAAAAAATTGTCCTAAGTAGTTTATTTTAGCAGTCAGCTCCGGCCTAAGCATGCTCTACGTAGGGGGCCGATGAACATAAGTGAATGATCCAGTGCTAATAAAAAGAAGAAAAAAAGGCAAACTCTGGTATAGGTGACCCTCACAAAGTCATTTAAACTGAAAAAAGAGAAGAAGAAAATTTTGCCACAAAAAAAAAAAAGAAGAAAAAAAATTGCAAGTCACCTATTGTTAGTTGGTTCAGATGTATCTGGCACTGAACTTGGTAGGGCGGATTACGATCCGATCCCCCGCAGCTACATTTAGGCGAAATAAAAACAGGTTTACACATATTTATGTGCCAGAAACCTTATGTTATGGATCAGAATCACTAACCGGTCACTCTACTATGAAGCATGTACGGATAACAGGCTTAATGTGATTGCGCCTGAATGAAAAGGACACAAAAAGATGAGAAGATAGGCCTAGGTATTGTGGGATGTTATGGAGTGGTTAATATAGGATTGAAGTTTGTGTTTGTGTTACTATGGTACCCTTGGTTCACTTAGTTAGTACCTGTCACTGCATCCTGACTTGAACTTAGAAGCCCTTTAGCCCATAGACACGTGTTGACACCATATTTTCTTGAGCTTTAATGTTTGCTTGAGGACAAGGAAAGGTTTAAGTGTGGGAGAATTTGATCACACTAAATTTCACCGTATTTCTGACTCCGATTTCGCATGCATTCTTAGCTTTTATTGTTATTTTGTTATGTTATTACTTTGTTTTCTTTTGTTTTCAGGTTTTTATTGTAATCGGGGCTTGAATCGAGAAAAGGAGCGAAAAAGGAGTGGAAACGGATGAAAACCTAGAAATTCAGCGTTTTGCACTTACGACACCCACCGTGGCGGACGCCATGGGGTTAGCCATGACGTGGCCACGTCTCAAGACCACTCCACAACTGCCAAGACCCACGATCCCCACTCTTCCATTCCCTATTAGTACTATGGCGGGCGCCATAGGCCTGTGGCGGGCGCCACAAGGCAAAAATGCAGTTCCCTCCACTTTTTAGTGGAGGGGCGTCCTGGTCATTTCCCGCATTTAGTTTTCCTATAAATAGGACTTTAGTTTTTCGTTTTTCTTCATCCAAACTTAGATTTCTTTAGGCATATATCAGTTTCAAAGCAGTTACCATTCCACATCGGGGTGTTTCTGCAATCGAGTGATCGAGTCTGTAATCTGTCTGTGTGATCGAGTTTTGGAGCACTCTGGAGGAAGTTAATCATGCCGCCATTTTAATTCCAGTTCGTATTTTACTTTTCCGCATTACTTTACTTTTATTTATTTCTCGCACTGCTTTACTTTCATTTATTATCCGCACTCGCACTTTACTTTATTTATTTCCCGCACTCGCTTTACTTTCGTTTATTACCCGCACTTGCACTAAATTCCTTTATTTCCCGCACTCGCACTAAATCCATTTACTTTCCGCACTCGCACTAAATTACTTTTATGAAAAATTATAAAAATAACCTTTACTTTATCATGTCTAACTAATTCCATAAAGGTTAGGATGTAAGGATCGTAATTAAACCAGTAATCCGTATAATTGTTCGTGGAAACACTTAAGGGCTATTTTATCTTTCAATTCAATCTAATTGTTTTTAACTATTTCAAAAACAGCCAAAAGCGCTTTGTCTAGTTCATTAGGAGTTTTTAGATTAAAAAGAAAAGAGATTTTAAAACGATTTTCGGACGCGTTAGGAAGTTTAGAGTCTGGTTCGTAAGAACCTCTTTTTGCTAAGAAGTTCAGGATAAAATACTTTTCAACTTAGTTAAGATACTATATTTCTTAAAAATAGGTTTACTACTCTAACACAGTACGCACCTTTTTATCCGTGACAATAGGAGGGGTTGATTAGAGAGTACAACTCGGTTCTGAATACGCGAAAGCGACAGTTCCTGTTAAATTAGTTCTTTTCAAAGGAGAAAACATTGCCCATAAGTAGTTCCATTAACAAGTACTGGATTATCATTGATTACGTGAATTACATTCGAGCCTGTCTTTGTTTATTGTTTAAAATTATTATTTTATTTACCGTTGCACTCTTCTTAAAACCCCTTTATTTAGTTGCCTTAGATACACACCATAACAACAGGTACGATAGATTGACACTTGGTCTCTGTGGATTCGACAATCTTTTATATTACTCTGACGTGTTCGTACACTTGCGAAAAACACGCATCACACAACCGGACAAATCGACCTACTCAGATACCACTAATATAACACCCTTTCTACCCCATCACAAATTAAACAATTTCAAAATCAATTATCAGAGTATAACTCATAAAAAAGGCATCATATTTACTTGAAAAACTTAAACGTCAAACATCACATAGAGTCATGTCCCGTAACACGGGTTCATAAAATCATAAACAACAACATAATTCTTTTCTCAATAAGTATGCAGCGAAAAACATTAATAAGTCGTAATTCCTATTTTATAAAACAAATCTCATAAATCACCTGAAATATCATTTTATCAAATACTTAATTAAAACCTAACATCTTAATCCAATTAAATCATGAACATTCAAGCGAAACCCATCCCAATGTTACTGGACACAAAACAAGACTCCACTTCTAACTAACTCGACGACTCACTATCTCTGAGTTAAGCACGCACCAAGCTAACCTTGATTATCTGCAGGATGGCATAATAGACCATCACCAGAAGACATGCAGGGTGAGTAAATTCACATTCCATAATATAATATAGTAATAAGAATTTATAACAATCAACAACAACAATTCATTTATAACACATTTATACATATCATCATAGTCATCATAGAAACATCCACCATACTCATTTAATACACATCATCAAATACATCTCATCATTACACAAATCAAAATCAATGCAATTCATGCTATGTCATTTAAAATGGAATGTAACCTCTTAAATATGCAAGTGGTACCGAAACATCCTCATGTGATAGACACTGAGCCATCAATCCTCCCCTAAGGGAGTACATCATAAACATCATATCACTTCAATCCAAACAATGGGATTGAATATATCAATGGACCGAAGTCCCCTCATAAATTCAATGCCATGAATGCAAGACGCAATATACATACATCATCCTCAAAACATCATAACATTGCATCCACATTCATTATTAAGGAATCATTCCTCATACTCATTCATAACATCATATACATACGTATGGAACATCATACAACACACTCATCCTACATCATATCTCTACATCATGAAATCATACATCATAACTCGAAGAAAATCAAAGAATTAATCATACACGACTTAACTACTAACTCTACTCATATAGCCTTTTAAAACATATTATAAGACAACTCTACAACATCATAGCATACTAGAACACATCACCTCAAAAAAAAATTCAAAATAAAAGCATTTTTTGAAGTTTCTCAAGACTTTCTAAGCGAGACATCACACTCTCTAAGCGCCCAACTCACTGACTCTTCTCGCTAAGCGAGCTTCGCGATTCTGCAGAATTTTTCAGCGATTTCTAGCTTTCTCCTTCTGTGACAAAATCCCTCCAAAACCCATTATTTAACATCATTACCTCATAAAACCTCATTAACATCAACATCCATCATAATAACATCATCTACATCATGTACATCATTGTATTCATCAAAATCATCATCAAAAACACAAAATCATCAATCAAACCCTATTCCCTAAACTACACCATAAAACCCCTAATTCCATTCTCACATTATAATATCGAAAGGAAAATACTCTCCATACCTTAATTTCCGTAAGCTTTCGATAAAATCTTCGTAAATCTCTTCAACCTTCAAGCCCTAACTTCTCCTCTTCTCCAGAGCTCTTTTCCCAAAAGTGTGATCGTTCCAAATGATCGTACTCTCCAACTTTCCCCTATGTTGTCACTCTTGCCCCTAGGACCTCTTTAGTCTTTCCCCATAAAACCCTCACTTATTCTCCATCAAATGACCACATTGCCTTTATCCTCTAATTCCTTTTATTTTATTCAATTTAATCTCAAATAATAAAATAAACCACTAAACTTAATATTTCTAATATTACTAAAATAATAAGTGATCTTACCTGATCAGAAGGACCTTCCAGTGACTTGGTGTAATGGCCAAAGAATGGGAGGAGAAAGGGGGTGTACCTGCAAGGCACTCCAATGCTTAAGTGAGAAGAGGTACCGTGAAGAATAGGTTAATTTAGAGTGAATCCGAATACCTGACCCTTTAATGAAAAAAGGTATTTATAGTGTGCCCCCAGCGCTGGGCCAAGGTCCCTCTATGGGCCTAGATCAGGTAGGCCCAAGGAGGAACTGCCAAGGAACGCGTGAGAAGCGTGAGGACCTAGCTAAAAGGTCTGGTCCTTGGTCCAACTGCCCCTATCTTTCAGGAGATAATAAAGGGTAGTTGGGTGACGTGGTAAGTGAGCTGGCAGACATGCTCTTTGCCCGTCCCTAGTGTATGCCCGTCGCATAAGCAGTTGGTTTGACCAAAAGGTGCCCCTGCTCGAGTATATGGGCCTCTGCTCGACCTGTTGGGCCGTGACCTTATACATTCTTGAGGCCCAGACCAGAACAATTAACTACCCTCAAAACTTCACAAAACATCAAATAACCTCATAAACATCAAAATTCACAAGAAAACACATCAGTATAATTAAAATCAACTTTGGGGTGTTACACTTAACATGAGCCTCTGATTCCTAAAGAAGGGTTTTCTGGTGCTCTTCCACCTGGTGAGCCTTTTCCTCAACAACATTGAAATTTTTTTTATATTGCTTCTCTGCATCTCTGAGAGCATCCTATAACTTAGTCACCCGAGAAACTAGAATAGAAAGAAAGTTTAGATTGTTGCCTCCTTTATTAAAGAATTAGAAGTTTTAACCTTCTCCTGCAGTGTAACAAGCTTCTCCTGGAGAGTAAAGCACATCAACTTCATAGTTTCGCATTTCCCATTCCAAGTTTTCCTTTCGTTGGTAGGATTACCTTGGGCCAAGACATCTCCCAGACCAACATAGGCAAGAGAGAATATATAAGCATCCTTGAACATATTGTGTGTCAGCTCAGATACAAATTCCATTTTTTTTCTCTGAGATTATAAACAAAGGATAAATCCGACGTTGAAACATTAGTAATAGCCTCATCAAGAGTGAGAGCAATCTGTAAAGCGAAGATGTTCAACATCCTCATAAAGAGGGATACCTCCTTGGAAGCACCACCCTCAGTGACTCAAGTTTATTTTGGAGAATCCTTATCTCTGGGGATCATTGATAGTCATCTCTGACCCTCTTTATTGAAACTAGAGGTGGAGTTGACTCCTCCATAGTTAAAGTGGTTGCAACATTCATGAGTTGATCTACCTCGGGCGTTAGAGTAGAAGTCTTCGTAGCCATAATAAAGGGAGGGACTGGAACATAAGAAGTGGTTGTTGCAGGAACGGGTGCAAATATAGTCTCGATAGTCACCACATCCTAAATATCTTGAGCATTTGAAAGGTTGTATAGTTACTTTAACTTGTTCACCTTTTCCAAAATATCTACAAAACATAATCACACATGTCAAAAAAAGCATGAGGACTCTGCTCTCACCAAATATTGTTTTTTCCTCTCCTCCTAGTTAATTGCACTCAAAATGGCATGAGCATCAATCTGCCTCTTACTCACCTTGGTAGGGGCCACCTCACCAGGGTCGAACCCTTCCTGATAGTTGATCCCCTTAAGACAAGATTGTATTTCTTCCTTCACTACCATCTCATTTGAAGAAAGGGAACTTGGCTTGGTGCAATTAGAGTGAGTGTCTAGGTTAAAGTGGATTTTAGACCAGTACTTCAGATATAAAATATGACAAAAGCGAGGAGAATCGATGGGAAGGTATCAAAAAATGAGATGGGTTGTGGGTGTGAGGGGCTTTCTAGCAAGAATCACCACAAAAACTCGCCCTAGTCCATAGTAAATGGGTTGAACTAAGGACTGACATGGTGGATGATGAAAAATCCTTGATTACAAAAGTTATTCTGAGAAGTGTGTCTTGGGTGGATTAGATCAAAGAATAGCCCAAGAGAATGTTTCTAAGATTTATGCTCGACACACAATTGAAATACCCTAATGAATGCCCAAAACCCGGGATGATGTTATGAATGGGTAATTTTTAAATACTTCAAGGTGACCACTTTGAAGTAAGAGATAGGTAACTGCGTCCCTATTCGTGTGAACAAAAACTCATAGAGCAGAATCTTGCAATCGCCTAATAAGTTGCATATCCTTTTTTTTCGGCCCCACTAGAATAGTCAACGATTTTGAGGGATTGACGACCATAATTTCATTTGCATTTATTGCAGCCTCAGTTCTCAAAATAGATGAATTGTATGTTACTTTTGCATCCACTCAGTCATGCTCCGCTGCAACATGCCAGACTCGAAGATTTAAATGGGCTTGCACATTAGCGTCCCTGGGCTCTCAAGCATCAACATTTAAGAAAAGTTGAATGTAATCATTAATATGTTATCTCCCTTACAAGTTGGTGTGTATCCCCTTCGTGTATAAGACATGATGAGGCATTTGGACATCGACGTGACGGGCCTCTCCGCCAACATTTGATAAAAAGACTTCTAACGAGTCAAATGAAGAAGTATCTTCCTCTAAAGAACTCCCATATAACCTTTTTGAATCAGAGTCATCAGATAGAGATATGATTTTTGGGTCCAAAGGATTATGACCAGGATTAGGAAGATCAAAATCAGGGGACACCCCCATTCTCAAGGTAGACGAAGTTTCACCCTCATAATTGCTCACTATTTTATCTGTAGTATCACTCATCCTAATAAGAAAATAAGAAATGTTGAAGATAAAAGATTGTGTTCATGATGGTACATGGTTATCTAAGATTGATGAAGCATTAGAAAAGGAAGAAAGACAAAGACTTTGAGCAAAACACTAAAGATCACTCCTAGTAATACTCTCAGAGAAGAGGAAATGAAAATGTTTTTTTTTATAAAAGTAATAGTAAGTTGAATACTAAAGGTTATGAAAACTTCCAAATATTTAATTCACCATATAACAACAACAACTGAAGGGTTTATACAAACTAGAGAAAGAAGTCACAAGATCAATGACTAGATTTTCCCTTGCAGATACATGCTAACTCAAGTGTACTGTAAATTGTGTTACGCCCTGGCTAGTCACATCACCGTACGTGTCAGAAAAGAGCTACAAAACATTTTAATGATAATACCACATTTAATGTGATTGTTTCCCACTACTTTTTCATTTTCAATTGATTATATATGTTTCAGTTACATTTCATAGTGGACAATATCCAGGAGGCCGACCAACATTACTAAAGGCTTCCCCAACTCCTATAGTGCTTAACAAAGTTTTGGGGACAACTATTCTGGACCGGCCAAAGACCTAAATGACTAAAATCAAATTCATCACAAATTCACTCTACTTGATCGAGGTATAAAAATGGTTCACATGCAAAGAACAAATATATTCTCTAATATCCTCTTTCACTACAATCATATTAAATTTTGAATTGATTTGAACGTTGAAATCTACTATCAATCCACTACAATTGAATAGAAATGAACTCTCTTTATTGCCCTTGATAGATTTTAATTTTTACACTAAAAAAGGTTAGAACAGTAATCAACTAAATCAACTAATGAAAAACTAAATTAATACACGTGCCATTCATTACATTGCTTACGGTGATTCTCACCGTTTCCTTTTCCTTCAACCTATTAAAATACCCTTTTAAATTGTTTTAAATTGTATATATCAGAAGCAACGTTTATGATTTTTATCAGAAGCAACATTTATGCTTTTTCCAATACAGCAACATTTATGCTTTTTCCAATACACGGACGTTTGGTTTTCTAAACTACTTCCAAGACATTTATCTTTCCAATACCTTTGCATAATATCTCAGATACCCGCCTATTTACATCACCATGGTTAATATAAGACTCATCTTCTCATTGCCTCTTCACATATTCAGTTGTCAATCGCTACTTCAACCGGTTCTGTTACTTTCTTCATTGTAAGGTCTGTGTATACGTCAACTTCATTTTCAATTTTTTATTGCTATTATTTCATGTTATTGCGTTGTATTCGGGTACCGTACTGATCATGTTTTCATCGTCAATTAAAGGGATTTTTTGCTTTTTTTTTGGCTTTTTTGTTTGTTTCATGTTATTTCTATTTCTAGAACTTCATCGTTAATTTTTCGTGAATGCTAACTATGTTCAAATTCTGCTTCAAACTTTGACCTAACTTTATTTGAAATTTGGAAATGTTTTGCTACCAATGATAATCCTTCTCTATTTGAGATTTTAGCTTTAACTATCTTCAAATTTTGGTAGCGTGATTATTGCTCAATTCATACTATATGTTTTTCATGTTCTGCAGCTAAAGAATGTCAAGATCTCCTATATTTATCAGTGACTTGAAACAAGGTATCAAAATATGGAAGATGTCCATTCGTATTGTTGACATCTGGACTGTTATAAAGCGAAACGGCCAACAACATCTTGAGTTGGTTATACAAGATGCAAAGGTCATTCTCACATCCCTTTCGTTTGTAGGATTCATGAATATCCATTAAAACTCCCCTCACTATCATCTTTGTTGTATTATGTAGGGAGAGCAAATACAAGTCATGACATACCATAGAGATTTCAAACAGTGGGTTGACAAACTGAATGAGTATGACACTTATATGTTGTATAACGGTGAACCTGTGGTCAATTCTTTGCAGTATAAGGTTTGTGACAACAAACTGATGTTGTTGTTCAATGGCGGTACAACCGTGTCCAAGATTGATATTCCCGATTTCCCTCCACATCAATACAATTTTAAGGCCATCTCTGATTTTCATGATGGAAAATTTAAGTCTGATTGCTTATATGGTACATTTACGATAACCACACTACTAACACATGTGTTTTTTTTGTTATATTCTTATTAAAATATGGATATTCTCATTAATACTTGGAATTCAGATTTGATTGGAGTTCTACATGAAGTTGTCAAGACTCAAACTCATGGAGCCAACAAAAAAGCTTGTGCCAACATAACTTTGACAGATGAAACCGGATCCATTATTGAAGTAGCTCTATGGGAGAACTATGGAAACATGTTTATGGATTTTGCCAACTCAAATCCATCTCTTACTGAGCCAACCATTATTGTACTAACACATGCAATGTGCAAGCCAAACACGTGTATGATACCTTCAGGTTTCTATATCTTTTGGCTATATTTTCCTCATTTAATCTTATTTTTTACTGTTTCCTTCAATTCTTGCAGTATCTGGAAAACTACAGATTTCTAATGCTTGGAATGGGTCTAAACTTTTCATCAACTTAGACCACTCCCAAGTTCTATCTTTTAAAGGAAGGTAAAACATTATTATCGATTTTATAATACCAAAGCATGCATTCATCTCAGTGTTACATTTGTTTTTTTTATGTTTTACAAAGGTACAACTCCAAACCATGTATCCAATCAATATCACAAACGCTGTCTCAAAACTCAGTTTCACGTCAATCTTCGTAAGACAACTCTTTCACAAACTTGAAGGAAATTCTAACTATTGCAGAAATCAATGAGGCACAAAAGTTGATTTGAACCTTCACTGTTTCCATCTTATTTCAGTAATTGTTGCTCTCTTGATATTCAGTACCCTTTAACCAATATGTGTTGTATTTCATTCTATCTCCTGATAATGCATGAATGTTATGCTATCACAATTGGTAAAACAATGAGATTTAAATGCTCAAAGTTTGGTTGGTATTATGAGGTTTGTCCTATTTGCAAGAAATCAAACAAGTCCCTGGAGAACCATTTGGTTGTGGTTGTGTTCTGAATGGTCTTTTACCCTTGACCAAGTGAGTTTGGCCTAAATGAAACATAGTACTCTAATACTCATTTTAAGAAGCTTCAATCTTAAATGTTCCATAATTATTTTTTTTGTATTTTGTATTGTAGGTACAAAGTTGAAATCGAGGTCGAATATAATAAACATGTTGCAAATGTTGTTTTTTGGGACAAAGATTGCAATAAATTTGTCAAATTGACTGCTCAGGAATTCAGGAATATTATGAAGAAAGTAAGTCAAGTTCAGTTTTTTCACAACTTCATATACCTTTATAATTCTTATCTCCATTATATTGTGTTATTCATTTTTATCTTGACTTATTAGACTGGCGAGGATCATCACTTAATGTATCCTACGCACCTTGACAAGCTTTTGGAACAAGAATTGGCCTTCCGTATTTTGTATAACCCTTTTTTCAAGCAATGCTCCATAGTTAAACTATCTGATGATGATGAGATTATTTCAACCATTAAGGACTACATCCATTCTAATGAGGTATTGCATAATTCATATAATATCTACTCATCTGCTATATTTTCATTCTTTTTCTACTCTTGTAGTATCTGATACCTCTTCATTCTAACTTATTTAGAACTCCTCATCTGCTGTAAATATGAACAACATTAATGCATCTCCATCCCATATTGTAGTGCAAGAAAATGTAAGTGTGTATTTGGTGACAATGTCTTTCATAATTCACGCGTTATTACTTCCTATATTTGTCCACAATTGCTTAAATTGTGTGTTTTTTACATGCTTATTGACTAGACCTTGCTCTTTACAGCAAAGTCAGCCCGCAGACCTTAGCTACTCTGTTCCGGCAACTGCTTCTGCACAACATAATTGGAGTCCTTCTACTAGCTCATCAAATACTCCTTCTAAGAGGAATGCAACAGAAATCAACACGGATGATATATCTGCAGAGGAGGTTTTAACCCCGAAAGAGTCGGCAACAAAAGTCAAGCAGATCAAAACGGAGTGATGAAAATGCTTATGACAGTTTATGAAATACTGCTTTAACTATTTTGTTATTTTGTTGAACTATTTTCTGCCTAAGTTTGTAACAATTTATTCCAATAATACATGCTCTTGGAATTGATGTGTATGTCATCTTTTGGAATTGATAATTACATTAATATAATTTAATTTTATCCATTCTATCTGTATGTATGATTTTTATTATATCCATTTCTTGAAATCATATATGTATATACTGTAGTATGTAAAAGTGTGCTAGAAGAACAAATAAGTATTTTTCTATATTCTTATAGTGGTGTTTGACAATTTGTTGAATGCTTTTAGAAATCTTGCAAGTTTCATGCATTTTGGTAATGACTCATGAAAATTTAGCTAAATATGAATGTGCTCATGATAAATATATTAGTCTGTCATTATGAAACATTAATATCTAAAAGGTAAAGATATTAGTGTGTCATTATGAATCAATAAGTATCATGCACACAATTTTGAAGCATACGATGGCTAAAAGATAAATACATTAGTGTGTCATTATGAAACAACAAGTGCCATGTTGTTCAACATCACATAAAACTATGTATAAATCATATAAATAGTATAGTAATGTTGTCTTAAAAATAACATCTCAAATTTTGATGATAGGCACGCTCTACTTCAACCTTTTTATAGGAAGCAGACTGCAATATTTAAGTGGGAGATATAATATTTTAAAATAATTGAATATTAAAGCATCATATGGTGAATATTAAGGCACACTCTGCTTCAACCTTCATTATCATAGCATTTCCAGCATGGCCTGATGTTTTGTCTTGCATTTAGAAACTTCAATAGCTTATTTAGGTTTAAGAAACAGAGTAATTACAAAGTTCATACAAATGAAAAAAATTATTTATGAATTGTTTTAATTATTCGGATGTTTATCAAAGAAGAAAAAAAACTGACAACTACTGAAAATTGAAATTCAAGATATATGGACTTCAACATCTTGTCACATTCTGTTGTAAGAATAACATCTCATATTTTGACTATAGTTTTTAAACATATTGAAAATTTTGATCATGTGTGTATTCTCAAGTATACTTCATAATCATGTGTGCATTCTTAAGTATACTTCATCATCACATATAACTATGCATAACTAAAGTATATTCCATCTGATCATGTGTGTATTCTCATTCTAACATAGGCAGCAGATAATGGATAAAATATATAAGATATCTAATAAAGGAACATTGTATCACATGCTACCAAAATGCTACTTTATTTCTCTGTAATTTCGATATGTTGTCTAACCAGCTGTTTGTGAGTCATTGTAGTATTCGAGGCCATTAGTACAACAGACTATTTATATAGAACAATACGAAAATCTGTACTACAACCTTTCAATTCAATCTTGGAAACCTGTGCGCAATAAATACACTTGCTAAGCATGGTAATCATTATTTTATGTTATTATAATTTTAATTTTCTATTTTACTATGCCCTTTCGTTGCCTTTCTTGTATTCACCTCTGATTGACAATACTTTTAGCAACAAGGAAGAAACAAAAAGATTAATAAACTACCGCCAATTGTTCAAGATATCTCCTTTTCATATTTACAATACTTCCTAAACTATATACCTGATTATGTATTGGTGTCTTATTTCCTACTTGCATGAGATTTCGTAGAGGAAAATGAATCAAATAATGCAGTAGCTACATATATCGTGAAGGTATTCACCATTTGAGTTAACCATTTTCTGTCTAATTCTACCCATTTTTATATTTCATTGTATCAAACAATTGCTTCATTGTTAATGGTCATGTTTGTTTAAATCATTGCAGATCACATATACTATTGGTCATTTATCATATAGCTGCACTTTAACCACTACAACTTATTTAAAGGTTAGTAAGATTAATGCTTCATTTACAATTTTAGTATAAGTAAAGCCATTATATAAAGGAAATTGTAAACAAAATGCAAATAACAAGGAAACATTGGATCATCAATGAGACAACCTTATGATCAAATGAGCAACTAAGAATGAGTTGTTGTCTATGATTAATCCAAGCAACCGATCGAACCTTCTATGTCTGTACTGAATTATTTTTTGTACATGAACATAGAACTTCATATGATATTACTTCTATGTTGATATTAGAAAAATATACCGGACAACTCTCAATTTCCAAAACTATTTGTAGAGTCTTAACTACAATTGACGATTTGTCTTGATTGCAATTGCAGATTAGTAAGATTCATCCTTTATTAATATATTTATCTTTCTATGACAGCCAAGGTCATTTTTCCAACATGCTACATATCATTTTTATACATAACATAATCTTCACCTTCTTAATGTTGACAGATAGTGACAACATTCTTCAACAATGAATAACACACATAAATTGTACTTAGCCAAGAAAGCTAGAGCACGAAGACTTGTAATCATACGACAATCTCGTGCTAAGCGACAGAAATTGCAACTGCCATATGGTGCTCAGTCAAGTGACAGAAACCCATTATCCGAGTTAACATCATCGCAGATAAACCAACAAACAATACAGAGCATAGTTTCAGAAGGAAAGATAATTACTGCAATGTTAGAGGGCTCAATTCCTTGCCAAAGTATGCATGGATTTAAAACACCAAAAAAGGTGTTCAATGTCAATTCCATTGGGACAAATCTCATGTCCAAATTCTCCAATGCTGACACTTCTCAAGTTAATGAAAATACATATCCTTATATGCGTAGTGGACCTGAACTCGCTACTCCAGATGTTTGTATACAAAATAGTGTTTCAATATTACAAGACTCTTCTTTGGCAAAGACACCAATGTATGTTTTTATCACTCAGTCCTATTGATATTTTATTTCTAAAGAGGATATATTTGATATGATTTTTAAATTCCATTTTCAGTTGATTCATAGAAAATTTGGTTCAATATTGATTTGTATTATTATTTACTTATGTATTTAATTTGGATAAATCATTCTATAGGACCATTGTTGCTGATAAACCACGACGTGGTCGTCCAAGAAAGTCACAGGTTCTTTCAAATGCAACATCTTTTATGTTTTCTGAACATGAATGCACTAAACCAAATCTCGAAATGACGACGGTTGCAATATCTCATACATGTTCTTCTACTCAAAAACAAATGTATGTTTTACTCACTCTAGCCCATTGAACTGCTATTTCTAAACTTGATACAATTAAAATGTTTTTTTAACAATCATATTATTTTGATTATTAAAAAATCATTTCTGTATTGATTAGCATTCAGTTATTTATGGATTTAATTTTGTCAAACTACCGTTCCTTATGCAGGACAACTGTAGATGAAAAACCACGACGTGGTCGTCCAAAAAAATCACTTGGACTTCCAAATTTGGCCATGAACCTCAACAACAACGTACAACCTAATAGAAGCATTTCTTTAAATTCCACAAATGTCTTGGATCGAATTTCATCATCCACACCAGTGTAAGAATCTCAATGATATTTTCTAATGCTTAAACATTTATTTTGTTATTTTATGTCATAAATACAGTTTTCCATTATCATAATCATTATGTTTTTTTTCTTTTATGCTTAATGTGATCCATATCCACTTTTAACATGTGAGATTTTTTTAGAGAATGTTCTGTTCCAACTCATAACAATGAGTTAGGGATTCAATGTCCTCAACCCACACCTTTGGTCCACACCACCAATGTTCAACCATCAAGTTCAATTTTCACTCCAACTATCAACATGGATTTTAATAGTGAAGATGATGATGATTCTGACTATGACCCTTTTGCAAGTAAATCGAAAAATATTCTACCTTTCAACTTTGAAATATATTTCTTTTATTTATTACTCAATAATATAACATATTTCTTATAATATTTGAATGACCTATGTAGCTCATCAATCCGAAGATGATACATGTTCTGAAGATGACGAAGACATTCCACCTTTTTCAATATATGAACCATCTGGACAACATTCTGAAAGTATGATTTATGTTCTCAAAATTATACCTTCTTAAAATAAATCTTGACACTCACTATAATTTTTTTTATATATGTAGAATACTTTGATCTTGGCGACCCTCTAATTGAATGTCGTCATTGCAAAGCTTTGATCTGGTATCAAGAAAGGATGGACAAACATTATCATTCAGCAAATCCAAAGTTTTCTATGTGTTGTGGTAATGGAAAAGTACAACTTCCATTCTTAAAACCACCACCTCCTACTCTATCACGTCTACTTTTTGATCAAGAGTCCATTGAAAGCAGAAAATTCCAACAACAAATCAGAATTTACAACATGATGTTTGCATTTACTTCTCCTGGTGCAAAGTTAGATAACCGATTTAACAACGGTGGTGGTCCTCCAACAATACGAATTCAAGGTCAATCATGTCATCGAATTGGTAGTTTATTGCCACCTGAGGGTCAATCACCGAAATTTGCACAACTTTACATTTACGACACTGAGAATGAAGTCCAAAATCGGATGCAAGGCCTAACGTAATATTTTCTATCTCCCTAATTTTTTTATCTTAATGAAAATATACCTTATGCGGGTACTAATACAGATTCTTTTAATTTTATGTTTAATAACCATAATAATTTCCTCAATATAAATGCTTATTAGTTGTCCACTATATTTTCCATTACTTTGTCATATGTTCTAACCTAGATTCTTTATTTTATATAATTTTATTTCTTCTATTATTTGATTAGGAATACAAAAAACATTGATCCTTCTGTTGTCCAACAATTGTCTGAAATGCTTTATGAATACAATACACATGATAAGAGCTTTCAAATGGCAAAACATCGGTTGAATGATGGAAATGTTCAGAACTTGAAACTGAGACTCATTTCTGATAGGAACACTGATGGAAGAATATATAATCAGCCAACTGTATCAGAAGTTGCAGCATTGATTATTGGGGATGTTGACACAGCTGAGGAAAGGGATATCATTGTCCAAACAAAAGGAGGTAAATTACAAAGAATAGATGAGTTTCATGCAAGCTATTTTTCTTATCAATATCCCTTAATATTTCCATATGGGGAGGATGGGTATAAACCTAATGTAACTCATAGATATTTGGAAGTTTTTAATGACAACAAGAGAAATAGACTTACGATTAGAGAATGGCTTTCATTTAGAATTCAAAACAGAGCACAAGAGGCTAAAACTTTGTTATCCTCTAGAAGATTATTTCAGCAATTCTTGGTTGATGGTTACACTATGCTAGAATCAGAGAGATTGAAATGGCTACGTAACAACCAAGCAAAACTAAGAGTATCAAAGTACAATAATCTTAATGAAGAAGGTGATCAAAGTCAAGCTACAGGTTCAAGCACAGGTAAACGAGTTGTGCTGCCATCATCCTATGTTGGGGGTCGTAGGTTCATGGATCAATTGTACTACGACGGAATGGCAATATGTAGTAACACGGGTTTTCCAGATCTATTCATCACCTTTACTTGTAATCCCAATTGGCCAGAGATACAAAGAGTTCTTGGACCACTTCACTTAAAGCCACAAGATAGGCCAGATATAATAGTCAAAATCTTCAAAATGAAGTTTGATCAATTATTATCTGACTTAACTAAGAAGGGTGTCTTAGGGAAAGTGCTTGCATGTAAGTTTTATTTCTTTCAACTTTCCAATATTAACAACTATCATTTAATACTATTAACTATCCCTTCATCTTTTTTTTTGTAGATATGTACACCATAGAATTTCAAAAGAGGGGATTGCCACATGCACACATCTTGATTTTTTTACATCCTTCTAACAAGTATCCAGGACCTGATGATATAGACAAGATTATTAGTGCTGAAGTGCCGGATCCTTTGAAGGACCCGAGGTTGTACAATTTGGTGAAGAACCATATGGTTCATGGCCCCTGTGGTATGACAAATAAAAACTCACCGTGCATGAAAGATGGGAAGTGTTCAAAATATTATCCCAAACAATTTCAAAATTCCACTTTGGTTGATAAGGATGGCTACCCTATTTACAGAAGAAGAAATAATGGTCACACAATTGAGAAAAATGGAGTCATACTACATAGTGGTCATGTAGTTCCTCATAACCCAAGTTTGTTGTTGAAGTATGAAGCACACATCAACATGGAATGGTGCAATCAAAGTACTTCAATCAAATACTTATTCAAGTACATCAACAAAGGTTCTGATAGAATTTCAGCTGTTATTATGCCTTCAGGTGAGATTTCAAAAAATGGGAAAAACAACATAGATGAAATCAAGCAATATCTTGATTGCAGATATATTTCCCCAAGTGAAGCATGTTGGAGGATATTCTCATATTCAATTCATGGAAGGAAGCCAGCTGTTGAAAGATTATTTTTTCACTTGGAAGGAGAGAATTCAGTTTACTACAAAGATTTTGAGCAAATTGGAAATGTGTTACTCAAACCAAGTGTAACTGAATCTATGTTTACAGCTTGGTTTGAGACAAACAAAAAATATGAGGATGCTAGGTTGTTAACATATGGTCAATTTGTCACGAAATTTGTTTATGTCAAACAAAGCAAAATTTGGAAACCACGAAAAAGAGGGTACACAATTGGTCGCTTAATTTGGGTTCCGCAAAGTACATGAGAGTTATATTATCTTAGGATGATGTTGACTGTTAAGAAAGGGCCACTAAGTTATGACGACATAAAAAAAAGTTGATGGTTTTCAACACAAAACCTTTAGGGAGGCATGTTTTGCAATGGGATTTCTCCAAGATGACCGAGAGTTTATTGAAGCAATCAAGGAGGCACATGTTTGGGGTTCTGGACATTTCTTACGTAAATTTTTTGTTACTATGTTGTTATCTGCATCAATGAACCGACCAGAGCATGTTTGGAAAAGTTCTTGGATGTACTTATGTGACGGTATTCTTTACGATCAACGTCGCATGACAAGAAATCCAGGTAATAAATTTATTACACTTGCTTCTTTCATCCAACTTCATTATTTTGTCTATCGTTATGTTAAACAATTATTAGAGAAACCCTTATTATATTAATGATATATATCAAATAGGATTAGCACTCACAAAAATCCTTACATTAATAATCTATATAAGTTACTATGTTGTTAAGGTTCCTTGGAATGTAAATAAAAAATATTTTAAGAGGAAAGGTTTATGATAAGGATCAACATAATCGTGACAGTATGCAATGCATGTTCCCTACTGTTAATTTTTTTTTTAAACATGGCTATTCTGAGAAGTAGTGGGAAACTTAGTTATTTAGATTTTTATTTATTTAAACACTTGATTATTTTGATTAAAAAAATCACAATTAACTTCTAATTATTATGCTACATTAATAAAGTATTATGTGAATTCAAGAAATAATAACATATATTCTTGTCAGTATATCTTGCAATAGTTACATTAATATGTCATGATATCTTGCAATATCTTACAATAGTTACTTGGTATTGTTTGGTAGTCGTATAGTAAATTCTATTAGGTGCATACTTGGAATATCCTATTAGGATTAAACAACGTTACCAAATGTAAATTGCAAACCCTGTTAGGTGCATGTAGATGATATAGTTAATTCCACCAAAACTTGTCATAATATTATTTACCAAATTATTATTATGAGTTTTTTTATTTATTTTTCTACCATTATTAGAGAAACCTTTTATATTAATGATGTATATCAATTAGGACTAACACTCACGGCATTAGAAACACATTTGCAAAATAATGGACGCAGTTTGAAAGACTTTAAGACAATGCCATATCCAAAGGACTTTGTGCTTAATTACCTTGGCAACAGATTGATACATGATAAGAGACAATACGATCCAAATGAACAAAATGATATTTTTCAAGGATTATTTGCCTCCTTGACAGGTACATCAATAATTTATATATTCATTTTAATATGCATAATTGGTTGTTATTACTAAATATATTTCCTATATATCTTTATTTAGATGAGCAAAGATATATCTTTAATGAAATCATGGAAGCCGTTCAAAACCAACAAGGTGGTGTGTTTTTTTTGTATGGTTATGGTGGAACTGGTAAAACATTTATGTGGAAGACTCTCTCTGCAACACTTCGTTCACAAAGACAAATTGTTTTAAATGTTGCATCGAGTGGCATTGCAAGTTTGTTGTTACCAGGTGGAAGGACAGCTCATTCGAAATTTAAGATTCTAGTTCCTACACTTGAAACATCTATTTGCAATATAGATAAAAAAGATGAACTTGCTGGCTTGCTTAAAGTAACCAATCTCATTATATGGGATGAAGCACCAATGACACACAAGTTTTGTTTTGAGGCGCTTGATAAAAGTATGAAAGATATTATGAGTGATGACAAAATTCTTTGTCAAAAGATTTTTGCAGGTAAAGTGGTTGTCTTTGGTGGTGATTTTAGACAAATACTTCCCGTTATACCTAGAGGTTCTAGATCAGATATTGTACATGCAACAATCAATGCTTCATATATATGGGATCACTGCAAGGTCCTAAAGCTTACAAAGAACATGCGATTACAGTGTGGGTCATCATGTTCCACCACTGAAGATATCAAAAATTTCTCAGAATGGATACTACAAATTGGTGATAGAACTATCTCAGAGCCAAATGATGGTTATGTTAAAATTACCATTCCAGATGAGTTTTTGATCTCTAATTTTACGGATCCTATTGAAGCAATTGTTACAAGTACATATCCAGATCTAATTAATAACTACAAGGATTCAAACTATCTTCAAAGTAGAGCAATTTTGGCTTCTACTATAGAAGTGGTTGATGATATTAATGATTATATCACAAAGATGATTTCAGGTACTTAGTTTCACTATTACTATATTAAGTTAAACATTTCTATATGATTAAATATATTATAGTTTCATACTAATTGTTGATTTTTGACATTGAAGGAGAAGAAAAGGAATATCTAAGTAGTGATTCAATTGACAGATCTGAATCTACTGACTTTGATGCATTTGAACACTTAACTCCAGAATTCTTGAATTCTCTTAAAACATCAGGGTTGCCAAATAATTCCATCAAGTTGAAAATTGGCACAACTATTATGTTGTTGCGTAACTTGGATCAATCTGAAGGATTATGCAATGGTACAAGACTCACTGTCACAAAGCTTGCAAATCATGTCATCGAGGCAAAAATCATTTCTGGAACAAACATTGGGAATGTCATTTATATTCCGCGGATGTCCATGTCTCCTTCACAATCACCTTGGCCATTCAAATTGGTAAGGAGACAATTTCCCATTATTGTCTCATTTGCTATGACTATTAACAAATCACAAGGTCAATCATTAGACTTTGTTGGACTATATTTGCCAAAAGAGGTTTTTAGCCATGGTCAACTATATGTCGCAGTTTCAAGAGTGAAAAGCAAAGAAGGTCTCAAAATTTTGATTCATGACAAGGATAAACATTGTTTGAAAACTACAACAAATGTGGTTTTCAAAGAAGTTTTTCACAATATTTCATAGGTAACAATTTATATATGTTCCTACTATATCTAATTTTTCATGTTTATCCTACTAAATATCTTTTTTGTCTGTTTTCATTGATGAAACACTATCATGTTATGTTGACATATTGGTTTAACATTTTCAAATAATTCAGGTATACATCAACTACAACATCATGGTGAGAAAGGACTTTGATATATGTTGTGAAAGAACTTTGATTACAAGACATTTATTCATAGGTTTGACTTGACTTACAATTACTATCTGCAATGCATTTCTTGGATTTTTATTTATCTGACTGTGATTTTATTTATGTACTCAATTTAGTACTAAGAGTTTTAACATTAAATTTTAGAGTTAATCAAAATATAGAGTGTGTAGTTATTTTCTCATGTTATCTACAAAAACAACTATGTTGTTTATTCCAAATGTTGTTAAAATTCATATTAAATTAACATTTTTACATCAAGTAAAAATGTTACATTTTTTACTTATCTTTTTTTTTCAAGTTTTATAACTTATTTCTTAATTCTGGATTGTCCATTTTATATTTAACATGCTAACGAGACTCTTATTATTATTTAATTAGTTGAATTGTTAAATGATAGGTGAAATATAATATAGTTTAATTAAATAATTCATTTAAATTTAATTTAATATATTCTCATATCAATAAAATAAATTTACTCGTGCAGACGCACGAGTATCTTACTAGTGCTAATCATAAAGATCCAACATGCCACAGTAAAAGAAGATCATAGTTATCGTTCAAAATCATTAGTTATCCAACTAAATTCATTTATGATTCATGAACGTTAATACAACTAATTTTTCCTTATTATAAAAAAAAATATTAACAAAATTTAAATTTGAAAAATGGGATAGATTAATATTCTAAATAAAAAATGATATATAACTACCTTTAATTTTGACAAGCCATGTCTGAAACTCAATAAAGCAAAGGAGGACATATGGCCGGCGTCCGGCAGGGCGGCGTAGTCCAATTAAAGACTAACAATCGTCATCGTCAACACCTGAACAGTGTTGAGTACTACTACACATAGTGACAACACAGTAAAAAGGTTTGGAAATTGGAAATTTGCTCCATAGCTAGATTTGGAGGGTACATTGAGAATCAATTTCATTTTACTTTTTTAAGACAGAACAGAGCCAGATGACGGTGATTCTTTTTAGTGGGTCCTCCCTTCTCTGTCTCTATACGTAAACGGAGATCTTGGGTTACAGAAATATTGTACGAATTATTCATTCACTGCTGTCACACCTTTTCTTCCATGACGCTCCACCGTATGATATATGTGATCCGTTTAGTTTTCTGAGCTCCATTATTTTATTATTAGCCTTGCTTCTCTTTGGACATAAATCTTCAATATTCTTTTTTATTCCAAGAAAATCCTTATTATTTTATAAGAATTCAAAATAATCATGCGATTTATCTTATATATCTTCAATTCGCCTCAACGCCTCATGATTTATGTCACATATTTATATGGATGTAGATCGTAAAGTTGCATGGATATGTTTACTTCACTATCCGAATAAAGTATAAATTATAAAGATAATCTTTATATGATTGAGGTTGTCTTTTATGACTAATTACTAAATTAATTCAACAACTGGTTCACTAAGTTTGACCAGATAATAACAATCAAGTCCTGGCTGTAATGATAAATAAGCTCATAATTGTTACTTCCATTATTCATTTGAAATATTTAAAATGAATGATTCATTTAAAATATTGCTCATAAATCATAATTGTTACTTCCATTATTCATTTGAAATATTTAAAATGAATGATTCATTTGAAATATTTAAAATGTTTTTTTTTCAATTTTACTCCTTAATTACTATTATTTTCATTATTATCAATATGATAAGGATACTTTAATAAAAATATTATATTTTTTCCAATTATTTTTTTAATAGGTGTAAAATGGTCAACCGGACCGCTCGTTGTGGGACAAAGAAAGTAGAATATAAAATATATAAACTTTCAACCATAAAATCTCTAAACGTGTATTGTAATGTAAACATTAGAAAAGAAAAAAGAAACTTCGTAAGCTCAAAATCACGGATTGAAAAATAATACAAAGTTTACATGACACTTTCCTTTCACCGATAGAATTTCATGATGGCATCGCATCGCATTCAAAGATTAAAAGATTAAATACAAAATCAAAGTAGGTGCTTCGATGCAAGTTGTAAGTCTTCTAACACTCCTTTACAGCTCAAAACGTGATTCAACATTAACGTGTTTGGAATGTTTTTATAAATCAATTCTAATGTCCAAACTTGATTCCAATTGAAGCAACAATTTATCCTACTAGTGTGACTTGGTTTCTTCAACAACTACCCTTATTGCTTTGTCTTTATTTATTTGACTAAAAATGTTTTTTTAACACATGTAACATTTTTTTTTTTTGTAAGAAATTATGGTTTTTTGGGAGAATAAATGTTGTTACTTGGTACCACCAACATTATTATGCTATATTTTTTTCTTTTCACAAGTTACTCCACCAAAGATAATCCTTTATAATCCAATGCGTGTAAACCAGATTGTTCATAGGATGGAAAAAAATCTATAATTTATAGTACAAAATAAATAGGCAAACTACTTTTTACACCATACCAATTATTATTCTATAATTGAAATTTAACAATGAAATATATGTCATGCAAAATATAATTCATCCATTAATTTTGATAAATCATGAAGTTATTATCATGTTGCCTCACCTCTAAGTTGGAGAAGCAACAAAAACTATTCAACAGGTTTCTCAAGTTTGCTCCTCAAGGAGCCTCTTATTGTAGGGCAATGTCAGCAGCACCCAAACTCTATCCTATCACACAAATACAAAGTTTAAGAAAACGTCCTTAATTGCTATTATCAGGAACAACCTGAGAGAAATGAAGATAAATTCCCTGGTCATTTCATGGTGAACATAATCTGCCAAAATCTCTTCGATCCCTGCATTTATGTGCCAGAATACGAAGAAATTTGCCGCGAGCAGTGAATAGGCATTTGGGTATACTAAGAGAAGAGGAACAGCTGCAGTAACTTTTAGGAGCTGCTCTCTCTTTGTCTTTAGGCCTTGATTCCTCAATCCACTGTTTCGCTCCTTCCTAAGAATGACAACCAATGGTTAAGGATAAGTGGGTACTAACCGAACATCCAAACCACATCTACTAAATGCCAGATCTGATAAAAAAGGGAAACTTGTGGAATTAACAAGTGTCAGTGTTTCTCTTTTTGTGGAACAAATTCAAGAAATAAGACCAGCCTGATGCCCCTTTTTGCATCGCATAAAGAAAACCAAATATTAAGATGAACACAGAAAATAAAGCATCGGTAAATATGTATACCTCCATGCATCAAAGCTAATTGCCAAGGGATAAATAAAAACCAGCAACAGAAGGACTGAAACAGGCTTATTATTGAAAAAATAGTGGGAAAAAACAAATCTGATCCAAAAACACAAAATTGACTTGCATTGAATGTATGTGTCACAGCAGCCTATATGCTAAAATTCAGGTTGAAGGTAACACAGATTCTATTGCAATCCATCAACATGACCACAAAAACTCACTGAAAGAGTGGCCATCTACAACGATCATCAATCCTCATCAACCCCAATAATAAATTTAAAAAAAAACATATATAAAGGAATAAGCAATTCAATAAAGATGTATATCCTATGCTGAAAGCAACCCTATATGCTATAAGTTCTAAATAATCCAGAGCACAAGTTAATCCAGAAAAGCCAACCCATGTATCCCCAGTCACTAATGAGAAGAGTAATTACAATAACTAGCAAGCACGAGTACAAGATTTAAAATTTCAGCTTCATAGTTCAGTTGGTAAGAGAACTTTAAGAAGGATGTGTATCAGCATATGCAAAATTGCTATATGGTGGTGTTCCAACAACTTCTGATCACAAGACAACGCTAAAATTTATTACAATTCTTAAAGTGATCATTCAAAAGCAGTTTCTCCTAGCTGCTACATCTAGAGTTTTCTCTATACCCAGAGATGGGAGTTCGGTTGATAATATTGCTAATAGGGCCATGTAATTCAAGTTTAAACTCTATCACAGACTTGTAAAGGACTAATTAGAGAAGATTTTACCTTTGCATCATTGAGATAAATGGATTTATCTATTTATCATGTGATGAAGTGACATTTATATATTTTATGAAGATGGTGGAGATCTGCTTTTGGATGAGTTAAAGGTAATGGGTGATCAACGGAATGATCAAAGTGGTGAAAATAATCTTGAACTTATAATCAGCAAAAAATATCATGAAGAGTTTCATGACTATGATGGAAACTTAATACATGCAAAAAAACTTCTTCTCAACAAGTGTTGAGGCTAACACTCTTTAGGTGGAAAATACCCCTATGTAAGGAAAATTTAGTCTTTGAGGGGGTCATTCTATTAATGCTGGATTCGAAAGGGAGTTCTGTCATGCTTACATGTGGAATAGCTGATACATTTTGGATAAAGTGGAAGGAATCAAATTGGATGAAGAAGTTATTCCTATTACGCCTTTAGGCAATACAAGGTATTTGTTGATCCATAATTACTTCTTAATTCAATGGGGATAAAGTTGGTTAATCTGTTGGAGGTGAACTGAAGGTGGTCTATTTAAGGTGGTAAAGGAACTTCAAGGATTAACAACAACAGTAAATAATGGCAGGAATTAAGGAAAGGGAATATTATTTGGTTCTTATTTTAGCATTAGTCTATCACTTTAGTGCATTTTGTGGAGGGAGTTCCTTCCGAGAATTTTAGGGCAGTTATGGTGGTTTAATTTTGCATTTTCTCCTTGGGTTGTTTTGTGTTGAGGTTTACATCGAGTTTGTACATCATATTCATTATCACTTTTATTTTGGAGGATACCTTGTCTTCTCTTGTATTTTCCCCTTTCTATCTAAAAATATATCTAGGGCTGTTCAAAATAACTGCCGAACCGAACAAAACCAAACCATACCGAACCAGACTAAAATTAACCGAACTTAATTGAAATAGTTCTGAACCGAACCTCTATTTGACGTATGGTTTACTAACTAGAACCAAACTGCAACTAACTGAACTGAACCATAAGAAACAAACTGGCTATATTCATTTATTCTAAAGTTCACCGTCAAACTTGAGAATCAAATTGAACCGTTAACACCCACATGAATTGAAGAATTCGTAATCCCAAAATCTGTGAAAATTTAATCACAAGCAAAATAACCTAAATTTCTAAATTATTTTCAAGTTTGAAAACAACCAAAATACAATATTGTAATGTTTGGATCCTCTTTTCTTGTTCAAACTGCAACGGGTGGAGAATACATGGAAGTTCTCAAACATGATAGTGATACCAGTATCTTCTCTCTATCAAGATGTTTCTTAATTGCATTTCATATATTTCTTTTTTAAAAAGAAGCTACAGTTGCAGTATATACTAATGGTTATTGCATTAAGAAAAATAGAAATTGGAGACTAGAGAAATTTTGTGGTTTACCAAGAAAAAGTACAGTTGCAAAAAGAAAAATTTGACGGAAAAAAATTTGACAAAATTTTTTGATTTCAGTTCAGTTTAAGCTGGTACCAAGCTGCAATATTAGTTCAGTTTGGTTCGGTTTGAATCACAAACAGTTCAATTTGGTTTTCTCAAACCATAATCACAATTTGGTTTGGTTCAGTTAATTTTTCTTTCAGAACCATACCATGAACAGCCCTAAACATATCTCTATACTTATAATATAAATAACAGAAATCATGTACAATCAAACTTTCAAAATTATAGCGAACATGGCTCCTAAAGAATGCTAACAGAATCAATACAATAATCAAACCCATCAGTGCGATAGCGATGCAAAAAATAAAATAGATAAATAAATAAAAACAGTTTTACCATCAAACACTTGTTTTATTACACCAACTAACCTTTTGATATCATCTTCTGTGGTAGTAGCAACTGTGGCATAACCAGCTACGGTGTGAGGTGGAACCTGCAAGTCATTGTATCACATAAATAAACAAAACTTGAGCATTTATCATTAACAGTACCAGACCATACATAGAATGCATAACATTCCTTTCCTAAACACATTGTAGGTCATTAAAATGAATAATTACTTAACCAAAGCATGCAGTATAACTCTTTGAGGTGCTCAATACAAACCAAGCAGAGTGAACATCTGGATGATACATCCCAATAAAATTGATTCCCCGGTAAATGTACAAATAGATCAATAAGAAAACCTCTGGCTTAACTTGTTAGTATTATCAAAGGAAATTGTTAATAGTCTTAAGTACTACATTAAGTACACATGTAATTCTATTCATTTGCTTCATCGTGTTTCTCAAATAGGAAGAGAAAAAAAAAGTGCTACAATTGCATATGAAAAGTTTCCCCCACAAAACCAAGAGGGGATGAAGTACAATATCAAAGGACACCACACCATACTGCGACTTGCAGAGACAAGGAATCCAAATAAACACTTAATATTCACACTACTAATTCTCTTATCCTTGTTAATATTCATCCTACTAATTCTCTTATCCTTGTTAAAGGTAGTTTAATATATACACATGCACCTACAACAGAACATTCCACTTTAAGTACTAATCAGACACAAAGTCCTATCACTATAATAAATAGATGGCAAAATATAAGATGCAACAGAAATAACATTCAAGAAGACATCTATTAAGCACTAGCATTGTGCATGTATATAAGAATGCAGGATCAATAGAGAAAATTGAGTAAACCTTGATAGCAGTTTTTCCTGTTCCTTCATGAGAGTTATATAGCTTAAGAACCTAATACAGTTCGGATAACCAAACACCAAATTAGATTAAGACAATAAGCTTCAATTAAAACATTATTTCACATTCAATTTATCAAATACACTTAGTAATCACCTCATAAGCGCGTCCTGAAAGCAACCATATACATTCAATCAACATCCACGGTAACAGAAATCCAAACCGAAACTGTTAGCAACTAAAAATATAGCGAACCGAGTGGTTGCAACAAAACAGAATAATAAAAAACGGCAAAAGCTACCTCGATTTTCAAAGAGATTTCCAACTCTAACCTGCAACACGAGTAGAAACAGTCTCAAATTATGATCGTAGCATGCAATTACAGTTTAACAGTTACAAAATTTCAAAGATCTTGTGTATCGTAACAAGTAACCATATCGGAATCAGAGAAATGATTTAGACTTACATCAGATCCAGAGAAAGTCAATCCGCGGGTTTGAGAGGCGGACCATGGAGCGGTGAGGAGGTTACTGAGAGTGGAGGCGGTGTCGTTTGTGGCGGCGGAGATCGGAGGTGATGGCGAGGAAGGGGAGGAAGAGGTGGTTGAAGCATGGGCGATGAGGTTTGGTGAGATTTTCCAGTGAGGCTTCGAAGCATCGGAGAGCTTCTTGCCCAGCCTGAGTGACAAGGATTGCATTTTCGTTTCTCTGAGAAGTTAATCAAAGCAAGTTTACTCTGACAAACGTTCTTCCGCGATGAAGATGATGATGCCCAGAAATTAGGGAGTTCTGGAGATGCAGAAAATTTATGGGAAATTAGGGACCTAAGACACGTGTGAGATGAATTAATAAAGTAATATTGATAGTTTTTAGATTAGTTTAATAGGATAACCAGTGTGTTATCCGATGCATTGCACTAGCCAAATGTTTAGAAATAGATTTTATAAAAATAATTTCTTCCCTAGACATTAATATAAAAATGAAAAATTAAATTTAGGCTATGTTTGGATTGATGGAACCTAACGGAACGGAGTGAAACATAGCAAAGCGGAATGGAGCGGAGCGGAATGGAATATAGATCTCACTCCATTGTTTGGATATCTTATTAAAAATATTCAAACAATGGAATCACATTAGTTACAACTTCATTCCATTACATCCCACCAGACTAAGCTTAAAGATTACATTGGAATTTATCGAGGGATTGAAATCTCTGATTAGTCACTTTCAAAAGTAATGGATGTTGAAATATTTTATAATTTAAATATTATTTAATTATTATATTTTAATAATTATTATGTAGACATATATATTTTAATTATATTAATTATTTATAATATTAAGAGCTTTAATTGATTATTTAAAAGGTTAATTAGATTTATATTTAGTAATTAATTAATTAATTAATTGAATACGGACTTATATATGAGTGGATGTCAGGATATCCATTTGGGAATAATGGGAACCCTAATTGGTCATCACATTATATATAGGTTATGGTCCCCCAATATATCGTACACAAACAGTTTACCTCTTCTCTCCGTAGTGTTCAAGGCATTAGGAGTATCTCTTCTCTCCGTCTGAAGAATGTTCAAGGCATTAGGAGTATCTCTTCTCTCCGTCTGAAGAGAGTTCAAGGCATTAGGAGTATCGCTTGACGAAGATCCACAAGCCAACAAGTGTCAGCCACTTGTCTCTAGACTTTCTAACTTTTATGATTACCCGTCAACAAAACCTTTCTCAATAGATCCAGGTATTCTTGCAATCTCCTCTCTCATATACTAACATGTCATAGATCTTGTAATTATATACATGTTTGTATTATATATTTTATTCTGCACTAAGGGTCTGTTTGGTTCAATTGAGGTGAGGGGAGGGAATTTTATCAGGGGGAGGGGAGGAAATTTTATCAGAGGGAGAGGAGGGATTTTAATTACATATATGTTTGGTTTGGTTCAAAATATGAAAGGGGGTTTCAAAATATGAAAGGAGAGATGAGGCATTTTATTTACAAATATGTTTTGTATACAGGGGAGGAGAATTATTTTAAAAAGAATTTACTTTTTTATCCTTCTAATTTTAGTATAAGAATCATGATCTTTAATGTTTATAATTCAAATATAAATTCATTGACGAAATATAAACATTCAATCAGAAAATATCATGATAAATTTTATAAAAACGTAACGATTATGATATATAATTTTAAAAAAAAATTATCAAATACAATAAAATTTAATAGAAAATATTATAAACAAAATCATTATAATAATTAAAAAATAACATTAAAATATATAAAATAAAATAAAATAATGTAAACACATATAATATTATTAAGATGAAGATATATAAAAGGAAGATATTTGTTCAAAATATAACTTTTAACATTTTAATAAATTAATTTATACTTAAATAAATAAATAAGGATAAAAATATAATTATAATTATAATTAAAATGGAACTCCTCCCCTCCAAATCCCTTCAAATCGGAGGGGAGCAAGAAATGGTCCAGGAGGGATTTTGGTCTCCTCCATCTACCTCCCCTCCCCCTCTTAAAATTTGAATTAAACACAAAAACTATTAAATATTCGCTCTCCTCCCCTCCTCTCCCCTCCATTTACCCTCAATCAAACAAACCCTAAAGTATATAACATAATACGTAGAACATGTATATATGATTAATAATTATTGATTTAATTCCAACAAGTGGTATCAGAGCATGTCTTCATGTTTAGTTTATCGAGATTAATTTGTTCTCTAAACATCAATATTCTTTATATTTATTTTGGATCATGAAACATATATTTGAAATTCATGATTTTTTTAATATTGATATATATGTTTTAAGAGGAATGAAGTTTTAATGATATTTTTTCAGTAATTTTTTTTGTTACACTTACTTATGGTTTGTGTTATATTTATTTTCAAAAGGTATATATGGATTTAGGATCTTCCATATTTTGTGTGAATCCTTGAAAATAAATTTGATTGTAGTATATATTTAAATGATATTTGTTTTAGTGATCACATTTGAAATATACTTTTAATTTGAAAACTATAATATCATGGTAAGAATGTATTTTAAGTTATAATTCCTAGAATTATATATATGTGATAATAAAAAGTTTTAAATTTGACATATAAACTATATGATAAAGATTTGTTTAAAATTTATAATTTAAATATTTTTTTGAAGAAAAGTATTTGTGAAAATTTTGATTTTCTTTGAGAGATATGTTATTTAATATATATCATGTTAAATATATTTGGAATCACATATATGGTTATGATCGATGATTTACAATCATAAAAATATATTTTCATTAAAAATTATGTTTTTCAACCGTTTATTTATGGCTATAGATGATATATTTAGAAATATATGTTCGTGTCAATTATTTGAGAAAGATAAATATTGAATTTAAATCTTACTTGTATGATTTGATTCTTGATTTTTGAATTAAAAAAAAGTTTTATTATAAAATCTTTATTTATTTGATTGTTTAATTATTGTTTTATCTTTCAATTTGATTCACATAGATTCACATAAAATCTGCACATAAATTTAGATTTTTGAGAGATAAGACGAATACTAGTTTGTTTAACATATATTTAGTTATTATATATTAATTATGATTTTTTTTTACTATTTTGAATGTCTCTCAAAATTACAAGGTTAAACTAGAGATTTGATTCTTTAAATTTTGGATACATACTTTGGATTTTAGAATTGGTTTTGTTGATTCTAAAATAATTTATTTAAAGAATTATTTGGTGTGTATGTGAATTTGTTTAACATGTATTTGAGATATATAAATATTTAATATTTATCTTATTTGAAGTTATGCGTTTAGCATGATTATATCATTTGAGTTTATTGTTATTAAATTTTATATAATAATATATATTTTTATCATGCAATTTGTATAAATTCATAAAACTGATGTATTATTGTGAATTTGTTCTAACACTAAGGACTGTTAAGAAATATTATTATTATTATCAAACGACGTCTTAAATGAATACGACATACATTTGTGGGTAGTACCTTGTAAATTTAAGACTCTTTTAATTGAATTTATTAAAATGTTTGATCATTGCGTGAGAGTATCATTTATAGTTAATTTTTTGTAATCAAAGATTGAAAATTAATAGTATGTTTGATATCTTGTTTGAGTCTTGTAATTTATAAGTAAAGATGAATGTCTATCAAATAATTGATTGACATATCAATAATGATGTTGTATGAGTGTAAATCTTTCAAGTGTTTATTTGATTACACTCACACATATTAGGTAAACAATTGACAATTGTAAGAATTTATTATTTATAAATATTAATTGTCAGTGTTTGATCATTATAACAAAATACCACTAATAATTGATGTTATTCTCTAAAGACCCAATGATGCACATGGTATTTTTGGTGAGTATAATTCTATTTTGGTAATCTATAAACTAATATAGTTTGTGTATCTGCAAAATAAGTTATATTTTGATTCTCAAAACTTTTAACTTTTAAGAATAAAATATGAACATTATGTTCTTGGATATTGACCTTACATGGGGTGGAGAAACTCAAATTCTCTCACAATTAATATATTTAAAGTGAGACTCAAGTTTAAAAAGTGAGTACACTCAAAATTTTACAAGTCTATGATTTTAAAGCTTTGTAATCCAGAGACATTAGAGGTGTTATTTAAGATAACATAAATTTGTCATATTATATTTGCTTAAATTCTAGTGCTTCTAAAGCAATAAAGAGAAAGACAAATTCTCATTGGAGTTGTGTATTTTCATTAAGATTATTAAGCAAAGAAAACATCATAAGCACATTATAAAACTATTTAATCTTGTTAAAGCGCTATAGTTTCGTCAATTAGATGACTTTGTCAAAAATTTAGCATATGGTATTCTCTTTGTACAATTAAGTTTATAACTATTAAAGTTAGAAATTATTCTTTAATATAATAATTTCATAAAGTGTGCAATAAAGAAAAGATTGAAGTAAGAGAAAATAAAATAGTGTTCATTCGATAATTACCTCAAAGGATAAGGGCAAATAAAGAAAAATAAGAAAATATGATCTGAACTGAAAAAAGAAAAATAAGAAAATATGATCTGAACTGAAAAATGTTCAATGATGTCGAAAGATACATCAATTTAAAAGAGACAAATTTGGGGAAGATTGATGTTTTATTATTATTATTATTATTATTATTTAACCATTTTAGATTGTGATTATAAGCTTACAAAATTTGTATTTAAAAGACAATTTGGTGAATGAATAAAATTTTGTTTTAATATGATAACTTCCTTTTTTTTAAATGATGGATTCAATTTGTCTTTTAAATTCAAATATTATTATAGTTAATTTAGTCATGACTTGTGACAATCTAGAATTGTTGAAAAAATTTATAAATATAAACCTTAGTCTCAAGTTATATAATATTTTGAGACAAATATTGTAATGTTTCTTGAGAATATTGAGTTTGGGGGAGAGATTAGGGGTGTCAAAACGGGTCGTTTGCCCCGCTCCGCCAAAAGCCCGACAAAAAAAAGAGTGGGGCAGACATTGCCCGCCAAGGTGAATTGGGCATGAAATTCAAGCACGCCTCGCCCCGTTGGCGGGTGGCGGGCTTGCCCGCATTCTTTTTTTAATATTTTTTTTCATTTCTTTATAAGCTATTTTTAAATTTCTTTTTTATTTTTATTTTTTGTATTTTTCATAGTTATTTTTAAATTGTAAGAGATGAGGAATCAAACTAATGTGATTAACAAGAAACAAAGTCAACTATAAAGAGAAGTAACTCTAATGTTAGTAAAACTATTGTCTCGCATATATGATAATAGAGAAATTCTTACTAGTTGAATATGTTCAGTATACAATATAGTTTAAAAATAGATGTATATGTTAAGAAATAGTGAAAACTATGCATATAGTTTGATATATATATATATATATATATATATATATATATATATATATATATATATATATATATATATATATATATATATATATATATATATATATATATATATATATATATATATATATATATGAATGTTCCAGTATATATAAATGGAATAGAATTTCAGAATTAAAAATATTTGCATATTATAATTGAAATATTAAATTAGAGTATGTTACAGTATAGCAATGTCATGTGTTTTTTCCTCTGCACTGTGTATTATATATTATGTATACATTGTGTAACGCCCCAATTTTATAAAGTATTTTTATAAAATAAATATCAAGGGTATGATGGTGTATTTTGAATAATAAGTGAATGAGGTATTTTATTTAAATAATGGTAATATAATGAGGTGGTATTATTATTATAATATTGTTATTTAATAAATAAAATAAAATATAAGTTGGAGGATCGAGGGGCAAAGTTGTAATTTGATTATGTTATGAAAATGGGAGAACACGATACATTTTCTCATTATCTTATTTTGACGAAGGAAAGAGGGCTCTGGAGAAAAAGGGAAAGGAGAAGGGAAATCAAGAATCATAAAGCTTCAAGATCAAGGCTTTGCAAGGATTTTGTCAAATTCGAGGTAAGGGGGAGAAAGGGTTCTTTATTGGTGACCTAACATGAAAGGGTAATTGGGAGTTCCTTACTCCCTAGAGATTGTCTAATGTTGTTGATTATGATGAAATTGTGATATGATGTATATATATGTTATGATGATTGATTATGGCTGTGTGAAATTATTATTGAGTTATATGCTTGATTGTTGTAAATGGAATGGTGGTGATTTGAGTTATATGATAAGTTTGGTATGGAAGTAGTTATAGAGATAAGGATGTTGATGATGATGTAAATGGAGAATTGGAAACAAACCTAAGATTTTTCTTAATTTGATTAGTAATATTAGGTTGTGAAGATCATAAGGAATTAGAGGTATAAAATTAGTTTAAGAACAACAATTGGATTGTTTTGAGTGATAAAAGTGAGAGATAAGTGATAGAATTCGAACTGGTATGAAATTGGGAGAGAAAAGTGAGTTTTAGAAAAAGCTGAATTTTGGGTGCAGGTGGCCTGACACGGGCAGTGTCGTGTGACACGGGCGGCCGTGTCAGCCCCCTGTATTTTGCGAAATCTTGAGTTTTGAAGGGCATGTTCAGGCCACATGACACGGGCCGTGTCATGGGACACGGGGGGCTGTGTCAGGCCTCTATTTTGAGGAATTTTTTTGTATTTTAAGTGGTTTAATCTCGAGTTCTTGTTCGATACTTGTACCATTAGTCTAGGGCCTTGATGATGACATTCATGTTTAACTATAGGACCCGACGACCGATAATAAGCGTGTGCGTGTTATGTAATTATTGGGGATATTATAACTTTATTAATATGTCGATTAGAAGGTGTTGATGATGGAAATGTTTACTATAAGTCTTGCACAATTATATGAAGGAATAGTGATAAACGAAGAGGATCGTGATGATTGGTAACATAGTTGATTATATGTCTTGCTTAGACCCCATGATGTAAGTGTTGGTAGCGGTAAGGATCGGAAGGATCGTTTGGTATTTGAATATATGTATAGGGAATAAATGAGAGTGGAATTAATGAGGAATTCATAAGATATGACATTTGGTAATTAGCGTGTATGAATATATGTGCTTATGTTGATTTATATGACTCTTGATGATGAACTATACAAATTGTATTAATAATATGTGTGAACATTGTCTGATTATTTATGTGACCCATGTGATGGGATGTGTGGTAATTGATGAAGATCATGAGGATCGTGTTGGCATGATTGTATTCATGTGTGTTCGTGATATGGTATGTGTGTAATCGAGTTTTGCATACGCATACATGTTGATGGAATAATCATGTCGTGGATGTGATTATTCGGGATTCGTTGAGAATTGTGGTTGCAGGGATGATCGTGTCTTGTTGGAGACGTTAACGATGCATTCGGGGTTCTATTTGATGAACCGTTATTGTGAGTCGGTACCACATTTGCATTGTGTCATTGAGTCACTTTGCATTGATTGAATTAATGATGTATGATATGTGTTGATGAACTATTTGAGATATTGATTAATTGTATGATGTATGATGTGTATTTGATGAATAGAGGCGAGACTACCTTGTAAGATGTTATTTGCACCGTTAATATATTGAATTGTTTTCTCACCCCTTTGTTGTTTGGTTGCGTCTGTGCTTCTTCGGAAGTACAGATGATTCAGGTACTTGAGTATGCTCGAAGTACAAGTTGTTTGGTCGAGTCCTAGGAGTCGCTCTGATACGTAACACGAGAAATGGGGATATTTGTTATTTAATTATTCTTGTTAGTAATAGTTATGTATCATATTTTGTTGAAACTTAAAAATTAAGTGAATTGATGAAATTTGTGGATATTTGGCGAATTGCCGATTGTTGAATAAAAAGATATTTCTGTTGTTTTTAATAAATGATTATACTTTTGGTTGATTTTGAAAATGTAGCTACTCACTTGTTAATTAAACTCTGATTTATCTGAAAACTTATGTTATTTTAGAAAATGGGAAAAGTGGGTGTTACACATTGCATTATAGAGAATTTGTCATTGCAATATTTATTGGTTAGAGTTTTTATATGCAATATAAATAAATATCTATATTGATACTGTATACAAATTTACATACTTTTTTAAACTTTCTATATGTATGCATATAACAATAACTCATTTTAAATTTGAATTGGTTTACTATAATTTCATTTAAATTTGAACTATGACATACATATAAATGCATATTACAATAAATTTAAAAGAAATTACAATAAATTCTTAAGTAGTTTTTGTTTCAAAAAAATTAGCGTACTGGCGGGCCAACCACGCCCCATTATGTATTTCTCCTGCGGAGTTTTTTTTTTTTGGTGGGGCGGGCGTAATGGTTAGGCGGGCCCAAAATCCCAACCTGCCATATTTTGGCGGGTCGGAGGACCCCGACCCGTTTTGCCACCCATAAGAGAGATAGTGTCGAAGAACAAAACTGAGTGGAAAGAATTGGTTCTAACTCAATTCATATAGTTGCTATTTATATATCGAATTTGGACCCTCATAAGGATATTATTGTTTTTTCTCTCAATTAAATTAAGAAATTAATTTTTGAAGATCAAACTCAACATCCTCAAGTGTTAGAGCATCAAGTGTCATAAAGAATTGACTGAAAAAATAAATTTAATTTGGTATGATTGAAAAACTCTATTATGATAGTTGTGACACTTGTTACTTGTTGGAGCTTCATAAAATGGATATCAAGTTAGTGTTTCTTAATGGCGACATTAAGAAATACAATATGGTGCAATGAGAGAAAATTTTGTGTCAATAGATACAAACTTTATGGTTTGCGAACATATAAAATCTATTTATGAGTTAATGAAATTGTCTCAATAATGTTACCACAATATTTCATAATGTAATTGTCTCGTTTGATTTTGAGATGTCTATTATGAAAAATTATTGGGTTTTACAAGTTCAGTGGGAGTAAGTTTATGTTCCTAGTTTAACGTGTCGATTTTATTTTATCTAGTCAGAAATGATATATAATTGTGGCAAAATACCCATATTGGTCCCTTAACTCTACATCAGGGTCCAATTTGGTCCCCTAACTCTAAAAAGTGACAAAATGGTCCCTTAAGTTTTTAAAAGGGTCCACGTTAGTCCCCGCCGTTAGCACCGTTAGTCAAAGTCAACCAAATTGTACACGTGGTGCTGATATGTGATGAGTCATGTGCCATATAGATGCCATGTTGGATCTGAAAGCATAAAATGGAAAACATTCTACAAAAAATCATCAGAAACCATTATGCAAAAATCAAAATAAAAACTTTATCAAAACCTAAAATAAATTAACAAAAACAAAACATTGAAGAAGGAAACCATTCTGCAAAAATCAAAATCAAAACTTTATCAAAACTTTCTTCTGTAGAAAACAACGTCAATTTGATTGTCGTAGTCTTAGTTTTCACCAGCGACGATTTGCGACCATAGATCAAGGGAAGTGGGTTGTGGAGGGTTGGGGTTTCCGTGCCCTCGGTAGTGGTGCTCATCATGGCTTTACTGCTGCTTCTACTTCTACTGCGTCGAGTTTAAGCATTTTCCGTAAAATATCCTTGAATATGGTTTAGTTTTGGGTTCTCATATTTTGTTTCATGCTCTATGATTTTTGTAGGTATTTCAAAAAGGGGCTTCAATAGCAAAAGACTTTTCTCTAGCAATTTTAACACTCGCAGAAGATGGAAAATTGAAAGATCTGGAAAATAAATGGTTAACATTTTCCAATAAATGCTCAAACAACTTACCATCTCCAGAAGAAACTGAGAGTCTGATTCTTGACAAATTTTGGGGACTCTTGACAAATTTTGGGGACTCTGTCGTATGTGCTTCCATTTCCACCATCTGCTTATTACTAGCTTTATTGAAGAAGTATTTCTATAATCCCCGAATCTGATGATGATAGTAATAATGATTCTCAGAGAGTTATTATAGTTGGTACTGATTTAAACATTGCGAATCTCATGAAAATAAATAATTTTGAAGCTATTATAGTTTGTACAAGGCGTACGTCGTAGAACTTCACCAAAATTGGAGAGTATAAGCATTTCTGATGAACGGTGCGATCTGCCTCGCTCCCAATCAGCTGTCATGCCTTAGACACAATATAAACGAAGAAGAAGACTACATATGCCATGTCAGCTGCCATATATGACTAAGTAAACGTCCGTTTGGGGGTGGTTGACGGAAAGGACCAATGTGACACAATTTAAAAATTTAAGGGACCATTTTGTCACTTTTTAGAGTTAAAGGACCAAATTAGACCCTGATGTAGAATTAAAGGACCAATTTGAGTATTTTGCCTATAATTGTTGTGTGAAACCAAAAAATTTGTAACAAAAGTTTAGCGACGAAAGAACTTGGACACATCTCTTTTGTATTACGTATTTAGATACTTAGAGATTATTCTCAAGGTATCATCTTGTTATCATAAAAGATTTATGTATATATCAATAAAGTTAAAAATAAAATGATATGAAAGACAATAAACTAGGATATGTCTCAATTATCAAAGGAGACTATTAAGTATCAATCATTGTCCAAAATAAAAGAATCTTGTAATTTATAAAATTAGGTTTTTTTAAAATATTTTTTCGATTTCTGGGAATCTTATGTATTATCTTATGTATATGCCTCCAGAATAAGCGTATATATAATGAGATCATTTGACAGATACGAAAAATTCAAAATTTGAATTGTTGAAATGAGACAACCATGAGGGTTATTATAGAGAACAAAAGAACTTGTGTTCACATATTAAAGATCGAATGATTTGGAGATCATTAGGATGTTCGACTCTTATTCTTTTGGATGTTTACATATAATGGGTATCCTAACTCAAGAAATAACTATAAGTATTTATGTCACTTGGTTGCATATAATAAAAAGTTTTGAAAGACAACTCAGGCTATACTGTGATATAAGTTTATCAGATGATGTTTCAATAATTGTTTTATAAAGTTCATTGACTTATAAGTTGTTGTTGTTGAAGGATAAAACATATAGATAGAAATCTTATGTTAGTTGACTCATTAATCAAAGACTTGGCATATAAGGTATTTCATATGATCTTTGTCACTGAGAATGTCCTTGATTAGTGGGAGTCATTCCTTCTTTATGTTTTATAATATTATTTTTGATATCAATACATAGTTTATGTTAAGATTATCTGCAGAAATAAAGTCTAGGAGGTTATTATTTAGAGATCACATTACATGGAATTTCCATGCCACTCATCCATATCGATATATATCATTAAGTACATTAATGTAGTGGTCGTCGGGGTTTTGTCATGTTATACGTCAGTGACAACAGCCGTGGTGATCCCATTATTGATGTATAAGGTGGACCAGATTGTAAAGTTGAAATCTAAAGATAAATAGTATTCAGATGCGCGCCTAAAGAATTGTGATATAATTATTAAAAATATATTGCCCAAGTGGGAGATTGTTGGAATATTTTATAATTTAAATATTATTTAATTATTATATTCCAATAATTATTATGTGGGCATATATATTTTAATTATATTATCTATTTATCACATTAAGAGCCTTAATTGATTAAGTGGTCAAATAAATTTAAAGTTAATTAGATTTATATTTAGTAATTAATTAATTAATTAATTTTATATGAGCTCAAATATGAGTGGATGTCAGGATGGTCCATTTGAGAATAATGAGAACCTTAATTGGCCATCACACTATATATAGGCTATGATCCCCAATATATCGTACACAAGCAGTTTACCTCTTCTCCCCATCTGAAGAGTGTTCAAGGCATTAGGAGTACCGGTTGAGGAAAATCCACAAGTCAATAAGTGTCAATCGCTTGTCTCCACACTTTCTAACTTTCAGGATTACCGTCAACAAAATATTTCTCAATAGATCCAGGTATTCTTGCAATCTCCTCTCTCATATACTAACATGTCGTAGATCTTGTAATTATATACATGTTTGTATTATCTTATTCTATTCTGCACTAAAGTATATAACATAATACGTAGAACATGTATATATGATTAATAATTATTGATTTAATTTCAACAATGGAAGGCAGGAAATAATCAAAATTACATGTAGCATTTGGATATGAAATTTCATTTCTCGTTAGAGTATTTGCATATAAGTTTGTTTCGCTGTAGACATGATTGACTGTAATATCATTGTCTTGTCGAAAATATAATTTGATTTTGGATATCAACTTCCTTTCCATGTCGTTGTTTGATTTGTTTGTATTTTTATCAGTGTTCACTTGTTGATAGTCAACGTTAATATCAATATTTCTAAAGTCTGGTTGTCTTTACGAAAATATGATTTGATTTTGGATATCAACTTCCTTTTTACGACGTTGTTTGATTTGTTTGTATTTTTATCAGTGACCACTTGTTGATAGTCAACGTTAATATCAATATTCCTAAAGTCTGATATGTTTGCAAGTTGCAAGTCTTTATTAACTCTCCATAACTCTGTTATATAAGCATCACACACTCCAATAGTCTTTAAGAATATTCCTAGGCACTCCTCCTCATTGCCTTTAATAATTCCTTTGCATCCTGCATTTCTGAATTTTTTTATAATATAAAATTGTCATTAGAGACATTTTTACGAAAGTAATATATTGAAGTAGAACTAATTTTAAATAAATACTCCATTCGTCTCAAATTATAAGACGTTTTGGGTATTTTACACGAATTAATAAATGCAATGATTGTTGTGTGGGAAAGTAAAATGATCAATAACTTTACAAAATTGGTCTTCATTAATTATATTGGAAAACAAAATTAAAAGAATAAAAAAATAATGAGTAATAAATCATAGAGGATATTTTAGAAAAGAAATCATAAATGTTGTATTTGAATTCTAAGGTGACTTATAATTTGGGACAAATATTTTTTGCAAAGTGACTTATGATTTGGTACAGAGGTAGTATCATATTAGATAAATTGCATAAGACAAATATATAATATAAATATTATTTATACAACACATAAGTGTGAGTAGAAAGAATAGTCTGGACTACGTCAAATGTTGTCGTAACAATTCTCCTCCTAAAAAGATTCTTGACGTATATTATGACACCTACATAAAAGAGAAAAGACAATTAACAAGCATTTAAGGCATATCATAAATAAGTATAAAGATTGTTTTATCTTCCTCGTTAAAGAGTTATTTTCTCTACTGAGCATCGCATTCATTATCGCTCGAGTAGTAATGAGTCGCCTCTCTTGCATGGAGGATCTTACATTTGAATGGCATTACCTTCTTCATAACCCATGTGCTCCTAAAAGGTTATCAAATCCTCTTTCATTGACACTTCTTCTTAGAATGGAGAGTCAGAAGGAACAACATGGGTATGTAATTCCTAGTTGAAATGGATTTAGGCCTAGCATTGCTGGATTTTGTCTTTACATTTAGCCAACTCGGGGATAGAAAGGCTAGTTGGTGAAGTTTCCCCCTCAGGGACCCTGTAAAATGCATAATGGGCCTATAGAGTCTAGGATATTACTAAAACAAAACTATCCTTGAAATTCTTCGAACGTTCGATATAAACTCCAAACATTTTAGATGTCTAATATTGTGAGATCAACCCTTGTCCACGACAAAGATTCTTTGAGGTGTGCAACACAATGAAAAGGGTTAAAAAAGAAGTTTAAATACGACTCTTTATCCCTGTACTCACACTAATACTAAAACATTTTAATCGGAAAAAGAAGTTCAAATACGACTCTTTATCCTTGTATTCAACACAATGAGTGATCTTTAAGCGCCTTAATACCATTTCCTCAAACTCATTGCAGAGCAACTTGAATTTCAATCGAAAAAAGATGAATTCATAAAAAGGGATGAAACACATATTATTGTAACTGCAAATTTGGCTGCTAGTTCGACATGTGAAACCAACCAATCATAAAGACATATACATTTCTACATGAGCATCCACTCACTATATTTTAACTACAATATAAGGACATTGTTCCCACTAGTTTGGGATCCACAAAGCGGTACACCTTACCCAGTAGAAAACTAACATATAATTCCAAGATGCGCCATGATTTATTTTAAAATATATATATTTATTCCCTCGGATTGAATATAACCGAGGGTAAAAGTAATCCATGACATGTTTTGAATCCCAACAAAAGCAGTTTAAGTGTCATTTATTTTTATTTAATTATTTATTTATTAATTAATTGATCTATTCCTTCGGTTTATTTAATAATTGAGAGGTTAGATTTTCCTATAAAAGCACTCGTTAATTAAGTTTTACCCTAAACCTAGCTGCTCCAATCTCGTATACATCATTCTTTGGGATAGATTGCAAACCTGGAAAAATCTTCAAGGTTTTGTGTTGTATGTTGTTCTTCTAACACCAACCTTGAACAAAACATTTTTTTTATCTTTTGCAATCCATCTCACATAATGATATTTTTTATGTTGTTGTTGTTGTGGTTGTTGTTGTTTTCACCTCTCTTGCAAGGCCATTGCTATGTTTTGGGATAACCTTCATATTGTTAGGTCTTTGATTGGTTGCATTTCGTTAAAACAAGTTTACAACATGATGTTGGGTAAGATGTCTTGACATGGTTGCTCAAATATCAGTACAAATGTGGTTATAATACTTAGGATATTTATTTTGCAAGATGTTGAGATAGATGTTGTAACATCTTCATCAACTTTCATGACAATATTACTGTCACGTGTTTCAGAAAAATGTCAAAGATAAATCTCATGACATCTTGGTTTGGTACAGTAGGCGCTGTTGTTTTTATATCTCTTGACATATCTGATGTGATTTGATAAGATCCTTTTGTATGTACCTCATTATTATGCTCAAGTCAGGGAGGTTTATTAGGAACAAAGTGCATATTTAATTGGATTTAACAAAAAGGATCTTTAATACATTTTAGGAAACTTTGAAGATTTGTTCCCATTTTTGTGGAAAAGATTCTGCAGAAAGTTTCCAACTGAAAGATTGGATTTGAAGAGTCCAAGCCTATTTTGTTGGAGTCTATAAATAAGAACTTCCTAAACCTAAAATAATGAGAGAGAGAGAGAGAGAGAGAGTAGTTGTGTGCATTGTTTAAGGTTTTTGGTTTTTAAGTTTGTGTTAATTGTGAGACTCTCTAATATCATCGCGGTATAAGAGTATGATCGTTTTTATTGAGTTATAAGTTATTGTCAATCACTCATAAGATTTTAAGCATTGAATGAGTGTATAACATAGTGATTGAAAGGAAAGTGAGAAGGGTCTCATACATAGGTGATTCTTAGGTAGAAGTTAAGCACGGGTAGTGATTAGGTGAGAAGATTGTAAACCATAGGTTATTTACATAAGAGCTTAAAACTAATACTATTTAGTGGATTTCATTCCTGGCTTGGTAGTCCACAGACGTATGTGTTGTTATACACCGACCTGGGTTAAGAACTGAATGTGTGATTTTTACTTTCTGAACCATTTATTTTCTATTTCAGCTTTTTGGTTTATGACATCTCGACATCTCATCAGACATCAGGTTTGTGTTTGTTGTTACAAAGTCTTGAATCTGGTGTCGTGATATCGTATTTGATATTTGTTTGTCATTTCTAGAATTTCAATTTGCATCAGAGCAGACACCCATTCTGTTTTGGGTGAGCTTCAGGGACATACTTTCTGATACTAGAGACATGGAACTAGGATTTATCAACAGATCACCCATTCTTGATGGAACCAGCTATGACTATTGGAAATCTCGTATTGTGGACTTTATTAAATACATGGACGACAAGGCTTAGAAATTTGTGGTAAAGGGATGTGATCCACCAATGGCTAGAGATAAGGATGGTAAAATTAATGATATGTTGAAGGTTGAGGAAGACTGGAATTATGAAGATGACAAGCTAGCTTAGTGAAATTCCAAAGAATTGAATGCCTTATTCAATGGAGTGGACAAGGACACCTTTAGACTGGTAAAATAATTGCATTATTGCTAAATATGCTTGGGAGATTTTGAAGACTGCTCATGAAGGAACCTCTAGGGTGAAGATGCCAAGACTTCAACTTCTTACCACCAAGTTTGAGAACTTGAAAATGAAGGAGGATGAGAGTATTCATGACTTTCACATGAATATTATTGAGATAGACAATGCATCAAGTGCTCTGGGGGAGAAGATGTCAAAGATAAGTTGGTCAGAAAAAATCTCAGATCTTTTCCAAAGAGACTTGACATGAAGGTAATTACCATTGAAAAATCCTAAGACATAAACAACATGAAAGTTGATGAACTTATGGGATCTCTTCAAGCCTTTGAGTTAGGAATATGTAAAAAGTCTAAAAAGAAGAAAAACAAGTCTTTGTGTCTAATATTGGAGAGAAGACTAACCAAGGAAAAGGAATTTAATGCCATGGATGTGAATGCTTTGGACACATAAGATCTGAGTGTCATATGTATCTCAAGAAGCAAGAGAAAGGTCTATCTGTGTCATGGTCAGAAGATGATTCTGAAAGTGATCCTGAAGGAGAATCTGCAAAATAGGTTACTGCCTTGACTAGGATTTGTGATTATGATGGAGAGTCAAATGATGGAAAACTTACTTTTGATGAACTTGTTGTTTCATATAAAGAGTTATGCCTCCAAAGTGAAAAAGTGTGTAAATTGGGAAAGGATCAAAAGAAGGTCATTACTCAACTTCAGGCTGAAAAAAGTTAAGTATATGAATATCATCTCTAGTCTGAAGGATGAAGTTCATGTGCTCAACTCAAAACTTGACACTATAACTAAATCTATAAGAATGATTAATAGTAGTTCTGATGTGTTGGATGAAATTCTTTAAACTATGAAGAATGTTGGAGATGTTACAGGTCTTGGTTATGATAATCAAGTTGTGATGAAGAAAGGAAAAGTTCCTACAATGAAGTTTGTTCAACCTAAAAGAAAATAAGAACAAAAGATGTCAGGTTAAATATCCCAACATCAGAAAATACATCAGAATGATTACTCAGGAAGCAAGACCCAACGATGGAGATGCCATTATTGTGGAAGGTTTGGTCACATAAAACCCTATTTTTACAAACTGTGTGGTTATCCAAAACAGTCAATACAACCTAGGTCTAATCATGATATGATTAAAACTATAAAAGTGTGGAAACCTAAGGTTATTAAAAGTGAGAAAGATCTATCTGAAGACAAAAAGGAAAGTGTTGGTGATAAGAACCATTAGTCTATAGAGATGGTCAATGTTGATGATCTAAATAATGATGATCAACCTAAATGATTAGATTTGACTCCTAGTATTGTAAAAATATTAAAGAAAAGGAAATGGAAGGTTGTTGAGTCTACTAGCAAGCCTTCTAAACCCCCAAGAAAAATATTGGTGTTTGACCTACCAAAGGATGAAGCAGAGTTAATGCTTGTGCTACTAAGAAGAGTAAGGAATCACTCTCAAGTGAGTCAGAGTATGATGTCAAACAAAATGTTAAGGACATCACGCCTCTAGCTAATAAGAAAGTTGTAGTTGGGAAACAAATTCCTGCTTCTTTTAGTGCCTTTTCGGCTCTTGGTGATTGGATGTGTTTTGCTGCTGATTTGCTTGCTTTTGGTTGATTGCCCTTAATGCATATTTTCTTGGTTTATCATATTATGGATAAAAAAGGGGAGAAGTAAGTAATAATAATGTTCCTTGGTTGTTTCCTTAAAGGGATCTGGATGTGTTATTTTTGTGATGTCAGACAGAATGTCTTGACAACATAATTTATGCAAGACAGTGGGAGCTGTGAGGTCAGACAAAATGTCCTAACATGTTATTTCAAAACCATGTGTGTTCTTTTCTGTTGTGTATGCCTATGTTGTTGTATGAAGAATTCAAGGTTATTTTTACGCATTATTGTTGCTGAAGTTTTTGTTCTGGTTATTGGTTTTTGCTAGTTATGGTATTCAAAGGTTGTTTTAGCCAAAATTTGCCAAAATGGGAGATTGTTAGGTCTTTGATTGGTTGCATTTTGTTAAAACAAGTTTACAACAAAATGTTGGGTAAGATGTCCTAACATGGTTATTTAGACATTAGTACAAATGTGGTTATAATACTTGACAAATTTATTTTGCAAGATGTTGTAACATCTTCATTAACTGTCAAGACGATATTACTGTCATGCGTTTCAGACTAATGTCGAAGACAAATGTCATGACATCTTGGTCTGGTACAACAGGCGTTGCTGTTTTTATATCTCTTGATAGATTTGATGCAATTTGATGAGATCCTTTTGAAACCCCGTCATTATGCACAACTCAATGGGATTTATTATGAACAAAGTCCAGATTTAATTGGATTTCATAAAAAATATCTTTAAGACTATTTAGGAAACTTTGAAGATTTGTTCCTATTTTTGTGGAAAATATTTTGCAAAAAGTTTGCAACTGAAAGATTGGATTTGAAGAGTCCAAGCTCATTCTGCAGGAGTATATAAATAAGAACTTCCTAAACCTAAAATAATGAGAAAAATATAGTAGTTGTATGCGTTGTTTAAGGTTTTAGGTTTTTAAGTTAGTGTTAATTGTGAGCCCCTATAATATCATCTTGGTATAAGAGTAAGACCATTTATATTTAATTGTAAGTTGTTATCAATATTAAGCTTTTAAGTAATAAGTGAGTGTGTCACGTGGTGATTGAAAGGGGAGTGAGAAGGGTCTCATACCTAGGTGAGTCTTAGATAGAAATTAAACACAGGTAGTGATTAGGTGAGAAGATTGTAAATCAAAGGTTGTTTACATAAGAGCTTCAAACTAATACTATTTAGTGGATTTACTTCTTGGCTTGGTAGCCCCCAAACGTAGGTGTTGTTGTACACCGAACTGGGTTAACAACTGATTGTGTGATTTTTTACTTTCTGCACAGTTTATTTTCAGTTTCAGCTTTTTTGTTTATAATGTCTTGACATCTCATTAGACATCCTGTTTGTGTGTGTATTGTGTCGTGACATCGTATTCGGCATTTGTCTGTCAGTGCCAGAATTTCACCTATGTTATCAATCAAAGAAAATACTTCATGATTTATTATTTTACTCCGTTAACAACATGGAGTAATTTATTCCTAAACATATTGTATATTGTACACAACGTAAGTGGTGAATGATAAAAAATTGAGAAAAATAAACATTACATGTTACTTTCAATTTTTCACCATTCACCATTTTTTTAAAGAAATATATTACCTCGGTTTTAATATAAAACCGAAGAGGAAGTCATTTTTCACCATTCACTATTTTTTTACAGAAATATATTACCTCGGTTTTAATATAAAACCGAAGAGGAAGTCCATAGTTTAATTTATTTTTTAATTAATATTGAAATAAAATTTCCCATCGGTTTTAAAAAAAAACCGAGGGGTATAGTTACCCAGTTAACCAACAACGAATCTATGCCCCACGTTCATAAAATAACAACGCCCAAGATATTGCAAACACATAAATCCACCAAAAACCATCTATATCCAATAAGAACGTGAACATCATTACTATATATCTTATACATTATCTTGTGAAATTCAAACATTTACAATGAAAGTGTTTTCCATGAAAATAATAATAATGAAATCTTAAAACAAATCTATGGGATGAATTGCAAGTGCAAAATAAAATTGTTGCAAGATTAATGTTCTTACCTAATGTTTTATCTTTTAATTTGAATTTTATGTTAGGTATCTAATGTTTTTTTATGTTATATCAAAATTGAAAGCGTTCAAACCATTCAACTTGAAAAGGATCAGGTAAATTTAGATTTATTCAAGTGATGATGATGAATCAAATATGTCAAAAATTGTACTTGCAGATTTAAACAAAAACAATGTAACATTAGAAACTTTGAATTTAATTATTTTGAGTAAAAATTTATTTAATATTTATTGTAAACAATAAAATTTAATTAGTGTAAACAATTTAATTTGTGTTTAAAATAAAATATTTTCCCCACAACTTTTGACAAAAAATGATAGGTATGTGACAGTAGTTTTGAAAATATAAATACGTTGATGTTTAGGATCCACTCGATTATTCACTCGATTATTCTAAAATTGAGAGGTATAGTTGAGAGTTTTTGTGTCATCATTCGTTATCTCGCTTAAATAATCTGGGTTATATTCTCTTTGTCTCGGAGGTGAGATGAGTTATTTGTAGTAGTGAAGTAAAAGTTTTTTTGTGTGGGTATTTTTAGGGTAACCATAGATTCCAGTACCCGCCATAAATATTGTTCCCGCCATAAATATTGTTCATGTTGTGATATGAGACATAATGCAAAAATCAATCATGTTTTTTTATTAGAATCCAAAATATGCAGATTAACATCCTTAATCAGCATCATACTTAAACCACAAACTTTCTCTTTCCCATTGATACTACAACTGACACTATGAATGTTGGCTAAGAGACCAACATTCATTAGATTGTTATACATGTTATCTTTTATCACAATTTTTGGTTTCAAACAAAAACAAAATATTTGAAGAGTGAATTCATATCATTTGCTTCAAAGCTCTAATGGTTTTGGAGTTTCCCAACCCCTACAATACCCAACACAAATTTTCATCCTTCATTGGCTACCTTATCCATAAGGTTATATATAGACATAAATGAAGAGTTCATATTGTCAATGCTCTTGTACTCTAGCTCCAACAGTCTCGTTTTCTTGTTTTGAATTAAAGATGAAGAATATATGATTTTAGCATCATTCTTCATGTCATTCATAGATAAAAGCACCATTTTTCCATCATAGCCTTGGGTATAGGACTATGCAAGCTCACTCTTGGCTTGTTGAAAGGATTGTTGATGAATATCTTATCTGCTTGGGGAATTTGTCGCCTTCCAGCTTGATTAGTTTTCAGCCATGAACCCAAAGGATTAACATCTGTTTTCCCATGACTATAGGCCACTTGTTTTTTTTCTAGTGATCCTCATTATGCCCATATACCCATAATAGAAACAAAATAATTGAAGCTTCTCATAATGAAAGTTAATCCAATTAACCTCGTTATTCTTACTTCCGATGTACATTTCAGGCCTTATAGGGGCATTAATGCTCATATTGACTATGACTTTCACTATTGTTATTCCGTCATGCATGTCATAGATGCCCACCTCCATCACCTCACTGAGATGAGCCCAAAGCTTTTACCCCATTTGAATAGTTTTTCCATTGATGGGTAAACCTCATATCTAAATCCAACTTGGGACCTTTGAGAATTCTAGAGAGCTAATAATTGCTCTTCTATCCCATTCTTGGAGTATAAGCCAAGAATTTATGAATAACTAGTGGCCTCCCTTAAGAATATATGTCCATTGAATGTTAAACATATCCAAATCAACTTCTTTAACCACCAAATCTATAGGGTTACACCAAATATTGGCTAACACTATTTGCATAGACCCTTTATGGATGGATTTTTATGTAACCAGTTTTCCCAATACGATAATTCTTGTAGACTCTTTATATTCCCGAATCTCATCATCTTCATATAAGATAAAGTAAGGTTCATGATTATGATCAAGATTTGACTTTAAAGCAATAAAGTTCTTAGATTTCTCCTAAGATTCTGCATGGATTTCAAAGTTTGGCAGGTTCAATTGTGACATAAGAGGGATGTTGAGATGATTTAATGCGTGGTTAGGACTTTTAATTTGTTCCCGAATCTTGTGATTTAGATATGAAATCATCTCTTCCATAGTAACCAGTTTGTTTTTCACAGAAACCAACTTTCTGTTTGTATCAATACTCGTTTCTATATGTTCCACAGAAACAAAGAGGGACGAAAAACTTTGAGCAGAAAGCAAAGGACATAAACAAATGATTCGATAATGAAAGATCACTACAAACACGGGAACGCGAGTCGAAAGAGAGAAGACAACAATAAAATGGTGGAAGAGGGGTGAAAGAAATCTTAACAAAAATGAGGAATGAAAAGGAATTAGGGGTGGAATAGAACTGGACAAGGATTATGGTAAGACAAACTTAAGAGAGATAACTGAAAACATCTAGAGGAAAACCAATGCCACACTTACAAGAGGGTACACACAAACTATGGATATAAATTATGTGTTTATGTGTGAGAGAGAGAGAGAGAGAGAGAGAGAGAGAGAGAGAGAGAGAGAGAGAGAGAGAGAGAGAGAGAGAGAGAGAGAGAGAGAGAGAGAGAGAGAGAGGGGAAATAATGGGAAATGACAAAAAAATTAGAAAGATCAATCACATTCTTGATCATTTCTTAGAGCCTTGATCACCATGAATGCACACAACGAAAAACAATTCTTCAATTGCGATTCTTTCATTTTAAAATAAATGTAAATATTTTTTTTAGTACACAAATAAATGTAATAATTAAAATCATTGCTTTTTCCTAATATTTATTTTTTATAGATGATACAATATAATAATAATAACAATAAATAATAATTATTACTAAAGTATATAATATAAAACATAAATGTATTAGTTATACATTAATAGTTTGTGGCACATTTTATTTTAAATTAAATGTTACACTAAAATTATTAATTTATTATCTATTTAAAATTAAAACGTGTCAGTAATTTTGATGGTGTGTTGCAAATTTTAGTAATCTTTTTTATTAAAGAATAAAAACTAAAATTGCAGGTTGGACCTATTTATACTGATTTGGGCCTTAAGACCCACAAGAGTCTCTTCTAACCATATTCTATTCAGATTGATTTTTTCATATTTTGCTAAAGCATGCACCACTTTGTTACAACTTCTCCCAAAAGAAATCACAGTTCAACGAAACTCATGCAACTTCCTTTTCATAACCAAAATCATCATCCCAGTGTTGTTATATTCTCTTTTTCTCCCAAAAGAAATCTTAGTTCAGCGAAACTCATTCAACTTCCTTTTCATAATCAAAATCATCATCCTCAATCGTTCTATTCTCTTATTCTCCCAAAAGAAACTATAGTTCAACGAAACTCATTCAACTCCCTTTTCATAATCAAAATCATCATCCCCAGTCATTATATTATCCTTATCACCATTCATCATACGAGCGTGGTTTTCGTTGTCAACTTCAAAATCTGTTTTAACGAAACAACAATCATTTGCGATATTAGTTACCCTATTGAAAGCCATCGATTGAGCTAACATTAAGTTTTCATCTCCATCTACAAACAAAATGCAAGCTGCCATGATATCTCCTTTATCATTTATAAAAATAGCTCATATCCCCACTTGATCTTCACATCTAAATTGTATCGGAGCTACATTTAATCCATCCTGAAAGTTTTCACCTTTGATAATATTTTATTTATATATAAAATATAGGAAAAACACCCTTTTTGGTCCCTTAACTATACCCCTGGTTCACTTTGATCCCTTAATTTTTTTTCCGTGCCATTTTTGGTCCTTTAAGTCTTAAATAGATGCATATGAGTTCTTTCCGTCTATTCCGTTAGTCAAAGTCTATTAAAAATCTAAGTGGCAGTGACAGGTGAATTTGACCAACTCTTGTGATGGAGTTAGCCTTGGAAAAACCGAAACTAAAAATTATTGTTCGGATTTTTGAATTTGTTCTTAGTCATCTTCCTCAAATTCACCAACTTCCTTAAATCCAAAACCCCACAACAAATCCATTATCTCATTTGTTGATTCATTGCTTCTCTCAGTGGCATTATCGTAAATCCACATCACAACTTCAAAGCACCACTCCCTTTTTTATTTCTTCCCTATCGATTTCATATCTGTACTATTTTAGGGCTTTTCAAAATTCACTTCTGGATCTTCAACGAGCTTTCTCATTCTCAAGCAAAAATGTCATTCTAAAGTTGCGTCTTCCTTTCCAATGGTGTGGTTTCCAAGGTTAAGAATTGTGTTTCATTTAAAATCAATTACAAGGTCATTCTCCTCCCACTATGATTTTGAGGGTGACGACGACATCATTTTCACATTCAATTGTATGCAACAAATGCTTTATGCCCCTTCTTCCATCATTTTAGGTTCGGTTGTTAAGAGTAAGAAACATTACTCATCTACTGCTATTTTCCTTTAAAAACAAATGGAATTCCATACCATTATTACCCTCAAACATTGTCTCTCATCAATTCTTAATGCCATATATAATATATTGATCTATGCATTTTGTAACGACGAAAAGGTCGATGAAGCTTATCCTCAAACCAAGAATCAAACTGGATTGGCTAAAAGAACTGGTTCTCAGTCAAATTAGCTGCAATGCAAAGTGGATAATACACCAGTTCAACACATTACATATCTGTTTCAAAATTTGCTCTGAACTACAAACTCAAATGAATAATTCAATCCAGAAATAAAGGTAGAGGTTCTCCAATCTTCAAAATTGATAAATTTCCTCTCCGATCTCTTCTCGAGCAAAATCGTTTCATTGTTCTCAATAACCTTAGACCTGGAACTCGCTTGCTTCGATTTCATGTTTTTAATGAAACAAATTTGTTGCGGGGTTTTGGATTTAGGGAAGTTGGTGAAATTGAGGAAGATGACTAAGAACAAATTCAAAAATACAGAAATAATTTTTAGCGTTGATTTTTCCAACACTAACTCCATTTGTCAAATCCACATGTCATTGCCACGTAGATGTTTAATGGACTTTGACTAACGGAATAACTGAAAGGACTCATATGCACCTATTTAAAATTTAAATTACCAAAATGACACGGAAAAAAATTATGGGATCAAAATGAATCAGAGAATATAGTTAATGGATTAAAAATGTATTTTATCTAAAATATATTAATATTTCGAAAATGTCAGTTCTCTGGTAGAGATTCGTATCCACTACATTTATTGGTTCAAATTAATTATTTAGACATATTTGATTCATCCATTCATATTATATATTTTTTCAATTTACTTAGCTGGATTGGAAGATCATATCCACCCATAAAACAATCAATTTAAAGTAAAAAATATTGATGCATATAAATTAAGAGTCATTCTAAACTGAATGACTTGTGTCATAAAAACACACATTAAGCATATCCAATTAATATATTAAAATTTTTTCCTAAGAATTGATTGCATATTTTTAAACACATATCTTTTTAATCTTTAAAATTCTAACAAAGTTTTTGACACAAAAAAAATTCTAATAAATTTCATAAAATAAAATGTTAGCTTTTTGATGATATTAAATGTAGTTGACAGTTTGCAATATATCGGATTGCGTGACGCGGTATCACTATCCTTACGGCCAAACAAGCAAGTTGTAAATTGTAAATGGTAAGCACCAATAACAACCTTGCGTTAATGCGTATATTGTAACATTTTAATATTTAATTTGTAAGAGCATATACTAATATATAAACTCATGCTTATTCTTCTTCTTCTCTAGCTCCATTTTCACTGCAAACCACTCCTCTCTCTCTTTCTCTTTTATCTTCTCTTCTAGTTCTACTACTGCAATCCATGGCTAATCGCTGGGTCAGGCCCGAGGTGAGTCTTTTTCCATCCATCATATCTGTAATCGTCTATTTTCTTCGCATTTTGTAAGAGTTAGGGTTTCACTTTCAGGTATACCCTCTGTTCTTTGCGGTTGGAGCTGCTGTTGGGATCTGTGGATTTTCTATGGTTCGTCACATGTGCATCAACCCTGAAGTCAGGTATATCTCTCTCCGTTGTACCCGAATTATTTTGCATGATGGTTATTGATCTTTGAAATTATTGATTTTTTTTTTCTCTTCTTTCGAGTTTGACTTATTACAGATCGGAAATTGATGTTTTTAATTAAGCTTTATCACTTTGACCCTATGTAAGGGGCATTGAAAATTGAATATCCCCTTTCTGTTTTTGCTATGTTGTAAAGAGATTTGTAACCATTGATAATATTATAATGCCTTGAATTGAAGCTAATTTCTCAAATTTATGAAACTAACAAGCGGTTGGGTCTTACTACATGATTTAGAAGCTGTTTGTTTCACTTAGGATTGGTTTTGGTTGACTCTTTTGAGCTTATCTATTGACATAAGTTTTGTGCGAACTTATGAAAACAGCTTATGACAATATTCATAAGTTGTTTTTCAAGAAAGATTACAACAACTTCCAGCTGTTGCTATAATTTTTTTTGTGTGGACAGAAATAGCTTATAGTTAGCGTTCATACTTGATATGTGTTTGTGATATTAAGCTACAAATAAATTGTTTATCAAAACTGAGACTAATTGATATTCGTATTCTCGAGTTTGTTATGGTTTGACAGAGCTCTTATCTCGGTTTGATTTAGCTATTGATGTTTGGTTTAGTTTTTGAAGTAGCATAATGGATGTTTGTTTGTTTGTTGTTTTAATTGTTTTAGGGTGAACAAGCAGAGCCGAGCTGCAGGAGTGTTGGAGAACTTTTCAGAGGGAGAGAAGTATACAGAACATTTGTTGAGGAAGTTCTCACGCAACAGGTCACCAGAGATTATGCCTGGCCTCAACAGCTTCTTCACTGACCCAAATCGCAATTAAGTTGCTTTGGATTAATAACAGTGATTGGTTTCTTATGTGATATTGTGGTAAAAACTCAGCATTATTGTCGTGCATTTAGAAAACAAATTTGTGTTTGATCTCTCTGCCTGAACACCATGTATGCCGTGGTTGAGAATAACATTGCCCTGTTTGTTGTGTTAATTGTTGCTGAAGTTTTATGGAGTCATGGTGCTGTCTAGCATGCCTTTTGAATCTGGTGTGAGAAATAAATTGCAATTGGTAATCCTGGTTCAAGTTTGTTACCATCAGTGCAATTTAACAAGATCTGAACCTATAAGAATGCGATTATACCAGGGTTCTCATGTAGAACTATTTTCACTTTCGAAATGAAATCTCACTTTGAAAGGTTTTCTTTTGACAGAAATTAATTTAAATTTGAGAATTTTAAACTTTTGTTACTGAACATGTTTTCTGGCCTGTAATTTATTGTTCATTTATTTTTATGCAACCCTATTTTCCCTCCACATCATAGAATATTCCTCCTCGCGAAGTTATCATGCCAATCTTTCAACGGTTAGCTACATCTCACACACTATTACCAATCATTTATTCTATTTAATGAGAAAGTGCGCCACTCAGCAATGATCATATCATTCTCATTCAAAATCCATTTTCACCATCTTAATAATTTAAGAGTTTCAGTGTTAATTTAAGAGTTTCAGTGTTAATCTTGCAGATCGGTCACATTCTACTACATCGTAAGTCTTGAACCACAACAACTCACTGAGAATTCAATCTCTCTGATTTTCAAATAGTTTCGTAGTAGAACATTTGTGTTGTCTGTGGGAATCAACTTTTGATTCCTATGATTTCCACGATTCATTACTTCTTGATTCAATCGAATCAGATTCATATCTCCTTCAATTGAAACACATATCAGCGTCTCTAGACCAATTCTTTCAAGTTTGGAACCAAACTCCTTCCATATGATGCACCAGACGGTTGTAACTACCAAAACCACTCGTTTCACCTTTCAACGACAAACAGTTGCGACTGTCGAAATAGCTAAGAATCCTTCGCCTTCTAGGACATATCCAAGAGTTTCTCAACTTCCTTCGTTCATCAGATTTATTCCACAATTCCATCTAGGCAAACCTTCCTTCAGATATACGTTATCGTTTGCTGTCACCGAATGTGAAACACTTTGGTTTCCAGCTCTTGTAGGCTAATCTTGACATGCAAAGAGTTAATGAGTTGTTGAAGAACATGTATTAGATGATTGAAAAACAAAATTTCCATGCCTTTAAAGACAAATTAACTCGGATATGCATAATGCCATTCCAAAGAACAACATCATGCCGAAGGCGACATCACAAAAAATCGCAGAGCAAAAAAAACGGATCTAGAAGAAGTCCAAAAATCTCCAAGTTGTCTGCGACATAGACTTCACACTCCTTTCCTATATCTCGAAGGAGGAAGGGGCTGCCAAACTCCTCTTGAAGTCCGCTCGCCAAGGAGGAAAGAAAATAACGAAGAAGAAACACCCTCACTCAGCCATGAAAGAAGATGTCAGACGATAGACTTATATCTAGATGGGGGTGAACATATCACAAATTTAAAACTTTTGGCAAAAATAAATTTGAAAATTTTTATGGCACGTCTGAAACAACCAGATCGAATCGTCTAACCGAACCTCTACCAAAAATTGTTTAAAAACAATTAATCACAAACTACTGAAAGTTTAGTTATACGCAGAGTTTACTCTCGATGATCAAAACACACAATAAAGCAATTTATCAAACACCTTGTGTACAATCGATATCGTTTATAAATTTGTTTTGCTTTGTTGATCTTAAAAACCGATCACAATCGAATGGATTATGATTATATCAACAAAACCTATTTCAAAATGTGAAACAATAATTCCCAAACGAATTGATCAAACAAACAATGAATTCAATAATTTGCAAACACAAAATTAAAAGAGAGAAAGAGTACATAAGGATTTGTTTAGGCAGTTCCCCAATCAACTTCCCTATGGGTACGTCTTCCCTCAATTTGAATTTGAATTGAGATATTATAATATATCTTACTTTGCAAATGTGTATATACAAGAGATGAAAAATTCTAATCCTACAAACCATAGGTTTGTTGTTGATTCTACCACCTCAAAAACCCTTGATCAAAGATTGATCAAGTAACCAATGATGATGCTTCAGTTCACCTGTTCTTGCTACTTTCTTGCAAGGCACCCCTTGTCCTAAGGCTTTCACCCAGTTGAATTTATCCCAAACGCACACTTGTTGAAACCCAATATTTACCAAGACGATCCAATGTCTCACGCTATTCCCTTGCAAGGCATCCCTTGTCCCAAGGTTTTCACTCGATCGAATCCGAATTGCGTAATCTTGTCCAAAACCTTTAAATCCTCAACGATGTTGAAGGGAAACCCCAACTTGATTTTCTTATTTGAAATCCTCAAAGTTCTCAACCCAATATTCTCGGTACAACAACCTAATTTGACGTTATCAACCCTAATTTAGATGGTCACCCAATCAAAAAATGATTATGTGTAGTTTGATTGTGTGTATGCATATAAAAGAGGATGAAGATGAAGAGAATTATTTGAAATCCCTATTTTGTATAGGTTTACTCTAGAACCTTACTAGAAATGATGCATGTATCAAATCTTTATAATTATGCAAGTTTGGAAGCAAAAGAAATGCAAAGGAATGGAGAAAAATATGATTTTTGAAAAATGCATCATATGAGTCGACCTATGAAAGTTATAAGTCGGCATGTGAAGGTCTTTGTGTCGACCTATGAAGGTCTTGTGTCGACCTTGTGTTGACCTATATCAGTCAACTTATAGACAAAGCTTACATGCTTTAATATTGCAACATGTGTGTCGTCCTATAGACTGTATGTGTCGACCTATAAGTTTTAAAATTTTCCTATGTGTCAACCTATAAGTTTTAAAACTTTCCTATGTGTCGACCTAAAGACTTTATGTGTTGACGTATGTTGTAATGCTTTCATTAAAAACTTTGTTTTCAATGCATTTATGATGTATGAAACTTTTCCAAAACATTTTAATGCTTCTTAATGCTAAGATACACAAATAGAATCAGAGAATATCGTCTAATATATATTAACACTAAAATATCCTATTTTTGACATCATTAAAAATATAACTAATGGAAAGATGCACTCACAAAAGAAGCCTCTGTCTGTACGAATATTGGATGGACGAATCCCGAAGTCTCTAGAGAAACCTTTAAAACTCTAGAGTTATAATGAAAATGAAGATTCAGATGAACATGTAGAGCAAGTGAACGACTGATTAAACTACTACCTAGGCATGGAAAAATAATCCGACTCTAGCAGGATCTGATCTCCACCACCCTGAATATAACGTGAAAACCCTGATTTAATTGGGGGTGGAGGTAGGTGCAGGGAAAAACTGATTCTTAATTACCAAGGCGGGGGGAAGGGGCGGGGGATGCTAGTACCTGCCCTACACCACCCCGCTCGACCTATTAAATTTATTTTATTATCTTTATTTTTAATAATTTTACTTCTCATTTACTTTACTTATTCTTAAAGTAGTAAATTTATCAGAATTTTTTTTTTGAAATATAGATTAAATAAAAATTATCAAGTATTATCATTATTACAAAAATGACCAAATATTTAGTTTAATTATTCATTTTTGTTACGAAAAAAATTATGTATTTTTAAAAAATTACAGTTTTTGCGGGTGGGTGTAGGATAAGACGGTGATACTCGTTCCCCGTTAGGGGCAGGGGTGGTTAATCATTTGTTACCCCTGACAGGGGGAAGGAGCGAGGCTAGTACAAGAAGAAGTTGGTGTACCCAGTAATGCTTAAATCCGCCCATCCGGCCTCATTGCATTGCCTACACTACCACGCCGAAGGAGACGTGAAATGCAATCTCTTTGCACCAACCTTAACCAAGTGCACCCATGCTTGGTACAACTCCCTCCCGAATAGAAGCATTTACTCACAGTCTGACCTATTTTAAGATTTCACTGCCCATTTCACCATAAAAAAGTCAACCAACCACTGTGGTTGTTCTCAATGGAGTCACACATGGTAAGAAAGAGACTTTACGCATGCACATTGCCTTACCACAGTGGCAATAGTCGTGGGAGGCTCGCATGAGAGCCTAATGTACTAGATCTTTGAGAAGGTCCTTAGACAAAGTCCAGCTTTCTGCAAAAAAAAAAAAGGCAAAAGAAGACCAATAAATTGAATAACTAGTTGAGTAGGGTGCAACATTACATCAACCATGAAGAAAAATTGTTGGTTGATTGAGGCAGTTGGATACAGAGAAACAATGTGACTGGATGCGTAGAACTCCTTAATTTCCAACTCTTAAGTTTAATGTCAGCATGTAATGAGCTAATGAGTTATTGAAGGGCATGCACCAAATGGTTCCACAACAAAATTCCTAAGTCTTTGTAGACATATTAACTCGGATCAAAGAGATTATGCACAATGCCATTCCAAAGAATAATACCGTGTGCGAGGCAACCTCACATAAAACCATAGAGCCAAGAAAGGATTCAAAACAAGTAAAAAAGCATCCAAGTCGCCAATGACACATACATAATACACCTTCCCTAGATCTCGAAAGAGGAAGAGGTTTCCACACTCCTCCCAAAGTCCTCCGACCAGGGAGGAAAAAAAGGAACGAAGAAGAAACCCTCACTCACACAAAAGAAGAACCATATGTCTGTACGCATATGGGATGACAAGATCTTGAAGTCTCTTGAGAAGCCTTTAAAGCTCTAGAGTTACAAAGGAAATGGAGATCCAGAGGAACATCTCGAGCATGTGAACGACCGATTAAACTACTACCACACCGACAAATACATGAAACACAATATCATTACACTAACTTTAACCGAGTATGCCCATTCCTGGTATAAGTCCCTCTTGGACGGAAGCATAGACTCTTGGCCTGACCTATGAGAGACTTTCATTGTCCATTTCACCGCCAGGAAAAGACAATCGACCCCCATGGCTGTTCTTAACAAGGTCACACAAGGTAAAAAGGAAAACTTACACACATACATTGACCGCTTTACCAAGGTGGCAATCTTCGTGAGAGGTTCAAATAAGAGCCTAATGTGTTAAATCTTCGAGAAGTCCCTTAGACCAAATTGTGCTTTTTGTGAAAAATTAGGGCAATAGGAAACCCATAACCCGAAGGACTTGTTATGTAAGGCGCAACCCTACATCAACTATGAAGAAAAGTTATTTATCGATGGAGAAATTCCGATACCTATAAAACCTATGACCAGATGCGGATCACTCATAGGTTTCCAGCTCTTGTGAGCCAATCTTAGCATGAAATGAGCTAATGAGTTGTTGAAGAGGATGTACTAGATGGTTAAGCAACAAGTTCCTAGGACTTTGTAGACAAAATAATTCAAATCAAAGAGAGCATGCACAATGCCATTCCAAAGAACAATACCGTGTTTGAGGCGGTCTCACATAAAATCCTAGAGCCAAGAAAGGATCCAAAAGAAGTCCAAAAATCTCCAAGTCGATGATCACACATAAATCATACTCATTCCCCAGATCTCGAAGGAGGAAGGGATTTTGACACTCCTCTTGAGGTACGCCGACCAAGGAGGATATATAGGAATGAAGAAGAAGCCCACACTCATCCAAGAAAGAAGAACTATCTATCTATACACATATTGGATGAAGGATCCTGAATTCTTTGGAGAAGCTTCTAAAGCTCCATAGTTACAACGAAAATGAAGATCCGAACGAACATGCTAAGCATGTGAACGACCAATTATACTAGTACCACACTGACAGAGATGTGAAATGCAATCTCTTTGTACTAACCTTAATCTAGTGCGCCCATGACTGGTACATGTCCCTCCCGAACGGAAGCATAAACTCATGGTCTGATTTATGTGACACTTTCATCGCTCGTTTCACTGCCATAAAAATACAACCGACCACCATGATCATTTTCAATGGGGTCACACAAAAGGTAAGAGAAAGACCACGTGAGCATACATAGACGAGTTTACAAAGGGGACAGTAGCAGTGGAAGGCTAAAATAAGAGCCTAAAATGTTAGATATTTGAAGAAAGTTTCTTAATCCACCTAGTGGATCTCTTAGGCACCTAACGCGTTTTCGAAAATATCCTCCGTTTCCGGAGAGATATCTTCGAAAGCGCATTTTTTACACAACGTTGGGTTTTTCCATAGATACATCTCCGGAAGCACCAAAACACATTTTTTTATTCTTTTTTGAGTCAGACCTCCAAAGTTTCATATAAATTATTTCCGCAGATATATCTACGGAAACAATTAATTTAGAGGGTTGGTTCAAAAACGCTAACAAAAAGCTAATAAAATTAGTTCCGTAGATATATTTACGGAAAATTCAAAGTTAAGTAAAAAATGGTGCGTCCGGAAGCAGGAGGACACAAAATACTTTGTAAGTGAGTCACCCCCATTATGAAAAAAAAAACGAAACTTAACTTTCAGACGTCAAGAATACACACGAAATACTTCGTAAGTGAGTCACCCCAATTTTGCCAAAGGATTGATGAAAGATGAATCTGAAAATTAATTTCTGGAATAATCCTTAGAAAAATTTTAAACTAATAATAATGTGTTTATTTCACAATTTAGTGGAGAATCCAGATGTTAAATTTCAGACTAAGCTTTAGAACAGTAAGTTTTCCTTCTGGGACGTAAGTTTGTTATAAATTTGACATATTTTAATAAACCATATATTTTAAGTCATTTATACAAAATATCCATAATTGTTAAAGTAATGAGGTGTCTGAGGGATTTCTTGGAAACACATCAACAACAACATCTTGATGGACTTCTGAGGTTTCTAGGACAATAACAAATGACACACATGTCTTCGGAAAGACAATGTCAGAGACACATGAACTCAGAGAGACCAAGGTTATGCAAACCGGACCAGCCTGTTCAATCGGTTAGACCGGGAACTGGGCCTATGTCTGGTCAATTAAACCCTTTAAACCAGCTTGTCAAGGAACCAATGCAAGAACCGAAAAACGGAAAAACCGATCAAAATCGGGGGTTCGTCCAATTACATGGGTTGAACCAGATTTTAACTTTTTCAGTTTTGTTTTATAAATTTATTTAAAAGTAAAATATAATAAAAGATGAAAAAAACCAATTTAATACTATTGAACCAAATGAGTCTTATAATTGAAGACCCCACTCTAATTCATTCATAATTTAGATTTTTATTTTATTTTTATAATAAGACCTAAAATTCTTTTTATAAATAATACTCTTCAATTTATTTTCTAAAGTTTTGAGTGTCGGATATAATTCATTAATAGTGTTATGATCACTCTTTTATATAGTTGACAACGCTACAAAAAAAAAACATGTTTCTTCTTAAATTCTAATTTTTTTGGCCTAAATTAAGCATCATCTAGTATTTTTAACTCTTTTTCAAATTAATTCTAGTTAAAAAATTATAGGAAATAAAAGTCACAAATCTATATGATAAATTATAACTAAATCATATAACATATATAATAACAGTTCGATCATCGATCTGACCCGATCAGACTTTTAAATTTTAAACCCCAATCTATACCGATTCAATATTCAGTCTGATTTTAATTACCTTGAGAGACCATGCTTCTGCATCAAATAAATGACAAATGTTTTCATTTTTTTTTGTCACATATTTTATCTTTAATTAAATTAAAAAATTATATCATAATTAAAAAAATCAAATCCAAAAGGAAAAACATATAAAATCAAATAAATATACCTATAAAAAAAATTCGAAAATTCACCTGGTATAAAATTCAGAAGTTAACTCTGTACCAGCAGTGCCACACGAAGCCAAAATAAAGCAGAATAACAATATACTAGAATTTGTTGCTATTCGACTGCATTCGAAAATTAAATTTCAGATTTTATGAGGGTGTGCGCGAATCTGTATAGAGTAATCCCCATAAACACTTGGTACCTTTTCAACTATTTAGAAAGCCCAGTATAAATAATCTATACCGCAGTTTACAAACCAATTAAATCTCCCAACAATAGGAAAAATCAAGCGAAAAATCGAAAAATGTGAAAATGTTTATTCAGGTACTGGTTAAACCAGTTCAACGAACCTGTAACAGTTCCCATCTCTTCCCACCAAAACCCCAATTTTGGCATCCACGAAACGCTCTCTCCACCGTACCTGAATCTCCGCCAGCTTCCGAAGACGCCACCGTAGCAAAACTCTTCCTCGAATCAGATCCATCATCTCTCCCCGAAACCGTATTAAACCACTCTTTCCAATGGACCCCACTGCTAGTCAACAACGTTCTAAAGCGACTATGGAACCACGGACCCAAAGCCCTACAATTCTTCAAACACCTAGAGCGCCATCCAACTTACATTCACTCTTCATCAAGCTTCGAACATGCCATCGACATCGCAGCCCGGTTGCGCGATTACAACACCGCTTGGGCTTTCGTCGGCAGAATGCGGGCTCTACGTATTGGCCCGACTCCTCGGGCATTCTCTATCCTCGCTGAAAGGTATGCAACCGGCGGGAAAGCCCATCGGGCAGTGAAAGTGTTTTTGTCTATGCACGAACATGGCTGCCATCAGGATTTGAATTCGTTCAATACAATCCTCGATGTTCTCTGCAAAACGAGACGAGTTGAGATGGCTCATGGTTTGTTCAAAACATTCAAAGGTAGGTTTAAATGTGATAGTATTAGTTACAACATAATGGCGAATGGTTGGTGCTTGATTAAGCGAACACCAATGGCATTACAGGTTATGAAGGAGATGGTGGAGAGAGGAATTACGCCGACGATGGTTACTTATAATACTTTGCTCAAAGGGTATTTTAGGTGTAATCAGTTGAGGGAAGCTTGGGATTTTTTTCTGGAGATGAAAAAGAGGAAATGTGAAATTGATGTTGTTACTTATACTACAATGATTCATGGGTTTGGTGTTGCTGGTGAGGTTAAGAGATCGAAGAGGGTTTTCGATGCGATGGTGAAAGAAGGTTTGGTTCCTTCTGTTGCTACTTATAATGCTTTGATTCAGGTTTTGTGTAAGAAGGATAGTGTGCAGAATGCTTTGCCGGTTTTTGAAGAGATGGTGGGAAAAGGGTGTGTGCCTAATTTGACTACTTATAATGTTATTATCAGAGGTTTGTGTCATTCGGGTGAAATGGAGAAAGCTTTGGAGTTTATGAAGAGAATGGACGAACATGGGTGTAGGCCAAGTGTTCAGACATACAATGTTGTGGTTCGTTATTATTGTGATGATGGGGAACTTGAAAAGGGTTTGGAGTTGTTTGAAAAGATGGGGAATGGGACTTGTTTGCCCAATTTGGACACCTATAATATTCTGATTAGTGCTATGTTTGTGAGGAAGAAATCGGAGGATTTGGTGGTGGCTGGCAAGTTGTTGATGGAGATGGTTGGTAGAGGTTTCTTGCCCCGTAAGTTTACTTTTAATCGGGTGTTAAATGGACTTGTTCTAATGGGGAATCGAGATTTTGCTAATGATATATTAAGAATGCAAAGCAGGTGTGGCCGTGTTCTCCGTCATATGAAATTATGACAATGTTTGGATTTAGTTCCTGAGAAAAACCATTTTGTTGCCTTCCCTGCATTACCATGTCCGTGTGTTATGAACTGGTTTTATGGCTTGATAATGTTGCTTCACAAGTTTGAAATTAAAAACCATGTCTTTCATGGGGAAAATGAAGCTCTTAGTGATGCAAGTTCCACAGTATTTGAAGAAATAATACATGGGGAAAATTATTTTCTTCAAGCTGGGGTCGCATTTTTGACACAATTGGTTTGACTCTCAGTCATGCAGATTAATAACTGAGGGTTGACAGCTCCATAATTCACTGCTGCTTTTCAAAGAGAAAGTGCCCATGGTAAATCTAGTATCATCTACAACAGTACAACGTAACATGGTTGGAGCTTCAAATAATATTTCAACTTTTTTTTTGTTAGTTCTTCTGTTAGGCTTCCTGTTCGAGACTAATCTAATTGCAACTGAAATTCATGAGAAGTCATTTTCACTCCCTTCACTGGTTGCAAGCCGTGATTTGATGCTTATCAATGTATATTTATAAGTATTCTGATAGCATTCTCAAATACCATTGTATTCAATCCTGAGCAAACTATCTTTGAAGTCTCAACAGTTTCAGGATTATTTAGAATCTGTGTTATTTCTGGCCTTTTAATTCTATCATGTCTAGCTCGTAGCACGTTTGTGGTTGCAACAAAACATCTGTAATGGCAACCAATTGTTTATGTTGAATTTTGCAGCAACTGAGTTCCTTACAAATGAGTGTGAACGATCAATCAATCTGGTACTCGAACACATGATACTTGGAAATAATTTATTTCTTTTGAATTAAAATAGCAGAACAAATATTTTGGTAGAAACATTGACAAAATGAACAATACACGTTTTTTGAATTCTAAACTAGATATTAAACCCAAGGCAAATGCCAACAGTGGGAGTAGAAGCTGTGTTCTATAAAATAATCTCATCTTGAACGCCAACATTTAAGGTCTTGTTTGGAAGGACAATGCTATTAATAACCACCACTTCATCCTCAACTGCAACAGATTCACCTGGTCACAGCATGCGAACAAGATTTGCAGAGTTAGTACTTTGTTATTTCATCTTCCCCCATAGAGACAGTGGCAGTACTCTTATTATTTTAGATGATATTGTTAAGTTTACTCTTGAGAGATGATTTATTTTTATTTTTCATCATACCAATTGTTGCTTACAGAACAAGATATAAAATAATTGTGGATAATAGTAATAAAATCATTAATGCAGTTGACAATTGAAGAATATCCTATAAAAAAGAGAGTAAAAATTTCAAGAGATTGGATTTGAATCCTAGGAATGAAAGTGGTATTAAATAATAAAAGAATATGAACAAACATTAAGAAAAGTACCGAGTATAGTGACGCCAAGTTTCGCATTGTAATCTCCACGACCCTGAATTAGTTTAAACAATTTAGTAAACAAATAGCAAATAAAAGCAAATGTAACGATAGGAGATGAAAAATGTGACACGACAACGAGCAATATTTATGAATGCTATAGTTGGGCAAATCGCCCAGTACAACAGGGTATCAAAATGGGACAAAAAGTTTTGGATAACAAAACAAAATTAGCATATTTTGAAGGACTAAAAGTATATTGGAGTCTTAAAATGACATGCTGGCAATGATGCTAATTGTTTAAACATATAATCACTGAAAAAGAAAGCAAAATCAGCCAATGACTGTTTCCAAAAGTAGAGTTGTCCGTTGGATCTCTACGTCTGTATTCTAGACATGCATAGTGATATCTGATCTGATAGATCAGGTTATATTCTAAGAGCTACATGTTCATGCTTAAGATGTGTGTGGGATGCTTGTCATACAGGATTACGTGAGAAATGTGATGGAAATGCAGCAAAAATACATTATAACAGCTTCTTAGCAATCTTCAAATTTCAAGTAACAGAAAATACAAAACAAGCCTTTAGTTAGTGGAGCAATTTAGCTTAACATTAAAATTTCCAAACTTGCCTGGACACGTGCCCATCGTCCAATGGAGGATTTCCATCCAACAATTGCATGAAGAACAACAGCATTTTCCTATAAGATGAAATATGTAAAACTACAATCTCCAAAAATGCTTATGCATTTCAAAACCAAATTAATGTGTAGAATTACCTTGATTTCAACATCATCAAGGACTATACAATTAATGAGCCTTGCACCAGCTCCTATACGAGCATTTGCCGATATTGATACACCAGGACCAATCTGTTCAATCAGATTAACAAAAGTCAATTTGCATAACATGTCAAGACATTTAAATTTTATTTTTCTTGGATCTGTCACATCACTTAAATATTTTATATTGTATAGCTCATGACATATATCAAGTGGTCACAGGATATACAATTTTCTAAAACTGCACGAATTGCAAGTACCAGAAGCACAACTAATAACATCAAGTTGTTATGAATAAAAAATGTTACGCATATCAAGACTAACAGAGCAATTAAGATGATTGTGAAAGCCCCAGGGTAGAGAACTTTATCGAAGAAAAAGAGGTGAGTAATAACCTTTGCAGACGGATTCACTTTTGCTGATGGATGAATATAAACATCACCGCTGATGTAGGCTTTCTTAATACCATCTCCATTTGCTAATAGATGGGGGGCTGTGTGACGGAATTGTGAAAGATACAAGGCCGAACATCTTATGGACATTCTGCAAGCATCAAGTCAATATATATATGATAATCACACATGAAGGAAATGATGAATATGTAACAGAGCACTCTAGCTTACCCAGGAGTTTTGATTTGTTCCCAAAAGTCCAAAGTTTCATGTATATACAACTGTTTCTTCCCTGCAAGAGGTGAGAGGATATCTTGATCCAATCTGACATAATTGGCTGTATGACTCCTACAAAGAACTCTTCAGAATCAGATGACAATAAACAACCATCAGATGACAATAAACTATATAAACTACCCTTATTTTCACGATGTGCATATACAATAAGAACAATCATCAAAGTTCTCTCCACCTACATAGATCAAATAACAGCAGAATGTCCTGGACCTGCTATGATTAACTTTTTAATAGACTATTAAACTTGACCTCCTGCTACCTCTCACTGATGGTTTATCCTCCATTTTATTAACCCTCCAGTTCAAACTCAAAAGCATTCCTCCGTTTCATCCACCCTGATTAGATCCTATGGTAATTTCATGCTGTATATTTAAATAAATATTTTTTCCATAATCTAAATTGAACTTAAAGCGAGCTCAATAATGAAGCTTAAACCAGTATTAAGAATAAGCTTAGGAACTACATGGTGTATATATATCAAATGTCAAACTCTATACACATGCCACAGTTACAAATGGCTTTGAAATGAAAAAAGGACAATTCATCAAAAAGCAAGTTGAAACCCAAAATTATCAAGTAAAATTTGGTACGAAAACCAACATTTTAAACACATAATTTGATGTTGATTATCTGAAAACTTCTTTCTTTGGTAAGACAACATGTTGCCTTCAGATTATTTGGATGTGAATTAATCCTAACTAGGTTGTTAACTTAGACCTAGCCACAGGTTGCATTACAGTGGGGTTTTGAAAACATCCAATACTATGAGACACTCCAATGTTGTTGACAAGCATATAAGTTTTAAACCTATTTTTCAGTTTTATAAATGTTAATACTAAAAGTCAATGTAAAAAATAAGTGAATATGCATACACAATTATAAATATGCAAACTGTAAGATAATTGCCGAGAACTTAAGTTTAAGTTAATTGCAGGAATTGATCTTTTTGATATTTCTATTACGAACGCTTAGAATGAAATTTCAGAAAAATCATGTCAGCTAAATTTTGAGAAACAGAAAACTTTTAATCATCTTAAGTACAAACCTTGTGTCTGGCACCATTGCTTCAAAGCTGGAGACACGTCTTAAGTTAGCTGCAAAATAAAATGACATATGAATAATATTAGTTAATATACCGGAGGATAAACTCCAGTTATTAAATTTACAATTCCTTTAATCCATCACAAATTACATAGATGAAGATTTTCACATCTTAAAATAAAATACAAAGATATATTTTAATAATGGATATGGCTTGAAATATCTCACTCACCTCTGTCTTTCCACTGAGAAGAAACACCCTCAATGGCCGTAAAGATATCTGGCGTAAATATATACACACCGCAGTTTATAAGGTCACTAACCTGCACTCAGATAAGCAGGTAGCATAAGACACTAAACAGCAGCCGAGAAGAGAACAACAATTTAGAATTTTTAGTTCACCAATTAAAGACATCATAATAAGAACATAAACATACAAAAGTTTCAGGTTTCTCTGTGTAATGCAAGAGTTCATGGGTGACAGGATCAGCAACCAATTCCCCAAATTCGCTAGCCGACTCCGGAGAAACCTTCAAAAATAAGATAAAAAAGGATCACAAAAATTTGATGCCAATGAGCGCAATGTCACAGTAAAAAAAAAAAGTGCGCGCAATTTCCAACCTTAACAACCAGTATTGTTCCCATGCCACCATGTTTTTTGTGAGCATCTGTATGCAAACATACACCAAAACATCAATAATTAGCCGTTCCGTGAATTATATAAAACATAGTATCTGAGACAAGAGATTACCTAGCATTTGCGGAAGTGGAAAACTGCAGCAAACATCACAATTGAGCAAGAAAATATGTGACTGTCATAGAAAATATGATAATCATTCTATCAAGTTATTAACAGTACTAGATATAAAACATGAAGAAACCGAAACGTAGAGATAAAAACTACGAACCGGATCTTCTTCCATGATGAGATCTTTAAAGTTATAAAGACCACCAGCAGAACCATGTGGCTTATCCTCTTTCAAGTACCTAACAGGGAGTTTAAGTTCATTGGAGATGGACGATACATATAATGCGAATTCGCGTTCTTCATAGAAACCAATGAGGTAAATCCTGGCCAAATTGGGAATTTTTCGACAAGCAGAGATAGGGTGATGAACCATGGGTTGTCCAGCTAATGGGAAGAGTGGTTTGGGAATGTTGAATGATAATGGACGGAATCGAGTGCCTTTGGTGGGGCCTCCGACCATGATAACTGCGACTACTCTGTCTTCTGTGATTCCCATTTTTGATGAAGTTAGATGGATGAGATCTGCAATGAAGAAGAAGAAGAAAGGTGAGGTAGAGAAATTACAATGAGAGCGTTGTGTTAAATGTTGATTATCATGAGGATGATATATCGTACGTATATGTACGGATCAATCACGGTAACCAACGAAATATGTGAAAGTGCGATGCAGCTTCCAATTACAAATACAAATGAGAGAGGGAGGGAAATTTAACTGTCCGTAACTCTTATCTAACAATATTTACCGTTGCAAACTTGCAATTGATACCTCTCTTAAAAAACAGATTAACTCACTCGCTAAATTCTTCACTCCTATCCCCTTCTCCGCCTTGTCTCATACTGTTACTCTGATTTTTTTTAAGCAAAAGACTAATTTCTTTTTTTACAGTAACTACTCCAACAAGTAAGCTTTATTCCAAATCATTAATCTGCGCTCTTTCATTATAATTTCTCTCATAGTTAAGAGTGTTTTTTTTTTTTTTTTTTTAATTCAAGTTTTCTAACCGGTTAACACGGAAAATCACTTCTAAATTGAAGAAACAAAAATTGCATTGGGTGTAATCAGTTACAGGTTTAATATAATCTTTACATATTTGTAAATTTTGTTTTTTTAGTTATATAATTGTGTAACTTGTGTCCCAATTATTTTGTAATATTTATATCCTCATCAATGTTAATGAAAATACATTCTCAACCTCATCTCTCTCTCTTTCTCTCACTCTCTCTCTCTCTCTCTCTCTCTCTCTCTCTCTCTCTCTCTCTCTCTTCACGCTCTAATTTTCTCCATTGTTCATTAATCCTGTGGTTTCAAATTCTAACATTTGGCATCAAGAGACTGATTCTGATCCATAAACACCGACTATGTAATATGAATTTTGTCTCCAATGAGAGAATCCCTGCAAACCTACTCATCCTTGATGTGAAGAATTACGAAAAATGGTGAAAAAAATGAAAGTGTTGTTGGCTACCAAGATGTTCTTGAAGTGATCAAGAACGGGGTGAATCTCCTTGTCCAAAGTACAACAGATGTACAACAGACAATACATAAGGAAAAGAAGAAGAAAGATTTCAAGGCGTTGTTTTTGATCCATCAATGTGTGGATGGTGACAACTTTGAGAACGTGGGGGATTGTGAATCATCAAAGCAAGTGTGAGAAATCTTAGAGAAGACATATGTAGGGGCTGACAAGGCGAAGGTGGCGAGGTTACAAACTCACAAGCGTTAACTTGAATTAATTCGAATGGAAGAAAATATGACAATCAACGATTTCACAACAAGAACCAATCAGTTGGTGAATCAAGTGAATGTATGTGGAGAAACAGTCACATAGCAATATGTTGTCACAAAAATCTTGCGTTCTTTGACGCCAATATTTGACACATTATGGTAGCGATTGAGGAATCGAATGATCTTGCGACGATGAGCAAAGAGGGGTTGCAAAACTCTCTTGCTCATTAGCAAAGGACGAATGAGAGAAATAATGATAACAAAAATATGGATATCGCTTTCCAAGCTCACTTCAACGAGACAGACAAGAGACCGAAAGGAAAATTATCCATGAAGAGTAAATAGAATTTTCAGAATTTTGGTGAAAGAGAGTCCCAAAGTTCCATGAATTCGACTTGTCAAAAGGGTGAGAGAAGCTGCAATAAAAATGATGATCAAGGCGACTTTAGAGGTGAAAGGAAGAGTTTTGACAAAAGCAAAATTCAATGTTTTAAGTTTCAAAGGTTCGATCATTTTCTAAGAGAATGCAACACAAACAAGAAGGAACCTCAAGGAGATGAAGCCCATGTTGCAAGACAAGTGTTTGATGAGAAGAATACACTCTTGGCCATAATCATAAAAGGAAAATGCAAGATTAGTAGGCTGTAGGACACCAACAACATCAGTTCTGAGAATGCTGCAAAAAAAGGTTGTAACTGGTTATGTAAAAATAGTGGTTTAGGAATTTTGAATGACAATGGACGAAATCGAGTGCCTTTGGTGGGGCCTCCAACCATGATAACTTTCACTACTCTCTCTTATGTGATTTCCATTTTTGTTGAACTCAGATGGATGAGATCTGCAATGAAGAAGAAGAAAGGTGAGGTTGAGAAATTACAATGAGGTGTTGTGTTAAATGATGATTATTATGAGTATGATATATCGTACATAAATGTACGTAGCGGGGCACGAGGACCAACCAAATATTTGAAAGTGCGGTGTAGCTTCCAATTACAAATACAAACGAGTGACAAAGAGTTCCAAGATGGAAATTTAAGTGTCTGTTACTCTATCTAACATATTTACTGTTGAAATTGATGCCTATCTTAAAATACAAATTAAATCACTAAACTCTTCACTCATATCTCCATCTCCTTCTTTGCTTTGTTTGTTACTGTTACTCTGATTTTTTGTGAGAAAAAAACTAACTATTTTTTTTACAATAACTACAACAAAATATCACTCAATACATAAATATGAAGGTAAAATGCAGAAGAAGTAAAGTTGTCTGAAAAGGTAAAGGCGGTCGAAATGTAAAGTTTGCAGAAAATATAAAGGCAGTCGAAAGGAAAAGGTTTAAATGCATAAAAAGAAAGACTTTTTAAGATAAAACGTTGGAATGTATTAAATTGGTGGAACATATACGTACATTTTTCTCAATGGTTTATCAAAGCGCAGATACTTTAAGTGTATCAGAAATGTGTACAATTTGCGGACCCCTTTACAAAATAAACCTAAGAGTCTATATATACAACTCTAAGATAACTGTACAAGACTAATAAATTATCCCCATGATGACATGTCTTCAGATCATGTAGCTTTTTTTTCCTTGACGTGCCCCACGTTCTAAGTAACCGTCAACGCTGATGTAGTAATTTCTGCCTTGGCGTCAAAAACTAATGACCTCCATCGAAACCTTCGATATCGACCATGTTAGAGTAACATGTTTCGACATATTGTCCATTATAATGGTGAACTCCACATGTAGCATCCAAGTCAACATTGTTTCTATTATAGTGATATACACTCCACATGTGTGAACTGAATTGACATCACTTCCATTGTAACCTTAGCAAACATGGCATGATATTCCATTGTAATGATGAACTCCAATATTTGTCAACATGACATAATATTCAATTTCATTAAGTGGTTAATATAGCATAATACTCAATTTCATTAAGTCCCCACGTTTTTCTCCATATCGTTCAAATATACCACCTTTGACTAGCATTACCTTAGGTGATCTCCGACCTTAAGTTATATTGATCATTTGACTCACTTTATTTTTATCTTCCACATAACATATTTATGGTTAATCTCATGAATACTTCTTATTTATAGTTAAGTCGAAAATTCAGTGTAACAATCGTAAATTTCATTTAGCCTACTGATAATTTTGAACGGAAATTTGGACCAATTTTCAGCCAGGTGACTATGCCGATTTTTTTAATGCCCTGCCAATAGTTTGAAACTAAAACACCAAAATGCCACCAATTGAATTTTTTTTTTCTAAAATGCCATGAGTAAGGACTCGTCCAATCAATGGCCGAGTTGTGCAACTTTTTTTCTCCTTCAATGATTCGGCCAGCGAGCCCATGAAAGAACGTTTTTTTTCTTTCTATATTACCTATTTTTATTCTTATTTATTTTTGGTTAAAGTAACACAATTTTTGTTGATAAATAATAAGGTATAGGGAAAATAGCATAGAGTGTTATGTCATGCAATGCTGATATAATTCATTGACAAAGGTGTGAACATTAATTCTTCAAGAGCATGCCTGCCTGATCCACCTAATTTTAGCATAACAATCATGTTTAGACTCAACGTAGATTTTATGTAAGGTAGATTTTCAGAAAGCTACCTTTGGGCACACAATAATATGCTTCGCAGCCCATAATACTTAATTCTGTCTTTATTTAAATTAATCATTAAAGAATAGCGCACAGTATAATAGCTTTGAGGCCAATTTATCGTTTTTAATTTCATTATATCAGTTCAATCATAATGCATCTGGTACAATTTGCAACAAAACCATCTAAGATGAAGACAAGAAAAAACCATCTAAGATGAAGACAAGAAAAGGAAAGAGCAACAATTTATTTTCTAGTGTCGTACAAATAGATCAACAGACAAAAGAATAAACCTTTACCTGCTAGTAATTTCTTAAATATTGTCCTGCACTGTCATAATCAAAGTTACTGATATGATTTAATGTGGATTATTGATTTGATTTCAAACTTTATCATATCTAGTGTCAAAAAAATGTATTTGATAAGACCCCAATATTTAGGTCCCTACTTGGCCATTTTTTTTAGACTCCCTATTAAATAAATATTTTCTTGGCCCTTTATTTTTAAGTCCCTTTATATTTTTGATTTTTATGAGGCCTAATAAAGAGCTCAAAATATAATAAATAAAATATTTAACTTTCTTGATAAAAAACGATTTTTTTTTAAAACTTAATTTTTTCGAATAATATTTGATTTTCTTAAAATAAAACACGATTTTCCCAAAACAAACTCGATATTTTGGAGAAAAAAAACTTGATTTTAAAAAAAAACTTGATTTTCGAAAAAAAACTCGATTTTTCGAAAAACAAACCCGACTTTTCGAAAAAAAAATCGATTTTTCGAAAAAAAACTCGATTTTCCGAAAAAAAACCTGACAATTCGAAAAAAAATCGAGTTTTCGAAAAAAAAATACTCGATTTTTCGAAAAAAAACTAGATTTTCTAAAAAATTCGATTTTTCGAAAAACACCCGACTTTTCGAAAAAAACTCGATTTTTCCAAAAAAATTTGATTTTTCAAAAAAAAAACCCGATCTTTCGAAAAAAAACCCGACATTTCGAAAAAAATCGATTTTTCGAAAAAAGAAACCCGACATTTCGAAAAGTCAATTTTTTTGAAAAAAAAAAAAACATTCGAATTTTCTTCAAAAAAATATCAATTTTTTAAAATTAAAAAAAAAATAATTTTTTTTCAAAAATAAAAAATAACAATTTTTTGAAGAAAAAAATCAAATTTGTTTGATGGAAAAAGTCAATTTTTAAAAATGTAGGAGGAACCTTTAGGTCTTCATTAAATTTTAAGGACTTTCACTTTAAGGACCCTACATATTTTAGAGCTCATTTATTTTTAAAATTTTAGGCCCCATATATTTTAGGGGTCTAATTTTTTAAGCCCCAACCCCATAAATTGACAGCTCTCATATCATCAACTAAAGCAGAGTGCGAATTCACAACAATGTTGCTGGTATATTAATACATAACATTACATAACTTGGTGTTACTCTCACAAACACCTTATTCCATGCCAGATTTTAGAAAGATGATTAACTATCACAGCTTTGAAGGTGATTGATACCAGCCCCACGGCTCATCCGATATATACCGAGTAACTTGCTTCACACTCAAGTAGTTCTCAAGTCCCCTGAATCAAAAAACAACAACAAAAATTTAGACTCAACTTCTCAGATTTCTTTTGAAACGAATATTGCCGATTTTAGGAATGAAAGGTTCATACCATTCTCCTAATTCGCGGCCAAAGCCGCTACGTTTAATGCCTCCCCATGGTGCTTGAATGAAGCTTGGCTGTGCACAATTAATCCATACAACTCCAGCTTGAATAGCCTGCAAAAATCAATACAAATTTTAAACCATCAAGTTTATAGAAATCTAATCATTTTGTTGTTTTATATGATGACAATATCTTGGATTATTCTCACCTTAGATAGACGCTCGCATCTTTCTAAATCGTTTGACATTACAGCAGATCCCAAACCATAACTGTGAAATATCAAGTTTGTAGCATTGGCATCAATACACAAGTGAAGAAAAAAATGGTTGTAGAAGTGAAATTAATATTAGTTCATCAAACTCACTGAGTGTCATTTGCGAGATTAATAGCTTCTTCCTCTGTGCTAAATGTTTTCACGGCGAGTACAGGTCCAAATACTTCTTCTCTCCAAATTTGCATCGAGGTGGTCACATCGGTTATGATGGTTGGTTCAACAAAATATCCCTTCTTTAAATGCTGCCATTGAATTTGAAAAAATATATTGTAGTTTCTCATGACACATGGAGAAAAACTGAACTGAGCTCCCACATTCGAGGGTATAAAGTATAATCATACCTCGGGTCGACGCCCACCAGTCAAAATTGTTGCACCCTCACTCTTAGCCGATGAGATGAAATTCAATACTTTCTTATACTGAACATAAAAGAAAAACCATAATCACTCTACAAATAACTAATGTGTGATTTTAACATCAAGTGGTAAGTTAAGTAATATCTTATGTATACAGAATTGATAAACAGAAAACATACCTGTGATTCATTGACTATAGGTCCAAGCCTGCAACCCTCTTCCAACGGATCCGAAATTTTGATGTTTTCAGCCCATTTGACAAGTTTATTCACAAATTCTACAGCTATACTTTCCTGAAACAGTAAAAGTAAGCCACAAATGCATATATTTATGAACATGTTTATGATGACTTTTGGTTCAATTTTGCCTGTAATAGAACATGAACATGAATTTCTATACTAATTGGAAACTTAAGAGCGTCTATAACTTACATGCACAATAAGTCGAGATGTTGCGCTGCATATCTGGCCATTAGTAAAGAAACAGCCAAAGACAGTCCATTCGGCAACTGTTTAATGATGGAAAACAGATCAATAAATTATAATCGGCATATGCGCAGATGTTTTGGATCATGCCATAGGTTTCGGATACCCAAAATTCGCAATACAAGAAATCAAACTATGGGCCGTTCATAAAATGTGATGCCAAAATGCAAGAAAATGTGATTTCATAAATACATATTTGAGAAGTTACACCAACCCTTATCAAGGTCAACATCCTCAAAAACAACGATCGGGCTCTTTCCACCAAGCTCTAGTGAAACAGGCTGCACACAAGAAATCACAAAAGGAGAAAGATTAATAACAATAATAACGAAAAAAACAGAACGGTTCCCATCTTTTCTTTGCATACCTTGACTAGCTGTGCCGCAGTTGTCATAATCTTGCTCCCAGTTGCTGAGCTACCAGTAAAAGAAATCTATCAAAATAGAGGGCACAATGTTACAATATCTTAGAAAACTCAAAAACATCAAGATAACAAAACTTGCGAGATATAGAACAAGATATAGCTTCTTATAGTTTTGATTCAGCAAATGACTAAAACCATTACAAGTTTCAAACCTTATCTACATCAGGATGGGATGCCAAAGAAGCACCGGCTTCATGGCCTAATCCAGTGACAATATTTAAAACACCCTGAGGAAGGCCTATTTCTTTGCATATTTCGCCTAACTCCAAACAGGTCCTAAAATTATAAACCATAAGAAATCATGATATATCAACTTAACAAATAGTGCTCGGTTTATGTAATAGTTGACGAGAAACATACACAGATGCCAATTCAGACGGCTTCAATATTGCAGCACACCCAGCCGCCAGAGCCGGAGCAATTTTCCAAGTTGCCATTAAGAGAGGATAGTTCCTAATATATAACATCAATTACATCGATTACAGAAACAAATATATTCATAAGCTACTAAAATGAAGAAAAAAGAAGATACCATGGAGTAATTAATGCAACAACACCAATAGGCTCCTTGAGAATATGGCTTTTGAAGGTATCCATAGGAAGAGATATAGGAGCCTTTTGCTTTGAATCCAACTCTTCAGCAAGCCCAGCATAGTACTCAAAACAAGCAACAACATCATCCTAGATAATCAAATCCTATGTAAGCAAAAAATGTTTTTTCAATAACAAATAGTCAAATACTAATTACCAGATCCGCTAGTGCTTCATCCAGTGGTTTTCCACAGTCAATTGATTCCAGCTTCCCTAGTTCATTCTTTTTCTCTTTTATCTGAGACAAACAAAAAGAAAAAAGGACAAGACACGCACAATTAGTCCTAAAACTGAAAGTATCCATAATTTGGTCGTGTAAATCCATGAAGACCAAAAATAGAAAAACAAATTAGAACCTTAGCAGCAATGGCTCGAAGATAGCGAGCACGAAGAGAGCCAGAAGCAGTAGACCAATCTGCACCCTTGTTTCTAGAAATGGCTCTTTTAGCAGCATCCACAGCAAGATCAACATCTTCCTTAGTAGCAGCAGGTATATCTCCTGCATGTGTATCAACCACGCACATAACTTAGAACTTAGTAGTAGTTACAAAAAATAGAAACATTGAAAAGTGCTAGTATATTGCAATGTAAGATGAGATGAATTAAGGTACCTATGATGTTTTCAGTTGAAGGATTGATGATTGGAATTCTTTTGTTGAGGATAGGAGCTCTCCACTCTCCATCAATGAATAATTGTCTACTTGATACTGTGATTGCCATTTTTTCTCCTCTCTGTCACGTATGTTTCTTTCTGTTTTCAAGGATTGGATCAATAATGATATGATCCATGACATATTGATTCATTATAATAGTAAAGTTGATTCCACGTCATGTTCATCACTTATTTTTAATTGAATATATGGATATGGATGTTATATTTTATAATATCATATCTTATCATTCAACTGTCATCCAGTCCTTTGAAAACAGTGACAATTTCTATACTTAATTTATACTATATGATATATTAGGCCAGAATTGAATATCACATGTTGGAACTCGCATAATTTTTAATGAGTATCAATTAAGTTGGTTTAACTTAACGAAAGTAATATATATTTTTATATCAATGAGTCATTGTTTTCCAACCATTCCTTTTCTAAAACAAATTAATTATTAGATAAATAGTTTCTTCTTCTTATTTGGGCCTATATTGGGCTTTGATAGTTTATGCTTTACCGATCCATATGCTGTATTATATTGGAGAAATTTACTTGTCACCTCCACAAATATCTGACAACCTCCACTTCTAACGAAATGACGAAATTGATCTTGGAAGAAAACATTATCACATTTCCGGATTTTTCAAATTTTTTAAAGATACCGGGAATTTCGTTGCACTACCGGATATTTGATATTTAACAAGTAAGTTTTACTGGGTTTTTGTAAATTACCGGTGAGAATTACCGGAAATTTCAAAAAATCCGGTAATATTTACCAGAAATTCCAAAATTACAGGTAAATATTTCCGGAGATTTGAAATTTCCGGTAGTTCATTTTTTATGTTTTTTTTACCGGTAATTTGAAATTACCGGTAGTTTTAATTTTTTTGTTTTAGTTTTTTCCGGGAATTTCAAAATTTCGGTAGTTTAATTTTTTTTGTTGCTAATTTTTTGTTTAATTTGTGTTTTTTTTTTTCCAGTGAAGACTAGAGGTACTGATTGTAACATCGGTGGGAGGGCGTATGATTTGGCTGCAACCGGTAGAGGGAAGGATGCAACCACTCCAGATGCTGAGCCTGCCCATGTACGAGCTGGACGTGTGGTCCCAACCGGTTCACAACGGAAGAGGATGACCGAGCAACGAGGGCATTTCGTGGCACCTCACATCGTTAGGAGACGTGAAGGTCTTTCTTCACGGCAGACCACACCTGAGGACGTCCCTGTTATTCAACCTCAGCTGGTGGATGCTATTGAGAGTGATGGCACTAGAGGGGCCGCCGGTACAAGAGACGTAGAGGAGACCATTCAGACAGATGTGACGGTTCCTTCGACCGATCCATCCGTACACACGGAGCCAGGATTCCATGGTTAACCGATAGATAGATGTGTGCTTACAGAGTACATTGAGCACGTAGCTTTGCGTCTATGACAGGGGGGGGGTATATGGTTTTTACATTTAATTTTAACTTTTGTTTACTAATGCATAAATTGTTTATATATTAACAAAAATTTGTTTATTGGTTGGTGTCACAAGTGCGATCTGTAGTGAGGGTCCAGTCTCATGGCGCGAAGATGAAGGGTTTTCCTCGTATTCCCTTCCCTGATGATGTGAGGAAGATTGTGAAGGACTTTGACTTGCTTCATTTTGGCCATTGTTCCCTGACGATGTTGGATGATGAGCTGCTCAGTGCCTTCGTCGAGAGGTGGCACAAGAAGACGTCATTTCATCTCCCATTTAGAGAGATGACTGTGACTTTAGACAATGTTTCTTCGTTGTTCCATCTCCCTATCGGCGGCAGATTCTGGACGACTCCTTTATTGAGTGTGTCCCAGGCACAAAAGCTGGTAGTTCGTGATCTTTGTTTTCCTGAGGAAGTGGTGGCATATGAGTTTGTTGATATACGAGGTGCTCACCTTCGTATGTGGTGGTTGTGGGATAGGTATGACGAGCTCGTTATTGCTGGTAGGTATCAGGTTGCCGTTGGGGCGTACATGTTGCATGTAGTAACATGTACTCTCTTTGTAGACAAGTCTGGTACGTATGTGGATGCTCGGTATCTATGTCTCTTCAACGATCTGGAGTCGCACAACTAGGTTTGGGGTTGTGCAACCCTGACTCAGTTGTATCATGCGTTGGGGGAGGCGACACAATTTGATACGAAGCAGCTAGTTGGGTATCTTAGTTTGTTACATGTATATCTTAATTCATTTTCTAACTTACTTTTGTTATATATATATATATATATATATATATATATATATATATATATATATATATTTATAATATTATTAATTCTAATATACAGTTTGTTGTGATCTCAGTGTTGGATCTATGAGCATTTCCCACAAATATGCGATAAAAGGATCCAACCCTATACACCAGGGGAGCCACAGGTGAAGAGGTGGAAGGCGAGGCAAAAACACCCTGGAGACATACTTGAGTACATGAGGAGATTGGATGAGTTGACCGTAGAGGATGTCATATGGACACCCTACGATGATCATTGAGCCGTACATGCGTTTGAGGAGTCGTCGTTATACTCCGGCTATATGCGGTGGGAGACTTTGATTGCCAGGCACCTACCATAGAGATGTCAGCGTCAGTTTGTGTACATTCAGACCATACCACCAGCAGTTCCCAATACACCCTCTGAGGGTATTGATAGGTGGTTTCAGACACACTTCATCAGTTCTGCTCGCAACATTGTTGCTAGATCTACATATGTGCAGTATCTCTCGCAGTGTAAGGATGCCTACTTGGAGTGGTATCTTAGTGTATCCCATCCACACATAATTCCACAGAAACTGAGAAGAAAACCGAATCTAAAACCCCAACCCAAAACAAAACCTGAAACCTTCATAAATCTGAGAAACAAACTGTGAGGAACCTAAACAAGATCCGCCGTGAAACTGAAAACAGAATGGAAAGAATACAATCTAAGACTCGCCATAAACCAGAAACAGAGCCATTGTTTTCGAAAGAGGTCTGCGAGCGAACAAAACCACGAGTTGAATGACGCTGAGACAAAGAGCTTGACCGAGAAAGACATAGACAATCGCGGAGAGAGAGAGAGAGAGCGTGAGAGAACTGTTGTGAACGAAGATTCGAGGGTGGAGGGTTCTTCGCCACCGCGAGTTTGTTGTTTTTGAGGGTAGGCTTCGTTCAATCGTGACTTTTTTTTCTTTTTGTTTCATGTGATTTCCATGTTTAAATTATTAACTGACTTATTCTTTATATTGTTTTAAGTTAATTTTTCTTTTTTATTTATTATTCTATATGTTTTCCTGTTTTTTTAAGAGGTGTTGATTGTGGTGAATGGACTTTGGAGTCCATGGATGATTTACTATCCAAACACACACTATGTTGCACTGCACCCTTTTTTATTGCATTTATTTTATTTCAAATTTCTTTTGATTTATTTTTCAGTAATGTTAACTCAATTTTCTTTTGATTATTTATCAACTTTTATTATTATTTAGGGCCAATGATATTATAAAAGGTTTATTGATATTTAATTTTTTAATCGACGTTATTAAACCAATATGAGGCCAACTTTTCCATTTTCTTTTTATTTATTGATTTTTCGATTTATTCTTTCATTTTATGGTCTATGATATTATTATTCGATTTGTGACATTCGATTTTACCGACGTTTTCCAAACCGATATGATACCCTTTTTCTATTATTTTTTTTGGTTTCTAATTATTTTTAGATCCATTTTTATTTATCGATTTATTATTACTTTGGCCAATAATAAATGGTGATATTTGATTTCTAATAAATCGACGTTATCCCCTAATTTGAGGCCACATTTTTATTTTCCTTATTATTTCCCATTATCCTGATTTATCTTTATTTGGCCGATGAATAAATATTTAGATATTCGATTTCGAATAAATTGATGTTATCTAAACTAAATATGAGGCTATTATTTCATTTTCATTATTTTTTTACTTTGCTTTATTTTATGGTCGATGATATAACAAACAATCTAAATGTTAGATTTCGACAAATCGACGTCATTTAGATTAATATGAGACCAATTTTATTTTTTATCGCATTTCTTTATTTTATTTAAATAATTGTTTGATTATAAAGTGACGCTCGACTTCTCATAGAATGATTCTAACGTTGAATCGATCATAAGATAGTTAAAGAGCTACATTTCGTCGCCTTCGATTTAATCTCGAGCTCCAACGGCTCCGCATAACTTAGGACACTTCACACACGCTTCCTCTTGGGCAAATATAATGAACCCTTTTATTTCGTGCAATCCCGTGCAATTTTCTTGTACCCCTCTCCCGATTCCGATGTATCTCATTTATTTACTCGTTTTCACTTCTTTCGTGAACCCTTGGTCCAACGCCAAGTGGTTTCACTTGCACACTCGCACTTCCCTTAGGTTTTGATATCGTTTACTAGGCTTCCTATTAGGAACTAGGAAATCGATCCCACGTAACCAATTAACCCTTAACCTCCATTTTGCACTCACCCATGGCGAGCGCTTCGTGCCTCACAATCGACCTACCCTTTGACCAAAATGTTTCTTTTAGATCCAACCATTGATCCAACATCAAGTGGTATTAGTTAATAAAACACCTTAATAATATGAGAAGAATCGTACGTCGCGAGCCTTAAGTGGTAGAAAGGAGGATAATGGGTTGTCGTTACTCACTTTGATTATTTCGACACCGGACGCTGGGACGGATCGAGCGGAATAAACTACCCATAGTCTTCAGTGTAATTCGATTCCTAAATCCCTTTTTGAAAGAAAGGTAATAAAATCAACAACCATCCGTAGTTAGCCGAACTACAAAGCTCTGACTTTCCCATTGCACGAGGGAATACATCGGCACACGAATCTTAATCCCTGCCGAGCACCTAGGATCAATCAAACTTCAATTAAACTTTTTCCCCTTTAGCAAGTAATTCATAAGTTTAAACATCCTTTCGTGCGTGATAACTTAGATGGTTCCCATTGAATACGATGGATGTAGGGTGTGCTAATACCTTCCCCCTGCATAACTGACTTCCGAACCCAGACAATGGTTTCGATGACCTTGTCTTTATCCCTTTCTTCTCAGGTTTTATCTATATTTTCCCTTTCCCTATTTTGGGATAAACAAAAATTAGGTGGTGACTCTCAAGTCAGCCCAGTCGCGACCGCAATTTGCGATGATCGTATTTTCCGAGGTACGACAGAGACGTCCGCAGAAAACAATTCAGGGTGAGAAACGATACTTCTGTTTGTGAGAAACTTGATTTCACGTTTTTTGGTAGCTCTATTAATATTCTATTTTCTTTTCTTTCTTTTTTTAGTTTTTATTGTCTTTTTAAAAGTGATACTAAATAAATCATGGGTTAGCCTGTCTGTTATTTCCACCCTCATACATCTCACGGCTCATCTCTCCTTATCATTTAAATTTTATTTTGTTTTTTATTGGCTATCGGGCTCAACCCATATATTTTTTACTGAACACATACCACTAGTAAATAATCGATACACCCTCATGTTCATCCTTTTGTTTTTTTTTAAATTTTATTTATTATTTTGTTTTAAGTTGTTTTTTTTACTTGTTTTAATTTTCTTTATATTTGTATTGCTTTTGGTTTATTTTCTATTATAGGTCCAGAAATAACTAAGTAAAGAATCTTTAGTTTTTATCATTACTTGATTGTTTTTTGGACCGATGATATAACAAACGATTGATTTTGGTCCGATTTTATTAAATCGACAAGAATCGGTCAATATGAGGCCAAAGTAGTTAGGTTTATTTTTATTTATCATTTTATTTCGGTTTATTCTTTATTTTGTCAAATTAGCTTAGTTTATTTTATTTTATCGGTTATTTTGCTTTTATGGTCGATGAACATTCAAATATCTTGAGATTCGTCGTAAGCCGACTCCACATCTCGACTAAATTATGAGACCATTTTATTTTATTTATTTTAATTTATTTACTTTATTATTATTTTTCGCATTTCAATATCGACTCTCGACTCCTCATGGAACGGTTCTAAACATTGAATCGGTTCTAAGGTAGTTAAAGAGCTACATTTCGATGCCTCCGATCAAATTCAAGCTCCAACGGCTCCGAATAGTTAGGACACCACACACACGCTTCCTCTTGGGCAAAATACAATGAACCCTTTTATTTCGTGCAATCCCGTGTAACTTACTTGTACCCCTCTCCTGATTACCTTGTACACATTTATTTTTCCGCATTTATCGCTTTTAATTCACTCGTGAACCCTTGGTCCAACACCAAGCGGTTTCACTCGCACACTCGCACATTTCATTCGGTTATGGTTTCGTATTACTAGGAGCACCCATAGGGACTAGGAATCAGATCCACCTAACCAACTAAACAATAAACCTCCATTTGCATTTACCCTTAAGTCGAGTGCTTCGTGCATCGCCATCAAACCAAATAACTAAAACATTATTTTTTAGATTCAAACCCTTGATCCAACATCAAGTGGTCTTAGATTAATAAAACACCTAACAATTATCGAAACAAGGTGAAAAAAGGAGTGCACTGAATCTTCGGTGGGTTTCCTCAATTGCTTGGGTGCGAGACATCTGCTTCGGGTGTAAGAAATTGATGCCTGATAAAATCAACAAATTAACCAACTGCAGAACCACGAACTACGAGGCTCTGACTTTCCTATTGCACGAGGGAATACGTAGGCACACAGATCTTACTCCTTGCCAAGCACCCTAGGAACATAACCACCTATTTCCCCTTTAATACTAACCCTAGTTTAGAATCATATCTCATTTACTTTCCGCTTTTTATTCGAAGAAGATAAATGACATTCGTTAAGACATTCAATCACAAGTCAAACTAAGAGGTTCCCGTTGGGTACAACGGACGTAAGGGGTGCTAATACCTTCCCCTTACGGAATCGACTCACGAACTCAAAATATGTTTTCAAATACTAAGCTTTATCCGTTTTCAAAAAGGTTTCTCGATATTTTCCTTTTCCTATTTTTCTTGGAATAAAATAAGTTCGATGGCGTCTCTGTTGTTTGTTTAATTTTTCCCGCGGCCTTTTCGTCGCAAGGTCGTATTTTTCGAGGTACGACACATAGCTCATAAGAATTTTTGCATCCATTCTTTTTTCTTTTATTCATCAGCATCCTAAAATGCCTATAAAGATTTTTCTCATATTTTTTAAGTCATTTCATGGTGCATTTTGGTCACCATCTTTTGCATCCTTCTTCTTTGTTCTTATATGACTTTGAACAATTGTTTGACCTAGTTTGATTTTGAGTTTTTATGTGAGCTTTTAACAAGTAATTAGCCTCTGACTTAGGTTACTTGAGGTACATTTTTACAATTTTTGAATGTTTTTTGATGTGTGTTTGGTTACTTGTGATTAAGTTGCTTTTTGTAATCTTTCCTTTCATCTACTAACCCTAATTGCTTGTAAGCATTTATGCCATTGTATGAGGTCACTTGTGTGGGTTTTAGTGGATTTTTTGAACATTTATAGGTCCTCTTTGATCAATTATAGGTCCATATTTGGTTTGGTTTGCTTTTGGTTTATGTTATGCATCCATGTTGAACTTTAACCTAATTTTCCCACTACTTCTTCTCTCATGCTTCCTATTTTGTTTATGTGCATATAATATGCTCATCTATTCATCTGATTTGCATTACATCTTATGTATGCTATTGACCTCATGCATATGCATCCGTATTTGTATGTCATGTGGTATCTTTTGTCTTGCATCTTAAGTATGAAACATCATTTCCTTATGTTCATCCTTTACATGATTGTGTGACTTTTCTTGACTTGTTTGCTATGGGCATTTGGTATGTTCATATGTGCATCTTTAACATGTCATATTGGTCATATGCTACTGACTTCCATCATTTTATGAGCATCTTTTCATCCTTGACTTTCATCTTTAACTAGTTTGTTTCTTCTTACATGAACATGTGATTGTTTTCTCTTTTTCACCTCTTCTATCATGAACTAATCCAAACATCCTTGTATGCTCATATAGTATCATACTATTCTTTCTAATATGTCATAACATTCTAACTTTTTTGATCCATTTGTGTTTTCATTCATGTTATATCTCTTTGGCATCTTTACTTCTTCATTTGTGACTTATTGGAACTTCTTTGTTTCTTTGGTGCTTCCTTGAGCTAGTTTGGTTTTGTTTTAGTTCTTTGAGATTCTTAGAGATTCTTTGTGATTTGGTTCTGACCATAGAGGTTTTCAAACCTTAGTATCCCTTTCATGTGGCTTCTTTTCTTACTTGACTTATATTTCATTTCTTATGAATGTTGGTGTTCCATTTACTAACTTTTCAGGGGCTTTGGTAAGTCATATGAGTGTGGATGTGATTCCACATTCCAACCTCTCTCTCTCTCTCTCTCTCTCTCTCTCTCTCTCTCTCTCTCTCTCTCTCTCTCTCTTCTTTTACATTTCAATCTTGTGTTTGTTCAAGCATTTAAGATGCTTTGGTTTGTATAATTCTCACTCATTCCCCTTAGAAGCAACTTAACTTTCATTTTGGAAGTAAGTTGTTTTATTTTCCTTCTCCTTTTCTTCATCTTATTATTTGTTCTCTCTTCTCCTTTCTTTTAGGATTAGAGATCCTTATACCACACTAATCCTAGGATCTCCTAGCATTACAACTCTTAGGATTGTTTAGTTTCCCTTTAGATTTTTACCTTTTGAGTCTCTTTTGGGTCTTTCTTCCCCATCCCAAAAAAAAAAAAAAAAAAAAACCTAATAAAAGGTTAAACTTATTCATGTGCCAAAGGACTTTTCCATGTGATACTTACATTCATTCCATATGAGGATGAGGTTTAGGGTATCTATCATGATGGTTAAGTCTTAGCATGAGGATGTTTCACAAAGAAAACTAAAAAACATTTCTTCATTTCAAAAATAACAAAAACATTTAATAAATAAAATGGGCTAGTATGCTTGAGCCTTGATCTTTGTAACTAGGTTTGGGGATATCCTCCATACTTAGGTGTGCTTCTTATTCATTTCATCTCAGGGTGATGTAAGAAGTACACACTCCATTTAATGAGACTTGAATACACTATTCTATGCAAACTCTCCAATAAAAGGCTTCTAAAAAACTCCAACAAACAATAAGCGTATTTCATTTGGGAATTCTCTTCTCATCTCCTTCATTCTAAATGAAAGAACTTGCTTTGACTTGTCATTTTTAAGACGGTAAACACATTCGTGTCAGACGAGCCTGCAACATCTGAGCATACGCATAAGCAGTTCAATCCCAAAAACACAAGCAAGTTGTGTCACTCTTATTGAGTCGAACTACGATGTTCTGACTTTCTCATCGCACAAAGAGAATACGTAGGCAAAAGCGACGACGCTTGGCGAACATAATCCTTCAGTCTCTTTCCTCGTTCCTTGTGCCATTTCATCTCCTTCTCCTTGTATCTCATTCTTCGTTGTTTCTTTTCAATCCTTTCCAGTAGTAGCGGATGCCGTCACCCTTTGAAACAGTGCTAGCAAGCGTGGATCCTGTTGGGTATGACGGACGTTCTGGGGTGCTAATACCTTCCCAGTTCGTAACCAACTTTCTTACCCTTTCTTTTTGGTTCGCGAGACCCCACTTTCTCCTTCTTTCCAGGTTTGTGCAGCATTACTCTTCCTTTGGGATAAAAATGTCTGGCTGGCGACTCTTCCTTTTTTGCACCACTTTCGCGTCTGTACCAGGATGGAAATCCCGGGAGCGACAATTGGCGACTCTGCTAGGGACCTCCTAACCAGAGTATCTCTGGTTCCCTATGCAAGTCAATCCTAGCGTTTGTCTGTTTCAGTTTCTTTAGGTGTTTATCTGTTTGTACTGTGTGTTTATTTTAGCTTTACTTTTTATTTACAACTTTACTTTACAACTTTACTTTACTGCTTTCCTCATTTACTTTATCATGCATCATATATTGGACTGTCTGGAATGAGTTGTTTTTGCGGGATGGGGGTTATTGTGAGATGAGACCAATACCTAGGCTCGAGCGCACCCTAGACTTTAGCATGGATAGACATTCTACTTCCATGATGTATCATCATGATGAGTGGCGGTGTGTTCCACACCCCGATTGCGACCGTCTTAGAAATATTATGTGTGGGGGTCTTCTCTACTTCAGGATACAACTTTGATAGTTATGTGCATCTGGGAACCGATCCTTGAGAACCTTAGAGGAAACAACTCTCTCTAGTGGTGACAGTGTCATACCACATTTGTTGGCAAATCCACTCGCACCCGAGGGCCCACTAGGAACTCGCATAGGATGGCCTTGTTCTCTCATAGGAACTCACTCATAGCACTATTCACATGGCGATAGTATTGTACCATTCGGGATGAATATACTATTGTTTCTCGGTCTTAGTGTATGAAGCTGGGAACTTATGGGGAATGCTTATTTTTCAGGACTCAGCTGAGACATCCTCTTTTAATGTATAATTCCAAACTGGAAACGGTGATCATATTATCGCTACTCGGCCTGAGAATCAGTGATGTTAACCCTTAGTAGCACACCTGTGCGACGAGGGATTGTTTACAGGTTTGTAGGAACCTTGACCTTCTACATACCCACTTCATCAATGTTGTTCTATGATTTGATATGATTCTATGGTTTTGGGGTTGTATATAGAGATGATACTGCTATTGTGGCTCTATATAGACATTTGGCTCGTTGTTCCACACCAACACCAGACACATGTCATTGATCACATGCCTTGCATTGTATCATGACATCATTAATAATTTTTTATTTTAATTCTCAGGGTTTACATATTGTTCCCAATTCCGGTCATAGTTCTTGTCTAGAGATGGAAGATTCAAGGAAGAAGAATGTTCATTACAATTTCTTTGATACTAAGATTGACATGTTGAATAAGATGGTTGGTCTAATTACTCCAGATCATGTTGAGGATTTCCAGAAGGTTCATGGGGGTATTCTTACTATGGTGGTAGAGCTGGATGATTCTGAGAAGAGTCATATCCATGCCTTGCTACAGTACTATGATCCTCAACTGAGATGCATTACGTTCTATGACTTTCATTTAGGCTCGTTTCTAGAGGAGTATGCTTTGATTTTAGGGGTACCTCTTCAGGATCAGATTCCCTTCAACTCTGAGATGGCTAGGTCTACTCACACTGATATTGCCAAGGCTCTTTATTTGAGCACGTCTGTGGTAACTGCTAATCTGAATACCACCAAAGGAGGAGTATCTGGTTTCTCTTTGGAATTACTAGTAAAGAAAGCTGAGGAGCTTGCTGTTGAAGCTCAGTGGGACTCTATTTGTGCTATTCTGGCTCTTTCCATTTATGGGATTATTCTGTTTGCTGACATCGACAAGTTTGTGGACATGAATGCCATTCACTTCTTTATGTTGAAGAATCTGGTGCCCACTATGTTGGGTGATCTTTATTACTCGGTGCATTACAAAAATGATAAGAAACAAGGAGGTTTGGTATGCTGTTGTGCTCCTTTGTTTCACAAGTGGTTTATGAGACATTTGCCGAGTACTGAAGCCTTTACTGATCCTAGTCTGATTTTGTCCCAAAGGTTGAGTGGATTATCTGATAAGGACATTAAATGGATTACCATGAGGTTGAAAGGGAAGAATTTCATTACTAGTTGTGGGAGTTACCCGAATGTGCCACTCTTAGGAGTAACTTTGGGAATCAATTATAACATGATTCTTCTAAGAAGGCAATTAAGGTGTGCTTTAAAAGACATTTCTGAGGAGTTGAAGTTGGCTAAGACTTCTACTTCACAGTGAAAGACAATCTCCCACTAGTGAGGAAATATGTTAGCTTTTGGAAGCTTATCCAGAGGAGAGGTGTATCATGCTTTGGTAAGAGCAACAACCAAATGTTTCCTGAATACGACACATGGTTGAAGAAGAAATCCCAAATTGATCTATTACCTTTCTCTGCCTAGGCTCCTCCTTCGGTGGTTGAACACAAGACCACTGTACCTTTGGAAGAGTTTCAGAAGTTGGAAGCTCTGGTGAATCAACTCAGTGTAGAGAACACTAAAGTCTATAGTTCTTATCAGAAGATGTTGCACCTTAATCAAGGGTTGGAAGAAACGTTTTAGAATACTGAGAAGATGGTGAAGGCTAAACATAAAGAGTTTGAATATAAAGAGCTCTACTTCAAGAAGAAGGGATTAGCTGAGATAAGTAAAGTTGGAGAGCGACGAAGGATCAAGATGTCTTTAGATGAGGTGAATGAAGCTATCACCCTCTAGCAAGCACAATGGGAAGCTAATAAAAAAACAAAAAGAGATAGAGAAAGACTACAAGCTTAAGATTGAGGATTTACAAGTTCAACTGAAAAGTCATAACGAAGAACTTCAGAAAGCCCACGAGAAACGTAGGGACTATTTTCAAAGGTTAGAACAAATTCAAAGGTCAATAGAAAATGCTCAGAAGAAAATTGAAAAACTCAAGATCCATACTGAAACCAAGAAGGCTAGATCAGAGCCAAGTTCCAATACGGAAAATGAAGAAGTGTTCCTTCAACAAATTAGTGAGTTGCACGAATCTTTCGATCATAGAGATCTGCTCATACAGAGGTTGATTGAAGATCTTGGGTACCCAGATGCTGCTCAACTGTTTGAAATCGTCAAGCAGTTCAGTTGGAGGTTGAAAGACATGGAGTTCCGTAGGGCTTAGTATTTTGTTCTACTTGATTACCCACTGACTTATTGTGGGAATCTTTGCCTTACTTTGTTTTAAATATTTTAATTGATGTAAAAACTTGTAACCCTTAAAGGGGATCTTTTGTTGATCTTGAGCTTATTTTATGTTATATGATCTTGTTTAGATTTATGATTATTGTCTTTGCATCGACACGTGTTCTAGACACAACTTCATCCCAACCATCTTATCTGAGCTTAGCACAAAATTTTCTTCTCAAAAATCAGAATCCCAAAGAACCTCCTAACTTCTCTATTATTATTGAACGCCGAAATTAGGATACAAACAACCTTGAGAATGAAAATAATATCATTTGCATATCGTGCATGTCACCCATTTTAGTTTTTGCAGGTACCGGTACCGGATTCCTAACTTCTCTTCTATTTCAGGCACTATTACTGACAGGAGAGTTCATCGATACTTGACTAGAGAAAATAGATAAAGGATTATGGAGCAAATGCAGGCAGAGTTGGCTGAGCTGAGGACTCGTATGGACTAGTTTATGAATTTAATAACCGAGATGAATCAAAACCAAAAGAGGATCAGAGAAATGGTTTAAAGGACTCAAGAGATTCTGGAAGGCAATCCTGGAGGTGGTGTTCTTACTCCACAGGGTAATCTGGTAGTTACTCCTACTTCTAATGCAACTGGTGCTCTGAGCGGAGACCTTGGTCGTGCTGGCTATATTGATGGACAAGAAGACCAATTTACTTTGGTTGATGGGGATATGGATGCCTAGAACATTGTTGTGAATAGAAGGTTTGATGAGATTGCTAAGAAGATTTGTCTATCGAATCTCAAAACACTATTGGCTTCGATGTTTCTGATTTAGGTCTAGTCCCCAACGTAAGAATTCCTCACAAGTTTATACCACCAACTTTCGACAAGTACAATGGCACAACTTGTCCTAAAACTCACTTGCAATCTTACGTGGGAAGAATTGCTACCCATACAGATGGTGAAACTTTGTGGATGTACTATTTCCGGGACAACCTTACTGGGGCGTCACAGGAATGGTATATGAAGTTAAGCAGGGCGTATGTTAGAAGCCAAAAGTAATTGGCCAAAGCTTTTTCTAAACATTATCAATACAACATGGATATGGCTCCAAACCTTACTCAACTTCAGAATATGGCTCGGAAACCTAAGGAGGGCTTCAAAGAGTATGCTCAATGTTGGTGTCAACTTGCTGCTGGGTCCAACCTCCATTTCTAGACCATGAAATGGATGACATGTTCATGGGAACTTTGCAAGGGGCATTCCTTGACAAATTGGTTGCTTGTTCTTCAACAAGGTTTGCAGATATTGTAGTTGTTGGTGAGAGGATTGAGAATTTTCTAAATCTTGGTAAGATCCAAGATGTTAGTTGAGCTAGGTCGTCAGGAGCAAGAAAACCTTTTGCTGGACCACAGAGAAGGAGAGAAGGGGATACTAATGTTGTGTATGGAAGAGGCAAGGGAAGAGGTCGCCCTGATTATTATTCAGAAGTATCTGTTGTTACCATTCCTACCCCACCTACTCAGCAGCAACAACATCAACGACCACAACAAAATAATAATCAACAACAAAGAACATATCAACAACGTCAACCCAAACAAATGGATCATGTTATTGAGCCGATTCCCATGACCTACACATCATTGTTGCAGAGATTGTTGGAACTGAATATGGTGCAATTAAGGAATTCGGCGCCCCATGTAGGGACTTTACCTGTTGGATATGATGCAAATGCTCGCTACACATTTCATTCGGGTGCTCCCGGGCACACGACCGAAAAGTGTAGGGCTTTGCAGTTGAAAGTGCAAGATTTGAGAGATTCGAAGGCTATTAACTTTACCATTCTCCTAATGTACTTCAGAACCCTGTGTCGAATCATGGTGGAGCCAGGGTTAATGCTATTAAGGACGACAAAGTTTTGAACCTGGTAATTGATATAAATCAAGTAAAGACTTCACTCTTGGTGGTGAAAAGCAAGTTTTTGAAGGGACAAGTGTTCCCTGGTTGTGATGAAGATTGTGTTAAGTGTGATAGTCAGAGTAATGGTTGTGCTAAATTGAAAGCTGGTATTAAAGCCTTGATGGATGAGGATTGCTTACAATTTGACAAGTTGAATAAAGAGAACGATGATATGTCAACTTTTAACATTTATTATACTCCTGTGGATATTCAAGTGCCAGCTCGGTTGCCGCCCGTTAAAATTGTTGTGCCTACTGAGGGAAGTCCAATTACCACTATGGTTCCTAGACTTGTTCCCTATACTAGTGAAAAGGCTATCCCTTGGCATTACGGTGCAGACGTGTATGTCCAGAGGCAGAAACAAGAAGAGAAGACTCCAGTTTTGATTGGTTCAAGTGTTGATAACGTCGAAAGACTTGGTGGGTTTACAAGAAGTGGACGTCTGTTTGCTCCACAAACTTTAAGGACCAACGTCGAGGCTAAAGCAGCAACTAAGGCCAAGGGAAAACAGGCGGTAACTGAGGAATTTGTTGTTCTTGAGGCTGGTCAAAATAGTACCTTTGAAAAGGAAATGGAAGAGTTTATGAGGCCCATCAGGAGGCACTTTTGAAAGTGTTGAATATGGTGTACGTTCCATAGGAGATTACAGTCAATCAATTAGAATATGTGGTTGCCAATGTTAATTCTAGCCATAGGCTAGGTTTCACAGTTCATGATTTGAAAGCTGAAGGTTGTAATCATAACAAAGCTTTGCATATCACTATGGAATGCAAGGGGGCTATCTTATCTCATGTATTGGTAGACACATGTTCGTCCCTGAATGCGTTACTAAAGAAAGCTTTAATGAAGTTGGACGCTGATGGGATTATCCTCAGACCGATTGATTTGGTGGTAAGAGCTTTTGACGGTTCAAAACGGTTGGTGTTCGGAGAGGTTGAGCTTCTTGTGAAGATTGGTCTCCATGTTTTCAAGTATGTATTATATGTCATGGACATTCAACCAGCGTATAATTGACTTTTGGGCAGGCCTTGGATCCATGCCGCAGGAGTAGTAACGTCTACTTGGCACCAGAAATTGAAATATGTGGTTGATGAACAAGTTAGGACGGTTTGCGGCGAAGAGGACATTTTTGTGAGTCACTTGTCTACATTTAAGTATGTTGAAATGGACGGGGAGATCTATGAAATGTTATGCCAGGAATTCGAAGCGGTAAATTTCAGCGAAACTTATCTCAAGGCAGTGGTGTAGAGCAAAGAAAAAGTTGGTACTTCCATGGCTTTTTACAAGAAAGCTTTAGAAGTAGTCAAAGCTGGCAACACCCAAGGCTCGGGAAAAGTGGTTGAGGTTTCTGTAAAATAAGACATGTTTGGCATAGGCTATTGGCCAAATCAGATTGCTGTTTCAGAGCGCCGATGGCCGATTATCTTCTCCAACGGAGGTGTTATCAACCCAAACCAGATGTGTGCTGCAATCGAGGAAGATGTCGACAGTGACTGCGACCTTGACAACTGGGTACGCCCATGTGTCCCGGGGAGGAGACAAGAAATTGGTTCGCTGAAGATATCATCCAAGTTACTCTTCAGACAAAGTAATTTTCTATGTTATCCCTCAAATCATTTGCATGTTAAATTCTACACTCTTCCCAAGGTGTATAGATCCATTGTATGACCACCTATGCATTTGCAATCTACTTTATCATGAATAAATGACATTTTTCATTCAAAACTGTGTTCCTTTTCTTTCATTTTTAAAATTTTCACAAAACAATAAAATGGCAATGTTTATTTTCTTTTTCTTTTAAAAAAAGGAATTCTAAAATAAAGCATGAACCATCACTCGTGCAGACTTAATCACCCGGATTTTACTGATAACGATTCTGCTATGGCCAAGTATGACTTTGATAATCCAATCTATCAAGCTGATGAAGATGTTGAGGAAGATTGTGAACTCCCTAAAGAATTGGCTAGATTGTTGAGATAAGAGGAAAGGGTCATTCAGCCTCATCAGGAGGAAATTGAGGTTATCAACATCGGGTCCGAGGATGCACAAAAAAAGATAAAGATTGGGGCCAGTCTGTAGGCCGGTGTAAAAGAAGAGCTTATCAGTATGCTACGTGAGTATGTTGACATCTTTCCTTGGTCATATCAGGATATGCCAGGTTTAGATACCGACATGTGCATAAGTTGCTGTTAAGAGAGGAATGCCCGCCATTTCAGAAGCAATGGGATGTGGGATTTCTTGCCGTGACTAGTTATCCACCTTAGGTAGCTAACATTGTGCCCATTCCAAAGAAGGACGACAAGGTCCGAATGTGCGTTGATTATCGAGATCTTAACCGAGAAAGTTCGAAAGACGACTTTCCATTACCTCACATTGATGTATTGGTTGACAAAACCGCTCAATTCTTAGTATTCTCCTTCATGGATGGCTTTTCCGGATACAATCAGATTAAGATGGCGCTGAAATACATGGATAAGACAATGTTCATTACCCCGTAGGGTACATTCTAGTTTAAGGTGACGCCTTTTGGTCTGAAAAATGCCGAGGCAACGAATCAGAGGGCTATGGTAACATTATTCCACAATATGATTCATCGGGAGATTGAATGCTATGTGGATGGCATGATTGCCAAGTCGAGAACAAAAGAAGAGCATCTAGTTAATCTAAAGAAGTTGTTTGAAGGGCTGAGAAAGTATTGTTTGAGGTTGAATCCAAACAAGTGCACTTTCAGAGTGCGGTCTGGTAAACTGTTGGGTTTCATTGTGAGCAAAAAAGGAATAGAGGTTGATCCTGCTAAAGTAAAGCCATACAAGATATGCCTGTACCAAAAACAGAAAAAGAAGTTCATGGTTTCTTGGGTAGATTGAACTACATTGCACGATTCATATCTCACCTTACAACCACTTGTGAACCAATATTCAAGTTGCTAAGAAAAGAACAAGCGGTCAGGTGGAATGACGATTGCCAAAGGGCTTTCAAGAAAATAAAATAATATTTACAGGAACCTCCTATTCTTATGCCTCTAGTTCCAGGGAGGCCACTCATCATATATATGACAGTACTTGAAGGGTCTATGGGTTGTGTTCTCGGTCAACACGACGAGACAAGTAGGAAGGAACGTGTTATCTACTATCTGAGCAAGAAGTTCAATGATTGTGAATCGAGATACTCAATGCTTGAGAAGATATGTTGTGCACTTGCATGGGTTTCTAAGAGATTGAGGCAATACATTCTCACACATACAACTTTGTTGATTTCAAATATGGATCTTGTCAAGTACATTTTTGAGAAACTTGCATTAACAAGAAGGGTTACTCGTTGACAAATGATGCTGACTGAATATGACATACAATATACTTCCCAGAAAGCCAACAAAGGAAGTATTCTTTCAGACTATCTTGCACAACAACCTTTGGACGATTATCAGTCGATGTAGTTTGATTTCCCTAATGAGGACATCATGTACCTCAAAGCTAAAGACTGTGAGGAACCACTCCCGGAGGAGGGGCCTGGCCCTGAATCCAAATGGAGTCTGATGTTTGATGGGGCTGCCAACCTGAATGGTCGTGGAGTTGGTGTCTTACTTATTACTCCTGAAGTTGTTCACTTTCCCTTCGCTGCCCGAATAACTTTTGGTTGCACCAACAATGAAGCCGAGTACGAGTCTTGTATCATGGGAATAGAGGAGGCGATTAATTTGTGGATCAAGACCCTCGATATATTTGGAGATTCAGCTCTCGTGATTAACCAGATTTCCGAAAAATGGTACACTCACCAACCTCACTTAATTCCATATCGGGATTATGCGAGAAGATTGTTGACGTTCTTTACAACAGTGAAGCTGCATTATGTACTGTGTGACGAGAACCTATTTTTTTATGCGTTGGCTACCTTGGCTTAAATGATCAAAGTGATGAGTTGGAATTATGTGCCCAAGATCGATGTATCCCGTATTGACATACCTGCATATATGTTTGTTGTTGATGCATTGTCTGATGACAAGCTATGGTATCATGATATCAAGTGCTTCCTAAAGAGTCAAGAATATCTGATTGGGGCATCTTCCAATGAAAATAAAACTTTGAGAAGGCTTGTTGTTAGTTTCTTCTTGAATTCTGATGATGTGCTATATAAGAGAAACTCCGACATGATCTTGCTTAGATGTGTGGACAAGCAAGAAACAGACATGTTAATGCAAGAAGTGCACAAGGGTTCTTTCGGTACCCATGATGGAGGACATGCAATGGTAAATAATTTATTGAGGTTGGGGTATTACTGGATGACAATAGATTCATATTGTTACTCATACGCCCGAAAATGCCACAGGTGCCAGATTTATACAGACAAAACGCATGTGCCTCCGAGCCCAATAAATGTCATGTCATCTCCTTGGCCCTTTGCTATGTGGGGCATTGACATGATCAGAGAGATTGATCCTACTTCTTCCAACAACCATCGTTTCATCTTGGTCGCTATCGATTACTTTGCCGAATGGGTGGAAGAAGCGTATTATGCCAGCGTCACTAAGAAAGCGGTGGCCCGATTTCTGAAAAAGAGATATCATTTGTCGATATGGAGTTCCTGAGAGAATCATTAGTGACAATGGTTCTAATCTTAACAACGAGATGATGGCAGAATTATGTCAGGACTTCAAGATTCAACATCACAATTCTTCTCCTTACCATCCGAAGATGAATGGCACTGTTGAAGCGGCCAACAAGAATATCAAGAGGATTGTGTAGAAAATGGTTGTCAGTTACAAAGATTGACATGAAATGTTATCGTTTGCTTTGCATAGGTACCGAACGTCAATAAAGACATCTACTAGGGCAACACCGTTCTCGCTTGTGTATGGTATGGAAGCTGTCCTACCAATTGAAGTCGAGATTTCGTCATTACGGGTGATGATGGATGTCAAACTTGAAGCTGAATGGGTTCGTACTAGGTACAACCAATTGAGCTTGATTAAAGAGAAGATATTGGAATCTATATGACACGGTCAACTATATCAAAGACGGATGAAATGGGCATTCGACCAGAGAGTGGGTCCTCAGGAGTATCAAGTTGGTGAACTTGTGCTCAAAAGGATCCTCCCTCACATTACAGATCATAAGGGAAAATGGACTCCAAACTATGATGGTCCATATGTGGTTAAAAAGTTTTCTCGAGTGGAGCCTTAATGCTCACAACCATGGATGGCGAAGATTTCACATCCCCTATCAACTCAGATGCAGTTAAAAAATACTTCGCATAAAAGAGACCGGCTGGACAAAAAAATAAAGTCCAGGAAAAAAAGGGCATCCTGAAGAACCAAAAACAGAATAAAAGGTCCGGGAAAAATTAGGGATATAAATAAAGAAACGTACACCCGGTGAGTTGAAAATACGCAAGGACAACTCAGGCAAAAAAGGGTATCTCGGTGGATTGAAAACTCGAAAGGGCAGTCCATGTAAAAGGGGGAATAAGTGAACGACTGTGATCTGAGTTATCTGTACCACATCATCATCTCATTCAGCCTGTAAATCTCCAAGGGATAGGAATCAGTTCAATCCTCCTCTTCTGAAAGTAGATAATCAGACGAATCTTGAAGACATACTGGTCATAGCAGAATTGAAACTCATTGGAATGTCATTTTCCCATTGCCATTAGGATAGTTTCTTTTCTCAATTTACAATGATCGCCTCTTTCTTGGGGATTGCTTCCTGATGTACTTTGCCTATCCAGGGCCTTTCAATAAAATGAATTATTCAGTCATAAGCTTCATTTTTGTTTTTACTGTTTTGTTTGCAAAAATGTCCTGAATTTTTGATGAAAAAACATTGCATTTAAACATTGTGGCTTTACAATAACATGCATGGGAAAAACATGTAAAATTGCTTTGAATGTTGAATATACCAGGTGGTGAATTCAAACCATACAATTCCCCAGGACATGTGTGTGCATTTCTATTGCAGGATACAAAGTCAACAACTTTAACAAAAGAATCATTTGCAGCACAAAGCGTAGGGAAGATCTGTTCCCCCAATCAGAGTCTGTACAGATTTCAGATTTTTCTCAGAGTAAAAGGTTAATGGGTTGGTATTCCCCAAGTAGAGAGTATTCCTATCAAGAGGTGCTTTCTATCTCTTCTCCCCGGTAAGATACTCCTTACAACTCTTATCCCCAGCAAATGGTGGCTCATACACACCATCCCCAATGGTATCTAAGAATGAAATCTTCCACAACTAGGCCAGAGCAGTTGGTTTCCCCACCAGAACTCCAAAGATGATTGAACCGGTGATAGTCCCCAAGCAGAGTTTTCTTTCCAACAATGAGGTGTTCCCAGCAGCAGGCTGAATGATTGATTTCCCCACAGAGTCAGAGTTATCAAAATTCTCTCCCCAGCTAAGTCTTGACAAAACATCTTCCCAGGCGAGTCGGAATATTGTCATTTCCCCGCAGAGTTTCATGATTGGGATTCATTCCAATTGTTGAAATATTCCCTAGTGAAGTCCAATTTATTTTTGGCAAATGTGACAAGTCGATGCAGACAAATTTGTTCACACAGAATGTTATCCTCACAAGGATATCTGAGGTCGATTCAATGATCATTTGCTCCTCATAAAGAGTCAGATGTTGTCAGAATATTTTTGTGTCATTCCTCAGCAAAATGTTAGTCAAGACGTTCTCATCCCCAGCGGAGTTCTACAAAAAGAATTTTCCCTACAAAGTCATTCCTTATGTTACTCTTTAATTACAGATCTAGTATCAGTGGACTAGCCTTGGGATACATTTCTATTTGGTAGAGTGCATACTTCAAGAAGAGGGTCATTTCAGCGCATCTCAGGCGAGATCCTGACAGTGAGATTCATTGTCAAAGCAGTGCAGAGAATCGTAACAACGCATGTATCATATGAAGATTCTAAAATGCACATTTGTACCGTATATCCGATGTATAAAATATATGAAGAGGGTCGTTTCAGCGCAACTCAGGAGAAATCCTGACTGTGGGATTTATCGTTAAAGCAGTGCAGAGAATCGTAACAGCGCATGTCTCAGATGCGGATTCGAACAAATGCACATTTTTACCGCATATCAAACCATAGGATATGTGAAGAGAATTGTAACAGTGCATGTTTCAAATGTGAATTCTAACCGGGTTCGTAACATCGCATGTCTCAGATGCGGATCCTGATTAGTGCATGTCTATCCTACAAACTAAAGTGCACTAATGGGTAGCGTGTCTCAGACACAAGATTTAGTCTCAGTGAATCACCCATTTTAGCGTGTCTCAGATGCAAGATTCAGTCTCAGTGAATCGCTTATTTATTTAAAGTTCGCCGTCGTTGTGGCAAGCAAGTAGTTGTCTAGCATCGTACAAAAGACAAGGTTCCAAGTTCACCGTCATTGTGGTAAGCCAATAATCGTGTGGCGTCATTCAAAAGGCAGTTCTCCGTTCTTATTCATGGTTACTATTCTCTGCATTAGAGTTCTCCTAGAAGATTTTTCTTTGGTTGGGTTTATATCCCTTTTATTCTTCTCTACAGAGTCCAAATTTTATAGTCTGTTTTTGGTATTCAATCACAATTTATCTTGAACGTCTGATAGTTGTTGCTCTCATCCTTTTCAGATTAATAAATGATTGAATATGGGCAGCTGTAACACCCCAAAATTTCCCCTTTTATTTTCATAACATCTAGCATATCATTTTCATACTTTGCATTGCATTCACTCAATAGAAAAATGAAACATATCATTCATAGTTGAAGCATAAGGCATGTGGTAAGTGATTGTCAAAGATGTGATCATTCAAAGCCAAATAGAAAGATCCAAGTGTATTCCAACAAGCTTCAAGGGTTTCTTACGTCTCACACAAGCTCAAATGATACCTTAAGTCCCTAGAAGAGTTGAGTTCATCAAGAAGCTGGCTCGGAGCTTCACCTCCTACACAACTGGCCCAAACTAGGGTTTTGAATTCAAGAGGCTCCTTGAGGTAATTTTGGTTCTAACTTGTTCTCATGGTCTTATATATGATGTCAAGTGTCCATGGATGAAATTTGGTCCATTGGTTCCTTGTGGAGGGGTTTCAGTCAAGCAATTACTTGTGAAACAAGCAAAAGTTAACCGTGGAAAAAGAAGAGTCAAATATGGAATCTTAAGGTCTAAATCATGATTTTCAAGTTCCTAGACCTTCATATGGTCATGAAATATCAACATTTCTATGATTCGTCAAGAATCAAGGCTTAGGGCAAAAGTTACTAAAAATGGAAATGACTTGTAATTGAAAGTTTCTATTTTTGGAAGATTTATAAGTCACATTCAACTTAACTTTTCATCATAAAAAATGCTTCAAATGGATTTTTCTTGAGCATAAAAGTTGAAGATCATTCTCTCCCCTTTCCAAAAAGTACAAGATCATCTCCATAGCCTCCGTGGTTCAAAAGTTATGATCAAAAGACCTCAATGTGGTTTTTAGGGTTTTCACATGCATCCAAATTTTCCACTTTGTGCAAAAGGCTTCTAAATGGTTTGTATTAGTTTAAAATTGCCAAAATCAGTTCACAATATCAAATTTCATTACATTTGGTACAAATTTGGATTTTGAATAACTACATTTCATGGCTTATTTCTCACTTATTTCATAATGTGCAAATTTGCAAAACCAATCAAAACACACAAACCATGCAACCACAGGGCTTAATTTCAATCCAATGTTGATCAGTACACCAAATGAGAGCCATTCATGCACATGATCCAGGCCATGCACATGCAAGAGCTTACATACACCACAAAGTGCATTTTTGCAAATTCTCTCCTATCTCCTTAACCATGCATCCAATGGATCTCTAACTATGGTTAGGCCCAAAAACCATGATATATAAGCTCTTAACCCCATTGGTTAGGTCTAGAGTTCACACAATTACTCAGATTTTCAAAATTGTGCCAAAAATTCTTCTCTTCAAAACTCTCAATTCCTAGGGTTTCTTTGAAATTTTTCTTCATATTCTTGATCAACACACTCCATAGAGCAAGAATCATCCATTGTTTGAAGCTTAAAGAAAGGAATTCATCAAGTTAAGGTCAAGAGGTTTCAACTTTAAAGCTCAAGATCCAGTCCAAATCCAAGCTCTAATTGCATTTATTTTGCAATTAGAGGTTCCAAGGAGGAGATCTGTAGTTTGCTAATGGTTTTCTAGGAGTATTTCACTAGCTGCAACTTTTCAGGTGAGTGAAATTCAATCTCCTATTTCTTGAATCTAAGGCGTGCATTGTGATCTTCATGTGCTAGGGATCATTCTGATATAGTTTGTTTGAAGTTTGGACGTGTATCATGAGTGTATTGTAGATCTGAAATTTTTTGCATCAAACTTTATTGCTTCGATTTGCTTGATATATACATGTTATGACAAAATGAAGATGATATTCTTGATCAGTGTTGAATTTGGAGTGGACCTATGATTTTAGTTTTTATTTCTGGATATTTTTGTTGTTGATGTCACCAGAGAAGGTGGCCGGAGCTAGGGCTCCGACACCTGTAATAGTATCAGATGAATGCAGGTATTTTTGGAGAAGATGAAATCTAAACCTTTCGTTTTCATGATCCAAGGGCTCTTATCACGCCAATGCATTAAAATTGCACATGGTCCCTCACGTGTCTTGCTTTTATAAATTAAAACCTGATTAATGCGCGTGTGTGACTCCCTAGGTTGCTTGTGGTGTGCGCATGATCTGGATCATTGATCTTGTTTACTTTTTGATAGGATTGACTGAATTGCATGCGTAGGATTGATCTTGTGGTTGGTATGAGAGTCTTTATATGACTGAATTCTATAATAATATATGTTGATTGCGCTGATTATTGGATTGGACTCTAATTGCTTTTCAAACCCCTTCCCTAGGCCCATGCTTGATTCCAACGTGAATATTACTTGTGCTGCACCCCCGACTTTGATTTCTTTTATTTTTATTTTCTTTTCACATAACTTTCATTTTAATTTTTTTAAAATCATTTTTAATCATCCAAAAATAAAAAAAAATCTTGAATCATATTTTCACATTTTACTAATTTTTCATATTTTTTATTTCTGATTTTTTTTTCATAATATTTTGAGATTTTCTTTTATTTTCTTTCAAATTGTTTCTATTCTTGACATCTCAACTTAGAAAATTTCTTTTGCATAGCTCATAAGACTTTTTGCATCCATTCTTTTTGAATTTATCCATCAGCATCCTAAAATACCTAAAAACATTTTTCTCATATTTTTTAAATCTTTTCATAGTACATTTCGGTCACCATCTTATGCATCCTTCTTCTTTGTTCTTATATGACTTTGAACAATTGTTTGACCTAATTTGATTTTGAGTTTTTGTGTGAGATTTTAACAAGTAATTATCCGCTGACTTAGGTCACTTGAGGTACATTTCTATAATTTTTTAATGTTGTTTGATGTGTGTTTGGTTACTTGTGATTGAAGTTTCTTTTTGTGATCTTTCCTTTCATCTCCTAACCCTAATAGCTTGAAGGAATTTATGCCATTGTATGAGATCACTTGTGTGAGTTTGAGTGGTTTGTTTGAACATTTATAGGTCCTCTTTAATCAAATATAGGTCCATATTTGGGTTGGTTTGCTTTTGGTTTGTGTTATGCATCCATGTTGAACTTTAACCTAATTTTCCCACTACTTCTTCTCTCATGCTTCCTATTTTTTTTGTTTGCATCTAATATGCTCATATCTTCATCTCATTTGCATTACATCTTATGTATTCTACTGACCTCATGCATATGCATCCATATTTGTATGTCATGTTGTATCTTTTGTCTTGCATCTTAAGTATGAAGTATCATTTCCCTATGTTCATCCTTTACATGATTGTGTGACGTTTCTTGATTTATTTGCTATGGGAATTTGGTATATTCTTATGTGCATATTTAACATGTCATCTTGGTCATATTCTACCAACTTCCATCATTTCATGAGCATCTTTTAATCTTTGACTTTCATCTTTAACTTGTTTGTTTCTTCTTACATGATCATGTGGTTGTTTTCTCTTCTTCACCTCTTCTATCATGAACTAATCCATGCATCCTTGTATGATCATTTAGTATAATCTTAGGCTTTATAATATGTCATAGCATTCTGAATTTGTTTATCCATTTGTGTTTTCATTCATGTCATATCTCCTTTGCATCTTTACTTCTTCATTTGTGACTTATTGGAACTTCTTTGTTTCTTTGGTGCTTCCTTGAGCTAGTTTGGTTTTATTTGATTTATTTGAGCTTCTTAGAGCTTCTTTGTGACTTGGTTCTGACCTTAGAGGTTTTCAAACCTTAGGATCCCTTTCATGTGGCTTCTTTGTTTACTTGACTTATATTTCATTTCTTATGAATGTTAGTGTTCTATTTACTAACTTTTCAGGGGCTTTGGTAAGTCATAGGAGTGTGGATGTGATTCCACATTCCAACCTCTCTCTCTCTCTCTCTCTCTCTCTCTCTCTCTCTCTCTCTTCTTTTACATTTAAATCTTGTGTTTGATCAAGCAGTTAAGATGCTTTGGTTTGCATAATTATCACTCATTCCCCTTAGAAGCAAATTAACTTCCATTTTGGAAGTAAGTTGTCTTCTTTTCCCTCTCCTTTTCTTTTTCTTCTTCTTCTTCTTTCTTCTTTCTTCTTTATTATCCTTTCTTTTAGGATTATAGATCTTTATACCACACTAACCCTATGATCTTCAAGCATGAAAAATCTTAGGATTGTTTAGTTTCCCTTTAGACTTTTACCTTTTGAGTCTCTTTTGGGTCTTTCTTCTTCATCTCAATACAAAAAAAAAAAAACAAAAAAAAAACACCTAATAAAAGGTTGAACTTCTTCATGTGCCAAGGGACTTTGCCATGAGATACTTGCATTTATCCCATGCGGGGATGAGGTGTAGGGTATCTATATTGATGATTAAGTCTTAGCATGAGGATGTTTCACAAATAAAATTAGAAAACATTTCTTCATTTCATAAGTAACAAAAACATTTAATAAATAAAATAGGCTAGTATGCTTGAGCCTTGATATTTGGAGCTAGGTTTGGGTATCTCCTCCATACTTAGGTGTGTTTCTTATTCATTTCATCTTAGGGTGATGTAAGAAGTACACACTCCATTGAATGAGACTTGAATACACTCTTCTATGCAAACTCTCCAATAAAAAGCTTCTAAAAAACTCCAAAAAACAATAAGCGTCTTTCCTTATGGAATTCTCTTCTCATCTCATTCATTCTAAACAAAAGAACTTGCTTCAACTTTTCATTTGCAAGACACCAGACACACTCGTGTCAGACGAGCCTGCAACACCTGAGCATGGACATAAGCAATTCAATCCCAAAAACACAAGAAAGTTGTGTCTATCTTATTGAGTCGAACTACGGTGTTCTGACTTTCTCATTGTATAAAGAGAATAAGTAGGCACAAGACGACGCTTGGAGAACATAATCCTTCAGTCTCTTTCCTCATTCCTTGTGCCATTTCATCTCCTTCTCCTTGCATCTCATTCTTTGTTATTTGTTTTTAGTCCTTTCCAGTAGCAATTGCAGTAGTAGCAGATGCCCTCACCCTTTGAAACAATGCTAGCAAGCGTGGATCCCGTCGGGTACGAAAAATGATCTGGGGTGCTAATACCTTCCTAGTTTGTAAGTGACTCTCTTACCCTTTCTCTTTGGTTCCCGAGACCCCGCTTTTTCCTTCTTTCCGGGTTTGTACAAAATTACCCTTCCTTCGGGATAAAAATGACTGGCTGGCGACTCTTCCTTTCCCGCGCCACTTTCGCGTTTGTACCAGGATGGAAATCCCGAGAGCAACAACTATCAACTAATGACGACCATTTATCCCGCAAAATCAAATTGAAAATTTTAAACTAGTTTTATGACATAACATAATTATATATACTACAACAAATGTGCAAGAAAATTAGATATTAATTTATCTAAAGGTTTAAATATTTAGTCTCAAATATTTTTATATTATCTTTTCCCGTATTTTTTTTCCTTATAAAATTATATAGGTAAATAAAATTTTAATTAAAAAACTTTATGAGAAGGAATAATAACTTCAAATTACATTACAAGCTATGAATACTTTAAGAAAATAAGAGAAAACAATGTATACATGACATTAACAAAACACGGCAAAATACTCTTTTTGTTCCCTTAAGTTTATCTTGGGTTTCATTTTGGTCCCTTATCTTTAAAAAATTTCAAAGTGGATCTTTAATTGTTTAGAAATGTCCACGTTAGTTCTTTCCGTCCATTTTTTTCAAATGACGTCAACTTTTACTTGGGTGGCATCTGACATGGCACTTGGTCATACGCGTGGCAAGGGACTTGGCAGACATTCATCTTCAAGGTTATTAAAATTCTGAAAAAAATATTCTAAAATAATTAATTTAGTCTAGCCATCATGCTTGCAAGGAATAATCAATTACCACTACACCACTTTACAATTGATGTTTATTATTTCAAATCAGTTTTACTAATTATATTATTAAATTATTAAATTATTACTAAACCCAATATTACATTCATCTTCAGTTTTACTAATATCCCTCTTCTAATGGTTTTCATGTTTATGTTTCAGATTATACATTATACTTCAGTTCCAATGGTTCTCATTCTTTACAAAGTACAATTAATAAAAAGATTAGTCTGTTTATCAATTAGAAATCACTAAAACATTACACAAGTTAATGGATTATTCTTATTAAAATAACTAGTAAGATACTCGTGCTCTCGCACGGGTAAAATTGTTTGTTACAGTATAAAATATATTTAAATGTATATGTAAATTTGATGAAAAATGTCTGGCCAAAACCTTGCTTTTGCTCGAGTGAAGGCATCCAATTTCTTGGAGTGAAAAATCGATCAAATGGTTAGAAATACTTGTATAGTATATAAGGCCATTCACATTATTTATATCAAAAGTAAATAAATTACAGGCAATGATGAATATAGGGCTTACTAGTGTTATAGTATAATTAATTTAGAAACTTACAGTCTTTTGCAACAATGATATCTTGATTAGCAACAACCTTTTGCAAAGTCAATTCATCACAGAACATCTTAAAGCATAAAATGATCGACACAGAAGGAATTGTTTCATGTCTTCAATCACCGCCAATGGTGCATCCTAACAAATCAATAGCAGAGTGAGGTTCTTAAATTTGTACTCAATTATGAAAGTTAGAAAAATTAGATTATAGTCAATATCAAAAGAAATAAAAATTAAACCAATCATAGAACCAGAAGCCAAGTGTGATGTTATACCTCATGGTCACTGAACTAAATCCATCAATATTGTAGTGTGTCATCATTAAATTTCTCTATTGAACTTTGTTTCACCTGGAAATTTATCTATTAACCTTTGTTGCACCTGGAAATTTTAAAAACAAAAATAATAAGTTTAAACACGTATTTTCAAATAAACACATAGCTTTCAAAATATTACACAAAGATTTACTTGAAAAGAGACACAAAGAAAGGGAGTTTTGGACTCAGATCTGCATAAAGTGATGAAATAAATATATGAAAAAAATGTTTTAGACGAGAAATGAAGAAAAATGGATGAACATAGAAACAAAGATCTGGAAATCGAAACATGAGAAAACTTAGTTGCAATAGAGATTAAAGAAGACATGAATGAAAGAACAATAGAAGAAGGAAAGAAACTAACCTTTTGAAAGTAGCAGGGGAAGGAGAAACAAAGATGGGGGAGAACAGGGGCAATGGCGGTGTTGGGTTTGAGTGGAAAGTGAGATGAGGCAGAGATAGAAAGTGAGGGGGATTAGGGTTTTGTTTGAGGAGTGTATATTGAATTTTGTGTACTTGAAAGATCACAAACGTGTGAAAAGGTTTTTGTGGGAAGGAGGGAAAAATATTTTTTGGATACATCAAATGGATGACTGGTATTTGGCAAGAGTATAAAGGGTTGGGTCAGATTTAATTAGTCATTTAGTTAATTACTATTTTGTCCATTTGTTAGTGTAATTTTTTTTATGAAAAGGGCAATTGTGTAAGTTAGTGCAATTAGTTTTTGAAGTGTAGATAATATATTGGTAAAATGAAAAAACTAAGTTTTTCCCTCATTTAAGGGTGGCTTGCGCCATCCATGACTAGAAAGGCAAGTGGCTTGCACCACATCTAGTCTTTCCAGCCACATGAAAATGTGACACCACCACATAAGGCCATGGCTTGCACCATGTGCCTTTAGGGAGCAAGTGGCTCCCGCCACCTCATCCAGGTGGTTTCCTATATTGACCATCTGACTCCCCGCCACCTGCGTTCTTCTCATATATGGGTCCTGTGTTATCGTCCCCAATTCTAGAATTTCACGCAACACAGTAATACAAATAAAATCAACACAACCCAGAGAAACTTATAACCAACATATATTCAACAATCGAATAACAATTTCACACAAACAATCATCTAAATAATAAGTTACAGATTTTCATACACAACATCAACATCAAAAAAAACACAACAACCTAAAACTATCCAATCACAATACCGATTTTCATACCCGATTATAAGGATCGAACCCACCCTCACCTTAAATTGGATTGAAGGTAACCCTAAACGATCCAATTCCGATTGCAGTTCCTCTTTTCCCTTCTTCTCTCACGATCGGGCAACTTCTGATTTTTTTCACTTCTACTGATACAACCTAATTATAATATTTTATTTTCTTTTTATTAAAATAAACTAATTATTATACTTACTAATGGGCCTAAAAATTGCACCCCCTAATTACTAATTCGGACACGATTTCAAGCCCACTAACCAACCCACTACAACAACTATAATATTATCTCTAATAATATTTTTGCGGCTTTCGACTTATATTTCCAACTTATCGACTTAATCAACCGCAACATAAAATAGACCGACAAAACACAAATAATTAATTAAATATTCAATAAAATAAATCATTAAATATTTGGGCATTACAACTCTCCCCTACTTAGGATATTTTCGTCCTCGAAAATTTACCTAATTCAAACAACTCAGGATAGGAGTCGCGCATCTTGCTCTCCAATTCCCAGGTCATGCTTTCTCCAGCAGCTCCCAACAGACAACTTTGACCAACACGATCTCTTTCCCTCGAATATTCTTTGTTTCATGATCCTCAACACATACAAGCTTCGTCTCTACAGTGAGATTATCCCGCACCCGCACATCGTCCATACTAACCACATGAGACAGATCTGAAATGTACTTCCGAAGTTGCGACACATGGAACACATCGTGCAAATTCGAAAGATTTGGCAGTAACGCCATTCTATAAGCAACTTTCCCAACTATCCAAAATCTGATATGGACCGATAAAATGAGGGGTGAGCTTTTTAGACTTCAAAGCTCTCCCAACACCAGTCACAAGTGTAACTCTTAAAAACACATAATCACCAGCTTGGAATTCTAAATTCTTCTTTCGCTTGTCATGGTAACTCTTCTGCCTACTCTGAGAAGCCTTCATCCTCTCTCGGATAAACTTTACTTTCTCGGTAGTCTCTCGAACTAATTCAGATCCAAGTAATACACTCTCACCAGATTCATGCCAACATAACGGAGTTCTACACCTCCGACCATACAATGCTTCAAAAGGTGCCATTTGTAACGCCCGTATTTAATTAATTAATTTAATTAAATATTATTGCGTATTTTCCCTATTTATAAGTTGTTAAGTGTTGTCTTGTCGTTCGTATTGTTGAGTCGTTTAAGCTGTTAAGTCAATTTTATGTTGCGGGTTAAGTTGTGTTTGGGTGGTTTAATTAATTAATTAAGTTGAATAAATAAAATAAATATTAATAGTGTAAAAATTAAGTTGGGCTTGATTTTTTGGTGTAAGAGTAGTAAGTTGGGGGTGCTGTTTTAGGCCCGTTGGTAATTAGGTTGATTAATGTAATTTAGTAGGATTAGACAAAAGAAACCTAATTAGATAGAATAATCAGAATTTTGTAAGAGAAGGAAGAACAAGTCTTAGAGGAGATCAAGAAGAGGCTAGGTTGAAGATTTTCGCGGGAATTTTTGCGGTGAATTCGAGCTGCCTTCAATCCAAGGTAAGGGTGGGGTTCGAATTCCATAACCGAGACTAGATGATCGTATGTAGGTTGGGATTTTCGTGTAATTTCGTTGTTGTGATTTTTATGAATCTTGTGGTCGATTTCGTGTTGATATTTCATGATGAATTATGTTGTTTATGTTGTGATAATTACTATTGTTTCTGTGTTGTGAGACTGTTTGTGTTGTTTTTTAATTGGTTTATGTTGCAGAATTCGTGTAGAAGGAGTTAGGGTTCGTAAAAATCGATCATAGAATTTGATAGATGAATAGGTACATGAATTTTTGAGAGTAAAATCAATGTAGAAACCCAAATAGGATTGAACAAAATGAAGAAAATGTGAGAAATTGTAGCAGAGTTGGAATTTGAGGCATTTTGATCATTTACGTAACAGATCGGGTGTTATACGTAACAGACAAGGCCATACACGTAACAATCCCTATTACACAGGCCATACGTGTATCACTCAGGGCCAATACGCGTACCAAGGAGACTATACGCGTATGGGCAGGGCAAGTGCAAAAAAAATATGGTTTTTGGCGATTCGACCTGTTTTCGCATTCGTTTCAAGTTGGATTGATCTTAGACTTAAAGTAAAAAAACAAAATAAGTTGTTTATAGTAGATTTAAGAGTTTAAAATAATTAAATTAGTAACCTAGTCTATTAAGTCTTAAATTTTCGTTTTCACGTTGAAGTGGTGTTAATGTTGTTACTAGTCATGATGTTCCACTTTTGTTCAAGTTGTTACGTTGTTATGTTGTTGATTATGTCGTTGTTGTTGTATGCCATTCATAGTTGCATACATGTGCATATTTCAAGTTGGAGCATATTCTCGATTCAAGTTGGCCTGGATTGGAAAATACATTGATAATGCATCGATAACCTGGCAATGTTTTAAGTTGGGAGTTTACTCCAAATGGTACCACATGCATATAGTTTGAGTCGCATCTAGTTGCATAATAATTATGTTGTTTATTAGATGTAAGTTACATGTTGATGTTGTTGTTGTGTGAAGTGTTTTGATTATATGATTATCTTGTTTACATATTGATTATCGTATCCTGTTTATGTTATTCGATATCTCACCCTTTCTGTTTGAATGTTGCCCTCTGTTGGTATCGTGCAGGTAACGAATAGTCCAGTACTTAGTAGCTTCGATTCGGTGTTTGTCGCTCTGATACGTAGCACTTCGGGGGGATGAACACATGTTTTATCTTTGTGATTTTGTTTAAGTTTATGAACTAGTTTTAAGTTGTTTTATGTTGAAGAACAAAGTTGAGATGTTTTGATGTTGATTTTATTTGAAGTTGAATTGAAGTTGAAACATGTTGATCAGTTGCGTTGTTTTTCAAAGTTTTAATATTTAATAAAGTTGTTATTTGATTATTAAAGTTTGAAAATGTGATATCCCATGTTTGTTGGTGAAATTTTATAACTCTTATTTAATAATGAAAGTCGGGTAGAAAATGGAGTGTTACATTAGTGGTATCAGAGCAGGTCGGTCTGTCTGACCAAGTGTCGAGTCGTAGTTGTCTAATAATTGAGTATTGTTATGTGGTTCTAACTTTTGTTATATTGTAGTGTTAAGTTGAGATGGCTGGAAGAAATGATGTTTCGATGGCTGCTGCAGTGCAAGCAATGGCTCAGGTTGTGCAGAACTTGCCGAATGCTGGCGGGAACGATGAGTCTCGTACTTTTGCGACTTTTCAGAGGGAGAAGCCGCCTACCTTCAAGGGCAAGTATGACCCTGATGCTACGTTGGTTTGGTTGAAGGAAATTGATAGAATTTTCTGTGTGATGGATTGTACTCCAGCACAGAAGGTTCGTTATGGAACTCACATGTTGGCAGTTGAAGCTGATGACTGGTGGTTGGAAACCAGAGAAAGGTTGGAAGCTGCAGGTGAAGAGATCACTTGGGTTGTTTTCCATAGGGAGTTTATGAGGAAGTATTACCCTGAAGATGTGCGTGGTAAGAAAGAGATTGAATTTCTCGCGCTGAAGCAGGGGAATATGTCGGTGACGGATTATGCTGCAAAGTTCATGGAGTTGTCGAAGTTTTATACCCACCATGATGCAGCGACTGCGGAATTTTTGAAGTGCATCAAGTTTGAGAACAGATTGCGCACTTAAATTAAGAAGGATGTGGGGTATCAGAAGATTCGCGTTTTTGCTGATCTGATGGACAATTGTAGAATCTTCTAGGAAGATACCAATGCTCACTACAAGATTGTTACTGATCGGAGATGTAAGAATCAGCAGAACTGTGGCAAGCCTTATGATGCTCCAGTTGGTAAGGGTAAGCAGAAAGTTGCTCCGGGTTAGAGAACTAGTGGGGGAGATGCTCCTGCTGGTATTGTTTGTTTTAAGTGTGGGCAACGGGACACAAGAGTAATGTGTTCACCGCTAAGGTGAAGCTTTGTTTCCGTTGTGGAAAAGTTGGGCATGCGATATCTGACTGCATGCACAAAGAGATGATATGTTTTAACTGTGGTGAAGAAGGGCATATTGGTAGCCAGTGCTAGAAGCCTAAGAAAGCAAAGTCTGGAGGGAAAGTGTTCGCTTTAGCTGGGACTCAGACAACTAATGAGGACAAGCTCGTCAGAGGTATGCGTTTCATTAATAGTATACCTTTAATTACCATTATTGACACAAGTGCTACCCATTGTTTTATTATTGCTAATTGTGTTAAGAAGTTATGTCTTAAGTTGTCTAAGATGAAAAGTGTAACACGGTGGGAGAACTGACTTTAGTTAAATGTTGTGGATAGCAAGAGTCGCCACCGACTTTTATTTTATCCAAAAGGAAAGGGCATAAAAGAATAGGAAAGACCTTAAAAAGATTTTGGGTTCGGGGGGTAGGTTATGTAAAGGGAAGGTATTAGCACCCTTTACATCCATGGTTATCCATGGGCTCTTAGTTACTTAGCTCACTTTAAACTGTTTTGAGAAGTGTAGTGTGTGATTAAAAATTTTCTTAAGTACTTTATAATGATCCTTGTACGGATATATATAAAGACTTTGTTTTGAAAATTGTTTGAAAATGTGAAGTGTTTATGAAATGTTTTTTAATGAGTGAGCAAGTACTTAAGAGGAACCTACCCTAATTTGAATCTTTACTGTTCTTGAATGTTCTTTCAATGGTAAGATGATGGGCTAAAGACGTAATCTAATATGTGTCTAGAGGTATCTTAACTGCAAGCGCACAACCTATCGAAGTAATATTTAAGATTATCGATCCCACAGGGACTTTATGATTACTTAGTGCTAGAGGGTTTACTAGTTTAGCTAAGGTGAATGGTTGTCACGATTTTTGGTTGGTTTTAAGGATTAAAGACGGGAATTAAATTTTAGTTTAATAAAATAATAATAAGGCGGTCGGTATGTAATTATGTTAACTTAGGCGGGTCAATCTAACCTAGGCTTATAAGGATAGTTCACTTAATTTATTCTGTAGAGGTTATCAGTTTAAATACCTTTAACTCACACTCTCGTGGTCTTATCTCAGATCTTACTCCTAAAGCCCTATGCCTGCTCTCGCTAGCCCATAAGTGTTTAGAAATAATTTTTGGAAACTTAATAAGTCTAATTCATTTTAAAGCGCTCTCGCTGTGTTTAAATTAAATGCCTAACTTTAGCTATCTGGTTAAAATCTCACACTCTCGTGGTCTCGACCTAACCTATTACACTTTCCTTACTCTCGTAACAAAAAGATTAATTTTATAATAAAAAGTCACAGCCAGAATTTTAAGTTCTTAATTATTTTAAGCCTAGAATTGATTTTACCGATTCAGTGTATTTTATAATTACATACCGCCTAAAGTGTTTAGCTACTCATATTTGTTGTACCAGACAGATGCAGAAACAGAGGAACACAATTCAAAATATGCATTATAAAGAAATAAAAATAAATTCTTAACATTAATATAAATGTGAATTAATTAAAAACCTGAATAATAAAAATAATGTCAAACTCCTTCTTCCACAATCTGGCAAGCTCGGAGTGCGGACCGGAATCGAAAATAAAATTACAAAACGAAATGCTGAAGGCTTGAAAGAAATTAAATAATAAAAATTTCCTAATGTTGGAAATTGTTATTTGATTTGGTTGGGATATAGAAAATAAAACAAGAACAGAACAATTGCTGGAAAAATAAATGAAATAGGGTGAAAATGGAAATACGGCAGAGCTTCCGCAAGAAAAATTAAAATCAAACTCTGTACTTTCTACTTTGAAATAAAGATATTTATAGGAAACATAATTTGGGCTTGGCAGTTGGAATAATGCGTGGGCTTTGTAGTTGCTGAGAGAATCCAGGAAAAAGTTGTGTTATTGGGTCTGCGGAAGAATAGGAAAAGTTATGACTTCACGTAGCACGTTCATGACCAATTCTTACCAAGTAAACCTATTTTCCCCTTGTCACGTTCATGACAAGGGTGTCACGTTCGTTATCCTTGTATTTAGCGCGTCACGGTCGTGAGGGATTGGTGACGACCGTGACTGCTCCTTTTAGCGTGTCACGGTCGTGACTCCATGGTGACGGTCGTGACAATTGCAAATTATGCAGATTATGCAGAATTCCTCTCTTCTTCTTCTTTTCATGGTTGTTTTTGCTCATTTCACTTTTGGCTTATGATTTAGCTCTATAATTGATATACCTGCAAAATGACAAAGAAAACTCGAAGAATTGGGTGTTAAAACGATAAATGTGCGATAAAACGGCATTGAAACATAGTAATAAAACGATACTTTTTCTCGTTATCAAACTTCCCCAAACTTAAACCTTTGCTTGTCCTCAAGCAAATAGTCGGTTGAAAAATTGATCGGACAGGTTTCCATCGACGCATACATATAACAAACCATACGAGGAATTGTTTTGCTAGATAAACCGGTACTAGAATAAAACACTAACGATACACTAATGACACAAGCAACAAGCTAAGTCGTCGACTTCCCGTTAAACGAAACATTCGGTAATTACGTTACGATTCCACCTAGAGTCTTTCGATCTTATTTCACCCGGTTTCATTCTAGCGCAATCACATTAAACCCTTTGCCTTAGCACGCACGTAGTGGAGTAGCCGGTTAGTGACTTTGATCCTTTATAAGCACGGGGTCTAATACACGAATGTGGCAACCCTATATATATTATCCGATTTGGAGGTTGTGGGGGATCGAGCCGTAGCACGCCCTACCAAGTTCAGAACCAGGTACCTCTGAACCAACCCGCAATGGACTCCTTCTCATATTTCTCGTTTCTTATATGCGACCGTGTACTTTGGTGCAATTTCTTTTTATTGGCTTCGAGATATGAAGGATCATAATAGATTAGGCATCAAACACTTATGTTCATCGGCTCCCCACGTGGTTTGTGTTCAGACGGTGCTGACTGCTAGTATAAACTACTAGGGGTTACTTTTGAACTGAAACTTAAGGTGTAGTCGTAACAATTATCGGAACGAAATGCTTAAGTGGGAAGTCTAAGGTGACAAGACTGTATTGATCTTGTTGAATCGTTCTCAGCTTCCTAACTATGACTTCATAGGTAAATCGGGTAATGCGAAGATAAAAAATAAATTTTTTTCGGTATGGCTAAATAAACGGGGAGAATTCGAAACTAAAGAAATATCACAAATATTACTTTGTTTCATTAAAATACGAAAGGGAAATACAACGGAATGGAAAGTGCGGAAAGGGAAATGCGGAAAAAGGAAAGGTATCTCTCCCACACTATATCAGACATTGTCCTCAATGTTGTGATATAATAGCGGGTAAAATACAATACAAACAACAGAAATGGAAAAACCTAAACATAAACATAAACTAAGGCTGCCGACGACCACGACCTCGGCTTCTAGTGCGGGAACGTCTGGTCGGAGTCGCTTCAGGATCAGAACCGGTGCCGGTGAGAGCAGTGATATCAATACGCAAAGCCTCTAGCTCGCTAAAAATCTCTCCGAGCTTCTCATCTGTCGTCCTCTGGTTGGTGGCAACAGCTGAAAGTAGTGCATCATGTTGCTCTTTTTGCCTTCGCTCTAGTGCGGCATTCATCTGGTTCTGCTGATGAATCGCACGGAGGACGTCTTCAAGTGTGAATTCTTGCGCAGGTGGCTGTCGGGTGGAGGATTCAGGAATGTCCTGCACAGGGTTAGCAGCATCCATGGTATCTTGCATCTCGTCCACTGGTGGATCGGCCTGCTCATCAATAATGGGGACGTGGCCGGCAGCATCCGGTAAAGCAAATAGCCAGTTGGCTCGGTTGGACGGATCGATGCGGTCACGGAACAGCAAGGTGATGTGGTGATAAACGGTGCCTTGGATAACAGGGTTGAACCTGCCATCCTCTCTCTGAGAAATCAAGTGGGCGGACCTGCAATAGTTCTTTGTAAGCAACTCTGCGGCTCTGCGAGGCAAATGGATAATCAAGTCACCAAGCTCCAGCTGAATGGCGAGGGTGGTGACAATCCCGCCTATGTGATAAAAGGAATGGGGCAGCATTGATGCGCTCGTCATTTAAGGCACAGTGCAAGAACATGAGCTCCTTGGAGTTAAGCTTGTGATTGCTCTCTCTTGCAAAAATAGTATTGCAGATGATGCGATGAAAATATCGGATCGTCGGGTTATGGATGTGGGTAGCATTCAGACTCTGAAAGGCAGTAGCACGGGTGTCGGTGATGTCGTGCCATAAGGTGAAAGCGGTTTCGCTGAAGTTGTCCGGCACGCGGAGATGAGCATCGTCGTCGTGATCGAAACCTAACAGTTCGACGATCCTTGTTTGTGTAATTTCGAACTCTCGGTCGAGCATTCTGAACTTTGCAATGCCGGTGAGTTGACTTGATGAACCGGGAGGTGTAACATATTGAAACGAACTCAGAAATTCCAATGTGAGGAGTTCGAATGTCGGCTGTGGTTGACTGCACAAGTGCCACAAACCAACATGCCTAAGCAGGAGCTTCACGCCGTTGAGCAGTCCCAACTCCCTCAAGCAGTCAATGTCGACATACCGAGTGGGTTGGACGCCACGGTTCTGAAACCTGATGAACTTTTGTCTTTGAGTTTCTCCATGTTCACCATCTCTAAATTGAATTTCTTCCATTGCATGCAAGTACTGGAATGAGAGATGAGAGGTTTTTGAGTTTTGTGAGAAAAATGAAAAATGTGAAGAATTTGGTTCTGATTATAGTGAAAGAAGTGAATGTGAGAGGTTTGGAATAAATGGAGAGGTTAATGGAATTTATTTAGGGTAATGGGAGGTTACGGGATTGTGAGGAGATAATGGGGGGTTTCTAATTTTTGTGGAAGTGGAAAAGTGGTTTCTATGAAGAAGAACGGTTCTGTTTCTCAGAATTCATATAATAGGGTCGTCACGGTCGTGATGGGTGAGTGACGGTCGTGACGCGCTAATTAGCTGGTCACGATCATGAGAGAATGATGACGACCGTGAGGGATTAAAATCTTATAATATTTTCTTCACAAAATGCATTATCTCACACGTTCAATGCAATTTTTCTTTTTTATTATCACTTCTCATTTTAATTCCAACACAAACAATATATATTATTTGATCAACATAAATTAGCAGCAAATTTCATCACACGAGAAATCATAAAATATTAATCAATTTAAATATAACAGTAACTAATGGAAATCATAGAAATTGATTAAATTGGAAAATGGTAAAACTAGAAGTGCTTTGCTTTTGATATAATTGAAGGAAAATTACATTAATAAAAATAAGGTACGAAAATGTTTGCGAAATGTTAAAACTAACTAGAAACAAAAACAAGAAGTAAAATAAGTTAAATCACTACAGCATTTTTCAAAAGTGCTTCTTCAAATCTTCAATTGCAGAGTTTAGGTGGTAGAATTGCTCACACGTTATGTCAGTTAAACCTATAACGTCCAATCGCATGCTTTTAATCTCGTCTTTAACAGTATTAATATCGGCTTGGTAAACTTCAAGAGTATTCATAATTTTCTTCAAGTTGTCAGCATATTCTACTTGATTTACTTCAGGGGTTTCAATCACTTCATCAGTGTGTGCAATGTCATGGTAACCAGGAGGTGTCTCAGGGTCATTTTCTACATCGGTCATTATATCATCCCTTATCTTGTAAGATTGTGGTGTTTCGGGAGTGGATGGATAGTCAGGAGGGGTAAGCTCATAAAGCCAATTATCTTTATTATGAACACTAACTCTAGCATGGTTTGGTAGTGTGAACAGGGTTACTACTTCATTCCTGATTAGGTACTCGTAAGGTGGTTGTCCTAAATTTCTTATGATATGGCGGTTAAAGCAAAAGTTCAGATTCATAGGACGGATGGTACCTAAACAGTTACACCTGTGTAATTGGTATCTAAGTCCTAAGGCATCAGCAATCATGGTGACAAGACCTCCTACCAATATGGGTAGATCAGGTTCTTCTTGGATTCGGGTGAAGGTTTGCATCATGAAAGGCACACCATTAACTGGCTGTCCATTAGTCAGACATGACATAATGAATATCTCATCTTTAGATACTCCAGTAAGGTTTTCTTCTTTCCCAAAGAAGGTGTGGGCAAGGATCTTATGGAAATAGCGGATAACAGGGTTATGTATCTCATCATTGTTCATGTTATTTGGCTCAGGATGGTAATTTCCGGTTAAGGTTCCCCAAAAGAAGTCCAGCTCAATGTCCATCAATTCTACCTGTGTGGTAGTAAAAGCAAAGGGTCCACTAGGGAATCCTAATAAGTCAGCTAGTTCTTTATGGTTAAAGTCATATTCTATTCCGAATAGTCGGAAACTGATAAATCCTTTCCTTAATCCAAAACCGCGCTCGGGTAAGTAAATTAAGGAGCTTAGGAACTCAAGGGTGAGCTCGCGGTAAGTCACAAACTTTTGTTTTATCAGTGCATTCTCCCATCCAAGTTGGTTAAACAAGTATAGGATGCTATCATGTATACCTAAGGTTTCCATAGTCAGATCATCCGGGTACAGAGTCAAATCCATTGGTCTCTGTGATAACTCTTCAAATTTCATTCTTTGGTTCCTACCTCTAAATTTGGTTTCCATAATGTTTCTCGGTTGGTTAGCCATAGTTAGTGTAAATATGGAGGAAACAAATCAGGGGGAGAAGGAAAGTGGAAAAGACTTTAGAAAATCTGTAAAAGTGATTTTAAAAATTAAAATAAGGAAAATAAGAAAATAAATGCATAAATAAAAGCAATAATAATAATAATAATGAAATAAAACAATAAAACAATAAAATGATAAAACAATATAACGATAAATGATAAATGATAAATGATAAAATGGGTTGCCTCCCACTAAGCGCTGTTTTTATCATCAAAAGCCTGACGTAATGCTTATGTGTAGATTAATCAGGGAAATTAGTGGACAACTCTAAAAGCCTTAGACTATTTGCATAATCTCTATTTTCAACTTTATGGTAATGTTTTAAACGTTGTCCGTTTACTGTGAACGGTTCACTATTCCTACCCTTAATTTCTATTGCTCCGCTCGGGAACACTCTAGTTATTTCAAAGGGTCCTGACCATCTAGATTTTAGTTTTCCAGGAAAGAGCCTAAGTCTTGAATTAAAGAGGAGTACAACGTCTCCCACACTAAATTCTTTCCTAGATAGGCGTTTATCGTGCCATCGCTTAGTTCTTTCTTTATATATCTTAGCATTCTCATAAGCATCTAACCTTAACTCTTCTAATTCGTTAATATCGAGGATTCGCTTTTCTCCTGCAGCATTATAGTTTATATTGAGAGTTTTGATCGCCCAATATGCTTTGTGTTCTAGTTCTACCGGGAGGTGGCAAGACTTTCCATATACTAATTTAAAAGGTGTAGTTCCTATGGGTGTCTTGTAAGCTGTCCTATAAGCCCATAAAGCTTCATTAAGTTTAGATGGCCAATCTTTCCGAGATATGGCGACAGTCTTTTCTAAGATTTGTTTAATTTCTCTGTTCAAGACTTCAACCTGTCCACTTGTTTATGGATGATATGGTGTTGCTACACGGTGTCTAACTCCATACTTAGATAGTAATTTGTCAAAGATTTTTGAAATGAAGTGCGAGCCACCGTCACTTATGACGAGTCTAGGCACACCAAATCTGGGAAAGATTATATTTTTGAAAAGCTTTATTACTACTCGTGTGTCATTTGTAGGAGAAGCTATAGCCTCAATCCATTTTGAAACGTAATCGACAGCTACGAGTATGTAATTATTACCGAAAGATGATGGGAATGGTCCCATGAAATCTATTCCCCAGACGTCAAAGACTTCTACTTCTAATATTCCTTTTTGAGGCATTTCATCTCTTCTTGAAATATTACCGGTGCGTTGACACCGATCGCAATTTATAACAGCGATGTGGACATCTTTCCATAAATTAGGCCAGAATAGGCCGGCTTGTAAGATTTTTGCACAAGTCTTGGAAGTGCTTGCATGTCCACCATAAGGAGATGAATAGCAATGAGCAATGACATCTTCTATTTCTTCTTCGGGAATACATCGACGAAAGATTCCGTCGGGTCCTCTTTTGAACAATAATGGTTCATCCCAATAGTAATGTTTGAGATTGTGAAAGAATTTCTTTTTCTGCTGATAGGTTAAGTCAGGTGGAAGAGCTCCTGCAACTAGGTAGTTGACAATGTCATCGTACCATGGCAGTCCTACAATTGTTTGGATTGTTTCCACGGGTTCTGCTTCATCTATGTCTAACTGAACTGGGTCGCTTCCTATTTGTGCTATCAGCTGTTCATACGAAAAATCATCGTTAATCGGCACTTGTTCGGGTTTAATACCTTCTATTCTAGATAAATGGTCCGCTACGAAGTTTTCAGTACCTTTCTTATCTTTTATTTCAAGATCAAACTCTTGTAAGAGTAAAATCCATCTCAAGAGTATTGGTTTAGCATCTTTCTTAGTTAATAGATATCTGATAGCAGCGTGGTCTGTGTAAACGATTATTTTCGCTCCCACTAGGTAAGAACAGAATTTGTCAAGCGCAAAGACAACTGCTAACAATTCTTTTTCAGTAGTGGCGTAGTTCATCTGAGCAGAATCTAAGGTTCTACTGGCATAGTAAATTGCGTAAAGTTTCTTGTCCTTCCTCTGTCCTAGAACTGCGCCTACAGCATAGTCACTCGCATCGCACATGATTTCGAAAGCTAATCTCCAGTCAGGGGGTTGCATGATTGGTGCGGTGATGAGGGCTGTTTTTTGAGTTTCGAATGCTTTAAGACAATCTTCATTGAATATGAACTCAGCGTCTTTCATTAATAAACCGGTAAGAGGTTTAGTGATTTTCGAGAAATCTTTGATGAATCGTCGGTAGAAACCGGCGTGTCCTAAAAAGCTTCGTATTTCTCGAACGGTTTTAGGGGGTTGAAGATCTTTTATGACTTCTATCTTAGCTTTATCAACTTCAATTCCCTTGTCAGATATAACGTGTCCTAGTACGATTCCTTCTCTGACCATGAAATGACATTTCTCCCAATTAAGCACGAGGTTTACTTTTACACATCTTTCTAACACCATTTCTAAATTTGATAGACATCCTTCAAAACTTTGCCCGCATACAGAGAAGTCGTCCATGAACACTTCCATGATGTTGTCTATGAAATCTGCGAAGATTGACATCATACATCTTTGAAAGGTTGCAGGAGCGTTGCATAATCCAAAGGGCATTCGTCTATAAGCGAACGTTCCATAAGGGCATGTGAATGTAGTCTTCTCTTGATCATCTGGGTGGATAGGGATTTGGAAAAATCCTGAGTAACCATCAAGATAACAGAAATATGAATGCTTGGATAATCGTTCTAACATTTGATCTATAAAAGGTAGCGGAAAATGATCTTTTCGAGTGGCTTTGTTTAGTTTACGATAATCGATGCACACTCTATGTCCTGTCACTACTCTTTGTGATATCGATTCGCCTTTAGCGTTTTTCACAACAGTGATACCTCCTTTCTTTGGTACTACATGTACTGGACTAACCCATTTACTATCAGAGATTGGATATATTATTCCAGCATCTAGTAGTTTCTTAACTTCTTCCTTTACTACAGTGCTAAGGATTGGGTTAATTCTTCATTGAGATTCTCTGGAGGTTTTGCAATCTTCTTCTAGCAGAATACGATGCATACAGATTGAAGGGCATATTCCTTTGAGATCAGATATGTTATATCCTAATGCAGTTGGATATTTCTTTAAGACATCTAAAAGTTTCTTTGTTTCAATTGTTCCTAAACTGGAATTGATTATAACTGGTCTTGTACATTCGGCGTCTAAGAATTCGTATCTTAGGTTCTTAGGTAAAGTTTTTAACCCTAATGTAGGTTTATTCTTACTTGGCATGGGATCCGGTGTAAGTGCTAAACTTTCGCTTAGACTATCATCCTGATATGGTTCACGCCAATTATCATCTTCGAAAATCGGAGGGATTTGAATTTTCATAATTTCAGAATAGGTAGTTTCTTTCATTTCCATTTCTCTTACACATTCGTCAATTACGTCCAATAGATAGCATGTATCCTCTATAGCTGGTGATTGTAAGAATTGTGTTAAAATAAATTCAACTTTCTCTTCACCTACTTCAAAGGTTAGCTTTCCTTTCTTTACGTCTATTATAGCTCCGGCGGTAGCTAAGAATGGTCTTCCTAGTATGATAGGTGTAGTGGAGTCTTCAGAGATGTCCATGATTATGAAATCAATAGGAATATAGAATTGTCCTATACGTACTGGGACGTTTTCTAGTATGCCTACATGATATTTAATAGAGCGATTGGCTAGTTGAACAGACATTTTAGTGGGTCTTAGGTCTCCCATGTCTAGCCTTTTGCAAATCGTTAAGGGCATAACACTGATACTGGCTCCTAAATCGCATAGAGCTTTGTCAATGACGAATTTTCCTATTACACAGGGTATAGAGAAACTTCCTGGATCTTTTAGCTTAGGAGGCATATTATTCTGAATTATTGCGCTACACTCAGCAGTAAGTGTAACGGTTCCGTTATCCTCTATCCTTTTCTTATTGGATAAGATTTCTTTTTAAAACTTAGCATACGAGGGCATTTGAGTGATAGCTTTTGTAAATGGAATAGTAATATTCAACTGTTTCAGAAGTTCAACAAATTTCTTAAACTGGCCCATCGTCTTGGAATTGGTTAATCTCTGAGGGTACGGAATTGGTGGTTTATAGGGTGGTGGAGGCACATAAGGATTTTCTTTCTCCACTGCCTCTTGATTATCTTCCTTTTCTTCTTGTTCGTTCACCATTTCAGTCGGTTTATCCGGTTTTTGGTACATGGCTGGATTGTCAAGTCTTGGATCGGTAGGTCCGTCAAGTTCCTTGCCACTTCTTAATATCACAGCATTGGCCTGTCCTTTCGGATTAGGTTGAGGTTGTCCAGGAAATACTCCAGCTGGTGCAGCGGTAGGTGCTTGTTGTTGAGCTACTTGTGAAATCTGAGTTTCAAGCATTTTGTTATGTGTAGCTAATGCATCTACCTTGCTCACTAATTGCTTAATCTGCTCACTAGTGTGTATGTTTTGGTTTAAGAAGTCCTTGTTTGTTTGAGATTGGGTAGCTATGAAGTTCTCCATCATCAACTCAAGGTTCGATTTTCTAGGGACATTAGGAGTAGTCTTTTGATATCCTGGTGGTGTAGCTGGTGCTTGACCTGGTGCGTATAAAGCATTGTTGTTCTTATAGGAGAAATTAGGATGATTCTTCCAACCTGGGTTGTATGTGTTTGAGTACGGGTTTCCTTGAGCATAATTCACTTGATCTGTGGTGATTCCTGCTAATAGTTGACAATCAGGGACAGCATGTCCTGGAACTCCACATAACTCACAGTTAGGTGTTACCGCAGCCACGGTGGCTGTTGGTGTTATGGCCAAGTTGTCGATCTTTTGGTTTAGTTGGTCAAACTTTACATTGACTTGGTCCATACTACTTACTTCGTACATACCTCCTTTTGTTGGTTTCTCAGTTGCGACTCTCTCGCTTCCCCATTGGTAATGGTTTTGAGCCATACTCTCGATAAGCGCATAAGCATCGTTATATTCTTTGTCCATTAGTGCACCGCCTGCGGCAGCGTCAATTGTCATTCTTGTATTGTACAAGAGTCCATTGTAGAAGGTATGGATGACCATCCATTCTACTAATCCGTGATGTGGACAAAGTCTCAGCATATCTTTATAGCGTTCCCAAGCTTCGAAAAGTGATTCGTTTTCCTTTTGCTTAAATCCGTTGATCTGAGCTCTTAGCATAGCTGTCTTGCTAGGTGGGAAATATCTGGTCAAGAAGACTTTCTTTAGTTCCTCCCACGTGGTTACTGAATTCGAGGGTAGAGATTGAAGCCAGGCTCTCGCTCTGTCTCGAAGTGAAAAAGGAAAAAGACGTAGTCTGATAGCTTCTTGGGTAACTCCATTGGCTTTTACGGTATCTGCGTACTGCACAAATATCGAAAGATGAAGGTTTGGATCCTCGGTAGGATTTCCGGCGAATTGATTTTGTTGCACGACTGATATCAGCGAAGGTTTCACTTTGAAATCGTTTCGGTTGATAGCCGGTGCGGCAATGCTGGAATGCGGTTCAGCTTGCGAAGGACTAGCGTAATATTTGAGTGGATGATTCGGTTCTTCAGCCATCTCTGCGTCCTTTGATGTTCCAACTGGTTTAGGTGGATCTATTTGAAGATCTGGAATGTTGTAATTTCGTTCGTAATCGAATATCCGTCTTCTTACGTGTAAGAAGCGTTCCGATTCTGGGATTAGAGGTTGCAAGTCTTCGCCTTGAGAGCGAGTACTTGGCATACACTCGGGAAATTAGATTAAGAAAATAAATAGTTGTTACCTTAGTCTAGACAATGCTACTCTAAAGTGCACTAGTAACTAAATTAAGGTCCCCGGCAACGGCGCCAAAAACTTGATGGGCTAAAGACGCAATCTAATATGTGTCTAGCGGTATCTTAACTGAAAGCGCACAGCCTATCGAAGTAATATTTAAGATTATCGATCCCACAGGGACTTTATGATTACTTAGTGCTAGAGGGTTTACTAGTTTAGCTAAGGTGAATGGTTGTCACGATTTTTGGTTGGTTTTAAGGATTAAAGACGGGAATTAAATTTTAGTTTAATAAAATAATAATAATAAGGCGGTCGGTATGTAATTATGTTAACTTAGGCGGGTCAATCTAACCTAGGCTTATAAGGATAGTTCACTTAATTTATTCTGTAGAGGTTATCAGTTTAAATACCTTTAACTCACACTCTTGTGGTCTTATCTCAGATCTTACTCCTAAAGCCCTATGCCTGCTCTCGCTAGCCCATAAGTGTTTAGAAATAATTTTTGGAAACTTAATAAGTCTAATTCATTTTAAAGCGCTCTCGCTGTGTTTAAATTAAATGCCTAACTTTAGCTATCTGGTTAAAATCTCACACTCTCGTGGTCTCGACCTAACCTATTACACTTTCCTTACTCTCGTAACAAAAAGATTAATTTTATAATAAAAAGTCACAGTCAGAATTTTAAGTTCTTAATTATTTTAAGCCTAGAATTGATTTTACCGATTCAGTGTATTTTAATTACATACCGCCTAAAGTGTTTAGCTACTCATATTTGTTGTACCAGATAGATGCAGAAACAGAGGAACACAATTTAAAATATGCATTATAAAGAAATAAAAATAAATTCTTAACATTAATATAAATGTGAATTAATTAAAAACCTGAATAATAAAAATAATGTCAAACTCCTTCTTCCACAATCTGGCAAGCTCGGAGTGCGGACCGGAATCGAAAATAAAATTACAAAACGAAATGCTGAAGGCTTGAAAGAAATTAAATAATAACAATTTCCTAATGTTGGAAATTGTTATTTGATTTGGTTGGGATATAGAAAATAAAACAAGAACATAACAATTGCTGGAAAAATAAATGAAATAAGGTGAAAATGGAAATACGGCAGAGCTTCCGCAAGAAAAATTAAAATCAAACTCTGTACTTTCTACTTTTAAATAAAGCTATTTATAGGAAACATAATTTGGGCTTTGCAGTTGGAATAATGCGTGGGCTTCGTAGTTGCTGAGAGAATCCAGGGAAAAGTTGTGTTACTGGGTCTGCGGAAGAATAGGAAAAGTTATGACTTCACGTAACATGTTCATGACCAATTCTTACCAAGTAAACCTATTTTCCCCTTGTCACGTTTGTGACAAGGGTGTCACGTTCGTTATCCTTGTATTTAGCGTGTCACAGTCGTGAGGGATTGGTGACGACCGTGACTGCTCCTTTTAGCGTGTCACGGTCGTGACTCCATGGTGACGGTCATGACAACTGAAAATTATGCAGATTATGCAGAATTCCTCTCTTCTTCTTCTTTTCATGGTTGTTTTTGCTCATTTCACTTTTGGCTTATGATTTAGCTCTATAATTGATATACCTGCAAAATGACAAAGAAAACTCGAAGAATCGGGTGTTAAAACGATAAATGTGCGATAAAACGGCATTGAAACATAGTAATAAAATGATACTTTTTCTCGTTATCATAAGACTATCCCTATTATTAAGGAATAGGTAGTCATTACCTTGAATGTTGTACGGGACATATGAAGGGTCATCTGTGATTAGGCAACTGTAAGGTGTCTTAGCAATTCAAAGGGACTTATCATCTTTTATTCGAAAGGGACAAGATCATTTACGAAAGCAACATTCTAAGGGACTTGATCTTATAATCGTAAAGGGACTAGATGATATTTTAAGAGAAGGGACTTTGCTTTTAGACACCTTACTTGACCTTTTGGTTTAGGCAACATGAGGGATAACCTTAAGAAGTGAGATGGCGATCAAAGATCGACTTACGTGTGTGCATGTTTATTTTCAAGTATTTATCTTTTATTTAATTATCTAAATCTATATTATTACAGTTAGATTATCACTCCCTATTTACTAACCATACAGTGAAATAATATAATTAAAAGGACGAAAAAGTAAATCTACGTTATTACATCGCTTTGGGGCAGATACAGAAATAATCGAGCAAGAAAAATAAATTACAATATAATAACCTATACACTTTTCTAATAAGGTAGATAAAATAAAAATTAAATATAGAATAATAAAGCAACATTAAATAAATAATAAATCAAAAAGAATAAAAATATTAAAATAAAAATTAGGGTTAGTAAGTTAGGTTTTTTTTTTAGAAAATAATTAAAATTTTAAGTAATTAAAATTTTAAATATTTACAAATTATATAATAAGGATTAATGATAGAATAATATTTTTAGAAAAAAGATTAGAGCTTATTAAGAAAATCATAACCTAATTACTAAATTAATTTAAAATATAAAAATAAATTAATTTACATAAGAAAATAATTAGTGAAGTTAATTAAAAAAAACATATTTAAGGATTTATTAGTAAAAAAAAAGATTTAACTAGTTATTTTACAAATAATAATAAAACTAAATTATTTAAGAAAAAAAAAGTTATTTCTATTTTGTTTATTCTTAATAAGATAAATTAATGGTGATTATCTTAATTAAATTAAGTTAATTAATATTGATTATCTAATTACCCTAATTATTAATTATTAAAAATTGAAAAAAACAATAAAAAGAAAGAAATCAGGCGCACAAAATAATATGGGGGAGGCCTGGATTCGAACTCAGGACCTCCCCTTTACCCAATCAACACACAACCACTGGGACGTTGCTCCACCTGTGTCAAATATCCCATAATAATTAATTATAAAATAAAATCAAAATTTAAAAATGAAATTCGCGCGCAGAGCTTGTCTTCTTCCTCCGTCTGTTGGTTTAGGCTATAGTGACAGTCATTCGTCACTAAAGGTTCTAGTGACGGTTTTTTGTCTGTCACTAGAAGACCTGTACATAACAACACGTTAGATACACAATATACATTCCTTTTAATGATGTAAACTTGTCAAAAGAGGTCTTGTGAGTCTCATGGAGGTATCAATTCATCCTTTAATAGCCTTTTCAAGAAGTTCCCAATTTGAACTTCAAGAACCCTAAAAATGGCATATCCGTAAACCTGTATCGAAACTCAAAATAGATTATCCAGAAATGTTCCACACACAATGACAAACAAGTTTACATAAGCAAAAATAATTTATATGATGTAAATCCATGAAATCGAAAATCAAAAGAAACCAAGAACATGGAGGTTCGGTTTATGCATATGTGAGCGAATGTGATGATGTTGATGATTGGGAAACACTCAGTGATCATCCAAGAAGAGATTGCAACCTTTAAACCACCTGAAAATAGCCTGCAAATTGTAAACCAAATTTCAAATTTTTTAGCAAAATATGAGTTTGGATAATGCTTCTCCTATGCCAATTTTCGTCCTTTTTGAATGGCTGCACTCTTAGGTATATATAAGGAGTGTAATTAGGTCAGAAAAGTTGGGCCTTATTCATGAAAATTGATTGCTTGATTATGAAGAAATCTCTCATTCAAAAATATCAAAAAATCCAATATATTCTTACTATCTTGGCCTAGCACGAATTTGGATGTGAATATTTAGTCTTGAATGGTGTTTATGACCTTCTAGAATCACAATCTCTTCCAAATATATGATTTTCATATTTTATTTTAATTTAATTTGTATTTTAATGAATAAAATTCAAATAAATATCAAATAAAATATAAAAAATCAGAAAATGAATGGGTTGGGTCGTGCTTGATGTTTTTATAAAGTTTGGATGGCAATTAGGTGGGCTCATTTAGCAAAAATTGGTTTTAAGGCCTTATTTGCTTCATAAATTCCCCCAAAATTTCCCAACTTTGCAAGGGCACAAATCCTTCAATTTTAGTGCTATGAAGGTGTTCTTGGACATTTTGGAAAGCTTAAAGAGTCCTCTAACCAACCGCTTTGGTCTCATGTCCATATCTTTTACCATTCTCAAGTTATGATCTTTGGAAGTTGTTGACTTTTTGTTGACTTTTAAAAGGACCTATAATGTCTTAGCTCATACCTTCCAAATGAAGCATTTTTGGGCTTGGCTTGTGAGACACAAAGTTGTAGAGAATTCAATTTTCTTCAAAATGAGCTTTGGATGGAAAATTCTTGATGAAGCATGTGAAAGTTATGGCTGGTCAAAGTTCAGTTGACTTTTCCTGTGAAAACCCTAATTTAGAAACTCCCGATTCTTGATGATCTGAAATCTCCTTGATGAATCATGATCAACCCTTGATCAAATGATGAATTTTTCTTCATATACTTGATGTTGGCAAAAAATCATGAAGTTTGACTTTGGTTTGACCACAGTTGACCTCAATTTGACTTTTTAACTACTTTGACTGATTTTAACCTATTTGATCATCTGACTGAGCAAACCATTGAGAAAAGTCTTGAAACTTGTCATGGGGATTCTTGAACACATATAAGATGTTATGAAGCTCACTTGAGGTCCTGGAAGTCCATTTAGCCTGATTAAAGTCAAAACCCTAGTTTAGGATGCATTGCTTAGGAGGATGCATTGTCTGAGGGAATTGTCACATCTTCTGACTATTTGTGAACTTTGTGAACCTTGTGAACCTCATGAGATGTCTTGTGAACCTTGTGAACCTTGTGAACCTCTTAGTACACAAAGTCTTGTCTTGTGAGGGCAAATTTTTGGGTGCAACAGCTGCCCCTTTTCAATTTTCTGAAACCTGAGGGGTTAGATTGGTATATGTGTCATTCGTGACCTGGAAGGTTGAAGGGGATTGAACACAAAAGCCCAAAAATTTGCACTCACCAGTGTATAGAGTAATACTGATGATTATCTGTATATGCTTGAGTGGGCTTGAAGATGCCACTTGGGAGAATTGGAGATGGGCTTAATGATGCCATCTGGAGATGGGCTTGGAGATGCCATCTAAAGTATCAGGATGTGATGATGTCTTTATGTTGATACTGGATATCAGTACTAGGTCTTCGTATAGGCCGTCTCTGAATCGTTTATGCAACATGATTTGAATTGTTGAATGGGCCAGTAGAAATAAATCTTCGTGACGATTATCTCTTCTGGAAGTATCTTGGATTAGGGAATGGATCTTCTTACAGACCATTTGTCTACTCTCCAAGGTCAAAAGAACGTCGGGATTAGTTCTTCTGAAAAATATCTTGAACCAGGGAATGGATCTTTGTATAGACCGTTTGCCTGCTATTCAAGGGCCAAAAGAACGTCAGGATTTGTTCTTAAGGGTCAAAAGAACGTCAGGATTTGTTCTTCTGAAAAAGTCTTGAACAAGGGGTCAAAAGAGCGTCAGGATTTGCTCTTAAGGGTCAAAAGAACGTCAGGATTTGTTCTTCTGAAAAAATCTTGAACAAGGGGTCAAAAGAGCGTCAGGATTTGCTCTTAAGGGTCAAAAGAACGTCAGGATTTGTTCTTCTGAAAAAGTCTTGAACAAGGGGCCAAAAGAGCGTCAGGATTTGCTCTTAAGGGTCAAAAGAACGTCAGGATTTGTTCTTCTGAAAAATGTCTTGAACCAGGGAATGGATCTTTTTACAGACCGTTTGCCTGTTATTCAAAGACAATCTTGAGCAAATGTATGATCATTTCTGACCCGTTGTAAGTTGTTGATATTGTTTTACCTGCATATAACTATCCTGCAAAGAAAATATTAGTTTTATGCATTATGTATGCATGCATAGTATGATGCACCTAAGTAAATGTATTATGTACTTATGGATATGTTATGATATGATGTAAATGATGTATGTATGAATCATGCAGCCTGAAGCGTCTGAATATCTTCGTATAACAACTGCTGGCCAGGGAAAATAAATCCCGATTTGTTGCTAAAGAATATGAGGAATTCGTCTCGTTTGATAATATGGTATTCATAACCTCCCGTCTTCGTTCGATAGTATGGTATCCATAACCTCCCGTCTTCGTTCGATAGTATGGTATCCATAACCTCCCGTCTTCGTTCGATAGTATGGTATCCATAACCTACCGTCTTCGTTCGATAGTATGGTATCCATAACCTCCCGTCTTCGTTTGTCGTACTCCTGTTGAAGGAATAATTTCCTGAGTATTTCGACTGAGGATAAAAGAGATGGACATAAATTCCAGGGGAGATGTAACTCGAAGTATTTATGAAGATGGATTTGCCCTACTGGGGGATTTATAGCTGTCTGGTGGGGATGAACCGGTGAAGCTTCGTTGAATTCCTTCCCTCGTTCGTCCTTAGTAAATACTATTACTGCATTTTCATGCATTTCTGGTAAACATCAATCATATTAAGCATTTTATGCATTTCTGGTAAACATCAATCATATTCAAAAGCATACATACATTCAAACACAACCAATGGACGTTTCGCTTATGTAAATAGGGTAAAAGTAAATCTGGATTCAAAGATGAAATTTTATTTATATCACAAAGTGACCTATACATAGGTAAATTTGTACAAGGAGACAGAAATCCTAGTAAGAGGAATTCGTCGTAAAAAAATGTTTACAAAACAAAGAAAACCAGCTATGTGGGAAATAATCCTATTGAGTTTCAATTCTACTATTGCCATTATCTTCAAGTATCTCATCTTCTGCTGTTGAGACAGAAACGATTAGATTGATCTTCATCTGTTAGAGCTTGGTTAAGTAGCACAACTGGTTGTAGTTTCATGGGTGATCCAAACGAGACATAGTCATACGCTTTAATCCCTAACTTTTGCCTGGATTGCCCTTTCAGGTTTTCAATCCACCAGGATACCCTTTTTTGCCCAAGCCGCCTTTTCAGGTTTTCGACTTGCCGGGTGTACATTTTTTTATATATATATCCCTAATTTTTGCCCGAACCCTTTTGGTTCGCCGGGATGCCCTTATTTTTGCCTAGGCCAGTCAACCTAGCGGGTCTCTTTTTATGCGTAGTATTTTTTAACTATGTCTGCGTTTACAGGCTGCGGGAAGTCTTCACCATCCATAGTAGTAAGTATCATGGCACCTCCTGAGAATACTGTTTTGACCACAAATGGCCCTTCATATGTTGGAGTCCACTTGCCCCTAGGATCACCATGTGGTAATATGATACGCTTGATTATTAAATCACCAGCCTGATATACCTTTGGCTTAACCTTCTTATTAAAAGCTTTGATCATCCGTTTTTGGTACATCTGGCCATGACAAACAACTGCTAACCTCTTCTCATCAATCAAATTTATCTGGTCAAGTCGGGTCTGAATCCACTCATCTTCATCCAAGCCTGCATCCTTCATGATTCTTAAGGAGGGAATCTGAACTTCAATGGGCAGAACTACTTCCATACCATATACTAAGGAGAATGGGGTTGCCCCTGTTAAAGTACGTATTGTAGTACGATAACCATGAAGAGCAAATGGTAACATCTCATGCCAATCCTTATAAGTGACAGTCATCTTCTGTATAATCTTCTTAATGTTCTTATTAGCAGCTTCAACTGCCCCATTCATCTTCGGACGATACGGAGAAGAGTTGTGATGCTTAATCTTGAACTGCGTGCAGAGATCAGTAATCATAGTGTTGTTCAAATTAGAGCCATTGTCAGTAATAATCCTTTCAGGGATGCCATACCTACATATGAGATTATTCTTAATGAATCGAGCCACCACATTCTTAGTAACAGATGCAAATGAAGCTACCTCCACCCACTTCGTAAAGTAATCAATAGCAACCAATATGAAACGATGCCCATTAGAAGCAGTAGGCTTGATCTCACCAATCATATCAATGCCCCATATGGCAAAAGGCCAAGGAGAAGTCAACACATTCAAAGGTGATGGAGGTATATGTACTTTATCAGCATAGATTTGACACTTATGACACGTTCTGGAATATTGATAGCAGTCAGCTTCCATGGTAGACCAATAGTAACCTGCTCTCAATATCTTCTTTGCCATAGTATGACCACTAGAATGAGTGCCAAAGACCCCATCATGCATGTCCTCCATAATCTCAGTTGCTTCTTTCTTATCCACACAACGAAGCAAAGTGGAATCATGATTGCGCTTGTACAAAATCCCATTACTCAAAAAGAACTTAGCAGAAAACCTTCTCAAAAACTTCCTATCTTTGACAAATGTCCCTTCAGGGAACTCCTGGGCTTCAAGATATCTTTTCACTTCATAGAACCAAGGCTTCTCCTCTGTTTCTTCAGTGTCAATCTCATTGCAGTATGCAGACTTCTCAAATCTATCAATAGTAATCTTGGGAGCTTCATCATCCCAGCTGATCTTAAACATGGATGCCATGGTGGCTAATGCATCTGCCAACTGATTTTCTCTTCGTGGAATGTGTCCAAAGGTAATCTCTTTGAAATGTGGGATCAAAGACAACACATGCTCTCTGTAAGGAATGAGATTATCATGTTTGGTATCCCAATCTCCTTTGATCTGACTTACTACCAGGGCTGAATCTCCATACACGTCTAGGAACTGAATCTTCATATCAATGGCAGCTTTAATACCCAGGATACATGCCTCATACTCAGCCATGTTATTGGTACAATAGAAACAAAGTCTGGCAGTAATTGGGGTATGACAACCTTCAGGGGAACTGATCACAACACCAACACTATTACCAAGTGCATTAGAAGCTCCATCAAAAACCATAGTCCATCGGGATCCTTGTTCAGGTCCGTCATATTGTCTAGGTTCTTTGGTAATAATCATAATGTCTTCATCAGGGAACTCAAAACTCATTGACTGATAATCATCCACTTCTTGATGAGCCAAATGATCAGCTACAACACTTCCTTTAATGGCCTTCTGAGTAGTATACTGTATGTCATATTCTGTCAAGATCATTTGCCATCTTGCTATTCTTCCGGAGAGAGCAGGTTTCTCAAATATGTACTTGATTGGATCCATCTTCGAAATCAATAAGGTAGTATGAGTCAACATATACTGTCTTAGTCGGCGAGCATCCCATGCCAAAGCGCAGCAAGTTTTCTCGAGCAGTGAGTATCTTGTTTCACAGTCGGTAAACTTTTTGCTAAGGTAGTATATTGCCTGCTCTTTTCGACCAGACTCATCATGTTGCCCCAACACACACCCCATTGAGTTGTCTAATACTGTTAAGTACATAATCAAGGGTCTTCCATCAACTGGTAGCATCAAAATGGGAGGTTCTAGAAGATATCTCTTGATTTCATCAAATGCTGTCTGGCACTCATCATTCCATTCCATCACCTGATCTTTCTTCAACAACTTGAAGATTGGCTCACAGGTGGCAGTTAATTGGGAAATAAATCTTGCAATATAATTCAATCGTCCCAAGAAACCTCTAACTTCTTTCTCAGTACGGGGAGCTGGCATCTCTTGTATAGCTTTCACTTTTGCAGGGTCTACTTCAATACCTTTTCCACTGACAATGAAACCCAGGAGTTTACCAGATCTAACTCCAAAGGTACACTTGTTTGGGTTCAATCTCAACTTGTATTTCTTCAACCTTTCAAACAACTTATGCAGATGATCAAGGTGTTGCTCTTCATTCTGGGACCTGGCTATCATATCATCCATATATACCTCTATCTCATGATGAATCATATCATGAAACAAAGCCACCATAGCACGCTGATATGTTGCCCCTGCATTCTTCAAACCAAATGGCATCACTTTATAACAAAAAGTGCCCCACTGTGTAACAAATGTTGTCTTCTCCATATCTTCAGGTGCCATCTTGATTTTATTGTAACCAGAGAAGCCATCCATGAAAGAGAACACCTTATGCTGAGCAGTATTGTCTACCAGAACATTAATATAAGGAAGTGGAAAGTCATCTTTGGGGCTGGCCTTGTTCAAATCCCTGTAATCTACGCACATACGTACCTTACCATCTTTCTTAGGTACTGGTACCACATTTGCAACCCATTGAGGATAAGAAGTCACAGCTAAGAACCCTGCATCAAACTGTTTCATTACCTCTGCTTTAATCTTCTCTGACATTTCAGGACGCATGCGACGAACCTTCTGCTTCTTTGGACGACAATCTTCTTTTACTGGTAAATGGTGAACCACAATGTCTGTATCCAACCCTGGCATATCTTCATAGGACCAAGCAAAGATCTCCACATAGTCATGTAACATCTGAATCAATCTGCTCTTGACACTATCCTCTAATTCAGCCCCTATCTTGACTTCTTTCCTGTTTTCTTCAGTTCCCAAATTCACAACTTCGACTGGCTCTTCATGTGGCTGTATAACTTTCTCTTCTTGTTGTAACAACCTAGCAAGCTCTACAGGTACTTCACAATCGTCCTCCTTTCCATCTTCAGCTTGATAGATCAGATTCTCGAAATTATAATTGGCAATAGTAGAACTGTTATCAACAGGATCCGGAGTGGATGAGGATCTGCATTTTAGTGATGTGGGTGTGTGTAAGAACACATAGCTGATAAAACAAAAATAAAAGAAAAGAAAGACAAGGAACACAATATTTATGAAAACGAAACGTCCACTGATTTTTATTGAATGAAGTATGCAAATGAAATGACATCCCAAAACAAGCATACCATTGTGCCCCGGGTAAGGCACAAGGCTTAAGAGTTTAATTGTTCAAAAATTACAAATTTTAAAAGTAACAACACAGTAATAGTATTTACTCCTGACTAAAGGAGATAGGAATAACATCTTCAGCTTTCCAATTATTGAGCCCAACACCCACAGTAGGAAAAATCCAAGCATCCAGGTTATAATCTTCATCATGGTCACCCACAGCATTGATCTGATCTTTCATAATCCCCTGATTGGTGATACGAATAGCATGAGCATGACGAACAGCCTTCTGGGACTCTGCAGTGAAACCCAAACCAAATTTGTCAGACTTATAAGGAATGTCAGGAAGCTGACCCCAAATAGTACAACCACCTTCATCCACCACAGCTCTAGCATCTTTGAGGGAAGCCATTGTAGGAGGTACTCTGGTGACCACAGGAACTTTCTTGACAACAGGAGGAGCTTCATAATTATTAACAACCCAAGGAACCACCTCGAACGTCTGGCATGGAGTTTCAACATATTCACCTTCCACTTCAAGATATTTAAAGGTTTTCACATGACTAACTATATATCCTTCCTCTCCGTAAACACTGACAACTTTTCCTTCTATTGGATATCTCAGCTTCTGATGTATGGTGGAGGTTACAGCACCTGCCCCATGGATCTAGGGACGCCCAAGCAAACAAGAATACGACGGACGAATATCCATTACATAAAAAGTAGCATTGAAGACCTGAGAACCCACTTTTATTGGAAGATCTATTTCTCCGTGCACCACTCTTCTCGAGCCATCAAAAGCCTTCACCACTATATTACTGGGCTTCAACACAGCATCGTCAGGGCTAAGCTTGTTCATAACTTCTTTGGGCAACACATTCAGCGAGGAACCATTGTCTATTAACACATGTGACAGGGTAGTACCCCTGCATTCAATAGAGATATTTAGAGCCCTGTTATGACCCCTCTTGGCAGGAGTCAAATCAGCATCGGAGAAACCTAACCCATTATCATAGGTCAAGTGTGCAACACAATTTTCAAACTGGTTTACAGAAATCTCATTAGGTACGTGAGCAGTCTTCAAAAATTTAATCAAGGCCTTGGCATGAGCCTCAGAACACAACAATAAAGACAACATAGAAATCTTGGAGGGAGTATGCCCCAATTGATCAACAATGTCATAATCACTCTTGCGAATGATTTTCAATACTTCTTCCATCTGCTTAGAAAGGTCATCAGCAGCTGGTACATTAGTTTGTACTGGTTCAATAACAGGACCTTTGCCCCGAGCATCAGCAGTGGAGGTAGTAGCTGGAGTAACTGCATTCTTGGAGGTAACTGGAGGAGATAAAAATCTTCCACTTCGTGTGATCTTACTAGATCCAGCAATATTATCAACATCCAGATTTTCACTAACAACAGGTGTATCAGCTAAGGATTCCTGCTTAACACCATGGATATAAACATCGGACCCATAATGCCAAGGCACAACTTTATCTGAAGTATATGGAATAGGACCCGGAGTGGTAATGATCATAAGAGCCACTCTAGCTTCAGCAACAATCTTCACAGGGCCTTCAGCAGTAATCTTAATTGGACCCTTACGAGTGATTTTTACAGGTCCCTTGGAAGTAATCCTTACCGGCACTTTATCAACCATATCCACCTCTTCAACCTTCGCACCTTTAGTTATATGCTCAACCATGCTCTCCACAGAAGGTGTCCTCTCGAACAATATTGTATAATTGTCCATGAGGCGTTGAATTCCGTCCTTCAACTTCCAGCAACTATCCGGTTTATAAGCACAATAGAAACAATCTTCATTACAACTTGGAAAGAACCCAGCTCGTACCAACTTCTTCTTAATAACAGATAATGGTGTAGTTACATCTGCAACTGAGAAAATATGTGAAACTTCATCAATGGCATTAACAGTCTTTTCATGATTTGGCATGGGAGCAGTAATCACATTTGGAGTACCCGGAGGGTCAAACTCAATCTCTCCCGCATCAATCATATCCTGAATCTTATTCTTCAATATCCAACAACTATTAGTATCATGTCCCTGACAATTTGAATGATATGCACATCGTGCATTAGGATTGTACCTGGGAGAGGTAACATTGGGATTCTGAGGAGGGTCCCTCAAAGTGATGAGTTCACCTTTCAACAAGTGTTGCAAGGCTTGGGCCAGTGACATGTTGAGCTTAGTGAACTGCCTTCTAGGCCTCTGTTGATTTCCCTGTGGTGGCTCTGGTGTTGCAGGAGTTGGATTGGAGATATGAACTGCACTCACAGACTGATGCCTCCTATTACGATCAGGTTGACCATAAACATCATTTGACTCTTTCTTCCCACTGGGAGGCTTCTTTGCAGTACTTGATGAAGAAGCACCCACTTGGATCTTGCCACTCCTTATACCACTTTCTACGCGCTCTCCTGTCATTATCAACTCAGTGAAGCCAGATGATGAGCTTCTAATGAGATGACTGTAAAAAGGACCATTCAACGTACACATGAACATATCCACCAACTCCCTCTCATTTAGAGGGGGTTGCACTCTACCAGCCAAATCTCTCCACTTCTGGGCATACTCCTTGAAATTTTCTTTAGCACCCATAGACATGCTCTGTAGTTGCATGCGGGTAAGGGCTAGATCAGCATTGTATTGATATTGCTTATAAAAGGCTTCAGCAAGATCATTCCAATCACGGATGTTGACACTCTCCAACTGATAGTACCATTCCAATTGAGCTCCAGATAAGCTCTCTTGGAAGAAATGGATCCACAACTTCTTATCAGCAGTATGGGGTTGGATTCTCCGGACATAAGACCTCAGATGCAGCTTGGGACAAGAGACACCATCATACACGACAAAAGCAGGGACCTTGAAACCAATGGGTATAACCACTCCAGATGTCAAACTCAGGTCTTCAAAATCCAGCCCAGAAGACTTTTGCAATTCCATAGCATCCATTATATCCACCAGCATTTTGAACTTATCTTCATTAGGATCATGATAGTAGTTAGCTTCAGAATCAGAATCCCCCATTGTATTATGGAGGCTGCCTCCCTCTTTCTCAGACTCTTCAGACTCATAATCTTCAACCTGTTCTTTGGTCTTGACAGGACCTCTGAACCTTCTTCCTATGTTGATGAGACCCCCTGGCCTTCTAGTCTTCTTAGTCTTCTTGGCTAGCAGTGTCTTCAATTCATCCTGCCCTTTGGACAAGTTCAGGATCAGCTCTTGGAACTGTGCATTTTGTCCCTGGAGATCTTTAACTGTTTGTTCAAGAGCCATTGCTGAAATAAACAGCGAGAAGATAAGAAACCTGTGCACAATAAACCTGTGATGCAATGATATGGTGTATAAATGCGTATGTAATGTTTTCAAGGACCGCAGGATTTAAATTTGCTTAAACAATCAAGAAAGTAAACTTTTATTAGTAATAAATTTGTTTGCCCCTTGGGCTTACAATAAAAAAAGAAATGAAATAAATACAAAAGATGGGGTTTTAAGTCTCCCATGGACGTTTCCTCTTTGTGTTGAGGTATGAGTTGAGATTCCGCTCCTCGTGAAGTTGCTTTGTTAGCTCCAGGATTCTTTCTTGGCTTGCTTTGTAATGAGCCTCGAAAGTATCCCTTTGCTCCTTCAACTGGATCCAGGATCTCTGTAAGTCCTTCATGTCAATGGGCATGTCTGGGTGAAGGATGGTATAAGAAGTATCTCCTTCAGCAACAGGCTCCATAGTAACTAGCAGGATGACAGGATATGGCATCATGAGAGTCTGAGTACGAGATTGCACCCATCTGAGGTAAGCTTCCATAGGAATAGTGTACTTGGGCTCCAGAGTCTTGCTGTCAACCTTATTCACTTTTCCCCATGCTCGTATGAACCTTTGACGGTAACCTTGCCGATAGGGGTGTGCATGAATCACAAACCAAACCAAATTGAACCATATATATGGTTTGGTTTGGATTTTGTAATTGTTTCTATAAAACCAGTTTTATTTTTTAAAAACCGGTTTACAAGTGGATCAGTTCAGTTCCAAACCGGTTTTTCACAAAAAACCAATTTTTTTTAAAACCAGTTTTAAACCGGTTTCTCTAAAAATCAGTTTTTTATTTTCTTTAAAAAAACCAATTTTAAAACCAGTTTTATAAAAAAACCAATTTTAAAATCAGTTTTATTAAAAAATCAGTTTTTTATTTTCTTTAAAAAAACCAATTTTAAAACCAGTTTTATTCAAAAATCAGTTTTATAAAAAAAATCAATTTTATATCAAAAATAGTTTTGTTTTCTTTGATTAGCCTTTTTATTTTAAAAAGTTATAAAATTAGTTTATGTCAAAAACATTCATTAAAAAAATTGCTTTAAATTTGATTCTTATAATCTCAATAAACAATATCTCAATTAAAAATAATACCAAAGTATGATGTGTTACATAAAAAGATCACAAAATAAAGTAATTATCAACATGTCTCTATAAATCATAATTGTTCATAAATTATCCAAGCTTCCAACATCTTTGTGCATCATCTAAGTTTCCAACATCTTTTTGCATCATCCATCACATCTACAAGTAAAATAAATAAAGTGGAAGATCAATGAAGCTGAATTAAGAAGACCAAGTTAAGATATCATATAACACTATATTGTTGCAATATTGTTCTAGAAACAACCATAAAGGATAAAATACCTACTCAAACTTATCAATATGGGAATACAATTCATGAGTAAATTTCATGTGACAAAGACAATTAGTGCTTTGAAAGAGAAAAATTTAATCAATAATACTGTTAAGTCATCTTCGAGTGCAACTGAGGTTGAAGAGGTTGAACAACTAGCACCATCTTCCGTATAAAGTAATTCTACAAAACATATAAAGACATTTCATTATGCCTCAAGTATAATAAACATTAATAAATTAGGCAATATAGTTAGTTATCATACCTTGCTCAAATCTCTCGAGAATATCAAAATCTTCATTTGTAATCAAGGATGAAGATGTTCCTTTGAGCCAATCCTGGGTGCATATCAATGCTTCGACTGTTGTAGGTGTTAACGAGCTGCGATATGGATCAAGCACTCTTTCACCTGTACTGAATGCAGATTCAGACGCCACCGTGCTTATAGGAATGGCCAGCACGTCTCTTGCAATGTTTGCGAGGATGGGATATCGACCAGAGTTAACTTTCCACCACTCTAGTACATTTATCTCCATGTTATGCTCCAACTTCTCTCCAAGATAAGTATTTAACTCATTATCTGCATTGTCACACCCTTCTGAAAGATAGAACTCAGCAGTTCCATAAGGATGACTAACACTACCAAAAGCTTGCGGCTCATCTGAATTACCTTGAGGAGGCATAAAACCAACACAATATTCCTCATAAATAGATTTCAAACAAGAATCTAAGTTTGCTTTCAAGGCATCGGCATCTTCCTTATTGTAGTATCGCCTTACCATCCAATCGACCAATCTAATCTTGCGCCTAGGGTCAAAAACTAGAGCAACCAACAACATCATGTTAAGCTTCTCATGAGGTCCCCAATACTTATCATACTTCTTCTTCATCTTTTGAGCTGTTGAACATAGATGTTCATCTTCAGACGCACACATATCCACAATGCTCTTTCCAATACCCAAGACCTCAAACATATAAATATTGCTTGTCAAATAAGATGACCCTGATATGTGTACCGTAGCATCATAAAACAACTTCAAGAATGGAATAATTAAGTTGATATGCTTCCAATCGTCTTTTGTAGGGACACCTTTTCCCTTCTTTGTCAACTCATTCACATACCTAGCACAACATAAAATGTATATCATAAATACATCATGAGAAACATAATAATATTTATGGAAAGCAATAAAGGATTAGATTCCTGCTATTTTTGTATGACTTACACTTAAACATTTCATGTAAAAATACAATTTGTACGGCAGAAAAAAGACAAACTCATGCTTTGAAATATCAACCCAATTCTGATGTTAACACATTATAACTAACAACAATATCAAGTACTCTAACATGAATTTATAATCAAATCATGCCACCAACAACAGACTCAGAGAAGAAGAACCATGTGACATATATGCACACTGTTTCAGAAGCTGGTCGTCTTCTTATTAACTTTGTAATACTGTTTTCTAAACCCATTTATAATTTTTAATATACAATATTGTGTTTTTGGAAAATAATTTAGAAACTACATGAAGCTAGCTAAGTATATATCCACCTGTAAATGTATTAGTACTCGCAATACATCAAGCTAACTTAGCTAACTATATATTATCCAATTTTAATGTAGAATACAATAACTACTAGTAACATTTTTTTTAGTAACATTTTCATGAAACTTTCTTAAGTAACATTTTTGCCATCATAGGACTGGCTTTGCTGTTGCACTTTTTACCTCAGAACCATAACCTTACATGTATATTCTCAGGCAAGATATAAATTTCATATCATGTATATTTCTTATTCAGAATCATATACTAATAACAACAAAAACTAAGGCATTTACTAACAACTAACATCAAGTATAACAATAAATTTTCACGTACCTTTTATTTCGAAAACCTAATTCTTCAAAGGTTCTTTCATGTTTTGATGCGGATACTAACATCAAGTAAGTTGAATTCCAACGAGTCTCAACATCTAGAGAAACTAAACCTTTATAGTCCATGCTCTCCACATCAATACATGCCTTGAATTTAGCAAGTCTCGCGGGAGAAGATCTAGCATACCAAACAGCATGACGAACTCTATAAACAGAATTATCAATGTCTTTCAAACCTTCTTTCACAATTAAATTCAATATGTGTGCACAACACCTCATATGAAAATGGTTTCCGCTCATAACTAAACTATTCTTAGACAAAAGCCTTCTCTTGAGACGTTCAACTCCAACATCATTTGATGAAGCATTATCAACCGTCAAACTAAGCACGCGGTTTAAACCCCAATTGTTCAAACACATCTCCATTGTTTCACAAATAGCATCTCCCGTATGACTTGTGACTTGACAAAAAGTTAAAATCTTCTTCTGTAAGTGCCAGTTATTGTCAATGAAATGGGCCGTCACACACATATAGCTCAACTTTTGACAAGAAGTCCACATATCAGTGGTAAGACAAACTCTTCGACAATTCAGAGAGAGAAAGTTTTTCAAAATCATTCTTTCTGTATCCCATAGTTTCAAGACATCACGTGCCAATGTTGTGCGTGAACAAATCTGAAATCTTGGTGAAGCAAGACTCATAAATTCATGAAAAGATTCATGTTCGACCTTCCGAAAAGGAATCTCCATGTTTATGAACATCTTAACCATTGCTCTTCGAATGGCTTCTTGGTCAAACTTGACAATTAAAGGAGAGCCAACAGGTTCTTCAGAGCTTGTCATAGTAGATGATGTCCTTTTCCTCTTGTAAACAAGGCATCTCGATAAATGGGCATGCATGGAACTGGTTCCGTTACTATACTTAATTTTTGTTCCACAATATTTGCACGAAGCTTTTTGTTCTTCTTCTGACGATACAATGAAATGATTCCAAGCCTCTGAACGATTCTTTCGCTTCTTAGTGTGAGGAGGTGGCATTTCATTAGAGACCGAAGGTGGAGGGGTTGAAACCGTATTCTCAGATGTTGCATAATTTGTGCCAACATTAGTCATCTTGATTCTATTAAAAATAGGAAAACAAATTAGAAACGAACAAATTAGTTTTGTCATCGGATGTGGAATATATTAAGATAATCAAGGAATACAAAATCATAATATATGCTAGGATACAAAAGCATAAGATACCCTATCCAAGTTTATTTATTGATGTATCATGTAACAGTTAATCAATCAATCGATGCCTTCCTAGCTACAAAACCAAGCAATACACAAAACACAGTTTGCTGCAATGGCCTCTGCACAGTGCTACAAAACCTGTGAACAAAGCTGCCACCACAAAAGCTGCCATTTGGTCCAGCTGCATCTACCACTGTCTGTTTCACCTTTTGAGCATTTTCTCTCATTTTCTTTCCATCTTCCTTCACAAGAATCATATTCAAACTCTTCAACAATCCATTTTTAGTAAACACTCCACCTTCAATCTTCACACCAATCTCCCAAATATCTTCCACCATTCTTCCTGTCATTCCATGATCTCCAAAAAATGGCCTACATATCATAGGCACCCCATTAGAAATACTTTCAAAAACTGAATTACATCCACAGTGAGTCACAAACACTCCAACAGAATCATGTCCCAAAACTTGAGTTCCTTAAAAACCTTAATCTTCCCACTAGTATCAGCCGATAGAATGTACTTCATCCTCCTAACAAAATGAACTTCCAACAAAGTTATAGCCAAACCATTCTCATGATTTTCAGGTGACACAAACTTACCAACATTTTCCATGAACAGCGAACTCCAATCTTCGCCACTCGATCCCTCCCAAACTCTATGTATCAACATCCCCCCATTTTCATGACCAGTTACAACAAAACTCTCATTCTTAAAAGCAGAAGTATACGAAACCATAGCCGTAATAGGCGAATCCAACAAAGTATCAAACTCAACCAACACATCACCATTTCTCAAAAACACATAAACTCTCCCCTTCTCATCACTAACTGCTACATACTTACTCAACCCTTCATGATCCTTAAAAGGCAAAACATTTATACAAGTTGCATCAGAATCCAATTTCACAGCAGATGCAAATTGAAACCTCTCTGACCAAAAAGGAGTATACTTGGTCACAGACATTCCCTTAGCTCTCTCACCATTTTGAGTCTTCCCCTCAAATTCACCGCCATCTTCAACAACTACTTTACCATTAATTGATCTTCCATCATCACCACCACCACCCTTCACCTGAGTAAACCTACTTTTCTCTTGAGCAACCTTAGGAAGCTCTTGCTGCAATTGCTTTGATTCTAATCTTGCAACTATATCACTCAGATTTCTCACTAACTCTTCAAGCTTATTCAACAAAACTTGTTGATTCAATTGATCATTACTCGTTTTGTATTCAGAAACAGATTCATCATTGGATGGTGATTGTATAGAACATGATGATGATTCAGGGCTATTATTAGGGTTACTAGAAACATGAACAGAAGAGAAAAAGATAAAAACATTCATGAAAAAGGAATGGCTATCTGGTTTTCTCCCTAATCACTCCAAATCCGAAGAAAAAACCGTGGCATAATCGCAACCATAACAATGTTTTCTCTCCAAACAAACCTCTTTCCCTCACCAATGTTAACACCACAATCCTCAACAAAAACCGTTCCCACCACCACCACTGTTACAGCTACTCTCACCAAACGACGAGCAATGATGAAGAATATTTGAAATCATATGAATCATTAATACTGTTAAATCATCTACTTAGTTCAACACACAACAGAGTAATGCTAAAGAATATTTACCTGAGTATCAATGGAAGATTAGGGTTGGAAATTTGAAGAATGATGAAGAAGATTTGGATTTTGAGGATTAGGGTTTCTGAGATTTTGTTGGAAATTTGAAGAATGATGAAGAAGATTTGGATTTTGAGGATTAGGGTTTCTCCAAACTACTGCATTTTCTTGAAAAATGGTAACTGGATTCTTGATCCAGTTTGGAATAATGGTTACCGTTTTTTTTTTTAATTTGATAAATGGGCCACCAAATTAAAAATATAACTTTGGGCTGGATTTTAAAATTTGGATTAATTTGGATAGAAATTTGGTTCATGGTTCATGGTTATTTTGCACACCCCTACTTGCCGATCGTTGTCGTAGTCAAACACAATACCCTGAATCAACATGTCATGAGGACCATTGTTAGACGCTGTGGCGAGTGATCTAGAGGGGGGGGGGGGTGAATGGATCACTCCCTTGTTTTCAAGGATTTAGAAAGTTTTTAAGAGTTTTCAAAGTATTATGGAAGCAAAGGTCCCGAATAGAATAAGCGTCTATTCTGAACCGGCCACTAGAAGACTAGACAAGCGATAACGTGCTGGATTTTACGATTGCTATGATAAAGGATTAAACACACGATATGAAAACAGTTGAATGCACCTATCACTAAATCAATTTCCAATGAATCAAAAAACAAATTAAATCGAAAGTAAAGATAGAGAGGAGAAACAATACGCCGAGATTTGGTAAGGAAGTTCCCCACGGTCGTCCTCGCGTGTGGGTACGTCTCCCTCTCAATTTCAAATCGAAATTGAGAATTCTTATATCAAAGTTGCTGAATCCGTTGATTACAAGGTTCGAATACAAAAACCAGAATTCTAAACTCCTAGAATTTCCTATTGTATCAACCTCCACTCGATTTGAGCCCAATCGAGATTTCCTGCAAGTTTCACAATCAATCCACCGGTTCCACGACCTATTTGCGAAATCCACCGATTCCCAAAACTCTCGCTGCGACTGAATCTGACTTGTAAACGTGACTCACAAAACCCTCAAGAACACGCCCGTTCTTGAAGGAAAACCCAGCTGGTTTTTCCCTTGAACCTTCTATCAATCTTCAACTCAGCTGGATCTACGATCGTACCACTGAACGTTGTCTCGAAAGCCTTCAATTCACAGGACAACAAACACTCTTGTTGATGTTCTTGAATAAGATCTTTGAGAAGATGATGAAGATGTCTTGATTCTAGGTTTCAAGCTTGATCAACAAATTGAAGTTCCAACACTCCAAAAACCCTATCTTGATGTGTTCTTCAATGTTCAATCACTACAAAATTCGTCTCACCAATTTCTGTAATCTGTGATCTGTCATTTTCAAATGAAAAGCAAACACACACACACACACACACACACACACACACACACACACACACATATATATATATATATATATATATATATATATATATATATATATATATATATATATATATATATTGTAGAATCTGTTAGGCAAATAACAGAAGAATGAATCGATTCAAGCTTGGATGAATCGATTCATACTGATTGAATTTGAGAAAACAGAATTAGTTAAACTGCATGAATCGATACATCAAAGGATGAATCGATTCATTTTGCGAAATCCAGAATCCACACAACAGCATGAATCGATTCAAGCCATAATGAATCGATTCATTATGCGTATTTTTCCAAAAATCCATAAACAATGAAGAACAAGAGAACCAAAGTGATACAAGCATATTTCTTAACATAGAACAAACATAAAACACTTTAAAATTCATAATCGATCAAAAACCAAGGGTGCTCACAAACTCCCCCTTTTTGATGATGACAAATTTTGAAGTGTGAGAGAGAACTCCCCCTGAGTTTGTGCAACTCCCCCTGAGTTTGTGCTCATCATTGTCTTGTCACACTTGCTTTTTTTCTCCCCCTTTGTCAACAACAAGAAAGGGTTATAGATGATGAACGAAAAACAGCAAAACTAAGATACAATGGAAAAATTCACTCACAAAGAATGAAATAGAAAGCGCAAACAATTGAAACAAAAGCAAATGACATAAACAAGCAGTGAAATTATCAAGAAAAGTTACGAATTACAAAGCCAAACCAAAACAAATTGTTCAAACATGAATTACAAAAGAAACTTAAGCAACACACAAATATGAAATGCTTCAATGAGGGATATGGCCACCACACGACTCCGCATCATCACGATCAGGGTCACGGAAGCTTGGAGGAGGCGGTGGAGTTTTAGGGTTTGAGAGAAGAAGAGGGTTTTTTGGGATAGTTAGGTTTATGATGCAAATGATGTAACTGATGTAAATAAGATAATGAGAGAGACATAATGGAGATAATGGGGTTTTGAAACAGTTACAAATGTAATGGATGTTGCTGATGTGTCGATTCATTAAAAAAACTGAAATTTCGTCAGTATGAATCGATTCATTTATGTATGTATCGATTTATTATGCGAAATATTTTAAAAGGCAACTGCTATGAATCGATCCAAGTGAGTATGTATCAATACATACTGTAACTGTTTTTAAAAAATTTGCAAAATTAATTCATGAATCGATTCAAGCTAGTTGGGATCGATTCATATTGCGAATTTTTGGTTTTGTAAATGAGAATGAATCGATCCAAGTGAGTATGAATCAATACATACTGTAACTGAATTTTAAAAAATCTGCAAAATTAAATCATGAATCGATTCATGAATGTTGGGATCGATTCATTATGCGAAAATTTGAATATTTTAGTGATTTTTCAAGAATTGACACATTTATACAGAAGCAAAACAATCATTATGCATTTAAATGAAATACAACAAGGTATGAAAGCTTAAGAATAACAAAAATCAAAGTTCAAACACTCATATGAACAGAAGTTCATGTAAACAAATGATCATTAATCAAAACATACATTGATCATACAACATTATCAAGGAGAGGAGAGGAAACGATATTACCTCCATCGTAGTATTCTCATAAGGCACTATTGAAGGCTACAATCAAAACTTAGCAAATATGATGAGATAAATGGAAGTAATATCAATCAAGCTTAAGACACCAAAGCGGAGAGATCAAGAATTCCCAACTCGCGACGAATGTTGAAGAACGGTTCAGTTGCCAAAGGTTTAGTGAAAATGTCAGCAAGCTGATTTTTAGTATCAACATGCTCAAAAATGACATCGCCTTTTTCAACATGATCGCGAAGAAAGTGATGTCGAATCTCAATATGTTTGGTGTGCGAGTGTAAAACAGGATTCTTAGAAAGGTTAATGGCACTAGTGTTGTCACACTTAATTGGAATATGTTTCAGTTCAATATCAAAGTCTTGTAGTTATTGTCTTAGCCACATAATTTGAGCACAACAGCTACCGGCTGCGACATACTCAGCTTCTGCAGTAGACAAAGCTACGGATACTTGCTTTTTACTATGCCAACTTATCAAAGAATTTGAAAACAGATGACAAGTGCCACTAGTGCTTTTCCTATCTGATTTGCAGCCAGCAAAATCAGAATCAGAATAACCTACTAAGCTACAATCACTTCCTTTGGAGTACCAAAGCCCATATTTAGGTGTTCCATTGAGATACCTAAATATACGCTTGACTGATTTTAGGTGAGATTCCTTAGGATTTGATTGATATCTTGCACACATACACACACTAAACATGATGTCCGGTCTAGACGTAGTAAGATATAAAAGAGATCCGATCATACCTCTATACCTCTTGACATCAACACACTTACCATGTTCATCTTTATCCAAGTTTCCATTGGTAGGCATAGGAGTGTCAATTGATTTAGAATCATTCATTCCAAACCGTTTGAGCAGCTCTCTACAGTATTTTGTTTGACATACTGCTGTACCTTCATCAAGTTGCTTTATTTGGAGGCCTAAGAAGTAATTCAACTCCCCCATGAGACTCATCTCAAACTCACCCTGCATAACATTAGAAAATTCCTCGACCAAGTGTATGTTAGTTGAACCAAATATGATATCGTCTACATAAACTTGAACTAAAAGAATGTGTTTTCCTTTGTGTTTAATGAAGAGTGTATTATCCACTTTACCTCTAGAATATCCATGATCAAGTAAAAATTTACTAAGTCTTTCATACCACACACGAGGTGCTTACTTAAGACCATATAAAGCACGTTTTAACTTGTAGACATGATCTAGATATTCAGAATTTTCAAAACCAGGAGGTTGTGAAACATATACCTCTTCATTTATAACACCATTTAAGAACGCACTCTTTACGTCCATTTGGTAAAGCTTAAAATTCATGGAACACGCATAGGCAAGCAAAAGACGTATAACTTCAAGGCGAGCAACAGGAGCATAAGTCTCCTCATAATTTATGCCCTCCTCTTGGTTATACCCTTGTGCTACCAGGCGTGCCTTATTTCTAGTTATCACCCCGCTTTCATCTAGTTTATTCCTAAAAACCCATTTAGTGCCTATGATGTGATGATCTCGCGGACGAGGGACAAGTTCCCAAACGTCATTTCTTTTAAATTGATTTAGCTCTTCTTGCATGGCCATTAGCCAAAATTCATCAACCAAGGCCTCTTTGGCGTTTTTAGGTTCCACTTGTGATACAAAAGCGAAGTGAGAATAAAAATTACTTATCTTAGAACGAGTCAAGACTCCCTTTGAAATGTCTCCCAATATATTGTCTATGGGGTGGTCTTTAGAGGATTTCCAAGCTAGTGGAAGATCCTTTACTTTGGATGTTCCTTCCTCTTTATCTTTTTCAATATATGTATCTTCCTCCTTCTCAATAGCAACCGCTTCGGATTGATCAATTTCCGAACCAGCTTCTTTGAGTATGTCTTGTGTAGATACACCTGCATCATTAAAAGAGATACCTTTTCCGACAATTTTTGGGTAAGACTCATCAAAAGAAACATGGACAGATTCTTCGACAGAAAGTAAACGCCTATTATAAACTCTATATGCTTTGCTTGATTGAGAGTAACCAAGAAAAATGCCTTCATCAGCTTTGGCATCAAACTTCCCAAGGTTTTCCTTACCGTTATTCAAGACAAAACATTTACAACCGAACACATGAAGATGAGACAAGTTAGGCTTTCTACCTTTTAAGATTTCATAAGGAGTTTTATTCAAAATAGGACGAATTAGAATCCTATTGAGAACATAACAAGCCGTACTAATTGCATCGGCCCAAAAGTATTTTGGTAATCCACCCTCATTGAGCATTGTTCTTGCCAATTCCTCTAAAACTCGATTTTTGCGTTCCACAACACCGTTTGTTGTGGAGTTCGAGGAGCTGAAAAGTTATGCTCAATGCCATACTTGTCACAAAATTTATCAAAGAGGTGGTTTTGAAATTCACCTCCATGATCGCTTCGGATTGTAACTATTTTAGAATTCATTTTATTTTGGGACAGCTTTGCAAAACTTTTGAAAGCAGAAAAAGTTTCATCTTTGCTATGAAGAAATATAGTCCAAGTAAATCTAGAGTAGTCATCTACTATTACGAAACCGTAATAGTTTCCACCTAAGCTCTTTGTCCTAGATGGTGCAAAGAGATCCATATGGAGAAGCTCAAGGGGTCTTGAAGTTGAAATTATATTTTTAGATTTAAAAGAGACCCTTGTTTGTTTTCCCATTTGGCAAGCATCACATAGGTGGTCTTTTGAAAACTTTATTTTTGGAAGACCTATCACTAGATCCTTGGATATAACCTTGTTAAGCAAATCGAAATTAACATGCGCTAAGCGTCTATGCCATAGCCATGAATCATCATTTAAGGCAACTAGACATTTAGTGCTTGTTAAGGATACACTCAAAATATCAAGCATATATATATTGTTTACTCTAACACCCTTAAACACAACATTTTGTTCGGTATGTTCAATTTTGCAACATGTTTTTGTGAAAGACACTTTATAACCTTTGTCGCATAGTTGACTTATACTTAACAAATTGTGTTTAAGTCCCTCTACAAGATGTACATCAGAAATAGTAGTGGTAGAGGGATTACCTACATTACCTTTACCAAGTATTGCTCCTTTGTTATTGTCTCCATAAGTAACATACCCCTTTTTCTTTGCTTTGAAGTTAATAAAAAGCGATATGTCACCCGTCATGTGCCTTAAACATCCGCTGTCCAGAAACCATCTTCCTTCCATAGATGCAAGACACTCATCCTACAATATCAAAAGAGAGAAGTAGGTACCCAATTTTTATTGGGTCCAAGTGGGTAAGTAATAACATGGTTGCCTTTAGGCTTCCATTGGTAAATGCCTTTAGGAACAAGAAATCTTCTAAACTTGCATTTCTCAATGGTATGGCCAGCATGACAACAATAGTGACAAACACTACGATAATGATAATGTTTACTATTGGTCTTTAAATCCTTTGGAACAAAAGAATATTTTGCATATGGAGGATTTAATGACTTTTTGAACAATCTAGTATCAACGGCATAAGTAATCTTAGGTTGCAAGGCTTTCTCCAATTTGGCTTTAAGAGAGATGACCTCTTGTTGCCAAATGTGGCACCTTTCACAATGCCTAATTTTACTACAACCATCAATATCAATAGCTTTTGAATTTTCTGCAATACTAGCTTTCAAGCATTCTAAATCTTTTTCAGCATATTGTACTTTACCTTCCAAGTATGAAAAAATTCTTTTATCGGAAGCTAACCTTTTAAATGCTTCTTTAGCTTCATTATGCAGTTTTTCAAAAGCTACTTTTAATTCAGAAAAAGACATGGAAGAGAAGTTGTTATAATAAGCTTGTTTTACCTTTTTATCATCACTTTTCTTCTTGTGATGGGACTGATTTTTGGTGTGAGCCATAAGACACAAATTTGCGGTTTCATCGCTATCACTTGTGCATTGTATACTTGATGAATCACTATCACTTTCCCAAGCAATGTAAGCTCTTCTTTGCTTATTATTATACCTTCTTGGAGGAGCTTTTCCTTTATCCTTTTTCTTTAAAGGGAAATCCGTTTTATAATGACCGGACTTGCCACAATTAAAGAAAGACCCTCTTTCTCTATTCTTCTTAACCTCTTCCTGTTTTGTATCCATAGATTGTCTTCTAAAGTTTATGAGATTTTTGTCGGAATGCTTTATTCCATTCTTTCGAATGAATCTATTATATCTCCTAACAAAAAGTCCCATTTCTTCGTCACCGGAGTCTTCGTCACTACTTGACTCATTGTTGCTTAGCTCTTTTTGTGAGGACTTGGAGTTTGAAGCCATGAGAGCTATAGGCCTCTTCTCACCCTCTTTGTCTTTGTTCTTCTCTTTTCCCTTTTTACTTTTGTTTTCAAACTTTTCTAGACTTTCTAGTTCTTGCTGATGTTCCTCCAGCTTTCCAAACAAAGTAGTCATTGTGAGTGTCGTTAGATCATTGGCTTCCTTGATAGCTGTCACTTTAGGTTGCCATTCCCTGCTAAGACATCTCAGAATTTTATTAGTAGCAATATCATTGGAAACCGGTTTTCCAAGTGCATTCAAACGATTAATAAGATGAACAAATCTCTTTTACATGTCGGGAATTGATTCTCCTTGTTTCATGCGAAAAAGTTCGAACTCTTGATTAAGTGTGTTAATGCGGGACTGTTTTACTTCAGTTGTACCCTCATGAGCAATTTCTAAAGCATCCCACATTTCTTTAGCTGTCGAGCAATGGGAAACTCGATAATACTCATCTGCACTAAGTGCTGAAATTAGCATATTTCGAGCTCTCCAATCACTTGACCACTTTTTCTCATCTTTTTCATCCCAATCGTCTTCTGGTTTAGGTACTATGGCTCCTGCCTCATTCATCATGGTAATTTGAAAAGGACCATTTTGAATGGTAGCCCATACACGCCTATCAACAGAATTTATATGTACTCGCATGCAGTCTTTCCAATAGCCATAATTTTCACCGTTGAAAACAGGAGCTCTATTATACGCCCCCTTTGGTTCAGAATCCATAACGTTACAGGCAGCCACAAAGCACCAGCGAACCGGTGCTCTGATACCACTTGTTAGACGCCGTGGCGAGTGATCTAGAGGGGGGGTGAATGGATCACTCCCTTGTTTTCAAGGATTTAGAAAGTTTTTCAGAGTTTTCAAAGTATTATGGAAGCAAAGGTCCCGAATAGAATAAGCGTCTATTCTGAACCGGCCACTAGAAGACCAGACAAGCGATAACGTGCTGGATTTTACAATTGCTATGATAAAGGATTAAACACACGATATGAAAACAGTTGAATGAACCTATCACTAAATCAATTTCCAATGAATCGAAAAACAAATTAAATCTAAAGTAAAGATAGAGAGGAGAAACAATACGCCGAGATTTGGTAAGGAAGTTCCCCACGGTCGTCCTCGCGTGTGGGTACGTCTCCCTCTCAATTTCAAATCGAAATTGAGAATTCTTATATCAAAGTTGCTGAATCCGTTGATTACAAGGTTCGAATACAAAAACCAGAATTCTAAACTCTTAGAATTTCCTATTGTATCAACCTCCACTCGATTTGAGCCCAATCGAGATTTCCTGCAAGTTTCACAATCAATCCACCGGTTCCACGACCTATTTGCGAAATCCACCGATTTCCAAAACTCTCGCTGCGGCTGAATCTGACTTGTAAACGTGACTCACAAAACCCTCAAGAACATGCCCGTTCTTGAAGGAAAACCCAGCTGGTTTTTCCCTTGAACCTTCTATCAATCTTCAACTCAGCTGGATCTACGATCGTACCACTGAACGTTGTCTCGAAAGCCTTCAATTCACAGGACAACAAACACTCTTGTTGATGTTCTTGAATAAGATCTTTGAGAAGATGATGAAGATGTCTTGATTCTAGGTTTCAAGCTTGATCAACAAATTGAAGTTCCAACACTCCAAAAACCCTATCTTGATGTGTTCTTCAATGTTCAATCACTACAAAATTCGTCTCACCAATTTCTGTAATCTGTGATCTATCATTTTCAAATGAAAAGCAAACACACACACACACACACACACACACACACACACACACACACATATATATATATATATATATATATATATATATATATTGCAGAATCTGTTAGGCAAATAACAGAAGAATGAATCGATTCAAGCTTGGATGAATCGATTCATACTGATTGAATTTGAGAAAACAGAATTAGTTAAACTGCATGAATCGATACATCAAAGGATGAATCGATTCATTTTGCGAAATCCAGAATCCACACAACAGCATGAATCGATTCAAGCCATAATGAATCGATTCATTATGTGTATTTTTCCAAAAATCCATAAACAATGAAGAACAAGAGAACCAAAGTGATACAAGCATATTTCTTAACATAGAACAAACATAAAACACTTTAAAATTCATAATCGATCAAAAACCAAGGGTGCTCACAACCATCACTCCGAGCGTAACCAAACTGCCGTAAAGCTAAGGATGGGTTGTAAGTAATGCCCCCTCTTATGCCAAGGAGTGGCACATTAGGGAACTCCCCACAACGGTCAATGATAGTAACATTCTCCATAGATCTAGAGAACCAATGAATATCTGAATGAGAGAGTGACATAATCCTCCTTGACCACCTAAACCCTTGTTCATTCTTCATCACTGATCGAGGAAGGTGAGAAATAAACCACCTAGATAGCAAACGTATGCAGCACATCAGAGTTCCTCGTGCCTTTGTAGTACGAGTATGGAGAGAATGCAAGATGTCTCCAAGTAATGTAGGCACTGGATTGTGACTCAGAAATATGTTAATGGCATGAACGTCTATGAACTGATCTGGATTGGGGAACAACACTACCATAAATTAACAAGGCTAAGATCTCCTCAAAAGCATCATAGCTCATAGCCTTCAAGAACACTTGAGCCTTCTCCATTAATGCCTTAGCAAGAATACCCTTAACTCCGCTTCTCGTTTCCAAGACAATGTCTGATTTCTTCAAATGTAGGGCTGCAGCAATGACTTCCGGTTTAGGCTCTTTCTCTAAGCCTGTGAAGGGTCTCTGATCAAGAATAGGAATATCCAGAAGCTTGGAGAACTCTTCCATTGTAGGAACCAGTTGATAGTCGGGGAATGTGAAGCAATGGTGCTTAGGATCAAAGAACTGAAACAGGACACTCATCATGTCTTCATTGAACCCTGAAGTGACTAGATCCAGTAGGTGACCATGTCTCTTGATGAACTGAGAGTTTTCAGAAACTTGAGAAACCAACTCTTTAAGCTTAGGAGGTATTCCTACAAAGTTGATCCTGATAATATTCCTATGGGCGGAAGCCATGACCTACAACAAAGAACAAAGATAAATCCTTTGGTCCTTGAAATGGTTAGTGAAAATGCTATGCTTATGATGCATGATGATGCTATGATGTTATGCTCTATCACAAACATGTGGCACACACAAACAAGTCACACAATAGCCCTAGGTTTGAAGGCTTGCATGAGGTTTAAAGGTAAGTACCCTCCCCTGAAGTTAGTTGGTTCATCCTGTCCTATAAAGTAACCAAGTTCTAAGGGATCTCAATATCATTGATCCTTCACAAGGGTGGTTGTTCAGTAGGCAACTTACTTGCCAACCAAAACCATCCAAGTTTAGGATCTCAATGAGCGTAGTATCGAGTATCAACCAACTTCAGTCTGCACCAAAGCCGGTTATCTCACTACTTTTCTAAAGGCCAAGATGGGATAACTAGGGTTCTAAAAGTTAGTTAGTGTATTGACAACATATGGCAGCCTCATATTATCCTCAACTTGACTTAAGGAACATAAGCACCAACCAAGAAGTCACACTAACTATGGCCACCAGATCAACCATATCGGTATACGCCGTATAGTTTCCTTGGTCTATTGCCATTTACCTAAGGTACACTAGATCCGGGTTAGGATCTTTCACACATAAGAGCACCCAACAAGTAAAGTAAAGCAAACAAAGCAAACAATTTTATAGTGATCTAATTGTAAACACCCCAAATTTGCCCTCACTCATTCACACCATGGCTTGTAATCATTCTCATATGCATAAACACAAACATATCATCTCATATCTCACTTTTGATTCACTGCATAGTTTCTAAGGCATCTGCACCTAGGGTTTGTGATCTGAGCAATCCCAGGGCTTCTTGAGCCATTCCAAAGGCCACCAATCAACTCAAAGGGGTCCATGGGTGTTCTTACATCATATTCCACCTCCTCAAAGTCAAAAATGCAGAGGAATCATAAGAGCTAGGGTTTGAGTGGATGCAGAGCCAGGTTTAACTGCACAGTTGACTGAAAATTAGGGTTTTGGTTTCAGAGGCCATAACCCCAATTTTTTTTTTTGGTCATTCTTGTTTCCATTGGTCTCTATATGGTATAGGGAGTATGCATATCAATTTTCATGAAGAAATTCCTTGGGGAAGTCATCTGATCAAGAGTTGACTTTTCAGACAAGTCAGTGCAAAATCAGGGCATCTGAGGCCCCCAATGACCCAACCAATGGGTGATCTTCATCATTTTGAGTGTATATGATCTTTATTTGATCATGGAGGAAGGTTGAAGTTCATAAAATCAAGAATTTAGGGTTTTTGCAAATGTTGACTTTTTGGGCATAGTTGACTTTTCAAGAATGCATCATTTTAGGTCAATTTTCAAGCCTTGATTCATGATCCAAAAAGGCTTCAAATGGAAAAACTTTGGTCATGAAAGTTGTAGATCTCATCTTTCCCTTTTCAAAAAGTACAAGAACATGACCAAATTCTTCTTGGATCAAAAGTTATGGCCATGCAAAGTTGCCAAAAATCATTGTTTTTCAAGTTATGCACTAAATGGAAATTTTGCTAAGTCTTGAACCAATGCATTATGCAGCCTCAAATTCATGTCAAACCAGCATGTGAACTTTCTCTAAGTTACAAAAATCAGTTTTGGACCAAGAATGTCATGGTTTCATGTTTGGTTAGGCTAAGAAGTCACATGTGAACCATAAGCCAACCAACTTGCAAAATCACTCATAACATTGTGCCAACTTGCTGCATTGAGTGCTGAGCCAAGCTAGGCCTCTCCCTCACCCATGCTGCACCAGAACCAACTTTGTACTTGGCTAGAGTTGAGCCATGCCCTATCTTACACAAAGTTGACCTTTATGCAAAAGCAAACTCACCCATCATGGCAGGCCAAGTCACATCAAACAACCAATCAGAATTGTTTATTGTATCCATTTGCAAGCTAAACATAACCTTAAGCAAGGCTGAAACATAGCATTGGATCACATTCACAAAAAAACCCCCCAACTGCAACTTGCTTCGAATCTGTTCATACAGCAAGCAAACACTAAAACCTCTTCTTCCATTCATCTCACCTGGATCCATAGAGCACAAAGCATCAAGAACCAAAGCCCAAAATAGCCTGGACATCTCACTGCCATTGCTCACCTTCATTCTGCAGATTCTATCGAATCTCTCATCCTAGCCCACAAACACACAAACCAACACCACCAATCTTCTCTATACATTACATAGACCTCAAACACCCCATCACCATGACCTGAAAGTGCCAGAATTTCATCTGCCATTTTTGACTGAACTGAAGCTGAAGCATTCGAATCTCATTATCCAGCAAATCTAAACTCCATTTGAGCATTCAAGCACCTTTGGGGGATGCAAATCTTCGGGAGCGACAGCTTGGCGACTCTGCTGGGGACCCTTATACTGCAACCAGGGCTTCTGGTTCTTTTTGTGGGTTCCTCCTAGCGCTTGATTGATTTGTGTTTATTGGGGGTGTTATGTGTTTGTTTGTGCTTGTATTTATTTTTATTCATTGCTTTATGTACAGTTACTTTACTGCTTTCTTTATTTCAGTTATATATATCATACTGTCATGCTGTCTGTGCTGGATCTGGTTTTGTTTTAGTGGGTGGGGTTCTATTGAGAGCCAAGGTCCTATACCTGGGACCTGAGTGACACCTAGGCTAGAGTGAATCATATTCTTTCCCATTCCATTTCGGTCTGGTGCGGGAATATGAAACACGGTTCAGATATGGGTTTCTTCTTGAGAACTCTGTGTTGCGGATTTCCTGCAATGCTAGGGCTATCTGGGAAGCCTGCTAAGTCTGGATGACCTTTTAGTATTGACCTTCAGAAACTGAGGTGAATTAGAGGAGGAACTTTTATGGTTATTGTAAACACTGTACCTCCGGGTTAGAAGTGTTTACACTTCTCATAACTGATCCAAGTCTGAGGATCCTTGTTCTAGATCACTACCTGTGAGGGGGTTGGGCTGTTTACAGGTTTGCAGGTACCTTGACCTCAGAATACCCTGTTACTTTGACTTTGTTAAGAATGCTCCATGTTGGATAGTTCTTGTGATTCTAAAACCCTGGACATGTGGCTCTTTATTTGAGTCCCCCACCCTGGTTACTGGATTTCTTAGACCTCCATCTGGAATTCTTGAACACACATGGATCTATATCAAGGCAATTAATCAGATCCAGCTCGGTCACGAACCCTTGCATATCATTTGCATTCATACTCATTGCATCATATTAACATGTGCTTATTTGTGTTTCAGGGTATCCATTTTCCTCTGGTTTTTGGTTTTGACCCCATCTGCAGTTTCGACCTGTCTCCACCAGCATTTGTTTCAGCTTGTCAGCCATACACTTCAGTTACTTGCACTAGCCAGCCAGTGGCTCACTCCTCAGCATCTTCATCAGCAGTTATTCTACTCAGTCTTCAGTACTCATGGCTCCAAAGAAAAGTAACATCACTTATCATTTCTTCCAACCAGACTTATCAGACATCAGGAGGGTCCAAACCCTGATGACCCCAGATCACATACCTCTGTTCAGGGAGCATTATGGGGATATACTTGACTTGGTTATAGACATGGACCCATCTCAGAGGAGCCTGATCCATACCTGCATCCAGTTCTATGACCCCCCATTGAGGTGTTTCACCTTTAAAGACTTTCAGTTGGGACCTCTTTTAGAAGAATACTCAGCAATGGTGGGCTTGCCTATCAAGAGGGAAATTCCTTTCAATCCTGAAATGGTCTTTCCCAGCAATGGAGAGATAGCAAGAGCTTTGCACCTGGAACCTGCTTTGATTGAGCAGCATATGACCTCTAAAGCTGGGATCCCTGGTTTTCATCTGGACTTCCTGATTTCTCAAGCTAGTTTGAAGGCCTCCCTGGGGGATTGGAAAGCTGTTTGTGCATTGTTGGCCTTGAGTGTATATGGAATTGTGTTGTTTGCAGATGAGCCCAGATTCATCAGCAAGAATGCCATCCACCTGTTCATCCTGAAGAACCCAGTGCCAACCTTGTTGGGTGACCTCTATTACTCAGTACATCAGAGGAATGAGAAACAGAGGGGTAAGCTAGTGAGGTGTTGTGCTCCACTATTCCATGCTTGGCTTCTCAAGCATCTACCCAGGACAGATGCATTCCTGAATCCTCATCAGCAAAGCAACTGGGCTAAGAGGCTCACTACTCTCACTGCAGCAGACATCAGATGGTGCACCCAAGGCACCAAGGGCAGAGATATGATCACAAGCTGTGGGCACTTTCCCAATGTACCTTTGGTAGGAGTTAAGGGAAGTATCAACTACAACCCTCTGCTGTTCAAGAGGCAATTAGGCTATGCACTGGTCCATGCTCCTAGGGTGCAGGATTTGGTCGAAACCCTCTACTGTGAAAACAAGGTTAACTTGACTGTTGTTAGGCAGGCTGCCTGGGCCTGGGATCATATTCAAACCAAAGGAGTCACCATTTTGGGAAAGTGCAATAATGTGGCATCAACTCAATATCATGAGTGGTCCTATGCTAGAGCCCAAATCTCAGGATTGCCCTTCACCATCAAAGACATGCCTGAGTCATCATCAGCACCACCCCCTGCCACTGTCAGCATGGAAGAGTTCGAAAGCTTGAAGGAAAGGAATGAGAGGTTATCCCAAGCCTTGCAGAAAACCCTCCGGGAGAGGAGTGAAGGTGTGAGGGAGATTGAAAGATTGGAGAAGTTGAGGGTGGAACACTTGACTAAGATTGAGAAGTCTGGAGAGTACATCAACAAGTCTAAAGCTGGTGAACAGATTCTGAAGAACGCTTGTAAGGAAGCCCAGTTCCAAAGAGCAAGAACAGACTTGTATTTGAAAGAGAGTCAGGCCAGGTGGGTCCGGATCACTGAGGCCCGTACTCTGGAAGACAAGAGAGTTCAGGACAAAATGGAGCAGATGGAAAGAGCCCTGGCAGCAGCCCAGGAGGAAATATCAGAACTAAAGATCAAAGCTGGAGTGAAGAAATCCAGAGACCAAAGTCAGAACAAGAAGTTGACTGCAGCTGTTGCAACAAGAAACCTTCTCATCAGAAGTCTCACGGAGCGTCCGACTGATCCTGTGACCGAGGCACTTCTTAAGGAAGTTCGTGAGGATGAGTTTGGCCTTGGAGTTTGATCATTTGTTTGTTGTTATTCCTATTCCATGTACTTTTGCTTATCTTTTCGTGATGTATTTTGACCCCTTAGAGGGCTTGTGTTGTAAACAAGAACAAGTTGTATTTGTTTCATCTTATGTAATATATTTGTGTTGGTTTCCATCTGAGTTCACTCCAGAAGCAACTTCAACAGCATCATCTTCAAGGGTCTGGACGGGTCAAAACTGAAGACCAAGCCGGATACCTTGATAGCAAATAAGCATACTGCATTGCATACTAACCCTTTTGTTTGTTTTGTAGGTTTTGTTTTATTGTTTCTAACCTCTGTTGTGACATTCAGGAATTATTGCTCGCCGCAGGCTATTCCCTCTCAACAGGCCACACAGGTACCCTACAAGAAACAACCTTCCGGGCATCCAGATGGACCAGTTGCAGCAAGACCTCAATGAGGCCAGAACCCAGATGGCTAATGAAAGGGTGGAGATGAGAACCCAAATAACTCAGTTCATGGAAGTGATGAATAATTTAGCTCAAAGCCAGGAGAGGCTTAGAGTTCTGGTAGAGGGGAGAACTCAAGATGACCCCCATGTGGGAACTGCTGGCACCAGTAACAACGAAAGAGTGCAACCACATGTTAACCCTCCTGTGTTTGGACCACATCTACATCCTGAGATCCATATTCCCGCAAACGTTCAGGGAACAGCCACTGCAGCCAGGGTACTTCAAGAAGATCCTCAGGAGGACCAATTTACTGTAATGGGTGCTGGAGAAGAAGCCTATGATAGGCGATTGGATGAAATAGCTGAGAAGTTGAGGTCCTTAGAATCTCAAAATTCTTTGGGTTTCGACGTTATGGACATGGGTTTGGTAGAAGGGGTCAGGATTCCCCACAAGTTCAAGCCTCCATGCTTTGAAAAGTATAATGGGACTTCCTGTCCCCGGACTCATCTGCAATCTTTTCTTGGAAGATTAAAAGCTTATACCATGGATGAGAAGTTGTGGATGTTCTACTTCGAAGATAGCTTGACTGGAGCTTCGAGGGAGTGGTATTCCCATTTGACAAGGGCAACTATTAGGTGCTGGAAGGACCTGGCAGAGGCCTTCATCAGACAGTATCAATACAACTTAGACATGGCACCCAACAGGACTCTCCTAATGGGAATGTCACAGTCGTCCAGGGAGAGCTTCAGAGAATATGCTCAGAGATGGAGGCAATTGGCTGCTGCCGTTCAACCACCAATGTCTGAGAGAGAAATGGCAGACATGTTTATGAACACTCTCCAGGGAACGTATATTGACAGGTTAGCTGCTTTCTCTTCCACTAGCTTTGCGGATGTTGTCATAGCTGGGGAAAGAATTGAAAGCCTGTTAAAAATGGGTAAGATATCTGATAATGGTGCAAGCTCGTCCAGTGGTACAAGAAAGCCTTTTGCGGGCCCGAGAAGATCTGGCGAGACCAATGCCGTTCATACCAACAGGGGCAGACCCCAGTATGTTCCCAGAACAATAGCAGCAGTCACTATCCCTGCTCCAGCTCATCCTCAGCCCGTCTATCAGCCTCCTCAACAAAATTTCCAACAACAACCCCAGTATCAGCAGAATCAATATCCACCAAGGAACAACTACAACAACAACTCCAACAACAACAATCAACAGAGGCCATTCCAACAGAGGCCCTCTCAAGCTAACCGAGTGATCGACCCGATTCCAATGCCGTATGCTGCTTTGCTGCCACAGCTTCTGAAACTCAACCTGGTTGAGCTAAGAACGTTGGCACCTCCGGATCCAAACAGTCTACCAAGAAGCTATGACTCCAATGCTAGGTGTGCTTTTCATTCCAACGCACCTGGTCACAGTACAGAGAAATGCAGGGCTCTGCATATGAAGGTACAAGACTTGATAGACTCCAAGGCTTTGAACTTTGCACCTCCGCCCAACGTCAACAAAAACCCAATGCCACACCATGGTGGTCCCCGAATTAATGCTATCGAAGAAGACCAACCGTCTTATTTGATAACCAGTGTGGATCAGATCAGGACACCATTGGTGGAAATCAAGGCTCAACTCCGTGAAAGCAATATATTTCCGGGGTGTGAGCTGGGGTGCCCCTACTGCAATATTTCTTGGAATGGGTGTGAAGACTTGAGGAATGGCATTGACAGCCTTATTCAGAGTGGCTTACTGCAGATCACTACATCATTCCCGGCAAACCCGACGACTTCATCAGCAATGGTTTCAGATCCTCCTACAAATACAGCAACAATTGTTCCCAACAATTCATCAGCAACATCAGCAAGTACTTCATCTGTTCTACCCAATGATCAGTTTTCAACAGTTTCTCCTGCTACAACTTCAGCTTCAGTCCACTTCGACTCCCCATCAACAACAACAACAGTTCTTCCAACAGAACCTTCTACAACACCAGCAAACAATCACGAAGATGTCTCCACAGTTACCATATTCTACGATCCAGAAAATAATTCCGCTTATCATTCAGAAGGTGCTGCTCCCACCAGAGCACCAGTTACAATCTTTTATGATCCACAAACAATAACAGTCCCTTCAGCAGCAGCAATCAGTCCAGTTACCGTCACGGTGCCTGGACCTGTACCATATGAAAGCGATAAGGCCATCCCTTGGCACTATGGCTCTGACGTATACTGCGAAGGGAAAAGAATCACTCTTGAAACAACAGCACCTGCACCACAAATTGATAATGTGGGCGGAGGCGGAGGCTTCACCCGAAGCGGACGTCTCTTTGCTTCGCAAGTCCAAAGACCTGCTGCCGAGGTAGAAGCTGCTGCCAAAGCAAAGGGTAAAGGACCGGTGCAGGAAGATCCAGCTGCCAAAGAAGCCCTGAAGACTCCATTTGATCAGGAAGTTGATGAGTTTATGCGGATCATCAAGAAGAGTGATTATAAAGTTGTGGATCAACTTCACCAAACTCCATCCAAAATCTCCATCCTCTCACTGCTCATGTGCTCCGAAGCCCATCGGAATGCACTACTGAAAGTCCTGCACGCAGCTTACGTGCCAGAGGAGATTACTGTCAACCAGTTGGAAACGGTGGTTGGGAATGTTACTGCTAGCAACGGGCTAGGGTTTACCAATTCTGATTTGACAGTGGATGGTCGTAACCACAACAAAGCCTTGCACATAACTATGGAATGCAAAGGAGCTGTCCTTTCTCATGTGCTGGTGGACACAGGTTCCTCCCTGAATGTCTTACCAAAGAAGGCTCTGGTGAAGTTAGAATATGATGGATTGGCATTGAGACCCAGCAACCTGGTGGTTAGAGCTTTTGATGGCTCAAAGAGATCGGTTCTGGGAGAGATTGAGCTGCCCGTGACAATTGGCCCGCAGACTTTTAAAACTATCTTTTATGTGATGGACATTCAGCCCGCCTACAGCTGTTTGTTGGGTAGACCCTGGATTCACGCCGCTGGCGCTATAACGTCTACCCTTCACCAAAAGTTAAAATTTGAGTGGGAGGGTCAAGTTGTCACAATCTGTGGAGAAGAGGACATCTTTGTTAGCCACCTGGCTACCTACAAGTACATTGAGATGGATGGAGAAATCCATGAAACGATGAGCCAAGGTTTCGAAGCCTTGAATGTCAATGAAGCATCTGCTGTTTCAGGAATCTCCATGTCGTCATATCAACAAGTCCGGAAGGTTGTTGAGGAAGGAACTGCCCTAGGCTGGGGCAAGGTCTTAGCTGTGGAGGAGAAGAAGGACAAATTTGGGTTGGGTTACAAACCAACTCAACGTCAAGCAAAGGCTGCTGCAGAGCCAGGATTTGTCAGTGGGGGAATGCTAACCCCCGATGCTATCAACTGTCTGGAAGACGAGCTGGAAGAAGAACGCAACCTGGAGAATTGGATTCGTCCAAAGGTCCCGGGGAGCAGTGTCTCGAACTGGTCTTCCCAGGGAATTATAAGTGTTACTCGAGCAGAGTAATTATTATTTCCTGTATCTTTTATAGCATGCATCAAAGTCTTGCATCTTGCCCAAGATGACAAGACTCATTTTGTAATCAGGGCCATCTGTACTTTTGTGCAAACAAGATTAAATTAATGAAATATCAGACAATCTTTTTGGCAAACGAGTCTTTTTCTTTTCTGCTCACTGTTTTTCCATTTTTCTTTTTGTACAAAAATAAATGGCGGTGTTTTCAAAATGATAACTTCATTTCACTTTTTTCTAAAGCAAGATTAAAATCAATCACTAAAATGAACCGACTTAACCCTTGCAGAGAGTGCCTTCCAGACAGCACCGACAACAGCACAGCTATGACATCGTATGACTTTGACAATCCGATCAATCAAGCTGATGAAGGGGTTGATAAAGAATATGAGCTTCCTGAAGAGCTAGCCAGGTTGCTGAGACAGGAGGAAAAAGTTATTACTCCTCATCAGGAGGAGATTGAAGTGATTAATCTTGGTACGGAGGAAGACGTGAAAGAAGTCAAAATCGGGGCCTGCCTGCAAGACTCAGTGAAGAGACAGCTGATAGATCTGCTTCAAGAGTATGTTGATGTGTTTGCTTGGTCCTACCAAGATATGCCAGGGTTGGATACCGATATTGTTGTGCATAAGCTGCCTTTGAGGGAAGAATGCCCACCAGTCAAACAGAAGTTGCGCCGAACTCGCCCAGACATGGCTATGAAAATCAAGGAAGAGGTACAAAAGCAATGGGACGCCGGGTTCCTTGCTGTGACTAGCTATCCTCCGTGGGTTGCTAACATAGTACCTGTGCCTAAGAAGGACGGAAAAGTAAGAATGTGTGTTGATTACCGGGATCTGAACAGAGCCAGCCCGAAAGATGACTTCCCATTACCTCACATTGATGTATTGGTGGATAACACGGCTCAGTTCTCGGTATTCTCCTTCATGGATGGATTTTCGGGATACAATCAGATCAAGATGTCACCTGAAGACATGGAGAAGACAACATTCATCACACCTTGGGGCACGTTCTGTTATAAAGTGATGCCATTCGGACTGAAGAATGCTGGTGCAACGTATCAACGGGCTATGGTAACATTGTTTCATGACATGATCCATAAGGAAATCGAATGTTATGTGGATGATATGATCGCCAAGTCCCTTACAGAGGAAGATCACCTGGTGAATCTGCTCAAGTTATTCAAGCGTCTGAGGAAATACCAACTAAAGTTGAACCCCAACAAATGCACATTCGGGGTGCGATCCGGTAAGCTGCTGGGCTTTATTGTAAGTGAGAAAGGGATTGAAGTTGACCCTGATAAAGTCAAAGCTATTCAAGAAATGCCTGCACCGAAAACTGAGAAAGAAGTTCGAGGGTTCTTAGGTCGATTGAACTACATTTCACGGTTCATATCTCACCTTACAGCAACTTGTGAACCCTTATTCAAGCTGTTAAGAAAGGAGCAAACGGTCAGGTGGAACGAAGACTGCCAGAAAGCTTTTGACAAGATCAAGGAGTATTTGCAAGAACCTCCAATCCTTATGCCTCCAGTTGAAGGAAGACCTCTGATTATGTACTTGACAGTATTAGAAGAATCGATGGGGTGTGTACTAGGTCAGCATGACGAGTCTGGTCGAAAAGAGTATGCGATATACTACCTAAGCAAAAAGTTTACCGACTGTGAACAGCGTTATTCACTGCTCGAGAAAACTTGCTGTGCTTTAGCGTGGGCTGCCCGCCGACTGAGACAGTATATGTTGACCCATACTACTCTATTGATCTCAAAAATGGATCCAGTTAAGTACATTTTCGAGAAGCCAGCTCTTACCGGACGGGTTGCAAGATGGCAGATGATTCTCACAGAATACGACATACAGTACACATCTCAGAAAGCCATCAAGGGCAGTGTACTATCTGAATATCTTGCTGAGCAACCCATTGATGACTACCAGCCTATGAGGATCGACTTCCCCGATGAAGACATCATGTTCATTAAAGCAAAAGATCATGAAGAGCCTATTCACACTGAAGGGCCTGACCCAGAAGAAGAATGGACTATGATGTTTGATGGGGCTGTCAACATGAATGGCCGTGGTGTTGGTGCAGTACTCATTACACCTAAAGGGGTTCACATGCCTTTCTCGGCAAAGCTCACTTTCAACTGCACTAACAACGAAGCTGAATACGAAGCTTGCATTATGGGTCTTGAGGAAGCCATGGACCTCAGGATCAAGACATTGACCGTATTCGGAGATTCAGCTTTGGTAGTCAATCAGACCAACGGAAAATGGTACACCCACCAAGATCATCTGATACCTTACAGGGATTATACGAGAAGGTTATTGACTTTCTTCACAACAGTCAAGCTTGAGTATATCCCTCGGGACGAGAATCAGTTTGCGGATGCTCTTGCTACCATTTCATCCATGATCAAAGTTCAAGCTGCTAACTTTGTACCTCAGATTTCAGTATCGAGACTTGATAGACCAGCATATGTATTTGCAGCAGATATTGCTAAAGATAATAAGCCTTGGTTCCATGACATCAAGTGCTTCTTGGAGGATCAAACGTACCCACCTGGGGCATCTTCCAATGATAAAAAGACTTTAAGAAGGCTTGCTGGAAGTTTCTTTCTGAACACTGATGGATCTTTATACAAGAGGAACTTTGATATGGTACTCCTCAGATGTGTTGACAAGACAGAAGCAGATTTGTTGATGCATGAAGTGCACGAAGGATCCTTTGGTACCCATGCAGGAGGGCATGCCATGGCTAAGAAGTTGTTAAGATCAGGCTATTACTGGATCACAATGGATGCAGACTGTTGTGCTTACGCCAGAAAATGCCATAAATGCCAGATTTATGCAGACAAGGTGCATGTGCCTCCCAATCCCCTGAACATAATGTCTTCACCATGGCCCTTTGCTATGTGGGGCATTGACATGATTGGCAAAATTGAGCCAACTGCTTCGAACGGCCACAGATTCATCCTGGTCGCCATCGATTATTTTACAAAGTGGGTTGAAGCAGCCTCATATGCAAATGTCACAAGGCAAGTGGTAGCCAGATTTCTGAAAAGAGATATCATCTGTCGGTATGGAGCGCCCGAGCGAATCATTACTGATAATGGTTCCAACTTGAACAACAAAATGATGGCAGAGCTGTGCCGGGACTTCAAGATCCAACATCACAATTCTTCTCCTTACAGGCCAAAGATGAACGGCGCTGTTGAGGCAGCAAATAAGAATATCAAGAAGATTGTGCAGAAGATGGTAGTCACTTACAAAGATTGGCATGAAATGCTACCGTTTGCCTTGCATGGGTACCGCACATCAATCAGGACATCCACTGGGGCAACACCGTATCAACTTGTGTATGGTATGGAAGCAGTCCTACCTGTTGAAGTTGAACTACCCTCCCTACGGGTACTGATGGATGTTAAGCTAAACGAAGCAGAATGGGTTCGGGCCCGATACGAACAACTAAGTCTGATCGAAGAGAAAAGATTGGCTGCAATCTGTCACGGGCAGCTATATCAGAAAAGAATGAAGAGAGCCTTCGATCAGAAAGTCAGGCACCGAGAGTACCGGGTGGGAGATCTTGTGTTGAAGAGAATCCTCCCTCCTCATACAGACCACAGGGGCAAGTGGACTCCCAATTACGAAGGACCATTTGTTGTGAAGAAAGTCTTCTCTGGTGGAGCACTGATGCTCAGCACCATGGATGGTGAAGATTTCCCGTCCCCTGTGAATTCAGATGCAGTTAAAAAATACTTCGCATAAAATGACCCGCTGGACATAAAAACAGAATGTAAGTCCAGGCAAAATAGGGCCTCCCGGCGAGTCAAAGACAGAATAAAAGACTCGGGCAAAAATAAGGGAAATAATTAAAAAAAATGTACACCCGCTGAGTTGAAAAGCCGCATTGGACAGCTCAGGCAAAAATGGGTATCCCGATGGATCGAAAACCCGAAAGGGCGATCCATGCAAAACAAGGGAATAAGCGAACAACTGCATTCTGAATTCGTCTGTATCACCTACAACTTGGTAAGCTCCAAAGGATCAAGCTTCAATCAGAATCAACTCTCTCCAGAAAGCAAGACGAGAAGAACGTCATTGTCATACGAGTCATAGCAGAAGAGGAAGCTCTTTGAAAGCATCGTCAACGCCGCCAGCATTTTGTTTCTCAATTTGTAACAATCGCCTCATTTCAGGAGATATGTTTCTTTGACTGTATCTTGCCAATTCAGGGCACATGAATTAATAAAATCAGATTTTCAGTCATGTTTCGCTTTTACATTTAAGTTTTGCAAAAAGAGTTGTCTGATATCTCTAAAAACACAACTGCATAAGTACAGATGCCTGTCTTTAAAAATAAAACACATGCTTACAGGGAATGTGATTACTCTTGAGAGTACTTAGCTCCTATGACGGAATCCGGTAAAGGATACCTCGGGACCTTTTGTACGTTTCCTTATCTTTGCAGGATTGCAGGTATCCAGAACGCGACCTGGGGCATGCAAGTTACGTCTCAGCAACTGGCAAATCATTATCAACTCACCTGGCACTGGGAGGTGCCCACTTCCCCAGCAAAGTTGCCAAATCAACGTACAGCATCGGAGACACTCTATCCCCAGCTGAGTTTGCTTCTTGTTGCTACCCCCAGTTGAGTTGCCTCTCATAATTCCCCAGCTGGGTTACCAACAGCACTCCCCAGCGAGATACAAGAATCGGGGAATCATCTCCCCACAGAGCTTCAAGCCTCTATTCAGAAGAACGGCGAAGAAGTCACAACAGAGGGAGAAAGCTTCTACAAACCCCAGCTGGGTCCCGCATTATAAGGATATGTCAACCAGTGATCTATATCCCCAAGCAGATACACCATTAGATCTACCAATGATCCCATCCCCAGCTGGGATGTCTTCCTCAGCAGATCGACCAGAGATCTCCGCGGCAACGGGATCCGATTCCCGGATCTGTGCTTCTTTGCATAATCATGGCATTTGCATCATACCACCCTCAAAGCGTAGCATTCCGTCTAATACGGAGCATTACGGCAAAAATCAAATGCATAGCATAATCATAAGTCATGTTGTGAGTTGAACACTTGTAAAAAATTGACAGTCTGTCATTATACGGAATATATACAAAAATCCCCACCAGAGTCCTAGCAAAAGCAGTTGCCTCACCAATCACAAACATCAGTACATACTCCTTTTGACACCCGTCCGTGTCATCCTTCCCCAAGCAGGTTGCCGGAAAACCACCAGTACTACAGATACTTCCTGGCACCCGTCCGTGTCATATCACCAGCAAAAGCCAAAGGCATCCTCTTTGCACTCACACATACCCGTACACCATCTTTGACACTCGTCCGCGTCGTATCCCCAGCGTGGTCGCCTATACTCACATATATACTTTTCTCGACACCCGTCCGTGTCATATCCCCAGCGCAGTCGCTTACGCTTTTACAACCCATATACTTGTTCATATTATACTTTTCTTTTTCAACACTCGTCCGTGTCACTCCCCCTAGCAGATAAACACTCATATACAATACTCACTACTCATTGGTACACTTATGCAGATACCCGTCCGTATCTTGTATATACCACTCATATCCCCACAGATTCGACAGTAGTCCTTGTTCTTTGTTAACCAGTTGGTACTCGTCCGTACCATCATCTCAGAACATTGCGTCTAGTGTTTGTTTCTACGTGATACTCGTCCGTATCATAGTCTTAAAGATTGCTCGTCCGCATCTTTAATCCATACACCGTGTCAAACACCTGTGTCTCCTTGAATATAGATACTCGTTTGTGTCTACTATTCCCCAGAAGGATTCTTTCGGATGCAACACTCGTCCGTTGTTCTTTGTTAATCAGATGGTACTCGTCCGTATCATCATCTCAGAACATGTGTCAGTTTGTTTCTACATGATACTCGTCCGTATCATAGTCTTAAGGATGCTCGTCCGCATCTTTAATCTATACACAATACCAAACACTTATACCTTTTGTTTCTTGGATGTAAACGCTCGTCCGTATTTACTATATCCCCAGTAGATCGCAGTCAAATTTCCTTTTTATCTAACACTCGTCCTGTGTTATGATAAACTTTGAGAGCAGCCGTCCCCTGCTAAGTGGTCGTCCTCCACTTCTTGATGGTCGTCCTCCATCATGCTCATCCGATGGCCGTCCCCATCGTTGATTTTAGCAGCCGTCCCCTGCTAGGTGGTCGTCCTCCACCTTTTGATGATCGTCCTTCATCACTTTATCCAATGGCCGTCCCCATTGTTGATTTTAGTTGTCTAACACTCGTCCTGTGTTATGATAAACTTTGAGAGCAGCCGTCCCCTGCTGAGTGGTCGTCCTCCACTTCTTGATGGTCGTCCTCCATCATGCTCGTCCGATGGCCGTCCCCATCGTTGACCTTTTCTATCCGATGGCCATCCCCATCGTTGATATTTTGGCAGCCGTACCCTGCCAGGTGGTCGTCCTCCACCTTTGATGGTCGTCCCCATCATATTTACTTTTTATTCCCAACAGAGCAGCCGTCCCCTGCTAGGTGATCGTCCTTCACCTTTGATGGCCGTACCCCATCATCTGTTTATTTCATTTATTCTTTAACCCGATGGCCGTCCCCGTCGTGGCCCCTTTTTTTTTTTTTAACCCGATGGCCGTCCCCATCGTTGGTTACTTTACCTTTGTGAACTTGATGGCCGTCCCCGTCATGTTTCACCAATCCCCAGAGAATGTTACTACTTTATCTTGATGGCCGTCCCCATCATATTATCTTAGTTTTCCCAGCTAGTCGGCCGTCCCCGTCTTAGCTTTATCTTTTATCCCCAGCATGTCGGTCGTCCCCGTCATCGCTTTATTTTACACACTTTCCCCAGCATGTCGGCCGTCCCCGTTTACCCAGCAGTCGTCCTCTGCTCGACGGTCGTCCTCCGTCGCCCACACTTTACAATATACTTTATTTGCTTTTACAATCTATATCCCTTTTCTTCTTCATTCTGTGAGTGCAAATTTTGGACTGTCTTTGATATTCAACCACAAGTTATCTTGTTTGCCTGTTAAGCCGTCGCTTACATCCTACACAGCTAACTCATGTTTGAATAGGGGCAGCTGTAAACACCCCAAATTTGCCCTCACTCATTCACACCATGGCTTGTAATCATTCTCATATGCATAAACACAAACATATCATCTCATATCTCACTTTTGATTCACTGCATAGTTTCTAAGGCATCTGCACCTAGGGTTTGTGATCTGAGCAATCCCAGGGCTTCTTGAGCCATTCCAAAGGCCACCAATCAACTCAAAGGGGTCCATGGGTGTTCTTACATCATATTCCACCTCCTCAAAGTCAAAAATGCAGAGGAATCATAAGAGCTAGGGTTTGAGTGGATGCAGAGCCAGGTTTAACTGCACAGTTGACTGAAAATTAGGGTTTTGGTTTCAGAGGCCATAACCCCAATTTTTTTTTTGGTCATTCTTGTTTCCATTGGTCTCTATATGGTATAGGGAGTATGCATATCAATTTTCATGAAGAAATTCCTTGGGGAAGTCATCTGATCAAGAGTTGACTTTTCAGACAAGTCAGTGCAAAATCAGGGCATCTGAGGCCCCCAATGACCCAACCAATGGGTGATCTTCATCATTTTGAGTGTATATGATCTTTATTTGATCATGGAGGAAGGTTGAAGTTCATAAAATCAAGAATTTAGGGTTTTTGCAAATGTTGACTTTTTGGGCATAGTTGACTTTTCAAGAATGCATCATTTTAGGTCAATTTTCAAGCCTTGATTCATGATCCAAAAAGGCTTCAAATGGAAAAACTTTGGTCATGAAAGTTGTAGATCTCATCTTTCCCTTTTCAAAAAGTACAAGAACATGACCAAATTCTTCTTGGATCAAAAGTTATGGCCATGCAAAGTTGCCAAAAATCATTGTTTTTCAAGTTATGCACTAAATGGAAATTTTGCTAAGTCTTGAACCAATGCATTATGCAGCCTCAAATTCATGTCAAACCAGCATGTGAACTTTCTCTAAGTTACAAAAATCAGTTTTGGACCAAGAATGTCATGGTTTCATGTTTGGTTAGGCTAAGAAGTCACATGTGAACCATAAGCCAACCAACTTGCAAAATCACTCATAACATTGTGCCAACTTGCTGCATTGAGTGCTGAGCCAAGCTAGGCCTCTCCCTCACCCATGCTGCACCAGAACCAACTTTGTACTTGGCTAGAGTTGAGCCATGCCCTATCTTACACAAAGTTGACCTTTATGCAAAAGCAAACTCACCCATCATGGCAGGCCAAGTCACATCAAACAACCAATCAGAATTGTTTATTGTATCCATTTGCAAGCTAAACATAACCTTAAGCAAGGCTGAAACATAGCATTGGATCACATTCACAAAAAAAACCCCCAACTGCAACTTGCTTCGAATCTGTTCATACAGCAAGCAAACACTAAAACCTCTTCTTCCATTCATCTCACCTGGATCCATAGAGCACAAAGCATCAAGAACCAAAGCCCAAAATAGCCTGGACATCTCACTGCCATTGCTCACCTTCATTCTGCAGATTCTATCGAATCTCTCATCCTAGCCCACAAACACACAAACCAACACCACCAATCTTCTCTATACATTACATAGACCTCAAACACCCCATCACCATGACCTGAAAGTGCCAGAATTTCATCTGCCATTTTTGACTGAACTGAAGCTGAAGCATTCGAATCTCATTATCCAGCAAATCTAAACTCCATTTGAGCATTCAAGCACCTTTGGGGGATGCAAATCTTCGGGAGCGACACTAATTCCTAAGGGTACCCCTCTTTTATTAATTCCCCAGCAGAGTCGCCAGTTCTGTAACACGGTGGGAGAACTGACTTTAGTTAAATGTTGCGGATAGCAAGAGTCGCCACCGAATTTTATTTTATCCAAAAGGAAAGGGCATAAAAGAACAGGAAATACCTTAAAAAGATTTTGGGTTCGGGGGGTAGGTTATGTAAAGGGAAGGTATTAGCACCCTTTACATCCATGGTTATCCATGGGCTCTTAGTTACTTAGCTCACTTTAAACTGTTTTGAGAAGTGTAGTGTGTGATTAAAAATTTTCTTAAGTACTTTATAATGATCCTTGTACGGATATATATAAAGACTTTGTTTTGAAAATTGTTTGAAAATGTGAAGTGTTTATGAAATGTTTTTGAATGAGTGAGCAAGTACTTAAGAGGAACCTACCCTAATTTGAATCTTTACTGTTCTTGAATGTTCTTTCAATGGTAAGACTATCCCTATTATGAAGGAATAGGTAGTCATTACCTTGGATGTTGTACGGGACATATGAAGGGTCATCTGTGATTAGGCAATTGTAAGGTGTCTTAGCAATTCGAAGGGACTTATCATCTTTTATTCGAAAGGGACAAGATCATTTACGAAGGCAACATTCTAAGGGACTTGATCTTATAATCGTAAAGGGACTAGATGATATTTTAAGAGAAGGGACTTTGCTTTTAGACACCTTACTTGACCTTTTGGTTTAGGCAACATGAGGGATAACCTTAAGAAGTGAGATGGCGATCAAAGATCGACTTACGTGTGTGCATGTTTATTTTCAAGTATTTATCTTTTATTTAATTATCTAAATCTATATTATTACAGTTAGATTATCACTCCCTATTTACTAACCATACAGTGAAATAATATAATTAAAAGGACGAAAAAGTAAATCTACGCTATTACATCGCTTTGGGGCAGATACAGAAATAATCGAGCAAGAAAAATAAATTACAATATAATAACCTATACACTTTTCTAATATGGTAGATAAAATAAAAATTAAATATAGAATAATAAAGCAACATTAAATAAATAATAAAGCAAAAAGAATAAAAATATTAAAATAAAAATTAGGGTTAGTAAGTTAGGTTTTTTTTATAGAAAATAATTAAAATTTTAAGTAATTAAAATTTTAAATATTTACAAATTATATAATAAGGATTAATGATAGAATAAAATTTTTAGAAAAAAGATTAGAGCTTATTAAGAAAATCATAACCTAATTACTAAATTAATTTAAAATATAAAAATAAATTAATTTACATAAGAAAATAATTAGTGAAGTTAATTAAAAAAAACATATTTAAGGATTTATTAGTAAAAAAAAAGATTTAACTAGTTATTTTACAAATAATAATAAAACTAAATTATTTAAGAAAAAAAAAGTTATTTCTATTTTGTTTATTCTTAATAAGATAAATTAATGGTGATTATCTTAATTAAATTAAGTTAATTAATATTGATTATCTAATTACCCTAATTATTAATTATTAAAAATTGAAAAAAACAATAAAAAGAAAGAAATCAGGCGCACAAAATAATATGGGGGAGGCCTGGATTCGAACTCAGGACCTCCCCTTTACCCAATCAACACACAACCACTGGGACGTTGCTCCACCTGTGTCAAATATCCCATAATAATTAATTATAAAATAAAATCAAAATTTAAAAATGAAATTCGCGCGCAGAGCTTGTCTTCTTCCTCCGTCTGTTGGTTTAGGCTATAGTGACAGTCATTCGTCACTAAAGGTTCTAGTGACGGTTTTTTGTCTGTCACTAGAAGACCTGTACATAACAACACGTTAGATACACAATATACATTCCTTTTAATGATGTAAACTTGTCAAAAGAGGTCTTGTGAGTCTCATGGAGGTATCAATTCATCCTTTAATAGCCTTTTCAAGAAGTTCCCAATTTGAACTTCAAGAACCCTAAAAATGGCATATCCGTAAACCTGTATCGAAACTCAAAATAGATTATCCAGAAATGTTCCACACACAATGACAAACAAGTTTACATAAGCAAAAATAATTTATATGATGTAAATCCATGAAATCGAAAATCAAAAGAAACCAAGAACATGGAGGTTCGGTTTATGCATATGTGAGCGAATGTGATGATGTTGATGATTGGGAAACACTCAGTGATCATCCAAGAAGAGATTGTAACCTTTAAACCACCTGAAAATAGCCTGCAAATTGTAAATCGAATTTCAAATTTTTTAGCAAAATATGAGTTTGGATAATGCTTCTCCTATGCCAATTTTCGTCCTCTTTGAATGGCTGCACTCTTAGGTATATATAAGGAGTGTAATTAGGTCAGAAAAGCCGGGCCTTATTCATGAAAATTGATTGCTTGATTATGAAGAAATATCTCATTCAAAAATATCAAAAAATCCAATATATTCTTACTATCTTGGCCTAACACGAATTTGGATGTGAATATTTAGTCTTGAATGGTGTTTATGACCTTCTAGAATCACAATCTCTTCCAAATATATGATTTTCATATTTTATTTTAATTTAATTTGTATTTTAATGAATAAAATTCAAAGAAATATCAAATAAAATATAAAAAATCAGAAAATGAATGGGTTGGGTTGTGCTTGATGTTTTTATAAAGTTTGGATGGCAATTAGGTGGGCTCATTTAGCAAAAATTGGTTTTAAGGCCTTATTTGCTTCATAAATTCCCCAAAAATTTCCCAACTTTGCAAGGGCACAAATCCTTCAATTTTAATGCTATGAAGGTGTTCTTGGACATTTTGGAAAGCTTAAAGAGTCCTCTAACCAACCGCTTTGGTATCATGTCCATATCCTTTACCATTCTCAAGTTATGCTCTTTGGAAGTTGTTGACTTTTTGTTGACTTTTAAAAGGACCTATAATGTCTTAGCTCATACCTTCCAAATGAAGCATTTTTGGGCTTGGCTTGTGAGACACAAAGTTGTAGAGAATTCAATTTACTTCAAAATGAGCTTTGGATGGAAAATTCTTGATGAAGCATGTGAAAGTTATGGCTGGTCAAAGTTCAGTTGACTTTTCCTGTGAAAACCCTAATTTAGAAACTCCTGATTCTTGATGATCTGAAATCTCCTTGATGAATCATGATCAACCCTTGATCAAATTATGAATTTTACTTCATATACTTGATGTTGGCAAAAAATCATGAAGTTTGACTTTGGTTTGACCATAGTTGACCTCAGTTTGACTTTTTAATTGCTTTGACTGATTTTAACCTATCTGATCATCTGACTGAGCAAACCTTTGAGAAAAGTCTTGAAACTTGTCATGGGGATTCTTGAACACATATAAGATGTTATGAAGCTCACTTGAGGTCTTGGAAGTCCATTTAGCCTGATTAAAGTCAAAACCCTAGTTTAGGATGCATTGCTTAGGAGGATGCATTGTCTGAGGGAATTGTCACATCTTCTGACTATTTGTGAACTTTGTGAACCTTGTGAACCTCATGAGATGTCTTGTGAACCTTGTGAGCCTTGTGAACCTCTTAGTACACAAAGTCTTCTCTTGTGAGGGCAAATTTTGGGGTGCAACAAAAAGAGAAATGGTCATAGAGATTCTGGCTAAGGGATCGGTGACTACTTCTCTAGTGTGTTTGAGTTGTTTATTATCTATCTTCGATAAAGACTTTTCTGTTTATTTGGTGTGTTTTCCGTTGAATGGGATGGATGTAATCCTAGGTATGAACTGGTTAGAGTATAATTATGTTCATATAAATTGTTTTCGTAATTCGGTGGGGTTTATTACTCCAGAAGAGAAAGGAGTTGGATTGTTATTGTTTAGAGAGTTGCAGAAGTTAATGAAAGAAGAAGCTCAGATGTTTACATTGATGGCGTCATTTTCAGTAGAGAGTAAATCTAAGATTGAAGAGTTGCAAGTAGTGAGTGAATTTCCTGAGGTGTTTCCTGATGAAATTCCTGATGTGCCGCTTGAAAGAGAGGTTGAGTTTGCGATTGATCTTGTACCTGGTACTAGACCTGTGTCTATGGCACCGTACAAGATGTCAGCATCTGAGTTGGCTGAATTAAAGAAGCAGTTGGAAGATTTGCTTGAGAAAAAGTTTGTGAGACCAACAGTATCACCGTGGGGAGCTCCTGTGTTTCTAGTTAAGAAGAAAGATGGATGTATGAGGCTTTGTGTGGACTATAGACAGTTGAATAAAGTGATGATTAAGAACAAGTATCCGTTACCAAGAATAGATGATTTGATGGATCAATTGGTAGGTGCTCGTGTGTTTAGCAAGATCGATTTGAGATCCGGCTATCATCAAATTAAAGTGAAAGATGAGGATATTCAGAAGACGGTGTTCAGAACACGGTATGGACATTACGAGTATTCGGTGATGCCTTTCGGTGTGACTAATGCACCAGGTGTATTCATGGAATACATGAATCATATTTTTCATGCTTATCTGGATCGTTTTGTGGTTGTGTTTATAGATGATATTTTGGTTTATTCTAAGACAGAAGGAGAACATGCAGAACATTTGAGGATAGTGTTGGAGGTTTTAAAAGAGAAGAAGTTGTGTGCGAAGCTGTCTAAGTGTGAATTTTGGTTGAAGGAAGTCAATTTTCTTAGTCATGTGATTTCAGGTAGTAGTATTGTTGTAGATCCTTCTAAGATAGATGTTGTGTTGCAGTGGGAAACTCCAAAGTCGGCTACTGAGATTAGAAGTTTCTAGGGATTGGCCGGTTATTACCGAAGGTTTATTGAAGGATTTCTAAGTTGGCACTTCCATTGACTCGGTTGACTTGTAAGAGTAAAGCATTTGTGTGGGATGTCCAATGTGAAGAAAGTTTTGCATAGTTGAAAAAGAGATTGACGTCGGCTCAAGTTTTGACTTTATCGAATTCAGAAGAACTGTTTGTTGTGTATTGTGATGTGTAAACACCCCAAATTTGCCCTCACCCATTCACACCATGGCTTGTGATCTTTTTCATGTGCATAAGTTCAATCATAGCATCTCATGTTGCCTTTTTGCTTCACTACATTGATTCAAAGTCATCTGCATTTAGGGTTTGTGATCTGAGCCATCCCTGAGCCATTTGAGCCACTCCAAAGGTCATAAATCACTTCAAAGGGGTCCATGTATGTTCTAGCATCATATTATATCCTCTCAAGATCAAATAAGTCAAAGAATCACAAGAACTGAGAAAAGCATGGAAGCAGAGCCAAGTTTAACTGCACAGATGACCTAAAATTAGGGTTTTGGTTTCAAAGGCCATAACTCAAATTTTTTTGGTAATTCTTGTTTCTATTGGTCTCTATAGAGTATAGGGATCATGCATATCAATTTTCATGAAGAAATTCCATGGGGAAGGCATCTGATCAAGAGTTGACTTCTTGAGCAAGTCAGTGCAAAATCAGGGCATCTGAGGCCCCCAATGACCCAACCAAAGGGTGTTCTTCATCATTTTGAATGTGTATGATCTTTATTTGATCATAGAAGATGTTGTAAGTTCACAAAATTGGAAAATTTCAAGCTATTTGCAAAATTGCCTTTTTGGGAAAGTGACTTGTAATGTAAACTTGCTATTTTGGGAAAGTTTTTCAACCTCCTCAAATTGATTCAAAAATGCTTCAAATGAGAAAACTTTGGTCATGAAAGTTGTAGAATGGATCCTCCCATTTTCAAAAAGTACAAGAACTCATTCTAATTCATTTTGAATCAAAAGTTATGGCTTGTCAAAGTTGGACAAAATCACATAATTTCAAGTTTTACACCAAAGAGGCAAAGTTGCAAAACCTCATGCCAAGGCAAAATGTGACTTCAATGTGACTTCTATGCATTACACAAACATGAACCATGACTTGAAAATCAGAATGCACCAAAGAATTGTCCATTTTCATGACTTGTGCATTAAGAAACTTCAAAAGGGCCAAAACTTTGTGAAATTGCAAAAACTCACACAAACCCTAATCCACTTGCTGCATTGCCTCAAATTCATTTCCATGGCCCTCCTTGATTCAAGCTGCAGCCAAGCCATGCCTTGTACCTTGACTGAAATAGCCCATACCTCTCTTACACAAAAAGTTGACTTTATGCAAAATGACCCATACCAATCAAGCTAGGCCAGCAACAACTCTCTGACCTATCCCAACTTGATACATGTACCAAAAGAGACTCAACACATAACACAACACAACCTGGAACATCCCACAAGCTATAGTTCCCAAAACTCACCTCTTATGCATTTTGTTTCGAAACTCAATACACAAGTCTCAAACATCAAAACAAACTTCACAAAACCATTCACCATGACCCTCTGATCATTTCCCAACCATCAATTTGCCCTGAAATCACCCCAAGCAGAAACACGATTTTTCACCCCTCCTGAACAGAACTTCATCAAACTCTTAAACCAGCCACTTTAAACTCCAACCAAGCCTCAAAGCTTCCTCAAGAAGATCATTGGAGCCATTTTGAAGCAAAGAAACAGTCAGAAAGCTCCTGGATTGAAAGCTCCATTTCAGGTGAGCTCAAGAACAATTTTTCCAGAAACTTGTTTTTAAGTTACTAAATGATTCTTTATGCTTCACTGATCATGCTGATGTGTTTTGTTTTGAAAATGGTTGAGAAATGAGTATGTATTCATGTTCTGAAATTTTTTGACCTAGAACTATTTTGATTCGATTCTCACTTTTGATGTGTTTTAAATGTTGTTTGTTTGTTGATTCTTGATGTATGATGTATGGGGATCATTTCTGGGCAGAGAGATTGGATTTTAGAAGCTTGGGGAGAGAGATAGCAAAATCTCAGGGGAGGTGTGGCCGGAGAAGATGACCGGAGGTCATTTCCGGCCACCTGAAAGTCATTAGCGCATTAATGATGATTAGGGTTCAATTTGAATGTGAACCATGGATTCTGTTGACCAGTGTTGACTCCCGCGCGTTTGTGTGGCTCAGATCACCCCATTAAGCCCTAATCCACGTCATTAACATTTAATTAATTAGGTTTAATTTAATCCAGCCAGTTTGAATCTAGGCCACTGGATCTGGCGCCAGTCAATTCCCTCCAAAACCATTTAAACCTCAGCCTCAGGATCTGTTGACCTTCTCATAAATTCAATTTTCATTTCATTTAATTTGTTTTATCTTTTACGAATTTTTAAAAATAGCAAATCACATTTAAAAATTCTGAAAATTTTTGTCAAGCATTTCATTAATTTTCAGAACCCAAAAATATTTTTATTTTTATTTTTTGCATTAAAAATTATTTTTAAATCATTTAAATGTTTATTTTTAATTAGTTAATGAAAATTAATTAATTAAAAATACATTTAGGTATTTAAAAATTACAAAAAAAATCACATTGCATTTTAAAACATTTAGAAACATTATCAAACTCTCAAAACAAATTTCTTTTTGGTTCTTGATGCATTTTAACAATTTTCATTGGAATTAAATTCATTTAAGGACAATATTTTGGTTCAAACTTTGAAAAATCCATTCTGCCTAACCCTTGAGAGTTTTATGATGGTTCTTCTTGCATTACATCCTTCATATCATGTAGTTTTTAGGGTTAAATTGGTTTGAATTTATCTTTCATTTTCAATTTAATGAGCATTTTTCCTTGTGAGGTATCCCAAAACCCTAGCCAACTTAGAAAATTCATAACTTGCCCTAGGTTAAGAGTTGGGTCCCCTCCTTTGGGCAGTGAACTTGTGTAGGGTTAGGGTTCCCTTTGTCCCATTTTCAATTTTTTATCACATCATTTGCTTCTGGTTTTGGATTTTTGCATTGCATGTTGCATGTAAACCCTAATTTGGGCCTTCCTTTGCACCCATCTCTCATTTGCTTGCATTAAAGAACTTGCCTTGACATTTTGTGCATCCACATGATTCATAATATTCCTTAGGACATATTAGAATCATGTTTGATCATTGCATCATTCCTTTTCCATGTTATATGTTCATTCCATCTCATAAACATTCATGAACTTCTATGGTTCAAAGCATGCCTCCTTTGCATCCTTATGTTTGTTTGGTCATTCTCATATCTTGTCATGTGTTTGCATCATCTCTTAGCATCATTGTAATCATGTTTATGCTTCTGACTTTGGTTTGCATCATGACATTTCATCCCATTTGCATTGCATTTCATTTCTTTTGCTAACTTTTCAGGTGGTAAGTTGTTTTGGGAAGTGAATTTGCCTTCACTTCTCACAATCTCTTCTCATCTCTCTTGCATCCTTGCTGCATTTTATCTTTGTATTAGAGTGAGATTGCTCATTCATGTTCATCTATTACTTTCTTCCTTCAAGCAACTTGTCTTCTTAAGTGAAGCAAGTTGTCTTGCTTCTCTCTGTTTATTCCTTCCTCCATCTGCTTCTTCCTTGGTGGCTTTTCTCTTGAAGATCTTTTGCAAGCCTCAAAAACCCTAGGAACACCCAAGCATGATCACAATTAGGGTTTGATTAGTCCCCCCATTAGTTTACCTTTGTGTCATCTTTGTGTCTTCTTTTCTCATCTCATAATCAAGGACTAAACCCTAAAGGTTTTAAGGCTTTGTGATTAAGCTTATGCCTGCATCCTTCTATTAGGATGGAGTGTATAACTTTAATCCTAAGTGTTAAACCCTTAATGTGTTTAAATCCTTTAATCAATTCACCTAATAATCATCAAGACATCAAGCTTGTAACTTGGGCCTTGCATTAGGGTTCTAATTCTTCCTTAATTGGTTAAGAAGGACTAACCCTAGTGTTAATGGACAAGTCCCCCTCAAGTTGTCTTACAAACCCTAAAAAATAATTTCTTCATCTTATCATTTACTAAAATCCACTTTAATAAAGGCTTTGTTTTGTCATGAGGTTAATCCCTAATCATGGATTAAGTTGAGGAGTCTTTCTCAGCTTAAATGCTCTCATCTATTATCCTTCTATTAGGATGGTGTAATGAGTCCATTAAATCCTTGATTATGGCTTAAACTCATTACTTAACACTAAATAAAAACTCCAAAAACATCTAAATAATTGTAAGTAGGATAATGATCTTAATCCTACATCATGGTGATTAAGTGTGAGGTGCTTACTTCATACTTAAAGTATTCTCATTACCCCTAATCAGAGGGAAGATGTGATGAGTTTACCAACCCTTGGTTTAGGCTTAAGCTCATTAACTTATGACAAACTTCAAAAATCAATAAAAGATTGAAAACACAAAAACAAACAATAATCGTCTCCTCCGGGATTCTTTTCTCATCTCATTCACTCACAAACGAGAACTCGCTTCTTCCGTCTAAATGCAAGACAGTTTGCACCTGAGCCAGACAGGTCATACACTTGAGCACAGACAAGTAAGCAGTTCACAAGTCAATTCATCTTTCAGTCTCTTTGAGTTGAACTACGGTGTTCTGACTTCCTCATTGCACGAGAGGATACGTAGGCATAACTTAACAGTTATCGAACAAAAGTTTCTGTATATTCCCCCTCCTTCCAGCATTATTCTTTCAGCCTCATTATCTTGGGCTTTTCACTCCTGTTCTTACACTGACACTTCTCCTATACACTTCACATTTATTTTACACTGACACTTGCATTCTTTCCAGCTTTGATACACAGATTGCACTGACACTGCCCCTTTAAAACACAAATCTTTTAAGCGTGGATCCCGTCGAGTACGGCGGACAATCTGGGTGCTAATACCTTCCCAGGTTGTAACCAACCCCCTTTCTCAGTTTCTCTGGTTCGCAACCGTCTTATCCATCTCTTTCCAGGTCTATGCAGCATTACCTTTCCTCCGGGATAAAAATGCCTAGCTGGCGACTCTATTCATTCTTTCTCTTTCGCCGACCGTTCGCGTTTGTACCCCTTCTGACCAGGTGTCATTTTGGTGGGAGCGACATGATGCTTCGTTGATGGGTTTAGGAGGTGTTCTTATGTAGAATGGTAAAGTGATTGCTTATACGTCGAGACAATTGAGGGTTCATAAAAAGAACTATCCTATGCATGATTTGAAACTTGCTGCAGTTGTGTTTGTATTAAATATATGGAGGCATTATCTTTATGGTTCTAGATTTGAAGTGTTTAGTGACCATAAAAGTTTAAAGTATTTGTTTGATCAGAAATAGTTGAATATGAGGCAATGAAGATGGTTGGAACTACTGAAGGACTATGATTTTGGTTTAAATTACCATTCGGGTAAAGCTAATGTTGTAGCTGATGCTTTAAGTCGGAAGACGTTGCATATGTCAGCAATGATGGTTAAGGAGTTAGAGTTGATTGAGAAATTTCGAGATATGAGTTTAGTCTGCGAAGTGAAACCGAATAGTGTTATGTTGGGTATGCTGAAGATTAATAATGATTTTCTGGACAATATCAGAGAAGCTCAGAAGTTGGACGTCAAACTAGTGGATATCATATTTGATTGTGGTGAATTGGAAAAGAATGGTTTTAAGTTGGATGTACATGGTGTTTTGAGGTTTCATGATCATATTTGTATTCCCGATAATGAAGATATGAAAAAGATGATTCTTGAGGAAAGTCATAGAAGTAATTTGAGTATTCATCCAGGAGCGACTAAGATGTATCAGGATTAGAAGAAGTTGTTTTGGTGGCCTGGGATGAAGAATGATGTGGCACGTTTTGTATATGCTTGTTTGGTTTGTAAAAAGTCGAAAGTTGAACATCAGAAACCTGTTGGTCTGATGCAACCATTGGAAATTCCAGAATGGAAATGGGATATAATTTCTATGGACTTTGTAACGGGATTGCCTAATACTTCAAGAGGACATGATTCTATTTGGGTTGATAGGCTTACAAAGTCGACTTATTTTATTCCTATTAACATCAGATTTCCAGTATCGAAGTTGGCTGGGATTTATGTTAGAGTGATTGTAAAGTTGCATGGTGTTCCTTTATTTATTGTGTCTGATAGAGATCCAAGATTTATGTCGAATTTTGGAAGAGTTTGTAAGAAGCGTTGGGTTCTAAGTTGAAACTAAGTTCAGAGTATCATCCTCAGACATATGGTCAAATAGAGAGGACAATTCAGTTGTTGAAGGATTTGTTGAGAGCTTGTGTACTCGAGCAGGGAGTTTCGTGGGATACTTATCTTCCATTGATCGAGTTCACGTATAGTAACAGTTACCATTCTAGTATCGGAATGGAACCTTTCAAGGCGTTGTATGGTCGGCGATGTAGGACTCCGATGTGTTGATATGAATCTAGAGAGAGTGTAGTGCTTGGACCATAGATAGTTAGGGAGACTACCGAGAAGGTGAAGTTAATTCAAGAGAAGATGAAGGCTTCTCAAAGTCGGAAGAAGAGCTATCATGATAAGAGAAGGAGGGATTTAGAATTTCAAGTTGGTGATCATGTATTTTTTAGAGTTACGCCTGTGACAGGTGTTGGGCGAGCATTGAAATCTAAGAAGCTTACTCCTTATTTTATTGGTTTGTATCAAATTTCGAAAAGAGTTGGAAATGTTGCTTATAGAGTAACTTTACCGCCAAACTTGTCGAATTTGCATGATGTGTTCCATGTGTCGCAACTCCGGAAGTACATTTCAGATCCTTCTCATGTGATTAGTATGGATGATGTGCAAGTATGAGATAATCTCACGGTGGAGACTATGCCGGTACGAATTGAGGGTCGTGAAATGAAGACTTTAAGAGGCAAAGAGATTGCTTTAGTGAAAGTTGTTTGGTTGGGAGCTTCCGGAGAAATTATAACGTGGGAGTTAGAAAGCAAGATACAGGAATCATATCCTGAGGTGTTTGAGCGAGGTAAGATTTTCGAGGACGAAAATGTTCTAAGTGAGGGAGAGTTGTAACGCCCGTATTTCATTAAATATTATTACGTATTTTCCCGATTTATAGGTTGTTAAGTGTTGTTTTGTCGTTCATATCGTTGAGTCGTTTAAGTTGTTAGGTCGATTTTATGTTGTGGGTTAAGTTGTGTGTGGGTGGTTTAATTATTTAATTAAGTCGAATAAATAAAATAAATATTAATAGTGTAAAAATTAAGTTGGGCTTTATTTTGTGGTGATAGAGTAGTAAGTTGGGGGTGCTATTTTAGGCCCGTTAGTAATTAGGTTGATTAGTGTAATTTAGTAGGATTAGACAAAAGAAACCTAATTAGATAGAATAATCAGAATTTTGTAAGAGAAGGAAGAACAAGTCTTAGAGGAGATCAAGAAGAGGCTAGGTTGAAGATTTTCGCGGGAATTTGTGCGGTAAATTAGAGCTGGCTTCAATCCAAGGTAAGGATGGGGTTCGAATTCCATAACCAGAACTAGATGTTCGTATGTAGGTTGGGATTTTTGTGTAATTTCGTTGTTGTGATTTGTATGAATCATGTGGTCGATTTTGTGTTGATATTTCATGTTGAATTATGTTGTTTATGTTGTGATAATTACTATTGTTTCTGTCTATACTGTTGTTGAACTGGTTTATGTTGCAGAATTCGTGTAAAAGGAGTTAGGGTTCATAAAAATCGATCATAGAACTTGATAGATGAATAGATACATGGATTTTTTTAGAGTAAAATCAATGTAGAAACCCAACTAGGATTGAACAGAATGAAGAAAGTGTGAGAAATCGTAGCAGAGTTGGAGTTTGAGGCATTCTGGCCATTTGCGTAACAAATCTGGTGTTACACGTAACAAACAAGGCCATATGCGCAACAATCCCTATTACGTAGACCATACGCGTATCACTCATGGCCAATACACATACCAAGGAGGCTATTCGCGTATGGGCAGGGCAAGTGCGGAAAAATGCGGTTTTTGGCGATTCGACCTATTTTCGCATCCGTTTCAAGTTGGATTGATCTTAGACTTAAAGTAAAAACAAAATAAGTTATTTATAGTAGATTTAAGAGTTTAAAATAATTAAATTAGTAACCTAGTCGATTAAGTCGTAAATTTTCATTTTCACGTTGAAGTGGTGTTAATGTTGTTACTAGTCGTGTTGTCCCGCTTTTGGGAAAGATTATTAAGTTGCAGGTCTTACGGCCAATGTTGATTCATGTTGCTGAGTTGTTCAAGTTGTTATGTTGTTGATTATGACGTTGTTGTTGTATGCCATTCATATTTGCATACATGTGCATATTTCAAGTTGGAGCGTATGCTCGATTCAAGTTGGTCTTGATTGGCAAATAAGTTGATAATACCTCGATAACCTGGCAATGTTTTAAGTTGGGAGTTTACTCCAAATGGTACCATATGCATATAAGTTGAGTCGCATCAAGTTGCATAATAATTATGTTGTTTGTTGGATGTAAGTTACATGTTGATATTGTTGTTGTGTGAAGTGGTGTGATTATATGATTATCTTGTTTACATATTGATTATCGTATCCTGTTTATGTTATTCAATATCTCACCCCTTCTGTTTGAATGTTTCCCTTTGTTGGTAATGTGTAGGTAACGAAGAGTCCAATACTTAGTAGCTTCGAGTTGGTGTTTGTCGCTCTGATACGCAACACTTCGGGGGGATGAACGCATGCTTTATCTTTGTGAGTTTGTTTAAGTTTATGAACTAGTTTTAAGTTGTTTTATGTTGAAGAACCAAGTTGAGATGTTTTGATGTTGATTTTATTTGAAGTTGAATTGAAGTTGAAAAATGTTGATCCGCTGCGTTGTTTTTCAAAGTTTTTATATTTAATAAAGTTGTTATTTGATTTTTAAAGTTGGAAAATGTGATATCCCATGTTTGTTGGTGAAATTTATAACTCTGATTTAATAATGAAAGTCGGGTAGAAAATGGGGTGTTACACCATTCCGATACTAGAATGGTAACTATTATTATAAGTGACCTCGATCAACGGAAGATAAGTGTCCCATGAACCTCCCTTCTCAAGAACACAAGCTCTCAAAAAGTCCTCCAACGACTGAATAGTCCTCTCAGTTTGGCCATCTGTCTGAGGATGATATGCCGAACTCAACCTCAACTCAGAACCCAACGCCTCTTGCAAACTCTTCCAAAACTCCAACGTAAACCTCAAATTTCTATCAGTCACAATACACAGAGGAACACCGTGCAACTTCAAAATTACTCAGATATAAATCTCTGCCAACTTCGCAATTGGATATGTGATGTTAATAGGTATGAAATGAGCTGACTTTGTAAGCCTATCAACAATCACCCAAATTGAATCATGCCCTCTTAAAGTAACAGGAAGCCTTGTCACAAAGTCCATAGAAATGCTATCCCATTTCCATTCTGGAACTTCCAACGGTTGCATCAACCCAGAAGGCTTCTGATGCTCAATCTTCGACATCTGACAAGTCAAACTCGCATACATAAAACGTGCCACATCTCCCTTCATTCCAGACCATAAAAATATTTTCTTTAAGTCTTGATACATTTTAGTAGCTCCTGGATGAATACTCATATTACTCCTATGACCCTTTTCAAGAATCTTCTTCTTCATATTTGCATTATCAGGAATACAAATTCGTTCATGCAGTCTCAACAAACCTCTTGCATCAATCTTAAAGTCACTCTTCTCTGATTGACCACAACTATTCATGATATCTACTAGTTTCACATCCTGCTTTCGAGCCTCTCGAATACTATCCAGAAAGTCATTATTAATCTTTAACATACCTAACATAACATTCTGCGGTGTCACTTTGCAAACCAAACTCATATCTCGAAACTGCTCAATTAATTCCAACTCCTTAATCATCATTGTTGACATATGCAAGGTCTTTCGGCTTAAAGCATCGGCCACAACATTCGTTTTTCCTGGATGATAATTCAAACTGAAATCATAATCTTTCAGCAATTCCAACCATCTACGATGTCTCATATTCAGCTCTTTCAAATCAAACAAATACTTAAGGCTATTATGATCACTGTAAACTTCTAACCTAGAACCATAAAGATAATGCCTCCAAATATTCAACACAAAAACAACTGCAGCAAGTTCTAAATCATTTGTAGGATAATTCTTCTCATAAATTCTCAACTATCGCGATGCATAAGCAATTACCTTATTATTTTGCATAAGCACACCTCCCAAACCCATCAACGAAGCATCACAGTAGATTACAAATGGTTCTTTTGGATTAGGTAAAGTCAAAACTAGCACCGACGTCAATCTCTTATTCAATTCGGTAAAACTTTCTTCGCACTGAACATCCCACACAAAAGTTTTACTTTTACAAGTCAATCTAGTCAACGGAAGTACCAACTTAGAAAATCCTTCAGTGAACCTTCTATAATATTCAGATAACCCCAAAAAGCTTCTAATCTCAGTAGCCAACCTTGGATTTTGCCATTGCAACACAACTTCTACCTTTGAAGGATCCACATCAATACCATTACCTGAAATTACATGGCTGATCCGCGTGTCGCGCACGGATCAAAAACGAGTGATTTTTGAAAACGTAGTATAGCGACAATGACTCGAATCGTCTCACAAGGATTCTTGTATTCTTATTAACTAACCAATTGTAACAATGGGGGGTTTGATTTTGGTTTCGAAATAAAAGTGATTAAAATAAAAGTGATTTTTTAAATAAGTTGAAACAGTTAATCTGCTATTTTGATTTCCCAACGTATCATCGACCCAAATAATTCCCAATTCCTAAGCGGACTTTATATCCTTTTCGATTATAATAACAATCAAACAAGCGTAATTGATATTATATGATAAATATTCCTAATTTCCGAATTAAGCAAACGGATAAAATATATCAATCGTGAATTAAGCAAACACGATAAACATACGTGAATTAAGCAAACGCGATTAAAGTATAGGAACATGCAATCATCGAAATAAATCAATTTAACCTTAGATAAATCGAATTAAGCAAACAAGATATCAAGATCAGAATTGAAAGGAAATAGATTAATTGGAAAATATAAGAACCTCAAAGTGTCGGCGGAAATCGATTACAGCAGATTAATCCTTGGAACTAGTTCTCCATAATTCGTCTCTTCGAGCGTAAAAAATTAAAATCCTAAAAAGTCTGTAAGTGAACAGCTGCGGCTGCTAGGTTAAATAGAAAAACCTAAAAAACCTGTTTACAATCCAACTGGGTCAAATACATAACCTAGACCCAATTCTAAATGACCCGAAACTAAATAAAACTAATGCATCAGCTTCAAATGAAATTCTGGAAAATATGACTCCGAATCTGACTTCGACTCCAACACGAAAGTTGCAGCTCTCTCTCTTAGCTTTCCATCGACAGGTAGAACGCCTCAATCAGATTCCTGGAACTCCGGTTATGATCATTTCCGTAAAAGCTGTTAAAGCTGAAAATTAAGTACGAAAATTAAATTAAGCCAAAAATAAAGTAAATTAGAAAAACAAATTAAAATATAAAAATAAACAAAGAAAACTAAATAAATGCCTAAGTGCAATCATGTAGGAATGTGCACCAAAATTCACTGATCAAATTCCCCCACACTTGAACTTTTGTACTCCGAGCAAGAGTAAACTCAAGACTCAAGAAACACAACATCATTCAGATACTCATTCTAGGATACAAACTCTTCTTCGATTAAGATAACATCGATAGATACTAATCTTACACACTAAGGATATCGTAAGAACACAAATCCGCAATTGTGCGGTCATAAGTCTCCATCATATACAAACCATTTTGAATCATGTTATTATGCCTAAGCCCAACTTACTCATCCTCCCTTTTGCTCTCTTTCATTCTAGTGCAATCACATTAAGCCCGTTATCTATTCATACACATGGTAAATAAGTTTGTTAGTGACTATGATCCATATATTGTCAATATTTTAAAGTTACTTTAGTAACAACAATAATTTTTTTTCTTAAGGTTTCACATCCGTTAGGCTAAATGACCGGGTGATGGTCACCTAACTTATAAGGTGGATTCCTATTCAGATTTCTTTTTAAGCGCAAGATCATTCACTTATTTGCATCAGCTTAATTACTTAGTGTTTGAATTCTCGATGGTGCTTACTGCTAGATAAACTACTTAAGAGATATTAAAGGATGAGAACTCAAGGCTATAGCATAACAAGTATTCAAAATGATTTCCATATTCAGGAGACTTAAAGTGTTAAAACGATACCGGTCTTGTGAACTTTTCCCAAGTCTCCACAACTAACCTCAAAACAATCTATAACCTAAAACTTTCAAAAAAAATGTCTAGTGTTTCTAAAACAAAACAAAACAAACAAAAACAAAACAAAAACAAAGAAAAAAATTATTCTCTCCCCCGCACTTAAAACAATCATTGTCCTCAATGAAAGGACATAAATATAAAATAAGAGGGAGAGAAAGGAAAGAACACACCCGAGTAGTCAAGGTGGATAAGTGATCACATAAGTAGCATTTCCTAAAGAAAGCTCTTCTACAGTCTCTTCTTCCAAAGTGGGAATCTCATAGAGTAACTTTGGGTAGTATCCATTAATCTTGGAGTTTTTATTAGTGCCTTTGCCTTTTATTCCAGGATCAAAGAAGAATCTTCGATAAGTAAAAGTGTTGAATGTATAGGTGATAGTGATCTCCTTTTCTACAACTTCAAGAATCAAAGGATTAAGGGGCTGCCTTACTACTTTTGTTCCATCTTCAATTGAGATCCTATACATACTCATGGATGGGTTAATATCACAAGTGTCAACCAATGTCCATCCAATTCCCTTCTTATGTTCCTGTAATGATTTCTCTTCCTGCACAAATTCAAATAAATTATTAGGAAGTGGCTTCAGCTCTAAAGAGGGAGATTTCTCGATGGATGGTTTGTTCCGAGAAGTCAGGGTGTCGAGAGCTTTATTGACATGAACAACTTCATTTGCAACCTCATTTACAGTAAGAATATCAACTTGCAAGGTAACCTCAAAAGTATCATCAACAGTTTTAGAAGCAACTCTATTTGAAAAATAGAATGTTCTTCTAAAGGTTGTTTGTTTGATCCTTGAGCTTGTTGCATAGCATTCACCGAAGTGGTAAGTTGATCAAGCTGTGTTTGTAAAGCCTGAAGACTATAATCGGTTTGTTGCTGAAACTAGAGATTATTTGCAGCAATTTGCTTGACAAGGTCCTCTAGTGAAGGTTCGGAAGGTGCAGAGTACACAACCTGAAATTCATTCATATGCTTATGTGGATCCTCACCTGAAAAACCATTAAAACTTGACAACAAGTGTGTTAAACCAAATTTCAATTCGAAAGGTGCATCAACAACATCAGGATATTCAATACATATGGCATTATAATTCACAAGTGCAGCCAATTCTCTCAGAGTTCTTTGATCAACCATGATATGATTATGAATTTCAACACATAATCAAATAAAATCAATATAGATTTAAAAACAATGAAAAAAACGATTAAAATAAAATATAAAAAATATAAAAATAATGGTAAAAATCTAATTAAATCAAATAAAGCTCGCACACAAAATTTCAGATTATTTTGAAAATATGAAAAGAGAAAATAAATCAAATAAAATAGGAAAACGCAAAATTTGCGATTTTGAGGGTCGAAATCTTTTAGAATTTTATTCTAAAAGAGTATTATTCATCGATTTATTTCTGATTTTCTGGAAAAAATTCGGAGCAAATCGAAATAGTAGCTTCCAACTTACCTGAAAGGCTGGAAAACTTATCACTATACTGCAACCGGTATTGCAACCCTGAAAATCAACAAACACAACAAAAAAACTGGCAAGAAAACTATATCTATGACTATAAAATCAGTTAATAACAACAAGAATCCCCGGCAACGGCGCCAATTTGATCCGCGTGTCGCGCACGGATCAAAAACGAGTGATTTTTGAAAACGTAGTATAGCGACAATGACTCGAATCGTCTCACAAGGATTCTTGTATTCTTATTAACCAACCAATTGTAACAATGGGGGGTTTGATTTCGGTTTTGAAATAAAAGTGATTAAAATAAAAGTGATTTTTTAAATAAGTTGAAACGGTTAATCTGCTATTTTGATTTCCCAACTTATCATCGACCCAAATAATTCCCAATTCCTAAGCGGACTCTATTTCCTTTTCGATTATAATAACAATCAAACAAGCGTAATTGATATTATATGATAAATATTCCTAATTTTCGAATTAAGCAAACCGATGAAATATATCAATCGTGAATTAAGCAAACACGATAAACATACGTGAATTAAGCAAACGCGATTAAAGTATAGGAACATACAATCATTGAAATAAATCAATTTAACCTTAGATAAATCGAATTAAGCAAACAAGATATCAAGATCAGAATTGAAAGAAAATAAATTAATTGGAAAATATAAGAACCTCAAAGTGTCGGCGAAAATCGATTACAGCAGATTAATCCTTGGAATTAGTTCTCCATAATTCGTCTCTTCGAGCGTAAAAAATTAAAATCCTAAAAAGTCTGTAAGTGAACAGTTGCGGCTGCTAGGTTAAATAGAAAAACCTAAAAAACCTGTTTACAACCCAACTGGGTCAAATACATAACCTAGACCCAATTCTAAATGACCCGAAACTAAATAAAACTAATGCAGCAGCTTCAAATGAAATTCTGGAAAATATGACTCCGAATCTGACTTCGACTCCAACACGAAAGTTGCAGCTCTCTCTCTTAGCTTTCCATCGACAGGTAGAACACCTCAATCAGATTCCTGGAACTCCGGTTATGATCATTTCTGTAAAAGGTGTTAAAGCTGAAAATTAAGTACGAAAATTAAATTAAGCCAAAAATAAAGTAAATTAGAAAAACAAATTAAAATATAAAAATAAACAAAGAAAACTAAATAAATGCCTAAGTGCAATCATGTAGGAATGTGCACCAAAATGCACTGATCAATGGCCAAGAAAACTAACTTCTTTCAACCAAAACTCACACTTGGACAACTTCGCATACAATTTCTTATCTTTCAAAACTTCCAACACTTATCTCAAATGTTCCTTATGCTCTTCTTCTGACTTAGAGTAAATCAAAATATCATAAATGAATACAACTACAAAACGGTCCAGATAAGTATGAAAAATATGGTTCATGTATTCCATAAATACTCCTGATGCATTAGTCACACCGAAAGGCATCACATAATACTCATAATGTTCATACCGTGTTCTAAACACCATCTTCTGAATATCCTCATCTTTCACTTTGATTTGATGATAACCTGATCTCAAATCAATCTTACTGAACACACAAGCACCCACCAACTGGTCCATTAAATCATCTATTCTCGGAAGTGAATATTTATTCTTGACTGTCACTTTATTCAACATTCTATAATCAACACAAAGTCGCATAATACCATCTTTCTTCTTCACTAGCAACACTGGAGCTCCCCACGGTGATACATTTGGTATTACAAACTTCTTCTCAAGTAAATCTTCTAACTGCTTCTTTAATTCAGACAACTCGTATGCCGACATTCTGTACGGTGTCATCGAAACGGGCCTAGTACCAGGTACCAGATCAATTGGAAATTCAACTTCTCTCTCTAGCGGCACATCAAGAATCTCATCAGGGAAAACTTCAGGAAATTCCTTCACTACCAACAATTCCTCAATCTTAGCTTTACTCTCAACAGACAACGTTGCCATCAGCGAAAACTCTGAGCTTCCTCTTTCATCAATTGTTGTAGCTCTATGAAAGATAGCAATCCAACTCCTTCCTCTTCAGGAGTAGAAAACCTCACTGACTTGCGATAATAATTTATATGAACGTAGTTATACTCTAACCAGTTCATACCAAGAATTACATCCATCCTAGTCAACGATAAACACACTAAATCAACATAGAAGTCTTTATCGGAGATCGATAAAGGACACTTTAAACACACAAGAGAAGTAGATACTGATCCCTTAGCCGAAATCTCAATAATCAACTCATTGTTCATAGCAGACAATTCTAAACCCAATCTTTAAACACAATCAGCAACAATAAAACAGTGCATATCATTGGTATCAATAATAGTAATTAAAGGAGTATTATTAATGAAGCATGTACCTCTGATAAGTCTGTCCTCGTTAACTGTCTGAGTTCCTGCCAACACGAACACTTTTCCAGTATGAGATTTCTTTGGCTTCTGACACTGGCTACCAATATGCCCTTCTTCGCCACAATTAAAACAAATCATTTCCTTGTTCTTGCAATCAACTATTGCATGCCCAGTCTTACCACAACTAAAACATCTTTTTACCTCAGCATTGCATACATTACTTTTATGACCAGTCTGACCACACTTGAAGCAAACTATACCAGCAAGAGCACCTCCCCCACTAGTCCTCTGAGCCGGAGCAACTTTCTATTTCTCTTTTCCAGCTGGAGCATCATACGACTTGCCATTATCTTTGGTCACTGATAATTTTGTAATGGGCATTATTGTCTTCTTCAAATATCCTATAGTTATCAACCAACTCAGAAAAGACATGTATCTTCTGATACCCAACAATTTCTTGATTTCAGAGCGCAACTCGTTTTCAAACTTAATGCACTTTGAAAATTCAGCACCATCACCAGTATAGTAAGGATAAAACTTGGATAATTCAACAAACTTTGCGGCATAGTCGGTGACAAACATGTTTCCTTGCTTTAGCTCAAGGAACTTAATTTCCTTCTTGCCACAGACATCCTCTAGATAATACTTTATCATGAATTCCCTACGGAATACATCCCAAGTGATTACATCACCTGCAACACCCAACCTCTCACGAGTCTCTAGCCACTAGTCATCAGCTTCGACTGCCAGCATGTGAGTACCATAGCAAACCTTCTGTGCTGGAGTATAGTCCATTACACAGAAGATTCTCTCAATCTCCTTCAACCATCCTAATGTTGCATCTGGATCATGCTTTCCTTTAAACACTGGCGGATTCTCTCGTTGAAAAGTCGCCAAGCTAAGTGATCCAACATCTTCACCAGCAGTTGGCAAGTTCTGCATAGCCTGAGCCATTGCTTGCATTGCAGCAGCCATCACAACATCGTTTCTTCCAGCCATCTCAACTTATCTCTACAACACAACCAAAAGTTAGAACCAATAACAATACTTGATTGTTAGACAACTAAGACTCGAACCTTGGCCGCACAGACCGACCTGCTCTGATACCACTAATGTAACACCCCATTTTCTACCCTTTAAATATAATTAAAAATCAGAGTTTACAAAAAATTTCCAGCTAAATGGGATATCACATTTTCAACTTCCAAAAATTTCAACTTAAAAGATAACAAGCTTAATACATAGCATTTTTCAGGAATAATCATAAACCAACATTATAATACTCAAATGGTTAAACTTCATCAAACATCACGCAGCAGATTCATAAACAACTAGCAACATCTTTATCCAACATAAAACAACAAAAAAAACAAATATTCTAAAGTACTTCAATTAAAACAAAATTCAGCATGCAACAATTCAACAAAACAGACACGCGTCATCCCCCGAGTGCTACGTATCAGAGCGACAGACCACCGACTCGACTAAAGGTAACTGACTACTCCTCTTGATTACCTGCACGTTGCCAACATAAGGACAACATTCAAACAGAAGGGGTGAGTTATCGATAATTATAAATGATATATGATAAGCAATACATAGATAAGGATTCACAAATAATTCACCACTTCACAACGTCAACCAAAATAACAAAACAACAACAACTCAAAGAAATGTGGTGTTAATGCGACTCAACTAATTATGCATGTGGTACCATTCAGAGCAAAACTCCCAACTTATATTATTGTCAGGTTATCGAGGCATCAAGGCACGAGCCTTCAACTTTTAACTTAATTTTCAATCCAGACCAACATGGTGTGAGCAACGACTCTGACATAAAATGCAAATGATCTACATGGCATACACGACTTTACAACGCAAATAACATAACAATATGAGAAACATAACAACTTATACGACGTAGGCAACTTAAAATCAACTTTGGCTTATAAAGCCTTCAACATAACAACTTAGATATTTTCCATAAACTGAAACCACTTACAACCTCAACCGTACATGCAACTCGACTTTATAACATCCTTTCAACAAAACAACACAACAAAAATCAACTATTAAATTACCCGACTTACCCCGTCGATTTTCGTTAAATTCTGGGCAACTAAGTTTTCCGCCTAATTAGGCTAAACTGACTAAACCGACATTGTTTTTATTATTTTGCGATTATTACGGCTTCTTCTGAAAATTCAGTCAAAAACTATTATTTTTGGTAAATTCTTCTGTCATAGAAAACACAGTTTTAACAAAATTCTGTTTTTGTCAATTTCAAAAACTACTACTTTTTCTGTCAAACTTAGACACAGACTGATATCAAAACGTATTCCTTCGCTACTGATAATTTTTCTTGCTACTGATACTTACTACTGATTTTTAATAATTACTTAATATTCGTTAAAAAGTACAATTAATAAAAAGATTAGTCTGACTATCAATTAGAAATCACTAAAACATTACATAGGTTAATGGATTATTCTTATTAAAATAATTGGTAAAATGAAAAACTAAGTTTTCCCCCATTTAAGGGTGGCTTGCGTCACCCATGACTAGAAAGGCAAGTGGCTTGCACCACATCTAGTCTTGCCAGCCACATGAAAATGTGGCACCCACCACATAAGGCCATGGTTTGCGCCATGTGCCTTTAAGGAGCAAGTGGCTCCCACCACCTCATCCAGGTGGTTTCCTACATTGACCATATGGCTCCCCGCCACATGCGTTCTTCTCACATACGGGTCCTATGTTATCGTCCCCAATTCCAGAAATTCATGCAACGCAGTAATACAAATAAAATCAACACAACTCAGAACAACTTATAGCCAAAATCACAGCAACCTAAAACTACCCAATCGCATTACCTATTTTCATACCCCGTTATAAGGATCAAACCCACCCTTACCTTAGATTGTATTGAAGGTGTTCCGGACTGGGCCTCAAGGACATTATTGGGCCATGGACCAAAACGTCAGGCAGAGGCCCACCCAGTTGGGACACCTTCTGCATCGTCGGACAGACTTCCAACTGCCCGAGCAGGTGCTTGGCGCGTCAGGAAAACACCCTATCCATTGGACTGATGATGGGGAGACCGCGTCTCCCCATCACCTGCCACGTCACCCAATTGTCCACCATTATCTCCTGAAAGATAGGGGCAGTTGGACCAAGGGAAAGACCACGTGCTAGGTCTTACACGCTCCTACCCGTACCTTAGCAGTTCTTCTTTGGGCCTAGCTGTCGCTCCCGATAAATGACACAGGGTCAGATAAGGGTACAGACGCGAACGGTCGGCGAGAGGGACAATGAGAACACACAGCCGTGAACTCACTGGAGATGAATAGAGTCGCCAGCTAGGCATTTTTATCCCGGAGGAAAGGCAATGCTGCATAGGCCTAGAAAGAGATGGATAAGACGGTTTGCGAACCAGAGAGACTGAGAAAGGGGGTTGGTTACAACCTGGGAAGGTGTTAGCACCCAGATTGTCCGTCGTACTCGACGGGATCCACGCTTAAAAGATTTGTGTTTTAAAGGGGTAGTGTATGTGCAATCTGTGTATAAAGAGCTGGAAAAGAATGTACAGGTGTCAGTGTAAAAGAAGTGAAGTGTATAGTGATGTGTCAGTGTAAGAATGAGAATGAATTGCTCATGACCATGAGGCTTAAAGAATGAAGCTAGAAAGAGGGGAATGTACAGAGACTTTTGTTCGATAACTTGTTAAGTTATGCCTACGTATCCTCTCGTGCAATGAGGAAGTCAGAACACCGTAGTTCGACCCAAAGAGACTGAAAGATGAATTGACTTGTGAACTGCTTGCTTGCCTATGCTCAAGTGTATGACCTGTCTGGCTCAGGTGCAAACTGTCTTGCATTAGACGGAAGAAGCGAGTTCTCGTTTGTGAATGAAGGTGATGAGAAAAGAATCCCGGAGGAGACGATTATTGTTTGTTTTTGTATTTTCAGTCTTTTATTGCTTGTTGAAGTTTGTCATAAGTTAATGAGCTTAAGCCTAAACCAATGGATTTAGTAAACTCATCACATCTTCCCTCTGATTAGGGGTAATGAGAATACCTTAAGTGTGAAGTCAGATTCTCACACTTAATCACCTTTGATGCAGGATTAAGATCATTAACCTACTTGTGATTATTTAGATGTTTTTGTGGTTTTTGTTTAGTGTTGAGTAATGAGGTTAAGCCATAATCAGGGATTAAACAGACTCATTACACCATCCTAAAAGAAGGATGATAGATGAGAATGTTTAAGCTGAGGAAAGCTCCTCAACTTAATCCATGATTAGGGATTAAACCCATGACAAAACAAGCCTTTGATTAAGTGGATTTTATTTAATGATATGGTGATGAAGTGATTTTTATGATTTGTAAGACAACTTGAGGGGGACTTGTCCATTAACACTAGGGTTAGTCCTTCTTAACCACTTAAGGAAGAATTAGAACCCTAATGCAAGGCCCAAGTTACAAGTGTGATGTCTTGATATTTATTAAGTGAATTGGTTAAGAGATTTAAACACATTAAGGGTTTAACACTTAGGATTAAAGTTATACACTCCATCCTAATAGAAGGATGCAGGCATAAGCTTAATCACAAAGCCTTAAAGCCTTTAGGGTTTAGTCCCTGATTATGAGATGAGGAGAGAGAACTCAAAGAGACACAAAGGTAAAACTAAGGGGGGAGACTGATCAAAACCCTAATCATTGTCATGCTTGGTTGTTCCTAAGGTTTTGTGAGGTCTTAGAAAGAAATCTTCAATGGAACCACCAGGAAGCAGATGAAAGGATCAGGAGAAGCAAAGTTACTTGCTTCATTCAAGAAGTCAAGTCACTTGAAGAAAGAAAGTGGGAGGAACAAGAATGAGCAAGCTCAATCTTAAACACATATAGAAATGCAGCAATGGATGCAAGAGAGATGAAAAGAAAAGTTATGAGAAGTGAAGGCAAATTCACTTCTCAAGTTTACTTACCACCTGAAATGTTAGAAAGAAATGCAATGCAATGCTAGATGGGATGAAATGGTATGATGCTAGACCAAACCAGAAGCATATTGATGATGATTATGATGTTATGGGGTGCTGCAAACATGAGGCAAGACATGGATATGTTCATACAAGATCATGGATGCAGATGATGCAGGTTAAGGAGCATGAATGAACATGAAAAGTTATGAAGCATACAAGACAAATGACATGGCAAATATGAGATGCAATGATCAAAGATGCTTTATACATGTCTTAAGATGTCAAATGAAACACAAGCATGCATAAAATGCAAAGACAAGTCATGTTATGCAAGAGAATGCAAGAAGGATGCAAATGAAAGCCCAAATTAGGGTTTATGGACAATGCATCAAACAAAAACCCAAAACAGAAGCCAACCCTAAGATAAAAAATGGAAAATGCCATCCTAATAAACCCTAAACCTATACTAAACCAAGGTCCAAAGGGGAAGTCTCAACTCCTAACCAATCTCAAGATATGATTTTTCTAAGTTATTAGGGTTTTTTAGGGTTCTTAACAAAAGAAATACCAAACAATTTGAGATTGAAGGATCAAATCAAGGCCATTTTATCTTAGAAACTATATGCTAAACACAAAACAAATCAAAAAGAATCAATGTCCAAACCTTCTCCAATAGGCAGAAATGAATTTTTAAACTTATGATCAAATTAATGCATAAAAAATGATTTAATTCAATGAAAAATCCTCAAAATGCATCAAGATCAAAAAAGAAATTTGGTTTGAAGGTTGGACAATGTTTCTAAATGTCTTAGAACATTTCATGAATTTTTTTGTAATTTTTAAATACCTAAAAGTATTTTTAATTAATTAATTCCCATTAATCAATTAAAAATAATCTTTTAAATATTTAAAAATACTTTTTTAATGATAAAAAATAAAATAAAAATGTTTTTGGGTCTTAAAAATTAATAAAACTTTTAGGAAAAAGTTTCATAATTTTTAAGAATTTTTAACTATTTAAAAATAATTATGCAAGTTATTTGAAATAAAATGAAATTAAAAATAAGGAAAAAGAAAAGTCAAAGGAACGAAGGGATGAGATGCAGTCTGGTTTTAAATTGGTTGACTGGCGCCAGATCTTGTGGCCAGGATTGATTCTGAGTTAATTACAATTAATTAAAACTAATAAAAGAATTAGGGCTAATCAAAGTGATCTGAGCCCTTCCCTCACGCGCGAAGTCAACAAGTCAATGGCAATCAACGCTCAGAATTCAAACTAACATTAATGACCTGAGATTAGGGTTTAATGACTCAGGCTGCCGGAGAAGACCTCCGGTCGTCTTCTCCGGCCAGCTCCCTCCCTGAGAAACTTCAAACTCCCTTAAAACGTATCAAAAATGAAAACTAAAAACTGGGAAATGATCTCCATCCTCTCACGAATCAAACCCCTCTCTCAAAACACATTTCTTCTTCCTAAACAAGCTGAATCGAAAGAAATAAAAACTAGGGCACGCAAGCTTTAGAGACAAATTAAATACTCAAATCAAAACCATTTTCAAAACCAATGACATCAGGATAATCAGTGAATCACATAGAACAAGTTTGTAACAAGAAAAATGATTTCTGGAAAAAATAATTTCGAGCTACCTGAGATTTGGAGCTTTCAACTTGAGAACTTTCTGGCCACCTCTCCTTGCGCAATCTACTCCTTAGGACCTCTTGATGATGTTTGAATGCCTTAGAACAATTTATGTAGGCTGGTTGATGAGCTTCGACAGTTTCTGCTTCACCTCAGTCAAGAATGGCTATGATGATTCTGGTAGTTTCAGGCCATTGTGAATGGTGGTTTTGACTCCTTGTGATATGTTTGGCTTGTTGGTGAAGAAAGATGAGGTGTTTGATGGCTGAATAGTGAGATTCGAAGAGAACTGGTTTGGGAGGTGAGAAATGGTGGAGCTCAGGTCAGGCTTGTTTCAGGCTTGAGCTTTGGTGGTTTGAGGCCTATGGAGTATGGTGAGTTGAATGGTGAAGAGGGTTTGAATGTTTGCAAGCTGTGTAAGCAGATTCGAAGCAACTTGCAATGTGGTGTGTTTTTGTGAATGTGATTGTGTGTGATGTTTCAGCCTTGCCTTGTGTTATGTCTAGCTTGCAAATTGTCCACATAACTCTCTCTCATTGGTCAGTTGACAAGACATGCCCTTTATTGATTGGTAAGTTACCTTTTGCAAAAAGTCAAATAATGTGTAAGAGAGGTATGGCTCATGATCTAGGCAAGTACATGGGCTGGTTCTGGTGCAGCAAGGTGAGGTGAGAGGCTAGCAAAGCTCAGCATCCAAGGCTGCAAGTAGGAGGAAGCATGATCATGAGTTTTGCAACTTGTGACTTTTTGTTCACATGTGACCTTTTTTGTCCAACCAAACATAAAACCATGGGCATTCTTAGTTCATTTCTGATTTTTAGGACTTAGAGAAAGTTTATGTGCTGGTTTGAAATGAATTAGAGGCTGCAATATGCATTGGTCCAAGATTTTGCAAAATTCTCACTTAGGGCATGCCTTGAAAATCAATGATTTTAGCCAACTTTGCATTGCCATAACTTTTGATCCAAGAAGAGTTTGATCATGTTCTTGTACTTTTTGAAAAGGGAAAGATGAGATCTACAACTTTCATGACCAAAGTTTTTCCATTTGAAGCCTTTTTGGATCAAGAATCAAGGCTTGAAAAATGACCTAAAATGATGCATTCTTGAAAAGTCAACTATGCCCAAAAAGTCAACATTTGCAAAAACCCTAAATTCTTGATTTCTATGAACTCCAACCTTCTTCTATGATCAAATAAAGATCATATACACTCAAAATAATGAAGATCACCCATTGGTTGGGTCATTGGGGGCCTCGGATGCCCTGATTTTACACTGACTTGTCTGAAAAGTCAACCTTTGATCAGATGACTTCCCCATGGAATTTCTTCATGAAAATTGGTATGCATACTCCCTATACCATATAAAGAGCAATGGGAACAAGAATGACCAAAAAATTTGGAGTTATGGCCTCTGAAAACAAAACCCTAATTTTCAGTCAACTGTGCAGTCTAGCCTGTCTCTGCATCCACTCAAACCCTAGTTTTTGTGATTCCTTTGAAGTTTTGACTTTGAGAGGATGTATTATGATACTTGAACACACATGGATCCCTTTGAAGTGATTGGTAGCATTTGGGGTGGCTCAAGTAGCTCTTGGATTGCTCAGATCACAAACCCTAGGTGCAGATGACTTAGAAACTATGCAGGGAATCAAAATGAGATATGAGATGATATGATTGTGTTTATGCATATGAGGATGGTCACAAGCCATGGTGAAGGGGTGAGGGCAAATTTGGGGTGTTTACAGCTGCCCCTATTCAAACACGAGTTAGCTGTGCAGGATGTAAGCAACGGCTTAACAGGCAAACAAGATAACTTGTGGTTGAATACCAAAGACAGTCCAAAATTTGCACTCACAGAATGAAGAAGAAAAGGGATATAGATTGCAAAAGGAAAATAAAGTATATTGTAAAGGTGCGGAAAACAAAGCGATGACGGGGACGGCCGACATGTTGGGGATAGAAGGTAAAGCCAAGACGGGGACGGCCGACTAGCTGGGGAAATAAAATCATGATGGGGACGGCCATCAAGATAAAGCTGTAAAATTCTCTGGAAATTGATGAAACATGACGGGGACGGCCATCAAGTTCATAAAGGTAAAGTAACCAACGATGGGGACGGCCATCGGGCTAAAAGGAAAAGGGACCACGACGGGGACGGCCATCGGGTTAAAGAATAAATGAAATAAACAGATGATGGGGTACGGCCATCAAAGGTGAAGGACGATCACCTAGCAGGGGACGGCTGCTCTGTTGGGGATAAAAGGAACATGATGGGGACGGCCATCAAAGGTGGAGGACGACCACCTGGCAGGGTACGGCTGCCGAAAATATCAACGATGGGGACGGCCATCGGATAGAAAAGGTCAACGATGGGGACGGCCATCGGACGAGCATGATGGAGGACGACCATCAAGAAGTGGAGGACGACCACTCAGCAGGGTACGGCTGCTCTCGAGGTTTCTCATGACATAGGACGAATGCCAGATAACCAAAATCAACAATGGGGACGGCCATTGGATAAAATGATGAAGGACGATCATCAAAAGGTGGAGGACGACCACCTAGCAGGGGACGAATGCTAAAAACAACGATGGGGACGACCATCGGATGAGCATGATGGAGGACGACCATCAAGAAGTGGAGGACGACCACTCAGCAGGGTACGGCTGCTCTCAGGGTTATCATGACACAGGACGAGTGTCAGATAAAAGAAAATGCTCTGTTGGTGATCTACTGGGGAATAGTAAACACGGACGAGCGTTTACATCCAAGAAACAAAAGGTATAAGTGTTTGGTATTGTATAGATTAAAGATGCGGACGAGCATCCTTAAGGCTATGATACGGACGGGTATCATATAGAAACAAACTGACACATGTTCAGAGATGATGATACGGACGAGTATCAACGGGTTAACAAGGAACACGGACGAGTGTTGAATCTGAAGGGACTCTTCTGGGGAATAGTAGACACAGACGAGTATCTATGTTCAAGAAGACACAAGTGTTTGACACAGTGTATGGATTAAAAATGCGGACGAGCATCCTTAAGACTTATGATACGGACGAGCATCATGTAGAAACAAACATTAGACGCAATGTTCTGAGATGATGATACGGACGAGTACCAACTGGTTAACAAAGAACAAGGACTATTGTTGAATCTGTGGGGTTATGAGTGATGGTGTATACAAGATACGAGCGAGTATCTGTATAAGTGAGTAGTAAGAGTATATATAGATGAGTGTTTAACTGCTGGGGAGATTGACACGGACGGGTGCCAAGAGAGAAAAGTGTAATATGAGCAAGTATCTGCTATACAAAGTCTAAGCGACTGCGCTGGGGATATGACACGGACGGGTGTCAGGAAAGTGTATATATAGATATGTGTGGGTGCAAAGAGGATGTCTTTGGCTTTCTGCTGGTAATATGACACGGACGGGTGTCATGAAGTATCTGTAATACGGGTGATTTTGTTTGTAGAGAAAGTTCAGGCGACTTTACTGGGGAGTGATGACACGGACGGGTGCCAAAAGGTGTATATACTGGTATTTGTGATTTGTGAGGCAACTGCTTTTGCTGGGACTCTGGTGGGGGTTTTTCCGTACAATGATGATGAACGGTTATTATTCACAAGCGTTAATTCATAACATGGCTTATGATTATGCTATGCGTTTGATTTTTGCCGTAATGCTCCGTATTAGACGGAATGCTACGCTCTGAGGGGATAGTATGATGCGAATGCTATGATTATGCAAAGATAACAAACCGGGATTCGGATCCCGTTGCTGCGAAGATCTCTGGTCGATCTGTTTGAAAAGGACCTCCCAGCTGGGGATGAGATCATTGGTAGATCCAATAAGAGGATATTTGCTTGGGGATATAGGTCACTGGTTGACATCCTTATAATACGGGACCCAGCTGGGGTTTGTAGAAGCTTTCTTCACTCTGTTGTGATCTTCTATGCGCTGCTCTTCTGGATAGAGGCTGAAGATTCTGTGGGGAGATGATTTCCTGACTCCCGTACTCAGCTGAGGATGAAATGGCAGCTCGGCTGGGGAATTATGAGAGGCAACTCAGCTGGGGAGAGCAACAAGAGGCCACTCGGCTGGGGATAGAGCATTTCGGATGCCGAGATTGAGTGTATGTCGATTTGGCAACTTTGCTGGGGAAGTGGGCACTCTCCAGTGCCACGTGGAAGATAGACCGAGTTGATAATGATTCGCCTGCTTGCTGAAACGTAACTTGCATGCCCCAGGTTGCGCCCTGGATACCTGCAATCCTGCAAAGATAAGGAAACGCACAAAAGGTCCCGAGGTATCCTTCACTGAATTCCGTCAAAGGAGTTAAGCATTCTCACGAGTAAGTATATTCCCTGCAAGCATGTGTTTTATTATTATTACTTTTGGGAGAAAAACATCTGTACTTATGCAATTAGTTTTTTAGAGACATCAGACATCCTTTGTAAATAAAAATGTACAAGACGAAACATGACTGAAAAATCTGATTTTATTAATTCATGTGCCCTGAATCGGCAAGATACAACCAAAGAAACATATCCCCTGAAATGAGGAGATTGTTACAAATTGAGAAACAAGGTGCTGGCAGTGTTGATGACGCTTTGAGGAGCTTCCTCTTCTGCTATGACTCGTATGACAATGACGTTCTTCTCGTCTTGCTTTCTGAAGAAGGTTGATTCTGATCGGAGCTTGGTCCTTTGGGGTTTTAACCAAGTTGCTGACAATACAGACGAATTCAGAATGCAGTTGTTCGCTTATTCCCTTATTTTGCATGGATCGCCCTTTCGGGTTTTCAATCCATCGGGATGCCCATTTTTGCCTGAGCTGTCCAATGTGGCTTTTCAACTCAGCGGGTGTACATTTTTGTTTATTTCCCTTATTTTTGCCCGAGTCTTTTATTCTGTTTTTGACTCGCCGGGATGCCCTATTTTTGCCTGGACTTACATTCTGTTTTTATGTCCAGCGGGTCATTTTATGCGAAGTATTTTTTAACTGCATCTGAATTCACAGGGGACGGGAAATCTTCACCATCCATGGTGCTGAGCATCAGCGCTCCACCAGAGAAAACTTTCTTTACAACGAATGGTCCTTCATAATTTGGAGTCCATTTGCCCCTGTGGTCTGTATGAGGAGGGAGGATTCTTTTCAACACAAGATCCCCTACTTGGTACTCCCGATGCCTGACTTTCTGATCAAAGGCTTTCTTCATTCTCTTCTGATATAACTACCCATGACAAATTGCAGCCAATCTTTTCTCTTCAATCAGACTCAGTTGTTCGAATCGGGCCCGAACCCATTCTGCTTCACTCAGTTTAACATCCATTAGTACCCGTAGAGAGGGTAATTCAACTTCAACCGGTAGGACTGCTTCCATACCATACACAAGCTGATACGGTGTTGCCCCAGTGGATGTTCTGATTGACGTGCGGTACCCATGTAAGGCGAATGGCAGCATCTCATGCCAGTCTTTGTAAGTGACTACCATCTTCTGCACAATCTTCTTGATATTCTTGTTTGCTGCTTCAACAGCGCCATTCATCTTTGGCCTGTAAGGAGAAGAATTGTGGTGTTGGATTTTGAAGTCCCGACACAGTTCAGCCATCATTTTATTGTTCAAGTTGGAACCATTATCAGTAATGATTCGCTCGGGAATTCCGTACCGACAGATGATATCTCTTTTCAGAAATCTGGCTACCACTTGTCTTGTAACATTGGCATAGGAGGCTGCTTCAACCCATTTGGTGAAATAGTCGATGGCGACCAGGATGAATCTGTGGCCATTTGAAGCAGTTGGCTCGATCTTGCCAATCATGTCGATGCCCCACATGGCAAAGGGCCAGGGTGAAGACATCACGTTCAAATGGTTGGGAGGCACATGCACCTTATCTGCATAAATCTGGCATTTATGGCATTTTCTGGCGTAGGCACAACAGTCTGCATCCATGGTGATCCAATAATACCCTGATCGTAGCAATTTCTTAGCCATGGCATGCCCTCCTGCATGGGTACCAAAGGATCCTTCGTGCACTTCATGCATCAACAAGTCTGCCTCTGTCTTATCAACACATCTGAGGAGTACCATATCAAAGTTCCTTTTGTATAAAGACCCATCAGTGTTTAGAAAGAAACTACCAGCAAGCCTTCTCAGAGTCTTCTTATCATTGGAAGATGCCCCAGGTGGGTATGTTTGATCCTCCAAGAAGCATTTAATGTCATAGAACCAGGGCTTATCATCTTTAACAACATCTGCTGCGAACACATATGCCGGTCTGTCAAGTCTGGACACTGAAATCTGAGGTACAAAGTTGGCAGCCTGAACTTTGATCATGGATGAAATGGTAGCCAGAGCATATGCAAACTGATTCTCGTCCCGAGGGATATACTCAAGCTTGACTGTTGTAAAGAAAGTCAACAACCTCCTTGTATAATCCCTGTAAGGTATCAGATGATCCTGGTGGGTGTACCATTTGCCATTGGTTTGATTGATTACCAAAGCTGAATCTCCGAATACGGTCAATGTCTTGATCCTGAGGTCAATGGCTTCCTCAAGACCCATAATGCAAGCTTCGTATTCAGGTTCGTTGTTAGTGCAGTTGAAAGTGAGTTTTGCCGAGAAAGGCATGTGAACTCCCTTAGGTGTAATGAGTACTGCACCAACACCACGACCATTCATGTTAACAGCCCCATCAAACATCATAGTCCATTCTTCTTCCGGGTCAGGCCCTTCAGTGTGAACAGGCTCTTCATGATCTTTTGCTTTTATGAACATAATGTCTTCATCAGGGAAGTCAAATCTCATAGGCTGGTAATCATCAATGGGTTGCTCAGCAAGATATTCAGACAATACGCTGCCCTTGATGGCTTTCTGAGAAGTGTACTAGATGTCATATTCTGTAAGGATCATTTGCCATCTTGCAACCCGTCCGGTAAGTGCTGGCTTCTCAAATATGTACTTGACTGGGTCCATCTTTGAGATCAACAAAGTAGTGTGGGTCAACATATACTGTCTCAGTCGGCGAGCAGCCCACGCTAAAGCACAGCAAGTTTTCTCGAGCAGTGAATAACGTTGTTCACAGTCGGTAAACTTTTTGCTTAGGTAGTATATTGCATACTCTTTTCGACCATACTCGTCATGTTGGCCCAACACACACCCCATTGACTCTTCTAATACTGTCAAGTACATTATCAGAGGTCTTCCTTCCACTGGAGGCATAAGGATTGGAGGCTCTTGTAAGTATTCTTTGATCTTGTCAAAAGCCTTCTGGCAGTCTTCATTCCACCTGACCGTCTGTTCTTTTCTCAACAATTTGAACAAGGGTTCACAGGTTGCTGTAAGGTGAGATATGAACCTTGAGATGTAGTTCAATCTACCTAGAAACCCTCGAACTTCTTTCTCAGTTTTCGGTGCAGGCATCTCTTGAATGGCTTTGACTTTATCGGGGTCAACTTCAATCCCTTTCTCACTTACAATAAATCCCAGCAGCTTACCAGATCTCACCCCGAATGTGCATTTGTTGGGGTTCAACTTCAGTTGGTATTTCCTCAGACGCTTGAATAGCTTCAGCAGATTCACCAGGTGGTCTTCTTCAGTAAGGGATTTGGCAATCATATCATCCACATATCATTCTATCTCTCTATGAATCATATCGTGGAATAATGTTACCATAGCCCGTTGATATGTCGCACCGGCATTCTTGAGCCCAAATGGCATTACCTTGTAGCAGAACGTGCCCCAGGGTGTGATGAAGGTTGTCTTCTCCATGTCTTCAGGTGACATCTTAATCTGGTTGTATCCTGAAAATCCGTCCATGAAGGAGAATACCGAGAACTGAGCCGTGTTATCCACCAATACGTCAATGTGAGGTAAAGGGAAGTCATCTTTCGGGCTAGCTCTATTCAGATCCCGGTAGTCAACACACATTCTTACTTTGCCGTCTTTCTTAGGCACAGGTACTATGTTAGCGACCCACGGTGGATAGCTAGTTACAGCAAGGAACCCGGCGTCCCATTGCTTTTGTACCTCCTCCTTGATTTTCATTGCCATGTCCGGGCGGGTTCGGCGCAGTTTCTGTTTAACCGGCGGGCATTCTTCTCTCAGAGGCAGCTTGTGCACAACAATGTCGGTATCCAACCCTGGCATATCTTGATAAGACCAAGCGAACACGTCCACATACTCTCGAAGCAGGTCAACCAGTTGTCTTTTCACTGAGTCTTGTAGGCAGGCCCCGATTTTAACTTCTTTCACGTCTTCATCTGTACCAAGATTAATCACTTCAACTTCCTCCTGGTGAGGGGTAATAACCTTTTCCTCTTGTCTTAACAACCTGGCTAGCTCTTCAGGAAGCTCATATTCTTCTTCAACCCCTTCATCAGCTTGATTGATTGGATTGTCAAAGTCATACGATGTCATAGCCGTGCTGTTGTCGGTGCTGTCAGGAAGGCACTCTCTGCAAGGGTTAAGTTTGTTTATTTTAGTGATTGATTTTAATCTTGCTTTAGAAAAAAAAGTGAAATGAAGTTATCATTTTGAAAACACCGCCATTTATTTTTGTACAAAAAGAAAAATGGAAAAACAGTGAGCAGAAAAGAAAAAGACTCGTTTGCAAAAAGATGTCTGATATTTCGTTAATTTAATCTTGTTTGCACAAAAGTACAGATGGCCCTATTACAAAATGAGTCTTGTCATCTTGGGCAAGATGCAAGACTTTGATGCATGCTTATAAAAATACAGGAAATAATAATTACTCTGCATGAGTAACTCTTATAATTTCCTGGGAAGACCAGTTCGAGACACTGCTCCCCGGGATCTTTGGACGAATCCAGCTTTCCAGGTTGCGCTCCTCTTCCAGCTCGTCTTCCAGACAGTTGATAGCATCGGGGGTAAGCATCCCCCCACTGACAAAACCAGGCTCTGCAGCAGCCTTTGCTTGATGTTGAGTTGGTCTGTAACCCAACCCAAACTTGTCTTCTTTTTTCTCCACCGACAGCAGTTTGCCCCAGCCTTGGGCAGTTCCTTCCTCAACAACCTTCCGGGCTTGTTGGTATGATGACATTGGAGTACCAGATACAGCAGATGCCTCATGCACATTCAAAGCTTCAAACCCCTGGCTCATTGTTTCATGGATCTCCCCATCCATTTCAATGTACTTATAGGTTGCCAGGTGGCTGACAAAAATGTCCTCCTCTCCACAGATTGTGACAACTTGGCCTTCCCACTCAAATTTTAACTTTTGATGAAGGGTAGACGTTATTGCGCCGGCGGCGTGAATCCAGGGTCTACCCAACAAACAGCTGTAGGCGGGCTGAATGTCCATCACATAAAAGATAGTTTTAAAGGTCTGTGGGCCAATTGTCACGGGCAGCTCAATCTCTCCCAGAACCGATCTCTTAGAGCCATCAAAGGCCCTTACTACCAGGTTGCTGGGTCTCAATGCCAATCCATCATATTCTAACTTCACCAGAGCCTTCTTTGGTAAGACATTCAGGGATGAACCTGTGTCTACCAGCACATGAGAAAGGACAGCTCCTTTGTATTCCATGGTTATGTGCAAGGCTTTGTTGTGGTTGCGGCCATCCGCCGTCAGGTCAGTATTGGTGAACCCTAGCCCATTGCTAGCAGTAACATTTCCAACCACGGTTTCCAACTGGTTGACAGTAATCTCTTCAGGCACGTAAGCTGCGTGCAAGACCTTGAGTAGTGCATTCCGATGGGCTTCGGAGCACATAAGCAGTGAGAGGATAGAGATTTTGGATGGCGTCTGGTGAAGCTGATCCACAACTTTATAATCACTCTTTTTGATGATTCGCATAAACTCATCAACTTCCTGATCGAACGGTGTCTTCAGGGTTTCTTTGGCAGCTGGGTCTTCCTGCACCGGGCCTTTTCCCTTTGCCTTGGTGTAACACGGTGGGAGAACTGACTTTAAGCAATGTTGCGGATAGCAAGAGTCGCCACCGACTTTTATTTTATCCATAAGGAAAGGTTATAAAAGAACAGGAAAGACCTTAGAGAATATTTTGGGTCCGGGGGGTAGGTTATGAAAAGGGAAGGTGCTAGCACCCTTTTCATCCATGGTTATCCATGGGCTCTTAGGTACTTAAGCTCACTTTAAATTGTTTTTGAAAATGTAGTGTGTGAATAGAAAATCTTCAGAATAGTTTAATAATAATCCATGTATGGATGTGTAAAAAAACTTGTTTGAAAATTTGTTTGAAAATGTTAAGTGTTTGAAAATTTTTTGAAGTGAGCAAGCACATAAAAGGAACCTACCCTAGAATTTAAAGTCTTTCTTATTCTTTTTTCCTTTCCTTGGTAAGACTATCCCTACTATTAAGGAGTAGGTAGTCATTACCTTGGATGTTAAGGGACATGTGAGGGACAATTCAATTTTGAAGGCCATTGTGGGGTGTAATAAGCATAAAGAAGGGACTATCATCGTTTATTTCGAAGGGACTCGATTCGTATAGGCAACCATGAGGGACTTTGATGATTTTCTATTTTAAGGGACTTGCTTTATACACCCCACTTGACCATTATTCGTAGGCAACCTGAGGGATAACCTTAGAAAGTGAGACGGCGATTAAAATCGACTTACGTGTGTGACGTGTTTAATTTAATTACCTTATGATTAAAAAGTGATCTAATTTTATTTTTAAATAAAATACATATTAGCACTCCCTAATTACTAACCATAGCAATTAAAATGTTAAAATTTACATCCGAGAAACAATTACAACATTATAATAATAATAAAATAGAAAATTAAATAATAAGTAATAAATAATAAAAAAGCAAATAAGGGGTTAGTAAATATAAAAAATAATAAGGTTAGTGAGAACAAAATAATAATAGGAATAATAGAAAAAATATAAGATATAATAATAATATGGTTAGTAAAAATATAATAAAAAAAAAAAGGTTAGTGAAAATTATAATAAGCAAAAGTTAGTAATAATAAATAATCAAAATTATAATAACATGATAAAAAAATTTATAGAGATTTTGACTTGAAACTATTGAATAATTAAGGAATTATAGTAATATTTTTATGTACAAATTACTAACTTATTTCTAAATATATATAAAAAAATTATTCATACAAAAATATTTACATATTATATGGTGAAAACAAATTATAACTATATTTACAAAAATTAGTCATATTTATAAAATTTTAACTTTTACTAATTATATTTACAAAATATTTTAAACATGCACAAAAGTATGATTATTTAAATTATCTCTTAAACATATAATAAAAGAAACATAATTTGAATTATAAATTTACAAATAAGCTATAATTATTTTTAAATAAACATATACAATAATAATCATAAATTAAGTTTTAATAAGCATTTAGAAAATAAATAAATTAGGGTTTGGGTTAAATAAAAAAAAAAATATATATATATTTTTAAGGTTTAATTTGTAATACAAAAAAAATTATTTTAATATATACATGCATATTACAATTTAATCAAAACATAATTTAAGAACATTTATATGTTTTAGAATTTTTTAGAAAATATTAACCATACTTTATTATTATTTATTATTCAAAAAAAACATATATATTACATTTAATTTTAATATTATAATGCTTAAAAAACAAATAAAAGGAAAAAAAATATGGAAACTTACCTGGCTGGGGTTTGAACCCAGGCCAGCTTGATTTCCAGCAAGAATAACAACCACTAGGCCACTGGCGCGCAGGCAAGAGATGAGAGAGAGAGATTTGTTTTGTTCCTTATGATACAAAATCCAGAAAAAATATAAGAAACAAAAGGCCTGGGGTGGATTCGTACCCAGGACCTTTCAGTGACAAGCATGCATACGTAACCGCCTGGCTGGGAGAGCCTTTCTGTCAGCTTGTTGGCCTTGAATCATAATATATTAAGCCTTCTATGATCCTGAAAATAAAACAAAAAATAATGGCCCCAGCATGATTCGAACCATGGCCCTTATAGCATATACGCTTCAGCTTTACCACCAGATCACAAGCACGCTTGTGATAAATAAACTAATAACAATTCATAAAATATTTTAAACAATTTTTTTTGAATTTCTTGAGCGCGGGAAGCTTCATCTTCAACCTCCAAACCTTCAAAATTTGCTGCGAAATTCTCCACGAATTTTCCTGCGAAAATGAAACCCTAACAAAACCTACGAAAACGAAACTCAAACAAAACCACATTGATTCATGAAATTGGTTAGTGATTTATGATTCTCACGATTCACACAACAATTCTATGTTTTCATAATTTATTTATATGCATTCAAATGATAAACCCTAATTGGAGGTCATGAACCCTAACATGGTCGTTTGCGTTTCAGGCACTCATCCTTCAATCCAATTGTCCAGAAACGTTCTATGGATCAAGATAAACACATATCAACAATCAAAAACAATTTATAATACATATATTAATGGAATCGAAAAAATTGAATTCAAGACAAAGATGAGTTCGGGTAGAGCAATATGGGGCATATGGGATGCGTATGATGGATGATTTCGCTTCATGGATGATCAAAGAACATGTCTATGTTCTTAATTTACCTTCTAAAGCTCTGAAATTCAAAATCCGATTCTCACTTTTGGAAGGATTTTTGTGCTTTTGAACTTACCTCTAGGCTGCTGGATTTCGTGAATGAGGACTAGGGTTATGCTTAGTATATATGTGTGATTGATTTAGGTCAGAAACATGGATGGGTTATGTGAAAATTTGATCCAAAAAATATTCAAAAAGATCATAGTGTAAATTTCAAATATTTGATCATGAGTGCTTGCTATTTTGGGATAATTCACATGATTTCATTCCTCTTTGACTCCAATCACCCTTTAAGACTTTCTAGATTCAATCACAAAAATATATCTTCATGTTTAATATTTTATTTTAATTTAAAATGATTTTAAATGTAATAAATCATAATAAATTAATTAAATAAAATAAAAATATGAAAATATCATGGAAATTTCGTGCATGTTATTATTGTATGGGTTGGGTCATGACTTGGGCAGCCCATTTGGAAAGAAATACTTTTAAGCCTCCATTTTCAACATAAACCATCACAAAATTTCCCAACTTTGCAAAGGAACATCTCCCTCAATTTTAAAGGTATGAGGGTGTTATTGGACTTTTTGGAAAGCTTGAAGAGTCCTCTAAACAACCCCATTGGTTTCAGGTTCATATCATTTACCAATCTCAAGTTATGCCCTTTTGAAGTTGTTGACTTTTTGTTGACTTTTGAAATGACCTATAATGTCTTAGATCACATCTTTCAAATGAAGCATTTTTGGGCTTAACTTTCAACATCAAAGTTGTAGAGAATTCAATTTCCTTTAAAATGAGCTTTGGATGGAGACTTGGTGATGAAGTATGTGAAAGTTATGCCTGGTCAAAGTTCAGTTGACTTTTACTAAGGAAACCCTAATTTAGAAACTCCTGATTATTGATGATCTGGAATCTCCTTGATGAATCATAATCAACCCTTGATCAAATGATGAATTTTACTTCATATACTTGATGTTGGCAAAAAATCATGAAGTTTGACTTTGGTTTGACCACAGTTGACCTCAGTTTGACTTTTTAACTGCATTGACTGATTTTGACTTATCTGATCATCTGACTGAGCAAACTTTTGAGAAAAGTCTTGAAACTTGTCATGGAGGTTCTTATACACATATAAGATGTTATGAAACTCACTTGAGGCATTGGAAGTCCATTTAGCCTGATTAAAGTCAAAACCCTAGTTTTGGATGCACTGCTTAGGAGGTGCATTGTCTGAGGGAATTGTCAACTTCTTTGACCAATTGTGAACTTTGTGAACCTTGTGAATCTTCATAAACTGTCTTGTGAACCTCATGGGAGGTATTGTGAAGCTTGTGAACCTTGTGAACCTCATGAAGTGGCTTTGTAGACCTCATGACCCTCAGGAAAGCTTTGTAATCTTTGTGAAACTTGTGAACCTTGTGAACCTTCAAGAAGTAACCTATGTACTTCATGAACCTCATGAAAGGTTATGCAAGTGTTGGAGAACTTGTGAACCTTGTGAACCTTCTTAGAACACAAAGTCTTGTATTGTGAGGGCAAATTTTGGGGTGCAACAGCTGCCCCTGTTCAATTTTCTGAAACCTGAGGGGTTAGATTGGTATATTTGCCAGTCGTGACCTGGAAGGTTGAAGGGGATTGAACACAAAAGCCCAAAAATTTGCACTCACCAGTGCATAGAGTGATATTGATGATTGGTTGAACATGATTGAGTGGGCTTAAAGATGCCACTAGGGGAAAGTTCTTCAACAGTATAATGAGAGTTGTCAGGGGTTTGGAGTAATACTGATGTAACAGCATGTCTTCATGAGGATAGAGCAATCAATAATGATAACCCTAAAGCAGTCTTGAAGAAATAACATGATTTCAGGAGGATAGAGCAATCAATAATGATAACTCTAAAGCAGTCTTGAAAATATGATTCAAGAGGATAGAGCAATGGATAGCTCTAAAGCAGTCTTGAAATAATGATATGACTCCAGGAGGATAGAGCAATGATAACTCTAAAGCAGTCTTGAAGCAATGATTTCAGGAGGATAGAGCAATGGATAGCTCTAAAGCAGTCTTGAAGTAATGATATGACTCCAGGAGGATAGAGCAATGGATAGCTCTAAAGCAGTCTTGAAGTAATAATGTGATTTCAGGAGGATAGAGCAATCAATGGCTCTAAAGCAGTCTTGAAGTCATGAGAAGTTATCAGGAGGATAAAGTAACCCTGAGGTGACAATAAAGCAGTCCCAAAGAAGAAGAAGCTCATCAGGAGGATAAAGTAACCCTGAGGTTACAATAAAGCAGTCCCAAAGTAATAAGAAGCTCATCAGGAGGATAAAGTAACCCTGAGGTTACAATAAAGCAGTCCTGGAGATCATAAGTTTGTTTGTTGGATAATTAACCTGAAACAAGGTATCATTCTGTATAATAATATTAGTTTATGCTTTATGTATGCATGTATGATATGATGCACTTAGGTAATGTACTATATGTCTATGGATATATATGCTATGGTATGATGTAAATGACGTATGTATGATATGATACTGCCGGAAGCGTCTGAATATCTTCGTACATCAACTGCTGGCCAGGGAAAATAAATCCCGATTCGTTGCTGGAGAATATATAACCCTCTGTCTGCTGGGGATAACATGGTATGGATAACCTCCCGTTGTTGGGAGGTAGTAAGGTATATATAACCTCCCGTTGTTTGGGGATGGTAAAGTATATATAACCTTCGTCTTTGTTTGATAGTAGGATAAGTATAACATCCCGTCTTCGTTCGTCGTACCCTTATTGGAAAGTAATTTCCCGTACATCCGTATGAGGATAAAAGAGATGGATATAAATTCCAGGGGAGATAAGACTTTATGAAGATGGATTAGTCCTATTGAGGGTTTGTAATTGTCTTGTAGAGGTGAACCGGCGAAGCTTCGTTGAAATCCTTCCCTCGTTCGTCCTTAGTAAATACTATTACTGCATTTTCATGCATTTCTGGTAAACATTAATCATATTAAAAGCATACATACATTCAAACACAACCAATGGACGTTTCGCTTATGTAAATAGGGTAAAAGTAAATCTGGATTCAAAAGATGGAATTTATTTATATCAAAAAGTGACCCATACACGGGTAAGTTTGTACAAGGAGACATAAACCCTAGTAAGAGGATTTTGCCATAAAGTTTTACAAAAAGAATCAGCTATGTGGGAAACAATCCTATTGAGTTTCAATTCTACTATTGCCACTCAAGTATCTCATCTTCTTGCTGTTGAGACGGAAACGATTGGATTGAGCTTTATCTGTTCGAGCTTGAATAAGTAGTACAACTGGTTGCAGTTTCATGAGTGATCTAAACGAGACATAGTCATACGCTTTAATCCCTAACTTTTGCCTGGATTGCCCTTTCAGGTTTTCAATCCACCGGGATACCCTTTTTTGCCCAAGCCGCCTTTTCAGGTTTTCGACTTGCCGGGTGTACATCTTTTTATATATATCCCTAATTTTTGCCCAAACCCTTTTGGTTTGCCGGGATGCCCTTATTTTTGCCTAGGCCTGTCAACCTAGCGGGTCTCTTTTTATGCGTAGTATTTTTTAACTATGTCTGCGTTTACAGGCTGTGGGAAGTCCTCACCATCCATTGTAGTCAGTATCATAGCACCTCCTGAGAACACTGTCTTGACTACAAATGGTCCTTCATATGTTGGAGTCCACTTGCCCCTAGGATCACCCTGTGGTAATATGATACGCTTGATTACCAAGTCACCAGCCTGATATACCTTTGGCTTAACCTTTTTGTTAAAAGCCTTGATCATCCGTTTCTGGTACATCTGGCCATGACAAACTGCTGCTAATCTCTTCTCATCAATCAAATTTATCTGGTCCAGTCGAGTCTGGATCCACTCATCTTCATCCAAACCTGCATCCTTCATAATTCTCAAGGAGGGAATCTGAACTTCAATGGGCAGAACTGCTTCCATACCATAGACTAAGGAGAATGGGGTTGCCCCTGTTGAAGTACGTATTGTAGTACGATAACCATGAAGAGCAAATGGTAACATCTCATGCCAATCCTTGTAAGTAACAGTCATCTTCTGTACAATCTTCTTAATGTTCTTATTAGCAGCTTCAACTGCCCCATTCATCTTTGGACGATACGGAGAAGAGTTATGATGCTTAATCTTGAACTGCGTGCAGAGATCAGTAATCATAGTGTTGTTCAGATTAGAGCCATTGTCAGTGATAATCCTTTCAGGAATGCCATACCTACATATGAGATTATTCTTAATGAACCGAGCCACAACATTCTTGGTAACAGATGCAAATGAAGCTGCCTCTACCCACTTCGTGAAGTAATCAATAGCAACCAGAATGAAACGATGTCCATTAGAAGCAGTAGGCTTGATCTCACCAATCATATCAATGCCCCACATGGCAAAGGGCCAAGGAGCAGTCAACACATTCAAGGGTGATGGAGGTACATGGACTTTATCAGCATAAATTTGACACTTGTGACATGTTCTGGAGTGTTGATAGCAATCAGCTTCCATGGTGGACCAATAGTAACCTGCTCTCAAAATTTTCTTCGCCATAGTATGACCACTAGAATGAGTGCCAAAGATCCCATCATGCATCTCTTCCATAATTTCTGTAGCTTCCTTCTTATCCACACAACGAAGCATAGTTGAATCATGATTGCGCTTATACAGAATGCCATTACTCAAGAAGAACTTGGCAGAAAATCTTCTCAGAAACTTCCTATCTTTGACAGATGCCCCTTCAGGGAATTCCTGAGCTTCAAGATATCTTTTCACTTCATAGAACCAAGGCTTCTCCTCTGCACCTTCTGTGTCAATCTTATTGCAGTATGCAGGCTTTTCAAATCTATCAATAGTAATCTTGGGAGCTTCATCATCCCAGCTGATCTCAAACATGGATGCCATGGTGGCTAATGCATCTGCCAACTGATTCTCTCTTCGTGGAATGTGTCCAAAGGCAATCTCTTTGAAATGTGGGATCAAAGACAAAACATGCTCTCTGTAAGGAATGAGATTATCATGCTTGGTATCCCAATCTCCTTTAATCTGACTTACTACCAGGGCTGAATCTCCATACACATCAAGGAACTGAATCTTCATATCAATAGCAGCTTTAATACCCAGGATACATGCCTCATACTCAGCCATGTTATTGGTACAATAGAAACAAAGTCTGGCAGTAATCGGGGTATGACAACCTTCGGGGGAACTAATCACAACACCAACACCATTACCAAGTGCATTAGAGGCACCATCAAAAACCATAGTCCATCGGGATCCTTGTTCAGGTCCGTCATATTGTCCAGGTTCTTTGGTAATAGTCATAATGTCTTCATCAGGGAACTCAAAATTCATTGACTGATAATCATCCACTGCTTGATGAGCCAAATGATCAGCAACAACACTTCCTTTAATGGCCTTCTGAGTAGTATACTGTATATCATATTCTGTCAAGATCATTTGCCATCTTGCAATTCTTCCGGAGAGAGCAGGTTTCTCAAATATATACTTGATTGGATCCATCTTCGAAATCAATAAGGTAGTATGGGTCAACATATACTGTCTTAGTCGGCGAGCAGCCCATGCCAAAGCGCAGCAAGTTTTCTCGAGCAGTGAGTATCTTGTTTCACAGTCGGTAAACTTTTTGCTAAGGTAGTATATTGCCTGCTCTTTTCGACCAGACTCGTCATGTTGCCCCAACACACACCCCATTGAGTTGTCTAACACTGTTAAGTACATAATCAAGGGTCTTCCATCAACTGGTGGCATCAAAATTGGAGGTTCTAGCAGGTATCTCTTGATCTCATCAAAGGCAGTCTGGCACTCATCATTCCATTCCATCACCTGATCTTTCTTCAACAACTTGAAGATTGGCTCACAGATGGTAGTTAACTGGGAAATAAATCTTGCAATGTAGTTCAATCGTCCCAAGAAACCTCTAACCTCCTTCTCAGTACGGGGAGCTGGCATCTCTCGTATAGCTTTCACCTTTGCAGGATCCACTTCAATACCTTTTCCACTAACAATAAAACCCAGGAGCTTTCCAGATCTAACCCCAAAAGTACACTTGTTTGGATTCAATCTCAACTTATATTTCTTCAACCTCTCAAACAACTTGTGCAGATGATCAAGATGTTGCTCTTCATTCTGAGATCTGGCTATCATATCATCCACATACACCTCTATCTCATGATGAATCATATCATGAAACAAAGCCACCATAGCACGCTGATATGTTGCCCCTGCATTCTTCAAACCAAATGGCATCACCTTATAACAAAAAGTCCCCCACTGTGTCACAAATGTTGTCTTCTCCATATCTTCAGGTGCCATCTTGATTTGATTGTAACCAGAGAAACCATCCATAAAAGAGAATACCTTATGCTGAGCAGTGTTGTCTACCAAAATGTCAATATGAGGAAGTGGAAAGTCATCTTTGGGGCTAGCCTTGTTCAAATCTCTGTAGTCTACACACATACGCACCTTACCATCTTTCTTTGGAACCGGTACCACATTTGCAACCCACTGAGGATAAGAAGTCACTGCTAAGAACCCTGCATTGAACTGTTTCATTACCTCTGCCTTGATCTTTTCTGACATCTCAGGACGCATACGACGAACCTTCTGCTTCTTTGGACGACAATCTTCTTTCACTGGCAAACGGTGAACCACAATGTCTGTATCCAACCCTGGCATATCTTCATAAGACCAAGCAAAGATCTCCACATAGTCACGTAACATTTGAATCAACCTGCTCTTGACACTGTCCTCTAAATCAGCCCCTACCTTGACCTCTTTTCTGTTTTCTTCAGTTCCCAAATTCACAACTTCGACTGGCTCTTCATGTGGCTGTATAGCTTTCTCTTCTTGTTGTAACAACCTAGCAAGCTCTACAGGTATTTCACAATCGTCCTCATTTCCGTCTTCAGTTTGATAGATTGGATTCTCGAAATTATAATTGGCAATAGTAGAACTGTTATCAACAGGATCCAGAGTGGATGAGGATCTGCATTTTAGTGATGTGGGTGTGTGTAAGAACACATAGCTGATAAAACAAAAATAAAAGAAAAGAAAGACAAGGAACACAATATTTATGAAAACGAAACGTCCACTGATTTTATTGAATGAAGTATGCAAATGAAATGACAGCCCGTAACAAGCACACCATTGTGCCCCGGGTAAGGCACATGGCTTGAAAGTTTTATTGTTCAAGAAATTACAAACTTAAAAAAACATAACACAGTAATAGTATTTACTCCTGACTAAAGGAGATAGGGATAACATCTTCAGCTTTCCAATTATTGAGTCCAGCACCCACAGTAGGAAAAATCCATGCATCCAAGTTGTAGTCTTCATCATAGTCTCCCACAGCATTGATAACCCCTTGATTGGTGATACGAGCAGCACGAGCACGACGAACAGCCTTCTGGGACTCTGCAGTGAAACCCAAACCAAACTTGTCAGACTTGTATGGAATATCAGGAAGCTGACCCCAAATAGTACAACCACCTTCATCCACCACAGCTCTAGCATCATTGAGGGAGGCCATTGCCATTGTTGGAGGTTTCCTGGTGACCACAGGAACTTTCTTCACAGCAGGAGGAGCTACATTACCAACCCAGGGAATCACTTCAAATGACTGACACGGAGTTTCAATGTATTCACCTTCCACTTCCAGATACTTGAAAGTATTCACATGGCTGACAAAGTACTCTTCTTCTCCATAGACCGTAACAACCTTTCCATTCACCGGATATCTCAACTTTTGGTGCAATGTAGAGGTCACAGCACCTGCCCCATGGATCCAGGGACGACCAAGCAGACAAGAGTATGAAGGACGAATATCCATCACATAAAATGTAGCAGTAAACACCTGGGAACCAACTTGGATTGGAAGATCAATTTCCTCATGCACTACTCTTCTAGAACCATCAAAAGCCTTTACCACAATATTACTGGGCTTTAGCACAGTATCTTCAGGACTCAGCTTATTCAGGACTTCCTTGGGTAACACATTCAGAGAGGAACCATTGTCTATCAACACATGTGACAAGGTAGTGCCCCTGCATTCAATTGAAATATGCAAGGCCCTGTTATGATCCCTCTTGGCAGGGGTCAAATCAGCATCAGAGAATCCTAACCCGTTGTCATAGGTCAGGTGAGCAACACAGTTCTCAAATTGATCAACAGAAATTGCACTGGGCACATGAGCAGTCTTCAAAAACTTGATTAAAGACTTGGCATGAGCCTCAGAACACAGCAATAGAGACAACATAGAAATCTTTGAGGGAGTATGCCCCAACTGATCAACAATGTCATAATCACTCTTGCGAATGATTTTCAATACTTCTTCCATCTGCTTAGAGAGATCATCAGCAGCTGGCACATCAGTAGATACAGGCTCAATAACAGGACCTTTGCCCCGAGCATCAGTGGTGGTAGTGGCAGCAGGAGTAACTGCACTCTTAGAAGCAACTGGAGGAGAGAAGACTCTTCCACTACGAGTGATCTTGCTAGATCCAGCAATATTATCAATGTCAACAGGCATGTCAGGTAGAGGCTCCTGCTTGACACCATGGATGTAAACATCAGACCCATAGTGCCAAGGCACAGCTTTATCAGATGTATAGGGAATAGGACCAGGAGTAGTGATGATCAGAGGAGCTACTCTGGCTTCAGCAACAACTTTCACAGGACCTTCAGCAGTAATCTTGATTGGGCCCTGATGAGTGATTTTGATGGGACCCTTTGAAGTGATTCTCACCGGTACTTTGTCAACCATATCAACCTCTTCAATCTTCTTACCCCGAGTCAGATGATCCACCATACCTTCTACAGATGCTGGTCTTCTTTCAAACACTATAGTATACTTATCCATGAGACGTTGAATTCCATCTCTCAAAATGAAGCAACTATCCGGCTTATAGGTACAATACAGACAATCTTCACGACAACCTGGAAAGATCCCAGCTTGTACTAACCTCTTTTTGATAACAGACAATGGTGTGCTCAACTCCATAACTGAATAGACATGCAGATCTTCATCAATGTCTTCATCAATGGCATTGACAGTCTTCTCGTGATTTGGCATTGGAGCTGTAATCACATTTGGAGTACCTGGTGGATCAAATTCAATTTCTCCAGCATCAATCATATCTTGAATTTTGTTCTTCAATACCCAGCAGTTATTAGTATCATGTCCTGGACAGTTTGAATGATATGCACATCGTGCATTGGGATTGTACTTGGGGGAAGTAACATTGGGATTCTGAGGAGCCTCCCTCAGAGTAATAAGTTCAGCCTTCAACAAGTGTTGCAATGCCTGAGCCATTGACATGTTGATCTTCGTGAACTGTCTTCTAGCCCTCTGTTGGTTGCCTTGAGGCTGCTCTGTTGTTGCAGGAGTTGGATTTGAAATATGAACTGCACTAATAGACTGATGCCTTCTGTTACGATCAGGTTGACCATAAACAGCATTGGATTCCTTCTTCCCGGTGGGAGGCTTCTTTGCAGCACCTGATGAAGAAGTGCCCACTTGGATCTTACCACTCTTGATACCATTTTCTACCCGCTCTCCTGTCATAATCAACTCAGTGAAACCAGATGATGAGCTTCCAATGAGATGACTGTAAAACGGACCATTCAGCGTACACATGAACATATCAACCAATTCCCTGTCAGTCAAAGGGGGTTGAACTCTTCCAGCTAAGTCTCTCCATTTCTGAGCATACTCCTTAAAACTTTCTTTGGCACCCATGGACATGCTCTGAAGCTGCATGCGAGTGGGGGCTAAGTCAGCATTGTATTGATACTGCTTATAGAAAGCTTCAGCAAGATCATTCCAATCTCTGATGTTGACACTCTCCAACTGATAATACCACTCCAACTGAGCTCCAGATAAGCTCTCTTGAAAGAAATGGATCCACAACTTCTTGTCAGCAGTGTGAGGTTGAATCCTTCTGACATAAGACCTCAAGTGCAGCTTGGGACAAGAGACCCCATCATAAACAACAAAGGTAGGAACTTTGAAACCAATGGGTATTACAACCCCAGATATCAGACTCAAATCCTCAAAATCCAGCCCAGATGATTTCTGCAATTCCATAGCATCCATCCTATCCACCAGCATCTTGAATTTGTCTTCATTAGGCTCATGGTAGTAATTAGCCTCAGAATCAGAGTCCCCCATAGTGTTGTGGAGACTGCCTCTCTCTTTCTCAGATTCTTCAGATTCATAGTCTTCAACCTCTTCCTTGGTCTTGACAGGACCTTTGAACCTTCTTCCCATGTTGAGCAACCCAGCAGACCTTCTAGTCTTCTTAGTTTTCTTGGCCAGCAGTGCCTTCAATTCATCCTGCCCCTTGGACAGGTTCAAGATCAGCTCTTGGAACTGGGCATTCTGTGCCTGAAGATCCTTAACTGATTGTTCAAGAGCCATTGCTGAAATAAACAGCGAGAAGATGAGAAACCTGTGCACAATATAAACCTGTGATACAATGAAATGATATGGGAATGCATATGCAATGTTTTCAAGGACCGCAGGATTTAAATTTGCTTAAACAAACAAGAAAGTAACTTTTTATTAGTAATAACTTGTTTTGCCTTTTAGGCTTACAAAAAAATGAAAGTGAAATAATTACAAAAGATGGGGTTTTAAGTCTCCCATGGACGCTTCCTCTTTGTGTTGAGGTATGAGTTGAGGTTTCGTTCCTCGTGAAGTTGCTTTGTTAGCTCTAAGATCCTTGCTTGGCTTGCTTTGTAATGAGCCTCGAAAGTATCCCTTTGCTCCTTCAATTGGATCCAAGATCTCTGCAAATCTTCCATATCAGTAGGCATGTCTGGGTGAAGGATGGTATAAGCAGTGTCTCCTTCAGCAACAGGTTCCATGGTAACTGGTAGGACGGCAGGATATGGCATCATGAGTGTCTGAGCACGAGATCGTACCCATCTGAGATAAGCCTCCATAGGAATAGTGTACTTAGGCTCCAGTGTCTTGCTGTCAATCCTGTTCACCTTTCCCCAAGCTCGTATGAATCTCTGACGGTAACCCTGAAGATCGTTGTCGTAATCAAACACAATGCCCTGAATCAACATGTCATGTGGGCCATCGCTCCGAGCGTAACCAAACTGTCGTAAAGCTAGAGAGGGGTTGTAGGTGATGCCTCCTCTTATGCCTAGAAGTGGCTCATTAGGAAACTCCCCACAACGGTCAATGACGGTGACATTCTCCATAGATCTGGAGCACCAATGGATGTCTGAGTGAGAAAGTGACATGATCCTCTTGGACCATCTGAACCCTTGCTCATTCTTCATTACTGAGCGAGGAAGGTGAGAAATAAACCACCTAGAGAGTAAAGGTATGCAACACATCAAAGTTCCTCTTGCCCTTGTAGTACGGGTGTGAAGAGAATGCAGGATGTCTCCAAGCAATGTAGGTACTGGATTGTGACTCAGGAAAATGTTGATGGCATGCACATCTATGAACTGATCTGGATTGGGGAACAATACTAAGCCATATATCAGCAAGGCTAAGATCTCCTCAAAAGCATCATAGCTCATGGCCTTCAAGAACATTTGGGCCTTATCCATTAATACCTTGGCAAGAATACCCTTGACTCCACTTCTCGTCTCTAGATCAATGTCAGACTTCTTCAGATGTAGGGCTGCAGCAATGACCTCTGGTTTGAGTTCCTTCTCCAAGCCTGTGAAGGGTCTTTGATCAAGAACAGGTATACCCAGAAGTTTAGAGAACTCCTCTATGGTAGGAACTAGCTGGTAGTCGGGGAATGTGAAGCAATGGTGCTTAGGATCAAAGAACTGAAACAGAACACTCATCATGTCTTCATTGAACCCTGAAGTAACTAAATCCAAAAGGTGACCATGTCTCTTGATGAACTGGGAGTGATCAGACACTTGAGAAACCAACTCTTTAAGCTTGGGAGGTATCCCCACAAAGTTGATCCTGATGGTGTTTCTACGAGCTGAAGCCATGACCTGCAACAAAGAACAAAGATAAATCCCTTGGTCCTTGAAATGGTTAGGGAAAATGATATGCTCATGATGCATGATGATGTCATGATGTTATGTTCAATCACAAACATGTGGCACACACAAACAAGTCACACCATAGCCCTAGGTTTAAAGGCTTGCATGAGGTTTAAGGTAAGTACCCTCCCCTGAAGTTAGATGGTTCATCCTGTCCTACAAAAGTAACCGGGTTCTAAGGGATCTCAATATCATTGATCCTTCACAAGGGTGGTTGATCAGAAGGCAACTGACTTGCCAACCAAAACCCTCCAAGTTTAGAATCTCAATGAGCGTAGTATCGAGTGTCAACCAACTTCAGTCTGCACCAAAGCCGGTTACCTCACTACCTTCTAAAGGCCAAGATGAGTTAACTAGGGTTCTAAAAGTTAGTTAGTGCATTGACAACATATGGCAGCCTCAATATTATCCTCAACTTGACTTAAGGAATATAAGCACCAACCAAGAAGTCGCACTAACTATGGCCACCAGATCAACCGTATCGATATACGTCGTACAGTTTCCTTGGTCTATTGCCATTTACCTAAGGTACACTAGATCCGGGTTAGGACCTTTCACACATAAGAGCACCCCAACAAGTAATATAAATCAAACAAGGCAAGCAATTCAAAGTGATCTTAATTCCTAAGGGTACCCCTCTTAAAATAGATCCCCAGCAGAGTCGCCAGTTCTGTAACACGGTGGGAGAACTGACTTTAAGCAATGTTGCGGATAGCAAGAGTCGCCACCGACTTTTATTTTATCCATAAGGAAAGGTTATAAAAGAACAGGAAAGACCTTAGAGAATATTTTGGGTCCGGGGGGTAGGTTATGAAAAGGGAAGGTGCTAGCACCCTTTTCATCCATGGTTATCCATGGGCTCTTAGGTACTTAAGCTCACTTTAAATTGTTTTTGAAAATGTAGTGTGTGAATAGAAAATCTTCAGAATAGTTTAATAATAATCCATGTATGGATGTGTAAAAAAACTTGTTTGAAAATTTGTTTGAAAATGTTAAGTGTTTGAAAATTTTTTGAAGTGAGCAAGCACATAAAAGGAACCTACCCTAGAATTTAAAGTCTTTCTTATTCTTTTTTCCTTTCCTTGGTAAGACTATCCCTACTATTAAGGAGTAGGTAGTCATTACCTTGGATGTTAAGGGACATGTGAGGGACAATTCAATTTTGAAGGCCATTGTGGGGTGTAATAAGCATAAAGAAGGGACTATCATCGTTTATTTCGAAGGGACTCGATTCGTATAGGCAACCATGAGGGACTTTGATGATTTTCTATTTTAAGGGACTTGCTTTATACACCCCACTTGACCATTATTCGTAGGCAACCTGAGGGATAACCTTAGAAAGTGAGACGGCGATTAAAATCGACTTACGTGTGTGACGTGTTTAATTTAATTACCTTATGATTAAAAAGTGATCTAATTTTATTTTTAAATAAAATACATATTAGCACTCCCTAATTACTAACCATAGCAATTAAAATGTTAAAATTTACATCCGAGAAACAATTACAACATTATAATAATAATAAAATAGAAAATTAAATAATAAGTAATAAATAATAAAAAAGCAAATAAGGGGTTAGTAAATATAAAAAATAATAAGGTTAGTGAGAACAAAATAATAATAGGAATAATAGAAAAAATATAAGATATAATAATAATATGGTTAGTAAAAATATAATAAAAAAAAAAGGTTAGTGAAAATTATAATAAGCAAAAGTTAGTAATAATAAATAATCAAAATTATAATAACATGATAAAAAAATTTATAGAGATTTTGACTTGAAACTATTGAATAATTAAGGAATTATAGTAATATTTTTATGTACAAATTACTAACTTATTTCTAAATATATATAAAAAAATTATTCATACAAAAATATTTACATATTATATGGTGAAAACAAATTATAACTATATTTACAAAAATTAGTCATATTTATAAAATTTTAACTTTTACTAATTATATTTACAAAATATTTTAAACATGCACAAAAGTATGATTATTTAAATTATCTCTTAAACATATAATAAAAGAAACATAATTTGAATTATAAATTTACAAATAAGCTATAATTATTTTTAAATAAACATATACAATAATAATCATAAATTAAGTTTTAATAAGCATTTAGAAAATAAATAAATTAGGGTTTGGGTTAAATAAAAAAAAAAAAAAAATATTTTTAAGGTTTAATTTGTAATACAAAAAAAATTATTTTAATATATACATGCATATTACAATTTAATCAAAACATAATTTAAGAACATTTATATGTTTTAGAATTTTTTAGAAAATATTAACCATACTTTATTATTATTTATTATTCAAAAAAAACATATATATTACATTTAATTTTAATATTATAATGCTTAAAAAACAAATAAAAGGAAAAAAAATATGGAAACTTACCTGGCTGGGGTTTGAACCCAGGCCAGCTTGATTTCCAGCAAGAATAACAACCACTAGGCCACTGGCGCGCAGGCAAGAGATGAGAGAGAGAGAGATTTGTTTTGTTCCTTATGATACAAAATCCAGAAAAAATATAAGAAACAAAAGGCCTGGGGTGGATTCGTACCCAGGACCTTTCAGTGACAAGCATGCATACGTAACCGCCTGGCTGGGAGAGCCTTTCTGTCAGCTTGTTGGCCTTGAATCATAATATATTAAGCCTTCTATGATCCTGAAAATAAAACAAAAAATAATGGCCCCAGCGTGATTCGAACCATGGCCCTTATAGCATATACGCTTCAGCTTTACCACCAGATCACAAGCACGCTTGTGATAAATAAACTAATAACAATTCATAAAATATTTTAAACAATTTTTTTTGAATTTCTTGAGCGCGGGAAGCTTCATCTTCAACCTCCAAACCTTCAAAATTTGCTGCGAAATTCTCCACGAATTTTCCTGCGAAAATGAAACCCTAACAAAACCTACGAAAACGAAACTCAAACAAAACCACATTGATTCATGAAATTGGTTAGTGATTTATGATTCTCACGATTCACACAACAATTCTATGTTTTCATAATTTATTTATATGCATTCAAATGATAAACCCTAATTGGAGGTCATGAACCCTAACATGGCCGTTTGCGTTTCAGGCACTCATCCTTCAATCCAATTGTCCAGAAACGTTCTATGGATCAAGATAAACACATATCAACAATCAAAAACAATTTATAATACATATATTAATGGAATCGAAAAAATTGAATTCAAGACAAAGATGAGTTCGGGTAGAGCAATATGGGGCATATGGGATGCGTATGATGGATGATTTCGCTTCATGGATGATCAAAGAACATGTCTATGTTCTTAATTTACCTTCTAAAGCTCTGAAATTCAAAATCCGATTCTCACTTTTGGAAGGATTTTTGTGCTTTTGAACTTACCTCTAGGCTGCTGGATTTCGTGAATGAGGACTAGGGTTATGCTTAGTATATATGTGTGATTGATTTAGGTCAGAAACATGGATGGGTTATGTGAAAATTTGATCCAAAAAATATTCAAAAAGATCATAGTGTAAATTTCAAATATTTGATCATGAGTGCTTGCTATTTTGGGATAATTCACATGATTTCATTCCTCTTTGACTCCAATCACCCTTTAAGACTTTCTAGATTCAATCACAAAAATATATCTTCATGTTTAATATTTTATTTTAATTTAAAATGATTTTAAATGTAATAAATCATAATAAATTAATTAAATAAAATAAAAATATGAAAATATCATGGAAATTTCGTGCATGTTATTATTGTATGGGTTGGGTCATGACTTGGGCAGCCCATTTGGAAAGAAATACTTTTAAGCCTCCATTTTCAACATAAACCATCACAAAATTTCCCAACTTTGCAAAGGCACATCTCCCTCAATTTTAAAGGTATGAGGGTGTTATTGGACTTTTTGGAAAGCTTGAAGAGTCCTCTAAACAACCCCATTGGTTTCAGGTTCATATCATTTACCAATCTCAAGTTATGCCCTTTTGAAGTTGTTGACTTTTTGTTGACTTTTGAAATGACCTATAATGTCTTAGATCACATCTTTCAAATGAAGCATTTTTGGGCTTAACTTTCAACATCAAAGTTGTAGAGAATTCAATTTCCTTTAAAATGAGCTTTGGATGGAGACTTGGTGATGAAGTATGTGAAAGTTATGCCTGGTCAAAGTTCAGTTGACTTTTACTAAGGAAACCCTAATTTAGAAACTCCTGATTATTGATGATCTGGAATCTCCTTGATGAATCATGATCAACCCTTGATCAAATGATGAATTTTACTTCATATACTTGATGTTGGCAAAAAATCATGAAGTTTGACTTTGGTTTGACCACAGTTGACCTCAGTTTGACTTTTTAACTGCATTGACTGATTTTGACTTATCTGATCATCTGACTGAGCAAACTTTTGAGAAAAGTCTTGAAACTTGTCATGGAGGTTCTTATACACATATAAGATGTTATGAAACTCACTTGAGGCATTGGAAGTCCATTTAGCCTGATTAAAGTCAAAACCCTAGTTTTGGATGCACTGCTTAGGAGGTGCATTGTCTGAGGGAATTGTCAACTTCTTTGACCAATTGTGAACTTTGTGAACCTTGTGAATCTTCATAAACTGTCTTGTGAACCTCATGGGAGGTATTGTGAAGCTTGTGAACCTTGTGAACCTCATGAAGTGGCTTTGTAGACCTCATGACCCTCAGGAAAGCTTTGTAATCTTTGTGAAACTTGTGAACCTTGTGAACCTTCAAGAAGTAACCTATGTACTTCATGAACCTCATGAAAGGTTATGCAAGTGTTGGAGAACTTGTGAACCTTGTGAACCTTCTTAGAACACAAAGTCTTGTATTGTGAGGGCAAATTTTGGGGTGCAACACTTGGCAGCAGCTTCTGCTTCGGCAGTAGGTCTTTGAACTTGTGAAGCGAAGAGACGTCCGCTTCGAGTGAAGCCTCCGCCTCCCCCCACATTATCTACTTGTGGTGCAGGTGCTGATGTTTCAAGAGTGATTCTTTTTCCTTCACAATACAAGTCAGAGCCATAGTGCCAAGGGATGGCCCTGTTGCTTTCAAATGGTACTGGTCCAGGCACCGTGACAGTGACTGGACTGATTGCTGCTGCTGAAGGGACTGTAATTGTTTGTGGATCATAAAAGATTGTAACTGGTGCTCTGATGGGAGCAGCACCTTCTGAATGGTAGGCAGAGTTGTTTTCAGGATCATAAAATATGGTAACAGTAGAGACATCTTCATGATTGATTGCTGGTGTTGTAGGAGGTGTTGTTGGAAGGACTGTCGTTGTTGTTGATGGAGATTCGAAATGGAATGAAGCTGAAGTTGTAGCAGGAGAAACTGTTGAAAACTGATCATTTGGGAGGACAGATGAAGTACTTGTTGATGGTGCTGATGAATTGTCGGGAACAATAGTTGCTGCATTTGTAGGAGGTTCTGGAACCGTTGCTGATGAAGTTGTTGGGTTTGTCGGGAATGATGTAGTGATCTGTAGCAGGCCACTCTGAATAAGGCTGTCAATGCCATTCCTCAGGTCCTCACACCCATTCCATGAAATATTACAATAGGGACACCCTAGTTCACACCCCGGAAATATTTGGTTTTTGCGGAGTTGAGCTTTGATTTCCACCAATGGTGTCCTAATCTGATCCACACTGGTTATTAAATAAGACGGTGTTTCTTCTTCAATAGCGTTAATTCGAGGACCACCATGGTTTGGCATTGGGTTTTTATTGACATTGGGCGGCGGTGCAAAATTCAGAGCCTTGGAGTCTACCAAGTCTTGTACCTTCATATGCAGAGCCCTGCATTTTTCTGTACTGTGACCAGGTGCGTTCGAATGAAAAGCACACCTAGCATTGGAGTCATAGTTCCTTGGTAGACTGTTGGGATCCGGAGGTGCCAACGTTCTTAGCTCAACTAGGTTGAGTTTCAGAAGTTGTGGCAACAAGGCAGCATACGGCATTGGGATCGGGTCGATCACTCTGTTAGCTTGAGAAGGCCTTTGCTGAAATGGCCTCTGTTGACTGTTGTTGCTGGTGTTGCTGTTGTTGTAATTCCTTGGAGGATACTGATTTTGCTGATGGTACTGAGGCTGTTGTTGATAGTTTTGCTGAGGAGGTTGATAGACAGGCTGAGGATGAGCTGGAGCAGGAATGGTGACTGCTGCTATTGACCTTTGAACATATTGGGGCCTACCCCTGTTGGTGTGGATGGCATTGGTCTCGCCAGTTCTTCTTGGGCCTGCAAAAGGCTTTCTTGTACCACTGGACGAGCTAGCACCATTATCAGAGATCTTACCCATTTTTAACAGGCTTTCAATTCTCTCCCCAGCTATGACGACATCTGCGAAGCTAGTGGAAGAGAAAGCAGCCAACCTGTCAATATACGTTCCCTGGAGGGTGTTCATGAACATATCTGCCATTTCCCGTTCAGACATAGGTGGTTGAACAACAGCAGCCAGTTGCCTCCACCTTTGGGCATATTCTCGGAAACTCTCCCTCGAAGACTGTGACATTCCCATCAGGAGAGTCATGTTGGGTGCCATGTCTAGATTATACTGATACTGTCTGATGAAGGCCTCTGCCAGGTCCTTCCAGCATCTAATTGTTGCTCTTGTCAGATGGGAATACCACTCCCTCGAAGCTCCAGTCAAGCTATCTTCAAAATAAAACATCCACAATTTCTCATCCATTGTATAGGCCTTCAGCCTTCCCAGAAATGATTGTAGATGAGTCCGGGGGCATGAAGTCCCATTATACTTTTCGAAACAAGGTGGCTTGAACTTATGGGGGATCCTGACCCCGTCTACCAAACCCATGTCCATAACGTCGAAGCCCAAAGAGTTTTGAGATTCTAAGGACCTCAACTTCTCAGCTATTTCATCCAATCTTCTATCATAAGCCTCTTCCCCAGCACCCATTACTGTGAACTGGTCTTCTTGAGGGTCTTCCTGTAGTACCCTCCCTGCTGTGGCAGTCCCTTGTATATTGACAGGGATGTTAGTTTCTGGATGGAGATGGGGTCCAAAAACTGGGGGATTGACATGAGGTTGGACCCTCTCGTTGTTACTTGTGCCAGCAGTTCCCACATGGGGCTCCTCCTGATTCCTCCCTTCTACCAAAGCTCTGAGCCTCTCCTGGCTTTGAGCTAAGTTGTTCATTACTTCCATGAACTGTGTTATCTGAGTTCTCATCTCCAACCTTTCGTTGGCCATCTGGTTTCTGACCTCCGTAAGGTCCTGCTGCATCTGATCCATCTGAATTCCTGGAAGGTTGTTTCTAGTTGGGTACCTGTGTGGCCTGTTGAGGGGAAATACCCGGCGACGAGCAATAATTCCTGGATATCGCAACAGAGGTTAGTAACAACAAAACAAAAACCTACAAAACAAACAAAAGGGTTAGTATGCAATGCAGTTATGCTTATTTGTTCTCAAGGTATCCGGTTTGGCCTTCAGTTTTGACCCTTCCAGACCCTTGAAGATGATGCTGTTGAAGTTGCTTTTGAAGTAACCCAGATGGAAACTAACACAAATATATTACAAAAGGCGAAGTAATACAATTTGTTCTTTTTTACAACACAAGCCCTCAAAGGGGTCAAAATACATCACAACAAGCAAAAGTACATGAAAAGGAATAACAACAAGCAAATGATCAAACCCCAAGGCCAAACTCATCCTCACGAACTTCCTTAAGAAGTGCTTCGGTCACAGGATCAGCCGGACGCTCCGTGAGACCTCTGATGAGAAGGTTTCTTGTTGCAACAGCTGCAGTCAACTTCTTGTTCTGACTTTGGTCCTTAGACCTCTTCACTCCAGCTCTGATTTCTAGCTCTGATATTTCCTTCTGGGCTGCTGCCAGGGCTTTTTCCATCTGCTCCATCTTGTCCTGGACTCTCTTGTCTTCTAGAGTACGGGCCTCAGTGATCCGGACCCACCTGGCCTGACTCTCTTTCAGGTACAAGTCTGTTCTTGCTCTCTGGAACTGGGCTTCTTTACAAGCATTCTTCAGAATCTGTTCACCAGCTTTAGACTTGTTGATATAATCTCCAGACTTCTCAATTTTAGTCAAGTGTTCCACTCTCAACTTCTCCAGTCTCTCAATCTCCCTCACACCTTCACTCCTCTCCCGGAGGGTCTTCTGCAAAGCCTGGGTTAGCTTCTCATTTCTTTCCTTCAAGCTCTCAAACTCCTCCAAACTGATAGTGGCAGGGGGTGGTGCTGAAGATGACTCAGGCATGTCTTCTATGGTGAAAGGCATTCCAGAGAAATGGGCCCTAGCATGGGACCACTCATAATATTGGACTGATGCCACATTATTGCACTTCCCCAGAATGGTGATTCCCTTGGCTTGAACATGATCCCAAGCCCAGGCAGCCTGCCTAACAGTTGCCAGACTTATCTTGTTCTCACAGTAGAGGGTCTCCACCAAGTCTTGCTCCCTAGGAGTATGGACCAGTGCATAGCCCAGTTGCCTCCTGAACAGCAGAGGGTTGTAATTGATACTTCCCTTAACTCCTATTAAGGGCACATTGGGAAAGTGCCCACAGCTGGTGATGATATCTCTACCCTTGGTGCTTTGAGTACACCATCTGATATCTGCTGAAGTTAGGTTAGTGAGCCTCTTAGCCCAGTTGCTCTGCTGATGAGGATTGAGAAATGTATCTGTCCTGGGTAGATGCTTGAGAAGCCAAGTATGAAATAATGGAGCACAAATCCTCACTAATCTTCCCCTCTGTTTCTCATTCCTCTGATGAACTGAATAGTAAAGATCCCCCAATAAAGTTGGCACTGGGTTCTTCAGGATGAACAGATGGATTGCATTTTTGCTAATGAATCGAGGCTCATCCGCAAACAACACAATTCCATATATGCACAAGGCCAGCAGGGCACAAACAGCTTTCCATTCTCCTAGAGAAGCCTTCAAGGTAGCTTGAGAAATTAAGAAGTCCAGATGAAAACCAGGGATCCCAGCTTTAGAGGTCATATGCTGCTCAACCAAAACAGGTTCCAGATGCAAAGCTTTTGCTACTTCTCCATTAGCAGGAAAGACCATCTTAGGGTTGAAAGGAATTTCTCTCCTGATAGGCATGCCAACTAATGAGGAGTACTCTTCCAATAAGGGGCCTAACTGAAAGTCTTGAAAAGTAAAACATCTCAGTGGAGGATCATAAAACTGAATGCAGGTGTGGATGAGGCTCCTCTGTGAAGGGTCCAGATCCATAACCATGTCCAGTATATCTCCATAACTCTCCCTGAACAAGGGTATGTGATCTGGAGTGATCAGGGTTTGGATCCTCCTGATGTCTGATAAGTCTGGCTGGAAGAAGTGATAGGTGATGTTGCTTTTCTTTGGAGCCATGATGACAAATGTTGATGAAGATACTGAAGAGAAGGGCCACTGATTGGCTGGAATAGATAGCTGGTAGCAAGTGCTGATGAAGGCAGGTCAAAACTAAAGATGGGGTCAAAACCAAGACCAGATGAAAATGGATACCCTGAAACACAAATAAGCACATGTTAATATGATGCAATGGGTATGTATGCAAATGAAATGCAAGGGTCTGTGACTGAGCCGGATCTGATTAACTGCCTTGGTATAGATCCATGTGTGTTCAAGAATTCCAGATGGAGGTCCAAAAATCCAGTAACCAAGGTAGGGGACTCAAATAAAGAGCCACATGTCCAAGGTTTTAGAATCACAAGAACTGTCCAACATGGAGTATTCTTAACAAAGTCAAAGTAACAGGGTATTCTGAGGTCAAGGTACCTGCAAACCTGTAAACAGCCCAACCCCCTCACAGGTGATGATCTAGAACAAGGATCCTCAGACTTGGATCAGTTATGAGAAGTGTAAACACTTCTAACCCGGAGGTACAGTGTTTACAATAACCATAACAATTCCTCCTCTAATTCACCTCAGTTTCTGAAGGTCAATACTAAAAGGTCATCCAGACTTAGCAGGCTTCCCAGATAGCCCTAGCATTGCAGGAAATCTGCAACACAGAGTTCTCAAGAAGAAACCCATATCTGAACCGTGTTTCATATTCCCGCACCAGACCGAAATGGAATGGGAAAGAATATGATTCACTCTAGCCTAGGTGTCACTCAGGTCCCAGGTATAGGACCTTAACTCTCAATGAATCACCCACCCACCAAGGTAAACAACCAGATCCAGCCAGCAGCAATGACAATATGATATAAATAAATGCAATAAAGAAAGCAGTAAAGTAACTGTACATAAAGCAATAAACAAAAATAAATACAAGCACATAACACCCCAGTAAACACAAATCAAACAAGCGCTAGGAGGAACCCACAAAAAGAACCAGAAGCCCTGGTTGCAGTATAAGGGTCCCCAGCAGAGTCGCCAAGCTGTCGCTCCCGATAAATGACACAGGGTCAGATAAGGGTACAGACGCGAACGGTCGGCGAGAGGGACAATGAGAACACACAGCCGTGAACTCACTGGAGATGAATAGAGTCGCCAGCTAGGCATTTTTATCCCGGAGGAAAGGCAATGCTGCATAGGCCTAGAAAGAGATGGATAAGACGGTTTGCGAACCAGAGAGACTGAGAAAGGGGGTTGGTTACAACCTAGGAAGGTGTTAGCACCCAGATTGTCCGTCGTACTCGACGGGATCCACGCTTAAAAGATTTGTGTTTTAAAGGGGTAGTGTATGTGCAATCTGTGTATAAAGAGCTGGAAAAGAATGTACAGGTGTCAGTGTAAAAGAAGTGAAGTGTATAGTGATGTGTCAGTGTAAGAATGAGAATGAATTGCTCATGACCATGAGGCTTAAAGAATGAAGCTAGAAAGAGGGGAATGTACAGAGACTTTTGTTCGATAACTTGTTAAGTTATGCCTACGTATCCTATCGTGCAATGAGGAAGTCAGAACACCGTAGTTCGACCCAAAGAGACTGAAAGATGAATTGACTTGTGAACTGCTTGCTTGCCTATGCTCAAGTGTATGACCTGTCTGGCTCAGGTGCAAACTGTCTTGCATTAGACGGAAGAAGCGAGTTCTCGTTTGTGAATGAAGGTGATGAGAAAAGAATCCCGGAGGAGACGATTATTGTTTGTTTTTGTATTTTCAGTCTTTTATTGCTTGTTGAAGTTTGTCATAAGTTAATGAGCTTAAGCCTAAACCAATGGATTTAGTAAACTCATCACATCTTCCCTCTGATTAGGGGTAATGAGAATACCTTAAGTGTGAAGTCAGATTCTCACACTTAATCACCTTTGATGCAGGATTAAGATCATTAACCTACTTGTGATTATTTAGATGTTTTTGTGGTTTTTGTTTAGTGTTGAGTAATGAGGTTAAGCCATAATCAGGGATTAAACAGACTCATTACACCATCCTAAAAGAAGGATGATAGATGAGAATGTTTAAGCTGAGGAAAGCTCCTCAACTTAATCCATGATTAGGGATTAAACCCATGACAAAACAAGCCTTTGATTAAGTGGATTTTATTTAATGATATGGTGATGAAGTGATTTTTATGATTTGTAAGACAACTTGAGGGGGACTTGTCCATTAACACTAGGGTTAGTCCTTCTTAACCACTTAAGGAAGAATTAGAACCCTAATGCAAGGCCCAAGTTACAAGTGTGATGTCTTGATATTTATTAAGTGAATTGGTTAAGAGATTTAAACACATTAAGGGTTTAACACTTAGGATTAAAGTTATACACTCCATCCTAATAGAAGGATGCAGGCATAAGCTTAATCACAAAGCCTTAAAGCCTTTAGAGTTTAATCCCTGATTATGAGATGAGGAGAGAGAACTCAAAGAGACACAAAGGTAAAACTAAGGGGGGAGACTGATCAAAACCCTAATCATTGTCATGCTTGGTTGTTCCTAAGGTTTTGTGAGGTCTTAGAAAGAAATCTTCAATGGAACCACCAGGAAGCAGATGAAAGGATCAGGAGAAGCAAAGTAACTTGCTTCATTCAAGAAGTCAAGTCACTTGAAGAAAGAAAGTGGGAGGAACAAGAATGAGCAAGCTCAATCTTAAACACATATAGAAATGCAGCAATGGATGCAAGAGAGATGAAAAGAAAAGTTATGAGAAGTGAAGGCAAATTCACTTCTCAAGTTTACTTACCACCTGAAATGTTAGAAAGAAATGCAATGCAATGCTAGATGGGATGAAATGGTATGATGCTAGACCAAACCAGAAGCATATTGATGATGATTATGATGTTATGGGGTGCTGCAAACATGAGGCAAGACATGGATATGTTCATACAAGATCATGGATGCAGATGATGCAGGTTAAGGAGCATGAATGAACATGAAAAGTTATGAAGCATACAAGACAAATGACATGGCAAATATGAGATGCAATGATCAAAGATGCTTTATACATGTCTTAAGATGTCAAATGAAACACAAGCATGCATAAAATGCAAAGACAAGTCATGTTATGCAAGAGAATGCAAGAAGGATGCAAATGAAAGCCCAAATTAGGGTTTATGGACAATGCATCAAACAAAAACCCAAAACAGAAGCCAACCCTAAGATAAAAAATGGAAAATGCCATCCTAAGAAACCCTAAACCTATACTAAACCAAGGTCCAAAGGGGAAGTCTCAACTCCTAACCAATCTCAAGATATGATTTTTCTAAGTTATTAGGGTTTTTTAGGGTTCTTAACAAAAGAAATACCAAACAATTTGATATTGAAGTATCAAATCAAGGCCATTTTATCTTAGAAACTATATTCTAAACACAAAACAAAGCAAAAAGAATCAATGTCCAAACCTTCTCCAATAGGCAGAAATGAATTTTTAAACTTATGATCAAATTAATGCATAAAAAATGATTTAATTCAATGAAAAATCCTCAAAATGCATCAAGATCAAAAAAGAAATTTGGTTTGAAGGTTGGACAATGTTTCTAAATGTCTTAGAACATTTCATGAATTTTTTTGTAATTTTTAAATACCTAAAAGTATTTTTAATTAATTAATTCCCATTAATCAATTAAAAATAATCTTTTAAATATTTAAAAATACTTTTTTAATGATAAAAAATAAAATAAAAATGTTTTTGGGTCTTAAAAATTAATAAAACTTTTAGGAAAAAGTTTCATAATTTTTAAGAATTTTTAACTATTTAAAAATAATTATGCAAGTTATTTGAAATAAAATGAAATTAAAAATAAGGAAAAAGAAAAGTCAAAGGAACGAAGGGATGAGATGCAGTCTGGTTTTAAATTGGTTGACTGGCGCCAGATCTTGTGGCCAGGATTGATTCTGAGTTAATTACAATTAATTAAAACTAATAAAAGAATTAGGGCTAATCAAAGTGATCTGAGCCCTTCCCTCACGCGCGAAGTCAACAAGTCAATGGCAATCAACGCTCAGAATTCAAACTAACATTAATGACCTGAGATTAGGGTTTAATGACTCAGGCTGCCGGAGAAGACCTCCGGTCGTCTTCTCCGGCCAGCTCCCTCCCTGAGAAACTTCAAACTCCCTTAAAACGTATCAAAAATGAAAACTAAAAACTGGGAAATGATCTCCATCCTCTCACGAATCAAACCCCTCTCTCAAAACACATTTCTTCTTCCTAAACAAGCTGAATCGAAAGAAATAAAAAATAGGGCACGCAAGCTTCAGAGACAAATTAAATACTCAAATCAAAACCATTTTCAAAACCAATGACATCAGGATAATCAGTGAATCACATAGAACAAGTTTGTAACAAGAAAAATGATTTCTGGAAAAAATAATTTCGAGCTACCTGAGATTTGGAGCTTTCAACTTGAGAACTTTCTGGCCACCTCTCCTTGCGCAATCTACTCCTTAGGACCTCTTGATGATGTTTGAATGCCTTAGAACAATTTATGTAGGCTGGTTGATGAGCTTCGACAGTTTCTGCTTCACCTCAGTCAAGAATGGCTATGATGATTCTGGTAGTTTCAGGCCATTGTGAATGGTGGTTTTGACTCCTTGTGATATGCTTGGCTTGTTGGTGAAGAAAGATGAGGTGTTTGATGGCTGAATAGTGAGATTCAAAGAGAACTGGTTTGGGAGGTGAGAAATGGTGGAGCTCAGGTCAGGCTTGTTTCAGGCTTGAGCTTTGGTGGTTTGAGGCCTATGGAGTATGGTGAGTTGAATGGTGAAGAGGGTTTGAATGTTTGCAAGCTGTGTAAGCAGATTCGAAGCAACTTGCAATGTGGTGTGTTTTTGTGAATGTGATTGTGTGTGATGTTTCAGCCTTGCCTTGTGTTATGTCTAGCTTGCAAATTGTCCACATAACTCTCTCTCATTGGTCAGTTGACAAGACATGCCCTTTATTGATTGGTAAGTTACCTTTTGCAAAAAGTCAAATAATGTGTAAGAGAGGTATGGCTCATGATCTAGGCAAGTACATGGGCTGGTTCTGGTGCAGCAAGGTGAGGTGAGAGGCTAGCAAAGCTCAGCATCCAAGGCTGCAAGTAGGAGGAAGCATGATCATGAGTTTTGCAACTTGTGACTTTTTGTTCACATGTGACCTTTTTTGTCCAACCAAACATAAAACCATGGGCATTCTTAGTTCATTTCTGATTTTTAGGACTTAGAGAAAGTTTATGTGCTGGTTTGAAATGAATTAGAGGCTGCAATATGCATTGGTCCAAGATTTTGCAAAATTCTCACTTAGGGCATGCCTTGAAAATCAATGATTTTAGCCAACTTTGCATTGCCATAACTTTTGATCCAAGAAGAGTTTGATCATGTTCTTGTACTTTTTGAAAAGGGAAAGATGAGATCTACAACTTTCATGACCAAAGTTTTTCCATTTGAAGCCTTTTTGGATCAAGAATCAAGGCTTGAAAAATGACCTAAAATGATGCATTCTTGAAAAGTCAACTATGCCCAAAAAGTCAACATTTGCAAAAACCCTAAATTCTTGATTTCTATGAACTCCAACCTTCTTCTATGATCAAATAAAGATCATATACACTCAAAATAATGAAGATCACCCATTGGTTGGGTCATTGGGGGCCTCAGATGCCCTGATTTTACACTGACTTGTCTGAAAAGTCAACCTTTGATCAGATGACTTCCCCATGGAATTTCTTCATGAAAATTGGTATGCATACTCCCTATACCATATAAATAGCAATGGGAACAAGAATGACCAAAAAATTTGGAGTTATGGCCTCTGAAAACAAAACCCTAATTTTCAGTCAACTGTGCAGTCTAGCCTGTCTCTGCATCCACTCAAACCCTAGTTTTTGTGATTCCTTTGAAGTTTTGACTTTGAGAGGATGTATTATGATACTTGAACACACATGGATCCCTTTGAAGTGATTGGTAGCATTTGGGGTGGCTCAAGTAGCTCTTGGATTGCTCAGATCACAAACCCTAGGTGCAGATGACTTAGAAACTATGCAGGGAATCAAAATGAGATATGAGATGATATGATTGTGTTTATGCATATGAGGATGGTCACAAGCCATGGTGAAGGGGTGAGGGCAAATTTGGGGTGTTTACACTAGCTAATCCAACCCAAGGGAGAATCTTGGTCCAGTGCTGGGGGCTTACTATAAATACCCATTTTCATTAAAGGGTCAGGTATTCTGAAACACTCTCTCTTTTACCACTTATGTATCGTATACTCACTTTAGCATCGGAGTGCCTTGCAGGTACACCCCCTCCTCACTTTGTCAACCATCACCTTGTTCGTGCTCGACCTCTGGAGGGCCCTTCTGATCAGGTAAGATCAGTGGCGTTGTCTGTGGGAACTAGATATCCCCTTCTTCCACAACAGAAGATCAAAGCTCCAATCCGTCTTCCATCCTTCCAGTATGGCTGGAGAGCATGGTGACAACCACGACATTCCCCTCGTTGACTACACGACGGGGGACAACCTAAACTACTACGAAGCTGATCCCAGAGACATGCAACTTGCTACCTCGTTGCCTGAACCCGAAGATAATGGGGTTCCACAACCCCAATCTTAAATCCAGCCAGTTGCCCCATTTCAGCCTATCCTAGTGCCTGTCGAAGGAGACGTCACCATGATAGCTATGGTGAACGCCCTCAACCAAGCAACTCCATGCTCTACCAGCAGCATGAGAGGATCATGGCCCATGAAACTGACTGACGGGGAGATTGTCCCCAATAGGGACGAGGGGTGCTGCATGAGAAGCAACGTCCAGAAGATGCCAAGAAACGGGAATGTTCTCATCCTCTGTGAGGTCGACGCTTCCCCGAACCCAAAAAGAAAAAAAATCCAGGATACGCCATGAGACCGATCAATCGAGGACCTCGTCCCAACGCGAGCAGAGTCCTGGAAACGATGACTTTTCCCCGTTGAGAAGTGATGAGGAAGATCCCTATTGCCCGCTCTCGCGAGCTATTATGGAAGCATCTCTCTCCAAAGGCATGGAGAAACCACCACACTTGGATATTTACGACAAGACGACTGATCCAGATTACAAAGTCGACAACATCAACGCTATGCTCGACTACCACAACGACATCACCGGGTACCTCAAATGCAGGTTGTTTTCAACAACTCTCAGAAAAGGAGCCATGGCCTGGTACAAAAGCATGGCCCCTGAGTCTATCACGTCCTGGAGAGTCATGAAATCTGCGTTCACGAGGCACTTCACGGCCTCCAGACGTCACCCCAAGATTGAGCCGACCCTTGAAGCTATAGTGCAGAGGAAAAATGAGACACTGCGCTCATACATCGAGTAATTCAACCAAGAAGTCGTTGAGGTAGATACAACATACTACATGAAGAAATATCTCCTCGAGAGGGGGCTCCTACCTGGAAGCGAACTCAGCAGGGCGGTCGGGATATAGCCTCCCCGTACTATGGACGAGCTCCTACACAAAGCCCAAGCTTACATCAGGTATAAAGAGAAACAGGTTGCCCATAATGCTCGGAATAACCGCAGTACCGGTGACACCGGTCACCCAAAACGCGAGGACCCCAATGCTCCCCGCCGCAATAGGGACAAGCGAAAAGAGAAGAAACCCCGCGAGATCCGTGAAGGAAGAGGACCCGCAAGATGTTACAACGAGTACACGTTGTTGACAGCTCCTCACGAACGCATCCTCTCCGAATGCATCAATTCCGAGTTTAAGTAGGGTAGGATGAGGTTCCCCAAACCTTCTACACCCAAGCGCCATACCCACAAGTCTAAGTACTGCTGTTTTCACATAAGTCACTAACATGTGACCGAAGATTGCATCCATCTGAAGGACGCGATCGAGATCCTGATTCAGGAGGGCCATCTCAACCAGTACACCAAGAGGAACGATACCCCCCGACACGAAGAGCAAGTCACAAAGAGATCTCGCGAAGATACACCACCCGACAATTCCTCATATCAGGTGGTCTTGTGCGTATCCCGCCCAGAGGACTTCCGTCTCCTCGACTCAAGCCCAGGGGAACAACTTGCTGCCCTCAACCCCTGGGAGGACTTCCCAATAACTCTAGTTATATCAGGAGGAGGGATGAACAACGAAAATGTTGCTATTTCGGTGAAACGCAAATTCGACGAACTTCTACTGACCGCACCCGAACAGTTGGCGACATTGACAAAATATCGGGGAAAATCCAACTCGATATCTTTCTTCCTCGAAGAGCTTCCGGGAGGGTCTCCTAATTCAAGCATCCCCTTACTAATAAGGGCCAAAATGGCGCGTTTTGATGTTCGATGCATCCTGGTCGACCAAGGCAGTTCAGTGGACATCATGTATGTCCACTTATTCAAGACTCTCAAGCTGGACAAAACCAACTTATCCCCGTACGTCAGATCCAACCTTCAACGATTTAATGGAGCCACTACAAAACCATGGGGGGTATTTTGAACTCCTCGCCACATTTAGGGAGCAAGAAACAACTAGGGAAGTCAAAGTCCAATTCTTGGTGATCGAGTGCCCCTCCCTCTACAATTGCATTCTCCACCGCCCAACTCTGGCTGAATTGACAGCAGTACCCTCCACCGTCCATCTGAAAAGAAGTACTACACCAAACTGGGTCGCGTAGTCACAACTCACGGTGACATCGAGGCCGCTCGAAGATGCTATGACGCTGCAGTCATAGGATATGCCATAATCAACACCAAGAATAGCAAGAAGCTTAGGGTCGAAGAGTAGCCTCCCCCAGGTAATCAATGTTATCGACCTCGACACCCGCATCGACGAAGAAGACACTGAAGCACAGGGCCCCATCCACAGGCAAGCCCTAACTCACCCATTCCGTCTGGTTCTCGACAGAGAGTTCGAGCTTATCCCCCTGGGAGACAACCCCGACAGAGCTGTGAAGATAGGCACTGGACTGCCCGCAGAGACGAGGGAGCAACTCACAATCTGCCTCAAGGAGAACACGGGCCTCTTCGCATGGAATGCTACAGAGATGCCCGGGCTCGACCCCGAGGTCGCCTGTCATCAGCTAGCTTTAGACCAGGCCATTAAGCCTGTAGCACAATGTAGGCGCAAACAGTCTCCTGGGAAAGCGGAGGCTACTGAGCGAGCTATAAAAGACCTCTTAGAGGCAAATTTTATTTTCGAAGCCCAGTACACAACCTGGCTCTCTAATGTAGTCCTTTTTAAGAAAAATAATGGAAAATGACGTATGTGTGTTGACTATACTAATCTCAATAGGGCTTGTCCCAAAGATGCTTTTCCTCTGCCTAACATAGATAAATTGGTCGACAACTCTGCAGGTTTCAAACTCTTGTCTTTTATGGATGGATATAGTGGATACAACCAAATCCCTATGTCAAACACAGACAAGAGACACACGACCTTCATACCCCGACGGGCAATTACTACTACAACGTAATGCCCTTTGGGCTGAAGAACGTCAGGGCCACATATCAACGAATGATGAACAAGGTCTTCCGAGGAGAGATTGGCGACATGCTCGAAGTATACATGGACGACATGACTGTGAAGTCACACGAGGAAGTAGACCATGTGCAACACCTCCAAAAGGTTTTTGAGCAGGCGAGACAATGCAAAATGAGGTTTAATCCCGGAAAATGCACCTTTGGTGTCCGGGCATGGAAATTCCTCGGCTTCTACCCCAAACTCGAAGAAATCCATTCAATCACTCAATGGTATGCTCGCCTCCTTGTCCCACTTCGTCGCCAAGTCCGCTCAGCATGCCTTGCCTTTCTTCAAACTATTACGAAAAGAAGCCACCTTCGAGTGGACCGAAGAGTGTGAGCAGGCGCTGCTCCATCTGAAAAAGGAACTCTCTGAACCACCGGTCCTATCCCGGCCACTAGAAAAAAAGACTTTATATCTGTATTTGTCCATAGCAACTGAGGTCGTCAGTGCCGTCCTCATCCGAGAAACCGTTGATGGGCAAAAACCTATTTATTTCACGAGCAAAGCCCTCTAAGGTCCCGAGCTCAAGTATCAACAGATCGAGAAAGTTGCCTTACCCTTAATAAATGCTGCAAGGAGACTACGACATTACTTCCTTTCCCACACGATTAAATTCTAAACCGACCAACCTATCAAGAAACTCCTCAGCCGACCAGACATGGCCGGTCGAATGCTAAAATGGTCGTTGGAGCTATTGGAGTTCGACATCCAATATGAAAGCAGGAAAGCCCTGAAAGCTCACGTCCTGGATGATTTCGTTGCAGAGATGACACATAGCCCATTCCCAACTAGCGGCACCCATAAGTGGAAAATCTTTGTTGACGGTGCTTCCAGCTCGACAGGAAGCGGCGTAGGCATCATCCTCGAAAACGAAGATGGTATTTTGATCGAGGTATCCCTAGCATTGGCCTTACCGACCTCCAATAACCAGGCCGAGTACGAAGCCTTCCTCGCGGGTTTAATATTAGTCGAGGACTTAGGGGCGAAAGAAGTGAAGATATCAACCAACTCTCAACTCATGGCATCACAGGTACGAGGAGAACATCAGGCTAAGAATGACAATCTCATTGAATACTTAGCCTTAGTGAAAGACAAACTCGAAAAATTTGATGCATGGGAAGTCCAACACGTCCCCCGCGAGCACAACACACAGACTAATGACCTGTCTAAACTAGCGAGTACGTGGAAGAAGGGCGGGAATAAGTCCGTGATTCAGGAAATCCTTCCCCGACCGAGCATCGAACAGTCACCTCCCCCGCTCGAAGTAAACGCAATTGGCGATGCTCATTGCTGGATGACGCCCATTTACAACTACCTCACGAAAGATGAACTCCCTACGGACCCCAAAGAGGCAGCCGTGACCAAAAGAAGGGCGTGCTCATACGTTCTCCTCGAGGGAAAACTCTATCAAAGGGGATTCTCCATTCCGTTACTCAAGTGTGTCGAAGAGGAAAATATCCCCGACATACTGGGAGAAATCCACAGGGGGATCAACGCTCAGCATCTCAGTGGGAAATCACTGGCGCACAAAGCCTTGCGAGCAGGCTATTACTGGCCGACAATGTAACACGACTCTAAGGAACATGTCAAAAAATGTGACAAGTGCCAAAGACACGCCGACATGTACCTCGCGCCCCCCAACAAGCTGAAGACACTCTACTCTCCATGGCCCTTCACATGGTGGGGGATGGACACCCTCGGGCCTTTTGTAACCGGTTCATACCAAAACAAATACCTCATCGTAGGGGTGGACTACTTTACGAAGTGGATCGAAGCAGAAGCCCTGGCCAAAATAACAACACAGAGCATTCTCCGGTTCTTCAAAAGAAATATTCTCGCACTCTTTGGCATACCCCAAGTCCTTATCAACGATAACAGGACACAAATCACGGGGAAAGATTACAAGACTTTGTTGCTGGTTTAGGCACAAAGTAGCACTTCACGTCGGTCGAGCACCCTCAAACTAACGACCAAGCTGAGGCAGCCAACAGGGTAATCCTACGAGGATTGAAACGTAGACTCAGCGAAGCGAAAAAGGCATGGGTCAAGGAACTACACAACGTCCTTTGGGCATATCGCACGAAACCACATTCCACAACCGGGGAGACCTCGTTCAGGCTAACATACGGTACCGAGGTGGTCATCCCGGTAGAAATTTGAAAATCGACGTGGTGCACAGAATCACCCCTCGACGAGGAGTTGAACGACGAAGCATTGTGAGTCGAGCTAGACCTCGTTGAGGAAATCTGCTCTGAGGCAGCCCTACGAGAAACTTCCCTTAAACAGAAAATAGCTTTACGCCATGACGCGAAAGTTATTAAAAGAGAATTCCAAGTGGACAACCTGGTCCTCAGACGGAACCAGAAAAACCCATGGGAAGGCAAGCTAGCCGCTAACTGGGAAGGCCCGTACCGTGTCCGAGATAAGACGAGAAACAAGGCATATTACCTTGAAAACCTACAAGGTGAAGAACTTGCTCGACCATGGAATGCAGAAAAAATTAAGCAGTACTATATCTAAAACAACTTAGGAAGGTGTGGGAGGTATGACCACAAACCTTCGTCACTAATCGAAAGGGAGGATAACACCCACAAAAGGAGAGCACAACCCTCCCCAATGTTGGACATCTCAAACGAGCTCCAACATCGCAGTACCACGTCAGCAGGGCACCCATCTCGTGATGGGAAAGCCCAAGCCCCGGGATCAGGGTGTCTAATCACGACCCTAATCCCGATCCACGATGGACATAAAACCCGCCACCTCACTGGTTTCCTAAACCGACGAGTCTAAATAGTCGAGCACAAAAAGTTCAAAACAAATATCATTTCAAATAGTTAAACAAACACCATCAGAAAAACCAAACAAAATATTATATTTAACCCGAACAAAACCTGGCCGTTAAAGTACGTATAAAAATGGCACACAGGCCGTTACAATAATCAAAACAAGCACGCAGGCCAAAAATTCAAAATAAACTAAGGTTCGCTTTCCAGACCTACTCCTCTTCATTGTTGTCGTCTTCCTCATCCTCCAGCTCTTCCTCAGGGATAAAGGGGCAGACAATCTCCACATCAGTCACGATGTAGTTGTGGGTCGTCCCCTCGGTCACGAGCCCCAGATTCAAGACCTTGAGTTGGTCGGTAGCATTATCGAACCCCTCTTTAAAGACGACTACCAGATCTTTGCAGAGCTCCTGGATATTGCTGACCAACTCACCGCAGGTACGAATGGCCAGGTCTTCTTCATTATCATCCTCAAGAGGACGTACCACACCTTCTAGCAACGCAAGTCGCGCCTAGAGATGCCCATTCTCCTCGACCTCCTTGTTGAGCTCGACTGCCTGCTCCTTCAGGCTCTTGTTCTCCTCTTTTAAGGTGTACCGGTCACGCTTGGCTTTATCCAACTCCGAGCTCAACACTTCTTGAAGTTTATGCTCCTTCTTGTAGTCAGATAGATCCTTGGAGAGCTTGTCCTTCTTAGCCCTTGTTGTTTGAAGTGCTTCCTCCAAAACAGCAGTGGAGACAGTGGTGTCGGACATCACCAAAGCCGTCTCTATAACGTGGGATATTATTGTCGTTATCCGGGTTATGGAGACGACTTTGGTGATGTCCGACACCACTGTCTACGGAAGTAGAGGCTGTCAAGAGCATACTGGGTGATCGGTTTCACCGAATACCATCTCCCTTTGAAGCGGGGGACTGAATTAACATACATCTTAAACAACCTCGAGGGTTTCTTGAAAGACACCCAACTATGACGCCCTCCTCCGCCCGAGCGCTGCAGGTGGGAGACGCGGAAGAAGAGGGGCAGTGTGTAGCCAATCCTAAGGTGCCGGCAGACCAGCTCGAACGCCCGGATAAAGGAGATGGCGTTGGGATGAAGTTGTGAAGGCGCCATCCTGAGCCACCTAAAGACCCCCATCTGAAATTCGTTAAAAGGTAGCCTCATCCCCGCCTCCTGGAAGGTGAACTCATACACCGCGAATTGTTTCCCTGGGAAACGCGAGCATATCCGGTCTTCTTCTCGAGGAGCGTAGCACTTCCAGTTAGGTTTATCCTCGAGACCCAGCTCCTCGACTACTATGTACATGGTGAAACCTTCATCCACAAGATAAGACTCTTCATCCAATGGCTCGTCGGCGACCCACGACAGTTCGTTTTGGTCGGATGAAAAGGCGACCACGTTTCCTTCCTCGAGTTGTCTTTGGTTAGCGTACCTGAAAAGCAGAAGGAAAAAGTGAATTCGACATCGCATCAAATCCACCCTTCCACCGCAGTTCAAGTGAAAAGGCGAAGAGCTAAACACTCCAAGTTCTCGCTAACGTTGCCCTAATCAACAAGGGGATAGGTGAATATCCCTCTCGGGCGCTCATGGAACACCCAAAGTTCTTAAGATAGTTAAAAAATTCTTGCTCGAAGAATGCATAGGGAGCCCGCGACCTTCATCAAGATATGATGATTCTGGTCGGCCTATTCATGTAAATATGCTTAATCCGCCCGACTCATTCAAATTGTGCCCGAGACAATCATACCTAAACCCTAGAAATCAGCCTAAAACAGTAATCTACTCGCTCTAAGCAGAAAAATTACCACTATTACTATCTACCAAGCGTAAAACTGATCAGAAGAAGAAGATTCGAAGGGTTACCTGACATGATGATGGCAGGGAGATGGAGGCGGCACACGAGGAGCTAGCGGTGGTGAGTGGCGGTAACGATTGAGTTTGGAGAGAAGTTCTTGGCTGCTAGTCCGGTTAATCGTAAGAGCGAAAAAGTGAAATGAAATGGTTTCCCCACTTTATATATAGGGGGCACGTGGGAAGACGCACCTAGGTAATCATTACCTAGGCTCCATAGGTCGGCCCTAGTGCAGAAAACGAAGCGATATGCTTTAAATTCCTTGAACGCGTCACTTTAGATAATTCTAAATGACGTCGAGCATCTCTAGATCTCCCCGACTCCATTAAACTTCCTTGGCTACTAAGACACCGCACCCCAGACAACTCGATGTATGTCCTCCTCAACTTACCGAATAACTCGACATAGCGACCGCTTTTGTGCGGACGATTGATCCCGACTGCCCACTCTATGATATATGTCCTAACTCGACATGTTAGTTGTGCCCAACTCTATTTCTCTTAACTCATCACTCCATCTTGGAGACGACTTGGGGGGCTCATGTTCCGGACTAGGCCTCAAGGACACTGTTGGGCCATGGCCCAACTTGTCGGGCAGAGGCCCACCCAGTCAAGCAAGCCTTTTGCATCGTCTGACAGACTTCCAACTGCCCGAGCAGGTGCTTGGCGCGTCGGGAAAACACCCTATCCATTTGACTGATGATGGGGAGATCGTGTCTCCCCATTACCTGCCACGTTACCCAATTGTCCACCATTATCTCCTGAAAGATAGGGGCAGTTGGATCAAGGGCAATACCACGTGCTAGGTCTTACACGCTCCTACGCGTACCTTGCCAGTTCTTCCTTGGGCCTAGCTAATCCAGCCCAAGGGAGAATCTTGGCCCCGCGCTGGGGGCTCACTATAAATACCCTTTTTCATTTAAGGGTCAGATATTCTGAAACACTTTCTCTTTTACCACTTATGTACCGTATACTCACTTTAGCATCGGGGTGCCTTGCAGGTACACCCCGTCCTTACTTTGTCAACCATCACCTTGTTCGTGCTCGACCTCTGGAGGGCCCTTCTGATCAGGTAAGATCAGAAGGTAACCCTAAACGATCGAATTTAGATTGCAGTTCCTCTTTTCCCTTCTTCTCTCACGATCGTGTAACTTCTGATTTTTTCACTTCTACTGATACAACCTAATTCTAATATTTTATTTTATTTTTATTAAAATAAACTAATTATTATACTTACTAATGGCCCTAACAATTTCACCCCCTAATTACTAATTCGGACACGATTTCAAGCCCACTAACCAACCCACTACAACAACTATAATATTATCTCTAATAATATTTCTACGGTTTCCGACTTATATTTCCAACTTATCGACTTAATCAACCACAACATTAAATAGACCGACAAAACAAAAATAATTAATTAAATATACAATAAAATAAATAATTAAATATTTGGGCGTTACACATGGTATTGTTATCCCAAGCCATTGAAGAAGAATCAGAAACCAAATGAGCTTTCTTGGCCTGCAATAATTTCACTCGAATTTGGCCAAACGTATATTCTCTAAGTAATATAGTATACTCTCTATTATCAATATTAATGATGCACTTATCAGCAAGAACAAAAGATAAAGGTACCCTCACTATAATCCTTGCCAAATCCACATTAATCCCCTTTATAGTATCTTCATCAGAGCAAAGATACTACCAAAAGAATTTGCGATCTTCTAAAAAAACTCCAAACTCCAAGCATGGCAAGGGACCCCGTATAACCTAATCCACATGACCCTTTCTTCATCCACATAAGTCTCCTTCCACTCCCTAATCGAGCTAAAACATTGGCTCCACTACGAAACCGCATCAGATAAGAGATCTTTCATTGCTCCCTCTTCAACTTCTTCTAGTAAACACATCCTTGACCCCAAAGGAGTAATCTTGACGTAAAAAATGTCATCCATTTCAAAAATCCTTTGCATGTTAAAAGTCATTCTCGGAGAATGTGTAAACCCAACAAACGCTTTTTCAACCTTGCCTTCATGTCCTCTGTTGAAGAGAATGAAAACAAACTCTTGGATACCTCTGATTTGGAACCCACCATCTTTGCATATGATGTGTTGGAGATAACAGCTGAAGAAAGCGCAAACCTCTTCTTGTCTTGTTCTAATAATACCTTCCCGTCAATATTGTGTTCTTCAAGAGATGAATTCTTCATCTTCCTCTTAACACCACTCCTCTGAAATCTGTGGGGGATTCGCATGAATCTTTCTACCATCGATCATAACATTATCTAACTTGATACCCAAAACACATTCGTCTTCCACCTCGCAAAATCCCGCGAAGCCGGACCTCTTACCAATTTTATTCCTCTCGGGCGATATAACTACTTCGATAACCTTCTCAATACAACCAAAAAGCCCAAATAGATCTCTGGAATTAATTATATCTGGGAATTCCGAGCTGAAGAAAGAACTGATATCCTTCACTGACTTTCCGTTGTTTCCACTTCTGTAACCACCAAACGGGAAAACATCCCACTTATTATGCACCTTCTGCTCCCTCGTTCCCTTGACCTTAATCCACTCCATAAAGGATAACTTAACATGAAAAGATTAGACAACATGAACCAACTTAGAGAGAAGGCAGAGTCTCTCTCTAACATTTTCTTTTTTATCACTTTTTAGATTTTTTATTTAATCATTATTTCATTTTTAATAATTTTTAATGAAAACACATATCTATTATCAACATTATTAAGCATCAAAAGTGTTACCTTTTAATTAATAATGATAAAAAAAAAAGTGCAATTTAATTTGAAAAAAATCAAATAATCAATTCGCATTAAAGTTATTATGTTTAACATCTTTTGATAAATTTATTTTTGATAAATTTATCATAGAAAAATGTAAGAAATAATTTAAGAAAAGAAAATACATAAGAAATATAATAGTTTCAATATATATTTTATATAAATTAAATAGAGATGATTGTTTATTTAAAGTTCAAGAATGTATCCTGAAATTAAAAAAGTTCGTAAAAAATAATTTAATTAAAAAATTTAAATTTAATTAATTATTGAATTTTATTATCTCGATCAATTTCATTAATTTTTTTTAAACATAATTTTTTCTAATTTTTAATTCTAATTATTTTAAATAAATAAATAAAAACTGTCTTCCTCAAAGCTTTGCAATTTTTAACAGCACCACTTCACCCTGTAATGCTTTTTGATAATTGATATTGTGTTTCATTGTATGATAATAATAGAGAATTTAGTTCAAAAGTATATTGAAAAAGTATTTTGACGAGTGAACTGAAATTATTCGAAGAACTTAAAATTCTATGAAATTGAATTCTCTTAATTTTTATTTATTTTTTGTTTGGACCCCATGGTTGGTTCATTGAACAATCAAATTTGGTTTGGTTTTAAAAGGAAGGAATTATTAATACATTACAAAGATGGAAAAAATAAAAAACGAATCTGAATTTGATTTATTTGGTAAACGAAAACTACCTTTTTGATGAAATCATTCTTTTTAATCCGTAGGTTTAGTAATTTTTTCAAACTTTATATTTATTAAGATATAAATACAATGGAAATTTTTTTTATTAAAATAATAATAATAATAATAATAATAATAATAATAATAATAATACAAAGAAAAAGAAAGACGTAACAAAAGAAATAAATCTTATTTATTGAAACAAACAGGTAAATTTGTCCTAGTACAAATAGAATTTGTGTTTTTCAATTTTTTCATTCATAGTTGGGCATTATGGACGGAAAGGATTAATGTTCATTTTAGAATATTTTAAAGGTAAAGGACTAGACTGAACTCCAATGTAAACTTAAAGACTTAAGGGAGCATAATGGTGTCAAAAAAATTGAAAATTTTCAACTATTTTGTTATTATTATACTTTAGAATACAAATTTGAATCCTTTCCTGACACGCGAAGACCTTAAAATGCCCATACTCTTCATTGACAAACTCCGCTCAAACCGAAATAAAAGCTATTCTCGTGTCGGAAAAGTGGGGAGGGCGATGATCTGCGTCGCCGCCGATGTAACAACAGAGGGCCTGATTCTGTCGGACATGAGAGGTCTGAAAGGCGACTCCGACAAACCACAGCTAAGACATGAGCGACAGAGAGGACAGTTCGGATGTGAACGAAGCCAAGTATCAATACAACGGAGATGGAACGTGTGGGAACAAAGAGGAAGAGTCCGAACGTAATCATCGTCTTTAAATTCAACCAAACAAACCGCACACTCACGTGAAGATTCTTTTTCTTCATTGTAATTAGTCCCAGTAGAGTAGATGAACGATGGAATTTTGTTTATAACTGACTCGTCTAAACCATGTGTGTGGCGACGGGACCGGGACTCCGCCGTTGTTGTCTGTAAACCACTGTCATCCCCGGAGGAGGACCGAGGGAAGAACGTTCGGTATTTGAGCCACTGGTAACAGATTACTAAGAAGACGACGATGCCAAGAAAAAGAGCGATTATTACTACGAGGAGTGGAATGAAGTCTTGAAAGAGTGACAATGGAGATGATGATAGAGCATCCATATCCATATCCATATGACTGAATATCTTAAAAGAAAAAGAAGAATATGGTTTTCTTTTTTATGAAAAATATTGAGATTCATTTATTTATATTTATATACATGGTGAATTCAATAAATAATTAAAATGAATATGAACCGTTCAAAAATCTTAATAATAAACAAAAATTGGATCTCGACGGATTATATGACATATTTTTTTAGAAAATTTTTCATACCATACGTTAATATAGTTCGAGAACATTCTATTCTCGCTTTCAATTAAATCTTGCTTATTAAAAAAATTAGATGGCGGAGTTGGAGGATAAACATGTTAACGGATTTGTTGAGGTTTTTAGGACTTGATTTTAATAATTTATTTGATAATAAATACTAGTGCATACCAAAGTTGTACCAAAAAATAAACACTTACCAAAATTTAAAATGATGGGATCTGAACCATCCAAAAATGCTCAGTAATATTTTTATTACTAGATTCAATGTAGAAAATTCAAATTAGTTATTTTTTTTTTGGGAAAAGATTGTCATGAAGTATTAAAAAAAATGATATGATCGAATTACCTATCAATTAAAGTAAAATATAATTATTTGAAATTTTGATGGCATAATTATTGATGGCAGGAAGATTCAAGCAAACTTACCTCGTTTTGGTAGAGGGTATGTTGCTCCTAAGGCTGCTGACTGGTTTAGGAGGAGCTAATTTTCGATCGTATTTTGCTCGGAAGACCTCGACTTACAAGGTTGATCCTGTGTCAGGGAATAAGTCTTTCGTGGATGTAGTGGCTAATAGAAAAGCTATTTGTAAGGTTTTGGCTGAAAGGAAGTTATTTCATTTTGTTTCTAAGGTGGAGGATATGACGAGATTGGACAAGGCTTTTGTGGGTAAGGTTTTAATCCCTGGAGCGACTTACAATTTGCAAACTAGTTTTGAGATCGAGGGTATCTTTTCGATAAAAGTCACGCCTTTGGGAGATTCTCTATGTTTATTGGAGAATGTGGAGGAAGGTTTTATCCAAGATTTGATAACCGAGGGATAAGTATGGTGGAAAAAATGGTTCTATTTCATCAAACCTTGGGAGGAGGGCGATATTGACGAGGTAAGAGTGGTGTGGGTGAGGATTTATGGTGTTCCGATTCACGCGTGGAATTCGGAGTTCTTTGAAGTTTTAGGGAATTCCATTGGTTCTTTTGTAAGTCTTGATGATAACACGATGAAGGGTTTGAACTATGATGTTGGTAGAATTCTTATGAAAATGCCAGTTGCTTGTGAGTTACCTCAAACTATGTCCATCACTGTAGATGGTAAGTTGTTTTCTCTTGTGTTAAGAGAAGATACTTACGAGTCTGTTTGTATTCTTAATGAGGCTGCATGAAACACTAAAAGTAGACCTCGGTATATTAACTCAGATGATTCTACTAATAGATGGTCGGATAGTAATAACACTTTGGAAGGGGCTGACTTGGTGGATGTTAGTTCGGAAGAAGATGATATTGATTCACCTTTGGTGAAAGAGTCTGATATGCCTACTGTGACTGGCGCTATTGAATTATCAGTATATGATCTTTTGAAGCATAATGTTAGTGACAGGAGGAGGGTTGAGCCAGGAGGTGTATTGGTTGGCAGTGACAGTATTGCATCAGAGTCAATTGGTGGTTATGCTAATAAGCGGTTGAATGCAATAAGGAGTGGCGTCAGAATTTTTGATGATGTCGTGGGTCGCGTGAAGAAGGTTTTTAGGAAGGAGTGTGATAGGCTGGACTTGACCTCCAGTAGTGATCAGATCTCGGATTCGTCTGGCACTAGGATTCTTTGTTCCAATACTAAAGTTGTGGCTAATAGCAACATATTTAATAAGGTGAATTCTATCCAAAAAGTTAGGAAACCGAAAAGAGTGAAGTATCGCTTATGTTTCGACCCGAATTTAAAATACAAGAAAAAGTTCAAAAGAAAACAGTCGAAGGACACCATTAATAAATCGTGTAGTGATGTGGTAAAATCAACGAATTGTGATGGAGAAGGATTCGATCAAGAAGGTAATACGGCCTCTATTTGGTTGGGAAGTAAGGAGGGTTCGGTATTATACGGCGATCAATCAGAAGAATCTTTCATTATGAGGAATAATTCTAGAATGTGGGAGAACTTGGATAGTAAGGTGGGCAATAGATTGTGGAATGTTATCTCTAGTTTGGGTGTGACTAATATTGATCCGAATAAATCTTATTGGATTAATATTATTGAGAAGGAGAAAGATAACAAGGTGAGAATGTTATCGAGGAAGGAGAATTCAAATGGTTTCCAATGATTATTGGATCTTGGAACATTAGAGGAGGTGGTAGTTTGTTGAAAAGAAGAAGGATTAGTCACGTGAACAAGAAGGGTAATGCGAGCATTTTTTTATTCAAGAATCAAAATTGTCTAAGTTACATAGCGGTATCATTAAGTGTTTTTGGAGTAATGAAGACATTGAGTATTCTTTTTTAGAAGCTAATGGTCACTCCAGTGGGCTTATTATTTTATGGAAGGAGGGTAAATTCAATGTCATCAATAGTTTTAGATTAGAAGGTTTTTTGGCAGTAAAGATTGAGTGGGGGAACTTTATCTATTATATTGTTAATATTTATTCTTCTTGTGATTTGGATTTAAAGAGAGTTTTGTGGGATGATTTGTTGGCTTTAAAAAGAAGAGGGTCAGATGGAGAGTGGATTTTTTGTGGGGACTTCAATGTGGTAAAATGTATTAGTGAACGTAAATATAGATCGGTTGTTTATAAAAGAGCGGAATTGGAGGATTTTTCAAATTTTATCGATCAAAGCCTTTTATTAGGCCTTCCTTGTAAGGGGGCTAACATTACTTGGTATAGTGGAGATGGCTTATCTATGAGTCGTATTGATCTTTTTTTAGTATCAAATGTTATAATGGAATGATGGGGGCGGTTGGCCAGTTTATTAGGAGAAGGGAGATTTCAGACCATTGTCCGATTTGGTTGGTGGTGGACGGTGCGGATTAGGGTCTAAAACCTTTTAGAGTGAATAACGAGTGGTTTTCGGACAAGAATTTCATTGTGTTTGTAGAAAAGGAGTGGAAGAGTTTGAAGGTCTATGGTCGGAGTGACTTTATATTGAAGGAGAAATTGAGAGTTCTTAAAGAGCGACTTAGATGGTGGAATGTAGAGGTGTTCAGAAGATTTGGTTTGGAGGTGGAGAAGAATTTGAGAGGTATAAATGACGCGGATATTTGGTTATCTCATAATAACATAGATGGGATGGATGTAATTCTTGGAAGGAGGAAGGAGGCTAAAAATCATTTTTGGCTTAATCTTCGGATTAAGGAAAATATGTTAATTCAAAAGGCGAGGTTGAAATGGAAAAATGATGGAGATAACAATAGTAGATTTTTTCATAGAATTATGAAAGAGAGAAGGATACAGAATCACATTGGTTCAGTCATTTTGGAGAATGGTATGATGGATTCGGTTTGTAAGGTGAAAAAGGAAGTCTTGGACCATTTTTCATGAAATTTCTTGAAGAAGAGGTAAAGAGACTTCTTCTTGATGGTATTACTTTAAGTGTCTTAGTAGTGTTGATAATGCGTCTCTCGAGTTAACTTTTATGGAAGAGGAGATCATGGGGGAGGTTTGGGAGTGTGATGGATCCAAAAGTTTGGGGCCCGATGGTTATTCTTTATTGTTTTTCCATAAATGTTGGCACTTTTTAAGGGAAGATATCATCAATTTTCTTTAATGATTTTCACTTGGGGATGGTTCTTTCGAAAGCGGTTACTTTCTATTTTTTTTTACCCTTGTGCCTAAGGTCAATAATCCCATGTGTCGCTCCCGGGATTTTCATCCTAGTACAAACGCGAAAGTGACGCGGAAAAGGTAGAGTTGCCAGCCATGCATTTTTATCCCGAATGAATGGGAAAGGTAATGTTGCACAAACCTAAGAGAAAAGGAAAGGACAAGGTCCTGCGAACCAAAGATCTAGGTTCGGGAGTCGGTTACGACCTGGAAAGGTATTAGCCCCCCAGATCGTTCGCCGTACCCGACGGGATCCACGCTTGTTTGTCTGTTTCAAAGGGTAAAAGAAATAAAATGTTGTTGAACAAAACCCGCTAACTGGAATGGAATAAGAAAAGGAAATGGACAAGAGAACGAAAAGAAAGGGGGAAAATGTAGGGAAAATAAAGACTATGCTCGAATGGGCCCTACCCCACTGCCTACGTACCTCATCGGAAAAATGAGGATCAGAGTCGACGTAGTTCGCCTAACTAAGGCGGGAACTTGCTTGTGTTTTTTAGAGATTGAACTGCTTATGCCTATGCTCAGGTGTAGCAGGCTTGTCTGGTACGATTGCGTTACCGTCTTGCAAATGAGACAAGTCGTTGCAAGTTCGCGTTGAGAGTGGTTGAGGTGAGAAAAGAATTCCCGCAGGAAAAGATGAGTGTTGTTTGTTTACTGTCTTTTAAAGAAGTGTTCTCTGAGCTTGTTGCTTGTGAAACATTCTCATACTAAGACTTGTTCATCGTGGTAGATGCCTTACACCTCGCCCCAAAATGGGACGTGTATAAGTAACCTACGACAAAATCTCATGGTGTACGAGAAGATCAATCTTTATTAGGTGTTTAATTGTTTTTTCTTTGTGAGATGAGAAAGAAAGCAAAGCGAAACAAAGGTAAAAGTCTAAGGGGGGACTAATAATCCTAAGTGTTGTCATGTATGAATGAACCTAGGTTAGTGCGGTTCTCTAATCCTAATGAGGAAAGGAAAAAGAAAAGAGAATTAGAATGCAACTTACTTCATAAGGAAGCTAAGTTGATTCTAAAAGGGGGCATATAGTTGTACAAACTAAGCACAAAATGCTAAAGCAAACACACTTTGAAAGCGTAAAGAATTTAATAAAGGAAGAAGTTATGTGAACTTACCTCCACCTCCCTACAAAACAAAGGTTAGTAGGACAAATATGATAAAAGGAACGAAGGTGATCATGTACCAAACAAATCCTAATACATCTAGGACCTAATCTAGACTCAATCCTAAGTTTAAGGGACCTAAAAATTAGGAAAAGTAAAAATCCAGCAGCTACTACAACTCCTATATCGCAAACAGATACTAAATTCAATGCAAACAACCTATTACAGCTATCAAACATATGGCAAAATAGGTGTAAAAAGGGTGAAAACATAACAAACAACATACATTTAACAGCTCCTGCTTCAAAATGCAGCTCTAAAAAGCAAGACAAATTTGAATATTTTCATTTATGCAAACAATGAGTGACAAATAATGGATAAACATAACATAACATTGAGTAAAGAGAACTAGCATGGATGCATAACATGGATATGAACATGTGCAATGATTTGTTTATCAAAGAAAACATAAAATAATAAACATGCATTTCCAAGATTTTGAGCAAATAAGCAAAAAGCAAAAAGTGTGAATATGTATCACCAAGAATCAACAAGGTAGGCATGCATTATGATACAAAAATCAGAATTGGCCTCAATCGGTTGGCATCCCATCCACCCGGTAGCGGGAAAGGAGGTGGGGACAGCTTGCGAAGCTCAATCGGTTTCAACTGAAGCAAATGCCGAAGTAGGTCGGTATGAGACATTGGAAAAGGTTCAAAAACTCTTTCCCTCCTTTGTGGATGTTGACGAGCCTGTTGAGGGTTATGCTGGTGACGGTTTTGTTGTTGCGAATGCGTTGCCCTTAGGAGGATTGTGGATGCTGTCTGGTAATATGAACCTTGATTTCTCCTCTTTAGTTGTGCATAGACTACCCCCGCTTCTTCGTACTGTCTTTTTTTCCCGTTTGAAGGTTACTTCTTGGTCCCAGAAGTAGATGCACCATTGTTCTGGATCTTTCCCCGCTTCATCCAGTTTTCAATTCTTTCACCAGTCAGGATGATGTCAGAAAAACTGCTGGACAAACAGCCTGCTAACCGTTCTATGAAGTTCCCAGGAAGGGTATCCATGAAAAGGTCAACCATTTCTCTCTCCAGCAGTGGTGGTTGCACTCTAGCTGCGACTTTGCACCACCTCTGCGCATATTCCTTGAAACTTTCGGAGTTCTTTTAAGACAAGATTTGCAGTTGGGTCCGTCTTGGAGCCATGCCAATATTATATTGGTATTTCTTGAGGAAAGCATCCCCTAGCTCTTTCCAGTTGCGAACAAAGTTTTTCTACGGTTTCATGTACCATTCTAGTGAGCCTCCAGACAAGTTGTCTTGGAAATAGTACATCCAAAGCTTCTCGTATTTGGTATGTGCAACAATCTTATGGTAAAAGGCTTGCAAGTGAGTCTTAGGGCAAGAATTGTCGTTGTATTTGTCGAAACCTGGAGGTCTGAACTTTGGAGGGATGACCACACCTAAAACCAAGCTCATGTCAGAAAAATCGATGTCGAGAGTATCTATGTATTCCAGAGCCCTCACCTTCTTAACCAGTATTTGGAAGTCTTGATTATTAGCTCCATTACCAAATACCATATCTTAATTGACCAGGGTGAACTGATCTTCCTGACGGTCTTCCACATAAACAGGAATTGGGCCACCGCCCTCCGGAGTTGGAGGTCCATCCCCTCTGTTGTTGTTGATCGGATTTCCCTGAGCATCCAAAGTGACCACCGGAGGATCTGTTTGCAGGGATTTAAGCCTTTGCATGGAAGCCCTCATCTCTTGCTGCTCCAGAGCTATACCCTGCAGCATTGTCATGAACTCCCACATCCTGGTGTGAAGTTCATTCAGCTTGGTTTGTATTGTATCCATGATGTGTCTTTGATTACGGCGAGTAGCGTACCGGTGTGGGTGACACTTTCAATTCTTCCTGAAATAGTCAAATAAGTTAGGAAACCTGGGTAACCTATTGGTATGCAAAAATATATATGCATGAATGTATGAAAATGCTATTTAGTGATCCGTATTTCATTCAGATGGAGGGACAGATACACCCATAGAGTGTCACACTATAAAATATAGAGTGAGTGTGTGCGAAGATGGTGTTGAACGTTGAGAGTTCATTATTGAACTTAAGATTTCCAGAACGGAAAAGTCGAGACAATGGCACCCGAAAACAAACCACCATATACCAATAATGTGTAATCGTGCAAATATTCATACAACCAGTGTCAATAATACCGAAGTACAAGAAAAAGCCACAACCAGAGATACAAACAGGAGATTCCATCAACAACTCTGAAGGTAATCTCAAAACATAGTAAAGCAATCCAAGTATATCAAAGAATTTTACATCTCTTAGTTCTTCCACTATTTGTATGATCAACGCCCGTCTTGAGCTTCCAAAGATGCATGTGTAGTCTGCATGGCCAGCTAGGTCAAAAGGCTTCAATTCCTAAGGACTCATTCTGGTGTAATGACCCTTGAGTAAATTAGATCTTGGACATTGTGTTTGAACACTTTAAACTCGTCAATTGTATGCCCGAATGTTCCGGAGTGGAATTCACACATAACACCCATATTGTAATCTGGGGGAATGGGGTACAGCATTGGCAAGGCATTCCTTGGCTGAACCAAAGAGTTCTTGAGCAAACGAGCAAACACTTGGCTAGGAGGGATGAGACTTGGAGTAAACACTCTTTCAGGTTGCTTTTCTGAGTCTCCCCTGTTGTTGATAGCTCTGTTGCTAAGATGAATTCGAACATCCAAATTCCTTCTGCACTTTCTTTTCCATATTTGATCGATGAATGGGCAGAGGTTGCTGGCGTGATGACTTTACGACCCAATGTGGAGGGACACACCCTTGATTTGAGATGACCCTCGTGGTAGGGAAATGGGGATTCCCTTCTTTTGCAACCTCTGATACGAGGTCCCTTGACACATTCCATCCGATTAGTGCAAACTTAATCATCTTTGAGTCAATGAGCTCCTGGACCCGATATTTGAACCTCTTATAGTTCTCCACATTATGGCTAGGTGCACCAGAATGGAAACCACACCTAGCACTGGCATCAAAATCTGGAGGAAGTTTTTTTAGGCTGTGCTGCCACGGTGACAAGTTCAACCAGATTGAGTTTGAGAAAGCAAGGAAGCAACTGTGCATATGACACTGGAATCAAGTCAAACTTAGCTTCAGGCTTCTTTGTCCTTTGTTCATGGTTTCTGCCTTTACACTTCCTTTGGTGATCCATAAGTGACTGCAATTCGAGAGGCTTAGGAGTCCAACATTGAGGAGAATGTTCGCGAAACATTTCCTGGTCCTGGAAACACCCCACTGAACGGGGAGGAGAAACAACTTCAGTAATATCAACAGGAACATAGTAACCTTTTTTGGGTACTGCCTCCAGAGCTTCCATGGTCTGGTTCTCCTACTTCTTCAATTGGTAAACTTTCTCTCTCATTAGTACATGGCCATGATATAAGGTCCGCATGCCCACCAGGAATTGTTCCATTCGGATTTTCATTTCAGCCACCTCCGCTTGGAGTTGCTCCATGTCAATACCTTGATGATTGTGATTCAAATTGGCCATTTTGGAGAGAAATCAAGTCAGGATAAGAGTCTGTCCCTGAACACGTGTTCACGTATGCAAAGATGTATGCGAATGCCATGTTCGATTATTTCCAAGGAAACTATCTGCTTAGATTCAAATTTTGGTACAGGAAACGCCAAACGACATGATTCAGATATGGGATCTTAGAAAATAACCGAACATGTATGCTAAAATGCCATGATGTTATGTATGCAACAGGCATGTGATCAGTGGTCTGATGTTGGTGTTGAGCAGATACTCAAGTGTCTGTGCAGGGTCGCAATGGCAATCACAACATCAATTCTCTGAACAAAAATCCCGGATCTCAGAACCAAAGAACCAAATCACAATACTGAACAATATTGGAAAAGTGGGTATGTTGGAAGTTTTAGGGTTCCTGCAAACCTGTAAACGCCTCCCATCTCACGGGTGTGCTACTCAGGTCAACATCAAGGTCTCTCAAATCCGAATAGAAATAATACGTTCACCACTTTCGATAAATGGCTCATGACCAAATCAGGGAATCAGTTAGGCATTATGTACTACCCAGGGAGGTCTCAACTGAGTCCAAGGAAACAAGCATCCCTCATAAGTCCCTAGCTTCAAGCACTGAATCGGGAAACAATAGTACATTCAGTCCTTGGGATACAGTACTATCAGCATACGAATAATTTTCCTTAATTAGATTCCTATGAGAGAACCAGGCCATCCTATGCAAGTTCCCAGTGGGCCCTCGGATGCGAGTAGATTTGCCAATAAATGTGGTATGCCACTGTCATCACTAGAGATGGGTGTTTCCACTAAGGTCCTCGAAGATCGGTCACCAGATGCGCATAACTATCAAGGTCGTACCCTGATGTGGGGAAAACCCCCACACAAAATAGTTCTGAGACGGTCGCAATCTGGATGTGCAACACATCGCCACTCATCATGTAACCATGTGAGTACAATGTGTGTCCACGCTAATCCTATGGTGCACTCAAGCTGGGTAGTTGGCTTATCTCACAGTAACCCTCATCCCTCGAAAAAAAATCCAAACCAACACAGTCTAGTATATATGATGCATGGAAAATAAATACTGAAGGCTGTAAATAAATGTTGTAAAGTAAAGCTGTAAAGTAAAACTGTAAATGAAAACAGTAAACTAAACTAAAACACACAGCAACAAACAGATAAACACCCAAAGAAACAAAAACAAACAGACGCTAGGATTGACTCTCAAAGGGGAAACCAAAGATTTTGGGTTCGATCCCCAACAAAGTCGCCAGCTGTCGCTCATGGGATTTTCATCCTAGTACAAACGCGAAAGTGGCGCGGAAAAGGTTGAGTCACCAGCCAGGCATTTTTATCCTGAATGAATGGGAAAGGTAATGTTGCACAAACCTAAGAGAAAAGAAAGGACAAGGTCCTACAAACCAAAGATCTGGGTTCAGGAGTCGGTTACGACCTGGGAAGTTATTAGCACCCCAGATCGTCCACCATACCTGACGGGATCTACGCTTGTTTGTATGTTTCAAAGGGTAAAAGAAATAAAATGTTGTTGAACAAAACCCGCTAACTGGAATGGAATAAGAAAGGGAAATGGAAAGAGAACCAAAAGAAAGGGGGAAATGTAGGGAAAATAAATACTGTTCTCGAATGGGCCCTACCCAACTGCCTACATACCTCATTGGGGAAATGAGGATCAGAGTCGACGTAGTTCGCCTAACTAAGGCATGAACTTTCTTGTGTTTTTTAGAGATTGAACTGCTTATGCCTATGCTCAGGTGTTACAGACTTCTCTGGTACAAGTGCGTTACCGTCTTGCAAATGAGACAAGTCGTCGCAAGTTCGCATTGAGAGTGGTTGAGGTGAGAAAAGAATTCCCGCAGAAAAAGACAAGTGTTGTTTGTTTACTGTCTTTTAAGAAGTGTTTTATGAGTTTGTTGTTTGTGAAACATTCTCATACTAAGACTCGTTCATCGTGGTAGATGCCTTACACCTCGCCCCAAAATGGGACGTGTATAAGTTACTCACGGGAAAGTCTCATGGTGTACGAGAAGATAAACCTTTATTAGGTGTTTTATTGTTTTTTCTTTATGAGATGAGAAAGAAAGAAAAGCGAACCAAAGGTAAAAGTCTAAGGGGGGACTAATAATCCTAAGTGTTGTCATGCATGGATGAACCTAGGTTAGTGTGGTTCTCTAATCCTAATGAGGAAAGGAAAAAAGAAAAGAGAATCAAAATGTAACTTACTTCATAAGGAAGCTAAGTTGATTGTAAAAGGAGGGCATGGAGTTGTACAAACTAAGCACAAAATGCTAAAGCAAACACACTTTGAAAGCGTAAAGAATTTAATAAAGGAAGGAGTTATATGAACTTACCTCCACCTCCCTACAAAACAAAGGTTAGTAGGAAAAAGATGATAAAAGGAATGAAGGTGATCATGTACCAAACAAATCCTAATACATCTAGGACATAATCTAGACTCGATCCAAAGTCTAAGGGACATAAAAATTAGGCAAAGCAAAAATCCAGCAGCTACTACAACTCCTATATCGCAAACAGCTACTAAATACAATGCAAAATGTAAACAACCTATTACAACTATCAAACAACATGCAAAATAGGTGCAAAAGGGTGAAAACACAGCAAACGACATACATTTAATAGCTCTTGCTTCAAAATGTAACTCTAAAAAGAAAGACAGATTTGAATATTTTCATTTATGCACACAATGAGTGATAAATAGTGGATAAACATCACATAACATTGAGTAAAGAGAACTAGCATGGAATCATAACATGGATATGAACATGTTCAATGATTTGTTTATCAAAGAAAGCATAAAATAATAAACATTCATTTCCAAGATTTTGAGCAAATAAGCAAAAAGCAAAAAGTGTGAATATGTATCACCAAGAATCAACAAGGTAGGCATGCATTATGATACAAAAATCAGAATTGGCCTCAACAAAGAATCGTAATCAAATAAGCAAGAAAGAATGATCATACGATTTCAAGTAATGAATAACATAGCACCATGTACTCAACCAATTGAAACTTGCATGGATTGTAAAGATGAAGCAAAACAGAATGTGAAACACTTATTTACATGCTAATCAATGAATTTGAACATGGCAACAACATACATAATTCACTCTAAGCATTATTTCACAATTAGGCATAAAAACGAAAAGTAGCGAACATGCATGTCAAAAGACCTCAAAACTATGGAATCGTGCACCTAAAATGGTCCTAAAAATTCCCTAAAATCATGATCTAACAATCCATAAAGATTAAAGAGGCAATGAAAAGCAAACATGCAATAAAACAAACAATTTTCATAAATCTGAACAGCGTTAACTGGTTAACGCTAGGGGTTAACCGGTTAATGCCCCTAAAACACCAGCAAACAGGCTTGAAAAACACATGTTAAATGGTTAACCTCAGGGGTTAACCGGTTAACACTAAACAGAATGCAAAAAACAACAATGAAATAAGCACTTATAGCTATCAACTTACTTCCAAAAGCTCCTAATACATCCATGAACATGCTAGCACGAAATTTCCACTTAAACCTAGTCTTCTAACACCTATTAGCACCAAGAACTAGCTATGATTCTAGCTACTAACAATTAAAACGAGCAAAACGCAAGCATCGCAAAAGCAACGAAACAATCAAAGAATGTCGCACGACGAGATGAAGTGAGATAAATTAAAGCGAAATGGTTTTGGATTCACCAACCTACAAAGCGGAGGCTTGCTTTGGTGATTGTTGCGAGTCGATTGAAACGCGAATGAAGAGAATACCAGAGATTTCTAGCTTCGATCCGCGAGAATGCAAAATAAATGCAATTGATGAAGATCTTGATGAACAACCACAAAGCACTTCCAAAATGAAAAATCAGCCCCAAACAAAAGCAATTACTCCGATTAATCTTCAATAGACCATGGAATCAATGTTTGGGTGAAGGTTTAGCTTTAAGTTCTTCAAGCTTCAATGTAAAACTTGAAGAACTTATGATGAAGAAGCTTTGGTGAATTTGGAAAATGGAGAGAAAAGTTGAGAGAATTGAGATGAAAATGTGAAAATGGTTGACGTTGTGAGGTTTGGAGTGGAGTGAGCTTATATAGAAGTTAGGTTTGGCATGAGGCTTGGGAATGGGGTTAGCTTGGGCATTAGGTTTGGAAAATGTGGTTAGGAGCTAGGCTTGGAGTCAGTTAAAGTTAGTTGGGGTTTCTAAAATATTCCTTGGAATAGTGTGGAAGAGTCTAGAAAGTGATAGAAAAAAGAAGCAAAATGAAAAGTGGAGGGAATTGGGAAAACCAACTACTTTTTGAAATTTCTTCACAAATTTCGCCTCTGTTAACCGGTTAACCCCAGGCGTTAACCGATTAACGGATGAAAAATATGAATTTTTCTTTCCTTTGATGGGCAATCTTGGAAATGAGATGGGTTATTTTTATGATATTATTTTTCTTCTTAAGCTCCAAAGATTGACAAGGAACACTTGATCACATGCCTCATGCGCATGCCAATGATGATTTATTTTATTGATTATTTTTATTTATTTTTCGGATGCAATGTAATGTATGGACTAACATGCAAAATGGCGAAGCATAAACCACTTGAGGTTGGCAATAAATAAGAGGGAAAATTTTGGGGTTACACCATGGGATTAGATGAATATATACTTATTTGTCTTGTGGGTAGTCTTTATAAGGTGCTTGTGAAACTTTTAGCATCAAGGTTAAAATCCATTCTTCATTCTATCATTTCACCGTGTCAAAGTGCTTTCGTTCTCGGTAGACAACTTTTAGATGGTGTTCTTGTGGAAAATGAATGGTGGATTTTTGAAAAAGGGATGGAAATACTTGTATTCATTTCAAAGTTGATTTCGAAAAAGCCTATGATAAGGTCAATTGGAATTTTCTTAGATACATGATGAGAATGATGGGTTTCGAGGTTATTTGGAGGAGATGGATGGATTTGTTAGTTTCCAATAGTACCATGTCGGTTCTTGTGAATGGTGGTCCTACTAAGGATTTTAAGATGGAGAAAGGTTTGAGACAAGGATATCCTTTATCTCCATTCCTTTTTGTTATACTAGTGGAGGCTTTGTCAGGATTGGTTAAGAAAGTGGTAGAAATAGGGGACTATGAGGGTGTTTTGGTGAATAGGAGGTGTTTGGTCGATATCCTCCAATTTGCGGATGACACCTTGCTAATTGGAGGAAGTAATTAAAAACAAATGTTGGCAATTAAATAGGTCCTTAGTAGTTTTGAGATTGTATCGGGATTGGGAATTAATTACCATAAAAGTAAACTCATTAGAATTAATTTGAATCTGTATTTCATGGAAACGGCGGCTTGTTTTCTTGAGTGTAGGAGAGAGGAAAGTAGTTTTAATTTTCTTGGTATTCCGATAGGGTCAAGTCCAAAGAGGTTATCAATGTGGAGTGTTTTGGTGAATAAGATTAAGAAGAGACTTTCGTCGTGGAAGGGGCGGTTGCTTAGTCTTGGAGGTCGTATTACTTTATTGAAATCAGTTATTTGCTCCTTAGCTATTTTTATGTTATCTTTTTATAGAATCCCAGTAAAAATTGCAGTCTCTCTTACTCCGAAAGTCATTATCAGGTTGACATACGCTTATGGCCTGGATATTGATCCATTGAACCCTTGTAGGTCATACCCTACGTAGGGTGTCAGATTCGTTTCATTGAGCTGCAAGGTTGCGAAGAGCTGAGAGTACATGATGTCTATCGAACTCCCCTGGTCGACCAAGATTCACCGAACATGAAAGTTGGCCATCTCCGCCCGGATGAGCAGGGGAATGTTTGCGTTGTGTGCGCTACCAAGGTGTTCCTCCTTGTAGAAGGAGATAGGTGTCGACCCTCCCCGGGGAGGATCAAGAGTGGAATTCTGGTTGGAGCCCGTATTGATCAGTTGGTCGAATCGTCGCTTCACCGAGCCCACTGTGACTTTGTTGTAACCCCCGCTTAAGATCACCATTCCTAAAGGGAAGAACTACCATGGACTGTAGATGGCGAAATCTGCAGGTCGGTGAATGGTTCAGGGACATAGAAGTTCTCTGACTGTGTGATACTAAGAGCAACCGGGAGGTTGGTATCTGCGACTGGAGGGGCAGCTTCCTCGACCTTCCGAGACTCTTGCAGCTTTTTTCAGGGAGCTTCCTTCCCCTTAGTGAACTGTTTCAGGTGGCCATCCCTGATGAGTATTTCGATGGCATCCTTCAGATGAATGCAATTGACAGTATTGTGTCCATGGGATTTGTGAAATCTGCAGTACTTTGTCTTATTTGTGTTGGCTTTAGTCGACAACTTCTTGGGGAACCTGACGCCCGCCTGGAAGAATTCAGAGTTGGCACATTCAAATAAGATCTTTTCCCTTGATACATTAAGAGAAGTGTATTCGTGGAACCTCCCTGAGGGGCCTTTGTGCTCCCGCTGTTCATAGGAGAGATCTTCCTTTCTTTTTTCACCTCCCCGACGTGATGTTGATAAGTCTTCCTTTTTGGAGGTTTTGGCATCTTCTTGATGCCTGGTATTATGGGCAGTATTGACTGCCTCATTCTCCTCATTCTCAACGAGGTGATGGACTCATAGGGGTGGATTTTGTACCAAGACATGGATCCCTTTCTGAGTTTTGTTGGAAAAATACGACATTTGATGGCTCCCTGGACACCTCGATAGTCGAAGAGAGCATCAATGTTTCTATATGCTCGTCCGGGTTTGTTGTCCCATCATAGGAACCCAAAGGATGAAGCTTCTCTAATCCCTTCGGAAGTTTCGTGGACATAATCTCATGGAGAGAGGTCCACGAGGCTCATCCCCATTGATGGAATCATAGGAGACGGAGCGAGAGAGGTTCTCTTTATGTCGTCGAGGGGTTGTGATCTTGATCAATTTCGCACCCTCAGGCGATGATCGTGTTCCTGTTTGGAGGTTCCTCCTGGTCTTCCTGGTCTCGAGGAGATGAACAATCTTGTTTCTTGATAGACCCAACTTCTTCTGGGTGTTAGCGAGTCTTTCTTCGTTCAGGTGAACGACTATGCGACCTACGGATTCTCCTCGTAAGGGAGAGGGATCTGGTACGTCGAGAATCTTCCAAAGTTTCTAATCTTTCGCCTTGGTAGAAGATCAGAAGGTTGGTGTTGTTCGTAGTCTCGACCAGTGCAGCGAGGGTCACATTGGTCCCCTCGGGAATGAGGATGAGAGGGAGATCAACAAGGGTGATCTCTGGTTAAATAGTTGGTTCTGGTGATGGGGAGGCGGTGAGTCCGTCCTGAAAAGGTTGGGCTCCCCGAGCGGGGGATTGGTTCCATCACTTTCCCTTTGTTTAATAGGGATGTTGGTGACAATCCGGGCGTTGGCCGAGTCCTCGTGGTTAGCAATTGAAAGAGCTTGAATTACGATGTTTTAGTTTTCACGATTTGAGGATGCAAGACAAGGTAACACGATTCCCACTGACGGCACCACTGATCGTTCCTGGAGATCAAAATTTGAGATAGGCCACAGACGTTGATGATGATGATGCTCGGTCGTCGAGGAGATAAGGGGGTGTACCTACAAGAAACTTTGATGCCAAAGTAAGACAGGGAAGAAGAGTGGGAAAGTGCGAGTAAAGAGAGTTAAAAGAGTGAAATATTGGATACCTGGCCCTTTCAAGTGAGAGGGTTTATATAGAACCCCCAGTGCTTTGCTATTGGTCCCTATTTTGGGTCTGGATCGTGGATCCCTCGAAAATAGGTAACTTCCAGAAACTAGTCATTGGGGCGAGTAGCCTGCTCGAATGTGATGCTTATCGGACAAGATGTAAACTGAGCAAGAGTTACCTTTGGCTGGATCTGGGTGACTTCTCCGAGTGTAGGGCAAAAGTATGAAAGGAGTAGAGGAATTCGATAACGACTAATCGTGGTCGACAAATCCTTCTCAGCTGAGGGGCATAAAGCCAGTGGGTCCCTTTGACATTGGGCAATTGGGCCGTCTTGGATGCATGAGTGGATTGGGCCATGCCTAGTCATTGGGCCAACCCGAAACAATAACCAAACTAGGAATTTGGCTAACTATCTAAACTGAAGAGTTTTGGCATGATATGTAGCATCAGGAAGAACGCGCACACACACACACACACCAACACTCTTTAGGGCTTGGTGCATGATATAAATGGTGGGTAGTCCATGGTTCGATCGATAAACTCTGATACCATATTAAAGATTGACCTACATCATACTTACCAAAACAACTTGTAAGGTGAAGGGCGTCACTCTACATAAACTCTTTCATTACTCTATCTCTAATCAATATATACGAGACTTGAGATTTTTCCCAATAATGTGGACCTAGGGACAACTCTGTATGGCGAGATGGTGTCAACAAGGATCAATTATAGCTCAACTCCCTTATCATTGTGAAATATTGTCTTGCATACATAACGGTCCCTTGGGAGGAGCATACAATATTTTTTATTCAAAATACTCTTTCAACTAAATAGTTTGAACTCTGTTGATGCACCAGATTATAGAAATTGATTTGCATATCGTTAGCTCATTGCATACCTATATTTTATTGCAACTATTAGAGGCATTGAAGCATCTTTTATTTGGGAATCAATGATTGCGATGGAGGTTGCTTCAAGGTTTGTCCTTGGAGTGGTTGTTGAAAAGACTAAAAAAAAATAAAAAAAGCTTGGAAAATGCATTGGTTGATAGTTAGATCCACTGGATTTTAAAGTTGATAAAATGAAAGAGAAGTCACCAATACAACATCGTCCTCTACAGTATGAGGAAGCAGTTCTCCCTTGCGAAATCGAGAGCATTGATTTTGTAGTAGCTGCAACACGATGTTGCGTTGAGTGGGTGATCTAGTAGCTTTCAATGACGCTATTGTTTCACGATTTTGATTAGTTATTCAAACATGATAAAGATCATATGTTTGTTGATTTATGGTGAATAGATGGTGATTTCTCGTGGAATTTTACGAGAATTAGACGTCTAATTCTCACAGACGACGTCATTATTCTGTTCAAGAAGCAAGATAGTTAACGATAAAGTGAAATGGAATTCAGATGCAGTGGAGTGTGGAATGTGCTTCTTATATGGTGGAGTGGGGTGGAGCTACAAAATTAGCACTCCAACATCCAAACCAATGAATAAATGTGAAATAGTTTGAGTGTAAGAGTGAATTAAATACCGCACATGGAGAGTTTTATATAATTTAGGCGATTATAAACGCTTCTATTTGATCTAACGTTTTGCATGAATCACTGCACGATTAGGTTTAACAAAAACTAGCATGTAATCGAAATTAATTTTACGTGCTTGAACGAGGTCACACTTATTTATCACACTTGTGATTGGGCCTTATGAATAGCTAAGAATTATATATATGCAAAATATTAGATATTAATTTTTCTACAGGTTTAGTATTTAGTTTATCTGATATTTTCATATTATTTTCTTTTCCCGCATTTTTTAGTCCTTAAAAAATTATCAAGGTAAATAAAAGTTTAATTAAAAAACTTCATCAGAAGTAATAATAACTTCAAATTACATTACAAGCTATGAATACTTAAAGAAAACAAGAGAAAACAATGAATGAAAAGAATATGATACATGAATTAAAAATAACTGAGGACCAAAAAATTTGAAATTGTTTAACTTTTTGTTTGAATACAAATTTGAAGCCTTTCTTGACAGGTGCAGATACTCTCCATAGACAATCTCCGTTCAAACCCAAATAAAAGCTATTCTCGTGTCGGGAAAGTGGGGAGGGCGATCTGCGTCGCCGCCGATGTAACAACAGAGGGTCTGATTCTGTCGGACATGAGAGGTCTGAAAGGCGATTCCGACAAACCACAGCTAAGACATGAGCGACAGAGAGGACAGTTCGGATGTGAACGAAGCCAAGTATCAATACAACGGAGATGGAACGTATGGGAACAAAGAGGAAGAGTACGAATGTAATCATCGTCTTTAAATTCAACCAAACAAACCGCACACTCACGTGAATATTCTTTTTCTTCATTGTAATTAGTCCTAGTAGAGTAGATGAACGATGGAATTTTGTTTATAACTGACTCGTCTAAACCATGTGTGTGGCGGCGGGACTGGGACTCCGCCGTTGTTGTTTGGAAACCACTGAAATCCCAGGAGGAGGACGTAGGGAAGAATGTTCGATATTTGAGCCATTGGTAACAACTTACTAAGAAGAAGACGGTGACAAAAAGAAGAGATAATATTGCTATGAGGAGTGGAATGAAGTCTTCAAAGAGTGACCATGGAGAAGATGATGGAGTATCCATATCCATATGACTGAATATTTTAAAGAGAGTGTAGAATATTATTTTGTTTTTTATGAAAGTATTGAGATTCATTTATTTATATATACATGGCGAATCCAATAAATGATTAAAATGAATTGAACCGTTCAAAATTCTTAATAATAGGCAAAAATGGATCTTGATGGATTATATTTACAATTTTTTGGAAAATTTCATACCAGAAATTAAATATATGGGTGGCTGAGTTGGAGGAATCCTCCAGGAGGATAAGCATGTTAACGGGTTTGTTTATTTTTTTAGCTATTGGTTTTAATAATTTATTTAATAATAAATACATACCAAAGTTGTGGCAAAAAATAAAGACTTACCATAATTTAAAATGATGGAATCTGAACCGTCCAAAAATGTTAAGTAGTATTTTTATTACTTGATTCAATGTAGAGAATTCAAATTAGTTATTTTCTTCTATTTTTGGAAAAATATTGTCACGAAGTATTCAATTTTTTTTATATGATCGAATTACCTATCAATTAAAGTAAAATATCATTATTTAACAAAACAAGCCTATGAAGAATGTCCTAAAATAAATATTCTCTTTATTAGTAGTATTACCAAAAACAAACTCTTTTTAAAAGTTAATTGTACATCAAAGAAGGTACTAATTTCATGAATCCAAATTAAATATTGTTGTGAATTAGATACCTTAGAAACAAAGTATAATAGGTCACAAGGATTAGGGTTTAGGGTTACTAAAGATAACAAGAGTATTGATTATAAACAGTTATTATTTCCTTTCTCTTAAAACAAGATTACAAGTATACAAGAATAAAAAAATAATTTTTTTCACTTTTGAATTAGAGTTTTATCTTCTTATTTTCCCTTATACAAAATATGAGAGACTAGTATGTTATTTATAATAAAACTAACACACTAACCTAATGGGCTTTTTAACAATTATTCATTACTAGCTAACTTAGGGTACACGCTAACTTAAACAATTGGATCCATAACACAATGCCCAATTAAACAATAACATGTGAGCAGACTTCGACAACATGTTATTTGTATTAGGGTTTGTTCCAAAATTCCACAAATCTCCACCTTGGAACACACCCTATACCAACAAGAAACAAACTAACTTTCTTCATGCAGATCAACTGCATACAGTGGAAAAACTTGCAACTGGGCAACGTCTTGGTGATCATATCAGCAGTATTATGATTTGTTGAAACCTTCAGCACTTGGACTTCTCCACATTCAATTACCCCTCTGACAAAATGCAACCTCACATTAATGTGCTTGGTTCGCTCATGATAGGCTGAGTTCTTCGACAGGTGTATTGCATTTTGACTATCACATTTAACAGTGATACTTCGACCTTGAAGTTTCAGCTCCTTTAGAAACCCTTTAAGCCATAATGCTTCCTTTACTGCTTCAGTTAGAGTGATATATTTCGCTTTAGTAGTTGATAAGGCAACAACCTTCTAAAGTGTTGCTTTCCAACTAATTGTTGTTTCAAACATAGTGAAAACATATCCAGAAATAGATTTTCTAGAATCCATACAACCTGCATCCTCTGATTGTTGCTTTATTATCTTCACCCAAGGATCCACCATAAATTAGGAATCTATTCAGAGACCCATTTATGTACCTTAAAATCCACTTCAATGCTTGTCAGTGAGCCTTTCCATATGTTATGTCGGGTTACATACCATAGCATACATCAAAGAACCTATTATATTAGCATATGTAATGCTATTCATATAAGCTCTTTCGACATCAGTATTGGGACACTGATCTATACTCAACTTGAATTGAGGGTTTGTTGGAGTCACAACAGGCTTTGAATTCGACATACTAAACTTATCAAGAATTTTCTTCAAGTATGCCTCTTGAGATAAGCATAATCTTGATTGCTTTCTATCTCTCCGGATGTCAATCCCAAGAATCCTGGACGCAGCTCCCAGATCCTTCATATCGAACTCATTATTGAGTTCAACCTTCACCCTCATTACATCTTCAACATTGTTGCTTGCTATTAGAATATCATCCATATAAAGCAACAAAATAACAAATGAATTACTAGGTCGAAATCTGAAGTAAACACAGTGGTTGAACTGACTTCTGATGAAACTTATGCGTGCCATGAACTTGTCGAATCTCTTATTCCACTATCGAGGAGATTGTTTCAGCCTATATAAAGATCTCTTCAGTTTGCACACATACTCTTCTTTCCCCTCTTCAACATACCCTTCAGGTTGCCTCATCAGGATTGTTTCATCAAGATCACCATACAAGAACACAATCTTTACATCCATATGTTCCAGTTCAAGGTCGAACTGTGCCACCATGGCTAGCAACATTCGAATCGACCTGTGCTTCACAACGGGAGAGAACACATCATTGAAATCGAGACCTTCTTTCTGAGTGAATCCCCTTGCAACCAACCTTGTCTTGTATCTCTTCGACGTCACTCCTTATATTCCTTCCTTAACTTTGAAAATCCATTTACAGCTGACTAACATGGCTTCAACAAGTTTCTTGATCACTTCCCAAGTATTGTTATCATGAAGAAATTTCATCTCATCATCCATGGCCTTCAACCATTCAGTCTTATTTCGACTCCTCATAACTTCCTTATAGTTTCTAGGTTCTTCATCTAGAACCTCACTTGCAGAGATTAAGGCATAAGCTATAAAATCTGCATACTTAAGTCTTTGAGGTGGCTTGATGACTCTTCTCGACCTATCTCTTGCCAGCAAGTAGTCATTATCAGTCTCCTCATATTCGACAACAGTTTCTGCTTCTTCTTCGACTTCATTTGGTCCATGCAATTCAGCATCACTATGCTCCACCTCAAAAGGAATTTCTTCCTGTTCCAGCTCTTTGACAACATCGTCAGTTTTCTTGAAAGTCATCTCAGCTTCATTGAAAACTACATATCGGCTGGTGATACACCTCCTGTGATCTGGCTCTAGGCACCATAGCCTATAAGCTTTGACTCCTTCAGGATATCCCATGAACATGCATTTAAGAGCTATAGGTTCGACCTTGTCTTTCCTAATGTGAGCATAGGCTACACAACTAAATACTCTCAGTTTGTCGAGATCTGGTGGATGTCCCGACCAAACTTCTTCAGGTGTCTTCATACCTACAAGGAATCATTCACATTCAGGTGAAAGATATTTTCTATCCATAGTTGATGACTATTCCAAAAAGTTATGGATATTCATTCAGAAGAAGAAGGATGAAACTTTTGAGAATTTCAAAAGTTGGAAGGTTCTGGTCGAAACTCAAACTGACAGAAAGGTCAAGAGACTGAGAACTGATAATGGCCTTGAATTCTACAATGAAGTTTTTGATAGTTACTGTATCGAGTATGGGATTGCAAGGCATAAGACTGTAGCAGGTACTCCTCAGCAAAATGGTCTAGCTGAGAGATTCAATCGAACAATCCTCGAAAGGGTTAGATGCATGTTGGTTAGTGCTGAATTGAAGAAGGGTTTTGGATTGAGGTTGTTTCGACAACAACATATCTGATAAATAAATGTCATTCGACTGCGTTAGATATGAAGACACCTGAAGAAGTTTGGTCGAGACATCCACCAAATCTCGACAAACTGAGAGTATTTGGCTGGGTAGCCTATGCTCACATTAGGCAAGACAAAGTCGAACCTAGAGCTATGAAATGCATGTTAATGGGATATCCTGAAGGAGTCAAAACTTATAGGTTATGGTGCCTAGAGTCAGGTCATAGGAGGTGTATTAACAGTCGAGATGTAGTTTTCAATGAAGCTGAGATGACTTTCAAGAAAACTGACGATGTTGTCGAAGAGCTGGAACAGGGAGAAATTCCTGTTGAGGTGAAGCATAGTGATGCTGAATTGTATGACCCAGATGAAGTCGAAGAAGAAGCAGAAGTTGTTGTCGAAGATGAGGAGACTGATAATGACTATCTGCTGGCAAGAGACACGACGAGAAGAGTCATCAAACCACCTCAAAGACTTGGGTATGCAGATCTTATAACTTATGCCTTAATCTCTGCAAGTGAGGTTCTGTACGAAGAACCTAGAGATTATGAGGAAGTTATGAGGAGTCAAAATAAGACTGAATGGATGAAGGCCATGGATGATGAGATGAAGTATCTTCATGATAATAACACATGGGAACTGATTGAAAAACCTGATGGAGCCAGGTTAGTCAGCTGTAAATGGATTTTCAAAGTTAAGGAAGGAATCAAAGGAGTGACGTCAAAGAGATACAAGGCAAGGTTGGTTGCAAGGGGTTTCACTCAGAAACAAAGTGTCGACTTCAATGACGTGTTCTCTCCTATTGTGAAGCATATGTCCATTCGAATGTTGCTTGCCATGGTGGCACAGTTCGAACTTGAACTGGAACAAATGGATGTAAAGACTGCGTTCTTGTATGGTGATCTTAATGAAACAATCCTGATGAGGCAACCTGAAGGGTATGTCCAAAAGGGAAAAGAAGAGTATGTGTGCAAACTGAAGAGAACTTTATATGGGCAGAAACAATCTCCTCGACAGTGGAATAGGAGATTCGACAAGTTCATGACACACATAAGTTTCATCAGAAGTCAGTTCGACTACTGTGTTTACTTCAGATTTCGACCTGGTAATTCATTTGTTATTTTGTTGCTTTATGTGGATGATATTCTAATAGCCAGCAACAATGTCAAAGATGTAATGAGGGTGAAGGTTTAACTCAATAAGGAGTTCGATATGAAGGATCTATGAGCTGCATCTAGGATTCTTGGGATTGACATGCAGAGAGATAAAAAGCAGTCGAGATTATGCTTATCTCAAGAGGCATACCTAAAGAAGATTCTCGATAAGTTTGGTATGTCGAATTCAAAGTCTGTTGTGACCCCGACAAACCCTCAATTCAAGATGAGTATAGATCAGTGTCCCAATACTGATATCGAAAGAACTTATATGGATAACAGTCCATATGCTAATATAGTAGGTTATTTGATGTATGTTATGGTTTGTACTATAGACCCGATATAGCATATGCAATAAGTCTTGTAAGCAGGTACATGGCGAATCCTGGAAAGGCTCACTGGCAAGTATTAAAGTGGATTCTAAGGTACATAAACGGGTCTCTGAATAGAGTCCTAATTTATGGTGGAGCCTTGGGTGAAGATAGTAAAGCAGCAATAGAAGGATATGTCAACTCTGATTATGCAGGTTGTATGGATTCCAGAAAATCTATTTATGGATATGTTTTCACTATGTTTAGCACAAGAATTAGTTGGAAAGCAACACTTCAGAAGGTTGTTACCTTATCAACCACTGAAGCAGACTATATCGCTCTAACTGAAGATGTAAAGGAAGCATTGTGGCTTGAAGGTTTTGCAAAGGAGCTGAAACTCCAAGGTCGAAGTATCACTGTTAAATATGATAGTCAAAGTGCAATACACATGTCAAAGAACTCGACATATCATGAGCGAACCAAGCACATTGATGTTAGGCTGTATTTCGTCAGAGGGGTAATCGAGCATGAAGAAGTCCAAGTGCGGAAGGTTTCGACAAATCATAATGTTGCTGATATGATCACTAAAACGTCGCCAAGTTGCAAGTTTTTCCACTGTATGCAGTTGATAAAGCTGCATGAAGAAAGCTAATTTTTTTCTTGTTGGTATAGGGTGTGTTCCAAGGTGGAGATTTGTGGAATATTGGAACAAACCCTAGTACGAATAGCATGTCGTCGAAGGCTACTCACATGTTATTGCTTAATTGGGCATTATGTTATGGATCCAATTGTTTAAGTTAGCTTGTACCCTAAGTTAGCTTGTAATGGGTAATTGTTAAAAAGCCCATTAGGTTAGTATGTTAGTTTTATTATAAATAGTATACTAGTCTCTCATATTTTGAATAAGGGAAAATAGGAAGATAAAACCCTAATTCAAAATAGAGAGAGGTTATTTGTTATTCTTGTATACTTTTAATCTTGTTTTAAGAGAAAGGAAAGAATAACAGTTTATAACCAATCCTTGTTGTTTTCTTTGGTAACCCTAAACCCTAACCCTTGTGGGTTTCTTGAGAAACCTGTTATACTTTGTTTCTAAGGTATCTAATTCACAACATGAATCAAGATTGAAATTTATCATTATTAAAGATTGATCTTGTGTACTTTTTAGAAGTCCAATAAAGATTAAAATTTATGGGCTTTTGGAGTTGTACTTTTGTGGCTATATAAGGAGTTAATCTCTTTTTTGAAGACTTAGACCTCAAGAAAAAATATTTACTCATTAGGAGAATTGTGTTTTAGTTGAGTCTTTGTTTTTATTTGTATTTTATACACTCAATTCATGTGCTTCAAATCTAAATTATTTGAATATAGTATTGAGTTGTAAGGTTATTATTTCATCCATCTTATTATTGTAATTGTCCAAACACAAGGAGAGTGTTTGAATGAAAGTGAGAGGGGTCTCTTATTTAGAGGGAGCTTGGACGAAGCTTCACAGGTAGTATTATGAAAGTGGCCTTGAACTGGGAGAGTTCAAAGTAAGCTCATTTGTCCTTGTGACTATTGAGAGTGGAATAGTTCTATAGGGAGTCCTAAATAGAAATTATGGGCAAGATTAGGTTGAGGCATTGAATACGATTTGTTCATTTAAGACTATTTGTATTAATACTACTGAAAGTGAATTTCCTTTCTTGGGATTGGAAACTACCTAAGCGTAGGTGACGTTGCACTGAGTTGAGTTAACAATCCTTTGTGTTCTTTCTTGTTTTAATTTTTATTTGTTATCTGTCTTGCAAATTATTTTTTCAGGTATACATTGTCTCAGACATTGTATCCAGTATTTGTCTCTACGCTAGAACAAAATTTCAATTTTCCAATCTTCCTTTGAGGATGTACAATCACCGACCTTCTCATAGTTGTCGACATCAACATATTGACGAATGAGATACAACACCTTGTAATCTTTCTTCTTCTCTTTCTTGTGTGAAATCTTTTGTGCAACTGTTGTACCTTCTACAAGTGGAGTAACATCGTTCTTGATCACTACAAAACGTTTTGATAACCAAACAACACATTCAATTGTTTGCACCGTTTGTCCATATTCGTTGCATCGAGAATTGAGAGATTCGTAGGGATACATTCATTGGATATGGAAAATATTTTTGCACAATAAGTATTTAGTGGATCAAACCAGACTTTTGATGTTATACATTGGAACAAAAACCACCAGAACCGTGATTTCTAACGTGGAGAGAGGGAGAGAGAGAGAGATATATATTCTTTATTAATGAAATGCCAAGAGAATATTTATACATAATTACGTTGAGTCAGGTACAAATAATAAACTAAGAAATAAAAAATTCTACAGTTGTAACCGGTTACATATTAAGTGTAACTAGTTATTGAACCTATATGTTTCAGCTCTATAATCGGTTACCTATATACTATAACAAGTTGCAACAACATTCTGATTGTTTTCTCGAAAGGGGATTTAATCGGTCGCAGTCCTACAATAATTGATTACACGCATGTAAATTAGACTCTATATTTAATAATAACTACTAAAAATTCATATTCAATGATGAGTATTATGGTTCGTATCCTAATAATGACATACAAGCTAACAATATGAGATTCTGCCAATTAAGTTAGAAGTTGTGGACACTATTCTTTTTCATTATGAATTAAGAAATCTATCAATAACTTCTGAATTTTGTGGAGGATGAAAACAATGAATATTGTAATTTATCCTTTAATTAATTGATCGAGTTTGTTTGATATTGACTCTTTCAATTTCAACTCTTACAAATGAGAAATCACTTTATCATAGGAAGATTAAAAAAATTGGATTGAAAAAAAAAAGTTGCTTGTTTAACGGATTGCTTGATTACTTACATTAAAATTATAACTCTTTATGAAAGACGTGGTAAGAATTTTGGTCTATAGATAGATAAGAACATCAACTCCATGAGTAAAAACAGCTACAACTACAATATATAAAAAATCAAGCTTCATGAAAGTATATAATACAACAATCCTAAAAAAAACAACGAAAGATACAAGCATATCTCCTACAGAGAACAGGACTATATGATCTCACATCAAGAATAAATGAATAGTTGAATAGAAACAACAAGTTTTAATGTTTGTTGGTGGTTTTGTTATACTTGGTCTTGATCCATTGAAGGCCAACAGAGGTACCCTCCTTCAACTTCTTGACACCAGTGGACGCCACTGTCTTGGTCTTGCCTAGGACGTTGTTGCTCTTCTTTTTGGATTGGTTGGAACCATTTATAGGGTCGGGACCTTCGCCCCATTGGTCAGCCCATGATGTTCCATGAGATTCCATTTCTTCAATTCAACTAGTTGCTAAAGGGAGAGGAGGCTGAAAAAATATGTGAAAGAATTGAGGATTTGGAGAACTAGGATAATGATATGGGTGTTTGAGGATGAAGAACTGAGAACTTGTTTAATGCATTTTATAGGACTAAAAGGAGGAATATTTTAAAAGTAGAAGGTAAAGCAAGTTAAGCAATTCACCAAAATCTTAATGTCATGGGTTAAGCTATGTTATGACGTGGAGTTTGATACTTGATGAAGGTATCTACAGCAAGATAGCTCGTTTTCTCATTTGGGGACCTTCTAGAACACGTTTATTTGACTATTTTTATTTTTATTTTTCTGAAAATCTTGAACTTTGACCAACAGATATATAATGTTTATTTTTCTGAAAATCTTGAACTTGGACCAACAGAGATATAATGAAACACACGTTTGCACTTACGTTATAATCTCGTTTTTGTTCTTTGGCGGCTTTACACTTATTCTTCGAAGACTCTACGTCCCATCTGGGTGGTTTCCATATATTATAGGTAACCCCCAAAAAAAAGATATATAGCTGTTAGGAAAAGAGAAAAGGAAAAGTCAATAATAGGACCATACTTTTTCTTGTGAATAATTCTACCAAAAGCAATTCCAGGTCCAAAATTCATGTGGCCATATTAGTGCGATTCCCCAACTGTTTTGTTCACACCAGAACCATGGTTTCTAGGTTTTGGTTTCGTTCACACCAGGACCATATCCTTATTCAGTTATTCTTTCATCAATAAGAAAAAAGTTGGGGTCTCCAAAAGATTATTATACATATTTTGCACCAACTGGGAAACCATTATTTCCTTTACCACCTTAACAACATGGTTTTGGTTTCATATACATTTAGTTTAACAGAACAGTTCATTAAAATTTCACATATTCAGTCCAGCTCTCCAGTGTCTCAGGATTGCTAAGGTTGATGTATTTGTTGAAGAGCCACCGAGAAGTGTTTAAAGCGTCTCCTCTACTTACAACTGGAAATATATTTCTACGGCTTTGCCAATCATTGGTAAGTTTTATCCATTCTCTTCTCCATTCCTTTAGCTTGAAAACCTCGCCTTTCTCTAAGCTTTCTATTAAATATTTGAAATAAATAGCAGCTCTGGGACCATAATAATCATGCAGAAGCCCACTCCAGTACTTGTTTCCTGTGAAAAATAGTAAAAACAGCATGCAATCGATTAGTACATCTATATATCACACTGCTTTTCTTTTCTTTTCTTTTCTTTTTCTCTGTTAATTGTTGTTCAATACCATAGTCACGAAGCAGACTGGCTTCCTCGTCTGTGTTGTCAAACCACATGGTGATTTGTGTTCTAGCATTCCACTCAAACTGAAAATGTTTAGAACTGTAAATCAATACAAGTATATATAAGATAAGATGGATTTTCAATTATATGCCAATAGAATTAAATTCAACCTGTCTCTTCTGTTCTTCATTTTGAGCTAGTTGTATTGCACTATCTAACCAAGGACCTAGAAGAAACCCATCATGGCAAGCCAACAACACATCCAAATCTTCCACCAGGTCTACAAATCTTTGGCTGAGTAGAGTCACTCCATGGATATCTTGTGATTGGTATGCCCCAATGACCTTATAGAACAGCTGATTTGCATATTTTGCTAAAACTTGTCTGGTGAGATCAACTAGGTCATACCTGTGTAAAGAATAAGTAGAATGAATCTATATTGAACCTTAACATATAATAAGACAACACCAAGCTACTTAAAGAGGAGTGAGAATTCTTATTTAACCGACTTCTCTCACCTATAAGTACTACTTTTTGAAAGTTCATCTCCACTAGATATAAAAAGCTCCAAAGCATAAATTACTTCAGATGTTGAATACCATAAGTGAGGTCGATCAAATGAATCGGTTATTTCCTTGATAATTGGTCTTGAATTTGGCTTGGCATAGGGATGAGAGTGTTCATGCTGTACTGAAAGTAAGGAAGGATCGACATCTGGGAATGCTACAATAACATCTCTGTTTTTGTCCTGTTCCAATACACCAAAAACATCTGGTAAAATTGAAACATGACCTTCTAATTTATGCATGTTCAGTTGAAATGGAACATATGATATGCAGCTGAGATTGTCTTGTTTACATAAGTCATTTGTCAGATTAAAGGAGAACAAAAGATCGAGAAATAAGCTGATGTCATGTGATTAGTCCTTTTACATTGTTGAGTAAGGAGAAACGAAATACACAAATAATATAATAGGCTTAACATACATAAATACAACACATCATAAAAGGAAGAATGAAAGTGTATTAATAAAAGCAAGACAGTAAATGAACAATGGTAGAAGTCGAACATATAATTACATAAAATAAATGGTCTTATATTGCAGGAGAGGAAGAAATTACTAGCACCAGGTTATAAGTAACAGCCAACTACTTACATAGGCTCCGTCCGTGCAATTGTAAATAGTATGATACAAGACATCCCATCCCTCTTGTACCAATGGAACTTGTCTCCCATATCGTCTAGTTGAATACAAATCAACCCACGTCTGAAATAACAACAACCATTATGCACTTTAGTCTTAAAACAATACCAATTTAGTGAAAATATAAATTAAATAAAATAAAGCATGCATTAAGAGAAGTATGTTGGAATTATATCTGATGTCTAAAACTATAGATTAGAGGTGAATAACTAAAATCATATGGTAGAAAGTATCCCCTAAACCATATGTGGCAAACAACGGGAGTACATCTCTATATTCAAAATACTGGGCACATACTGTGAGGGGTTCCATAGGTCACAAGTCACGACGGATCCCTGGAGATCCGACTCGCACGAGAACATGGTAAAACCTTGAGTCAAATAGTGCAACCAATTGGTAATAAGATTCTCTCATTGTTACCTTAACATCAATTTTCTTGTGTTGAAATGCCATTTCAGACATCAGATCATAAACAATGGGATTTTGTTCGATACCTTCCATCGACATTCCAACTCCAACCTTCATAAAATCAAGCAAGTATAAGAAGGGTGACTTCTATGATTTTAACAAGTTATAGAATTTGTCAGAAAAAGAATTCATCACAAAAATAGTTATAGAAAAGCTTTTACTAAAATTACTTGCGTAAAACCACATGGTGATTTGTGTATTAAAAATAATTCATCTGTGTGGCTTGACAGCAAGTCTAGTTTTTAGTATTTATAGTAGCTTTAATAAGTTTGGTTTAGGTTTTAATACACCTGACAATCATAATATTAATAGATAATAGAGCATATGGATTTCATATCTATTTTTGTGAGCCTATAATCTCTTTTTGGTTTTCATTAATAACGGTGATTTAACAGTGACTTATATACAGAATTGAGTCGCCAACAAAAAAGAATAACTTGCCATTGTTGAGTTAACACTTGTTTGTGCTTCAATTGGACCAGACGCTACAGCATCTAATATCCCATACATCTCAATGTTTCCTGCAAAATTGTGCAGCATACACCTGTCAAGCACAACATAGCCAGTCAATTTGAAGAACATTAAAAAATACAATAAAAAGGAATAATGATGCATACAACAGAGACTTGGATAGCCTATAAATATAACGAACTTCAAAGCTCTAATCTTAGTGTATGTTAAACTATAGGAGGCTCTGGAAAATATATATAAGTATAGTGGAGGCAAGTGTAAAGATAGCCAACGAACTTAAAACTAGGCAAATATTCACCTATAGAGAGAAAATTGAGAAGTTATAACTTATCATAAAGGATAAATATGTTGTGCAAATGTTCATTATATATTTATTTGTTTTGGAGAAAATTACACTTTCCTCTTCTTTGTAAAAAGCTTGAACCATGCCTCCTCTCTCGTGTTAAAATTTACCATATTCATCCTTGATAAGTAAATACACATTACACTTTATCTCATTTTTATTTAGTCAAGTTTCTTCTGCATCTTTCTTTTATCTATTTTTAATTATCAATGTCAGTAACATATAGTTTTCAAATCTTATTATCAACAAAATTCAAAAACCAATAAAAAGAATATTTAAAGCTTCACTCTATCTTCTCATTAAAAGGTTTGTTTACATTAAAATGAAATAGAGTGTAATACTATAATGCTTACTTGCCAAGGAATGAAGGTGTAGATTTTAACATAAGAGAAGAGGAAAGTGTAATCCAAACTTCTCTCGTGAAAGGGGATATAATTTACCCTATTTTTATTTAAAAATATATAATGGAAAATGACTTTCCAGATATAAGGAACACCATAAAACTGCTCTGAGGTAGTCCATATGGGTTTAACTTCAGCAAACAGGTCAAGAACCACCAAATTTCCCACAGGAACAGAATGCAAAAGGGCCTGAAAACAAGCATACACAAAAATCATATATGAAAGGTAATTAAGTTAGAATAAATAACCAGGATGAACTCCTTATTCTAGAAAGTATTTATATTGAATAGAAAATCCATTTCTTCAAATGTGTATATACATTATTCTACCCATTACAAAGGCACTGAAAGAAGGGAAATAGAAAAAGAAAACTGTTGTAACGATTGCTACTTACATTCTATGCATGATAGATATTCCTAGAAAGAATCAAATCTTAATGGTAAAAGCAATAAAAATAAATATAAAATAGAAATCCTGGTAAGCAAAACCGTGAAAAACTGAAAATGGTTTTCATAGCCAGATCTCAGACAAGATTTGCTTATAGTAAGACTTGCTGTCAAAACAAGCAATGAAGTTGGAACTTGGAAGGTAAACGAGTATAAATAAAGACCTTCATTTGAGGAGGTCTCCAGAATGGATCATATGAAAATAGCCACCCCTGCATAAATAAAAATAGAACCATCAGAGTTTTGAGGATGCATAAATCTACTTGGATAAAAATGTGATTAAATTGAAAAAAAATAAATAACTAATTTATGTCACCTGCATCAACCAAACAGCATAATTATCACCACTCTGCATTCCCTTGAAAATTGTTGCACCTAATGAAGAAATGTACTCTGGATCATCAACGGGTGGGGTGTTCTCATCAAAGGTGTCACTGAGATTGATCCATCATACTATACGTTAGTGAATGAAAGGACAATTTCTTCATAAAAATGTGATTGTGCATATACATATAAACCATAATTCAAATGATCTGGAGATCTATAAAAAACATCTATTTTCCAATGATAAAAATAAAAATTTACATATATTTCAATGCATTGGTCATGGTTGTCTTTAATAAAACCAATAGTTAAACTTAACTTAATATTGTAAACATAATGATAGCTTCAGAAAAGTTAAGAATGAACCAACAAGAGTTTTACTTGCAAAAGGTATATGTCTGATGGATGAACAGAAAGACGTGAAAATCCTTTACAGGGAAGATGTGACTGCCAAATCACAAATATTATCTAAGGAGCTTACATAGAACTAAAGAATACCTAAGTATGTTGGGAAGGAGCTCCACGAGTATGCAATATATTGCATAAAAGAAAAAATGTTCAAAACGTATTCCATAAACCAAATTACAGTGATTTCCGTTCCACAAAGATTAGTGATGAAATTTTAAGATCTATAGTTAATTGATCAACAAATAAAAACTTACCAGTTGTATATGTGGCTGGATCTTCCATACTCTGGATAAGAAGGTAATCAAATATCACAAATATTAACTGATATTAGGATATATATATTTCAGAATGGTTGCGTATCATTTTACCATGTCACGCATTATAGCCAATTAACTTAGAATGAAGTATGTATATCACCTTGCAGTTGTTGTTCAACAAATGCTTTACCGATCTCAACAAACAAGGGATCAGTTGCATCAAGAAGATAAGTGCAGGTCCATTTGGGGTCACTCTTAACAGAAAACCTATGAAAAAATGGTCGATAAAGTTTGTGGGTGGTGGATATGGATGTAAAAGCAACAGGAAAATGAATACAATTACAGCAATGAGGTCATTATTAATGGCTTTCTCACTGGTTCCAAGGCTATTGCATCTTGTTATATCTTCAGACATTACTATGAGAGTTCTGAGTTTATTGTTCTAGATTAATTTTCATAAATTATGTGACTGCGTGCCCAATATAGATAGGTTCTCTGCTTTCATTCAGTTTTGTCGACATAGGTTGGTGAAGTTCAGTTCCACACAAGTGCTTCTCTATCCATTAACTAGGTTTATCTATACAAATACACTGTCAATAATATGCAGAAAAGTAAAATTGGTGGGCGGTGGGATTTAGCCCTTTCGTGATTGATCTCAGTTAAATATGTACAAGTACAAACCTCTCCATTTTAGCTATACAGGCACGGTGTCTTCAGTATTCAGAAAAGTAAAATCAGTGACTGCTAACATGCCTATTTTTTAAGTGGTGAAGACTATACAGGTATTAGGATTTCAGAGTAAGATAGGGCTTTTACTTTTTTGTAGGGCGGTGAAGAGTGCACAGGTGCTAAACAAGCAACTTACCTATCCAAGCCACTTCAATAATTGATTTTCAAATTTCTTCGCTAGGATGTCATCTCTAAATAGCTTACGACTTAAATGAAAATTGTTTAAGCAAGTTTCCTATTTGATTATAAAATTAGTTTATACATAATACTTATATAATAAACAGTTATTCAAAAAGCACTTAATTAAAAGCTCCCTTGAACCAGTGTGGTTGTTCGGTAAGACTGATTACACCAAGTTCAAGCCAACGGGTACAACATTGTACTTACCAATTTCCCAAGCGTGTTATTTTTGCTGATGGAAATATATATTTCAGAGCTGCAGGGACATTTCCAGAAAAAGCTGGCAGGACTGAAAAGCACTTATTCGGTATTAAAATAACTTCCAGAAAATAAATCGAAAGTGAACTGAAACCAAATGAATAATATTTATTTTTTCTCTTTGGTTATTTTATAGTTTGCATAAGCCTCAACCGTAGTTTATCACTGTCTGGTAGAAGAGTAAATGATACTAATAATGACAAATGAGTACCAGGGGTCATCCCGAGCTCATACATTCTGGCAAGAATTTTCTTCTGTAAAATCAATTGCTGATCAAACCAGCTCTGTGGAAGTGGTCCTCCCCACCTGGAATCGAAATATCATTAAAATATGATTGCCCACTCTTTCAAAATATGGCTTCTGGATCCAGGTACACTGATAATGAAACTCTAGCCACAGAGAGAGTGTTTACCAAAAGAATCAGACTTGACAATTTCATAATGAAACTGGAGTAATTATACATAAATTGTTCTAGTTTCCACAAATTATTTCAATATACAGAGTTTATGTAGCCTTGATCTAAAACCATCCGATTAATATCAAACAAGAAGCCCGTGAATTCTACCACTCACCCATGTAAGTTTCCCATACGTGACCATGCGAGAAATGCTGGGCCTCCAAAGAAATCATCCAAATTAGAAATGCTCATGTTAAATTTCTCCTGTAGATTGATTATCCAGGATTACTGATCTACTGATATGATTGATGTAGAGGGCACCGTTTTTATTTCCTTATCATCATTTTAAGGTCAATTAAACCAAAACATCCAAGCAGAAAATGCTAAGAATTACACAACAACAAAAAAATGTACAAGAGAACTAAGGTACCACTCTAACTGCACCTAAACATTTATATATCTTTCAAGTACATGAACACAGAGCACATCACAGTTTAGGTATGTTGTAGTTATGTCGCGATGGAAGTATCATAAAACACTAAAACTATCATAAAATTGGATGACATCTGAAGAGAATACCTCTCAATATCTAATAAAAAGTTAATTAAATTGATGGAAAGAACTGGCTATATGAAGTTGTTTTTGGAAAACTATTTTAGAAAATGTAAAATAATTATTGAACAGTTCCCGCAATTTATGCTGTGGGACACTTAACATCTGAAGTAGAAAATTTTAAATCACGAATTAAATTATATCTAACCGAATGGAACTGATGAGGCTGAAATATAACAAAAAATGCAGTACACCTCAATTTTGTTCACATATCAAATGCCATGTAAGTTATAATCTATTTTTGTTGCTACTGCTTTACAGAAATTAGAAACAAAACTAATAGTTTCATGGTGAGGTAAAGCTTATATTAAGAATTTTCTAAAGTAATGCCCAAATTTAGTTTAATGGTGTGTGATGTGTGTGTTCAAAAACCATCTTTAGAATGTTTTCATGAGTGACATAATTACAATGCCAAGCCGATGCCAAGAATTATGTAAAGACAAGTTGATATGAGAATGAATGACCTTGAAAACTTTCTGCCAGATAGCCTCCTGTCCTGTAAATGCAAGTGGCAAGTTGACACCTTGCAGAGCCATCCAGTCGATTTCCTTTTCCCATCTTTTCCAGTCCCACCAAGCAAAAGAATCTTCCAAAAGAAGATAACAAGGTCACATGAAACTCAAATGAAATCTTTAGATGCCAATTCCACCCACGGCAGCAAAGACATATGATGTGAAAACAATAAAGTAGCGTACAGCTAGAAGTAACAGCATTCTGGTAATAGCTCCATGGAACAGGCCTCCGAACCAAGATTCCAGCATCATGAACACGTGGAAGAAACCCCACATTAGGTACTGAAAATAGTTGGGAGCCACCAGTTTTGTCCCAAGATATATGTGAACCGCACCAATTCTTCAAATACCAATGCAAACCAGCAACAATGTCGACTCCTGTTGTTCCTTCAATTCTGTAGAGAATTAAACAAAAATCATCATCAGTTCGTTTAGCTTATAGCTTGCTGCTCTCTCTAGTCTAACAACTGCACCTTCTTATATCAATGAAAAATTAAACATATATTTAAATTAATAATTTAAAAAGATAATTGTTAAGAGTCCCGCATTTGATTATATAAGGTCTGTGAAGAGACAGTCAATCAGTTTGTGAAGAAATTCAAAGGTAACGTACCGAACTTGAGGACTCCCTGGTGTTGCAAAAGAAGGATGGTTACTGATAGTGAAACAATATTCACCTCCGCATTGCTTCTGTTAATGTCAAAAACTAGTAAAAAAACTGAAAATATGTAGAATTAGGTCAAGGCAAACGGATGGAGAATTGAAATACCTTGGAGAGGATGCGGAATTGGAAGGAAGAGGAATGGGAAGGCAGCAATCGGATGAGGAGGGAGCGGGCGGCAGCTTCCTGGACGGACGGAGGAACTCTTTCTCGGTCTTGGATTTGAAGAATGCGGGATATGGCATCAATGCCGACGGTGGAAGATAGAGCTGGTTGGGAGGAAGAAATGAGGAGTGAGAAGATGAAGATGAGAGAAATGGCGAGAGGTTGCAAGTCCATGATAGAGTGTGGGATTGGGAACTTAGTAGAAGAAGGAGTAGAAGTAGAAAGAATTCGTTTCAGTTTGATCGCAAGAAGACAACATGTGAGGTAAGGCCGGCCAACCCAGTTGAAGCTTGACAGCGGAAGCTCACCTTTTACCGCCAGATTCGTGTTCGTTTGTGACTTTTTTTATTCAAGTGCCCAAGTTTTTAAACTTTATTAAATTCCACACTTTTTTTTTCTTCCAAAATATTATAAGAGAAATTCTTAGATATATATGATAGATATAAGAAATTTATATACCTACAATCAATCATAATTATTTTATTATTTAAATAATAAAAATATTTGTTTTCTCTTTTTCATAAATACAATCATTTTATGAATTCAATTGAAAAATAAATTAAAAAATTTCTTTATTCTTATTAGATGTATGCCATATTACTGTTTTTTTATAAGCAAACTTGTATTATAAAAAGAGTATTAGGGCACTCAACCCTACAAGTGAAGAAAGTTATAAGAATGGTTATTGATCAAAAAATTAAATAAGAGATCTTAAGGAGAAGCACTAGTGGATCTTAGTTGAAGATATTCATTTAAGTATTTAATTAAATTTAATAAAATAATATTATTATTAAGTATAAATCAATAAATTATATTTTAATGTATATTTTTACAAATTTTAATAGACTGATATACTATAGTACTATGTTGTATCAGAATACACACTCTTCGAGGGAGTGTCAGCTCCAAAAGAAAGGAGAAGGAATAAATTCATAGAAAAAAGGGATTTCATATCATTCAACATATCCCAAAAAGGTTCACAAATACAACTTTTATGACATCATTCATTATAACCACTTTTGTAAATCTAGCAAAAGAAAATAACAGAATTAATGAATAATTAAATGATTAAATATTTTTCTATGGGTCCCTTGGTAGCAATCATAATCTTTCATCCATATAGGTTGGTTGATTTTGCGTTTAGCTGGAGCTGGTATCTCACTTAGGCCTTCTATTTCCTTGTTGGGTTCAGTGAGTATTGGGCAAATATCCATTTGTGTTGTATCAATCCCTCCCCCTTCGAACATCACCTTGTCCTCAAGGTGGAAATTCGTGTAGCAAGTAATGAAAGTGGAAAGATCTTCCCATGATGCCTCTACCACTGGAGTGTTACGCCACTGAACAAGAAGTTCGGTGTGGCTGGCACCGTTCCTAAGCAACGTTCGACGGTCCAGGATATCATCTGGTTCATCCACAAGCTATTCAAAATCTACCTTGAAAAGTAAGCACTCCTTACTTTCCTTAATAGCATATTCCACCAACTCGTTAGCCATTAAAGCTCCGTCAAGCAATTGTCTACCCGAAATGAAGGCACTTTGACTTTTAGAAATAATTGAATGTAAAACCAATTTCAATCTAGCAGCTAAAAGCTTGGATAAAGCTTTATAAATACATCCAACAAGGAAAATATGCTTATAATCGTCCAATCCCAATGGGTTAGAAGATTTCGGGACCAAAGTAAAAAAAGAGGAAGAAATGGCCTTAGACAATCTAGCCCCGAAATGAAAGTGTTTGAAACATCTAATGAAATTTTCTTTCAAGAAGAACGAACACTTTTTAATAAATTGGTGAAAGTGTATCCATCCGGATCCGGGATTTTAGGCCCCTAAAAACCCCAAATCTCCTCTTTGATTTCTTCCTCCGAAAAGGAAGTTTCGAGAAGAAACCTCTCAGAAAGATTGAGAACCTTAAATTGAAGCCTCTCAAGAACCGGCCTTTCAAAATTTGTTTCCTACAAATTTAGAGGCAAAATTCTTACAAACCTTCTCCTTGACATCCTTAACTGAATTAACCATCCCACTTTTCGTATTTAAAGAACCAATGAAAGTACGTTTCCTCCTTTCTTTCATAACCCGGTGAAAAAATATACTATTCGAATCTTACTCATTAAGCCACTTAATTCTCGATTTTTGACTAGCCATCCTTAAGATTCAACCAAAACTTTTGACTAGCCATCCTTTTGTCTCCAAGATACTACTCTTCCTGCAAATCTCCTAAAACACCTTCCAAATTGTCTCCTTCATTCATCTCCAAAATTCCCTCCTTCATATCCAAGCCAATCTTACCAAAACATTAATGTTCCACCATTTAAGCCTCTCTTTAAGGAGACACAATTTCTCTTTAAGGATAAAATCGCCTTTACCTTCAACAACTAAGGCTTTCCACTTGTTTTCAATAAAAGGAATAAGTCCCTTATGAGAAAAACACTCATTGTTAACTTTAAAAGGTTTAGGACCCCAATCCTCTTTATCCACCATGAGCCTAATCGGGCAATGATCAAATATCTCTTAAACCTATAAGTTGCCCTACCTCTCCCTACCTCTCCACAACTCTAACATCCACAAGAAAACGATAAAGCCTACTCTTCGATTTACTGTCTCCACCATACTAACTAAACTTCTTACCTTTGCAAGGTAGATCCACAAAATTACTCTTGGATATAAACTCCGTAAATTCATTGCATTCCGACCTTTTACTCGAAACGGACCTCCCTCTCCTCTCCACACTATTTTTCACCGCATTGAAATCTCCTCTGAAGATCCATTCCTCGTCAGATTTAGACGCCTTTAACTCAAGTAAATTCAACCACAACAATCTTTTTTGCTCAATTATGCAAGGATAGTAAATGTTTACGGCATAATACAAAACATTGTTCTAACTCACCTTAATACCTAAGAAACTAGTGCCTCTAAAAATACAAGTAACATCCACTTTACCCGCCTTCCACAAAATCAACAAACCTCCAAAAATCCCTATCGAATCCGAGAAAGATAAATCAATGATCTTTTTCTTCCAAAAACTACTAGCCAACGAAATTGTCATAGACTGAATTTTAGTTTCCTACACCAAAAAGATATTTGCATTTCCTTTAGTAATCAACTAAGAGATCATACTTCTCTTAGCTTTATTACCTCCCTCTCTAATATTCAAAGAGCCAATATTCATTTACACCGTTTGGATGACACCTCCCCTCCCAACATTCTAATTTTATCCTTATTTTCCAAAATGTCAGTTATTGTTTTATAATCTCTCTTCAACTCCTCGGAAACTACTCCTAGATTCACAATTGCACTCCATAATTTTTCACCCACATTTGATTCCAAATTTTCCAACAACCGTTGGTTACATCTAAAAATATCTAACTCTGAGTATTGTTCACCATAAAAAGTACTGCTTGTATCACCCTCCATCCTACCAGAGGTCGCTTGGGTCGAACTGTTAAATGGTTGAAAGTGTAAATCACTTCCCAACGTAACATTTTTGGTAAACATAGTGCCCCATTCTGCTTTCTTGAATTTTATCTTTCTCATACCTTTCTTTTTGGAGTAAAAACGTCCACCCACCTCACAATTTTTTTAATTTAATACTCTTCTGGATTGTATTGACAGCTAAGCACTTATTTGTAGCATAAGAAAGGCAATTGGCCTTACTCCTATCATGAACGGACTGCCACGAAGAAACAATAGAGGACATAGTGCATACAACCCTAGTTCCTATTGAGCTCCCAAAAACCGACAACACACCTTTTTCTACTGCACCAATAAGACAAGAATTACCTTTTAAACCCACAATTGTTTTATCGAAAAAACCTTCCTCTGACACTACTACCTTTCCTTTTGTCAAATCAACATCACAATTACTAATGCCCATGTTGCCTTTATTATTGTTTAGTGGATAATATTTCACCACCTTACCCTCATGAACATCTATCTTCTTGTTAAGTGTCAAATTGGAGCTATATTTCATATTATTTGATGACACTTTACATTGCTCTTCTGTTTAAATCGGTTGTTTAACTGTCGCTTTTAGTGTAAATATGTAATTTACCGTTTTCGCTTTCCATTTCCCGTATTATGATGTTTTCTTGTCTTTGGTAGGATTTTTGTGCTTAATTGGATGCCTAAAGCCCATGGGTGAAGATGGAGGACCGAAAAGATCAAGAACATGGAGTTTGGAAAGTGCTAACACGCTAAGTGCTCTCTTAGCACACTCAAGGAAGTAGCTTCTGGTCTCTGGGAGCTTGGAGCCTACTGCGAGCTCGCTAAGAGTGCTAAAATGTTAAATCGTCTTCCGAGCTGATGGCACTAAGCGCGCTCTGCAGGCGCATAGCGCGCCCTGCCTGTTAGAGGAAATTTTTTGTCACTTCTATAAATATCTCCTTTGAGATATTTTTAGGAAACACTTGCATTTTTCACATATTTTTCATATTAGATCAAATCTTTAGGGTTTGAAGAGAGGTTTTTCTTGAAGCATCAAAGATCAAAGTTTACCGCATCAAACTCTTGATTTTTCGACTTTTGATGCTCATACAACTTATTTCCTTTCTTGCAATACAAGTTACCATGGAAATGGTTGGCTAAGTTCTCTCTTGTGTCAAGATTAGAGGTAGTTAATCTTTCTATTATGTATTTCTTTTTATCTATTGTATGTGAACAATGTTATGTTTAATATATGACTAACTAATTTGTGTTTCTTGGAATTATATGGTTTGGTTTGAGCTAGAAATAAGATTGATCTAATTGCTTCATCTATTAACGATCAAGTGTCGGAGACAGACTTGTGAATAAATATTCGCTTTGTATTGAACTTCATGATTATTATACTGATTGGTAATGCACGAGGGCGATTATCGAATCGATACAATAACTCTCACGATATCGGGATCGAAAGGATACATATTAAGAGGGTACATGATTATATTAACCATAACCGCGTTCATATACTCGATTGATTAAATACATTTGAAAAGGATTAACAAACCCAAATATTGGCATAACTTTTATAAAAACAAACAAACTCTTTTATTTACAAGCATTGCTACAAAAACAAGTGACAACCATATGATGCCGAGCAAAAAACCTTTGAAACCGTTCGCTTATAACCTTTGAACTATTTAACGACGAGATATCTTTACAATCCCTCTGGAGATGATAAAAAAAACCCACTCTAATACTCTTCCAACACTTCTCCGCCGGAAAAATCTCGTCCTCCCCAGAAACATCAAAAAACCCTTCAACAAAAACAACCATATTGCCGGATTGACTATCCAACCACTTCTCCTATGAACTCGAAGAGTCTTAAATAGACTATTTAACGTTATGATGAATCGATGCAAGCTGCAAAGGTCCATGAATATCCTCTCTCAGCAAGATTTTAAAAGACACATTATCAATATTCACCATCAAATGATCCATCAAAATAAACGAAAACGGTACCTTAACCATAAATCTTGCAACATATTTGTTGGGTCCCTTCATGGTGTTCTCATCCGCGCATACAAACTCACAAGTGGTATTAGCCAGCTTAATTAATAAAGAAGTCCATATGCCAAGCATGGCAAGGAACACCGTATAAAGGCAACCACACAACTCTATCCTTATTAACATCGCTCTTCTTCCATGGTCTGATCTCCAAAAAACACAATTTCCACCACTTTTCCCCTTCAAGAATCAAATCACTAATCTCACTTTCATTTACCTCTTCTAAGAGACACAAATTGACACCTAGTGGCGAAACTCTTATCGAGAAACAACCTTCCCTTTCAAAGCAGGTCTGAATATTATACGACATTCTCGGTGTGAATACGATACCAATTAATGCTTTCGACAATATATCTTCCAAACTAACATCTCAACTGAACGCAACCTCCGGATTTGCAACTATAGGGAGAACATATGACACATTTCGAACAACCTCGGCAAAGGATTTAGAATTCCCTTTACTTAAGAAAAATGATTGCCTCCTCTGAGTAATGTTGCGATGAAAAGGACGTTGAACAAAACCCTGATTCCTGCCACCCTTCCTCGCATGCATATAAAAAACATTCCTCCTATCGAACCTGGGATGGTTCGCGTGGATTTTTGTACCGTCAATCTGAATATTATCCAGTTTGATCGCTAGAAACTTGATGTCATGCACTTCTTTGAGCCTAGCGAAACCATACCTTTTGCCCAACTTATTCCTCCTATGAGGAATCATGACCTCTACAACATCTCCCATACATCCAAAAAGTTAAAAAATATCAACGACCTTCACTCTATCTGGGAACTCAGAGAAGAAGATAAACACAATAGAAATACATTGTCCTATACTCTGACCTCTCCCCTAAAGAAAAATATCCCATCTTTCCACCAAGTTTCTAGATCCATTCCTTCTAACCTGATTCCACTCCATACAAGCAATCCTCCGAAAAACAGAAACAAGAACAAAACCAAAAATCTATCCGAAGACAAAGAAGAAGAAGATTGTTCTGATGAAAACACACGATAAATCCATTAGAGACAACCCCAAAACTAAGGCCCATAACCCTAAGGTTAGAAATTTAAGCTGAAGATCGTTGAAGTCGACTAAATCATCGCATGCGTCCAACAATACTAGGGAATAAAAGGAGCAGCCAATAGAAAACAATGATCGGAGCAATTGGACCCACCGGAAAATAAGAGAGAGTAGAGTCTCTCTCTTAAAAATAATTAATATTAATAATCAAAGAAATTTTGTAGTTTGAGATTGAAAAAATAATAGTTAAAACTTCCATATCCAAGTTTATGAAGTATCAGAAATGTGGTTTAAGAGTAAAATTGAGATAATATATGCAATCGCTATGTGGGGTAGTTTCTATACGTCTTTGCCCTTCAGTCGATGTTAAAGGGTATGGTGTGAATTTCAAGTTCTCATAGACAACATCAATATTTTGATCAATTTCAGGACTACGTTTATGAGATATTTTCCACTTTGAATATAATTTTTTTTTACAATTTAAAAAAAAAAATACATCTCATTAAATTAAAGTGTACGAGTGTCTTATATAAACTATTTATTCTTAACCTTGATTGTAGATTATGATCTAATGCGAGACTACTTTGTCCAATCTAAACTCCAAGTATCCATATTTAGTACGACAATTTTTTGATATAGGTTCATTTTATCGGATGTGATTAGATATTGGTACTAGATGTCAACACTTTTACCATAAATAATTCTAACTTATGAGAAAATGTTTAATGCTAACGTAGCCTTTATGTCCTATCCAAAATTAGTGATTCACCTTATCAATGATTAAGCCAAGCTTTTAGTTAACAATTTTCCCATTTGCCTGCAAAGATTTCTCAACTCGTTCTCTTACCAACTAGCAAACCACTTCTCAATCACTCAATGATCTTCATATTCATTATGCAAAAGTTGTAAGTTGGAGATGACTCACTTATCTTTATTTCTCTCTTTTTCATGTACCAAACACAAAACAACAGAAGTTAAACATGAGTTCACTCACTCACAAGTTAACACGTTACATGTACCATGTGAATTATTCAATCATGGTAACAAAAAAAAAACCTGCAGTATGGAACCTCAACCACTACACATGCTGCTTCTATCTCGTGACCAAAGCATTGACAACACCACATGGTGAAAGATAGAGAGTTTCTATATTTGTATATCAAGAACAATTCACAAATAAAGAGAAACACAGTGAATTATGGCATTTCAATATACATTCCTAGTTAAATTCCAGAAGTCACATAAAAAACCAATCTAAAATATTATAACAGGTGTGTGCTGACTCTATGATCTGTCTATCATTTTTTTCTTCATGTAAGGGACCATCTGATAATGGAGATATGGGTCGTGCAAGTAGAATAAACAATAACCTAATTTTCTAGGTGTGTTTGCTGTTTTATAAAGTGTTTGATTGGAATTGAAAAGTAGCAAATAACTTTATTGGATGTGAAAATCTATCGCCATTAATTTGATTATAATATCTTTCATTCCTTTAATGGAAACCTTTTTTTTATAAGCAATTAATGGAAACCCTTGGTTCCAAAAGTATGCCACTATAAAAGATACCTTTATATATTTAGCCTCTCTATCATAGACATGCTTTTGTTTGGTTCTTCTTATATACTCCCTCTGTTGTAGACACTTAACATATATACTATCTTCATTCTTTCTCTTCCAGATTATAAATCATTTTGTAATAAAATTGTTTTAAATTCTACATTATTGTAACATTATAATGCATTTTTGTCAATATATTTTCTATCATTTATTATTATATTTTTTTTACTCTAATTCTTTATTTTTTTTCCTTTATATATAATAAATAAAAAATAATATAATAAAGTCATGCATAATTTATCTTTCTCGTAGAATGTTAATTATGTTTCTTGATTCACAAAACATCTTATAATTTAAAACAAATGAAGAAAATTATTAAATATAATTAATTATTTTAATATCAGAATAAATATGTTAATAATATGATCCAATTATGACAATATCAAAATTAAGAATATAAATGTTTCATTAAGTATATAATGAAATATATAAATAGATAAAAGTAAATTCTTAATCTACCCAACTCAAAAAGTTGGGTAAGGTTACGTTAGGGTAAAATGTTTTAAAAACAACAGCCAATTGTATTATTTAATAAATAATTAAATGTGTTAAAATTAGATGGTATCATGTGATTGATTGAAGATACATTATCCAGTGGAGAATTTGTCCCCATAGATAAAACTATCTTAATTTTTTCTAATAAACGAAGATGAAACTAAATGGGATACAAAGGAACTCTGACCCTTACAAATCAAGAAATACATAATCTCATATTTCTAATCTCTTCACTCTAAAACACATATGAAAGGTCTTTGTGGGATGAATCAACTCAGTCTCATGTCGTAAGTTTAATTTGATAAATAATATTTCCTACCACTTGAAAACATCAATTGAAAAATCTATAATTTCTATTCCACCAAATGGACCAAGAACCTGATGGGTCATCAAGAGGGATAATCATACACATTGGATCAAACACTCATTTAAATGTCAAAGACTCATCCAAACAAGTGAGAGATACACCATATATTAACCCAAAACCTTATTGTGATAATTGTATATGGGTTCTTTTACTTATAAAATGCTTTACCTCCACTTTTTTAAGTAATGTGGGACTTAGAACTCACACTTGTTTTCAACACAATTCATACTTGTTTCCCAACAATCTCCCCATTAAGTGTGAGTCCATACATTATACTCCCCATCAAGCAGCAACTCGTTCATCCACATGCATGTACCGACTTTGAGAGACACATTTATATTGTCATGAGAACTTCAACGGAGCACGCCACCTGACCACCATGTCAGGAAGACTTTCAACAGAAGGAGTCGGTCCCTTACTCTAACCATCAACTCTGATACCACTAATGGATCATCAAGAGGGGGAAGCATACATATTGGATCAAACACTCACCTAAAGGTCAAGACTTGCCCATAAATGTGAGAGAGAGACACTACATATTCATCCAAAACCTTAAGCTGATATGTGTATGTCTTATGTTACTTATAAAGTGCTTAATTTCCACTTTTCTAAGCAATATGGGACTTATAACTCACACTTGTTTCCCAACACAACCAACAACCCAAAACAAACAATTGAACTTACATAAAGCAGAATTGTGGTAGCTATCACCAAAACGCACAAAATGATCAACCACTGTATCGAAGCAATCTACCCTTAGGTAGGATATCCAACCAACATCACATCAGGTTCTAAACAAGATTACTAATCTTACACCTAAAGAATAGGTGATTTCAATCTTCTTCTACTTTAAAGCAAAAAGGACACACCGTGTTGTGCTCGCTGTCGATAATTGTACGTCTGCCTATTTCAGATTTAGTTGACAATTTTCTAAGCAAAAGTTTTTAACAAATATTTTCACTTTTCTAGGGATTTTACAAGACCAAAGGAAATCCAAATCCTCTTTAATATCAGGCTCTAATACTTCCCATTCTCGCTTTTGATCTTCTAGAATAAAAAATATATTGTGAATCGAAATTTTTTGTCGAGTCGATAGACCAAGAAACTGAATATGCAATGAGTAAAACCGACTTAATTTCCATGTTATGAGTATTTACTTAAGGATCCTAAGTCGTTGAATTCATTATTGGAAAATTGTACTCCAGCGCTTTGTGGTCCAACCATTATACTGCCAAAAACATATTCATCAACCGTCCCCGAACTTAGACAATATCGCTTTTGAAAATCAATTTCGGTCCTCCCCCTCTCAAAACCAAGCCCTCTCAAATACTTCCACCATAAAGAATCATGTTTAGCATTAAGCGGAAACATGGAATCAAGCAATTTACATTGCACGTCACCATACCCAAAATTAAGAATATCAGCTCAAATTGCATTTTTCTTGTTCAAGATCCTCCAACTCTATTTTCTTAGAAGCGATAAATTGAAGAATCCACAAATTTTCACTCTCGAACCGTCTAGTTTATTTGTCTTGCATATGATGTCTTAACTCACCCAACAAACTTTCATCTTCTCAAGACTACCACCCCATAAAAAATAGCCTTTGAAATTGGATAATGTCATTATGAATCACTCTTGGAACTTTGTAAAAGGAAAGCATAAAACATGGTATGTAAGTGAAAATTGCATTTAGCATCACCACTCTTGCCCCGATGAACATCAATTTTCCTTGCCACACTGACAACCTCTTCCTAAAATTTCCTAAAATTCGGCCTAAGTTTCCATTCTCCTTAGCCCCCACCGACACTCCCAAAACTTTAAAAGAGACTGAACAAATCCTACAAGATAAAAATCTAGAAGCTACTTCCAATAACTATTTCTTCAAGTTGAAACCATATATTTGACTCTTAAATAGATTTACCCACAAACCGGAAGTTAATTTGAAACCTATCAATAACACTTTGATTGTCCAAAGATTATCCCAATATCTATCACAAATGAGGACATTTTCATCCGTGAATTGAAGCAACTCAAAATAAATGTCTTCATTAAAATGAAAATATTGAAATTTCCCCAACACCATAGCATTGTTCATCAAACCAGCCAAATTTTGCACAACAAGTAAAAGAAAATTTTCTTCGCATAAGGAAGAAAATCATGGTGGTCTAGTCAATAATTGAAAAACTGGAAAGGCTTAAGGCCCCAATTTTAACAATTACTCTTAATCCAAATCGAAATATGGTCAGACAAATCCCGACTCCCTACAAATTGACATTCAATCTTCCGCATGGCAAATATCCGTTTCGAAAACTGAAACTGATCTAAATGACTCATATCACCACCGTCAATTTTGAACCAATTAAATTTTCCTCCTGTCAGAGGAACATCCATCAAATATGAATTATCAATGAAAACCCAAAACATGACAAGATCCCTCAAACTAATCTTGACGTTGATTCCTTTCCTCCCTGAATTCTTCCTAACACTATTGAAATCACCTATCACACACCAATTACCATCCTTGAACTTAGATTTGCATCCACACAGATTCCTCCAAAGCTCTCTTTTCAGACACATGGAAGATTAGAAATAAAGATTAACTAGGAAGACATTATTTCCCTTCCACACTACATGCATTCTTAGGAATCCCTCCTCTGCTAAACTAAATTAAAGATCAAACATACTGAATTTCCACATTGTTAGAACCATTTCTGATCTTTCTTTGACTACTTTAAATAATCATTCCACATCTCTTCCTCCCCACATAGAAAAAACAAAATCATCCTCCATCCTTTATATTTTGGTTTCTTGAATCAAATAAACATGGAACTTCCCCTTCTTAATAACTTGGAATAGACTCTTCCTCTTGGTAAGATTAGCGCCCCTTTTATGTTATATGACAAAATAGTCATTTATCACTTATTGATTTCCCTGAACATATCTTGCCTTCAAACATTTAACAATATCCACACGTCTCTCAATATTAGTCCTTCCATTGATACATATATCCCCTGCTTTCACCCATATTTTCATAGCTAAACCCTCATCTCTTTTTCCCAAGTGAGAATTCAACGCTTAAATACAATATGAATATGTTGTTTTCTTTGATTAATTTCCTTTCTAGTTAAGGGCATTTAAGCGATATCAAACTTTTTCTCTCCATTTAAAGTCGTCCACAATCTATGATATGGATGATTGGTTCTTAGAAAAATTTCCATTCTTTAGTTAGTCGTGGAATGTATCTGCTTCACATAGAGAACACAGTTTATGTCCCTTAATGTTGTATCCAGAAAAATTACCATATGTAGGAAGCTTGTCGATAATGCAAAACAACATGGGACACATCTTAAAACTTTCATCCAAATATGCATCAAAAATCAATGAATTCATGCCACAAAACTCTTAAATATAAAATAAATAGACTTAAATAAACATCTATATCATTTCTTGGTTGTCTTGGGTTCAAAATCACCATACATAACATCATATATTTGCGTTTCATTCAAAACCACCATAGATAAGTTGTAAATTATGAGAAAAACATGCCATGAAGTATGCTTAGTACTCAGATTACCAAACAATTTCATTCCATTAGTGGCAAGTTCAAGCTTATGGTTTCTTAGCTCATGCCCAAATATCTGGAAACAACGAATCAATTTTCTTCAATTGCAAAGAATAAGCCATATGGCAAATTTTCCCATCACATTTTCTTTCATTTACACGTCATGTAATATACTTTGTGTCATTTACATTAGAAAACACTCTCTTGAAACTTGGAATTATTGGTACATACCACACCACCTTAGCAATATGACCCTTTGTGCTCACATCATCATCATCATCATCAACATCTTTGTCTTTCAACTTGTAGTGTGACTTCCCATAATTCAGGCACTGATTCAGTTTTTCATACCCTTTTTTGTATAAAATGCAATCATTTTGACATACATGTATGTTGATATAGTCCATACTCATTAGACATAATATCTTATTGGCCTTGTAGTTATGGTTCAACAACGTCTTACCTTCAAGAAGCACGTCTTTCAATAATACAAGCAATTTAATAAAAAATTATTCGGCTACCCACTTTTTGCCTTTGTATTAAACAATCATAACACCGCTGACAATCGTGTAAAATTTGTATATCCCAGATATAACGGCTCTTCCTTGTCACTGTAGCGGTAAAATCATGAGTGTAAGCTATTGATTAACTTAACTCAAGGTAAATAGAGTCGTCACCGCGCTTTTATTTTATTCCAAAAAGGAAAAGGAAAAAGAGCGAATAAATCCTAAAATGAATCTAAAAGCAAAGAGCTAAAAGAATCAAGCAGAGAACGGGTAAGGGGGTTGGTTACAAAATGGGAAGGTATTAGCACCCAAAATGTCTGAGGTACTCCACAAGAGCCTTTTGAAAAATTTATTACTTTTGGTTTGAAAATGGTTTGTTAAATGAGAGTGGTGGGATGAGAAAAGAATTAATTTTTAATGTTTTTGTGTTTGACAAGACTATCATCTCATGCCTACGTACCCACAATGTGCAAAGTAAGATCAAATCCCCGTAGTTCATGGTACAAATAGTGAAAATAGTTATTTTTGATTGATTTTATTAAGTGAAGAAATAAAAAAAAGTGTACAAAGGCACAAAACCACTTGAATGAGTTTGGTTCTTTTTATTTTTTGAATTGAAGTCAAAATGATTAAGTTCATATACATTTATTAAAAGAAAAGAAGAAGTAAAATCCACTTGACAAAAGACAAGGTTTGGTTTATTAAAGTGGTGAAAGTTCGAAAATAAGAATCCTTTGAAAAAGAGAGAAAGTTTTGGAAATTGAAGAAGGGGAAGAGATGAAGAGGCTATCCTAAAAAATAAAAGAGATGAAGGAGAAAAGATCTAACCAACTTGATGATACTTCCAAGCACAAGCACAAGAGTTCCATCCTTATAAGCATAAGCTAGAAAATGGCCAAATAAAGGCTAAAGTACCAACTCTATGATGATCGAAGAAAAGTGAAGGTGTCCTAGAAGCTAAGTCCAAAACTCCAATTTCAATGCAACGGATATTAACCATAGTCCAAGATCAAGATCACAAGTTTTTTAGAGGTTTAATCATTTATTAATATTTTTGTGTCCAAATGGACAAAGAAAAAAGCACAAAGATATATAAACATAAACATGATAATAAATGATAAAGCATAATAAAAAAATAAAGGAGATAAGGGAGCGAGAAGGAAATTAAAGTGTATAAGGTGCAAGAAGGAAATTAAAAAATTGTAATATAGAAGTAGTAATAATAATATATACATAATAATGGTATGGTGAGCTTAATCATCTACAACCAAAAGAGTAACACGGCATTTAATGCCATAAATCGAAAAGGAAACCAGTTCCACTTAGTATCTTACACTATAGTGATTAACCGATGCAATTAGACTCAAATTTGATGAAGACTTGAAAGAAGATTGGGATACCCAAAGCAACTACGCATCAAGCTTCAAAAGTCGTGGATCTAATGCAAATGATTAACCAACATTAGGATGACGTGACCAACACGATGTCCAGTCCACGAAAGTGCAAGTATCCAATTGGATTTTTATTCCGAAGTAGGGACATATTTAGGTCTATGTTAAGGAATCGCCGAGTAATTTACGGAGTAATTACCCTACAAATGTGGTCGGCCAAAACCAATTAAGGTTAACGATATAAGTGTTAATACATGCGAGATAAAATATATGTAAATCTCCATTCGAACGCAATGCCGCACAAAAAATAAAGATGAATACCAAATTGAGTTACACTTATGGTATTCTTTCATCTTTAAGTTCAATCACTCATTTTGGTGGATTCAAGGTATGAAAATATATCACTAATTCAAAGCACTTAGAGTGAATTAAATAATTTATTTATAGATCGATTTGAACTAATGAATATTAACTCCTTTAATCTACACCCAAAGTCCATTGAAATTAAAGAGAAATCAGTCCCAAAAATGTCTCCCAAGATAAAAATAAGAAGAAAGGGAAGAATGGGAAAAAATAGGCAAAAAAAGTCCCAAAAACAAGCCAAAAACTTTCACTGGAACAATGTTAATCGGATAACCATTTGGTTAATCGATTAACATGTCCAAATTTTCAAATCTGCGCCAATTTTATACTGGTTAACCGATTAACCAGTTTGTATTGCAACTAGTTAATCGGTTAACACTGAACCAGAGGCAGAAAATTGACCAAAATTCAGCATGATCCTCTTTTAAAACAATTTTTAAACACCTTATAATCATGAGCTGAATTGGAATGAATTTTAAAGTGAAAAATATTGTGGAATCCCTGCAATCATACAATAATTTATGATCCAAAGGATCAACAACCAAGAGCACCAGAGATCTACATCTTGAATGATGGTGATGAAGGTGTAACAATGGAGGAAGATGAATTACCAAGAACAAACTTCGAATTACTCCACAAGCAAGCTTGATCTACTGAAATTAATGAAGAAAAATGAAAAAGATGAAGGTTCAACTCAAATTTAATCAAGAATTCAATGCAAATTCTTGATAACTTTCAAAAAAAGAAACTGAGCTTTGGTGAATTTTGTTGTTTAAGGAGATATTTTGCAAGAGGTTTTTTGGCTCTCTAAAGCTTGAAAATGAATGAAAAGAGGGTGTTATTTAAAGACTTTAGGTATGAGAATTTTCTGGAATGGAACTTTCTTTGGAAAATCAAAATTAGATTTGGAATTCAAATTTGGAGAAAAAATCATAAAAGAGTGGTGATTAGTGAAGGTATATGGTGGAAAATGATCAAAGTGATGTAGGGAATTAAAAGTGAAGTGGCCTAGAATATTACAAATGAGATCAAGGGCTAAGATTTTGCTTAATTTGAACGAATTATTCAAACTTCGTTGTGGTTAATCGGTTAACACATTGGTTAATCGATTAACCAAGTAAAAAATTTGAATTTTTGTTCTTTTGATTCCATGATTATTGTTTCGGTTCGATTATTTTACGGTCAAAGAAGACATGGAAATAAACACATGAACCTTGTAATTCCTTGAATAAATCAATTAAAACTTGGGAAATCCTTAACCAGATAAATTTGAATTGTTAACGGATCAACTTCAACTTTGTTCAGATGAAATTCGTTTGAGCTGAGGAACTGTTATTTTTGGTATTTTTGACCTGTTCCTCCCCTGAAAATATTAATAAAGGAAAATAAAATATTTTTGGATTTTAATTAAAGGTTGGTAAAAATAAACAAATAAAAGGCAAACAAAAGCAATGGTGATCCTCTGTGAGGCATAAAACTACGACCAAAAAGGATAGACGAACTAGTGCTTGATCTTGTTTGTATGCAATGATGCAAATGAAAAAATTGTCAAAACACAACGGTTTAGACAAAAATGAAAGAGAAAGCAAAGGTAAAAACAAATGATTGACAACAAACTTGGGAGTCAGTTTACGCAACCTTGTTGTAATATGCTTTTCAAAATAAACCTGGATTCAATTAGGTCTTTTGAAGGGTGTATCGTGGTCTGGTTCACGGTTTATGAAACAAAGGATATAGGCTCAAAGTTTATTTGTACCCAACCCAATCTTCGTGATGATCTCCAGTCCTACACTCAAATAATTCAACCTATGCACTCAACTTCCAAGAATTTGAGATTTGCACAGATGATGATGGTTCATAAGCCAAAGGATTTTTGAGATAGCAGTCACTTCTCCCTTTTATTATTCCTGGCGAGAACTTTGGTTTACTCGTCTTGTTTTTGTTGAGTATATTGATGACCTCTTGATTGTTGATTTCTTTTTATTATCCTTAAATTTTCCTGAACTATGTCATTTGATCTTATAGTCAGCGGGATGCCCCAATTTTTGCCTAAGTCTCTTTCATAGGTTTTGACTTAGCGGTCTTTGCTCTTTTTTATTCCCCATTTTTTCAATATCATTTTTTGAAAGATAATGACTGACTGGCTTAATGATTATGGTGAACCATCATTGGCTTTTGAATTGAAAGACATCTTCGACACTTCATGATGTGTGCGAAGGAAAGCTTGAGATCCCGTCCTGTAGTTGGGTGGAAGAGGATCTAGAACAGGAGATGTGATCCTAGTAGTAATCTAACCATTTTGAATCAAAGAAGGATACAACTCAGTGTATGTCATCGAGATAGGCTAATAATCTGGCCTATTGAGATACTTATTTGGTCCAGAAACAGGACGAAAAGCTTGAGCTTGATTTGGTTGAGCCTTAATAACAAGAGCAACTGCAGCTACATATGGTTTAACATATTTGTGTTGCTTCCGGTAAGGTTTCCTTTAATTTGAAAAAACATAAGCATCACCATATTTTTTCTTTAGAAAGTTCCCCTGAGAATTTCTTGCAGCATTAGAAGCTTCAACATTGATAATCTTACCTTTCTTGATACCTTCTTCTAGTCTTTCTCCAACAATGACTAGGTCAGCAAAACCAGATGATACACTTCCTACCACCGTCTCCTAAAATAAAGGTTGAAGGGTGTCCTTGAACAAACCAATAAGTTCTTTTTCATCCAAAGGTGGCTCCACTTGAGAAGCTATCACTCTCCAATGTTGAACGTACTCTTTGAATGATTATTTCTCTTTTTGAGACATGTAACACCCATATAATATATATCTAGAATAATATAATACAAATGTTATTTTGGTACTGACACCTTCATAAGTGCCTAATAGCATAATTCACATTCTTGACAATTCTAAAATTATACACAACAATGGTACAAGACATTGAAATCATACTAAAATAAAAATACTAAGATCAATACAATATCCATTATTGTACAAAGATAAATACACAACGGAAACTAAATTTATGCTTCTCTTGAAACATCCCAATCATAGCTCAACTTGTAAATCAACCTGCAAAAGAAACCTGAAAAGCAACAAATATAGTGGGGTGAGATATCAACATCTCAGTGGGTTCCCTATCTTAGAGTTCTCTCGGCTTTAAAGGTTCGAATTTAAACAATACTCAAGTCAGGGGAAAACCTAGACTTCAAGTTTATATTACAATTAGAGATATAAGGTGAAAACACAGAGCACAACATGCTTTAAGGCATCTATCCCCGGCCAACCACAAGGGCAATACGTCGCAGGTCACTCGATCCTTAACGTATAGATAACTTTCCCCACCCAGCCACATAAGGGCACTTCAGCACGGGTCACTCATTATATATCTAAGGTACTTTCCCCGCCCAGCCACACAAGGGCACTTAAGCACGGGTCGCGGTACCTTACCACAAAGTAACTTTCCCCAGCCATCCCACACACGGAGATCTCGACACAGGTCACTCGTTACTTATCCTAATGGATACTCCCCCCCAGCCACACCAGGGAACTTCAGCATGGGTCACGGTCATCCATTAAGGGATTCGAATCCACAGATTAATTATGTCTCCCCGGCAGTCCAGTCTCATGGGACCTCGACACGAGCTAAACATAATTAAATTAGGATTTTTAACGCGATGGGAACATATCCTCCATCCATTCACAACTACTTAGCACGAGGATACTATTCAAGTATCGATGTCTAAGCATTGTTATGTCTCTAAGTCAGTTTTTGTATCAACCTAGGGTAATCCTAACTACCTCACAAGTTATACCTTTCTTACTTCAAAAGTTCATCATTAGCTAAACAATTCAATTTATGGTTTACCAGAAATTCGGGTAAAAGTCGACTCAAAATAATATTTCTCGGTCTCAAAAGATAGAACATTTTATTAGCTTCAAAACGATAAGTGGAACACTAAAATCGGACACCCGAAACAAAAGTTATGAATTAAAATGCAAAACAATAACTCTCAGGTCTCGCTAAGCGAGGGTCTGCTTGTTGAGCGAGAAAGTTCCTATCTTGAGCCTTCCCAGAAAATAACACACTCGCTAAGCAAGCTCTGCGAAACCAGTAAAATTCAGTTACGTAACAGTTCTCCTCCAAGGTTTTAAAACTCATCTAAACATAAAAAATCAGTGGAACCATCCACCAAACATGAATATACTCTTACATTAACTAACATACTTTGATTTTATCGATTTTTATCTGCTTAAACTTTTGATTCTAAGATTTTACTACAAAACCCTGAAAACTCATAAACTCATAACTCAACCAAAAACTAAAACAAAAGTTTCTATCTAAGAACCCACCTCTAAAAATGAAGAGGAGTTTGAAGAAGATGAAGATTGATGAAGAAATAGTGATGATTCTTGATCTTGATGCTCCTAGGGTTTCTATTTTTCCTCTTCTCTCTTTCCCTTTTCTTTCTTTCTTTTCTTTACCAACTTTCCTCTATTTTTTTATAAAACCCTTCCTTCTCTCTTTATAACATATAACTTGTTTTCTTTAATAAACCAAACAATTGTTATACTGATATAACAATTAGTTAGTAACCTAAAGGGTCCAAATTGAGAGTATCAAAAAATGTCTCTAAGTCAAATATTTAATAAAATCTTTGAGTCAGATAATACTTAATTAATTAATTTAAGTTCGTCGGTTGCTCTAATTATTTTAATTGAAAACTCTCTGAGTAAACCGGAACTCTATTAATCTTAATTAATATCATCCAGAGCATTTAATTAAATACGAGATATTACATTCTCCCCTCCTTAAATTGAAATTCGTCCTCGAATTTCCTTTACTCATCAACAACGACAGTTTGCAACATTGTCTCAGATCCATACTTAACCTTACTACTGCTACATATTCTGACATATTCAAATTCTAATTTGACTTCGCGGCTCAAAGTCCTTTTTTGATAACAAATTAAACTTCATACCTTTACTCATATGCTTGTTCCAACATTAGGTTAACTTCCAATTTACTATTTCCGCAAATTCATCTGTTGTTTCATACTAAATCACTTAGGCTCATCTCTCCTTCGGAGAAACATACCATTGCAATTCCTTCCACTGAGTCATAACACAAGGCATAACACTCCAACTCGATTTCGGAACCACAACACTCGACAAAAATCCACAGGGTATCTTAGTGAAATCTTATCTACGCAAAACATTCAACAACCACTCTTATTCAGATCCTTCAACTACTAAAACCATTTCAAAGTTGTCAAACAACTGTTGTACCAATTCCACTTGGTTTGATGCTATACGTTGTATCCATTTTACATTTGACACTCTATCCTTTCAGTGTCTTACATAAGGACAACACACTTAGAACAAAATTCTCTTACCTCAACACTTATAAATAATTCTCTTTTGATTCTTAATAATCCGACCGAACTCTTTCATCTGCCTCCTTCCAATATACTCTCAAAGTATAACGATGGAGATGCCATGAATTCTCAAGCAGTACTAGGTAGTTGATAGTCTGCGGAGAACACACTTATCCATTGGAGTTATCACCAACCAACGAAACAAAACTTGCATACATTCAGGGATAGAACAACTTACTTGTCAACCACACAATAATAACATCGGTCCAAACTCTCTAACAACAGAGATACAGTGGTTGTATTGTTGCAATCAAAACTTATACCATTTCGATTCCATTTTAAACTCGAAACAATTAATCCAATTCAGCTTAACGAATCTGACCATGGTTACTATTCTCCATATAAATCCTCTTCACAAGATTCTAATCACTCAAGGTTTCTACTGACACAAGGTCTCCCTTAAAAACAACGTAGTAACATCACAGAGCTTAGAATCATTAGTGAGTCACTCGTACCAGACTGAAATCATCCTTAGTATACTTGCAAATTTCCATAACACTTGTCTATTGTTTACAACATTTCACATACTCACCTTTGAAGATATCACAAAACCTCTCGTTCAAAATACGCTTCTCTCAAGGGTTTCATTCCTCAAACAATCCAACTTACATGCTTAACTTTGGAACTTTCATCTCTCACTCTTACTTGGAAGGGTAACTTAAAAATTCATAACTCTGAGTACGGTCCAACTGCACACGTTTGGTATTACTCTTACGGAGTCCATAACTTGATGTTAAGAATTAACGATATTAGTACTGACCAATCATTCATCTCTTATCCTCACAATAATTCAAATACCAAAACATTTCCTGAAAGATCAACACTTCACGAGCCTCGTATAACTTCACAATTTAGTTCCTCAGTAGTCGCAACGACGGTACACCAAAACTTCAAATCATTTACTGCTTACCAATCATGCTCAAAAGAAGGTTCAACACTTTATCCTCTAACACTTTGAACAGAAACTAAAACAGACTTACAACTCAAAAAGTACGATTCTTTAAAGTCCTCCACAAAAGTCATGTGTCAATCGATTACCTATCCGAGGCTAAACGATCGAACACGACTAACTTGTTCCTCTTGTTAACAAACAATCCAAATTAAAAATTACCAATCCATTCCACACTAACTTGCAAGATGATTCTCATTCGCGGTTTCTAAACATGTGTAACATTCACCCACCGCTTACAACTTAAGATAACACAAAACGGGGCACAACATGCAAATCACATACTACAACAAACGATGAAGTAGAACTACCATTTCTGTTACAGACACACCATGAATACTGAACAGAATAGTTCAATTCTACTCGTACAACGATGTTAGTAGGAAAACGACAATGACAACCTCAAAAGGGTTTTTAGTCACAAGCTAACATTTGGTTCGTCCGTAAAAAAAATCCAATACACAATCCTTATTGGGTAAAACAAAACGATGAACATCTCATGTCTAGTATACAACCTTGTCCTCTCTCTTTAATTCCTTGGCGAGAATTAAAACAACAACATTCTTAATCCCACTAGAGATAAATTCCAAATACTTTGATCATTCATAGATATAGGGGTTTCCCTTCACTTGGAAACTGAGGTAAAGAACTACTCTGAAGGACCTTTGATATCTCTACTTACATATTAATCGGGGTTCTCTTACCCTCTACTAATCATTACATAGAATGTCTCCACGGATTTCCATCGGTACCAAGAACACTTAGATCGGGCACTCGAGTCAAAATGTATGAATCTTAGATAAATCAAATTTCCAAAACTTAACAATGATAACCGGGTACTACCAGGAGGGTAACCGATTACTCAGTGCAAATTTGAACTTCCGGTAGCTAAAAGAGATTTAGGAACACAACTCTGCAACCGGGTACTACCCAGAGGGTAATCCGATTACTTCAAACACAGAAGCACAATTCCGGTTTTCATTGCTACCTAAACCTCCCCACTCATTCCAATCACATCCAAAAGTTACAACCATACCAATAGACGATTCTACACATATAGTAATCACACTACCAGAGTCCTAATGGGAGAACAATCATTTCTTACACTTCCTTAACTTTAGTTTCAATAAAAACTTAACAACTTCATAGTACATTCGTCCAACCATACATTTCGTTATCGCCTTCTCATATTAGACTTTTAATATTGTTTCCATATTGTGTTCACTTCACGCTCTACGGTAATCCTCTCATACCCAAATATAATCCGTCTTATTAGAATTCTCCCGAATCCAAGGTGCTTACTTTATCACTTTACCACAACTTCATATGTTCCATATCAAATACACCTCATGTTGCTAAATAAAGCTTATCCTTCCTCTGGCACTATACCTTATACCATTCCTTGGGTAATTCAACACTTCTAAATTGATCCCTTACTAAAATGTATCATCCTGATGTATTACTCTAAACTTTGTCTCCTCGGTTATAACTAAATACACAACCACAATATTCTACTCTTCGTTCGGGGTATACTTGTCTCATTTGAAACGTGTAATCACATCCTTGTGTTTCTCTTCACGCTTCACCACAACTTTAGGTTCCCATAAGAAAACAAACGTTCTTTTCTTGTAACTTCTATCCATCTGTAAGGTATCATCCAAATTCATTCCTTAAATTACTCTTGTTCATCTACGATGCCACCGCGATCTTAGGACTGAAACACTAACAATTAATTCGTTCCCGAACCTTACGTCACACGCTCTACAAGGCATTTTCTCTTTTTGTGGAACGAGATTTCTCAAAACTCTTGTCCATACTAGTGACCAATATTGATCCACCTGTGACTTTATGTATTCCTTGATACACTAACCACTCATCCTGTAGATAACCGTACCTTTCAGACTCTATCCATTTATAAGTATTTCTCGAACAACACACTACTTTACAACTCCATGTTACTGAAAGTACAACTCTTAAGAAGACTCCAACTGAGCTGACCAAAGCTCCCTCTGCTAACTCTTGGCTTTAGCCTACTTCCGACAACACATCAGAGTCCTCATGGCCGCACAACCATGATTCTACCTATCACATACATAGCATTAGGTTGATCAGGCCCAATACTACGTAATATGATATTAAGAACCATGACGACAAGACACACTTAGGATGTATGAAAAAATTACTTATGATGTTTCAAGGCTAGGTCGAGGATACGACCTTCTATGATATCAACTGTAACGCCCATATAATATATATATCTAGAATAATATCATACAGGTGTTATTTTGGTAATGACACCATCATAAGTGCCTAATAGCATAATTCACATTCTTGACCAATTCTAAAATTCTATACAACAATGGTACAAGACATGGAAATCAAACAAAAATAAAAATACTAAGATCAATACAATATTCATTATTGTACAAAGATAAATACACAACGGAAACTAAATCCATGCTTCTCTTGAAACATCTCGATCATAGCTCCACTTGTAAATCAACCTGCAAATAAAACCTGAAAATCAACAAATATAGTGGGGTAAGATATCAACATCTCAGTGGGTTCCCTATCTTAGAGTTCTCTAGGCTTTAAAGGTTCGAACCTAAACACTACTCAAGTCGGGGGAAAACCTAGACTTCGAGTTCACATTACAATTAGAGACATAAGGTGAAAACACAGAGCACAACTTGCTTTAAGGCATCTTTCCCCGACCAACCACAAGGGCCATACGACGTGGGTCACTTGATCCTTAACTTATAGATAACTTTCTTCGCCTAGCCACACAAGGGACCTTCAGCATGGGTCACTCATTATCTATCTAAGGTACTTTCCTCGCCCAGCCACACAAGGGCACTTCAGCACGGGTCACGGTACCTTACCATAAAGTAACTTTCTCTGGCCACCCCACACACAGAGATCTCAACACGGGTCACTCGTTACTTATCCTAATGGATACTTTCCCTACCCAGCCATACCAGGGCACTTCAGCACGGGTCACAGTCATTCATTAATGGATTCGAATCCACGAATTAATTATGTCTCCCCGACCGTCCCGCCTCATGGGACCACGACACGAGCTAAACATAATTAAATTAAGATTTTTAACGTGATGGGAACATATCCTCCATCCGTTCACAACTACTTAGCACGAGGATACTATTCGAGTATCAACGTCTAAGCATTGTTATGTCTCTAATTTAGTTTTTATATCAACCTAGGGTAATCCTAACTACCTCACAAGTTATACCTTTCTTACTTTATAAGTTCACCATTAACTAAACAAATCAATTTATAGTTTACTAGAAAAGTCGGGTAAAAGTCGGCTCAAAATAACATTTCTTGGTCTCAAAAGATAGAACTTATTATTAGCTTCAAAATGATAAGTGGAACACTAAAAACGGACACCCGAAACAAAAGTTACAAATTAAATGGCCAAACAATAACTCCCAGGTCTCGCTAAGCGAGGGTCTGCTCGTTGAGCGAGAAAGTTCATGTCTTGAGCCTTCCCAAAAAATAACATGCTCTCTAAGCAAGCTCTGTGAAACCAGTAAAATTCAGTTACGTAACAGTTCTCCCCCAAGGTTTCAAAACTCATCTAAATATCAAAAGTCAGAGGAACCATCCACCAAACATGAATATACTCTTACATTAACTAACATACTTTGATTTTATCGATTTTTAGCCGTTTAAACTTTTGATTCTAAGATTTTACTACAAAACCCTAAAAACTCATAAACTCATAACTCAACAAAAAACTAAAACAAAAGTTTCTATCTAAGAACCCACCTCTAAACATGAAAAAGAGTTTGAAGAAGATGAAGATTGATGAAGAAATGGTGATGATTCTTGATCTTGATGCTTCCAGGGTTTCCATTTTTCCTCTTCTCTCTTTCCCTTTTCTTTCTTTCTCTCTTTTCTTTACCAACTTTCCTCTCTTTCTTATAAAACCCTTCTTTCTCTTTTTATAACATATAACTTGTTTTCTTTAATAAACCAAACAATTGTTATACTGATATAACAATTAGTTAGTAACCTAACGGGTCCAAATTGAGAGTATCCAAAAACGTCTCTGAGTCAAATATTTAATAAAACCTCTGTGTCAGATAATACTTAATTAATTAATTTAAGTTCGTTGGTTGCTCTAATATTTTAATTGAAAAACTCTCAGAGCACACCGGAACCCTATTAATCTTAATTAATATTATCCAGAGCATTTAATTAAATATGGGGTATTACAAGACATGTTTTGAAGTTGACAGTGGTCAGGTTCCATGTCCAAATTGTACTTATACTACTTTACGAAAGCATTAGATAAATCCTTCTAGCTCTGGATATGATTCTTCTCAAGTCCTATGTACAATTTCATAGAAGTGTTGTAACACTCCATTTCTACCTGGTAATTAATCATAAAAATTAGAGTATAAAATTTAAACAACACAAATGGAATTATACATTTTCAACTTAAATAACAACATGAAATCACCTAATTAGTCTTTAACATAAAATACTTCATTACCTACGCAGCAAATTCATAATATTCAACTTAAAATATCACAACTTGTTTTCAACCTTGAAACAACATAAAACATCAAATCTTTAATGAAAATAACTAAAATTCAGAAACATATTAAAATCCAACATTACAAGAAACACATGTGTTATCCCCCCCGAGTGCTACATATCAGAGCGACAACACCGACTCGACTCTACCAAGGTAAGCATCTCTACTCTGGATTACCTGCATGTTACCAACAGAGGGAAACATTTAAACAAAAGGGGTGAGATATCGAAAGGCATAAACAGAAGTATGATAATCAATAAATTAGACTAGAATCATACAATTTCACTACTATCCAACAACAACAAAACAACAATCAACAAAATATGTATAATATGCAACTCAAGTGTGAATCAATTATGTGTATGCATGTGGTACCATTGGAGTAGAACTCCCACCTTAGAAAGTGTCAGTTTATCGAGGCATCAACAATGCATAAGCCTTCAACTTCAACTTTTGTTTCTTTGCCAATCCAGGTCAACGTGGTTGAGCATTAGCTCCAACTTAGAAAATTCAATGTATATGACTAATATGAATGACATACAACAACAAAATCTACATCAGCTGCAACAACTTAAATCAACACTGATTATCAGACTTACAACTCGAATATGCCCATAAATCGGGACAAATCAACTTATTCAGCGGTACCTGCAAATCCACGTATTCGACTAGATTCCAACAAAATAAACCAACTAAAATTACCTACTAGTTTATAAAAACTACCCAAACAAGTTTCAACTAATTTTGGACAGCTAATTTTCTTACGCTTAATTTCACTTATTCGACTAAATCAGTATTGTTTTACATGCTACTATTTCTACCAATAAATTTCATGGATTCTATAAATTTTAGCTTACTGATACGTACACTATTCTTCTACCAAGGTTATTATCATCAAAATTCAACTCTGATACAATATAATAGAGTCTGCTAATCTTTCATTTTCTACTAAAAACCTACTACTATTATTTCTAAATGGAACTATATTATATTTATTCATCTACATTTCCTGGTGGCCCCCGTCACCAAAATTTTCTAACTTTCTCCCATCTTTCGATTTCCAGTATATCTTCCATTTTCGGTATTGTTTTAGACATGAATTACACCTAATTTCAATCCAGAATCTTCCATGTTCAGTACCAATTTCTGATGCATAAAATCAATTACACAACATGCCACAGAGCAACCGTTTTCCACATAAACAATAATAAATCATCAACACAAATCAACACCACACAGTAGAAAATTATATAAATCTCAAACCTACATATTAATTATCGTATTCTCGGTTATAAAATTCGAACCCCACCTTTACCTTGGATTAAAGGTATCTCAAATTTCCTGATCGAATCTGAAATGTGGCTTTTGACAGCAAACTCTCGTATTCTCTCTTCTCCAACCCTTGTGCTTCCAAACCCTTGTTTCGGCTACTTGATAAAGCTACATGGACTAATAACTATTTGTTTTGTTTGCTGGTTATCTCCTCTATCTCATTCTAATCACTTAATAAAATAATGGGTCAACTAATTCTCTTAATGGGCCTACTACACAATACCCCCAACTTTGCTATTTCTCACACACAACTTAACCCAACCAAATTTATTAATGTTCTACGAAAATTAATATTATTTTTAATATTAATTTCTCCTGACTAAGTCTACTATTTACCCGATTATTAACTTATCAACTCAAACAACTTATTCAACATATTCAACAAATATTCGGAAAATACGCAATAATATTTAATTAAATACGGGCGTTACAACTCTCCCCCACTTAGAATATTTTTATCCTCGAAAAATTACCTGGTTCAAATAACTCGAGATAGGAGTCTCGCATCTTGCTCTCCAATTCCCAGGTCATGCTTTCTCCGACAGCTCCTAACCATACTACTTCCACCAACGCAATCTCCTTTCCTCTCAGAGTCTTCATTTCACGATCCACAATTTGTACCGGCATCGTCTCAATAGTAAGATTATCTCGTACTTGCACATCTTCCATAATAATCACATGAGACGGATCTGAAATGTATTTCCAGAGTTGTGACACATGAAACACATCATGTAAATTCGAAAGATTAGGCGGTAAATCCACTCTATAAGCAGCATTTCCAACCCTGTCTGAAATCTGATATGGACCAATAAAACGAGGGGTAAGCTTCTTATAATTCAAAGCTTTCCCAACACCAGTCAAAAGTGTGACTCTTAGAAACACATGATCACCCGTTTGGAATTCTAACACACTTCGAGAACTCAGCAGTTGCCTCGCTATAATGAGGATAAATCTTCCCTAAATTAGTGAACTTCGCAACATACTCAGTCAGAGACATGCTGCCTTGTTTCAACTCCAGAAACTCGATTTCCTTCTTTCCCCGAACATCTTCAGGAAAATACTTCCCTAGAAATTCCATCTTGAACACAACCCAGGTGACTGCCTCACTAGATGCATCCAACCGCTGACGGGTGCCAACCCACCAATCATCAACCTCAGCTACCAGTCTGTGTGCACCCAACCGCACTTTACTTCCTTTCGAGCACTCCATCACTCTGAATATACTCTCGATCTTCTTGATCTGGTCATGTGCCCCATCAGGGCCATACTTCCCCTTGAATGTAGGCGGATCATTCTTCCTGAACTCATCACTTTTGTGATCCCCAACATTCATCGGGTTTTTCACGGCTTGTGCCATAGCTTTCATAGCAGCGGCAAGTGCAACATCTTTCCTCACAGCCATTCTAAATCGGTCACATAACAAGAATCCAACAATGATTTAAAATAAACAACGACAACAACAGCGCAACAACAACGCTCAACACTCAATCAACAACACAACGACATAACAACTCAACGACTCAACAACTCAACTACTTGGTCGGACGGACCGACCTGCTATGATACCACTTTGTAACACCCAAATTACCCCATGGAAATAATAATAAAATCAGAGTAAAATTTTCAACAAAAACTATTTGAGTGTCATAATTCAACTTCAAAACCAACACAAGGCTCAATGTTACGTTTTCAAAATATATTGTTCAACATGCATCGGAATTCTTAATAACATATAATATTTTCATCACAAACGTTTTTCATAAGTAAAACAAATAAATGTAACATCGTCTCGACACCCAAAGCGACGTATCAGAGTCGACATCCTAATGACGTGAAATACACCGACTTCACTGACCACCATTCGACTTATCCTGCTCACCTGCATGTTACCAACATCGGGGCATCATTCAAATAGAAGGGGTGGGATACTTACATCATGAAAGAGTAATATAATAAGAATTAGCAAGTATCAGAAATAAAACACCACTTCTCAACAACAATTATTCAACCACATCATATACACAACAACATCATATACAACAACAACATTATATAAAACAACAACATCATATACAATAACAACCACAATCATGCAATGAGACCATACTCGACTTTATGCATGGGGTACCATATTCAATCTCTATTTCAAGATCCAGTTCCCGTCGAAACTCTCGACCCCTCTTTCATGGTCCAGTATGACCCCTATTTCATGATCACACCCATCGACCCCTATTTCATGGTCCAGTATGATCCCTATTTCATGATCACACCCTCGTACGATCCCTATTTCATGACTGCATCATCCACTATGATTGTACACAATCACGCCATCAACAACTATGTACATGTCATGCACTATCAATGACAATAAGCAACAACATCAACAATATGCAATAACAACTATCCGCATACAACAACTCATCACAACAACGACTTCATGCATTAGCATCATCAATAATATAAAACAAACACCTACCAACTACCACATATTATCACCATAACTACAATAACAACCAGATATTACAACAACTTGTCAACAACAACATACTATAACGACTTAACAACAACAACTCATATATGACTACTCATCACAACACCAATCAACATACAAAAATTCATTATCACCACAATTATCATCAACATCATGCATTTTTAGCATATAACCATATAAATTAACTTCAACCACCGCAAACGGAAAACCATCATATACCACAACAATTACATATACATGTATCAATAACAAACATATGTAATTTATCACAATAATAACAATTCATCACAACGACAACAAAGCCAACAAACATATCAACTATGTTTATGTTTAAGTTATACTAATTATCCCTACAATTATATGTATAACTCCTCTTTTACTACTTTCCACTACCCCACATCGATTCCTAAGCATCACAAAATCAATTAGATAATTTTAAGTAATTTTTCGGAATTAAAAATCAACATTTTTCGCTCTAGATTTCGTTGAGCAAGGGGAATTGCTCTCTAAGTGAGCAACTCACTGTATTCTGAATTTCCAAAGTCTAACTTGCTCGCTAAGCAAGCTCTGCGATTTCGCAGATCTCCTCTCTGCGATTTCGCAGATCTCCTCTCTGCATTCTGCACTCAAACTTACACGAATTTTCATCCCCAAAACACCAATATCCAGCCAGAATTTATAGTAATTACTTATTTTACTACCTAATTCATAACATTATCAACTAACAACAACAAATTATCAACAACTCAACCAAAAACCTACTCAATCACCAAAACCCTAACATCTCATCGTCAACCTACCCAATTCCCATTATAAAACCCTTTAGAGGCGGAAGAATCTCACCCTTACCTTGGTTTTGACGAGAAATTCTTCTTCCTCGCGGATTATTCTTCACGATCAAACCCTTTCTCTTCCCCTCTTCTCAATGTCACGATCGTTCTTCGTTCTTGATAATACGATCCGTTTTCTTCTTTACAACTTAATCCCTTAGATCAACTTAGGGACTTCCTCCTTTACCCTCACTAAACCCACCAAATGACTACCTTGCCCCTCACCTCATATTTTCCAATTATTTAATTTATCCAATAATAATAATACTATCCACCATGATATAATTCTCAATTAAAATTATATTCGATAATATATATTATTCTTCATACACCAAAACACAACATTCCAAATAAAATAATTAAATAAAATTTGGGGCGTTACAATTTTGGTGTCAACGTTTCTTCGGATATTAACATTGAATCGAACCGTTTATCCATCAAGGATTTATTGGAGCATAAGAGCCTAGTTAGTGAACATATGGATAAGGTCTTTTGGATACTAAACAAAGTTAGAGGCTTTTCGGTTAGTCCTGTGGCTTCGGTATATGAGGTGTGTAGAAGGGGTGCTTCTATTGGAGTTCCTGGACCTAATCCTAGTCCGGTTGTGGGAGCTGTCTCCCCAGGTGTTTTAGTTAATTCTAATACTCTGGTTGCAGGGCACAAGACAACTTCTTCGTCCTCTCTTGTGCTACCTGTGCAGCATAATTATGTTATTCCTTCTTTTTTGAATTCTGCAAGGAATGCTTTATCCCTTTCGGTTTTTCGACCAACAACCCTTCACAGGATTCTTTTGTGCAAGCTTCGGTTTATTATATGCATAGACCCCTTCATGCAGCATCTTTTGATAGTTTTTGTACTATGATGATTGTTGCGTATCGGTCTCTTTCTTTACAGGTGGACATGGAAGAGGTTTCAAATTTTGTCGCTAGTAACATCGAGGCAGCTTTCTTGGGTACGATAATGAACGCTTTTCTAAACTCTCAGTTGCGAATAAATTCTCCCAATGTACTGCAAAGGGGTGGAGGTAGGCAGAACCCCTTTCCTCTAGTTCATAATAGGGGTGGTGTTTATTTGCCAACAATGGGTGGCATGGAGGGTGTTTGGGAGAGCCTTTAGAAGCTGGTTATTCCGATGCATTTGAAAGCTTTTGTTTGGCGGCTCTTTTGGAAGAGACTTCCTATGAAAGATAATTTAATTATTAGAGGTATTTTTAATCCCTCAATAGCTAACTTATTTTGTGTGTTTTGTCTCAATCACGAATAGAATGCTTCACACTTGTTTATGTGTTGTCCGGTTGTGAAATTGATTTGGAGGGATATTAGGGAGTGGATTGGTTTTGTAAAAATGACGAATGTAAGTCTGGATTGTTGTATAGAAAGTTCTTGAGATGGTATTTTTTTTAGTACATCTCAGGGAGCGAAAGTTGGAAAAGCGGGAGTTTTTTGGATGGTCGTTATTTGGAATGCGTGGATAGCTATGAATGGTTATATCTTTGAGAATCAAAGTTGGAATGTCTATGATATTGTGTGGAATACTAAGATTTTGGCTTGGAAATGGTCAATGGTGGGGGAAATTGGTAAATCCAATTGCAATTTCTATGGTTTTTGTAAAGATCCGATGATTTTTTTTATCAAGTAGCAATTGGTTAGCAATTTCTTTTTGTTTCATCCAACTTTTTAAGTCGTCTTTTGTAATCAAGGTTTCGAGAACCGCTTAGTTCTCATATTATTGAATCTCTTATTTTAAAAAAAAAAATACTAATTTTATCATTCCAAATTAAATATATTCTATGAATTTATGGTAAAAAATTATAAATCAAAACATCAAAATATATTTTAGTCAAAGTCTAAAGATATCTCTAATGCGTATATCGACCACGAGACCATTATTTTTATCAAGACTAACTTGTTTTTCCACCATGATTCTATTACTTTGAAAATAAGACCTCTGTCTCTTTATGAAAAATTTGAATGTGAGGGGTGTGCCGAAAAATTTCAAACCCCTTAAATATGACAACCTTTCCTATGTACAGTCATGTGGAAAGTTTTACCTCATATCTCCATACTTATCCCTATATCCCTATATTTTTGTAAATATTCTAAAAATATCCTTATTAATTTATTTATTTATACTTTTTATTGTGCAGTCAAAATACACAGTTGAACATTACACGACAATAATCTGATAACTTTAGGTAAACAAATCCGGAGTGATTTTTTATCAAACCGGAAAACAGAAAAGAAAAAAATATATGATTGTTGTATTTATCAAATCGAATAACTTGTATATAAGTTATCTGGTTCACAGTATTCTTCTGGATTACTCTCAATAGAACATAAAAATTGAACGTGAAAAAATATTCTTTTGAAAAATATATAATTTATACAAAGAAATTTTAATCAAAGTAGGTAAAGTGGAGAACAATTGTAGATATAAAGTAAAATCTTCCAACAAAAGCTACAATTTAAACCAAACCGAAAATCTTCCTAGAAAGTTATCTGAAATATCAAATAACACAAATCGGAAAACCCAAGGCTAAGTAATCTGGTTTAATAAATACAAAAATCAAATTTCTTTCTTTTCAGCTTCCTGGTTTGATAAAAAGTCACTCCAGATTTCTTTACCTAAAGTTATTCGGTTATGATCGTGTAATTCCCAACAGTGTTTTTTTTTTACTTTTATGACTCTACAATAAAAAGTAAAATAAATAAAAAATTAATAATGTTATTTTTGGAATATTTGCAAAAATGTAAGCGTATAGGGATATATGTGGGGGTATGAGATAAAATTTGCAGTCATGTGATGTAGTACTAACCAACGTGGCCTTGGGGCCCAATTTTTCTTTTTATTTACAAAAGCAATAGATTTTGCATCTATTTTTTCAAAACCAGGTGTAAAATCATGATTATTTTCAAAGAACAATCATTTCATAGTGATTTTTAAAAAAAACAAAAGTAAATAATTTTTAAAATTGTACTTTTTAAAAATAAATTAGGGGCCCAATAACTTTTTTTTAAATTACAAAATGCAATAGATTTTACACCCATTTTTTAAAAAATAGGTGTAATATAATATTTTGTTTTCAAATATCTTTCATTTTATAACAATTTTGTAAAAAGAGTTGTAAAATCTTGATTTTTAAAATTGTAGTTTTTTTCTTCTTCTAATTTATGCCTATTTTTAAAATTAAAACATGACCTTTAGACTGATTGGGCCGACCTTGCCCCTCAGTGATAAAGTTTGACGAAATGAACAACCCTTATAAGCATGTTGCCTCCATCAACACTCAAATGTGTATCATTAGAGCTAATGACTCCTTGAAGTGCAAACTACTCTTTAGAACCTTTAAAGATATCGTATTGAGGTGGTACATGAACTTACCACGTCTTTTAATTATTAGTTACTAGGATATGGTGAAGAAAACAAATCACCATTTCTCTCTGAGTAAGCACAAAAATGTATCAATCACAAGCATGTTCAATGTCCTCCAAAATCCCTATGAGTCATTTAGGGAGTATTTCACCTATTTTAACGAGGTGAGAATCAAAGTCATACACCCAAACCACAAGATGTGTGTATGGGAATTTCATAATGGTTTGAAAGTCGTGAACTTCAACGAGTCCTTCACCCAAAACCCACCCACTCCCATGGCAGAGAGTTGAATTTTGATGACAATAACATTGATAGCAGAATAATGTACGTATCAGTAAGCTAAAATTTAACAAAATCAGTGAAATTAATTGATAGAAATAGCAGCATGTAAAACAATACCAATTTAGTCTAATAAGTGAAATTAAGCGTAAGAAAATTAGTTGTCCGAAATTAGTTGAAACTTGTCGGGGTAGTTCGCATAAACTAGTAGGTAATTTTAGTTGGTTTATTTTGTTGGAATCTAGTCGAATACGTGGATTTGCAGGAACTGCTGAATAAGTTGATTTGTCCCGATTTATGGGCATATTCGAGTTGTAAGTATGATGATCAATGTTGATTTAAGTTGTTGCAGTTGATGCATATTTTGTTGTTGTTGTTGTATGCCATTCATAATAGTCACATACATTGCATTTTCTAAGTTGGAGCTAATGCTCAACCACGTTGTTCTGGATTGACAAAGAAACAAAAGTTGAAGTTGAAGGCTTATGCCTTGTTGATGCCTCGATAAACTGGAACTTTCTAAGTTGGGAGTTCTACTCCAATGGTACCACATGCATACGCATAGTTAAGTCGCATTTGAGTTGCATATTATACGTATTTCGTTGATTGTTGTTTTTTCGTTGTTGGATAGTAGTGAAATTGTATGATTCTAGTCTAATTTATTGATTATCATACTTATATTTACATTTTTCGATATCTCACCCCTTCTATTTAAATGTTGCCCTCTGTTGGTAAGGTGCAGGTAATCCAGAGTAGAGTTGTTTACCTTGGTAGAGTCGACTCGATGTTTTCGCTCTGATACGTAGCACTCGGAGGGGGGGGAGGGGGGATAACACATGTTTTATTTTAATGTTGGATTTTAATATGTTGTTGAATTTTAGTTATATTCGTTAAAGATTTGATGTTTTAAGTTGTTTCAAGGTTGAAAACAAGTTGTGTTATTTTAAGTTGAATATTATGAATTTGTTGCGTCGTAATGAAGTATTTTCTATTAAAGACTAATTGGGTGATTTCATGTTGTTATTTAAGTTGAAAATGTATCATTCCATTTGTGTTGTTGAAATTTATACTCTGATTTTTATGATTAATTATCATAGCAGGTCGGTCCGTCCAGCCGAGTTGTCGAGTCATAGTTTTGTTTAACAATTGAGTATTCTTAACTAGTGCTAACCTTTGTTTATGTTGTAGTGTTAAATTGAGATGGCTGGAAGGAACGATGTTGTAATGGCTGCTGCGATGCAAGCAATTGCTCAGGCTATGCAGAATTTTATGAACGTTGGTGAGGATGCTGGATCTCGTAGTTTGGCGACTTTCAAGAGAGAGAATCTGCTTATCTTTAAGAGTAAGCATGATGCTGGTGCAGAGTTGGGATGGTTGAAAGAGATTGATAGAATTTTCCGTGTGATGGACTGCACTCCAACACAGAAGGTTCGATATGGGACTCATATGCTGGCAGTCAAGGCTGATGATCGGTGGCTAGAGACTCGTGAGAGGTTAGATGTTGCGGGTGAGGAGATCACTTGGGTTGTGTTCTGGAGGGAATTCCTAAGGAAGTATTATCCAAAGGATTTTCGTGGAAAGAAGGAAATTTAATTCCTTGAGCTGAAGCAAGGGAACATGTTGGTTACTGATTATGCTGCAAAGTTTGTTGAATTGGATAAGTTCTATCCGCATTATGACGGAACAGGTGCTGAATTTTCAAAGTGCATCAAGTTTGAAAACGAGTTGTGCTCTAAAATCAAGAAAGTTATTGGGTATCAGAAGATTCATGTCTTTTCTGATTTGGTTGATATTTGCATAATTTGTGAAGAGAATAACAATGCTCATTATAAAATTGTTAGTGATAAGAGAGGAAAAAAATCAAAAGAACCGTGGAAATCCTTATGATACTCCAACTAGAAAAGGTAAACAGAGAGTTTCTCTGGGTCATAGGACTAGTGGAGGAGGTGCTCCTGCTGGTATAGTTTGTTTCAAATATGGACAAGCTGGTCACTAGAGTAATGTTTGTAATGCTGAGGTAAAGAGGTGTTTCCATTGTGGTAAGACTGGGCATACAATATCTGATTGCAAGCATAAGGATATGATATGTTTTAACTGTGGTGAAGAAGGGCATATTAATAGTTAGTGTCAGAAACCAAAAAAGGTGCAAAATGGTGGGAAAGTGTTCGCTTTGGCTGGGACTCAGACAACTAGCGAGGACAGACTCATCAGAGGTACATGTCTCATTAATAATACTCCCTTAATTACTATTATTGATTCTGGTGCTACTTATTGTTTTATTTATGTTGATCGTGTTAGAAGATTGGGTATTACATTGTCTAATATGAATGGAGAAATGGTCGTAGAGATTTCGGCTAAGGGATCAATGACTATTTCTCTTGTGTGTTTAAAATGTCCTTTGTCGCTCTTCGATAAAGACTTTTATGTTTATTTAGTGTGTTTACTGTTGACTGGAATGGATGTAATACTGGGTATGAACTGGTTAGAGTATAACTATGTTCATATAGATTTCTATAGAAAGTCGGTGAGGTGTTCTACTCCTGAAGAAAAGGGAGTTGGGTTGTTGTCTTTTAGAGAGTTGCAACAGTTGATGAAAGAAAAAGCTCAAATGTTTACGTTGATGGCGACGTTATCTTTTGAAAGTAAAGCCAAGATTGAGGAACTGTAAGTGGTGCGTGAATTTCCTAAATTTTTCCCTGATGAAATTCCTGATGTACCGCCAAAGAGGGAAGTTGAATTTGCATTTGATCTTGTATCTGGTACTAGACCTGTGTCTATGACACCGTATAGAATGTTTGCATCTGAATTGTTGGAATTAAAGAAACAATTGGAAGAGTTACTTGAGAAGAAGTTTGTGAGACCGAGTGTATCACCGTAGGGAGCTCCAGTGTTGTTAGTAAAAAGAAAGATGGAAGTATGAGACTCAGCTGAATAAGGTAACTATTAAGAACAAGTATCCGCTTCCAAGAATAGATGATTTGATGGATCAGTTATTGGGTGCTAGTGTGTTTAGCAAGATCTATTTGATATCGGGCTATCACCAGATTAAAGTGAAAGATGAGGATATTCAGAAGACGGTGTTCAGAACACATTATGGACATTATGAGTATTCGGTGATTCCTTTCAGTGTTACTAATTATTCAGGAGTATTCATGGAATACATGAACCTTATCTTTCATACTTATCTGGATCGTTTTGTGGTTGTATTCATTGATGATATTCAGATTTATTCCAAGTCGGAAGAAGAGCATGCAGAACACTTGAAATTGGTTTTGCAAGTACTGAAAGAGAAACAGTTATATGCAAAGTTATCTAAGTGTGAGTTTTGGTTGAAGGAAGTTAGTTTTCTTAGGTATTTCATTACAGGTAGTGACATTGTTGTGGATTCGTCTAAAGTAGATGACGTGTTGCAATGGGAAACTCCAAAGTCGGCTACCGAGATTATAAGCTTTTTGGAACTAGCTAGCTATTACATAAGGTTTATTGAAGCATTTTCTAAGTTGTCACTAAGTTGACTTGTAAAAGTAAATATTTTGTGTGGGATGTCCAATGCAAAGAGAGTTTTACAGAATTGAAGAAAAGGTTGACGTCGGCTCCGGTTTTGACATTACCGAATTCAGGAGAACCGTTTATGGTATATTGTGATGCTTTGATGATGGGTCTAGGAGGCGTTCTTATACAAAATAATAAGGCAGTTGCTTATGCATCGTGACAATTGAGAACTCATGAAAAGAACTATCCTACGCATGATTTAGACCTAGCTACAGTTGTTTTTGTATTAAAGATATGAAGGCATTATCTTTATGGTTCTAGATTTGAAGTGTTTAGCAACCACAAGAGTTTAAAGTATTTGTTTGATCAGAATGAGATGAATATAAGACAACGAAGGTGGTTGAAGTTATTGAAGGATTATGATTTTGGTTTGAATTATCATCCAGGTAAAGCTAATGTTGTGGCTGCCGCTTTAAGTCGGAAGTCTTTGCATATATCAGTAATGATGGTTAAAGAATTGGAATTAATTGAACAGTTCAAAGATATGAGTTTGGTTTTCTAATTGATGTTGCAGAGTGTTATGTTGGGAATTTTGAAGATTAATAATAATTTTCTAGACAATATCAAGGCGGATCAGAAGCTAGATGTGAAACTAGTAGATGCGATGGTTGGAATCGATCAGACTGAGAAGGATGGTTACAAACTAGATGCACACAGTGTATTGAGATTCTGTAATCAAATATGTATTCCTGATGATGCAACGATGAAGAAAGAAATTCTTGAGGAGATTCATAGAAGAAATTTGAGTATTCATCCGGGCACTACAAAAATATATCAAGATTTGAAGAACTTATTTTGGTGGTCTGAGATGAAGTGTGATGTGGCATAATTTGTGTATGCATGTTTAATTTGTTAGAAGTAGAAAGTAGAACATCAGAAGCCAGCAGGGTTGATGCAACTGTTAGAAGTTCCGGAATGGAAATTGGATATCATTTCTATGAATTTTATGACAGGATTAACTAATAATTCAAGAGGACATGATTCTATTTGGGTGATTGTTGATAGGCTTACTAAGTCGGCTCATTTTATTCCTATTAACATCAGTTTTATCGTGTCTAAGTTGGTAGAGATCTATACTATAGTAATTGTAAAGTTGCATGGTGTTTCTTTGTGTATCGTGTAAGACAGAGATCCGAGGTTCACTTCTGAATTTTGGAAGAGCCTTCCAGAAGCGTTGAGATATAAGTTGAGGTTGAGTTCAGCATATCACCCTCAGACAAATGGTCAGACTTAGAGGACCATTCAATTACTAGAAGATTTGTTGAGAGCGTGTGTTCTTAAATAGGGAGTTTCGTGGGATACTTATCTTTCGTTGATAGAATTCACTTATAATAACAATTACCATTCTAGTATCGAAATGACACTTTTTGAGGCACTGTATGGTCTGAGGTATAGAACTCTGTTATGTTGGCATGAATCTGGAGAAAGTGTAGTACTTGGGCCAAAAATAGTTCGAGAGACTATTGAGAAAGTGAAGCTAATTCGGGAGAAGATGAAAGTTTCTCAATGTAGACAAAAAAGTTATCATGACAAGCGGATGAAATATTTAGAATTCCAAGCGGGTGATCATGTGTTTCTAAGAGTCACACTTGTGACTGGTGTTGGGAAAGCTTTGAAGTCTAAGAAGCTACCAATGTTATTGTCATCAAAATTCAACTCTGATACAATATACTAGAGTCTGCTAATCTTTCCTTTTCTACTAAAAACCTACTACTGTTATTTCTAAATGGTACTATATTATATTTATTCATCTACATAATACTACCTACTATAAAATCCAACTAACTAGGTGTATAACAATTAATTAATTCATGACATAATTAATTTAAATATGAGTATATTGGTACAAAGAAAAACAAAGTGGCCCCACCCACTTGTAAGTGGCGTCCGCCATCATCTAAAATGCAAGTGGCTTCCGCTACATCACAAGTGGCTTCCGCCACTTCCTAACACCCTGATGCCCGCCACACACACATGCGAGTGGCTACCCCACCACAAGTGGCGTCCGCCACATTTCTTGGTGGCCCCGTCACCAAAATTTTCTAACTTTCTCCCATGTTTCGATTTCCAGTATTTCTTCCATTTTCGGTATTGTTTTAGACATGAATTACACCTAATTTCAATCCAGAATCTTCCATGTTCAGTACCAATTACTGGTGCATAAAATCAATTACACAACATGCCACAGAGCAACAAGTTTTCCACAGAAAAATAATAACTCATCAACACAAATCAACACCACACAGTAGAAAATTATATAAATCTCAATCCTACATATCAATTATCGTATTCCCAGTTATAAAATTCGAACCCCACCCTTACCTTGGATTGAATGTAGCTCGAATTTCCAGATCAAATCTGAAACTTGGCTTTTAACAACAAACTCTCGTATTCTCCACTTAATTTGAAGGTAGCTCGAATTTTCAAACCTTTGTTTCCGCTATTTGATAAAGCTACATGGCCTAATAACTATTTGTTTTGTTTTTTGCTTATCTCCTCAATCTCATTCCAATCACTTAATAAAATAATGGGTCTACTAATTCTCTTAATGAGCCTACTACACAACACCCAAAACTTTGCTATTACTCACACACAACTTAACCCAACCAAATTAATTAATGTTCTACGAAAATTAATATTATTTTTAATATTAATTTCTTCCGACTAAATCGACTATTTACCCGATTATTAACTTATCAGCTCAAACAACTTATTCAACATATTCAACAAATATTCGGAAAATACTTAATAATATTTAATTAAAATATTTAATTAAATACGAGTGTTACAAGCACCACTCAAGCTATCTCGAAAACTATGAATAAGAAGTTTGTCGTTCTAGGCATGTGCAGCCATTTGTGGTAATACATAAGCAGATGGAGTTTAGGACAAGTATGCCCCTTGTATTTCTCAAACTCATAAATTTTGAACTTATCAGACATAACCAAGTCAGAAACCATACACATGTCTAATGCAGCAGCACCAAAGACATCTTTGCTTTCTAAACCCCTTACCCTATTCTCCAGAGTCAAACATTTTTCTCTAAATTCATCCATATATCCAGGTTCACCTTGACTTTCAACTTGTGGACCAGCAGCATGGTACATGAAAAGAGAGTTCTCATAAGTAGCTTGAGCAGTAGTGTGCACAATAGGTTGAGGTTCGACAAATTCTTGATATCAAAAGACTAGAAAAACAGATGTGGCAACCATTGGAGTAGTTGCAGAAATTGGCATGTAATCCGACGGTAACCCAAATTTTAGCAATCAGAACGTGCATCATTTCAAGGAGCCTAGTCATACTGGACTTCAACTCATCGATTTTCATTCTAACTTCCATGTTGTGTTGTTCTTGGTTTTCCATTCTCAATCTAACAGCAGCTCTAATTTCGTATTTGTGTTGAGGAAACAACTTGACGGATGACAGACAACTGAAAAAGAAGACAATCAGAATGAGTTCCTCGTGAAGGAAAATTGCGATCTAAACGCAGCGGAAAACAAAAATTTTCCTTTAGTGATCCTTACGAATGAGCATGGTCAGTGATAGAATCGTTACCTCTTTGTGGCGATTCAGATCTTTGATGCAGCGATTACAAGCGTTGATGAAGTGCAACGCCTCTACTCAGTCCACACGAACAGCTTCCGGTCACAGTGCTAGCTGCTTACGAACGGAATTATTTGAGTGAGAATCAAAAACGAAATTGCATCAAGTAAAAGCTTCATCACAAGGGTTCCTTTTATAGACTCTCTTGTGGGCTGCGGGCTAAAAGCCCAATTCACATGATCCATAATAATATTATATATTATTATAATAACTATTATTATAATAAATATATTTATTTTATTATTATTTTATAACCATTATAAAATAACAATAATTATTATTATATTATCCGAATTTCTATTTTTCACTTAAGTGCACCGTACCTTACGGTGTTCCTTTGATTTCTCTATCTCTCATCAAACTGTCCTTATGTGTGTGACCCTGTAGGATTTCGTAACGTTGGTAATTATATTAAATTATATATTTAACATAATAAACAGTGAGCGGTATCTAGCAACACATCACTGCTACCCAAGTCACGAAAATGTCATGTGATCTGACAAAACCTTTTTCGTGATAATATATGTTTGTACAATTACCCTTTTGCCCCTATGTCTATATTGAACACAAGGCATACACTGTGTCATCCTTGTCCAGTTCAATATTGGGCCCTTAGACATTTCTCCTGTTATGCAGGATTGGCAAATTCCATCTAGGACACTCATGTCCCTCAGCATGCTTCGTGGAGTGCCCATCAACTGTCTTTATGATCATCCAGTTACGGATAATGTTTGATCAGCAATAAAGCACCCGACTCTACATCTAGGGTCCATAGTGGTTTCAGGTCGAAGGGTGGTAATACACCATTATCACCATGAGAATAACTTATGACACTTTGCATAACATACTATGTAGTATTCTCATAGCGGGTCAATCCGGTATAAATATTACTCCTAATATTTATACCTATGTCAAGACTTGATAACCCTTTATCCATGATCCATGAGATGTGATCATCAGTCTATCTTCATAATAGTCTCAATGCTTTAATGTTATCCCACTTTGCAATAAAGCTTGACTACGGATATTTTAAGAATAATGTCTTTATGTTTAATGGGATCTCATGATTAAGTCACACTTAACATTTCATTAAACAGACTAACTATTCTAGGGACTTTATTATTCTGAAAGACAAACATAATAAAGAAATGCCTTTTATTATTAAACGAATAATCCGATACAAGTACCAAAAAGTATTGGCCTCTAGGGCTTACACCAACACCTCGAACAGCTCGAATGAATGCAAATGTATGCCTAGATGCAATGACATGCAATGTTCACTTCCATTTTCAGGGAATCAACTCAATTATTGCAAACATGGGTAACATCAAGAACAAAGTCATTAAAAATCTTGACAAAAGGGAATATTTTCTTTGTCCATATTTGCAATAATCTGAATTGTTTTCCTTGAAAAATGGTTGCGATGATGTTTATGATGAATGCATGGATGCAAAAACCACAAACAAGATCACGCAAAACACACAGGTTTAAAGATTTAGATCATGAGCATGGAGTCAAGGGATATGAACCAACCCACAAAGGTATGTACTAAGGGTTGTCTTCATTGTACCTGCAGAAAACCAGAGGGTTCTAACAGATGTTCCCGGAGTTAACAACTATCCTTCAGATATCATTGGTACGTTGGACTACTCCCCAACCGATATTTTCCTCAAAAGGACCTCGTACGAGTGTAGTATTGTGTGACACTCAGTCTAGGTCACCTGGATGACTTCTGCACTACGTTCCAAAAATGGCTTGGATGGGTTAAGGGTTCTACGGTCCTCAATATGATAAACTCAGATCAGAAATGTAATTCCATGATAGGATTACTCGCCATGACATCAGTAATTTGAAGGAGCCTAATTGAGTGGTGATTCTCGAATTTACATCGCATAGGACTAGTCCACGCGTATCTTCTCGAATATGTCACCGTCCTATCATAAGTTCACTTGGATCCGGGTATATGATTTATCTCACTCACAGAGGATCACCAAACCGAAACAAAACAAGCAATAACAAACAAGTCAAACCAAAGCAATAAATAAATAAATCAAAGTAGGCCGAACTCGCTTAGTTGTTTTCCCCATCAGAGTCGCCATTTTTCTGTAGCGGTAAAATCATGAGTGTAAGCTATTGATTAACTTAACTCAAGGTAAACAGAGTCGCCATTGCGATTTTATTTTATTCCAAAAAGGAAAAGGAAAAAAGAGCGAATAAATCCTAAGGTGAATCTAAAAGCAAAGAGCTAAAATAATCAAGTAGAGAACGGGTAAGGGGGTTGGTTACAAAATGGGAAGGTATTAGCACCCAAAATGTCTGTGGTATTCCACGAGAAGCCCTTTGAAAAATTTATTGTTTTTGGTTAGAAAATGGTTTGTTAAAGTGGTGAGAAAAGAATTAATTTTTTATGGTTTTGTGTTTGACGAGACTTTCATCTCATACCTGCGTACCCACAATGTGCAATGTAAGATCAAAACCCCGTAGTTCGTGGTACAAATAGTGGAAAATGGTTGATTTTGATTTATTTTATTAAGTGAAGAAAAAAAGAAGTGAACAAAGGTACAAAACCACTTGAATGCGTTTGGTTCTTTTTATTTTTTGAATTGAAGTCAAAATGATTAAGTTCATTGACATTTATTAAAAGAAAATGAAAAATAAAAGCCACTTGACAAAAAGTAAAGGTTTGATTTATCAAAGTGGTGAAAGTTCGAAAACAAAAGTCCTTTGAAAAAGAGAGAAAGTTTTGAAAATTGAAGAAGGGGAAGAGATGAAGAGGCTATCCTAAAAAATAAAAGAGATGAAGGAGAAAAGATCTAACCAAATTTATGATACTTCAGAGCATAAGCACCATCCTTATAAGCATAAGCTAGTAAAGGCTAAAGTACCAATTCCATGATGATCGAAGAAAAGGGAAGGTGTCCTAGAATCTAAGTCCAAAACTCCAATTCCAATGCAAAGGATGGTAACCATAGTCCAAGATCAATATCACAAGTATTTAGAGGTTTAATCATTTATTAATATTTTTGTGTCCAAATGGACAAAGAAAAAAGCACAAGGATATATAAACATAAACATAAACATGATAATGAATGATAAAGTATAATAAAAAGATAAAGGAGATATGGGAGCGAGAAGGAAATTTAAGAGGATAAGGTGCAAGAAGGAAATTAAAAAATTGTAATATAGAAGTAATAATTATAATATATACATAATAATGGTATGATGAACTTAATCATCCATAACCAAAAGAGTAACAAGGCATTTAATGCCAAAAAAAAAAAAAAAAAGGCAACCGGTTCCACTTAGTATTTTACACTATAGTGATTAACCAATGCAATTAGACCCAAATTTGATGAAGACTTGAAAGAAGATTGGGATACCCAAAACAACTATGCATAAATCTTCAAAAGTCGTGGATCTAATGAAAATGATTAACCAACATTAGGATGACGCGACCAATACGAGGTCCGGTCCACGAAAGTGCAAGTATCCAATTGGATTTTTATTCCAAAGTAGGGACACATTTAGATCTATGTTAAGTAATCGCCGAGTAATTTACGGAGTAATTACCCTACAAATGAGGTCGGACAAAACTAATTAAGGTTAACGATATTAATGCTAATACATGCGAGATAAACGATATGTAAATCGCCATCCGAATGCAATGTCGCACAAAAATTAAAGATGAATAACAAATTGAGTTACACTTATGATATTTTTTCATCATTAGGTTCAATCACTCATTTTGGTGGATTCAAGGTATGAAAATATACCACTAATTCAAAGCACCTAAAGTGAATTAAATAATTCACTTATAGATTGATTTGAACTAATGAATATTAACTCCTCTAATCTACACCCAAAGTCCATTGAGATTAAAGAGAAATCAGTCCCAAAAATATCTCCCAAGGTAAAAATAATAAGAAAGAGGAAGATTGGGAAGAAAGACAAAAAAAAAGTCCCAAAACAAGCCAAAAACTGCCACTGGAATAGTGTTAATCGGTTAACACGTCCAAATTTTCAAATTTGCACCAATTTTACACTAGTTAACTTTTTAACTAGTTTGTACTGCAACAGGTTAATCGGTTAACACTGAACCAGAGGCAGAAAATTGGTAATTCAGAATGATCCTCTTTTAAAACAATTTTCAAACACCTTATGATCATGAACTGAATTTGCACGAATTTTAAAGTGAAAAATACAGTGGAATCCCTGCAATCAAACAATAATTTATGATCCAAAGGATCAATAATCAAGAGCACCAAAGATCCACATCTTGAATGTTGGTGATGAATATGTAACAATGGAGGAAGATGAATTACCAAGAATAAACTTCAAATTACTCCACAAGCAAGCTTGATCTACTGAAATTGATGAAGAAAAATGAAAAGGATGAAGGTTTAGCTCAAATTTAATCAAGAATTCAATGCAAATTTTTAATAACTTTCAAAAGAAAAAAATGAGCTTTGGTGAATTTTGTGGTTTGAGGAGATATTTTGCCAGAGGTTTTTTTGCCTCTCTAAAGCTTGAAAAATGAATGAAAAGAGGGTGTTATTTAAAGACTTTAGGTATAGGAATTTGGTGGAATGGAACTTGCTTTGGAAAATTAAAATTAGGCTTGGAATTCAAATTTGGAGAGAAATTCATAAAAGAGTGGCGATTAGTGAAGGTATATGGTGGGAAATGATCAAAGTGATGTAGTGAATTAAAAGTGAAGTGGTATAGAATATTCCAAATGAGATAAAGGGCTATGATTGTGCTGAATTTGAACAAATTATTCAAATTTCGTCCTGGTTAATCGGTTAACACATTGGTTAATCGATTAACCAAGTCAAAAATTTGAATTTTTATTCTTTTGATTGCATGGTTATTGTTTCGGCTCGATTCTTTTGCGCGTCGAAGAAGGCATGGAAATAAACACATGAACCTTGGAATTTCTTGAATAAATCAATTAAAACTTGGGAAATCATTGACCAAATAAATTTGAATTATTTGCGGATCAACTTCGACTATGTTCAGATGAAATTCGTTCGAGCTGAGGAACTGCTATTTTTGGTATTTTGACCTGTTCTTCCCCTGAAAATGTTAATAAAGGAAAACAAAATATTTTTGGATTTTAATTAAAGATTAGTAAACATAAACAAATAAAAGTCAAACAAAAGCAATGGTGATCCCCTGTGAGGCATAAACCTGCGACTAAAAAGAATAGACGAACTAGTATGTGATCTTGTTTGTATACAATGATATAAATGAAAAATACGAAAAATATAAGGGACAAAAATTAGGGTATGACAGTCACCACATAAAGTATTATACACATGAGCTCTCTTAAAAGATTCTTCTTCAATATCACAAATCATATCTTCTAGTCGATCATCTATATCTACATAAACTTCCTCTCAGTGTGACACACTTGGGGTTTTTATCACTTCACCATGTCATATCCATGTCGTATAATGTTGACAAATTCCATCAAAACATAGATGATTCAATATAACTTTCTTTCCGTGTTTTTTTTTTGTATTCCCACAAAAGACAAGGACAATAAATTTTTTCATTATTGTCAGGAAGATTTCTCTTAGCAAATTAAAGGAATTCAACCACTCTATTCTCATACTACACATTTAATATATTATCTTTCATCCAACGACAATTCATAACTACTTTCTGAATAATAAAATTAAAATCCAATAACTATGTTCGATAAGTACATGTATTACAACCATAAAAATTACACAGGCACAATAGCTAACACTTGTTAATTCAAATATTTTTTTCCTAATAAGACAAACATTTCTACTATCTACCTTTTAAAATTCAATTGCATGAACTTCCAAATTGTCCATTTACCCTAAATTATTTACACTAACAAAAGGACATTTTAGTAATCAACCAATATTTATTTTTTTTCACTCTCATCTTCTACTACATCATGACAAATGGCATTCTTTTATCATTCTCCACCAATTAAATTACAATTTAATATTACATACACTCATTCTCTCTCTTCATTCAAATTTTAAATCTCTTTCATATATTTTTCCCATATTTTCTCACTTTCATTTTAATTTTTTTTCTCAATTTATTTATTATCACTAAAAATACTAATAATATATATTTTTTATTTTAATAAAATTAAAATTTAATTTATCTCATAGGTCACTATCAACATAATATTTATTTTATTTTAATCAGTATTTATCTTAATTTGAGAGACAAATTTTTATTTTTAAATTTTTTTTTTATTTCTTCATCTCATAATTGTTTTTTTTTCTTTTTTATATAATTATTTAATACAATTTAATTATATAATTATTTTTCATTTTACAATTAAGTATATCATATTAAATTTTGCATTTGTATCTAAATACATTTTATACCGCATTAAATAATTGTTTTATCTCACGGGTCATTATCGCATCAAAATTTTCTTTTTTGTCTTTCTTTAACTCACGAGTCATTTTTTATATTTGTATTAAAAAAAATATTAATTTGTATCTAAATACATTTTTTACATTTATCTTTCTTCATCAAAATTTACATTTATATATAAATACATTTTATATTGTATCAAATATTCTTTCTATTTCACGAGTCACTATAAAATAATACATGTTTTATTTTAACCAATAATTATCTTAATTTGAAGATAAAATCATTATTATCAAATATTAAATATTTCTTTTTTTTCATGTCAGGAGTTCTTTTTCTTTTTGTATTTTAATATAATTGAATTTATATAATTATTGTTCATTTTAAAATTAATAACTAATTTCTAATTCAAATACTTATATAAATACATTTATAACGTTCTAAATTTACATGTACATTTAAATATATTTTATACTATATCAAATGATTTTATCCATGCAGAAGTACAAGTATCTTACTAGTTTCCGATTAAAATTGAGTGACTATTCATTCACCAAAATAGATAAATAATTTATTAACTCATTTTATATAGTATAATGGATATTATTGATCATATATAAACTAATCACAACACCCATGAAAAAAATTTATATTGACAAAATTGATTCCTCAAATTAATTGTATCACATAACTTCAATTCACTGCACACATGAAACTTCAATTCACTGCACACATGAAAAAATGCTAATACCCTCTACTCCATCACCGCTCTTCACATAATCCCTCACACATGTTTTTCAAAAATTTGCACCATTTTTGTGTTATGATTTATTTTCTAATCTGTATGACATGGCCAGAGTTGCATTCATCCTCAATCTCAATTGACAAATTCCTTTACAATTAGTGTGAATCATGGAAAATAGTTTCAATGATAAAGTAGTAAAAAATAATCAATCCAATGTCTAGTGTAGATTCATTTCAACCTATCATTATAGTCCACGACTATTACAATAAGTGAAGTGACCACAACTATTACAATAACAAAACACTTCAACCTATAATTGTTATGGGAAAAAAAGACCCCTCAAATAACAATTGATGAATAGAACAACACATCAAACAAACGAGACTTTTGAGAAGTATTACAATTTACAAACATTATAATCTAATAAAATGTACATCTTAGCAAACACACATAATGGTAGGTACTTTAGCACCATAAGGGTGACAACTTTGTTTTTTAACCTTAGCATTGTTTTACTTGTTCTGAATAGGATACCTTATAATAGGTTTTTCAAAAAACCCACAAGGATTAGGGTTTAGGGTTACCAAAAAAAGACAATAAAAATTGGTTATACACTGTTATTCTTTCATTTCTCTTAAAACAAGATTACAAGTATACAAGAATAAAAAAAAAATCTCTCTCACTTTTGAATTAGGATTTCCTATTTTCCCTTATTCAAAATATGAGAGACTAGTATGTTATTTATAATAAAACTAACATACTAACCTAATGGGCTTTTTAACAATTACTCATTACAAGCTAACTTAAACAATTGGATCCATAACACAAGACCCAATTAAATAATAACATGTGAGCAGACTTCACGGCATGTTATTCGTACTAGGGTTTGTTCCAATATTTCACAAATCTCCACCTTGGAACACACCCTATACCAACAAGAAACAAACTAGCTTTCTTCATGCAGCTTTATCAACTGCATACAGTGGAAAAACTTGCAACTGGGCAACGTCTTAATGATCATATCAGCAACATTATGATCTGTTGAAACCTTCAACACTTAGACTTCTCCATGCTCGATTACCCCTCTGACGAAATGCAGCCTTACATCAATGTGCTTGGTTCGCTCATGATAGGTTGAGTTCTTCGACATGTGTATTGCCCTTTGACTATCACATTTGACAGTGATACTTCGACCTTGAAGTTTCACCTCCTTTGCAAAACCTTCAAGCCATAATGCTTCCTTTACAACTTTAGTTATGACGATATATTCCGCTTCAGTGCTTGATTAGGCAACAAGCTTCTGAACTGTTTCTTTCCAACTAATTGTTATGCCAAACATAGTGAAAACATATCCAGAAATAGATTTTCTAGAATCCATACAACTTGCATAATCAGAGTCGACATATCCTTCAATTGCTGCTTTACTATCTTCACCCAAGGATCCATCATAAATTAGGACTTTATTCAGAGACCCATTTATGTACCTTAAAATCCACTTCAAGGCTTGCTAGTGAGCCTTTCCAGGATTCGACATGTACCTGCTTACAAGACTTACTGCATATTCTATGTCGGGTCTAATACATACCATAACATACATCAAAGAACCTACTATATTAGCATATGGAATGTTATTCATATAAGCTCTTTCGACATCAGTATTGGGACATTGATCTATACTCAGCTTGAAATGAGGGTTTGTTGGAGTCACAACAGACTTTGAATTTGACATGCCAAACTTATCAAGAATCTTCTTCAAGTATGGATCTTGAGATAAACATAACCTCGATTGCTTTCTATCTCTCCGGATGTCAATCCCAAGAATCCTGTATGCAGATCCCAGATCCTTCATATCGAACTCCTTATTGAGTTCAACCTTCACCCTCATTACACCTTTGACATTGTTGCTTGCTATTAGAATATCATCCACATAAAGCAACAAAATAACAAATGAATTACCAGGTCGAAAACTGAAGTAAACATAGTGGTTGAACTGACTTCTGATGAAACTTATGCGTGCCATGAACTTGTCGAATCTCCTATTCCACTGTCGAGGAGATTGTTTCAGCCCATATAAAGATCTCTTCAGTTTTCACACATACTCTTCTTTCCCCTCTTTGACATACCCTTCAGGTTGCCTCATCAGGATTGTTTCATCAAGATCACCATACAAGAACGCAGTCTTCACATCCATCTGCTCCAGTTCAAGGTAGAATTGTGCCACCATGGCAAGCAACATTTGAATGGACTTGTGCCTTATAACAGGAGAGAACACATAATTGAAGTTGACACATTATTTTTGAGTGAACCCCCTTGCAACCAACATTGCCTTGAATATCTTCGACGCCACTCCTTCGATTCCTTCCTTAACTTTGAAAATATATTTACATATGACTAACCTGGCTCCAACAGGTTTCTTGATCAGTTCCCAAGTATTGTTATCATGAAGAGATTTCATCTCATCATCCATGGCCTTTAGCCATTCAGTCTTATTTCGACTCCTCATAACTTCGTTATAGTCTCTAGGTTCTTCGTCTAGAACCTCACTTGCAGAGATTAAGGCATAAGATATGAGATTTGCATACCCAAGTCTCTGAGGTGGTTTGATGACTCTTCTCGACCTATCTCTTACCAGCAGGTAGTCATTATCAGTCTCCTCATCTTCGACAGTAGTTCCTGCTTCTTCGACTTCATCTGGGTCATGCAATTCAGCATCACTATGCTCCACCTCAACATGAATTTCTCCCTATTCCAGCTCTTCAACAGCATCGTCGGTTTTCTTGAAATACATCTTAACTTCATTGAAAACTACATCTCGATTGGTGATACACCTCCTGTGACCTGGCTCTAGGCACCATAGCCTATAAGCTTTAACTCCTTCAGGATATCTCATGAACATGCATTTCAGAGCTCTAGGTTCGACCTTGTCTTGCCTAATGTGAGCATAGGCTACACAACCAAATACTCTCAGTTTGTCGAGATCTGGTGGGTGTCCCGACCAAACTTCTTCAGGTGTCTTCATATCTAACACAATCGAAGGGCATTTGTTTATCAGATATGTTACTGTCGAAACAACCTCATCCCAAAACACCTACTTTAATCCAACACTAACCAACATGCATCTAACCCTTTCGAGGATTGTTCGATTGAATCTATCAGTTAGACCATTTTGCCGAGGAGTACCTGCTACAGTCTTATGCCTTACAATCCCAGACTTAACACAGTAACCGTCGAAAGCTTCATTGTAGAATTCAAGGCCATTATCAGTTCTCAACCTCTTGACCTTCCAGCCAGTTTGAGTTTCGACCAGAACCTTCCAACTTTTGAAATTATCAAAATTTTCATCCTTCGTCTTCTGAATGAATACCCATAACTTTATAGAATAATCATCAACTATGGATAGAAAATATCTTGCACCTGAATGTGAAGGATTCCTTGCAGGCCCCCAAAGATCAGCATGTATGTAATCAAGGGATCCATGCGTTCTTTGTTTACCTTTGTTAAACTCCACCCTACAAGATTTACCAAATACACAAGGTTCACAAAACTCCAACTTCTCGACTTTATCACCACCTAACAGGTTCTGTTTCCCCAGTTTGACCAGACCTCTTTCGCTGACATGGCCCAATCTCATGTTCCATAATTTTGTCTTCGACAACAATTTCATGGATGCAACATTTTGTCGAACCACTTACAACTTCAGCCTCAAGGGTATACAAGACCTGTTTCTTCATGCCTCTCAAGACTTCCTTCGACCCCTTCATGACTCTTAGAATAATTTTCTCTCCTTGAAAAACATATCCCTTCTTGTCGAATTCACCAAGAGAAATCAAATTTCTCTTCAAGCCAGGTACATACCTAACTTCAGTTAATAACCTTATTGACTCGTCGTGGAGCTTGAATCTCACAGATCCAATACCTGCAATTTTCCAAGCTTTGTTGTTTCCCAGCAGCACTGGTCCACCATCTTGATCACATAATTCCTTGAACAAATCTTTGTTTGGAGTCATGTGCCAAGTACAACCTGAATCCATAATCCACTATTTTCTTGAGTCGCCGCTTCAAACCACAAGAACATCATATGATTCAAAATCATCTAGAACAATGGTCACGTTGCCATTATCCTTACCTCCATGATCTTTCAGGCATTTAAGGAAAATATTTCGAATGTGACCCTCCTTCTTACAATGATAGCATCGAACACTAGATGATTCACCACTATAAGACTTCTGCTGACTTTTTCCCTTCTTCTTGTCGAACTTACCATCCTTTCGCAAGAATTTCTCCTTAACGGATAAACCTTCACCAATCGTCGAAGGTTTATGCTCTTTTCATTCATTCAAGTCCTTAGAGTACAAGTCAGATTGAACATCTTCAAAGGCCAGGGACTCTCTTCCATACAAGAGGGTTTCTTTGAAGTGAGCATGTGTTCTGGGCAAAGCGCATAACAGCAACAACGTTTGATCTTTGTCATCGATCTTCACATCAATATTTTCAAGATCAATAATCAGCTTGTTGAACATATCCAACTGCTCAGCCAACACTTTGTCTTCACTCATCTTGAATGAATACAAGGTTTGCTTCAGGTAGAGTCGGTTCACCAACGATTTGGTCATGTACAAAGCATCAAGTTTCAACCATAACCCTGACGCCGTTGTCTCCTTTGATACCTGTCGAAGAACCTTATCACCAAGGCTCAATAATATTGCGATGTGTGCTTTCTCAATCATGGCCGTCTTTCCATCTTCCGTCAATGCAACATTCATGGTCGTCTCTCCTTTCAACGCTTCTAAACAACCCTGCTGAACAAGTAGGGTTTTCATCTTCAAGCGCCACAGACCAAAATCATTTACTTCAGTGAACTTTTCAATCTCATACTTTGTTGAAGGCATCTTCTCCACATTCACCGCACCAATTTGTTGTGAATATGATACCTTAGAAACAAAGTATAATAGGTTTCTCAAGAAACCCACAAGAGTTAGGGTTTAGGGTTACCAAAGAAAAACAACAAAGATTGGTTATAAAATGCTATTCTTTCTTTTCTCTTAAAACAAGATTACACGTATACAAGAATAACAAAAATAACCTCTCTCACTTTTCAATTAGGATTTTATCTTCCTATTTTCCCTTATACAAAATATGAGAGACTAGTATTTTATTTATAATAAAACTAACATACTAACCTAATGGGCTTTTTAAAAATTACCCATTACAAGCTAGCTTAGGATACAAGCTAACTTAAACAATTGGATCCATAACACAATGCCCAATTAAACAATAACATGTGAGCCGACTTCGACGACATTCTATTCGTACTAGGGTTTGTTCCAATATTCCACACATCTTATAACAAACTCATGTGCATCAATTAATGAGCCATAATTTCTATTGATAAAAAATAACATTGCAAAGTTAAATGCACGAAGAAATAATCAACGTTCCAAAAACATGATAAATAAGACGATGACAATGGTGAATGAAACTTCGTTTCAACTTTCATTTCATTTCTTAAATTTGTTCAAGTTTTGTTTGTTTGACTTCATTTCAAGACAATGGTGTTTGGTTGGAAATGACGGTGGTGGAAGAAATCATGTTTTCGAGTTTCATTTAGTGTAGCAATACAATTTCGTTTATGGAAGATAAGGTTTAGAGGGAGATGAAATTTCGTAAAGGACAATATAATTCACGAGCTTTTATGTGAAGTATATTCAACCCAAATAGATGCTATCATTCATCTTATGATCAATTATAGTAACAAAGTTGTGTTTATCCAAAAATATTGATGTGATCTAGTGATGTAAATCCAAATGGATTAATTATTTAAATGTCATTAATTAAATTAAAATTGAATAATTTCTGATATTGAAACTAAATTTTTAGGAGAATTTTCATTCTAACATCATTCCACATTATCAAAGTGTATATTGTTGGAATTAACCTAATACTTTAAGCGATTCTGAACCAATCTTGACGAACAAAATTCAATCAACTGATAAAAATCCATTATTCTTAACTTGAGTGAATTAATCACACATTGATTGAAATAATGATCGTGTGCAACAATTGTTAATGGAAGAAGAAAGAAAATTGAATAAGAAAGAAGATCATGGTTTGATGAAAATTGGGGAAGAAGAAGATGATTTCTGCAGAATCTTTCTCTACCCACAAACTATGGAAATCTTATTAATTTTGCAACTACAAGTGATTACAAGATTATTCTTCTTTATATGAAAAATAGGAGTTACTCCATCTATTTATAATTGAGCTAGCTTGCTCCCCAAGCAAAATCCCAAAAGCACAAAGGCCCAAAAATCCTATTTTTTTCTAAGTCGAAATCCTGTGTCAAGCAACCTGCTTTGATACTTTGACATCTAATGCTACTCGACACATACTACAAGTTTCGACACGTCCTTTTTTATGTCGAGCACTACCTGCTTCGAAACAAGGAATTACATTCTCAACACACCACCTAATTCATTGTGTCTAAGTTATCTATATTCATCATAACTCTTAGTCTTCTGAACACTTTGACATGCACTCCTCTTGAGTCGATATATCTCACTAACTTGCATTTTTTACCTTCATTAGCTGGAGGAAATAAAAGGTCATATTCGAGAGTTCCTTTCAGATGCCTTAATATCCTCTTCGTCGCGACTAGGTGTGATACTTTTGGCTTCTGCATGAATATACTCACCATACCTATACGGTATGTTAGACCAGGCCTTGTGTTGTAAAGTTATCGTAATGATCCAATAAATATTCTGTAATGAGTTGGGTCGACATCATCTACATCTGATTCTTTCGACAGTTGCAATCTGGGCTCAACTGGAGTCAAAGTTATGTTGCAAGTTTGCATCTCAAATATCTTAAGTATTTCACTTGCATATCTTCTTTCGTGCATCATCAAACCTCTACCACTCTTGTAGAATTTTATGCCAAGGAAATATGAGATATTTCCCAAGTCTGGCATTTCAAACTCCTTACTTAGGTTATGTTTGAAATCTTTGATCTCCTTCTTGCAACTTCCTATTATCAACAGGGCATCGATATAGATACATAGTATAAGAAATTCACTATTTATTCTCCTTATATATACTACATGCTCATTTGTGCACTTCACAAATTCTTTCTTCCAAATTAAGTTATCTATCTTCTTGTTCCAAGCTCTTAGAAGTTGATTGAGTTCATACATGACTTTATGCAGTCTGTATACTTTTCTCTCTTTGCATTGTTTCATAAATCCAGTTGGTTGTGCAACATTAACTTCTTCATATAAGGGTCCATTCAGGAATGCACATTTCACGTTCATTTGACATACATGCCAGTTGTTCATATTTACTAGACCAACAACCAACCTGATTTTTTATATCCTAACAATAGGTGCAAAAACCTCGTCGAAGTCGATTAATTCTTTCTGAAGAAATACTTTTGCTACAAATCTCTCCTTGTGTCGGATTACTTCTCACCATATTCATGATGGTTCTATTATTCCTTTTTGCAGTTCCATTTTGTTGTGGAGTGTAGGGTGGCACCAACTTATGCGCAATCTCTTCTTTCTCACATAATGCATCGAAATCTTTTGACACATACTCTCCACAACCATCAGTCCTCAGAATACTTAGCTTTCAGCCACTTTGTCGTTCAACCATAGATTTAAACTTGGAAATTACCTATATCACTTCACTTTTCTTCTTGATCAAGTAGTTCCATAGTTTTCGACTGAAATCATCTATGAAAGTGACAAAGTATTTGTTACCTCCAATTGAATCCACTTGGATAGGTCCACATACATCAGAATATATGAATTTAAGATCTGCCTTTGATTTGCTTCATGCATCCTTGTTTAAGTTGTTCTTGTGTTGTTTCAAATGAACACATTCTTCACATACTTCACTTGGAATGTCGATTTCTGGATATCTTGAAACTATATTTCTTCTCTCAGATCTCCGATGTCTTTGAAATTGAGATGGCCAAGTCTGTAGTGCCATATTCGTTCATCATTGATGGCTGTAGTTGCAAGGCACATATGCTCCATCACATTAAGTTGAATCTTGAAGGTTCTATTCTGAGACATTGGTGCCTTCAAAATTAACCTACCATTTGAGTCGAGAACTCTCATCATCGTGTAGTTCTTTTCGACCAACTGCCTTATACTGAGTAAATTGCTCTTCCTTCCTTGTATGTATAACACATTGGAAATTATTGATCTTTTGCCATCTTTCCTCATAATCAGAATATTTCTAATACCTTTAGCTGCTAGTGTAAAACCCCAAATTTGATTTTAATTATGTTGATGTGTTTTCTTGTGAATTTTAATGTTTATGAGGTTATTTGATGTTTTGTGAAGTTTGAGGATAGCTTAATATTTTAATAATAATTAGAATAATTAAGTATGTGGGGTTTGGTTTACTATTTGAGATTAATTTGAAATAAAATAAAAAAATTAGAGGATGAGGGCATTGTGGTCTTTTGGTTGAGGATAAGTGAGGGTTTTATGGGGAAAGACTAAAAGAGGTCCTAGGGGCAAGAGTGACAAAAGAGGGAAAAGTTGGAGAGAACGATCATTTGGAACGATCGCACTTTTGGGAAAATGCTCTGGAGAAGAAGGAAAAAGCTAGGGCTTGAAGTTTGGAAAGGATTTCAAAGAGTTTATCGAAAGCTTACGAATTTAAGGTATGAGAAGTATTTTCCTTTCGATAGTATAATATGGGAATGGAATTGGGGGTTTTGGGGTGTAGTTTAGGGAATATGGTTTTTGATTAATGATTTTGTGTTGTTAATGATGAATTCATGATGATTTTGATGAATATAATTATGTATATGATGTAGATGATGTTATTATGATGAATGTTGATGTTAATGAGCTTTTCTGATGTAATGCTGTTGAATTGTGGGTTTTGGATGGGTTTTGTCGTAGAAGGGAGAAGGTTGAAATCGTAGAAAAATTATGCAGAATTGCGAAGCTCGCTTAGCGAGCTACAAATCACTTAGCGAGAAGAGTCAGAGAGTTAGGCGCTTAGAGAGCATGATGTCTCGCTTAGCAAGCCCTGAAAAACTTGGAAAAATGTTTTAATTTTAAAAATTGTTTTTAAGGTAGTATCTTCTAGGTTGCTATGAAGTTGCAGAGTGGTCACATGATGTGTCTTGAGGGCTATATGAGTAGAGTTAGTAATTAAGTGATGAACGATGAATTATTTTATTTTCTTCGAGTTATGATGTATGGTTTCATGATGTAGAGATATGATTTAGGATGAGCGCGTTGTATGATGTCCCATGAGTATGTATATGATGTTATGAATGAGTATGAAGAATGATTGTTTAATAATGAATGCAGATGCAATGTTATGATGTTTTGAGGATGATGTGTATTATTTCATCTTGTATTCATGGCATTGAATTTATGAGGGGACTTCGGTCAAATGGTAGCTTCAATCTCATTGTGTGGATTGAAGTGATATGATGTTTATGATGTGCTCCCTTATGGGAGGGTTGGTGGCCCAGTGTCCATCACATGAGGATGTTTTTGTACCACATGCATTAGTAAGAGGTTGCATTTCATTCTAAATGGCATAGCATGAGTGCATTGATGTTTTGTTTAATGATGAGACGTATTTGATGATGTGTATTAAATGAGTATGGTGAATATTTCTATGAAGTGATGATGATAATGATGATATGTATGAATGAGTCGTAAATGAATTATTGTTGTTGTTGATTGTTTTAAATTCTTATTTCTATATTATATTATGGAATATGAATTTACTCACCATGCCTTCCTTCTGGTGATGGTCTATTATGCCATCCTGCAGATAATCAAGGTTACCTCGATGTGTGCTTAGCTCAGAGATAGTGAGTTATCGAGTAAGTTAGAAGTGGAGTCCTGCTCTGTGTCTAGTAACATCAGGATGGGTTTCGCTTGAATGTTCTTGTTTTAGTTGGATTAAGATGTTAAGAATTATTTGAGTATTTTGATAAAATGATATTTGAGATGACTTATGAGTTTTGTTTTATAAAAGAAGAATTATGACTTATTAAATGTTTTTCGCGGAATAACTATTGAGAAAAGATTTATAGTGTTTTATTTTATGATTTTATGAACCCGTGTTATGGGACAGGACTCTATGTGATGTTATGATTTTTGATTTAAGAAGTAATGTGATGCCCTTTTGACGAGTTGTACTCTAATATATGATTTAAATTGTTTAATTTGTAATGGGGTAGAAAAGGGTGTTACATTAGTTGTATCAGAGCAGGTAGGTCCGTTGGTCGTGTCGTGTCGTTGTTAGTGGTGTCGGTTATTGAGTTTGAGTGTTTTGAGGTTGAGTTGTTTTCTGATGTTGTTGGTGACTTGTAGAATGACTTTGAATCGTGCTCTTGTAGATGCGGTAGCTGCACTTGCTCAGGTTACGACGTAGAACAACTTTCGAGACGAGTTTCATGCCTTGGGTGTTTTTCAGAGGAATAATCTGCCTAAGTTTGAGGGTTCTCATGAATCAGAGAATGTGCACCAGTGGCTGAAGGCAATTGAGATGATTTTCAGAACTATGGCGTGCTCCGATGCTCAGAAGGTGCAGTTTGGCACCCATATGCTGGATGAAGAGGCTAAGGATTTGTGGGATAATACCCGTCAGAGATTGGAAGGGGTTGGGGCTGCGATAACTTGGAATGTGTTTAGGAGATAATTTCTTAGTAAGTACTTTCCTAAAGACGCTCGTGGCAAGAAAGAGGTAGAGTTCTTGGAACTGAAGCAGGGGAACATGACGGTTGCAGAGTATGCTGCAATATTTGAGAGGTTGGTAAAGTTCTTTCCTCACTACAACCATGATGATACTGAGTTATCCAAATGTTTGAAGTTTGAGAATGGGTTGAGACTAGAAATCAAGCAAGCGATTGGTTGTCAGCAGATTCGCATGTATGCTGAACTTGTGGATAAGAGTAGGATTTATGATGAGGATAGTCGAGCTAGATTTGTTCACTATAAGAAGGTGAGTGAGAAGAAAGACAAAGGTTAGTTTCGAGGGAAGCCTTATGCAACTCCAAATGACAAGGGGAAACAGAAGGGTGATGATGGGAAAAAGCTAAGTGGGGGAGCAGGTTCTACTCCTCTCAAGTGATATAAGTATGGCGAAGCAGGTCACAAATCTGATGTGTGTACTGCTACTGTGATAAGATGTTATAAGTGTTGCGGCAAAGAAGGACATATCAGTACTCAGTGCCAAAAATCGAAGAAGGTTGCTACTGCGGCTCAGACTACTGGTAGAGTGTTTGCTTTGAGTGGCTCAAATGCTCAGAAGAAAGACAACTTGATTAGAGGTACTTGTTTTATTAATAATGTTGAATTGGTTGCTATAATTGATACTGGAGCTACTCATTCGTTTATTTTGATTGAGTGCGCGACCAGGTTGAATTTACCTTTGACTGTTATAAATGGTAATATGTTGATTGAGATGCCTGTTGACGGTTTAGTTACGACTAACCGTGTGTGTTTGAAGTGTCCTTTGACCATTTATGGTAAGGATTTCTTGATGGATTTAGTGTGTTTTCCCTTGCACCATATGGATGTTGTGTTGGGAATGAATTGGTTAGAATTTAACTTCGTGCATATCAACTACTATGCAAAGACGATGGAGTTTCCAGAGTTTAGTGATTGTGGGGAAATGATGTTTCTACCTGTGAAGCAAGTGGATGACCTTCTAGAAGATGAAACCCATATGTTTGATTTGTTTGCGGCATTTCAAGTTGACTGTGAATAGGTGGGTGTTGAATTACCTGTTGTCCCAGAATTTCTGGATGTGTTTCCGGATGACATTAGTGATTTACCACCGGAGCGTGAAGTAGAGTTTATTGTGGATTTAGTACCAGGTACTAGTCCAGTGTCGATGGCTCCTTATAGGATTTCGGCTTCTGAATTGGGTGAGTTGAAGAAACAACTTGAAGAACTTCTTGAGAAGAAATTTGTTTGTCCAAGTGTTTCTCTGTGGGGTGCTCCTGTGTTGTTGGTTAAGAAGAAGGATGGTGGCATGAGGTTATGTGTTGATTATCGACAATTAAATAAGGTGACTATTAAGAATAAATATCCACTTCCGAGGATTGATGATTTGATGGATCATTTGGTGGAAGATTTTGTTTTTAGGAAGATTGATTTGAGGTCAGGTTATCATCAAATTCGAGTTAAAGCAGATGATATTCCGAAGACGGATTTTCGGACGAGATATGGTCACTATGAATATATTATGATGCCGTTTGGTGTATCCAATGCACCTGGTGTATTCATGGAATATATGAATTGGAATTTTCATGAGTATTTGGATAAGTCTGTGGTGGTTTTTATTGATGACATTCTGATTTATTCAAAGTCAGAAGAAGATCATGAGGGGCATTTGAGGATTGTATTACAAGTGTTGAGAGAGAAGAAGCTTTATGCTAAGTTGTCGAAGTATGAGTTCTGGTTGAAGGAAGTGAGTTTCCTTGGCCATGTGATTTCTAGTGGAGCAATTTTTGTGGATCCTTCGAAGATTGATGCTATATTGAATTGGGAGACTCTGAAGTCTTCTACAGAGATCAAAAGTTTTCTTGGTTTAGCCGGTTATTACCGAACGTTTATAGAGGGTTTTTCTAAGTTGGCTATGCCTTTGACGTAGTTGACTTGTAAGGTTCAAACTTATGTGTGGGACGTTTCTTACGAGAAGAGTTTTATTGAGTTGAAGAAGAGGTTAACGACTGCTCCAGTTTTAATTTTTCCGAATCCGAATGAATCTTTTGGGGTGTACTGTGATGCTTCGAAGATGGGTCTTGGTGGTGTTTTGATGGAGAGTGGTCAAGTGGTTGCATATGCTTCTAGACAGCTACGTATTCATGAGAGGAACTATCCTACCCATGACTTAGAATTAGAGGTTGTGGTTTTTGTGTTAAAGTTTTAGAGACACTATCTGTTTGGGTCGAGGTTTGAGGTGTTCAGCAATCATAAGAGTTTGAAATACTTGTTTGATCAGAAAGAACTAAACATGAGGCATATGAGATGGTTAGAGATGTTGAAGGATTTTGATTTTGATTTGAGTTACCACCCTGGTAAGGCTAATGTGGTTGCAGATGCTTTGAGTAGGAAGACTTTGCATATGTCGACGATGATAGTAAGAGAACTTGAGATGATTGAGCAATTCAGAGACATGAGTTTATTGTGTGAACCTACATCTGAAAGTGTGAAACTGGGTATGCTGAAATTGACTAATGATATTGTCGAAGAGATTCGTTTAGGACAACAATCAGATTTGAAGTTGGTTGATCAAATGATTTGGATTAACCAAGGTAATAAAGGAGAGTTATGTATTAATGAAAAATGGTATGATGAGGTTTCGAGATCGTGTGTGTTCCTGATATCCCAGAGTTGAAGAAGAGTATTCTAGAGGAAGGGCACCGAAGTAGGTTGAGTATTCATCCTGTTGCGACTAAGATGTATCATGACTTGCAAAAGCTGTTTTGGTGGCCGGGTATGAAGAGAGATGTTGCAGAGTTTGTGTATGCGTGTTTGGTTTTCCAGAAATCAAAGGTTGAACATCAAAAGCCTTTAGGTATGATGCAACCGTTGAGTATTCTGGAATGGAAATGGGATAGCATTTCTATGGATTTTGTGACCGGTTTGCCGAAGACGATGAAGCGAAATGATTCCATTTGGGTGATTGTTGACCGATTAACTAAGTCGATGCATTTCTTGCCGATGAAGATTAATCATTCCAAGTCGAAGCTAGCAGAGATGTATATTGATGATAATGTGAAGCTACATGGAATACCGTCGAGCATTGTGTCGGATAGAGATCTGCAGTTTACCTCAAGATTTTGGAAGAGTTTGCAATATGCTTTGGGAACTAAGTTGAGGATGAGTTCTGCTTATCATCCATAAACAGACGGTCAGACATAACAAACTATCCAATCTTTAGAGGATTTGCTGAGGGCTTGTGTGTTGGATCATGGAGGTGCGTAGGATAATCATTTACCATTGATTGAGTTTACTTATAACAATAGTTTTCATGTGACCATTGGTATGGCTCCGTATGAAGCATTGTATGGGAGGAGATGAAGGACTTAATTGTGTTGGTATGAGTCAGGCGAGAGTGTTGTGCTCGGACCTGAGATTGTGCAAGAGACGTCGGAAAAGATTAAGATGATTCGAGAGAGAATGAAGACTTCTCAAATTCGTCAAAAGAGTTATCATGATAAGAGGAGGAAAACCCTTGAATTTCAAGAAGGAGATCATGTGTTCTTGAGAGTTACTCCAATGAGTGGTGTCAGAAGAGCTTTGAAGTCCAGAAAGCTCACTCTGCGTTTCATTGGACCATATCAGATTTCATAGAGGGTCAGAGAGGTAGCATATCGGATTGCATTACCATCGTAATTTACGAATTTGCATGATATGTTTCATGTGTCACAACTAAGGAAGTATATTGCAGATCCATCGCATGTGATTCAGATGGATGATGTTCGAGTAAGAGATAATTTGACTGTAGAGATTTCACCAGTGTGAATAGATGGCAGAGAAATGAAGCGGTTAAGAGGTAAAGAGATTTCCTTGGTGAAGGTATAGTGGGGTGGACCAACTGATGATAGTTGGACTTGGGAGCAAGAAGATCAGATGAAAGAGTCGTATCCGATGTTGTTTGATTCAGGTACATTTTCGAGGACAAAAATTCTTAAGCGGGGGAGAGTTGTAACACCCTAAAGTCGATTTTAATTATGTTGATGTGTTTTCTTGTGAATTTTGATGTTTATGAGGTTATTTGATGTTTTGTGAAGTTTGAGGGTAGCTTAATATTTTAATAATAATTAGAATAATTAAGTATATGGGGTTTAGTTTATTATTTGAGATTAATTTGAAATAAAATAAAAAGAAATAGAGGATGAGGGCATTATGGTCTTTTGGTTGAGGGTAAGTGAGGGTTTTATGGGGAAAGACTAAAAGAGGTCATAGGGGCAAGAGTTACAAAAGAGGGAAAAGTTGGAGAGAACGATCATTTGGAACGATCACATTTTGGGAAAAGGCTCTAGAGAAGAAGGAAAAATCTAGGGCTTGAAGTTTGAAAAGGATTTCGAAGAGTTTATCGAAAGCTTACAAAATTAAGGTATGGGGAGTATTTTCCTTTCGATAGTATAATATGGGAATGGAATTGGGGGTTTTGTGGTGTAGTTTAGGGAATATGGTTTTTGATTAATGATTTTGTGTTGTTAATGATGAATTCATGATGGTTTTGATGAATACAATTATGTACATGATGTAGATGATGTTATTATGATGAATGTTGATGTTAATGAGCTTTTCTGATGTAATGCTATTGAATTGTAGGTTTTGGAGGGGTTTTGTCGTAGAAGGGAGAAGGTTGAAATCGTAGAAAAATTCTGCAGAATCACGAAGCTCGCTTAGCGAGCTACAACTCACTCAGCGAGAAGAGTCAGAGAGTTAGGCGCTTAGCGAGCATGATGTCTCACTTAATAAGCCCTGAAAAACTTGGAAAAATGTTTTAATTTTAAAAACTGTTTTTAAGGTAGTATGTTCTAGGTTGCTATGACGTTTCAGAGTGGTCACATGATGTGTCTTGGGGGCTATATGAGTAGAGTTAGTAATTAAGTGATGAACGATGAATTATTTTATTTTCTTCGAGTTATGATGTATGGTTTCATGATGTAGAGATATGATTTAGGATGAGCGTGTTGTATGATGTCCCATGAGTATGATGTTATGAATGAGTATGAAGAATGATTGTTTAATAATGAATGCAGATGCAATGTTATGATGTTTTGAGGATGATGTGTATTATTTCATCTTGCATTCATGGCATTGAATTTATGAGGGGACTTCGGTCCAATGGTAACTTCAATCCCATTGTGTGGATTGAAGTGATATGTGTCGCTCCCACTAAATGAAGCTAGGTCAAATAGGGTACAGACGTGAACGGTCGGTGAAAGGAGAGAACACAAGGGTGAACAGAAAAGAGTCACCAGCTAGGCATTTTTATCCCGAAGGAAAGGTAATGCTGCATAGACCTAGGAAAGATATGGACAAGACGGTCGCGAACCAGAGAAACTGAGAAAGGGGGTTGGTTACAACCTGGGAAGGTATTAGCACCCAGATTGTCTGTCGTACTTGACGGGATCCACGCTTGAAAGTTTGTTCTTAAAGGGGTAGTGTCAGTGTTATTCTGTGTGAAAAAGTTGGAAAAGAATACAAGTTTCAGTGTAAAAGAAATGTGAAGTGAAATAAAAGAGTGTCAATGTAAAGAAAGGGTGCAATGCTCAAGACAATGAGGCTTACAAGAATAATGTTGAAAGAGGGGGAATTTACAGAGACTTTTGTTCGATAACTGTTAAGTTATGCCTACGTATCCTCTCGTGCAATGAGGAAGTCAGAACACTGTAGTTCGAAACATAGAGACTGAAAGATAAATTGACTGATGAACTGCTTACTTGTCTATTCTCAGGTGTATGACCTGTCTGGCTCAGGTGCAAACTGTCTTGCATTAGACGGAAGAAGCAAGTTCTCGTTTGTGAGTGAATGAGGTGAGAAAAGAATCCCGGAGGAAACGATTATTGTTTATTTTTGATGTTTTCAATCTTTTATTGCTTTTGGAGTTTTGTCATAAGAAAATGAGCTCAAGGCTAAACCACGGGTTAGTAAACTCATCACATCCTCCCTCTGATTAGGGGTAATGAGAATACCTTAAGTATGAAGTAAACACCTCACACTTAATCACCATGATGTAGGATTAAGATCATTAACCTACTTGCATTAATTTATATGTTTTTGGAGTTTTTGTTTAGTGTTAAGTAATGAGTTTAAGCCATAATCAAGGATTTAATGGACCCATTACACCATCCCAATAGAAGGATAATAGATGAGAACATTTAAGCTGAGAAAGGCTCCTCAACTTAATCCATGATTAAGGATTAACCTCATGACAAAACAAGACCTTTATTAAAGTGGATTTTAGTTAATGATAAGATTAAGAAGTGATTTTTATGGTTTGTAAGACAACTTGAGGGGGACTTGTCCATTAACACTAGGGTTAGTCCTTCTTAACCAATTAAGGAAGAATTAGAACCCTAATGCAAGGCCCAAGTTACAAGTTTGATGTATTAGTGGTTATTAGATGGATTGATTAAAGGATTTAAACACATTAAGGGTTCAACACTTAGGATTAAAGTTATACACTCCATCCTAATAGAAGGATGCAGGCATAAGCTTAATCACAAAGCCTTAAAACCTTTAGGGTTTAATCCTTGATTAAGAGATGAGAAGAGAAAACACAAGAGATGACATAATGGTAAAAACTAAAGGGGGGACTAACCAAACCCTAATTGTTATCATGCTTGAGTATTCCTAGGGTTTATGAGGCTTGCAAGAGATCTTCAAGAATAAGCCACCAAGGAAGAAGCAGAAGAAAGAAGGAGAAGCAGAAGAAACAAGTTAACTTACTCCACTTAAAAAGATAAGTTACTTGAAGAAAGAAGGTGAAGAAGGAACATGAATGAGCAAGCTCATTCTAAGACAAAGGTAAAATGCAGCAAGGATGCATAAAAGTAATGAGAAGAGATTGTGAGAAGTGAAGGCAAATTCACTTCTCAAACACTTACCACCTGAAAAGTTAGTAAAAGGAAGTGAAATGGAATGAAAATGAAATGAAATGCAAATATGGAAACCAAAATCAGAAGCATATTCATGATGCAAATGATGTTGTGAGATGGTATGAAAGCATGTCAAGGGATATGAATGCTCATACAAGAGATGGGAATGCAAATGAAGCAAATAAGAAGCATGAAAATTCATGAATGCATATGACATGCAATGAAAGCAAAAACATGGCAAATGGGTGATGCAATGATCAAACATGATTTCAATATGTCCTAAGATGTCTTATATGTCATGTGGATTCACAAAGTGTCATGGTAAGTCCATGTATGCAAGCTCATGTAAGATGGATGCAAGTGAAGATGCAAATTAGGGTTTATATACAACATGAGATGCAAAATTCAAAATCAAAAGCAAAGCATGAGATAAAAAATTGAAAATGGGATCAAAGGGACCCTAAACCTATAAAAGTTCACTGCCCAAAGGGGAAGGTCAGAAGCTTAACCTAGAAGGACTTATGATTTTTCTAAGTTCCTAAGGTTTTAAGGGTGATCCTAAAGGGAAAATACCAAACAAATTGAAAATCATTATAAAAAATGAAACAAAAATGTTTTTAGATGCTTGAAAGAATGCATAACACAATGCAAAAAGAACCATTCACAAACTTAACTTGGATCAAAAGTTATAAATTTTTGAAGTTAGGGTTAAAAATATTCAAATTAAAGAACCCCAATTCAAATGAAAATTGCCAAAGTATGATCAAAACCAAAACGAAATTTGTGTTGTGAGTTTTTAAATGTTCCTAAATGTTTCGAAATGTTCTCTGAATTTTTTGGTGATTTTTGGAAACCTAAATGCTATTTTAATTAATTAATCTTCATTAATCAAATAAAATAAACATTTAAATATTTTTAAAATAGTTTAAAAATGTAAAAAATAAAATAAAAATTGTTTTTATGTTAAGAAAATTATTTAGAATAAAAATGCATAAAGAAAATATTTTTTTGGATTTTCTATGTATTTTAAAATAATTATGCAAAATAAATGACAAAAATATGAAAATAAATGAATTTAATGGAAAGTCAAAGGATCCAATGGCCAGCATTTGAATAGAACTGGAGGGAGTTGACCCGCGCGAAAATGGGTGGTTCAGATTAATTCTGGGATTTTTAATTTCCTAATCTTAATTAACTTAATTAATCCAGAATTAGGGCTTAATCAAGAGATCTAGACCATTGGATGCGCGCGGGAAAAGGAAATCAATGGCTCACATTCAAACTCACCTAAACCCTAACCCTAATTAAATCACCTTCCGTTGCAACCTCTGGTTGATCTTGTCGAGTTGGTCTGTAACCCAACCTGAATCGGTCTTCTTTCTTTTCAACTGGCAGCAGCTTGCCCCAGCCTTGAGCGGTACCTTCCTCAACAACCTTTCGGGCCTGTTGATATGATGTGATGGAAGTTCCAGACACAGCAGATGCTTCATTAATATTAAGGGCCTCAAACCCTTGACTCATGGTCTCATGGATCTCCCCATCCATTTCTATGTACTTATATGTAGCCAGCTGGCTAACAAATATGTCCTCCTCCCCACAAATGGTGATGATTTGGCCTTCCCACTCGAATTTTAACTTCTGGTGAAGGGTAGACGTAACAGCGCCAACGGCGTGGATCCAAGGTCTACCTAACAGACAGCTGTAGGCCGGTTGTATGTCCATCACAAAGAAGGTAGTTTTGAAGGTTTACGGGCCAATCAACACAGGCAGATCAATCTCCCCAAGCACTGATCTTTTAGAGCCATCAAATGCTCTTACCACCAAATTACTTGGGCGTAATGCCAAGCCATCGTACTCCAGCTTCACTAAGGCCTTCTTTGGTAGAACATTGAGTGACGACCCAGTGTCCACCAGTACATGAGACAAAACATCACCCTTGCATTCCAAGGTGATATGCAAAGCCTTGTTATGGTTGCGCCCCTCCGTTGTTAAATCAGTATTCGTGAAGCCCAGTCCATGACTGGTGTTGACATTTGCAACCACAGTTTCTAGCTGATTAACAGTAATCTCCTCCGGCACGTATGCTGCGTGTAGGACTTTCAACAGTGCATTCCGGTGAGCTTCGGAACACATTAACAATGATAATATGGAGATTTTTGAGGGTGTTTGGTGAAGCTGGTCTACCACCTTGTAATCACTTCTTTTAATGATTCTCATGAACTCGTCTACATCTTGTTCAAAAGATGTCTTCTGAGTGTCCTTGGCAGATGGCTCTTCAGATGCCACATTCTTTCCCTTTGCCTTGGTAGTAGCTTCTGCTTCGGCATTAGGTCTTTGTGTTTGTGAGTGATGCGTGTTTTTCACAAGTGTACGAACACGTCAGAGTAATATAAAAGATTGTCGAATCCACAGAGACCAAGTGTCAATCTATCGTACCTGTTGTTATGGTGTGTATCTAAGGCAACTAAATATAAGGGTTTTAGTAAGGGTTCAATGGTAAATAAAATAATGATTTTTAAACAATAAACAAAGACAGGCTCGAATGTAATTCACGTAATCAATGATAATCCAGTACTTGTTAATGGAACTACTTATGGGCAATGTTTTCTCCTTTGAAAAGAACTAATTTAACAGGAACTGTCGCTTTCGCGTATTCAGAACCGAGTTGTACTCTCTAATCAACCCCTCCTATTGTCACGGATAAAAAGGTGCGTACTGCGTTAGAATAGTAAACCTATTTTTAAGAAATGTAGTATCTTAACTAATTTGAAAAGTATTTTAACCTGGACTTCTTAGCAAAAAGAGGTTCTCATGAACCAGACTCTAAATCTTATAACGCGTCCGAAAATCGTTTTAAAATCTCTTTTCTTTTTAATCTAAAAACTCCTAATAAACTAGACAAAGCGCTTTTGGCTATTTTTGAAATAGTTAAAAACAATTACTTGAATTGAAAGATAAAATAGCCCTTAAGTGTTTCCACGAACAATTATACGGATTACTGGTTTAATTACGATCCTTACATCCTAACCTTTATGGAATTAGTTAGACATGATAAAGTAAAGATTCTTTTTATAATTTTTCATAAAAGTAATTTAGTGCGAGTGCGGAAAGTAAATGAATTTAGTGCGAGTGCGAGAAATAAAGTAATTTAAAGCGAGTGCGGGAAATAAAGGAATTTAGTGCAAGTGCAGGTAATAAACGAAAGTAAAGCGAGTGCAGGAAATAAATAAAGTAAAGCGAGTGCGGATAATAAATGAAAGTAAAGCAGTGCGAGAAATAAATAAAATTAAAGCAATGCAGAAAAGTAAAATACGAACTGGAATTAAAATGGCGGCAGGATTAACTTCCTCCAGAGTGCTCCAAAACTCGATCGCACAGACAGATTACAGACTCGATCACTCGATTGCAGAAACACCCCGATGTGGAATGGTAACTGCTTTGAAACTGATATATGCCTAGAGAAATCTAAGTTTGGATGATTAAAAATGAAAATCTAAGGTCCTATTTATAGGAAAACTAAAAGCATGAAAAGACTGGGATGCCCCTCCACTAAAAAGTGGAGGTTACTGAATTTTGCCTTGTGGCGCCCGCCACAAGGTCATGGCGCCCGCCATGGTGCTGATAGGGGATGAGAGAGTGGGGATCGTGGGTCTTGGCAGTTGTGGAGTGGTCTTGAGACGTGGCCACGTCATGGCTAACCCCATGGCGCCCGCCACGGTGGGTGCCGTAAGTGCAAAACGCTGAATTTCTAGGTTTTCGTCCGTTTCCACTCCTTTTTCGCTCCTTTTCTCGATTCAAGCCCCGATTACAATAAAAACCTGAAAACATAAGAAAACAAAGTAATAACAAAACAAAATAACAATAAAAGCTAAGAATGCATGCGAAATCGGAGTCAGAAACACGGTGAAATTTAGTGTGATCAAATTCTCCCACACTTAAACCTTTGCTTGTCCTCAAGCAAACATTAAAGCTTAAGAAAATATGGTGTCAACACGTGTCTTTGGGCTAAAGGGCTTCTAAGTTCAAGTCAGGATGCAGTGACAGGTACTAACTAAGTGAACCAAGGGTACCATAGTAACACAAACACAAACTTCAATCCTATATTAACCACTCCATATCATCCCACAATACCTAGGCCTATCTTCTCATCTTTTTGTGTCCTTTTCATTCAGGCGCAATCACATTAAGCCCGTTATCCGTACATGCTTCATAGTAGAGTGACCGGTTAGTGATTCTGATCCATAACATAAGGTTTCTGGCACATAAGCATGTGTAAACCTGTTTTTATTTCGCCTAAATGTAGCTGCGGGGGGATCGGATCGTAATCCGCCCTACCAAGTTCAGTGCCAGATACCTCTGAACCAACTAACAATAGGTGACTTGCAATTTTTTTTTCTTTTTGTGGAAAAAATTTTTTATTCTCTTTTTTCGGTTTAAATGACTTTGTGAGGGTCACCTATACCAGAGTTTGCCTTTTTTTCTTTTTTATTAGCACTGGATCATTCACTTATGTTCATCGGCCCCCTACGTAGAGCATGCTTAGGCTGGAGCTGACTGCTAAAATAAACTACTTAGGACAATTTTTTAAATGATAATAAAGGCCATGGTGGTGGGGTTTAGGAGTGATTCCTATATTCAAGAGGTCTATGGTGCTAAAATGGTTCTGATGTTTCAAAAAGTTGACCTAAGTCACCACATCCTAATCTAAACCTGTCTCAAAGCCCAAAAAACATGTGAAACAACATTATTTTCTTTTTAAAATTTTTCTGGTAAGGCTAAGGAAATGGGAAAAAATGAAGATGAACTAAAAATACACTATACTGGTGACTCGTCAGACTCATGCATTATCTAAGAAAAGTAAATTACTGAAAAGGGAAATAACTGAAAGGAAATAATTAACTAAAAAGGGAAATAACAGAAAGCAATAAAATCCCCTCCCACACTTAAATCGAACATTGTCCCCAATGTTTCGAAATAAGATAAGGGGGGTAACCTGAAAAAGACTACTGAGGAGGAGCACTGGTGCCCTCGCCGTCCTGCTGTGATGGTCTGGAACGACGGGATCTACTATGATGCTGGTCCCTCCAGTCGAGTCGTGCTGATAAAGCAGCCTGAGCACTCCGGACCTCTCGAAGGTTACCTAAGATGGAACCCTGAGTGGCCTCTACAAGTTGGTAGTGTCGGCTGTTGAACTCTCTCTGACGGTTCTGCTCTAATGAGATATCGTTCAAGGTGTCGCTCCCAAAAGATGAGACTGGGCTCAAATGAGGTACAGACACGAACGGTCGGCGAGAGGAGGATGTGAGAACACACAGGAGTGAACTCACAGGGAATGAAAGAGTCTCCAGCTAGGCATTTTTATCCCGGAGGAAAGGCAATGCTGCATAGACCTAGAAAAAGATGGATAAGACGGTTGCGAACCAGAGAGACTGAGAAAGGGGGTTGGTTACAACCTGGGAAGGTATTAGCACCCAGATCGTCCGCCGTACTCGACGGGATCCACGCTTAAAAGATTTGTGTTTTAAAGGGGTAGTGTCAGTGTAATTTGTGTATAAAGGAGCTGGAAAAGGATGTACAGGTGTCAGTGTAAAAGTAGTGTGAAGTGTATAAGTGAAGTGTCAGTGTAAGAACAAAGAGTGAGATGCTCAAGATCATGAGGCTTAAAAGAATGAAACTGAAAGGAGGGGGAATATACAGAGACTTTTGTTCGATAACTGTTAAGTTATGCCTACGTATCCTCTCGTGCAATGAGGAAGTCAGAACACCGTAGTTCGACCCAAAGAGACTGAAAGATGAATTGACTGGTGAACTGCTTGCTTGCCTATGCTCAAGTGTATGACCTGTCTGGCTCAGGTGCTAACTGTCTTGCATTAGACGGAAGAAGCAAGTTCTCGTTTGTGAGTGAATGAGATGAGAAAAGAATCCCGGAGGAGACGATTATTGTTTGTTTTTGAGTTTTCAATCTTTTATTGCTTTTTGGAGTTTGTCATAAGTTAATGAGCTTAAGCCTAAACCAATGGGTTAGTAAACTCATCACATCTTCCCTCTGATTAGGGGTAATGAGAATACCTTAAGTGTGAAGTCAGCATCTCACACTTGATCACCTTTTGATGTAGGATTAAGATCATTAACCTACTTGTGATTAGTTAAATGTTTTTTGTTGTTTTTGTTTAGTGTTAAGTAATGAGGTTAAGCCCTAATCGGGGATCAAACAGACTCATTACACCATCCTAATAGAAGGATAATAGATGAGAATGTTTAAGCTGAGGAAAGCTCCTCAACTTAATCCATGATTAGGGATTAAACTCATGCCAAAACAAAACCTTTATTAAGTGGATTTTAATTAATGGTAAGATGATGAAGTGATTTTTAGGGTTTGTAAGACAACTTGAGGGGGACTTGTCCATTAACACTAGGGTTAGTCCTTCTTAACCAATTAAGGAAGAATTAGAACCCTAATGCAAGGCCCAAGTTACAAGCTTGATGTCTTGGTGATTATTAAGTGAATTGATTAGAGGATTTAAACACATTAAGGGTTTAACACTTAGGATTAAAGTTGTACACTCCATCCTAATAGAAGGATGCAGGCATAAGCCTAATCACAAAGCCTTAAAGCCTTTAGGGTTTAGTCCCTGATTATGAGGTGAGAAGAGAAGACTCAATGAAACACAAAGGTAAAATCTAAATGGGGGACTAATCAAAACCCTAATCATTGTCATGCTTGGTTGTTCCTAAGGTTTGTGAGGTTTTCAAGAGACATCTTCAGAGGAACCACCAGGAAGCAGATGAAAGGAGCAAAGAGAAGCAAAGTAACTTGCTTCATTTAAGAAGACAAGTCACTTGAAGAAAGAAGGTAAGGAGAAAAATAAAGAGCAAGCTCAATCTCAAACACAAAACAAAATGCAGCAATGATGCATAAGAGAGATGAAACGACATTGTGAGAAGTGAAGGCAAATTCACTTCTCAAAGTTGCTTACCACCTGAAAAGTTAGTGAAAGAAATGCAATGCAATGCAAAATGAGATGAAATGGCATGATGCAAACCAAAACTAGAAGCATATATGAGATGATAATGATGCTATGAGATGATGCAAACATGAAACAAGGCATGAGGATGATCACATGAACAAATGAATGCAAGAGAAGCATGCTTAGAACCATAGATGTACATGAAAAGTTATGAAGTGCAAATGGCATACAAAATGGCAAATGAAAGATGCAATGATCAAACATGCTTCTAATATGTCTTAAGATACCTAATGAACCAAATGGATGCACAAAATGCTATGGCAAGTCATGGTATGCAAGCAAATGCAAGATGAATGCAAAAGGAAGCCCAAATTAGGGTTTATGATCAATGCACCAAACAAAAACCAAAACCAGAAGCAAACATCATGATAAAAAAATTGAAAATGCATCCAAGGGAACCCTAAACCTATACAAACTCACTGCCCAAAGGAGAGGGTCCAATTCTTAACCTAGTGAAAGTTATGAATTCCCTAAGATTTCTAGGGTTTTAGGGTACCTTGACAAGAAAAATGTCAAACAAATTGAAAATGCAAGATCAAATCATGCCAATTTAATCCTATAAACTACATGATATGAAAGACACAATGTAAAAAGAATCAAAGTCCAACTCTTAAAGACTAGGCATAAATGAATTTTCAAAGATTGGATCAAAATAATGCCTTGAAATGAAATTAATTCCATGAAAAATTGTCAAAAGACATCAAGATCAAAAAAGAAATTTGGTTTGAGGGTTGGACAATGTTTCTAAATGATTTTAAAGGTTTCATGAATTTTTTTGTGATTTTTAAATACCTAAAAGTATTTTTAATTAATTAATTCTCATTAATTAATTAAAAATAAACTTTTAAATGATTTAAAAATAATTTTTAATGCAAAAATAAAAAATAAAAATGTTTTTGGTTTCTGAAAATTAAAAAAAGTTTGTATAAAAATTTTCAGAATTTTTAAAGATGTTTTACTATTTTTAATAAAATGAAGAAAACAAATGCAATTAAATGAAAAATAAAATGAATTAAACTGAAAAATATGAAAGTCAGCAAGATCAATGGCTGGAATTCAAACCTACACGCGCGCGAATTGACTTGGCGCCACATCCAAGGGCTGAAATTCAAATTCACGCAATTAAGACTAAACCCTAATTAATTAACCCTAATGACTTTCAGGCGACCGGAACACTGTTCCGGTCGTCTTCTCCGGCAATCCAAATCTCTAACTCTCTCCACATGCAATAAAAATGAAATCTAACTGCCCAGAATTCATCCCCATTCAACACTGAATCAAAACCCCCTAACAAACATCATTTTTCATTCATCAATCAACCAAATCGAATCAAAACATTCCTAGGGCAAAAAATTTCAGAGCATTCATACATCCTGGTTTCTCAACCATTTTCAAAAATAATCACATCCCCATGATCCGGGGAGTGCATAGAAGCATTTAAGAACTTAAAATGGAGATTTTTTTGGAAAAAAGTTTGAGATGGCTACCTGAACTGAAGCTTTGGTTTCTGGTACTTTCTGGCTGGTTTCTTGCCTTCAATCAGCTCCAATGGACCCCCTGAGAAGCTTTCAATGCTTGTTTGAAGTTTATAATGGATGGTTTGAGAGATGGCAGAAGTTCTGTTCAAGGTGGGGTGGAAATCGTATTTGTGATTCAGGGAGTTTTAGGCTATGGTGATGGGTGGTTTTTGATCAGTGAAGTGTGTTGAGTATGTTTGTGAAGTTGGTTTGTATGTTTGCAGCTTGTGGAAGGTTTTTCGAAAGCTTTTGCAAGTTTGAGCAAAAATGATAACTATGGCTTGTGGGCAAGATCAGAGTGTGTTGTGTGATGTGTTAGGCTGAGTTTTGTCCATGTATCAAAAGGGGATAGGTCAGAAAGTTGTTGGTGGCCTATGGTGATTGGTATGGGTCTTTGGCCAAAATGTCAACTTGATGTGTACTTGAGGTATGGGCTATGGTACCACTTTCTTCTTGGCTTGCTTTTGCTCAGCTGAGTTTAAGGAGGTCCATGGAATTGTTTATGAGATGATTCAGCAAATGGTTTATGGTTTGTGTAGTGTTTTGCAAATTCCATAAGGTTTGGCCCCTTTGTGGTTTCTTGAAGTTCAAGGCATGAAATGAGATGATTCTTGGGCCAATTATGGTTTTTAGAGGTCATGTAATCATGTTGTGAAGTTTAGAAGTCCATTTGATAGCTCAATTTGCCTTGACAAGTGAATTTGCAACTTTGCCTCTTTGGTAGAAAACTTCAAATTTTGTGATTTTAGCCAACTTTGACAAATCATAACTTTTGATCCAAAATGAATTAGGTCATGTTCTTGTACTTTTTGAAAAGGGAATGATCCATTCTACAACTTTCATGACCAAAGTTTTTCCATTTGAAGCATTTTTGAATCAAAAAGCAAGGGTTGAAAAAGTTTCCCAAAATGGCAATTTCATTAAAAGTCCAACTTTCCCAAAAAGTCAACTTTGCAAAAGACTTGAAATTCTTCAATTTTGTGAACTTCCAACTTCTTCTATGATCAAATAAAGATCATATACAATCAAAATGATGAAGAACACCCTTTGGTTGGGTCATTGAGGGCCTCAGATGCCCTGATTTCACACTGACTTGCTTGAAAAGTCAACTCTTGATCAGATGACTTCCCCATGGAATTTCTTCATGAAAATTGATATGCATACTCCCTGTACCATATAGAGACCAATAGAAACAAGAATGACCAAAAAAATTGGAGTTATGGCCTTTGAAACCAAAACCCTAATTCTAGGTCATCTGTGCAGTCAAACCTGGCTCTGCTTCCATGCCATTCTCAGTTCTTGTGATTCTTTGACATTCTTGACTTTGAGAGGATATAATATGATGTTTGAACATACATGGACCCCTTTGAAGTGATTGATGACCTTTGGAGTGGCTCAAATAGCTCTTGGATTGCTCAGATCACAAACCCTAGATGCAGATGACTTAGAACCAATGCAATGAATCAAAAATGTGGTATGAGATGCTATGATTGGATTTATGCATATGAAAATGATCACAAGCCAAGGTGTGAATGGGTGAGGGCAAATTTGGGGTGTTTACAGCTGCCCCTATTCAAACATGAGTTAGATATGCAGGATGTAAGCAGCGGCTTAACAGGCAAACAAGATAACTTGGGGTTGAATACCAAAGACAATCCAAAATTTGCACTCACAGAATGAAGAAGAAAAGGGATATAGATTGTAAAGGAAAATAAAGTATATTGTAAAGTATGGGCGACGGAGGGCGACCGTCGAGCAGAGGATGACTGCTGGGGAATGAGCAATGACGGGGACGGCCGGCACGCTGGGAAAAGTGCGGGAAATAAAGCAATGACGGGGACGGCCGACATGCTGGGGATAAAAGGGATTATGATGGGGACGGCCACCATATAAAGCTGTAAGATTCTCTGGGGATTAGCGAAAAAATGATGGGGACGGCCATCAAGTTCATAAAGTAATGTAAACAAACGATGGGGACGGCCATCGGGCTAAACTGATGAAGGGCGATCATCAAGAAAAGGAAAAGGGACCACGATGGGGACGGCCATCGGGTTAAAGAATAAATGAAATAATGATGAGGGACGGTCATCAAAGGTGAAGGACGATCACCTGGCAGGGTACGGCTGCCGAAAATATCGCGACATAGGACGAATGCCGGATAAAAGGTCAACAACGGGGACGGCCATCGGACGAGCATGATGAAGGACGATCATCAAGAGGTGAAGTATGATCACCTAGCAGGGGACGGCTGCTCTCAAGGTTTATCATGACATAGGACAAATGTCAGATAACAAGATCAACGATGGGGACGGCCATCGGATAAAATGATGAAGAACGATCATCAAAAAGGTGAAGGACGATCACCTAGCAGGGGACGGTTGCTAAATATCACGACATAGGACGAATGTTGGATAGAAAAGGTCAACGATGGGGACGGCCATCGGATGAGCATGATGAAGGACGATCATCAAGAGGTGAAGGACGATCACCTAGCAGGGTACGGCTGCTCTCAAGGTTTATCATGACATAGGACGAATGTCAGATAGAAAAGAGATTTTGCTTTGTTGGCGATCTACTGGGGATATAGTAAACACGGACGAGTGTTTACATCCAAGAAATAAAGGTATAAGTGTTTTGACGTTGTGTATAGATTAAAGATGCGGACGAGCATCCCTAAGACTGCGATACGGACGAGTATCGGGCAGAAACAAATACTGATACGTGTTCAGAGATGATGATACGGACGAGTATCAACTGGTTAACAGAGAACACGGACGAGTGTTGAATCTGAGGGGACTCTTCTGGGGAATAGTAGACACAGACGAGTGTCTATATTCAAGAAGACAAAAGTGTTTGACACAGTGTATGGATTAAAGATGCGGACGAGCATCCTTAAGGCTATGATACAGACGAGTATTAGGTAGAAACAAACGCTTGACACATGTTCTGAGATGATGGTACGAACGAGTACCAACTGGTTAACAAAGATCATGGACTAGTGTCGAATCTGTGGGGACATAAACGGTGTATACAAGGTACAGACGAGTATCTGTATAAGTATGAGTAATAGGTATGAGTGGTGTATAGTTGAGTGTTCAACCTGCTGGGGAGGGTGACACGGACGAGTGTAAAAAAAGGAAAGTATAGTATAAACAAATATCTGATATACAAAGTGTGAGGGTTACTGTGCTGGGGAAAGTGACATGGACGGATGTCAAGGAATTGTATATATATGTATCTGTGAGTGCAAAGGGGATGCTTTGGCTTTCCACTGGGGATATGACACGGACGGGTGCCACCAGGGGTATATACTGATGTTTGGGAGTGTAAAGCAATTGCTTTGGCTTTAGCTCTCTGTTGGGGAATCTGGGGGGTTTTCTGTATACTGTTGGTGGATTGTCAATATTCACCAGTGTTTGATCCAGAACATGGCCTATGATTATGCAATATGTTGGATTTTTGCCGTAATGCTCCGTATTAGACGGAATGCTACGCTTTGTGGGGTGAATATGATGCAAATGCCATGATTATGCAAAGGTACAGATCCGGGATTCGGATCCCGTTGCTGTGAAGATCTCTGGTCGATCTGCTTGAAATGAACATCCCAGCTGGGGATGAGATCGTTGGTAGATCTGACAAAATGATTCTGCTTGGGGACATGGGTCAGTGATAGTCCTTTTCCAGTAAATGAAGGACCCAGCTGGGGCTTGTAGAAGCTTTCGTCACTCTGTTGTGATTCCTTCATGTGCTGATCTTCTGGCCAGAGGCTAAAATTCTGTGGGGAGATAGTTCCCTGACTTTTGTACTTAGCTGAGGAGGAAGAATGATTGGCACCTCGGCTGGGGAGAAATAACAAGTGGCAACTCAGCTGGGGAGAAAACACTTTGGGTGCTAAGATTGAGTGAGTGTTGATTTGCCAGCTTGCTGGGATGAAGCTCACATGCCCCATGTTGCACTTGTGAATACCTGCAAATCCTGCAAAGATAGGAGTGCACAAGTAATCCCGAGGTATCCTTTACTGGATCCCATCATGAGAGTTCAGATGCTCCTGGGAGTAAGTATACTTCCTGCAAGCACGTATTCTTTAGAAAAGAAACATCTGTGTTTATGCAACTGATATATTAGTGACATCAGACATTTTGCAAATGAAAATAAAATGTACGAGACGAGACATGACTGAAAATCTGATTTTATTAATTCATGTGCCCTGAATTGGCAAGATACAGTCAAAGAAACAAATTTCCTAAAATGAGGAGATTGTCACAAATTGAGAAACAAAATGCTGGCAATGTTGACGACGCTCCACGGAGCTTCCTTTTGCTATGACTTGTATGACTTTTGACGTTCTTCTCGTCTTGCTTTCTGAAGAAGGCTAATTCTGATAGAAGCTTGATCCTTTCGAGGTTTACCAAGTTGTAGGTGATACAGACGAATCCAGAATGCAATTGTTCGCTTATTCCCTTATTTTGTATGGACCGCCCTTTCGGGTTTTCAATCCATCGGGATACCCATTTTTGCCTGAGTTGTCCAATGCGGCTTTTCAACTCAGCGGGTGTACATTTTTTTGTTTATTTTCCCTTATTTTTGCCCGAGCCTTTTATTCTGTTTTTGACTCGCCGGGATGCCCTATTTTTGCCTGGACTTACATTCTGTTTTTGTGTCCAGCGGGTCATTTTATGCGAAGTATTTTTTAACTGCATCTGAATTCACAGGGGACGGGAAATCTTCGCCATCCATGGTGCTGAGCATGAGTGCTCCACCTGAGAAGACTTTCTTTACTACAAACAGTCCTTCATAATTCGGAGTCCACTTGCCCCTGTGGTCTGTATGCGGAGGGAGGATTCTTTTCAGCACAAGATCCCCTACTTGGTACTCTCGGTGCCTAACTTTCTGATCGAAGGCTCTCTTCATTCTTTTCTGATACAACTGCCCATGACAGATTGCAGCCAATCTTTTCTCTTCAATCAGACTCAGTTGTTCGTATCGGGACCGGACCCATTCTGCTTCGTTCAGCTTAACATCCATCAGTACCCGTAGGGAGGGTAATTCAACTTCAACAGGTAGGACTGCCTCCATACCATATACAAGCTGATACAGTGTTGCCCCAGTGGATGTTCTGATTGACGTGCGGTACCCATGCATAGGGGTGTACGCGGGTTGGGTTGGACCGGGTTCGCCTTAACCCGTTACCCAACCCGTTCAACTTTCAATGGGTTGGGTTTATCATCAAACCCGTAATTCTACTTTAAAAACCGACCCGAATCAACCCGGATATTTACGGGTTGGGTAGGGTTGGGTCCACGGGTTGTGTATATAATAATTATTATTTTCAATTTAAAAAATCTATAACACAATTCAATATAATTTTGCATATTTCAAACAATTAAATTATTTACATAGTGGAGACAAATCCTACATATAAAATAGAATAATTAAAAATATAACAATTAAAATTTTGAAATGTATTTTCTTTGTCATAAAAAATATTAAGATACATATACACCATTAATTATTTATATATTTTCATTAATATACCTTAATTTATAAAAATTTATTAGTTATTTTGATACTCAAATGTTATCCATTACAAATATATATCAACATATGTAAAACAAATATATAATAATATACAGTATATATTAGTTGTTTTGATACTCAAATGTTACCTTTTCTAGCACATGCTCAAAAGTAGGTCCGTAAACTATCATATATATTAACACTTAATAATATATAAAATTCCATAAAATATCATTTCCATAAAATTCATAAATTATAAATAATTCAAAAGCAAATAAACATCACTTAGTCTTAAAATGACATAGATGTATTGGTCCAATATTGGTCTAATAGCACCAAAATCTAACAGCAACTATAAAAGATTCCAGCACCAGCAGTGAAAGGTTTAGCAACAACAGAAAATCCAGCAACAGTAGCTGTAAAAGATTCCAGCAACAACAATGAAACGTTTAGCAACAACATAAAATCCAGCAACAACAGTTAAAAGTTTAAGCAACAATAGTCAAAAGAAGAAAAAAAAAACACACTAGAAAATACCTTAAAATCTAGTAGTAACAGTTGTATTGAGCTCAACCGCAGTAATGCCAACATCAATAGAAACTAATCCAGCTAACTCTATATATGTAAACACAAACAACTAATAAGAATAATGTAATGTAATACTAAAATAAAATAGATTTTAAAATTCAAACATATAATTCATACCTGACTCAACCTTTTCCAATTCAACCAACTCTTTTTCTAAATCAATGACCTTAGGAGATTTGATCCAATTTTGAGTACAAATCAAAGCTTCAACGGTAGAGGGATTCAAGGAACTACGAAATGAATCAAGGACACGACCTCCTGTACTAAAAGCGGATTCAGAAGATACAGTGGATACAGGGATAGCCAATATATCTCTAGCTATGCGGGAAAGCACATGATATTTATTTGTTTTTCCTTTCCACCAAGTGAGAATATTAAATGTAGGAGAATCATCTTCAACACCATCCTCCAAATACCTTTCCAACTCATTTTTTTTCACTTCACATTGTTTTTTCTTCATATTCATTCTAAACAAATTGTCCCAATCTTCATCATCTTCACCATTTTCAATTCTAGAATGAGAGGCAATGTTTGAAGATGAGGCATTGGAACCACCATCATGAGAAACAGGATACAAAAATAAATAGTGCTCAAACAATTTAGCAATGAGAGATTTCAATTTCTTTAACATATCCTCTGACAATTTTTCACCATACATCCGAGTAAAACAAAATTCAATATAGTCAAGCTTATAACGAGGATCAAGATAAATAGCAACAAAGAGAAGATAATTTATTGTATTGCTTTCCCAATACTTGTTGTACTTCAATTGCATATTTGCTGTCATGGTTTTCAAAATTGGATCACTAACATTGTGCCTCCATTTATTCAACGTTTTTTGAATATCCATCAACTGTTTGAAAAAAGAGTTAGCAGTAACATGCAATGACCCAGAAAAAGAAAGTGTGGCATCATAAAAAGTTTTCAAAAACTTCACAAAAATACGAGCTCGTTCCCAATCAGCTCGATTAGGACATCCTTTCGACTCAATACGTAGATTAGTTAAAAATGCAACATCAGCATGTTCTAAGCGGTAAAATGCATGTTCATACTTTTCAGCGATGTTCAACATTAAATAAGTAGAGTTCCACCTGGTTTCTACATCTAGTGTTACCAATGCTTTAGAACATACACCAACAGCTTCTGCACACTTCTTGAAAGTAGCCAACCTACTAGGAGAAGCCTTGACAAACTTACATGCAGCCCTAATTCTTTTAACAGATTCATCAATATCCTTTATTCCTTCTTTGACAATCAAGTTTAATATGTGAGCACTACATCTCATATGCAAGTACTCCCCATTAAACAAAGTACGACCATTCCAAAAACTCATGCCTCGATTTAAATAATCAATTGCTAAATTGTTAGCACTTGCATTATCAACAGTCACACAACATATAGACTTGATACCCCATTCCTTCATGCAATTCTCTAATGTTATCCCTATAGTTTCACCTTTATGGTCATCAATTATACCAAAGCTTAATATACTCTTCTTTAAATTCCACTCGTCATCAATATAGTGAGCTGTAACACACATATAATTCATATTCTGAATCGATGTCCAAGTATCAGTGGTAAAAGACACCATTTGTTTATTAGCAGACAACATAGATTTCAATTTTTCTTTCTCATCGAAGTACAAGCATAAACAATCTCTGGCAATAGTGACACGAGATGGAATTTTGAATCTTGGTTGAGCCTCTTTCATGAACATATTAAATCCTTCATTTTCAACATATTTAAAAGGGAGCTCATCAATGATTATCATCTTTGCAAGTGTTAATCTAGTCCTCTCTTGATTAAAATCAACAAGTTTCAAGCTAACACTATTAGGATCATCCTCACTTTCTTTTCCAATAGCTATAGTTTTTTGTTTCTTATCAACTACCCTATTTGGATTTTTCAGGCACACTTTCAAATGTTTATGCATGTTAGTAGTGCCATGACTACCACTATTTGCAGCATATTGTTTCCCACAATACTTACATATAGCCTTATCATTAACCCTTTTAAAATCTTTCCAAACTGTAGAAGGTTTTCTAGAGGGTTTTCTTTTGCTTACCTCTATTAGTGCACTTGGTGGCAATGATGACAAGCCTTCTCCTTGTATTTGTTGAACTTCTTGCTCTTGTTCAAGTGGATGAGCAACATCTTCACTGACAATTTGTGATTGTTCCACTTCCATTTTCTATAAAAAAAACAATTTTTAATATAAATTATTATTAAAACAACATTAAACAAAATATATTTAAATTAATAATATGAAACAGAACAGGACTTTGCATCAAAATATATTTTCATCATATGAAACAAAATAGTACTTTGCATCATATGAAACAAAATAGTACATTACATTGAACCTATCATCATATTTTGCATTGATATAAAACTATTGAAGTACATACTGTAAAAACAATATATTGCATTGAAATAAATATATTGTAGAACTATAAAAAGTATAAAACCTTATTCAATATGGAGACGAAACTATGAGAGAGTCGAAGTATAGACTGTGGATTTTCGAAAGCAAGATGGAATTGGAATGTGAGAGAGTAAAATGAAAAAAAAAATCGTGAGAGAAAGAGGAGTGGTGACGTTTGAGATTTGCCGTAGTAAAAAAATAGGGTTAGGTTAAGTGGTATTGTCTTTAGTTTAGTAAGTTTCTAATATATACTTAATTATTATTAGTTAATAAAGATTCATTAAAAAAATAAAAAGGCAGTAAAGTGTAAACTAGAAGTGCATAAGTCAAGCAAGCATGATTAATATTAATAATAATGTTTAATTATAATAATAATAATAATTTAATGTGTGATTGGAAACAAAAGATCTTTGTGTACGTTACAATTTACAAAGTTATAACAACTTTAAAATTTATAAATAATAATATAATAATAATAATAATAATTAATTATGCCACGTCAACGGGTTGGGTCAACGGGTTCATGGGTTTAGAAACTAAAACCCAATACCCGAACCAAATCTATACGGGTTGTTACGGGTTGGGTCGGGTATACCCGTAAATGAATGGGTCCGGGTAATTAGTGGGTTGGTTCGGTTTGGGTAGGCGGGTTTGCGGGTCGACCCGCACCCATGAACACCCCTACCCATGCAAGGAAAACGGTAGCATCTCATGCCAGTCTTTGTATGTGACTACCATCTTCTGCACAATCTTCTTGATATTCTTATTAGCTGCCTCAACAGCGCCATTCATCTTTGGCCTGTAAGGAGAAGAATTGTGGTGTTGGATCTTGAAGTCCCGGCATAATTCAGCCATCATTTTGTTGTTTAAGTTGGAACCATTATCAGTAATGATTCGCTCGGGAACTCCGTACCGACAAATGATATCTCTCTTCAGAAATCGGGCTACCACTTGTCTTGTAACGTTTGCATAGGAAGCTGCTTCGACCCACTTGGTGAAATAGTCAATGGCAACCAAGATGAATCTGTGGCCATTTGAAGCGGTCGGTTCGATCTTGCCAATCATATCAATGCCCCACATAGCAAAGGGCCAGGGTGAAGACATTATATTCAAAGGATTGGGAGGCACATGCACTTTATCCGCGTAAATCTGGCATTTATGGCATTTTCTGGCGTAGGCACAACAGTCGGCATCCATTGCGATCCAGTAATAACCTGATCTTAGCAATTTCTTAGCCATCGCATGTCCTCCAGCGTGGGTACCAAAGGATCCTTCGTGCACTTCATGCATTAACAAGTCTGCTTCTGTTCTGTCCACGCATCTGAGGAGTACCATGTCAAAGTTTCTCTTGTACAGGGAACCATCAGTGTTCAGAAAGAAACTTCCAGCAAGCCTTCTTAATGTCTTCTTATCATTGGAAGATGCCCCAGGTGGGTATGTTTGATCCTCCAAGAAGCATTTAATGTCATGGAACCAAGGCCTATCATCTTTGACAACATCTGCTGCGAACACATATGCTGGTCTGTCAAGTCTGGATACTGAAATTTGAGGTACCAAGTTGGCAGCTTGAACTTTGATCATGAATGAAATGGTAGCCAGAGCATCTGCAAACTGATTCTCGTCCCGAGGGATATACTCAAGCTTGACTGTTGTAAAGAAAGTCAATAATCTCCTTGTATAATCCCTATAAGGTATCAGATGATCCTGGTGCGTGTACCATTTGCCATTGGTTTGATTAACTACCAGAGCTGAATCTCCGAATACAGTCAAAGTCTTGATCCTGAGGTCAATGGCTTCCTCAAGACCCATAATGCAAGCTTCGTATTCAGCTTCGTTGTTAGTGCAGTTGTGTCGCTCCCAAAGATTTGCATCCAGGTACAAGCGCGAACGGTCGGCGAAGGGGACAGTGAGAACACACAGCCGTGAACTCACTGGAGATGAATAGAGTCGCCAGCTAGGCATTTTTATCTCGGAGGAAAGGCAATGCTGCATAGACCTCGAAAGAGACGGATAAGACGGTTTGCGAACCAGAGAGACTGAGAAAGGGGGTTGGTTACAACCTGGGAAGGTATTAGCACCCAGATTGTCCGTCGTACTCGACGGGATCCACGCTTGAAAGATTTGTGTCTTAAAGGGGTAGTGTCAGTGCAATCTGTGTATAAAGAGCTGAAAGCAATATGTACAGGTGTCAGTGTAAAGTGTATAAGTGATGTGAAGTATGAAAGTGTCAGTGTAAAGACAAGAATAAGATGCTCATGATAATGAGGCTCAAAGAATAATGCTGGAAGGAGGGGGAATGTACAGAGACTTTTGTTCGATAACCGTTAAGTTATGCCTACGTATCCTCTCGTGCAATGAGGAAGTCAGAACACCGTAGTTCGACCCAAAGAGACTGAAAGATGAATTGACTTTGATGAACTGCTTGCTTGTCTATGCTCAAGTGTATGACCTGTCTGGCTCAGGTGCTAACTGTCTTGCATTAGACGGAAGAAGCAAGTTCTCGTTTGTGAGTGAATGAGATGAGAAAAGAATCCCGGAGGAGACGATTGTTGTTTGTTTTTGAGTTTTCAGTCTTTTATTGCTTTTGAAAGTTTGTCATAAGTTAATGAGCTTAAGCCTAAACCAATGGGTTAGTAAACTCATCACATCTTCCCTCTGATTAGGGGTAATGAGATTACCTTAAGTGTGAAGTCAGATTCTCACACTTAATCACCTTCGGTATAGGATTAAGATCATTAACCTATTTGTGATTATTTAAATGTTTTTGGTGTTTTTGTTTAGTGTTGAGTAATGAGGTTAAGCCATAATCAGGGATTAAACAGACTCATTACACCATCCTAAAAGAAGGATAATAGATGAGAGTGTTTAAGCTGAGGAAGGCTCCTCAACTTAATCCATGATTAGGGATTAAACTCATGACAAAACAAAGCCTTTGATTAAGTGGATTTTATTTAATGGTGAGATGAAGAAGTGATTTTTATGATTTGTAAGACAACTTGAGGGGGACTTGTCCATTAACACTAGGGTTAGTCCTTCTTAACCAATTAAGGAAGAATTAGAACCCTAATGCAAGGCCCAAGTTACAAGTGTGATGTCTTGATAGTTATTATGTGAATTGATTAAGAGATTTAAACACATTAAGGGTTTAATACTTAGGATTAAAGTTATACACTCCATCCTAAGAGAAGGATGCAGGCATAAGCTTAATCACAAAGTCTTAGAGCCTTTAGGGTTTAGTCTCTGATTATGAGGTGAGAAGAGAAGACTCAAAGAGAGACACAAAGGTAAAACTATGAGGGGGAACTAATCAAAATCCTAATTCATTATCATTCTTGGTTGGTCCTAAGGTTTGTGAGGTTTTCAAGAACAATCTTCAGAGGAACCACCAGGAAGCAGATGAACAGGATCAAGAGAAGCAAAGCAACTTGCTTCATTCAAGAAGTCAAGTCACTTGAAGAAAGAAAGTGGGAGGAACAAGAATGAGCAAGCTCAAACTCAAACACATATATAAATGCAGCAATGGATGCAAGAGAGATGAAAAGAAAAGGTATGAGAAGTGAAGGCAAATTCACTTCCCAAGTTTACTTACCACCTGAAATGTTAGAAAGAAAATGCAATGCAATGCAAGATGAGATGAAATGATATGATGCTAAGCAAAACCAGAAGCATGTTGATGATGATTATGATGTTATGAGGTGCTGCAAACATGAGGCAAAGCAATGGGGATGTTCATACAAGACTATGAATGCAAATGATGCAAGCTAAGGAGCATGAACAAACATGGAAAGTTATGAATCATACAAGACAAATGACATGGCAAATATGAGATGCAATGGTCAAAGATGCTTCCTATATGTCTTAAGATGTCAAATGAATCACAAGAATGCACAAAATGCAAAGACAAGTCATGTTATGCAAGGAAATGTAAGAAGGATGCAAGAGAAAGCCCAAATTAGGGTTTATGAATCAAACATCAAACAAAAACCCAAAACAGAAGCAAACCCTAAGATAAAAAATGGAAAATGACATCCAAGGAAACCCTAACCCTATAATAAACCACTGCCCAAAGGGGAGCTCTCAACTCTCAACCAAACTCAAGATATGAATTTTCTAAGTTAATAGGGTTTTTTAGGGTTCTTAACAAAAGAAATGCCAAACAATTTGAAAATGAAGAAACAATTCATGGCCTTTTTATCCTAGAAACTACATGCCAAATAGAAAACAATGCAATAAGAATCAATGCCTCAACCTTCTCCAATAGGCAGAAATGAATTTTTAAACTTATGATCAAATTAATGTATAAAAAATGATTTAATTCAATGAAAAATTCTTAAAATGCATCAAGATCAAAAAAGAAATTTGGTTTGAAGGTTGGACAATGTTTCTAAATGTCTTAAAACATTTCATGAATTTTTTTTGTAATTTTTAAATACCTAAAAGTATTTTTAATTAATTAATTCTCATTAATCAATTAAAAATAATCTTTTAAATATTTAAAAATACTTTTTTAATGATAAAAAATAAAATAAAAATATTTTTGGGTCTTAAAAATTAATAAAACTTTAAAGAAAAAGTTTCATAATTTTTAAGAATTTTTTGCTATTTTAAATTAAATATGCAAGTTAATTGAAAGAAAAATGAATAAAAATAAAATAAAATAAAAAGTAATCAGGATGGATGGATGAGATTGGCTCTGAGTTTGAATTCATTGACTGCGCGCGTGATCTTGTGGCCAGGATTGACTCTGATTAAATTATTTAATTATGGATTAATTAAGTTAACACGTGGATTAGGGCATAAGTAAGCTGATCTGGGCCATCCAAAAGAGAGGGAAGTCAACTGGTCAATGGCTATCTACGGCTCACATTCAAACTGAAGTTAATTACACAATTAGGGCACAAATTACTTTCAGGTGGCCGGAGAAGACCTCCGGTCGTCTTCTCCGGCCAGCTCTCACCTGAGAAACTCACCAACTCCTCAAAACGTACCAAAAATGAAAACTAAGAACATGGAAATGATCCTCATCCTCTCACGAATCAAACCCCTCTCTCAAAACAAATTTATATTTCCTAAATCAACTGAATCGAAGAGAATAAGTTCTAGGTCACGCAAGCTTCAGAAACAAATTAAATGCTCAAATCACAACCATTTTCAAAACCAATGGTACCAGAATGATCAGTGAAACAAATAGAACAAGTTTGTAACAAGAAAAATCATTTCTGGAAAAATAAATTTCAGGCTACCTGAGATTTGAAGCTCTCCACTTGAGGACTTTCTGGCTTTTTCTTTAAGTGCAAACCACTCCTTAAGACCCCTTGATGATGTTTAAATGCCTTAGAACAATTTATGTAGGCTGGTTGATGAGTTTCGAAAGCTCCTGCTTCAAGCTCAGTCAACAATGGCTATGGTGATTCTGGCTGATTCAGGCCATTATGAATGATGGTTTGTGGTCTAGATGATGTATGGAAAAGCTTTGCAAGGTTTGTTTGGCTGTTTGTAAGCTAGGATGAGAGTTTCGAATGAAACTGCAAAATGGAGTGAGAAATGGCAGTGAGTTATTCTGGCTGTTTCAGGCTTGTGTTCTTGGTGTTTTGTGATCTATGAGGCAGGGTGAGTTGAATGGAGGAAAAGGTTTGAGTGTTTGCAGGCTGTATAGAGAAATTCGAAAGCTTATGCAAAATGGAAGGTTTTTGTGAATGTGTGTAGTGTGATGGTTTCAGCCTTGCTTCTTGTTATGGCTAGCTTGCAAATTGATAACATAAACAAATCTGATTGGCTGGATGATGTGACTTGTGCTTTTGTGATTGGTAAGTTTGCTTTTGCCAAAAGTCAAAAATCTTGTAAGAGAAGCATGGGCTTGATACTAGCTTGGTACAAGGCTAGGTCTGGCGCATCATGGTGTGGTGAGAGAGCCAGCAAGGTCCAAAGGCCAAGGCAGCAAGTTGAGGGAGCATGATCATGAGTTTTGCAACTTGTTGCTTTATGGTTCACATGTGAAGAAAACCTTGTTACACAAACCAAACCATAGGCAAACTTGATCCAATTCTGATTTTCAGCACTTAGAGAATGTTTATGTGTTGGTTTGAAATGAATTAGAGACTACATTTGGCTTTGGTTCAAGACTTTGCAAAATTTCCATTTGAAGCATGCCTTAGAAATTAATGATTTTTGCCAACTTTGCATTGCCATAACTTTTGATCCAAGAAGAGTTTGATCATGTTCTTGTACTTTTTGAAAAGGGAAAGATGAGATCTACAACTTTCATGACCAAAGTTTTTCCATTTGGAGCCTTTTTGGACCAAGAATCAAAGCTTGAAAATTGACCTAAAATGATGCATTCTTGAAAAGTCAACTATGCCCAAAAAGTCAACATTTGCAAAAACCCTAAATTCTTGATTTCTATGAACTTCAACCTTCTTCCATGATCAAATAAAGATCATATACACTCAAAATGATGAAGATCACCCATTGGTTGGGTCATTGGGGGCCTCAGATGCCCTGATTTTGCACTGACTTGTCTGAAAAGTCAACCCTTGATCAGATGACTTCCCCATGGAATTTCTTCATGAAAATTGATATGCATACTCCCTATACCATATAGAGACCAATGGAAACAAGAATGACCAAAAAACTTGGGGTTATGGCCTCTGAAACCAAAACCCTAATTTTCAGTCAACTGTGCAGTTCAAACTGGCTCTGCATCCACTCAAACCCTAGTTCTTGTGATTCCTCTGCAATTTTGACTTTGAGGAGATGAAATATGATATAAGAACACACATGGACCACTTTGAATTGATTGGTGGCCTTTGGAGTGGCCCAAGAAGCTCTGGGATTGCTCAGATCACAAACCCTAGGTGCAGATGCCTTAGAAACTATGCAGTGAATCAAAAATGATATGTGAGATGATATGATTGTGTTTATGCATATGAGATGATCACAAACCATGGTGTGAATGGGTGAGGGCAAATTTGGGGTGTTTACAGCTGCCCCTATTCAAACATGAGTTAGCTGTGCAGGATGTAAGCGACGGCTTAACAGGCAAACAAGATAACTTGTGGTTGAATACCAAAGACAGTCCAAAATTTGCACTCACAGAATGAAGAAGAAAATGGATATGGATTGTAACAGAAAAATAAAGTATATTGTAAAGTGTGGGCGACGGAGGACGACCGTCGAGCAGAGGACGACTGCTGGGTAAAGAGCAATGACGGGGACGGCCGACATGCTGGGGTAAATGCGAAGTAAAGCGATGACGGGGACGGCCGACATGCTGGGGATAAAAGGTAAAGCTAAGACGGGGACGGCCGACTAGCTGGAAAAATAAGATATCATGATGGGGACGGCCATCAAGATAAAGTTGTAAAATTCTCTGGGGATCAATAAAACATGACGGGGACGGCCATCAAATTCATAAAGGTAAAGCAACCCACGATGGGGACGGCCATCGGGCTAAAAGGAAAAGGAAAAGGGACCACGACGGGGACGGCCATCGGGTTAAAGAATAAATGAAATAAACAGATGATGGGGTACGGCCATCAAAGGTGAAGGACGATCACCTAGCAGGGGACGGCTGCTCTGTTGGGGATAAAAGAAATATGATGGGGACGGCCATCAAAGGTGGAGGACGACCACCTGGCAGGGTACGGCTGCCGAAAATATCAACGATGGGGACGACCATCGGATAGGAAAGGTCAACGATGGGGACGGCCATCGGACGAGCATGATGGAGGACGACCATCAAGAAGTGGAGGACGACCACTCAGCTGGGGACGGCTGCTCTCGAGGTTTGTCATGACATAGGACGAATGTCAGACAACCAATATCAACAATGGGGACGGCCATTGGATGAAGTTGATGAAGGACGATCATCAAAAGGTGGAGGACGACCACCTAGCAGGGGACGGCTGCTAAAAATCAACGATGGGGACGGCCATCGGATGAGCATGATGGAGGACGACCATCAAGAAGTGGAGGACGACCACTTAGCAGGGTACGGCTGCTCTCAGGGTTATCATAACACAGGACGAGTGTTAGATAAAAAGGAAAGATTTGCTTTGTTGGCGATCTACTGGGGAGATAGTAAACACGGACGAGCGTTTACATCCAAGAAACAAAAGGTATAAGTGTTTGGTATTGTGTATAGATTAAAGATACGGACGAGCATCCTTAAGACTATGATACGGACGAGTATCATGTAGAAACAAACTGACACATGTTCAGAGATGATGATACGGACGAGTATCAACGGGTTAACAAAGAACACGGACGAGTGTTGCATCTGAAGGGACTCTTCTGGGGAATAACAGACACGGACGAGTATCTATATTCAAGAAGACATGAGTGTTTGACACGGCGTATGGATTAAAGATGCGGACGAGCATCCTTAAGATTATGATACGGACGAGTATCATGCAGAAACAAACACTAGACGCAATGTTCTGAGATGATGGTACGGACGAGTACCAACTGGTTAACAAAGAACACGGACTACTGTCGAATCTGTGGGGATATGAGTGATGGTGTATACAAGATACGGACGAGTATCCGTATAAGTGTACCATGAGTAATGAGCATTGTATGAGTGTTTTAACTGCTGGGGAGGGTGACACGGACGAGTGTCAAAAGGAGAAGAGTATAATATGAACAAGTATCTGATATACAAAGTCTAGGCGACTGCGCTGGGGATATGACACGGACGGGTGTCAAAAAAAAGTGTATGTATAGGTATAGGTGAGTGCAAAGAGGACCTCTTTGGCTTTCTGCTGGTGATGTGACACGGACGGGTGCCAGGACGTATCTGTAATAAGGGTGATTTGTTTGTAAAGAGTGTTCAGGCGACTTTACTGGGGAAAGATGGCACGGACGGGCGCCAAAAGGTGTATATACTGGTGTTTGTGATTTGTGAGGCAGCTGCTTTTGCTGGGACTCTGGTGGGGACTCTGGGGGAAAGTAATCTGTGTTCTGATGAATGGTTACTAGTCACAAGCGTTCAATTCACAACATGACTTATGATTATGCTATGCATTTGATTTTTGCCGTAATGCTCTGTATTAGACGGAATGCTACGCTCTGAGGGTATAATATGATGCGAATGCTATGATTATGCAAAGAGGCACAGATACGGGATTCGGATCCCATTGCCGCGAAGATTTCCTGTTGATCTGCTTGAAATGAACATCCCAGCTGGGGATGAGATCAATGGTAGACCTAATGATGTATCTGCTTGGGGATATAGGTCACTGATAGACATATCCTTATAATATGGGACCCAGCTGGGGTTTGTAGAAGCTTTCTGTACTCTGTTGTGATCTCCTATGCGCTGCTCTTCTGGATAGAGGCTGAAGATTCTGTGGGGAGATGATTCCCTGACTTCCGTACTCAGCTGAGGATGAAATGGCAACTCGGCTGGGGAGAGCAACAAGTGGCAACTCAGCTGAGGATAGAGCATTTCGGATGCTGAGATTGAGTATATGTTGATTTGACAACTTTGCTGGGGAAGTGGGCACTCTCCGGTGCCACGCGGAAGATAGACCGAGTTGATAATGATTTGCCAGCTTGCTGAAACGTGATTTACGTGCCCCAGGTTGCGTTCTGGATACCTGCAATTCTGCAACGATAAGGAAACGTACAAAAGGTCCCGAGGTATCCCTCACTGGATTCCGTCATAGGAGTTAAGTACTTTCGAGAATAATCACATTCCCTGTAAGCATGTGTTTTTATTTTTAGAGGAAGGCATCTGTACTTATGCAATTGTATTTTTAGAGATATCAGACAACTCTTTGCAAAACATAAATGTAAAAACAAAACATGACCGAAAATCTGATTTTATTAATTCATGTGCCCTGAATTGGCAAAATACAGTCAAAGAAACATATCTCCTGGAATGAGGAGATTGTTACAAATTGAGAAATAAAGTGCTGGCGGTGTTGACGAGGCTTTCAAGGAGCTTCCTCTTCTGCTATGACTCGTATGACAATGACGTTCTTCTCGTCTTGCTTTCTGGAGAGAGTTGATTCCGATTGATGCTTGATCCTTTGAAACTTACCAAGTTGTAGGTGATACAGACGAATTCAGAATGCAGTTGTTCGCTTATTCCCTTATTTTGCATGGATCGCCCTCTCGGGTTTTCAATCCATCGGGATACCCATTTTTGCCTGAGTTGTCCAATGCGGCTTTTCAACTCAGCAGGTGTACATTTTTTGTTTATTTCCCTTATTTTTGCCCGAGTCTTTTATTCTGTTTTTGACTCGCCGGGATGCCCTATTTTTGCCTGGACTTACATTCTGTTTTTATGTCCAGCGGGTCATTTTATGCGAAGTATTTTTTAACTGCATCTGAATTCACAGGGGATGGGAAGTCTTCACCATCCATGGTGCTGAGCATCAGTGCTCCACCAGAGAAAACTTTCTTTACAACAAACGGTCCTTCATAATTCGGAGTCCATTTGCCCCTGTGGTCTGTATGAGGAGGGAGGATTCTTTTCAGCACAAGATCTCCTACTTGGTACTCTCGGTGCCTGACTTTCTGATCGAAGGCTCTCTTCATTCTCTTCTGATATAGCTGTCCATGACAGATTGCAGCCAATCTTTTCTCTTCGATCAGACTCAGTTGCTCGAATCGGGACCGAACCCATTCTGCTTCACTCAGTTTAACATCCATTAACACCCGTAACGAGGGTAGTTCAACTTCAACAGGTAGGACTGCTTCCATACCATATACAAGCTGATAAGGTGTTGCCCCAGTGGACGTTCTGATTGACGTGCGGTACCCATGCAAGGCAAACGGTAGCATTTCATGCCAGTCTTTGTAGGTGATTACCATCTTCTGCACAATCTTCTTGATATTCTTGTTAGCTGCCTCAACAGCGCCATTCATCTTTGGCCTGTAAGGAGAAGAATTGTGATGTTGGATCTTGAAGTCCCGGCACAGCTCTGCCATCATTTTGTTGTTCAAGTTGGAACCATTATCAGTAATGATTCGCTCGGGTACTCCGTACCGACAGATGATATCTCTTTTCAGAAATCTGGCTACCACTTGCCTAGTGACGTTTGCATAGGAGGCTGCTTCAACCCACTTGGTGAAATAGTCAATGGCGACCAGGATGAATCTGTGGCCGTTTGAAGCAGTTGGCTCAATCTTGCCAATCATATCAATGCCCCACATAGCAAAGGGCCAGGGTGAAGACATTATGTTCAAAGGATTCGGAGGCACATGCACCTTATCTGCGTAGATCTGGCATTTATGACATTTCCTGGCATAGGCACAACAGTCTGCATCCATTGTGATCCAGTAATAGCCTGATCTTAGCAATTTCTTAGCCATGGCATGCCCTCCTGCGTGGGTACCAAAAGATCCTTCGTGCACTTCATGCATCAACAAATCTGCTTCCGTCTTGTCAACACATCTGAGGAGTACCATGTCAAAGTTCCTTTTGTATAAAGATCCATCAGTGTTCAGAAAGAAACTTCCAGCAAGCCTTCTCAAGGTCTTCTTATCATTGGAAGATGCCCCAGATGGGTATGTCTGATCCTCCAAGAAGCACTTAATATCATGGAACCAAGGCTTATCATCTTTCACAACATCCGCTGCAAATACATATGCTGGTCTATCAAGTCTTGACACTGAAATCTGAGGTACAAAGTTAGCAGCTTGAACTTTGATCATGGACGAAATGGTAGCAAGAGCATCTGCAAACTGATTCTCGTCCCGAGGGATATACTCAAGCTTGACTGTTGTGAAGAAAGTCAATAACCTTCTTGTATAATCCCTGTAAGGTATCAGATGATCTTGGTGGGTGTACCATTTCCCGTTGGTTTGATTGACTACCAAAGTTGAATCTCCGAATACGGTCAATGTCTTGATCCCGAGGTCAATGGCTTCCTCAAGACCCATAATGCAAGCTTCGTATTCAGCTTCGTTGTTAGTGCAGTTGAAAGTGAGTTTTGCCGAGAAAGGCATGTGAACCCCTTTAGGTGTAATGAGTACTGCACCAACACCACGGCCATTCATGTTAACAGCCCCGTCGAACATCATAGTCCATTCTTCCTCCGGGTTAGGCCCTTCAGTGTGAATAGGCTCTTCATGGTCTTTTGACTTAATGAACATGATGTCCTCATCAGGGAAGTCAAACCTCATAGGCTGGTAGTCATCAATGGGTTGCTCAGCAAGATATTCAGATAGCACACTGCCCTTGATGGCTTTCTGAGAGGTGTACTGTATGTCGTATTCCGTGAGAATCATTTGCCATCTTGCAACCCGTCCGGTAAGCGCTGGCTTCTCGAAGATGTACTTAACTGGGTCCATTTTTGAGATTAACAAGGTAGTGTGGGTCAACATATACTGCCTCAGTCGGCGAGCAGCCCACGCTAAAGCACAGCAAGTTTTCTCGAGCAGTGAATAACGTTGTTCACAGTCGGTAAACTTTTTGCTTAGGTAGTATATTGCATACTCTTTTCGACCAGACTCGTCATGCTGGCCCAACACACACCCCATTGACTCTTCTAATACTGTCAAGTACATAATCAGAGGTCTTCCTTCAACTGGAGGCATGAGGATTGGAGGTTCTTGCAGATATTCCTTGATCTTGTCAAAAGCCTTCTGGCAGTCTTCGTTCCACCTGACCGTTTGTTCCTTTCTTAGCAGCTTGAACAAGGGTTCACAGGTTGCTGTAAGGTGAGATATGAACCGTGAAATATAGTTCAATCGACCTAAGAACCCTCGGACTTCCTTTTCTGTCTTCGATGCAGGCATCTCTTGAATGGCTTTGACTTTATCAGGGTCGACTTCAATCCCTTTTCCGCTTACAATAAAGCCCAGCAGCTTACCGGATCGCACCCCGAATGTGCATTTGTTGGGGTTCAGCTTTAGTTGGTACTTCCTCAGGCGCTTGAACAACTTCAGCAGATTTACCAGGTGATCTTCCTCTGTAAGGGACTTGGCGATCATATCATCCACATAACATTCTATTTCCTTGTGGATCATATCATGGAATAATGTCACCATGGCCCGTTGATACGTTGCACCAGCATTCTTCAGTCCGAATGGCATCACTTTGTAACAGAACGTGCCCCAAGGTGTGATGAATGTCGTCTTCTCCATGTCTTCAGGTGACATCTTGATCTGATTATATCCTGAAAATCCATCCATGAAGGAGAATACCGAGAACTGAGCCGTGTTATCCACCAATACATCAATGTGAGGTAATGGGAAATCATCTTTCGGGCTGGCTTTGTTCAGATCCCGGTAGTCAACACACATTCTTACTTTGCCATCTTTCTTAGGCACAGGTACTATGTTAGCAACCCACGGCGGATAGCTAGTCACAGCAAGGAACCCGGCGTCCCATTGCTTTTGTACCTCTTCCTTGATTTTCATAGCCATGTCCGGGCGGGTTCGGCGCAACTTCTGTTTGACCGGTGGGCATTCTTCCCTCAAAGGCAGTTTGTGCACAACAATGTCGGTATCCAACCCTGGCATATCTTGATACGACCAAGCAAACACATCAACATACTCTTGAAGCAGATCTATCAGTTGTCTCTTCACTGAGTCTTGCAGGCAGGCCCCGATTTTAACTTCTTTCACGTCTTCGTCAGTACCAAGATTAATCACTTCAATCTCCTCCTGATGAGGAGCAATAACCTTTTCCTCCTGTCTCAACAACCTGGCTAGCTCCTCAGGAAGCTCATATTCTTCATCAACCCCTTCATCAGCTTGATTGATTGGATTGTCAAAGTCATACGATGTCATAGCCGTGCTGTTGTCGGTGCTGTCAGGAAGGCACTCTCTGCAAGGGTTAAGTTGTTCATTTTAGTGATTGATTTTAATCTTGCTTTAGAAAAAAGTGAAGTGAAGTTATCATTTTGAAAACACCGCCATTTATTTTTTTGTACAAAAAGAAAAATGGAAAAACAGTGAGCATAAAAGAAAAAGACTCGTTTGCAAAAAGATGTCTGATGTTTCATTAATTTAATCTTGTTTGCACAAAAGTACAGATGGCCCTGATTACAAAATGAGTCTTGTCATCTTGGGCAAGATGCAAGACTTTGATGCATGCTATATAAAAAAAACAGGAAATAATAATTACTCTGATCGAGTAACTCTTATAATTTCCTGGGAAGACCAGTTCGAGACACTGCTCCCCGGGATCTTTGGACGAATCCAATTCTCCAGATTGCGCTCCTCTTCCAGCTCGTCTTCCAGACAGTTGATAGCATCGGGGGTAAGCATTCCCCCACTGACAAATCCAGGCTCTGCAGCAGCCTTTGCTTGATGTTGAGTTGGTCTGTAACCCAACCCAAATTTGTCCTTCTTCTCCTCCACAGCTAAAACCTTGCCCCAGCCTAGGGCAGTTCCTTCTTCAACAACCTTCCGGGCTTGTTGGTAAGATGACATGGAGATCCCTGACACAGCAGATGCTTCATTGACATTCAAGGCCTCAAAACCCTGGTTCATTGTTTCATGGATCTCTCCATCCATCTCAATGTACTTATAAGTAGCCAGATGGCTAACAAAGATATCCTCTTCCCCACAGATTGTGACAACTTGACCTTCCCACTCAAATTTTAACTTTTGGTGAAGGGTAGACGTTATTGCGCCAGCGGCGTGAATCCAGGGTCTACCCAACAAACAGCTGTAGGCGGGCTGAATGTCCATCACATAAAAGATAGTTTTAAAAGTCTGTGGGCCAATTGTCACAGGCAGCTCAATCTCTCCCAGAACCGATCTCTTCGAACCATCAAAGGCTCTTACCACCAGGTTGCTGGGTCTCAATGCCAATCCATCATATTCAAGCTTCACCAGAGCCTTCTTTGGTAAGACATTCAAGGAAGAACCTGTGTCCACCAGCACATGAGAAAGGACAGCTCCTTTGCATTCCATGGTTATGTGCAAGGCCTTATTGTGGTTGCGGCCATCCGCTGTCAAGTCAGAATTGGTAAACCCTAGCCCATTGCTAGCAGTAACATTACCAACCACGGTTTCCAATTGGTTGACAGTAATCTCCTCAGGCACGTAAGCTGCGTGCAAGACTTTAAGTAGTGCATTCCGATGGGCTTCGGAGCACATAAGCAGTGAGAGGATAGAAATTTTGGATGGCGTCTGGTGAAGCTGATCCACAATTTTATAATCACTCTTTTTGATGATCCGCATAAACTCATCAACTTCCTGATCAAACGGAGTTTTCAGGGCTTCTTTGGCAGCTGGATCTTCCTGCACCGGGCCTTTACCCTTTGCCTTGGCAGCAGCTTCTGCTTCGGCAGTAGGTCTTTGAACTTGTGAAGCAAAGAGACGTCCGCTTCGAGTGAAGCCTCCGCCTCCCCCCACATTATCTACTTGTGGTGCAGGTGCTGATGTTTCAAGAGTGATTCTTTTTCCTTCACAGTATACGTCAGAGCCATAGTGCCAAGGGATGGCCCTATTGCTTTCATATGGTACTGGTCCAGGCACCGTGACAGTGACTGGACTGATTGCTGCTGCTGAAGGGACTGTTATTGTTTGTGGATCATAAAAGATTGTAACTGGTGCTCTGGTGGGAGCAGCACCTTCTGAATGGTAAGCGGAGTTATTTTCAGGATCATAGAATATGGTAACAGTAGAGACATCTTCATGATTGATCGCTGGTGTTGTAGGAGGTATTGTTGGAAGGACTGATGTTGTTGTTGATGGAGATTCGAAATGGAATGAAGCTGAAGTTGTAGCAGGAGAAACTGTTGGAGTCTGATCATTTGGAAGGACAGGTGAAGTATTTGTTGATGTTGCTTGTGAATTGTCGGGAACAATAGTTGCTGCATTTGTAGGAGGTTCTGGAACCGTTGTTGATGAAGTTGTTGGATTTGTCGGGAATGATGTAGTGATCTGTAGCAGGCCACTCTGAATAAGGCTGTCAATGCCATTCCTCAGGTCCTCACACCCATTCCATGAAATATTGCAATAGGGACACCCTAGTTCACACCCCGGAAATATTTGGTTTTCGCGGAGTTGAGCTTTGATTTCCAACAATGGTGTCCTGATCTGATCCACACTGGTTATTAAATAAGACGGTTGGTCTTCTTCAATAGCGTTAATTCGGGGACCACCATGGTTTGGCATAGGGTTTTTATTGACATTGGGTGGAGGTGCAAAATTCAGAGCCTTGGAGTCTACCAAGTCTTGTACCTTCATATGCAGAGCCCTGCATTTTTCTGTACTGTGACCAGGTGCGTTGGAATGAAAAGCACACCTAGCATTGGAGTCATAGTTTCTTGGTAGACTGTTGGGATCCGGGGGTGCCAACGTTCTTAGCTCAACTAGGTTGAGTTTCAGAAGTTGTGGCAGCAAAGCAGCATACGGCATTGGGATCGGGTCGATCACTCTGTTAGCTTGGGATGGCCTCTGCTGGAATGGCCTCTGTTGATTATTGTTGTGGGAGTTGTTGTTGTTGTAGTTTCTTGGAGGATATTGATTCTGCTGATGATACTGAGGTTGTTGTTGGAAGTTTTGTTGAGGAGGTTGATAGACGGGCTGAGGATGAGCTGGAGCAGGGATAGTGACTGCTGCTATTGACCTTTGAACATATTGGGGCCTACCCCTGTTGGTGTGAATGGCATTGGTCTCGCCAGTTCTTCTCGGGCCTGTAAAAGGCTTTCTTGTACCACTGGACGAGCTTGCACCGTTGTCTGAGATCTTTCCCATTTTCAACAGGCTTTCAATTCTCTCCCCAGCTATGACAACATCTGCGAAGCTAGTGGAAGAGAAAGCAGCTAACCTGTCAATATACGTTCCCTGGAGAGTGTTCATAAACATGTCTGCCATTTCTCTCTCAGACATTGGTGGTTGAACAGCAGCAGCCAGTTGCCTCCACCTTTGGGCATACTCTCGGAAACTTTCCCTTGACGACTGCGACATTCCCATTAGGAGAGTCCTGTTGGGTGCCATGTCTAAATTGTATTGATACTGTCGGATGAAGGCTTCTGCCAGGTCCTTCCAGCATCTCACAGTTGCCCTTGTCAAATGGGAATACCATTCCCTAGAAGCTCCAGTCAAGCTATCTTCGAAGTAGAACATCCAAAGTTTCTCATCCATTGTATAGGCCTTCAGCCTTCCCAGAAATGATTGCAAATGAGTCCGGGGGCATGAAGTCCCATTATACTTTTCGAAACAAGGAGGCTTGAACTTATGGGGGATCCTGACCCCTTCTACCAAACCCATGTCCATGACGTCGAACCCCAAGGAATTTTGAGATTCTAAGGACCTCAACTTCTCAGCTATTTCTTCCAATCGTCTATCATAAGTTTCCTCTCCAGCACCCATTACTGTATACTGGTCCTCCTGAGGATCTTCTTGAAGTACTCTGGCTGCTGTGGCTGTCCCTTGTATATTGACTGGGATGTTGGCCTCTGGATGGAGATGGGGTCCAAAAACTGGGGGGTTAGCATGTGGTTGCACCCTTTCATTGTTACTTGTGCCTGCAGTCCCCACATGGGGCTCATCTTGATTCCTCCCTTCTACCAAAGTTCTGAGCCTCTCTTGGCTTTGAGCTAAGTTGTTCATCACTTCCATGAATTGTGTTATCTGGGTTCTCATCTCCAGTCTTTCGTTTGCCATCTGGTTTCTGACCTCCGTAAGGTCTTGTTGCATTTGGTCCATCTGGATTCCCGGAAGGTTGTTTCTAGTTGGGTACCTGTGAGGCCTGTTGAGAGGAAATACCCGGCGGCGAGCAATAATTCCTGAGATTCGCAACAGAGGTTAGCAACAACAAAACAAAAACCTACAAAACAAACAAAAATGGTTAGCATGCAATGCAGTTATGCTTATTTGCTCTCAAGGTATCCGGTTTGGCCTTCAGTTTTGACCCTTCCAGACCCTTGAAGATGATGCTGTTGAAGTTGCTTTTGAAGTAACCCAGATGGAAACTACCACAAATATATTACAAAGGGTGAAATAATACAACTTGTTCATTTTTACAACACAAGCCCTCAAAGGGGTCAAAATACATCACAAAAAAGCAAAAGTACATGGAAAAGGAACAACAACAAGCAAATGATCAAACTCCAAGGCCAAACTCATCCTTACGAACTTCCTTGAGAAGTGCTTCGGTCACAGGATCAGCCGGATGCTCCGTAAGATTCCTGATGAGGAGGTTTCTTGTTGCAACAGCTGCAATCAACTTCTTGTTCTGACTTTGGTCCTTAGACCTCTTCACTCCAGCTCTGATTTCTAGCTCTGATATTTCCTTCTGGGCTGCTGCCAGGGCTTTTTCCATCTGCTCCATCTTGTCTTGAGCTCTCTTGTCTTCTAGAGTACGGGCCTCAGTGATCCGGACCCACCTGGCCTGACTTTCCTTCAAATACAAGTCTGTCCTTGCTCTCTGGAACTGGGCTTCTTTACAAGCATTCTTCAGAATCTGTTCACCAGCTTTGGACTTGTTGATATAATCTCCAGACTTCTCAATCTTGGTCAAGTGTTCCACCCTCAACTTCTCCAATCTCTCAATCTCCCTCACACCTTCACTCCTCTCCCTGAGGGTCTTCTGCAAGGCTTGGGTTAACTTCTCATTCCTTTCCTTCAAGCTCTCAAACTCCTCCAAACTGATAGTGGCAGGGGGTGGTGCTGAAGATGACTCAGGCATGTCTTCTATGGTGAAGGGCATTCCAGAGAATTGGGCCCTAGCATGGGACCACTCATAATATTGGACTGATGCCACATTATTGCACTTCCCCAAAATGGTGATTCCCTTGGTTTGAACATGATCCCAGGCCCAGACAGCCTGCCTAACAACAGCCAAACTAATCTTGTTCTCACAGTAGAGGGTCTCAATCAGGTCCTGTGTCTTAGGAGTATGGACCAATGCATAGCCCAATTGCCTCTTGAACAGCAGAGGGTTGTAATTGATACTTCCCTTAACTCCTATCAAGGGCACATTGGGAAAGTGCCCACAGCTGGTGATCATATCTCTGCCCTTGGTGCTTTGAGTACACCATCTGATGTCTGCTGAAGTGAGAGTAGTGAGCCTCTTAGCCCAGTTGCTTTGCTGATGAGGATTTAGAAATGCATCTGTCCTGGGTAGATGCCTGAGAAGCCAAGCATGGAATAATGGAGCACAAATCCTCACTAATCTTCCCCTCTGCTTCTCATTTCTCTGATGTACTGAGTAATAGAGATCACCCAGTAAAGTTGGCACAGGGTTCTTCAGGATGAACAAGTGGATTGCATTCTTGCTAATGAAACGGGGCTCATCTGCAAACAACACAATTCCATATACGCTTAAGGCCAACAGAGCACAAACAACTTTCCACTCCCCCAAGGAGGCCTTCAAACTAGCTTGAGAAATCAGGAAGTCCAGATGAAATCCAGGGATCCCAGCTTTAGAGGTCATATGCTGCTCAATCAAAGCAGGTTCCAGGTGCAAAGCTTTTGCTATCTCTCCATTGCTGGGAGAGACCATTTCAGGGTTGAAAGGGATTTCTCTTTTGATAGACAGACCAACCAAAGATGAGTATTCTTCCAAAAGAGGACCCAACTGAAAGTCTTGAAAGGTGAAACATCTCAATGGGGGGTCATAGAACTGAATACAGGTGTGGATGAGGCTCCTCTGTGAAGGGTCTAGATCCATGACCATGTCCAGTATATCTCCATAACTCTCCCTGAACAAGGGTATGTGATCTGGAGTGATCAGGGTTTGGATCCTCCTGATGTCTGATAAGTCTGGTTGGAAGAAATGATAGGTGATGTTGCTTTTCTTTGGAGCCATAAGTGCTGAGACTGAGTAGAGTGCTGATGAAGATGCTGAGGAGTGGGCCACTGGCTGGCTAGTGCAAGTAACTGAAGTATGTGGCTGACAAACTGAAGCGAGTGCTGGTGGAGATAGGTCAATACTGCAGATGGGGTCAAAACCAAAACCAGATGAAAATGGATACCCTGAAACACAAATAAGCACATGTTAATATGATGCAATGAGTATGTATGCAAAATGAAATGCAAGGGTTTGTGACTGAGCTGGATCTGATTAACTGCCTTGGTATAGATCCATGTGTGTTCAAGAATTCCAGATGGAGGTCTAAAAGAAATCCAGTAACCAAGGTAGGGGAACTCAAATAAAGAGCCACATGTCCAGGGTTTAGAATCACAAGAACTATCCAACATGGAGCACTCTTAACAAAGTCAAAGTAACAGGGTATTCTGAGGTCAAGGTACCTGCAAACCTGTAAACAGCCCAACCCCCTCACAGGTGGTGATCTAGAACAAGGATCCTCAGACTTGGATCAGTTATGAGAAGTGTAAACACTTCTATCCCGGAGGTACAGTGTTTACAATAACCATAACAATTCCTCCTCTAATTCACCTCAGTTTCTGAAGGTCAATACTAAAAGGTCATCCAGACTTAGCAGGCTTCCCAGATAGCCCTAGCATTGCAGGAAATCTGCAACACAGAGTTCTCAAGAAGAAACCCATATCTGAACCGTGTTTCATATTCCCGCACCAGACCGAAATGGAATGGGAAAGAATATGATTCACTCTAGCCTAGGTGTCACTCAGGTCCCAGGTATAGGACCTTAACTCTCAATGAATCACCCACCCACCAAAGGAAAACCAGATCCAGCCAGTAGTACAGCACAACAGTATGATAATATGCAAAGCTATAAAGAAAACAGTAAACAACTGTACATAAAGCAATAAACAAAGATAAATACAAGCACAAACAAGCACATAGCACCCCAGTAAACACAAATCAAACAAGCGCTAGGAGGAACCCACAAAAAGAACCAGAAGCCCTGGTTGCAATATAAGGTTCCCCAGCAGAGTCGCCAAGCTGTCGCTCCCAAAGATTTGCATCCAGGTACAAGCGCGAACGGTCGGCGAAGGGGACAGTGAGAACACACAGCCGTGAACTCACTGGAGATGAATAGAGTCGCCAGCTAGGCATTTTTATCCCGGAGGAAAGGCAATGCTGCATAGACCTCGAAAGAGACGGATAAGACGGTTTGCGAACCAGAGAGACTGAGAAAGGGGGTTGGTTACAACCTGGGAAGGTATTAGCACCCAGATTGTCCGTCGTACTCGACGGGATCCACGCTTGAAAGATTTGTGTCTTAAAGGGGTAGTGTCAGTGCAATCTGTGTATAAAGAGCTGAAAGCAATATGTACAGGTGTCAGTGTAAAGTGTATAAGTGATGTGAAGTATGAAAGTGTCAGTGTAAAGACAAGAATAAGATGCTCATGATAATGAGGCTCAAAGAATAATGCTGGAAGGAGGGGGAATGTACAGAGACTTTTGTTCGATAACCGTTAAGTTATGCCTACGTATCCTCTCGTGCAATGAGGAAGTCAGAACACCGTAGTTCGACCCAAAGAGACTGAAAGATGAATTGACTTTGATGAACTGCTTGCTTGTCTATGCTCAAGTGTATGACCTGTCTGGCTCAGGTGCTAACTGTCTTGCATTAGACGGAAGAAGCAAGTTCTCGTTTGTGAGTGAATGAGATGAGAAAAGAATCCCGGAGGAGACGATTGTTGTTTGTTTTTGAGTTTTCAGTCTTTTATTGCTTTTGAAAGTTTGTCATAAGTTAATGAGCTTAAGCCTAAACCAATGGGTTAGTAAACTCATCACATCTTCCCTCTGATTAGGGGTAATGAGATTACCTTAAGTGTGAAGTCAGATTCTCACACTTAATCACCTTCGGTATAGGATTAAGATCATTAACCTATTTGTGATTATTTAAATGTTTTTGGTGTTTTTGTTTAGTGTTGAGTAATGAGGTTAAGCCATAATCAGGGATTAAACAGACTCATTACACCATCCTAAAAGAAGGATAATAGATGAGAGTGTTTAAGCTGAGGAAGGCTCCTCAACTTAATCCATGATTAGGGATTAAACTCATGACAAAACAAAGCCTTTGATTAAGTGGATTTTATTTAATGGTGAGATGAAGAAGTGATTTTTATGATTTGTAAGACAACTTGAGGGGGACTTGTCCATTAACACTAGGGTTAGTCCTTCTTAACCAATTAAGGAAGAATTAGAACCCTAATGCAAGGCCCAAGTTACAAGTGTGATGTCTTGATAGTTATTATGTGAATTGATTAAGAGATTTAAACACATTAAGGGTTTAATACTTAGGATTAAAGTTATACACTCCATCCTAAGAGAAGGATGCAGGCATAAGCTTAATCACAAAGTCTTAGAGCCTTTAGGGTTTAGTCTCTGATTATGAGGTGAGAAGAGAAGACTCAAAGAGAGACACAAAGGTAAAACTATGAGGGGGAACTAATCAAAATCCTAATTCATTATCATGCTTGGTTGGTCCTAAGGTTTGTGAGGTTTTCAAGAACAATCTTCAGAGGAACCACCAGGAAGCAGATGAACAGGATCAAGAGAAGCAAAGCAACTTGCTTCATTCAAGAAGTCAAGTCACTTGAAGAAAGAAAGTGGGAGGAACAAGAATGAGCAAGCTCAAACTCAAACACATATATAAATGCAGCAATGGATGCAAGAGAGATGAAAAGAAAAGGTATGAGAAGTGAAGGCAAATTCACTTCCCAAGTTTACTTACCACCTGAAATGTTAGAAAGAAAATGCAATGCAATGCAAGATGAGATGAAATGATATGATGCTAAGCAAAACCAGAAGCATGTTGATGATGATTATGATGTTATGAGGTGCTGCAAACATGAGGCAAAGCAATGGGGATGTTCATACAAGACTATGAATGCAAATGATGCAAGCTAAGGAGCATGAACAAACATGGAAAGTTATGAATCATACAAGACAAATGACATGGCAAATATGAGATGCAATGGTCAAAGATGCTTCCTATATGTCTTAAGATGTCAAATGAATCACAAGAATGCACAAAATGCAAAGACAAGTCATGTTATGCAAGGAAATGTAAGAAGGATGCAAGAGAAAGCCCAAATTAGGGTTTATGAATCAAACATCAAACAAAAACCCAAAACAGAAGCAAACCCTAAGATAAAAAATGGAAAATGACATCCAAGGAAACCCTAACCCTATAATAAACCACTGCCCAAAGGGGAGCTCTCAACTCTCAACCAAACTCAAGATATGAATTTTCTAAGTTAATAGGGTTTTTTAGGGTTCTTAACAAAAGAAATGCCAAACAATTTGAAAATGAAGAAACAATTCATGGCCTTTTTATCCTAGAAACTACATGCCAAATAGAAAACAATGCAAGAAGAATCAATGCCTCAACCTTCTCCAATAGGCAGAAATGAATTTTTAAACTTATGATCAAATTAATGTATAAAAAATGATTTAATTCAATGAAAAATTCTTAAAATGCATCAAGATCAAAAAAGAAATTTGGTTTGAAGGTTGGACAATGTTTCTAAATGTCTTAGAACATTTCATGAATTTTTTTTGTAATTTTTAAATACCTAAAAGTATTTTTAATTAATTAATTCTCATTAATCAATTAAAAATAATCTTTTAAATATTTAAAAATACTTTTTTAATGATAAAAAATAAAATAAAAATATTTTTGGGTCTTAAAAATTAATAAAACTTTAAAGAAAAAGTTTCATAATTTTTAAGAATTTTTTGCTATTTTAAATTAAATATGCAAGTTAATTGAAAGAAAAATGAATAAAAATAAAATAAAATAAAAAGTAATCAGGATGGATGGATGAGATTGGCTCTGAGTTTGAATTCATTGACTGCGCGCGTGATCTTGTGGCCAGGATTGACTCTGATTAAATTATTTAATTATGGATTAATTAAGTTAACACGTGGATTAGGGCATAAGTAAGCTGATCTGGGCCATCCAAAAGAGAGGGAAGTCAACTGGTCAATGGCTATCTACGGCTCACATTCAAACTGAAGTTAATTACACAATTAGGGCACAAATTACTTTCAGGTGGCCGGAGAAGACCTCCGGTCGTCTTCTCCGGCCAGCTCTCACCTGAGAAACTCACCAACTCCTCAAAACGTACCAAAAATGAAAACTAAGAACATGGAAATGATCCTCATCCTCTCACGAATCAAACCCCTCTCTCAAAACAAATTTATATTTCCTAAATCAACTGAATCGAAGAGAATAAGTTCTAGGTCACGCAAGCTTCAGAAACAAATTAAATGCTCAAATCACAACCATTTTCAAAACCAATGGTACCAGAATGATCAGTGAAACAAATAGAACAAGTTTGTAACAAGAAAAATCATTTCTGGAAAAATAAATTTCAGGCTACCTGAGATTTGAAGCTCTCCACTTGAGGACTTTCTGGCTTTTTCTTTAAGTGCAAACCACTCCTTAAGACCCCTTGATGATGTTTAAATGCCTTAGAACAATTTATGTAGGCTGGTTGATGAGTTTCGAAAGCTCCTGCTTCAAGCTCAGTCAACAATGGCTATGGTGATTCTGGCTGATTCAGGCCATTATGAATGATGGTTTGTGGTCTAGATGATGTATGGAAAAGCTTTGCAAGGTTTGTTTGGCTGTTTGTAAGCTAGGATGAGAGTTTCGAATGAAACTGCAAAATGGAGTGAGAAATGGCAGTGAGTTATTCTGGCTGTTTCAGGCTTGTGTTCTTGGTGTTTTGTGATCTATGAGGCAGGGTGAGTTGAATGGAGGAAAAGGTTTGAGTGTTTGCAGGCTGTATAGAGAAATTCGAAAGCTTATGCAAAATGGAAGGTTTTTGTGAATGTGTGTAGTGTGATGGTTTCAGCCTTGCTTCTTGTTATGGCTAGCTTGCAAATTGATAACATAAACAAATCTGATTGGCTGGATGATGTGACTTGTGCTTTTGTGATTGGTAAGTTTGCTTTTGCCAAAAGTCAAAAATCTTGTAAGAGAAGCATGGGCTTGATACTAGCTTGGTACAAGGCTAGGTCTGGCGCATCATGGTGTGGTGAGAGAGCCAGCAAGGTCCAAAGGCCAAGGCAGCAAGTTGAGGGAGCATGATCATGAGTTTTGCAACTTGTTGCTTTATGGTTCACATGTGAAGAAAACCTTGTTACACAAACCAAACCATAGGCAAACTTGATCCAATTCTGATTTTCAGCACTTAGAGAATGTTTATGTGTTGGTTTGAAATGAATTAGAGACTACATTTGGCTTTGGTTCAAGACTTTGCAAAATTTCCATTTGAAGCATGCCTTAGAAATTAATGATTTTTGCCAACTTTGCATTGCCATAACTTTTGATCCAAGAAGAGTTTGATCATGTTCTTGTACTTTTTGAAAAGGGAAAGATGAGATCTACAACTTTCATGACCAAAGTTTTTCCATTTGGAGCCTTTTTGGACCAAGAATCAAAGCTTGAAAATTGACCTAAAATGATGCATTCTTGAAAAGTCAACTATGCCCAAAAAGTCAACATTTGCAAAAACCCTAAATTCTTGATTTCTATGAACTTCAACCTTCTTCCATGATCAAATAAAGATCATATACACTCAAAATGATGAAGATCACCCATTGGTTGGGTCATTGGGGGCCTCAGATGCCCTGATTTTGCACTGACTTGTCTGAAAAGTCAACCCTTGATCAGATGACTTCCCCATGGAATTTCTTCATGAAAATTGATATGCATACTCCCTATACCATATAGAGACCAATGGAAACAAGAATGACCAAAAAACTTGGGGTTATGGCCTCTGAAACCAAAACCCTAATTTTCAGTCAACTGTGCAGTTCAAACTGGCTCTGCATCCACTCAAACCCTAGTTCTTGTGATTCCTCTGCAATTTTGACTTTGAGGAGATGAAATATGATATAAGAACACACATGGACCACTTTGAATTGATTGGTGGCCTTTGGAGTGGCCCAAGAAGCTCTGGGATTGCTCAGATCACAAACCCTAGGTGCAGATGCCTTAGAAACTATGCAGTGAATCAAAAATGATATGTGAGATGATATGATTGTGTTTATGCATATGAGATGATCACAAACCATGGTGTGAATGGGTGAGGGCAAATTTGGGGTGTTTACAAGTTGAAGGTGAGTTTTGCCGAGAAAGGCATGTGAACTCCTTTAGGTGTAATGAGTACTGCACCAACACCACGACCATTCATATTAACATCCCCGTCAAACATCATAGTCCATTCTTCTTCTGGGTCAGGCCCTTCAGTGTGAACAGGCTCTTCATGATCTTTTGCTTTAATGAACATGATGTCTTCATCAGGGAAGTCAAATCTCATAGGCTGGTAATCCTCAATGGGTTGCTCAGCAAGATAATCAGACAATACACTGCCCTTGATGGCTTTCTGAGATGTGTACTGGATGTCATATTCTGTGAGGATCATTTGCCATCTTGCAACCCGTCCGGTAAGTGCTGGCTTCTCAAATATGTACTTGACTGGGTCCATCTTTGAGATCAACAAGGTAGTGTGGGTCAACATATACTGTCTCAGTCGGCGAGTAGCCCACGCTAAAGCACAACAAGTTTTCTCGAGCAGTGAATAACGTTGTTCACAGTCGGTAAACTTTTTGCTTAGGTAGTATATTGCATACTCTTTTCGACCAGACTCGTCATGCTGGCCCAACACACACCCCATCGACTCTTCTAATACTGTCAAGTACATTATCAGAGGTCTTCCTTCAACTGGAGGCATAAGGATTGGAGGCTCTTGTAAGTACTCCTTGATCTTGTCAAAAGCCTTCTGGCAGTCTTCGTTCCACCTGACCGTTTGTTCTTTTCTTAACAACTTGAACAAAGGCTCGCAGGTTGCTGTAAGGTGAGATATGAACCGTGAAATGTAGTTCAATCTACCTAAGAAACCCCGAACTTCTTTTTCAGTCTTTGGTGCAGGCATTTCTTGAATGGCTTTGACTTTATCAGGGTCAACTTCAATCCCTTTTTCACTTACAATAAATCCCAGCAGCTTACCGGATCGCACCCCGAATGTGCATTTGTTGGGGTTTAACTTCAGTTGGTACTTCCTCAGACGCTTGAATAGCTTCAGCAGATTCACCAGGTGGTCTTCTTCCGTAAGGGACTTGGCAATCATGTCATCCACATAACATTCGATTTCTTTATGGATCATATCGTGGAATAATGTCACCATAGCCCGTTGATATGTTGCACCAGCATTCTTCAGTCCGAATGGCATCACCTTATAACAGAACGTGCCCCAGGGTGTGATGAAGGTTGTCTTCTCCATGTCCTCAGGTGACATCTTGATCTGATTATATCCTGAAAATCCGTCCATGAAGGAGAATACCGAAAACTGAGCCGTATTATCCACCAATACATCAATGTGAGGTAATGGGAAATCATCTTTCGGGCTTGCTCTGTTCAGATCCCGGTAGTCAACACACATCCTCACCTTGCCATCCTTCTTAGGCACAGGCACAATATTAGAAACCCACGGTGGATAGCTAGTTACAGCGAGGAACCCGGCGTCCCACTGCTTTTGCACCTCTTCTTTGATCTTCATTGCCATGTCTGGGCGAGTACGGCGCAGTTTCTGTTTAACTGGCGGGCAATCCTCTCTTAAAGGCAGCTTGTGCATAACAATGTCGGTGTCCAACCCCGGCATATCTTGATAAGACCAAGCAAACACATCCACATATTCCTGAAGCAGGTCAATCAGTTGTTTCTTCACTGAGCTTTGTAAGCAGGCCCCGATTTTAACCTCTTTCACGTCTTCATCTGTACCAAGATTAATCGTTTCGACCTCCTCCTGATGAGGAGTGATAACCTTTTCCTCTTGTCTTAACAACCTGGCTAACTCTTCAGGAAGCTCATATTCTTCTTCAACCCCTTCATTAGCTTGATTGATTGGATTGTCAAAGTCATACGAAGTCATAGCCGTGCTGTTGTCGGTGCGGTCTGGAAGACACTTTCTGCAAGGGTTCAGTTTGTTCATTTTAGTGATTGATTTTAATCTTATTTAAAAAGAGTGAAATGATGTTAACATTTTGAAAACATTGCCATTTATTTTTTGTACAAAAAGAAAAAATGGAAAAACAGTGAGCGGAAAAGAGGAAAGACTCATTTGCAAAAGATGTCTGATATTTCATTGATTAATCTTATTGCACAAAATTACAGATGGCCCGATTACAAAATGAGTCTTGTCATCTTGGGCAAGATGCAAGACTTGATGCATGCTTTAAAATACAGGAAATAATAATTACTCTGCAGGAGTAACCCTTATAATTTCCTGGGAAAACCAGTTTGAGATACTGCTCCCCGGGATCTTTGGACGTATCCAACTCTCCAGGTTGCGGTCACTTTCATCCTCGTCTTCCAAGTTGTTCACGGCATCTGGGGTGAGCATCCCCCCACTGACAAAATTGGGCTCTTTAGCAGCCTCTGCTTGATCTTGTTGAGTTGGTTTGTAACCCAACCCAAATCTATCCTCCTTCTTCTCTACGGGCAGCAACTTGCCCCAGCCTTGGGCAGTCCCTTCCTCAACAACCTTTCGGGCTTGTTGATAAGATGTCATTGAGGTTCCAGGTACAGCGGATGCTTCATTTATGTTCAAGGCCTCAAACCCTTGACTCATAGTTTCGTGGATCTCCCCATCCATCTCAATGTATTTGTATGTAGCCAGATGGCTAACAAAGATATCTTCCTCTCCACAAATAGTAACGACTTGGCCTTCCCACTCGAATTTTAACTTCTGGTGAAGGGTAGACGTAACTGCGCCAGCGGCATGAATCCAAGGTCTACCCAACAAACAGCTGTAGGCCGGCTGAATGTCCATCACGAAGAAGGTCGTTTTGAAAGTCTGTGGGCCAATCATTATAGGCAACTCAATTTCTCCCAGAACTGATCTCTTAGAACCGTCAAAGGCTCTCACTACCAAGTTGCTGGGACGTAATGCCAATCCTTCATACTCCAGCTTCACAAGGGCTTTTTTAGGTAGGACATTGAGGGATGAACCTGTGTCTACCAGTACATGGGAAAGAACTGCACCTTTACACTCCAAGGTAATGTGCAAAGCCTTGTTGTGATTGCGGCCTTCCGTAGTCAAATCAGTATTGGTAAATCCTAGTCCATGACTAGCGTTAACATTTCCAACCACAGCCTCTAACTGATTGACGGTAATCTCCTCTGGCACATAAGCTGCGTGCAAGACTTTTAGTAGTGCGTTCCGATGAGCCTCGGAACACATTAGCAATGATAAAATGGAGATTTTGGAAGGTGTCTGGTGAAGCTGGTCCACTATCTTGTAATCACTTTTATTGATGATTCTCATGAATTCATCAACCTCTTGATCAAAAGGGGTTTTCAAAGCTTCCTTAGCAACTTGTTCCTCTTGCACCATGCTCTTCCCTTTTGCCTTGGCAGCAGCTTCTACTTCAGCAATGGGTCTTGGAATTTGCGGGGCAAAGAGACGTCCGCTTCGAGTGAAGCCTCCGCCTCCCCCCACATTGTCTATTTGTGGTGAAGAAGTTGATGATTCCAAAGTGATTTTCTGTCCTTCGCAGTATAGATCGGAGCCGTAATGCCAATGGATGGCATTACTGCTTTCATAAGGAACTGGCCCAGGCACTGTGATAGTGACTGGACTGATAGCAGCTGTAGAAGGGACCATGATAGTATGTGGATCATAGTATATTGTAACTGGTGCTCTGGCAGGAGCGGCATTTTGTGAGTTGTAGGCAGAATCATTTGCAGGGTCATAATAAATTGTAACCGTTGAGACACTTTCATTGTTTGTTGTTGGTGTAGTAGGAGACACTGTTGACTGGATGGGTGTTGCTGTTGTAGGAGGTTCTGAATGAAGGGGTGCTGACGTTGAAGAAGGGATTTTTGTTGATACTTGGTCCGTTGAAGTAACAGATGAAGCATTTGTTGATGAGATTGAAGAGTTGTTTGGAACAATTGTTGTTGCAGTTGTAGAAGACTCGGGAATTGTTGTTAAGGAGATTGCCAGATTTGTAGGTATTGATGTTGTGATTTGAAGCAGGCCACTCTGGATGAGACCATCTATGCCATCTCTCCAGTTATCACACCACTACAACAAACAAGACATTAGACAGCGCTTTTTTTAGCCTTAGACAGCGCTTTAAAGTGCTGTCTAAACCTCCGCTGCTAAAGGTTTAGACAGCGCTTTTTAAAATGTTAAAAGCGCTGTCTAATACCCCACCCTTAGACAGCGCTTTGGCCAAAAGCGCTTTATAAGACCCTCTTATTTTAAATTTTTTAGGTACACCTTAGACAGCGCTTTTCAAAAGCACTGTCTAAGCCCCCCCCCCCCCCCCCCTTAGACAGCGCTTAGGCCAAAAGCGCTGTCTAAGCCCCTCCTATTTTAATTTTTTTAGGTATACCTTAGACAGCGCTTTTCACAAAGCGCTGTCTAAGCCCCCCCCCCCCCCTTAGACAGCGCTTTTGCCTAAAGCGCTTTCTAATCCCCCCCTTAGGCAGCGCTTTTGGCAAAAGCGCTGTCTAAGGTATACGAAATTTTTTGTAGGATTTGTTTGAAATCATATTTTTTCCAGGTTTATAAACCAGAATTTCTACCTGTTTTCAACCAGATTTTGGCAGACAATTTTCACATTTTATATATGCCATTTTGTCCTTTTTTTACCAATTTTTGGCTAACCAATTCAAACCAATTCAAACCAAATTTGCCATAAATGTATCAAAATATATACAAATTTATGTTTACATTTATAAGTCATTACATATACTACTACAAATGTACACATTAATTACACACTTTGAGCTCTATCATGTATTGACACCACTCCTCTTTGATTTCGTCCACTTGATCCTTTGTATAAGATGCACACTTGAATTCATCAAAGTACTACATAATAATATAACATATATTGAATCAATTCCAACTATTTAATTAAATGAGATATGTGTAAATATAAAAATAACTCATAAGTTAGAAATACATACATCGGTGGGAATCTCTAATCGACCCAACATGAGAGTATCTCGCATAAACCTCAACATGAAATACCCGCAATCTATTTGATTACGTTGAAGAGGACACTACATATGAAAAAAAAGTATGGATTATAAATCCTAAGTTTTATCAAGTGTAGTCATCACTAATATAATAAAAAACGCGGTAATTAAAAATATACCGCCACTTTAATCCATGTAATGGAGTTGGCGCCCCTCCTTGAGGTTTGGATAACTCGTTGGGCCCGAAAAGCTTGTAGGACGCTAATAAAATAAAAATGAAGCAATTAGAACAATTCACATAAACTAAGAAAATTCACAATTCACATAAATTTTGAACATTCTCACTTACGTGTCAATTAGGACCTTCATATCCGGGTATGTTGTCCAATCATTTCCTAACGAGTCAAGATAATACACAATTTCTCGGATAGGATTGATTGCGAGCAACAACCAATGTCCACTGTAATGATTAGGCAAATGTTAGATGGTAACTTGGAAAATAATTATAATAGATGAATTTAGAATGAAATGCTAACCCGGTATTAAACGGTATAAAAAACAACTTCTCCGCATCTTTATTGTCCATGAGGATCCGAAGAACGTACTCCGTCACGGTATCCGGTCTACTTAACATTAAACCATAGTTGACGGTCGCGGGTGCTAAGAATCTGAATGACACGTCCAAACCATTGGGGCGCATCAATTTGTCATACAAAAACCTAATATAAAAAAATCATTAACATAAAGTAAACATCATTAACATAAGTTGTTTAATTAATAAAACAAAGTAGTCCGGATTTACCTAACATATGTATTGACAACGTTGACGCCGATTTCTTCACGACCAAAAACTTGCATGAAGTCCTCATTACCAATCATTTGTTCGTAATCAAAGCCGAAAATCCCTACCTCCATAGGTATAGTCCGAACACCTCCGGTCGGTATATCGGTCATCTCTAGAAATGTCCTGAGGCACGACCTATACTTGGTGGTAGGTTTTTTCCTAGCTACGGACTTCTTAGCACCAGAACTTTGTACCCGTGCGGAGGCGTTGCTAAGCTCCTTTTTTTGTTGTGCGGAGGCATTGCTAGCCTCATTTTCTTGAAGCTACATGTCATATAAATAGTTAGATCAAATTAAGAATGTAACAACTTCCATGAATATATGTCATATAATTGTATATTACCTCTTTTCTTGAAACCGTGGACTCGGTATGCCGTGGAATCGCACTATCTTTTGATTTGGATTTTGTGGGAGTCTATTTAACATAGGAAAATATGTAAGTAAACTTTTAAGCATAAATTTTAAACTTTGAATATACCAAGGAAATTAACATAAGTTTTAATCATACCTCATATCCTACGCATATGAGGTTTGTCGGCCATGCAACAAACGAACCTACTGCTTCGTGCACCGTTGTTGCATCCGAATCATCGCTAGGATATGGTAATGCTGCATTCGGCTCAACTGCAATATCAACTGATACCTTCAAACATCCAGCAGGGAGCTCTCTAGTGTGGAGTAATACTCCGCTAACGTTATGCACTTTTCCCTTGCCAACCATCCGATAGTATGGTGACGACAAATACAGCTGACAATGGGAAATGCCCTAAAACCAATAATAACAAGAAATCGTTAATGTGTATATATGTCAAATACATAATTTAAGCAAATAGTTCAATTTAAGACAATTATATGTAATTACCTCTGGAATGTTCGGCTGAAAGGTACAGTTGATACTGTCTTTGTCCGAAGCATCTCTGTATACTGTTGAGGCGCTAGCCTCTCTTTCTCTCCTCAATGCATCAAGCTCAGCTTGCATGGCTTCCATTCTTGCATGAAGCTCCCGATTACTAGGAGCCTTTCCTTTTTTAATACTCATGGAGGTCGGAGTGACTCCAAATCCCTTACCCCTCACCCGACCAGAGTACTCAGGGACATCTAATGCCCGACCAAGTATGCTCCTAGTATCATCGGGAGATAAAGACTGAGATAGCTCCTCCTGAAAAATCAGATGAATACCGTACACTTGTCAAATATTTGTCTATAAAAATGTTATTCAATTAATGAAAAAATGTTATACTTACACATTTCTGGTATACGTGTAAAACTTCTTCTTGAGGAACTCCAGATTTGCCCACACGGGCTTCCTTCCACAAAACATGTGCAGGAAGAGATGTTTCTGAACTTTCCTCCTTCTGCAGCTACACATTAAGTCATACAATTTGATCAGATAAAACTAATATATGATGAACAAATTTGTTATCGCAATTTATAAATACTTACCATGGATTGTTCTAACCGTCCATATCCGACACGTCCTTTTCGGTACGGATATGCGAGACTTGATGCTCTTTCCCGATTTGTAGCACTTATTCTTTGAAAAAACGGGTCTTGTCTTTTGGATTTGAAAGCTTCCCATTCTTCAGCCGATATCAAACTTTCATATTTTTTGGGAAGCTCCGCATCCACAAAATTACCATCCGCATCCTTAAGGAACTTGGATGATAAAAATGTCTGAAACCCTCTTAGAAGCTTTCCGGCCAATTTCATACAAAAGCCTTTTCTTTCTTCTTCGATGTTAAAACATCGCTAAGAAAAACATACAGATTGATAGTTAGTATCGGTAATTGAAATAACATAATTGATACCGTATAATTAAGGGCCAAATGATTGTACCTTTATCTCACTCCAAATTTTTTCTTTGGACTCATTCAGCTCTTTGTTTCTCCAATCATCACATGTAATGGGAATTTCATTCCTTACTAGTGCACCGATAAAACTAGTTAAGGTATGCCCATTAGGTTCTATAAGCTGTCCCTGGGTGCTCCAATAGACATCTAGTATGATGCCTCGAGATCTTCCTTGGACCACCCTTCTCATTACTGTGATGCCTCTTCGAATTTCTTCTTCCGCGGATACTTTTTTAGGAACTTCCTCAGGTTGGTCATCAGCCATGTCTAACCTGTAATAAACCAAGGAAACCATCAAATATCAAATATAACTTATAATCAAAGCAATTGAAAACAAAAAAAATAAAGAAATCATGCATTATCATATATAACTTATAATCAAAGCAATTGAAAACAAAAAAATAAAGAAATCATGCATTATCATATATAACTTATAATACTTGTAATTGAAAACAAAAAAATAAAGAAATCATGCATTATCAGATATAACTTATAATCAAAGCAATTGAAAACAAAAATATAATGAAATCATGCATTATCACATATAACTTATAATCAAAACAATTGAAAAAATAAAATAAAGAAACCATGGATAATTTACCTAAGTCACTAACATCTCTTTCTTTTCTTTGTTGGAATATTAATCACTTGTTTCTTAGCAATGCGTACGAATGAATTGATCCAAATTCCCTCATTATGATCGTTTCTTATATATGACTCATCATGTATAAGATCCTCAACTTCATCATTTCTATTCAACTCATTCCGTCTAATGCATGACTCATTCTCAACATCAATATCATATTGATCGACACCGCTTTCATTAGTCACTTTGTTAGAGAAAAGCACTATAGACCATTTTGTACTCTTCGGGTCATTCACATAGAACACTTGTTTAGCTTGAGATGCTAGTATAAAAGGTTCATCTTTGTACCCCACCCTAGTAAGATCAACTTGCAAAAATCCAGACTTATCCATTCGTATGCCACTACTATTCACCCACTTGCAACCAAAGATGGGAATCTGAAACTTCTCGTAATCAAACACCCAAATGTGCTCAATAACTCAAAAATATGACAAATTTGCATATTTGGGGTTTAAGTCCTTCATACTTGATATATGCATTGCTTCAGCTAGCACGGTGACACCACTATTTTGCATAGTACTCTTATCATCTTGTTCTTTGGTATAAAATGTGTATCCATTAATTGAATATGCGCTATGAGAAAACACATGCAAACTTGGACCATATGCCAAACATCTCAACCTTTCTGTTACCGAAGAAGGATCTGAAGAGCGCTTCAAATAAATATGATCCTTCAACCATTGTATGAAACTTTGATTGTGCTCTATAACTATCCAATTTTCATTTCTGTTCGGATTTAACCTTCGGAGTACATCCTTGTGCATTTCAACATATGGCTCAACCTCATTATTATTGTGCAGAACATACAAATGAACTTGATCCCGTTCATCCCTTGATATTGTCACAATTTTATTCCCAATTAATTTTTTACCTTCCATTTTGTCGAAAATCTGAGCTCTGGGGAGTCCAATCGATTGAACGTTAGACAAATATTCAGTACAAAACTCAACAGCTTCTTCAACAATGTATCGTTCAACAATACAACCCTCTGGTCGACTTCGGGATTTCACGTACCCTTTTAATATTTTCATATACCGTTCAGCAGGGTACATCCATCTCATATAAGCTGGTCCACACAACTGTGTCTCTTTCACAAGATGAACAACTAAATGAACCATTATGTCAAAAAAAGACGGAGGAAAATACATTTCAAGCTCACACAAGGTAATTACAATCTCTTTTTGTAGTGTTGGTAAGATCTCGGGATCGATCACCTTACTACAAATTGACTTAAAGAAAAAACACAATTTAGTTATGGAACTTCTTACTTTTTCTGGCAAAATAGAACGTATACCGATCGGTAGAAAATGTTCCATTATAACATGACAATCATGTGTCTTCAAATTCTTCAACTTGAGGTATTTCATAGAAACAAGTCTTCTGATATCAGATGAGTATCCTTCTGGAACCTTAACTTCACTCAGAGACTTACACAAAATTTTTTTCTCCTTTCTAGATAAAGTAAAAGCAGCAGGTGGTAGATATGTTCGTCTTCCTTTCTTCACGGGTGCTAATTCAGTTCTCATTCCCATTTTTAACATGTCCTCCCTTGCTTTAAGGCCATCCTTAGACTTGCCTTTTATATTGAGTAATGTACCGATAACACTTTCAAATACGTTTTTTTCAATATGCATAACATCGAGAAAATGTCTCACGTACAAAGACTTCCAATATGGCAATTCAAAAAATATCGACCTTTTCTTCCACCCACCTTTCACAATCTTATGTGCAAAAGGCTTGCCAAACTCAGTACGCACATCTTTCACCTTTTCAAAAACTTGTTCACCTGACAATGCGGGTGGAGCTCTACGATGTTCGGTGTCTCCATTGAATGCTTTTCTCCACCCACGGTAGTGATGTTTAGAATGTAAGAATCTACGATGACCGAGAAACACATTCTTTTGGCAAAGTTCCAATCGAATCGTATCGGTTCCGTCTTCACAAACAGGACACGCACGTTGACCTTTAATGCTATACCCAGATAGATTCCCGTATGCTGGAAAATCATTAATTGTGCCAAACAACATCGCCCTTAAATTGAAACTTTCTTTCCTATATCCATCATAAACCTCCACACCGTTCTCCCACAAAATCTTTAAATCTTCGATCAGAGGTGTCAAGTATACGTCTATGTCATTACCTGGTTGTTTAGGCCCAGAGATTAACATAGATAACATCATGTACTTACGCTTCATACATAGCCACGGAGGTAGGTTATAAATCATAAGAATCACAGGCCATGTGGTATGTGAAATACTTTGAAGACCATGTGGGTTCATTCCATCAGTAGATAATGCCAATCGAAGGTTTCTTGCTTCTGATCCAAACTCAGGATAATCATTATCAATCTTCGACCACTGTGGTGAATCAGCCGGATGCCGATACTTTCCATCAGTAATTCTTTCATCTACATGCCAAGTAAGATGTCTTGCATCGGTTTCACTACGAAACATGCGCCTAAATCTCAGAATTATCGGAAAATACCATAAGACTTTTGCGGGAGATAATCTTTTCTTATATCGAGACAAACCGCATTTAGGGCACTCAGTTAACGTTGCATATTCGTTACGAAACAAAATGCAATCGTTAGGACAAGCATGTATCTTATCATAGCTCATGCCAATAGAGCACAACATTTTTTTTGCCTCATAGGTTCGATTAGGAAGAACATTATCATCCGGTAGCATTTCTCTCATAAGGGCCAACAACTCTGTGAAACTTTTATCCGACCATCCATTGCCCGCCTTTAAGTTGTACAACTTTAATACCGCAGAAAGTCTTGAGAATTTAGTGCAACCTTTGTACAACGGTTTCTCTGCATCGCTTACCATCCTCTCAAACATTTCAGGACAATCATGAAGATCTTCTTCCAGTGCTTCTACAATCTCTTCAACTCGATCACAATCATATGTTTCCGTGTCTTTGTCGTATGAAGCATAGGTCGTATTACTTTTTCCACTCGATTCAACATTCCCGTTAATTTTCTCACCATGAAATATCCAACACTGATAACTTTGATCAATTCCATGCCTCAGCAAATGCGATTTCAATCCATGTGCGTCAACCTTACCAATATAACAACAACGCAAGCAAGGACAATGCATTCGTCTGGGGTTTTCAGCGTGTTGAACAGCATACTTAACGAATTCCGCAACCCCACTCTCGTACTCTTTGGTCATTCGATCGGCACAGATCCATGTTTTATCCATGGTTTTCCTACTTAAAAAACGTATACATAACCAATGTTAATATAAACTTCAATAACGTATCCGATACACCAATATACCAACTTTAATTACCTCATCACTTTCATTTTTTATATTACAAGAATCAAACTTTTTCTATTACAATATACCTATAACTATACCTATAACTATACCTATAACTATATAAGAGTTCGTTCAATCATTTTATGGGAGAAATCTTTTGGCTAGATTTGCAGCCAGAAAGCAAACTGTTGTTGCTTTAGAATGAAATGTTAGTGGACCTGTCATGTCCTCCATGGATTCTATGAGGAACCACATTAGATTGCTAATGGTTGTTATCAAGGTGTATTAGCAGTTGGATCTATTTGTGGAATCCAAGATTTGAAGTTCCTTTGAAGAAAAAGAGAGAGTTATTCTCTATTGAAGTGGAGTTTCTTACACCTATTATAAGGGATATTTTTTCTATTCAACATCCTTTGATACAATCAACACCATATTCAAACAAATAAAACTAAGTTGTTAGAAGTGTAGTTATATCAAAATGGAAGTTCTAAACTAATAAATGGAAGAGACAAAGTCCTTTAACGTGAAACAAAGTTTATTCAAAGTCCTTTAACGTGAAACATCTAATTACAAGTATCAAAGTTCAGAACATCTAAATACTGATATCACCATTAAGAAACACATTATATGGAATATCAAGACACTTGTTTGTGGCATCAATTGGAACAAAAACAATCAACAAAGAAACATTATATTTTCAACAATTTACAAGCTTCAGACAGTCACACACATTTTTCTGAAATAAATAAATAAATAAATAGGCAAAATAAATAAATAAACTTAGCAGGACAAACTACAACAATAGCATACACATCAAGAACAATAGCAGTAACATGGCATGTTTTCTACTTAGTTCTTTCTCAAAGCTTATAAATAAACTCTTAAAAAACAAACATGTATCAAAACAATGGCAGGCTGGTCGCTGGTAGGGTTTGTTCGAAGAAATGAAACAGAACAAATGAAAAAATGAAAAAATGAACATACCTCAATGAAGAACAGTAGAAACGATTGATTCTTTAAACACTTTCAAAGACTGAAACGAATGAACGAATGAAGGAAAACGATTGATTCTTTAAACGATTGAAGTTCGCTGTAATGGGGTTCGTTCGCTGGTAGGGTTCGTTCGCTGGGAGGGAAAACAAAAAGAACAGAGAACGAAAATAGAAGTCTGAAATTTAATTTTAATAAGACCTTAGACAGCGCTTTTGAGGAAAGCGCTTTCTAAGATATGCCTTAGACAGCGCTTTCCAAAAGCGCTTTCTAAACCCCCCATTAGACAGCGCTTTTGGTTTTAAATTTTTTTTTAATTTAAAGACTTTAATCAGCGCTTTATCAAAAGCGCTGACTAAGGTATATATTTAAAAGCGCTTTCTAAAAGCGCTGTCTAAGGGGGGGGTCTTAGACAGCGCTTTCTAAAAGCGCTGTCTAAAACCCCCCCTTAGACAGCGCTTTCGTTATATTTTTTTAACATTTTTCGTGTTTTATTTTTATTTTAACCTTAGACAGCGCTTTCTTTTAAAAGTGTTGTCTAAGATGCGCTGTTAAAAAGCCTTTTTGGCGTAGTGCACCCATTCACTGAAATGTTGCAATAAGCACATCCTAGCTCACATCCAGGGAACATTTGACATTCAAGGAGTTGAGTTTTAATCTCTACCAAGGGTGTCCGAATCTGCCCCACACAGGTTATCAAGTAAGACGGCTTATCTTCCTCAATAGCATTGATTTTGGGTCCTCCGTGGTTTGGCATAGGATTTTTACTGACATTTGGCGGGGGTGCAAAGTTTAGAGCTTTGGAATCCACTAGATCCTGTACTTTCATGTGCAAGGATCTTGACTTCTCTGTACTGTGGCCAGGTGCATTTGAGTGAAAAGCACATCTGGCGCTGGCGTCATAATTTCTGGGCAGACTGGAAGGATCTGGAGGTGCCAATGTCCTTAGCTCAACCAGGTTGAGTTTCAGGAGTTGTGGCAATAATGTGGCATAAGGCATAGGGATCGGATCAATCACCCTATTGGCCTGAGATGGTCTCTGTTGAAACGGTCTTTGCTGATTGTTGTTGCTGGTGTTGTTGTTGTTGTAATTTCTCTGAGGTGGATACTGAGTTTGTTGCTGGTAGTGGGATTGTTGATGTGGTTGGTATGCTGGTTGTGGATGAATTGGAGCGGGAATGGTGACAGCTGCCACTGACCTATGAACGTACTGGAGTCTGCCCCTGCTGGTATGGATAACATTAGTCTCACCAGTTCTTCTTGGGCCCACAAAAGGCTTTCTTGGGTTGCTGGACGAGCTAGCACCGTTGTCAGAAATTTTGCCCATCTTTAACAGGCTCTCAATTCTTTCTCCAGCTATTACCACATCCGCGAAGCTGGTGGAAGAAAAGGCAGTTAGCCTATCAATGTATGTCCCTTGGAGGGTGTTCATAAACATGTCGGCCATCTCCCTTTCCGACATGGGTGGTTGGACAGCAGCAGCAAGCTGTCTCCACCTCTGGGCGTACTCCCGGAAGCTTTCTCTGGATGATTGTGACATTCCCATCAGGAGGGTCCTGTTGGGGGACATATCCAAGTTGTACTGGTATTGTCTAATGAAAGCCTCAGCCAGGTCTTTCCAGCATCTGATGGTTGCTCTAGTCAAGTGAGAGTACCATTCCCTTGAAGCTCCTGTTAAGCTATCTTCGAAATAAAACATCCATAGCTTTTCATCCATGGTATATGCCTTCAGCCTCCCCAGAAAGGATTGTAAGTGGGTTCGTGGACAGGAAGTCCCGCTGTACTTCTCAAAGCACGGAGGTTTAAACTTGTGGGGAATCCTGACCCCGTCCACTAAGCCCATGTCCATGACATCAAAACCCAAGGAGTTTTGAGACTCCAAGGACCTTAATTTTTCAGCAATTTCATCTAGCCTTCTGTCATAGGCTTCATCCCCAGCTCCCATCACAGTGAACTGATCTTCCCAGGGGTCTTCTTGTAGTACTCTGCCTGTAGTAGCATTCCCTTGTACGTTAGCAGGGATGTTGATCTCTGGGTGAAGATGAGGGCCATACACAGGTGGGTTGACATGAGGCTGAACCCTCTCATTGTTGCTTGTTCCACCAGTCCCTAGATGGGGGTCTTCCTGAGTCTGCCTCTCTACCAATGCTCTTAATCTTTCTTGGCTCTGTGCCAATCCATTCATCACCTCCATAAACTGGGTCATCTGATTTCTCATTTCTAGTCTCTCATTGGCCATTTGAGTTCTGACCTCTGTAAGATCCTGTTGTACCTGGTCCATCTGTATACCCGGAAGGTTGTTGCGGGTAGGATATCTGTGTGGACAGTTGAGTGGGAACACCCGACGTCGAGCAATAGTTCCTGAACCACAACAGAGTTAGTAACAAAAACAAAACAAACCTACAAAACAAAACAAAGGTTAGTATGCAATGCAGTATGCTTATTTGTCTCCAAGGTATCCGGCTTGGCACTTGGTTTTGACCTTTCCAGACCCCTGAGGAAGATGCTTTTGATGTTGCTTGAAAGAACTCAGATAAAACAAACCAATACATATATTACAAAAAGTGAATGATACATAGTTTTTTTTTTTTTTTTTACAATTCATGCCCTCTAAGGGGTCAAAATACAACATAACAAGGAAAAGTACAACGAAATGAAAATAACAACAAGCAAAAGTCAGACACCAAGACCAAACTCATCCTCCTGAACTTCCTTTAGAAGTTCTTCAGTTACCGGATCAGCCGGACGCTCTGTGAGGTTCCTGATAAGAAGATTCCTGGTAGTAACAGCTGCAGTCAGCTTCTTGTGTCGGCTCTGGTCCTTTGACCTCTTCACACCAGCCCTAATCTTCAACTCTGAGATCTCTCTCTGGGCTACTAGCAGGGCTTCCTGTTGCTCCTTTGCACTAGCCTCCAACTGCTCAATCTTGTCCTGAGTCCTCTTATCTTCTTGAGTACGAGCTTCGGTGATCCTGACCCACCTAGCTTGACTCTCTTTCAGATATAAATCAGTCCTGGCCTTTTGGAACTGAGCCTCCTTGCAGGCATTCTTCAAGATCTGCTCTCCAGCCCTTGACTTCTTGATGTAGTCTTCTGACTTCTCAATCCTAGCTAGATGCTCCACCTTTAGCTTTTCTAGCCTTTCAATGTCCAGCCGACCATCACTCCTCTCCCAGAGGGTCTTCTGTAGAGCCTGAGTCAGATTCTCATTCCTCTCTTTCAATTTCTCAAACTCCTCTAAGCTGACAGTGGCAGGAGGTGGTGTTGTGGAGGGCCCAGGTGCATCCTCAATGGTGAAGGGCATCCCAGAAATTTGAGCCCTGGCATGAGACCACTCATAGTACTGAGCTGAGGCCACATTGTTGCATCTTCCAAGAATAGCCACCCCTTTGGTCTGGACATTGTCCCAAGCCCAGGATGCTTGCCTGACAATAGCTAGATTAGGCTTAACCTCACAATAAAGGGTTTCAGCCAGGTCTTGTGCTCTAGGAGGGTGGACCAATGCATAGCCCAATTGTCTTTTGGATAGTAAAGGGTTGTAGTTGATGCAACCCTTCACTCCTATCAAAGGTACATTGGGGAATTGCCCACAACTAGTAATGATGTCCCTGCCCTTGGTGCTCTGAGTGCACCACCTGATGTCAGCTGAGGTCAAAGCAATGACTCTTCTAGCCCAGTTCTTCTGCTGGTGAGGATTCAAGAATGCATCAGTCTTGGGCAAGTGTTTGAGCATCCAGGTATGGAACAGGGGAGCACAACACCTCACCAACCTTCCTCTCTGCTTTTCATTCCTTTGGTGAACAGAGTAGTAGAAATCTCCCAGTAAGGTGGGCACTGGGTTCCTCAGAATGAAAAGGTGAATGGCACTATTGCTAATAAATTTAGGCTCGTCTGCAAAAAGTATAACCCCATATATGCTGAGGGCTAACAAAGCACAGACTGCCTTCCATTCTCCCAAGGAGGCCTTCAGGATGGCCTGAGAAGTCAAGAAATCCAAATGTAGACCAGAGATTCCAGCCTTAGTAGTCATATTCTGCCCAATCAGACAAGGTTCCAAATATAATGCCTTTGCCACTTCTTCACTACTGGGAAAAGCCATCTCAGGGTTGAAGGGGACACCACCCCTGACAGGTACACCAACCAATGATGAATACTCCTCTAATAAAGGCCCCAACAGAAAATCCTGGAAGGTGAAGCACCAGATAGGGGGGTCACAGAACTGCAGGCAAGTATGAATCAAGCTCCTCTGGGAAGGGTCCAAATTCATAACCACATCAAGGATGCCTCCATAATGTTCTCTGAAAAGTGGTATATGGTCTGGAGTAATCAGGGCCTGGATCTTCCTGATGCTAGCTAACTCAGGCTCAAAGAAATGGTAGGAGATGTTGCTCTTCTTGGGTGCCATGTTGCTGAAGAAGAGCTGAAACAGATACTGATGATGATGACTGATACTAGAAGATGGGCCACTGACAGGCTAATACTGATGATGCAGGTGACTGAAGCAGGTGGCTGATGAACAGGGGTCTATGCTGATGAAGGGGTCAAAACCAAGCCAAAATATATAATGTGGATACCCTGAAAAACAAATAAGCAAATGTTAAATGATGCAAATGATGATGTATGCAAATGATATGCAAGGGTTTGTGATCAAGCTGGATCTGATTACTGCTTTGATATAAGTCCAAGTATGTTCAAGAAATCCAGATGGAGGTTCATAAGTCCAGTAACCAAGGTGGGGGACTCAAATAAAGAGTCACATGTCCAGGGTTAGAATCACAAGAACTGTCCCAAAATGGAGTACTCTTAATCAAAACAAAGTAACAGGGTATGTTGAGGTCAAGGGTACCTGCAAACCTGTAAACATCCCAACCCCCTCACAGGTGGTGTTCTAAAACAAGGATCCTCAGACTTGGATCAGTTATGAGAAGTGTAAACACTTCCAACCCGGAGGTACAGTGTTTACAATAACCATAAAAGATCCTCCTCTAATTCACCTCAATTTCTGAAGGTCAATACTAAAGGTCATCCAGACTTAGCAGGCTTCCCAGATAGCCCTAGCACTACAGGAAATCTGTAGCACAGAGTTCTCAAGAAGAAACCCATATCTGAACCGTGTTTCATATTCCCGCACCAGACTGAAATGGAATGGGAAAGAACATGAACCACTCTAGCCTAGGTGTCACTCAGGTCCCAGGTATAGGACCTCAACTCTCAATAGAACCCCACCCACCAAGGCAACAAAACCAGATCCAGCCAGAATAGTATGACAGTATGATATATGTAAAGCTGTAAAGAAAGCAATAAATAATTGTACATAAAGCAGTAAACAAAATAAATATACAAACACAAATGGCACATAACACCCCAGTAAACACAAACCAAACAAGCGCTAGGAGGAACCCACAAAAAGAACCAGAAGCCCTGGTTACAGTATAAGGGTCCCCAGCAGAGTCGCCAAGTTGTCGCTCCCAAAAGATGAGACTGGGCTCAAATGAGGTACAAACGCGAATGGTCGGCGAGAGGAGGATGTGAGAACACACAGGAGTGAACTCACAAGGAATGAAAGAGTCGCCAGCTAGGCATTTTTATCCCGGAGGAAAGGCAATGCTGCATAGACCTAGAAAAAGATGGATAAGATGGTTGCGAACCAGAGAGACTGAGAAAGAGGGTTGGTTACAACCTGGGAAGGTATTAGCACCCAGATTGTCCGCCGTACTCGACGGGATCCACGCTTAAAAGATTTTTGTTTTAAAGGGGTAGTGTCAGTTTAATTTGTGTATAAAGGAGTTGGAAAAGGATGTACAGGTGTCAGTGTAAAAGTAGTGTGAAGTGTATAAGTGAAATGTCAGTGTAAGAACAAAGAGTGAGATGCTCAAGATCATGAGGCTTAAAAGAATGAAACTGAAAGGAGGGGGAATATACAGAGACTTTTGTTCGATAACTGTTAAGTTATGCCTACGTATCCTCTCGTGCAATGAGGAAGTCAGAACAGCGTAGTTCGACCCAAAGAGACTGAAAGATGAATTGACTGGTGAACTGCTTGCTTGCCTATGCTCAAGTGTATGACCTGTCTGGCTCAGGTGCTAACTGTCTTTCATTAGAATGAAGAAGCAAGTTCTCGTTTGTGAGTGAATGAGATGAGAAAAGAATCCCGGAGGAGACGATTATTGTTTGTTTTTGAGTTTTCAATCTTTTATTGCTTTTTGGAGTTTGTCATAAGTTAATGAGCTTAAGCCTAAACCAATGGGTTAGTAAACTCATCACATCTTCCCTCTGATTAGGGGTAATGAGAATACCTTAAGTTTGAAGTCAGCATCTCACACTTGATCACCTTTTGATGTAGGATTAAGATCATTAACCTACTTGTGATTAGTTAAATGTTTTTTGTTGTTTTTGTTTAGTGTTAAGTAATGAGGTTAAGCCCTAATCGGGGATCAAACAGACTCATTACACCATCCTAATAGAAGGATATAGATGAGAATGTTTAAGCTGAGGAAAGCTCCTCAACTTAATCCATGATTAGGGATTAAACTCATGCCAAAACAAAACCTTTATTAAGTGGATTTTAATTAATGGTAAGATGATGAAGTGATTTTTAGGGTTTGTAAGACAACTTGAGGGGGACTTGTCCATTAACACTAGGGTTAGTCCTTCTTAACCAATTAAGGAAGAATTAGAACCCTAATGCAAGGCCCAAGTTACAAGTTTTATGTCTTGGTGATTATTAAGTGAATTGATTAGAGGATTTAAACACATTAAGGGTTTAACACTTAGTATTAAAGTTGTACACTCCATCCTAATAGAAGGATGCAGGCATAAGCCTAATCACAAAGCCTTAAAGCCTTTAGGGTTTAGTCCCTGATTATGAGGTGAGAAGAGAAGACTCAATGAAACACAAAGGTAAAATCTAAATGGGGGACTAATCAAAAACCTAATCATTGTCATGCTTGGTTGTTCCTAAGGTTTGTGAGGTTTTCAAGAGACATCTTCAGAGGAACCACCAGGAAGCAGATGAAAGGAGCAAAGAGAAGCAAAGTAACTTGCTTCATTTAAGAAGACAAGTCACTTGAAGAAAGAAAGTAAGGAGAAAAATAAAGAGCAAGCTCAATCTCAAACACAAAACAAAATGCAGCAATGATGCATAAGAGAGATGAAAATAAATTGTGAGAAGTGAAGGCAAATTCACTTCTCAAAGTTGCTTACCACCTGAAAAGTTAGTGAAAGAAATGCAATGCAATGCAAAATGAGATGAAATGGCATGATGCAAACCAAAACCAGAAGCATATATGAGATGATAATGATGCTATGAGATGATGCAAACATGAAACAAGGCATGAGGATGATCACATGAACAAATGAATGCAAGAGAAGCATGCTTAGAACCATAGATGTACATGAAAAGTTATGAAGTGCAAATGGCATACAAAATGGCAAATGAAAGATGCAATGATCAAACATGCTTCTAATATGTCTTAAGATGCCTAATGAACCAAATGGATGCACAAAATGCTATGGCAAGTCATGGTATGCAAGCAAATGCAAGATGAATGCAAAAGGAAGCCCAAATTAGGGTTTATGATCAATGCACCAAACAAAAACCAAAACCAGAAGCAAACATCATGATAAAAAAATTGAAAATGCATCCAAGGGAACCCTAAACCTATACAAACTCACTGCCCAAAGGAGAGGGTCCAATTCTTAACCTAGTAAAAGTTATGAATTCCCTAAGATTTCTAGGGTTTTAGGGTACCTTGACAAGAAAAATGTCAAACAAATTGAAAATGCAAGATCAAATCATGCCAATTTAATCCTATAAACTACATGATATGAAAGACACAATGTAAAAAGAATCAAAGTCCAACTCTTAAAGACTAGGCAGAAATGAATTTTCAAAGATTGGATCAAAATAATGCCTTGAAATGAAATTAATTCCATGAAAAATTGTCAAAAGACATCAAGATCAAAAAAGAAATTTGGTTTGAGGGTTGGACAATGTTTCTAAATGATTTTAAAGGTTTCATGAATTTTTTTGTGATTTTTAAATACCTAAAAGTATTTTTAATTAATTAATTCTCATTAATTAATTAAAAATAAACTTTTAAATGATTTAAAAATAATTTTTAATGCAAAAATAAAAAATAAAAATGTTTTTGGTTTCTGAAAATTAAAAAAAGTTTGTATAAAAATTTTCAGAATTTTTAAAGATGTTTTACTATTTTTAATAAAATGAAGAAAACAAATGCAATTAAATGAAAAATAAAATGAATTAAACTGAAAAATATGAAAGTCAGCAAGATCAATGGCTGGAATTCAAACCTACACGCGCGCGAATTGACTTGGCGCCACATCCAAGGGCTGAAATTCAAATTCACGCAATTAAGACTAAACCCTAATTAATTAACCCTAATGACTTTCAGGCGACCGGAACACTGTTCCGGTCGTCTTCTCCGGCAATCCAAATCTCTAACTCTCTCCACACGCAATAAAAATGAAATCTAACTGCCCAGAATTCATCCCCATTCAACACTGAATCAAAACCCCTAACAAACATCATTTTTCATTCATCAATCAACCAAATCGAATCAAAACATTCCTAGGGCAAAAAATTTCAGAGCATTCATACATCCTGGTTTCTCAACCATTTTCAAAAATAATCACATCCCCATGATCAGGGGAGTGCATAGAAGCATTTAAGAACTTAAAATGGAGTTTCTGGAAAAAAAGTTTGAGATGGCTACCTGAACTGAAGCTTTGGTTTCTGGTACTTTCTGGCTGGTTTCTTGCCTTCAATCAGCTCCAATGGACCCCCTGAGAAGCTTTCAATGCTTGTTTGAAGTTTATAATGGATGATTTGAGAGATGGCAGAAGTTCTGTTCAAGGTGGGGTGGAAATCGTATTTGTGATTCAGGGAGTTTTAGGCTATGGTGATGGGTGGTTTTTGATCAGTGAAGTGTGCTGAGTATGTTTGTGAAGTTGGTTTGTATGTTTGCAGCTTGTGGAAGGTTTTTCGAAAGCTTTTGCAAGTTTGAGCAAAAATGATAACTATGGCTTGTGGGCAAGATCAGAGTGTGTTGTGTGATGTGTTAGGCTGGGTTTTGTCCATGTATCAAAAGGGGATAGGTCAGAAAGTTGTTGGTGGCCTATGGTGATTGGTATGGGTCTTTGGCCAAAATGTCAACTTGATGTGTACTTGAGGTATGGGCTATGGTACCACTTGCTTCTTGGCTTGATTTTGCTCAGCTGAGTTTAAGGAGGTCCATGGAATTGTTTATGAGATGATTCAGCAAATGGTTTATGGTTTGTGTAGTGTTTTGCAAATTCCATAAGGTTTGGCCCCTTTGTGGTTTCTTGAAGTTCAAGGCATGAAATGAGATGATTCTTGGGCCAATTCTGGTTTTTAGAGGTCATGTAATCATGTTGTGAAGTTTAGAAGTCCATTTGATAGCTCAATTTGCCTTGACAAGTGAATTTGCAACTTTGCCTCTTTGGTAGAAAACTTCAAATTTTGTGATTTTAGCCAACTTTGACAAATCATAACTTTTGATCCAAAATGAATTAGGTCATGTTCTTGTACTTTTTGAAAAGGGAATGATCCATTCTACAACTTTCATGACCAAAGTTTTTCCATTTGAAGCATTTTTGAATCAAAAAGCAAGGGTTGAAAAAGTTTCCCAAAATGGCAATTTCATTAAAAGTCCAACTTTCCCAAAAAGTCAACTTTGCAAAAGACTTGAAATTCTTCAATTTTGTGAACTTCCAACTTCTTCTATGATCAAATAAAGATCATATACAATCAAAATGATGAAGAACACCCTTTGGTTGGGTCATTGAGGGCCTCAGATGCCCTGATTTCACACTGACTTGCTTGAAAAGTCAACTCTTGATCAGATGACTTCCCCATGAAATTTCTTCATGAAAATTGATATGCATACTCCCTGTACCATATAGAGACCAATAGAAACAAGAATGACCAAAAAAATGGAGTTATGGCCTTTGAAACCAAAACCCTAATTCTAGGTCATCTGTGCAGTCAAACCTGGCTCTGCTTCCATGCCATTCTCAGTTCTTGTGATTCTTTGAAATTCTTGACTTTGAGAGGATATAATATGATGTTTGAAAATACATGGACCCCTTTGAAGTGATTGATGACCTTTGGAGTGGCTCAAATAGCTCTTGGATTGCTCAGATCACAAACCCTAGATGCAGATGACTTAGAACCAATGCAATGAATCAAAAATGTGGTATGAGATGCTATGATTGGATTTATGCATATGAAAATGATCACAAGTCAAGGTGTGAATGGGTGAGGGCAAATTTGGGGTGTTTACACAAGGTACGGCAAACGTTGCTATAAGCACGATCCGAAACCAATCGCGATTGTTGCATGAAGCTCATGTTGTCCGTCAGCTGTTGTGAAATAGTAGAGAGAAGGCCATCACGCCTTTCCTCTCTAGCTGTCATATCACGCCACATCTCCTCGGTGACAAAGAATCCAGGAGTGGCACCTGCAACAGGGTTAGAGGAAGATGGTGCGGTGTGTGACTGTGAAGGACGATGGGGGGACATGTGAGGGATGGGAGACTGCTCTCTCCGATCATACTCTTCATCAGTGTCATGTGCCTCCCCATCGGGAATATTAGGAGGAAGTGGACCCAAAACACGTGGAGCATTAAGATCATAGGTCCAGTTCCTTTCATCACGTACATCAGTACGTCTACTGCATGGTAAAGCAACAGATGGGATAGCTACCCCATGAACCATCAACTCATAACCACCTTCTTTCCTCGTTCGGCACAATTTCATGTCTTTCAGAAATTTTAAATTAATTGTGCGAGGAGGTAGTGGTTCAAGTGTAACTATCTCATTGTTCAGGCCAAGAGCCCGAGCAATAGACGTAACAAGCCCTCCAAAAACAATCGGTCCTGTTTTATTAGTAAATAAAGTCATGTGGGCAAGCATAAACGGGACCGAATTGATGTGGGTTCTAGTGAGGCATCCTTGAAAATGGTGGAAATGGGGAATCAGCCCCGTATTTGTTGTGGGTACGGTGTGGCACCCGCCACAGGGCCTATGGCGCCCGCCACAAGGCCATTTCCTGGGCCTTGGGTTTTTGAATCCTCCTTTTTGGGCCTTCCTTGCACCTTTGGTCTTCGGGGGGGTCTGGATAGCGTTTTCTTCTTCTTTTCAAGGCATGAGGCTTGCATATTTTTTTTTGTGAAGACAAAAATGAAAATATTTTTGTCTTATATTTTTTTTCTTTGCACGACAAAAATAAAATAATTAAAAATCAAAAAAGAAAAAGAAAAATTAACATTAGTGCATAATATGTATATATATGAGGAATTCAAAGTACATGAAAATATAATAGATGCAAAAAAGTAATATATGTCTGGAAATGCGATAAATGAAATAAAGCATATAAAAGGAAATTAAATACTAGGGTAGCACTGTCAGTGTAGAATGAGTCATGTGGTAGGCTTCTTTTCCTGGCTTGATCCACGAATCTCAGCTATCTCCCTCCGAAGCTCTTCAATCGCCTGATATAGAGCATCGGCCTCTGAGGCATGAGTGAGATCAGAAACCTGCATCTGTAACTCTAAGTCTGCCACTTCCTGCTTGAGCAGGGCAGTCTCCTTACGGAGCTCATAAATCTGTGTTTGTAGGTCAGGTGGCTGCAGAGACATATTGTTAGACATAATAGTGATTCGGGGAGTAAGAGGTGTAGGAGTGTACTCAGCGGCGGGAGGCGATTTCGGCTCTTCGACAATTTCTCCATAACCCTCTAGAGCATAACTCCAATTTTCAGGATCATGGATACTGGTCATCAGCGGATCTGGTAATGTAAAATAGTGTATCGCTTCGTCGTCGATCAGCAATCTAAACATGTTGGGCTCAAAAGAAGCCCTCCTCATCAGTCCTCTATCAAGACAAAAATCAACATCCAGGGTGGTGTAGCAGCAGAAGGTCCTGAGGTGCAATAATTTGCGAGACAAACCCAATGCAGTAGCTATCTGTGTAACAATCCCACTGACATGTATGATGCCTACAGATGATCTGGCAACACTAGCAAGGCCCTTCAACAGAAAGTTGCCACAAGCAACTGAGCGAGACTGAGTCGCACAAAACAGTAGGAAAATCTCCTCTTCACTTAGCAGGGTCTCTGTATCTGGCAAACCTAGGAAAGAATGTGCAAGAATCATCTGGAAGTACCTCAATGCAGGGTTGTGGATTACCTGAGAAAACTGGGTAGAAGGATCTTGGCTCCCTCCACCTGATATTTTAGTCCAAAACTTTTCCACTTCTCTGCTCATAAAATACCCCATCGGTGTCTCTGGAATAGCATCAGGAGTAGTCTGGAAACCTAGCAAATCACCAAACTCTTTGTGAGAGAATGAGTAGTCAATCCCGAACAACCTGAAAACAGCGAGTCCATCGGGTCCAGCCCAAGGGTCATGATGAAACGAGCTGAGGAACTCAAGAGTCAAGTTCCTATAAGTGTTGTTCCTGTAGTCAAACTGGCCCCACTGGAGTTGATGGCATAAGAATCTGACGCTTGGCTCTATCCCCAAGGCATCCATGCAGTCATGGTCAGGGTACCTGGTAGGAGCCATAGGGCGTCTCATGTGGACATAGTAACGCTCTCTCTATGCGTCGTCTCGAAAGGCCACGTGCATGTCATCAGGGTTCTGCATTCTGTACAAGGTTAGCAAACAAGTCCTGAAAGCACATAAAACATTCAATCGTTAGTCCTGACATAATAATAAAAATAAACAAATTAAAATAAAGTAAAAATAAATAAAAAATACATAAATAAGAAAACCATGGGTTGCCTCCCATGCAGCGCTTGTTTAACGTCATTAGCTCGACGACCGATATTTAAACATCATTGGAAGGATTTGGTGGATCACTCAGAGTATGACAGGTGTATGTTGTTGGGATGTCACCTCCTTCGTAGGGCTTCAACCTCTGTCCATTGACGATGAACGGTTTACATGTTTGGTTCTTGATTTCAATAGCACCGGATCTTAGGATCTTAGACACTTCGAAAGGGCCAGTCCATCTCGAACGAAGCTTTCCTGGAAAAAGTCGTAACCTAGAATCGAACAGGAGAACAGGATCGCCTATTTTGAAGTCTCTTCTTATGATTCTTTTGTCATGCCAAGCTTTTGTTCTTTCTTTGTATATGATGACATTTTCGTAGGCAGATTGTCTGAGCTCTTCTAATTTGTGGATATCAAGGATATGTTTCTCACCAGCAGTCAAGTAATCCAAATTCAAAGTTTTGATGGCCCAATAGGCCTTATGCTCCAACTCAAAAGGTAAGTGACATGATTTTCCATAGACCAGTTGATAAGGGGTTGTTCCTATAGGAGTTTTGAAAGCGGTTCTATAGGCCCATAATGCTTCTTGAAGTTTCTGTGACCAATCCTTTCTAGATATAGAGACAGTCTTCTTGAGGATCTGTTTGATCTCCCTATTAGATACTTCCACTTGTCCATTGGTCTGTGGGTGGTATGGTGTTGCTACTCTATGCTTAACTCCATACTTGCTTAAAAGTTTATCAAATATTCTTGATATGAAGTGTGATCCTCCATCACTTATGACTAAACGGGGGGTTCCAAACCTGGGAAATATATAATTTTTGAATAATTTGATGACTACTCTGGTGTCGTTCGTGGGTGCGGCGATAGCTTCAATCCATTTAGACACGTAGTCAACGGCTACTAAGATGTACTGATTTCCAAAAGATGGTGGGAACGGTTCCATAAAGTCTATACCCCATACGTCGAAGAGTTCTACTTCTTGGATATTTCTTAACGGCATTTCATTACGTCTTGAAATATTTCCTGTGCGTTGGCATCTGTCACACTTATAGCTAAGGATTTATGAAAATGCTCGTGAGGGTCTGGGTTATCTTCTTCAATGGTTTCTAGTTGGGCTATCAGTCTATCATAGGCAAAATCGTCATCTATGGGTACTGAATCAGGTTTCAGGTATTCTAGCCTAGATAGGTGATCAGCTACCACATTATCAGTGCCTTTCTTATCACGGATATCCAAATCAAACTCTTGCAATAATAGAATCCATCGAAGTAACCTAGGCTTGGCATCCTTTTTGCTTAGTAAGTAACGAATGGCAGCATAGTCGGTATAAACTATAATCTTGGCTCATACTAGATAAGATCTAAATTTGTCTATTGCAAAAACTACAGCTAGGAGCTCTTTTTCGGTTGTTGCGTAGTTGAGCTGTGCAGCGTCTAGGGTTCTACTGGCATAGTAAATGACATGTAACTTTTTGTCTTTTCTTTGACCTAGAACGGCTCCAACAGCATAATCACTGGCGTCACACATTATCTCAAACGGTTCTGACCAATCAGGGGGTTTCATTATAGGTGCTGAGATCAGAGCTTGCTTCAGAAGATTAAATGCTTCAGTACATTTTTCATCGAAGATGAATTCAGCATCTTTCATTAAAAGACCAGTTAAGGGCTTTGTTATTTTGGAGAAATCCTTGATAAAACGTCGGTAAAATCCGGCATGTCCAAGAAAACTTCTTATCTCCCTGATAGTCTTCGGCGGTTTTAGATTCTCTATGACTTCTATTTTTGCTTTATCTACCTCTATACCTTTTTCGGAAACTATATGTCCTAAAACAATCCCTTCGGTGACCATGAAATGACATTTTTCCCAATTTAGCACAAGGTTTACCTCCACACATCTCTCCAGGATTTTCTCAAGGTTGATAAGACAATTTTTGAAATCTGATCCACAAACTGAGAAATCGTCCATAAATACTTCCATAATTCCATCTAAATAATCAGCAAAGATAGACATCATGCATCGTTGGAAAGTGGCAGGAGCATTACAAAGTCCAAAAGGCATTCTTCTATAGGCAAAGGTTCCAACTGGGCATATAAAGGTAGTTTTTTCTTGATCTTCGGGGTGAATAGGTATTTGGAAGAATCCGGAATATCCATCTAAGTAACAAAAGTAAGAGTGTCTGGCTAGGCGCTCCAACATTTGGTCTATGAATGGTAATGGGAAATGGTCCTTCCTAGTTGCTTTATTTAATTTTCTATAATCTATGCACATACGCCAACCTCCATCGGTTCTTTTTGCTACAGGTTCGCCCTTCTCGTTTTGCACGACCGTGATGCCTCCCTTTTAGGTACTACATGCACAGGACTCACCCATTTACTGTCCGAGATCTGATATATTATACCTGCCTCTAGTAACTTAAGAACTTCAATCTTAACTACAGTACTCATTATAGGATTTATTCTTCGTTGGTGTTCTCTGGAAGGTTTTGAATCTTCTTCAAGCAAAATCTGATACATGCATACGGATGGGCTTATTCCTTTTAGATCAGAGATCTTATATCCTAAGGCTGAGGGGTACCTACGTAAAACTTCTAATAATTGATCGGTTTCTTCTTGGTTTAAGGTAGCACTGACTATAACTGGACGGTTCATATCTTCATCAAGAAATTCATATCTCAGGTTTCTAGGCAGTTCTTTAAGTTTTACGGTCGGTTTCATAGGGCAAGGCATAGGATCTGGGGTAAGAGATAAACATTCGTGAAGGTTATCATCAATGTAGGGTGTTTTATAATTGTCATCTTCCAAAATAAGGGTTGACGACAATTTTATAGATTCAGTTTCTTCTTCTTGTTCTAATTCCCTAATGCATTCTTCGATGATATCTAAGGCATAACAAGCATCTCCTATCACAGGTTCCATAAGAAATTTTGAAAGTATAAATTCTATCTTCTCGTCACCTACCTCAAAAGTTAGTTTTCCCTTTTTAACATCTATTACGGCTCCAGCAGTCGATAAGAACGGTCTACCTAGGAGGATTGGTATGTCGTCATCTTCTTTAATGTCCATGACAACAAAATCAGTAGGTATAAACAGCTGACCTATCCTAACAGGGATGTCTTCAAGTATGACTATAGGGTATTTAACGGATCTATCGGCTAATTGAAGTGACATCTTAGTAGGTTGTAATTCTCCTAAGTTTAATCTCTCACAAACTGCTAAAGGCATTAAGCTCACACTAGCTCCTAAGTCTAGAAAAGCTTTTTCGATGACATGATTCCCCAAAATACAAGGAATGGAAAAATTTCCGGGATCTTTATATTTCTTTGCTAACCTATTTTCGGAAATAGAATTACATTCCACGGGTTTTGGATCTTCAAGTCTACGTTTATTTGTAAGTATGTCTTTGAGAAACTTAGCGTAAGAAGGTATTTGGGTGATGGCTTCTATAAAGGGGATTTCTACGTAAAGTTTTTCTATAACCTTAACGAATTTTTGATATTGATTATCGATTTGGGTTTTCTTTAATATTTGAGGGTATGGTATAGGTGGTTTGTATGGCGGTGGTGGTACATAGGTTTTATTTTTAGGTTCTTCTCCTTTTTCTTGACTTTTCGGGGTTTCAGGCTCCTCTGGTTCCTTCTGCTCATTCCTCTCAGAAGTTTCGGGCTCACTTAATCTAGGGTTCAAAGGTTCCTTATAAGCGGTTCCACTTCATAGAGTAATGGCATTAGCTTGCCCTTTCGGGTTTTGTTGAGGTTGTCCAGGGAACTGTCCTCCAGGTGTAGTCTGAGGGGCTTGGTTTAACGCTACCTGAGAGATCTGGGTTTCAAGCATCTTATTATGAGTAATAATTTGATCAACCTTGGTTCCTAACTGGGTAATTAGTTCGTTAACATGGACGTTTTGGTTCATGAACTCTTTGTTTTGTTGTTTTTGAGCAGCGATAAAATCTTTTACAACTTCATCAAAGCTCGGACTTGGTGGTACAGGTTGCATAGGTTGATTTGTTCTTGGGGCTTGGTAACCTTGTTGTCTCGGAGGTGCGGTATTTTGAATAGGGTTATTATTTTTGTAGGAGAAGTTTGGGTGATTCCTCCATCCAGGGTTATATGTGTTTGAAAATGGGTTCCCTTGGGTATAGTTCACTTGCTCAGTGTTGGTTTCATTCAACAGATTGCATTCGGCGGATTGGTGTCCTTGCGTTCCACATATCTCACAATTCGGTGAAACTGCGGCTACAGTATTCGGAGTTGTATACATATGTTCGACTTTAAGGGCCAACGCGTCCATTTTAGCCTGCATCATATCTATAGAGCTTAGCTCATGTATTCCTCCTTGGGCTTCCTTCTTTTCCACTGTCGCTCGTTCTACTCCCCATGATTGATGGTTTTGGGCCATATCCTCGATAAGGGCACTAGCTTCAGGGTAAGGTCTGTTCATCAGTGCGCCACCAGCGGCAGCGTCGATGGTCATCTTAGTGTTATAATGAAGTCCATTATAGAAGGTTTGGATGATTAGCCAATTCTCTAGGCCATGATGTGGGCATGCTCTTAATAGTTCTTTATATCTCTCCCAGGCTTCGAACAACGACTCTCCTTGGTGTTGGGTAAATCTAGTTATTAGGTTTCGAAGAAGAGCGGTCTTACTTGGGGGAAAATATCTAGCAAGGAAAACTTTTCTAAGGTCATCCCAAGTTGTTATTGAGTTGGGTGGAAGGGAATCTAACCATGATAGAGCTTTATCTCTGAGGGAAAAGGGAAATAATCTTAAGCGTATTGCCTCAGGAGAAGCTCCATTGGTTTTAAAGATGTCTGCTAACTGAAGAAAGTTTTTTAAATGTTGGTTCAGGTTATCAGTAGCGAGACCTGCGAATTGTCTCTGTTGCACTAATTGCAGCAGGGATGGTTTAAGTTCAAAATTATTGGCTGGGATAGCGGGGTTTACTATACTGGAACTAGGTTCCTCGTTTGATGGTTGGGCGAAGTCCTTAAGAGGTCTTCGGTTTTGATCTTCGGCCATAGCTTTCCTATTCCTATGGAAAAACAAACGTGCGCGAGCGTAACGTTCAGGTTCAGCTAGAGGGTCTACTAAACTTCCGGCACTGCGAGTCTTTCGCATTGACCGGTGGGTAACAACCTTAGTCTAAACGGTATAACTACAGGGTAATGAAATTTGACGATATTGGTCCCCGGCAACGGCGCCAAAAACTTGATGCGTGTTTTTCGCAAGTGTACGAACACGTCAGAGTAATATAAAAGATTGTTGAATCCACAGAGACCAAGTGTCAATCTATCGTACCTGTTATTATGGTGTGTATCTAAGGCAACTAAATATAAGGGTTTTAGTAAGGGTTCAATGGTAAATAAAATAATGATTTTTAAACAATAAACAAAGACAGGCTCGAATGTAATTCACGTAATCAATGATAATCCAATACTTGTTAATGGAACTACTTATGGGCAATGTTTTCTCCTTTGAAAAGAACTAATTTAACAGGAACTGTCGCTTTCGCGTATTCAGAACCGAGTTGTACTCTCTAATCAACCCCTCCTATTGTCACGGATAAAAAGGTGCGTACTGCGTTAGAGTAGTAAACCTATTTTTAAGAAATGTAGTATCTTAACTAATTTGAAAAGTATTTTAACCTGGACTTCTTAGCAAAAAGAGGTTCTCATGAACCAGACTCTAAATCTCATAACGCGTCCGAAAATCGTTTTAAAATCTCTTTTCTTTTTAATCTAAAAACTCCTAATAAACTAGACAAAGCGCTTTTGGCTGTTTTTGAAATAGTTAAAAACAATTACTTGAATTGAAAGATAAAATAGCCCTTAAGTGTTTCCACGAACAATTATACGGATTACTGGTTTAATTACGATCCTTACATCCTAACCTTTATGGAATTAGTTAGACATGATAAAGTAAATATTCTTTTTATAATTTTTCATAAAAGTAATTTAGTGCGAGTGCGGAAAGTAAATGAATTTAGTGCGAGTGCGAGAAATAAAGTAATTTAAAGCGAGTGCGGGAAATAAAGGAATTTAGTGCAAGTGCGGGTAATAAACGAAAGTAAAGCGAGTGTAGGAAATAAATAAAGTAAAGCGAGTGCGGATAATAAATGAAAGTAAAGCAGTGCGAGAAATAAATAAAATTAAAGCAATGCAGAAAAGTAAAATACGAACTGGAATTAAAATGGCGGCAGGATTAACTTCCTCCAGAGTGCTCCAAAACTCGATCGCACAGACAGATTACAGACTCGATCACTCGATTGCAGAAACACCCCGATGTGGAATGGTAACTGCTTTGAAACTGATATATGCTTAGAGAAATCTAAGTTTGGATGATTAAAAACGAAAATCTAAGGTCCTATTTATAGGAAAACTAAAAGCATGAAAAGACTGGGATGCCCCTCCACTAAAAAGTGGAGGTTACTGAATTTTGCCTTGTGGCGCCCGCCACAAGGTCATGTCGCTCGCCATGGTGCTGATAGGGGATGAGAGAGTGGGGATCGTGGGTCTTGGCAGTTGTGGAGTGGTCTTGAGACGTGGCCACGTCATGGCTAACCCCATGGCGCCCGCCACGGTGGGTGCCGTAAGTGCAAAACGCTGAATTTCTAGGTTTTCGTCCGTTTCCACTCCTTTTTCGCTCCTTTTCTCGATTCAAGCCCCGATTACAATAAAAACCTGAAAACATAAGAAAACAAATTAATAACAAAAAAAAAATAACAATAAAAGCTAAGAATGCATGCGAAATCAGAGTCAGAAACACGGTGAAATTTAGTGTGATCAGTGAGGCAAAAAGGCGTCCGCTTCTGGTGAAGCCTCCGCCTCCCCCAACATTATCAATTTGTGGAGAAGAGGTTGATGAATCCAGAGTGATTTTCTCCCCGTTGCAGTAGAGATCAGAGCCATAATGCCAAGGTATGGCATTACTGCTTTCATAAGGAACAGGCCCAGGTATCGTAATGGTAACTGGACTGATTGCTGCAGAGGAAGGTACTGTAATGGTGTGCGGATCATAGTAAATGGTGACCTAAGATCTGGCAGGAGGTGCCACAGTTTGTTGTTAGAAATTGCTGTTGGGAGGAACATCTGATGGGTCATAGTAGATTGTAACTGTTGAGACATCTTCATTAATTTTTGCTGGCATTGTAGAAGATTTTAATAAAATGGATGTTGATGTTGTAGAAGAAATAGTTGTTGAATTCTGACCTGTTGAAAAGATGGATGGATTAATTGCTGGTGATGTTGATGAATCGGTAGGAATGATTGTTGTTGCTGTTGTAGGAGAATTTGTTGCTGAAGGAATGATTGTTGATGTTGTAGGTGGATCCAGTGTTGCTGAAACAAAAGTTTTTGACGGAGCTGTTGAAGTAATATGTAAAATCCCATCTTGGATAAGGCCATCTATGTCAATCCTTAGCTTCTCACAACCATTACTAGCTATATTGCACAACTCACAGCAGGCCCCACAGCCTGGGAACACTTGGCATCTTAAAAGTTGAACTTTGACTTCAGCCAGTGGTGTTTGAATCTGTGAAACATTATCAATCAATGTAGATGGTTGGTCCTCTTTAATAGCATTAATCCTAGGCCCACCATGATTAGGCATAGGATTTCTGTTGACGTTCGAAGGAGGTGCAAAGTTGAGAGCTTTAGAATCAACCAAATCCCGAACCTTCATCTGTAATGCTCTGCATTTCTCAGTATTGTGACCAGGTGCATTGGAGTGGAAGGCACACCTGGCGTTGACATCATAATTCTTTGGGAGATTAAGAGGATCTGGTGGTGCCAACGTCCTTAACTCAACCAGGTTGAGCTTCAGGAGTTGTGGCAATAAAGCAGCATAAGGCATAGGGATAGGGTCAATTACCCTATTTGCCTGAGATGTCCTCTGTTGGAAGGGACGCTGCTGTTGGTTTCTATTGTTGTTGTTGTAGGTTCTCTGTTGCGGGAAATGAGATGGTTGCTGATAGTGATGTTGTTGTTGTTGAGGATACAATGGTTGTTGTGGAACTGGAGCTGGGATGGTAACAGCTGCTACTGACCTGTGAGAATATTGGGGCCTTCCCATTCCTGCATGGATGGCATTAGTTTCACCCGTCCTTCGGGGCCCGGCAAAGGGTTTTCTGGGGTTGCTGGAGGAACTTGCACCGTTGTCGGAGATTTTGCCCATCTTCAAGAGACTTTTAATTCTCTCACCAGCTATAACCACATCAGCAAAACTGGTAGAGGAGAAAGCAGCAAGCCTATCAATATAAGTCCCTTGTAATGTGTTCATGAACATGTCAGCCATTTCCCTTTCTGACATGGGTGGTTGGACAGCAGCAGCAAGCTGTCTCCATCTTTGAGCATAATCCCAGAAGCTCTCTCTAGAAGACTGAGACATGCCCATTAGAAGTGTTCTATTGGGAGCCATGTCCAGGTTGTACTGATATTGCCGGATGAAAGCCTCGGCCAGGTCCTTCCAACATCTTATGGTAGCTCTAGTCAAATGTGAATACCACTCTCTCGAAGCTCCAGTCAGATTGTCCTCAAAGTAGAACATCCATAACTTCTCATCCATGGTATAAGCTTTGAGCCTTCCCAAGAAAGATTGCAGATGAGTACGCGGGCAGGAGGTACCATTATACTTTTCAAAGCATGGGGGTTTGAATTTGTGGGGAATCCTCACCCCTTCTACTAGTCCCATATCCATCACGTCGAAGCCCAAAGAATTCTGAGATTCCAAAGATCTTAACTTTTCAACAATCTCATCCAACCTTCTATCATATACCTCATCTCCAGCCCCTATAACAGTAAACTGTTCTTCCTGAGGATCCTCCTGCAGGATCCTGCCCCCCAGCAGTATTACCTTGAACATTCCTTGGGATGTTAACTTCTGGATTCAGATGGGGTCCATATTCTGGTGGGTCAATACGAGGTTGCCCCCGTTCATTGTTGTTGGTTCCCCCTGTTCCAAGATGAGGTTCCTCAGATGTCTGTCTTTCTACCAGTTCTCTCAGTCTTTCTTGGCTCTGGGCTAAGCCAGTCATGACAGCCATGAATTGAGACATCTGGTTTCTCATTTCTACTCTCTCATTTGCCATTTGATTTCTGACCTTATTTAGGTCCTTCTGTACTTGCTCCATTTGAATGCCGGGAAGGTTGTTACGAGTCGGGTACCGGTGCGTGCGGTTGACAGGGAACACTCGGCGACGAGCAATGTTTCCTGAGATCACAACAAAGTTAGAAACAAGAATAATAACAAAAACCTACAAAACAAAAACAAAGTTAGTAAGCAATGCAGTATGCTTATTTTTTTTCCAAGGTATCCGGTTTGATTCTTGGTTTTGACCTTTCCAGACCTCGAGGAAGATGCTTGATGTTGTTGAGAGAAAACCCAAATGAAAACAAACTAAAATATATTACAAATGATGAACAATACATAGTTTGTTTTACAATACATGCCCATGGAGGGTCAAAATACAACAAAAGGAAAAGTACATCAAAAGGAAAGAACAACAAGCAAAGAAGAATCAGACATCCAATCCAAACTCATCTTCCCTGACCTCCTTCAGGAGAGCCTCAGTCACTGGACTAGCTGGGTGCTCTGTAATGGTCATAATGAGGAGGTTCCTGGTAGCAATGGCAGTGGTCAGCTTCTTATGCTTGTCCTGGTCTCTTGATCTTTTCAACCCTGCTCTAAGCTTCAACTCTGAGATCTCCTTCTGAGCTGCCAACAAAGCTTCCTACTGCTTCTTCTCACTGGCCTCTAATTGTTCAATCTTGGCTTGAGTCTTCTGGTCTTCTTGTGCACGGGCCTCAGTGATCCTGACCCACCTAGCCTGGCTCTCTTGCAGATAATGCTCAACCCTAGCTTTCTGAATCTTGGCCTCTTTACAGGCATTCTTCAATATATGTTCCCCAGCCCTTGCTTTCCTTATGTAGTCTTCTGCCTTTTCAATTTTGGCAAGGTGCTCAACCCTGAGCTTTTCCAATCTCTCAATGTCCAGGCGACCATCACTTCTTTCCCAAAGAGTCTTCTTCAAGGCTTGGGATAGCTGCTCATTCCTTTCCTTCAACTTTTCAAACTCCTCTAGGCTAACTGTTGCTGCAGGCTGTACTGTATATGGTCCAAGTATGTCTTCCAAGGTGAAAGGCATTATGGTAATCTGAGCTCTAGTACGGGACCAGTCTGTGTACTAAGCTGAAGCAACATTGTTACACCTTCCAAGAATAGCTATCCCTTTTGTCTAGATGTTGTCCCAAGCCCAGGATGCTTGTCTGACAACAGCTGAATTAGGTTGCACTTCACAATACAGGGTCTCAATTATATCTTGTCCTCTGGGTGGGTGAACTAAGGCATAGCCCAATTGTCTCTTAAATAGTAAGGGGTTGTAATTGATGCAACCATTTACTCCTATCAGAGGCACATTTGGGTATTGTCCACAACTGGTGATAATGTCCTTGCCTTTGGTGCTCTGGGTGCACCATCTGATATCATCTGAAGTTAAGGCAATGAACCTCCTGGCCCAATTCTTCTGCTGGTGTGGGTTTAAGAAGGCATCTGATTTAGGCAGGTGTCTGAGTAGCCAAGAATAAAACAAAGTAGCACAACATCTTACCAACTTCCCCCTCTGTTTCTCATTCCTCTGATGGATGGAGTAGTAGAAATCCCCTAGCAATGTAGGTACTGGGTTCTTCAGAAGAAACAGATGGATGGCATTCTTGCTTACAAACTTAGGCTCGTCTACAAACAATATAGTCCCATATATGTTGAGGGCTAATAATGCACAGACTGCCTTCCATTCTCCTAATGAAGCTTTCAGGATGGCCTGAGAAATTAAGAAGTCCAAATGCAAACCAGGAATCCCAACTTTTGTTGTCATACTTTGTTCAATAAGGGCAGGTGTTGCACCCCAAAATTTGCCCTCACAATACAAGACTTTGTGTTCTAATAAGATTCACAAGGTTCACAAGATTCACAATGCTTTCAAGACCTTTCATGAGGTTCATGAAGTCTACAAGTCACTTCATGAAGGTTCACAAGGTTCACAAGCTTCCCAATGCTTTCAAGATCTTTTCATGAGGTTCATGAAGTCTACAAGTCACTTCATGAAGGTTCACAAGGTTCACAAGTTTCACAATGCTTTCAAGGCCTTTCATGAGGTTCATGAAGTCTACAAGTCACTTCATGAAGGTTCACAAGGTTCACAAGATTCACAATGCTATCAAGACCTTCCATGAGGCTCATGAAGTCTGCAAGTCACTTTATGAGGTTCACAAGGTTCACAAGGTTCACAATACCTCCCATGGGTATCACAAGACATTTTATGATGATTCACAAGGTTCACAAAGTTCACAATTGGTCAAAAGAGTTGACAAATCCCTCAAACAATGCACCTCCTAAGCAGTGCATCCAAAACTAGGGTTTTGATTTTAATCAGGCTAAATGAACTTCCAAGACTTCAAGTGAGCTTCATAACATATTATATGTGTGTAAGAAACCCCATGACAAGTTTCAAGACTTTTCTCAAAAGTTTGCTCAGTCAGATGATCAGATAAGTCAAAATCAGTCAAAATAGTTAAAAAGTCAAACTGAGGTCAACTGTGGTCAAACCAAAGTCAAACTTCATGATTTTTTGCCAACATCAAGTATATGAAGTAAAAATCATCATTTGATCAAGGGTTGATCATGATTCATCAAGGAGATTCCAGATCATCAAGAATCAGGAGTTTCTAAATTAGGGTTTCCTCAGTAAAAGTCAACTGAACTTTGACCAGCCATAACTTTCACATACTTCATCACCAAGTCTCCACTCAAAGCTCATTTTGAAGGAAATTGAATTCTCTACAACTTTGTGTCTCACAAGCCAAGCCCAAAAATGCTTCATTTGGAAGGTATGAGCTAAGACATAATAGGTCCTTTTGAAAGTCAACAAAAAGTCAACAACTTCAAAAGGGAATAACTTGAGATTGGTAAATGATATGGACATGAAACCAGTGGGGTTGTTTAGAGGACTCTTCAAGCTTTCCAAAATGTCCAAGAACACCCTCATAGCATTAAAATTGAAGGATATGTGCCCTTGCAAAGTTGGGAAATTTTGAGTTGGTTTATGATGAAAAAGGAGGTCTAAAACCAATTTCTTCCAAATGGGCTTGCCAAATAATGACCCAACCCATACAATGACTTCATGCACGACCCAAACCATTAAAAATCAGATTTTTTTATTATTTTATTTTTATTTATTTTGATTTAATTCATTAAAAATCATTTTAAATAAAAATAAAATATGAAAATGTAAGATTTGATTTGGATCAAGCTTCTAGAAAATCATAAATTTGATTTGAATTGAAGAGGAAAGAAATCATGAGGATTGGCCAAAAATAGCAAGGGTTTATGCATGAATATTTGATTTTTAAGGCATGATCATTTTGAATCTTTTCATATCAAATTGTCCACACAAGTAATCAATCTTTTTGACCTAATTCACTCTCCTATAAGTACTTAACTCATTGCCATCACAAAGCCACGGATTTGCAGCAGCCAAGCATCATATTCAAACTTCAAATTTCTCACAAAAACTCAAATTCGATTTTTCAATTTCAGCCATTCAACAGAGGTTTTTAAGGTTGAGAAAGTTTCTTTGAGGTTGCTTGAACATGTTTGAATGACCATACGCATCAAAAGCATCCTAAAATCATGAATCCCGAATTCACTTTTGTCTTGAAATTTAAATTTTCGAATTCATTAATATATGCATTATAAACTGTTTTTGATGATTGGTATGTGTTTGTTGTGATGCCTAGATTGTTTCTGGATAAAAGAATCAAAGAAATCAGCCCTAACCCGCAAGTTGCCATAGCTAGGGTTCTTGAGTTGAATTTGGGATCTTACGATTTAGCCAACATAAATCAATTTTGAGACCATAATTGGATTGTGTGTTGTATGGGGATTACAAATATGTGATTAATTTGATAAAATGTTGTTGTTTAATGGTGGTTAGAAATTTGCAGGTTTAAGTTGCAGGTAAAATCGCAGGTAAACTCATAGTAAAATTCGCAGGTAATCCTACGAATCCAAGGAAGAAGACGAAGCTGTCTGCGCGCGTGTTTTTCAAATTCAAATATTATGTATTATATTTTATGCATTGGTTGTGGTTTTGTGTCACAGCTGGCTGCTTGGCCCAGTGGTGTGAAGTATATGCGCGTAGCTTGATGGCCTGTGTTCGAGTCTTGGCTGCACCATCCTTTTTCTTGTTTTTTTTATATAATTGGCAATTATATTATATTATGAATTGTTGTTGGTTTGTAGACAGGTTCGCTCACCTAGCTGGGATGGTCATGTGTATGTTTGCGTGTTTAAGAGGTCCTGGGTTCGATTCTACCCCCAGGCCTTTTGGTTTTTTTCATTATTTTTGTGATTTTTCATGACATTGCATAAAACCAATTGAAACCATTCCTTTATCACACGTGCATGGCTGGCCTGGTGGTGCGTTTTGTTGATGGCAAGCTGAACGTCCTGGGTTCAAATCCCACCCAGGTAAGTTCTTTTTACCATTTTTTTTCTGTTTTAATTGATTTGTTTAATTGTTTTCTTATTATTAATTAAAAAATAATTATGCCTATATATATGTTTAAATAATTCTAAAATAATACCTATATTTTCTAGAATTCTAAAAAATTTTATTTTCTTAATTCAAATTTCTTTTTTTTATTATGTAATTAAATTATAATATATATATATTAAAATAATTTTGTATATTAGATCATAAACCCTTAAATATTTTTCTAAACAAACCCTAATTTTATAAACCCTAGTTTAACTTTTCTAAATAATTATTAAAAACCTAATTTTTATTTTCTAATTTTTGTAAATATAATTATTATGTACATATTTATTTAATATAATTAATTTTAGTAAATATAATTATAATCAATTTTTTTTATAATATGTAATTATTTTTATAATGTGCTCATAATCTAAATTTTATAATTTTTAAATATATGTGTTTAAAAAATAATTAAATTTATACCAATTTAATATTGTAATTATAATTTTTTATATGTTTATAATTAATTTAATTTTTATAAGTTGCATATAATTTTAAATTTTATAATTAAATTGTTCATATTTCTTTAATAATTTCTAATTCTTATTTATTATTTTATTTTGTTTATTATTATTACTAACCATGTTTATTACTAATCTATTTATTTTTAAATCATGCTTATTATTATTATTTCACTAACTTTATTTATTTTTAATTATTATTACTAACCCCTATTATAATTATTATTGCTTATTTATTTATTATTTATTTATTCTTGCTATTTATTTTTAATTGCTTATTAATTATTATGTAAATGCTCCTTGGTGTAAATTTTGTAAATATTTAAATTGTTTAATTTTCATGCTATGGTTAGTAAAATAGGGAGTGTAAACATGTATTATATTTAAAATTGAATTTAGATCATTTTAATCAAAAGATAAATTAAATTAAACACTCACACACGTAAGTCGATTTTTAATCGCCATCTCACTTTCTAGGGTTACCTCTCATTGTTGCCTATTCAAAAAGGTCAAGTGGGGTGTATAAAGCAAGTCCCTTAAAAGAAAAGTCATCAAGTCCCTTAATGGTTGCCTTTCATAAAGATCTTGTCCCTTTCGAATAATGATGACAGTCCCTCCAAATGCTTAATACACCCCACAGTTGCCTTCATTAAAACAGATGTCCCTCATATGTCCCTCACATACAAGGTAATGACTACCTATTCCTTAATAATAGGGATAGTCTTACCATTTAAAGGATAAATAACAGAAAGACTTAAACTCTAGGGTAGGTTCCTCATAGTTACTTGCTCACTATTCAAACTTTTTTCAAATACTTCACAATTTCAAACAATTTTCAAACACAAGTTTTTTACGCATCCGTACATGGATCATTATTAAACTCTTATGAAAATTTCTATTTACACACCTCACATTTTCAAAAAAAAAACAATTCAAAGTGAGCTAAGTAACTAAGAGCCCATGGATAACCATGGATGTAAAGGGTGCTAACACCTTCCCTTTACATAACCTACCCCCCGGACCCAAAAATCTTTTAAAAGGTCTTTCCTGTTCTTTTATGCCTTTCCTTTGGATAAAATAAAAGTCGGTGGCGACTCTTGCTATCCGCAACATAACTAAAGTCAGTTCTCCCACCGTGTTACAGAATTGGCGACTCTGCTGGGGATTTGTATTTAAGAGGGGTACCCTTAGGAATTAGATCACTTTAAATTGTTTGCCTTGTTTGCTTTATATTATCTTGTTGGGGTGCTCTTATGTGTGAAAGGTCCTAACCCGGATCTAGTGTACCTTAGGTAAATGGCAATAGACCAAAGAAACTGTACGACGTATATCGATATGGTTGATCTGGTGGCCATAGTTAGTGCGACTTCTTGGTTGGTGCTTATGTTCCTTAAGTCAAGTTGAGGATAATATGAGGCTACCATATGTTGTCAATGCACTAACTAACTTTTAGAACCCTAGTTATCCCATCTTGGCCTTTAGAAAAGTAGTGAGGTAACCGGCTTTGGTGCAGACTGAAGTTGGTTGACACTCGATGCTACGCTCATTGAGATATTAAACTTGGAGGGTTTTGGTTGGCAAGTAAGTTTCCTTCTGATCAACCACCCTTGTGAAGGATCAATGATATTGAGATCCCTTAGAACCTGGTTACTTTATAGGACAGGATGAACCATCTAACTTCAGGGGAGGGTACTTACCTTTGAACCTCATGCAAGCCTTTAAACCTAGGGCTATGGTGTGACTTGTTTGTGTGTGCCACATGTTTGTGATTGAGCATAACATCATGACATCATCATGCATCATAAGCATATCATTTTCACTAACCATTTCAAGGACCAAAGGATTTATCTTTGTTCTTTGTTGCAGGTCATGGCTTCTGCTCGTAGAAACACCATCAGGATCAACTTTGTAGGCATACCTGCTAAGCTTAAAGAGTTGGTTTCTCAAGTGTCTGATCACTCCCAGTTCATCAAGAGACATGGTCACCTATTGGATCTAGTCACTTCAGGGTTCAATGAAGACATGATGAGTGTCCTGTTTCAGTTCTTTGACCCTAAGCACCATTGCTTTACATTCCCTGACTATCAGCTGGTTCCAACCATGGAGGAGTTCTCTAAACTTCTGGGCATACCTGTTCTTGATCAAAGACCCTTCACAGGCTTGGAGAATGAGCTCAAACCAGAGGTTATTGTTGCAGCTCTACATCTGAAGAAGTCTGACATTGTTCTAGAAACGAGAAGCGGAGTCAAGGGTATTCTTGCTAAAGTATTAATGGATAAAGCTCAAATGTTCTTGAAGGCCATGAGCTATGATGCTTTTGAGGAGATCTTAGCCTTGCTGATTTATGGCTTAGTGTTGTTCCCCAATCCAGATCAGTTCATAGATGTTCATGCCATCAAGATTTTCCTGAGTCACAATCCAGTGCCTACATTGCTTGGAGACATCATGCATTCTCTTCACACCCGTACTACAAGGGCAAGAGGGACTTTGATGTGCTGCATACCTTTGCTTTCTAGGTGGTTTATTTCTCACCTTCCTCGCTCAGTAATGAAGAATGAGCAAGGGTTCAGATGGTCCAAGAGGATCATGTCACTTTCTCACTCAGATATCCATTGGTGCTCCAGATCTATGGAGAATGTCACCATCATTGACCGTTGTGGGGAGTTTTCTAACGTGCCACTTCTAGGCATAAGAGGAGGCATCACTTATAACCCCTCTCTAGCTTTACGACAGTTTGGTTACGCTCGGAGTGATGGCCCACATGACATGTTGATTCAGGGCATTGTGTTTGATTACGACAACGATCTTCAAGGTTACCGTCAGAGATTCATACGAGCATGGGGAAAAGTAAACAGGGTTGACAGCAAGACACTGGAGCCTAAGTACACTATTCCTATGGAGGCTTATCTCAGATGGGTACGATCTCGTGCTCAGACTCTCATGATGCCATATCCTGCCGTCCTACCAGTTACCATGGAACCTGTTGCTGAAGGAGACACAGCTTATACCATCCTTCACCCAGACATGCCTACTGATATGGAAGACTTGCAAAGATCATGGATCCAACTGAAGGAGCAAAGGGATACTTTCGAGGCTCATTACAAAGCAAGCCAAGAAAGAATCCTAGAGCTAACAAAGCAACTTCACGAGGAGCGGAACCTCAACTCATACCTCAACACAAAGAGGAAACGTCCATGGGAGACTTAAAACCCCATCTTTTGTACTTATTTCATTTCATTTTTTGTAAGCCTAAAAGGAAAAACAAAGTTATTACTAATAAAAGTCTACCTTCTTGTTTGTCTAAGCAAATTTAAATCTTGCGGTCCTTGAAAACATTGCATATGCATTCCCATATCATTTCATTGCATCACAGGTTTATAATTGTGCACAGGTTTCTCATCTTCTCGCTGTTTATTTCAGCAATGGCTCTTGAACAATCAGTTAAGGATCTCCAGGTGCAAAATGCACAGTTCCAAGAGTTGATCCTAAACCTGTCCAAGGGGCAGGATGAATTGAAGGCACTGCTGGCCAAGAAGACTAAGAAGACTAGAAGGTCAGCTGGTCTGATCAACATGGGAAGAAGGTTCAAAGGTCTTGCCAAGACCAAGGAACCGGTTGAAAACTATGAATCTGAGGAATCTGAAAAAGAGGGAGGTAGTCTCCACAACACTATGGGGGACTCTGATTCTGAGGCTAATTACTATCAGGAGCCTAATGAAGACAAATTCAAGATGCTGGTGGATAGAATGGATGCCATGGAGTTGCAGAAGTCATCTGGGCTGGATTTTGAAGATTTGAGTCTAATATCTGGGGTAGTCATACCCATTAGTTTCAAGGTTCCTACATTTGTTGTTTATGATGGGGTCTCTTGTCCCAAGCTACATCTGAGGTCTTATGTCAGAAGAATTCAACCTCACACTGCTGATAAGAAGTTGTGGATCCACTTTTTTCAAGAGAGCCTATCTGGAGCCCAGCTTGAGTGGTATTATCAGCTGGAGAGTGTCAACATCAGGGATTGGAATAATCTTGCTGAGGATTTCTATAAGCAGTATCAATACAATGCTGACTTAGCCCCCACTCGCATGCAGCTTCAGAGCATGTCTATGGGTGCCAAAGAAAGTTTTAAGGAGTATGCTCAAAAATGGAGAGATTTAGCTGGAAGAGTTCAACCCCCTTTAACTGACAGGGAATTGGTTGATATGTTCATGTGCACGCTGAATGGTCCGTTTTACAGTCATCTCATTGGAAGCTCATCATCTGGCTTCACTGAGTTGATAATGACAGGAGAGCGAGTAGAAAATGGTATAAAGAATGGCAAGATCCAAGTGGGTACTTCTTCATCAGGTGCTGCAAAGAAGCCTCCCACTGGGAAGAAAGAATCTAATGCTGTTTATGGTCAGCCTGATCGTAACAGAAGGCATCAGTCTGTTAGTGCAGTTCATATTTCAAACCCAACTCCTGCAACAACAGAGCAGCCACAGGGCAACCAACAGAGGGCTAGAAGGCAGTTCACGAAGATCAACATGTCAATGGCTCAGGCATTGCAACACTTGTTGAAGGCTGAACTTATTACTTTGAAAGAGGCTCCTCAGAATCCTAATGTTACCTCTCCCAGGTACAAACCCAATGCACGGTGTGCATACCATTCAAACTGTCAGGGACATGATACTAATAACTGCTGGGTCTTGAAGAACAAAATTCAAGATATGATTGATGCTGGAGAGATTGAGTTTTATCCTCCAGGTACTCCAAATGTGATTACTGCTCCAATGCCAAATCACGAGAAGACTGTCAATGCCATTGAGGAAGATCTGCATATCCATTCAGTTGCGGAGTTAACCACACCATTGTCTGTCATCAGAAAGAAGTTAGTACAAGCTGGTTTCTTTCCAAGTTGTCGTGAAGATTGTGTTTATTGTGAGTATAATCCAGATAAGTGTTGGAGGTTGAAGGACGGAATTCAACGTCTCATGAATAATTACACCATAGTGTTTGAAAGGAGACCACCTTCCGTGGAAAGCATGGTAGATCATATTACACAAGGTAAGAAGACTGAAGAGGTTGACATGGTTGACAGAGTACCAGTAAGAATCACTTCCAAAGGTCCTATTAAAATCACTCATCAGGGTCCAATCAAAATTACTGCTGAAGGTCCTGTGAAAGTTGTTGCTGAAGCCAGAGTTGCTTCTGTGGTCATTACTACTCCTGGTCCTATCCCGTATACGTCTGACAAAGCTGTGCCTTGGCATTATGGATCTGATGTCTACATCCATGGTGTTAAGCAAGAGCCCTTAGCTGATGTGCCTGTTGATGTTGACAATATTGCTGGATCCAGTAAGATCACACGTAGTGGAAGAGTCTTCTCTCCTCCAGTTGCTCCCAAGAATGCAGTTACTCCTGCTGCTACTTCCACCACTGATGCTCGGGGCAAAGGTCCTGTTATTGAGCCTATACCTACTGATGTGCCAGCTGCTGATGATCTCTCTAAGCAGATGGAAGAAGTATTGAAAATCATTCGCAAAAGTGATTATGACATTGTTGATCAGTTGGGGCATACTCCCTCTAAGATTTCTATGCTGTCCTTGTTGTTATGTTCTGAAGCTCATGCAAAAGCTTTGATCAAGTTCCTGAAGACTGCTCATGTACCCAATGCAATTTCTGTTGATCAGTTTGAGAATTATGTTGCCCACCTGACCTATGATAATGGGTTAGGATTTTCTGATGCTGATTTGACCCCTGCCAAGAGGGATCATAACAGGGCCTTGCATATCTCAATTGAATGCAGGGGCACTACCCTGTCACATGTACTGATAGACAATGGTTCCTCTTTGAATGTGTTGCCCAAGGAAGTCCTGAACAAGCTGAGTCCTGAAGATGCTGTGCTGAAGCCCAGCAATATTGTGGTGAAGGCTTTTGATGGTTCTAGAAGAGTAGTGCATGGGGAAATCGATCTTCCAATCAAAGTTGGCTCTCAGGTTTTTATTGCTACATTTTATGTGATGGATATTCGTCCTTCGTACTCTTGTCTGCTTGGTCGTCCCTGGATCCATGGGGCAGGTGCTGTAACCTCTACACTACACCAAAAGCTAAGATATCTGGTGGAAGGAAAGGTTGTTACTGTCTATGGAGAAGAAGAATACTTTGTCATCCATGTGAATACATTCAAGTATCTGGAAATGGAAGGTGAATACATTGAGACTCCATGTCAGACATTTGAAGTGGTTCCCTGGGTTGTTAATGATTATGTAGCTCCTCCTGTTGCGAAGAAAGTTCCTGTGGTCACCAGAAAAGCTCCAACAATGGCAATGGCCTCCCTCAATGATGCTAGAGCTGTGGTGGATGAAGGTGGTTGTACTATTTGGGGTCAACTTCCTGATATTCCATACAAGTCTGACAAGTTTGGTTTGGGTTTCACTGCAGAGTCCCAAAAGGTTGTTCGTCGTGCTCGTGCTGTTCGTATCACCAATCAAGGGGTTATGAAAGATCAGATCAATGCTGTGGGAGACTATGATGAAGACTACAATTTGGATGCTTGGATTTTTCCTACTGTGGGTGCTGGACTCAATAATTGGAAAGCTGAAGATGTTATCCCTATCTCCTTTAGTCAGGAGTAAATACTATTACTGTGTTATTGCTTTTAAGTTTGTAATTTCTTGAACAATGGAACTCTTAAGCCTTGTGCCTTACCCGGGGCACAATGGTGTGCTTGTTACGGGCTGTCATTTCATTTGCATACTTCATTCAATAAAATCAGTGGATGTTTCGTTTTCGTAAATATTGTGTTCCTTGTCTTTCTTTTCTTTTATTTTTGTTTTATCAGCTATGTGTTCTTACACACACCCACATCACTAAAATGCAGATCCTCATCCACTCTGGATCCTGTTGATAACAGTTCTACTATTGCCAATTATAATTTCGAGAATCCGATCTATCAAACTGAAGACGGAAATGAGGACGATTGTGAAGTACCTGTAGAGCTTGCTAGGTTGTTACAACAAGAAGAGAAAGCTATACAGCCACATGAAGAGCCAGTCGAAGTTGTGAATCTGGGAACTGAAGAAAACAGGAAAGAGGTCAAGATAAGGGCTGATTTAGAGGACAGTGTCAAGAGCAGGTTGATTCAGATGTTACGTGACTATGTAGAGATCTTTGCTTGGTCTTATGAAGATATGCCAGGGTTGGATACAAACATTGTGGTTCACCGTTTACCAGTAAAAGAAGATTGTCGTCCAAAGAAGCAGAAGGTTCGTCGTATGCGTCCTAAGATGTCAGAAAAGATCAAAGCAGAGGTAATGAAACAGTTTGATGCAGGGTTCTTAGCTGTGACTTCTTATCCTCAGTGGGTTGCAAATGTGGTACCAGTACCTAAGAAAGATGGTAAGGTACGTATGTGTGTGGACTACAGAGATTTGAACAAGGCCAGCCCCAAAGATGACTCTCCTCTTCCTCATATTGATGTTCTGGTAGACAACACTGCTCAGCATAAGGTATTCTCTTTTATGGATGGTTTCTCTGGTTATAATCAAATCAAGATGGCACCTGAAGATATGGAAAAGACAACATTTGTGACACAGTGGGGCACCTTTTGCTATAAAGTGATGCCATTTGGTTTTAAGAATGCAGGGGCAACATATCAGCGTGCTATGGTGGCTTTGTTTCATGATATGATTCATCATGAGATAGAGGTATATGTGGATGATATGATATCCAGGTCTCAGAATGAAGAACAACATCTTGATCATTTGCATAAATTGTTTGAGAGGTTGAAGAAATACAAATTGAGATTGAATCCAAACAAATGTACTTTCGGAGTTAGATCTGGAAAGCTCCTGGGTTTTATTGTTAGTGGAAAAGGTATTGAAGTGGATCCTGCAAAAGTGAAAGCTATACGAGAGATGCCAGCTCCCCGTACTGAGAAGGAGGTTAGAGGTTTCTTGGGACGATTAAACTACATTGCAAGATTTATTTCCCAATTAACTGCCATCTGTGAGCCAATCTTCAAGTTGTTGAAGAAAGATCAGGTGATGGAATGGAATGATGAGTGCCAGACTGCCTTTGATGAAATCAAGAGATATCTGCTAGAACCACCGATTTTGATGCCACCAGTTGATGGAAGACCCTTGATTATGTACTTAACAGTGTTAGACAACTCAATGGGGTGTGTGTTGGGGCAACATGACGAGTCTGGTCGAAAAGAGCAGGCAATATACTACCTTAGCAAAAAGTTTACCGACTGTGAAACAAGATACTCACTGCTCGAGAAAACTTGCTGCGCTTTGGCATGGGCTGCTCGCCGACTAAGACAGTATATGTTGACCCATACTACCTTATTGATTTCGAAGATGGATCCAATCAAGTACATATTTGAGAAACCTGCTCTCTCCGGAAGAATTGCAAGATGGCAAATGATTTTGACAGAATATGATATACAGTATACTACTCAGAAGGCCATCAAGGGAAGTGTTGTAGCTGATCATTTGGCTCATCAAGCAGTGGATGATTACCAGTCAATGAGTTTTGAGTTGCCTGATGAAGACATTATGATTATTACCAAAGAACCTGGACAATATGACGGACCTGAACAAGGATCCCGATGGACCATGGTTTTTGATGGTGCTTCCAATGCACTTGGTAATGGTGTTGGTGTTGTGATTAGTTCCCCTGAAGGTTGTCATACCCCGATTACTGCCAGACTTTGTTTCTATTGTACCAATAACATGGCTGAGTATGAGGCATGTATCCTGGGTATTAAAGCTGCTATTGATATGAAGATTCAGTTTCTTGATGTGTATGGAGATTCAGCCCTGGTAGTAAGTCAGATTAAAGGAGATTGGGATACCAAGCATGATAACCTCATCCCTTATAGAGAGCATGTGTTGTCTTTGATCCCACATTTCAAAGAAATTACCTTTGGACATATTCCACGAAGAGAGAATCAGTTGGCAGATGCATTAGCCACCATGGCATCCATGTTTGAGATCAGCTGGGATGACGAAGCTCCTAAGATTACCATTGATAGATTTGAGAAGCCTGCATACTGCAATGAAATTGACACAGAAAGGGCAGAGGAGAAGCCTTGGTTCTATGAAGTGAAAAGATATCTTGAAGCTCAGGAGTTCCCTGAAGGGGCATCTATCAAAGATAGGAAGTTTCTAAGAAGGTTCTCTGCTAAGTTCTTTTTGAGTAATGGCATTTTGTACAAGCGCAATCATGATTCAACTTTGCTTCGTTGTGTGGATAAGAAGGAAGCAATTGAGATTATGGAAGATATGCATGATGGGATCTTTGGCACTCATTCTAGTGGTCATACTATGGAAAAGAAGATATTGAGAGCAGGTTACTATTGGTCTACCATGGAAGCTGATTGCTATCAACACTCCAGAACATGCCACAAATGTCAAATCTATGCTGATAAAGTCCATGTACCTCCATCACCATTGAATGTGTTGACTGCTCCTTGGCCCTTTGCCATGTGGGGCTTGATATGATTGGTGAGATCAAGCTTACTGCTTCTAATGGACATCGTTTCATCCTGGTTGCTATTGATTACTTCACGAAGTGGGTGGAGGCAGCTTCATTTGCATCTGTTACTAAGAATGTTGTGGCTCGGTTCATTAAGAATAATCTCATATGTAGGTATGGCATCCCTGAAAGGATTGTCACTGACAATGGCTCTAATCTGAACAATACTATGATTACTGATCTCTGCACACGGTTCAAGATTAAACATCACAACTCTTCTCCGTTTCGTCCAAAAATGAATGGGGCAGTTGAAGCTGCTAATAAGAACATTAAGAAGATTGTACAGAAGATGACTGTTACATACAAAGATTGGCATGAGATGTTGCCATTTTCTCTGCATGGTTATCGTACCACAGTACGTACTTCAACAGGGGCAACCCCATTCTCCTTGGTCTATGGTATGGAAGCAGTTCTGCCCATTGAAGTTCAGATTCCCTCCTTAAGAATTATGAAGGATGCAGGCTTGGATGAAGATGAGTGGATTCAGACTCGACTGGACCAGATAAATTTGATTGATGAGAAGAGGTTAGCAGCAGTTTGTCATGGCCAGATGTACCAGAAGCGAATGATCAAAGCTTTTAATAAGAAGGTTAAGCCAAAGGTATATCAGGCTGGTGACTTGGTAATCAAGCGTATCATATTACCACAGGGTGATCCTAGGGGCAAGTGGACTCCAACATATGAAGGACCATTTGTAGTCAAGACAATGTTCTCAGGAGGTGCCATGATACTTACCACTATGGATGGTGAAGACTTCCCACAGCCTGTAAACGCAGACATAGTTAAAAAATACTACGCATAAAAAGAGACCCGCTAGGTTGACAGGCCTAGGCAAAAATAAGGGCATCCCGGCAAACCAAAAGGGTTTGGGCAAAAATTAGGGATATATATAAAAAGATGTACACCTGGCAAGTCGAAAACCTGAAAAGGCGGCTTGGGCAAAAAAGGGTATCCCGGTGGATTGAAAACCTGAAAGGGCAATCCAAGCAAAAGTTAAGGATTAAAGCGTATGACTATGTCTCGTTTGGATCACCCATGAAACTGCAACCAGTTGTATTACTTATTCAAGCTCGAACAGATAAAGCTCAATCCAATTATTCCCGTCTCAACAGTAGAAGATGAGATACTTGAAGATAATGGCAATAGTAGAATTGAAACTCAATAGGATTGTTTCCCACATAGCTGATTTCCTTTGTTTTGTAAAAAACTTTATGGCAAAATCCTCTTACTAGGGTTTATGTCTCCTTGTACAAACTTACCCATGAATGGGTCACTTTTGATATAAATAAATTCCATTTTTTGAATCCTGATTTACTTTTACCCTATTTACATAAGCGAAACGTCCATTGGTTGTGTTTGAATGTATGTATGCTTTTGAATATGATTGATGTTTACCAGAAATGCATGTATGCTTAATATGATTGATGTTTACCAGAAATGCATGGAAATGCAGTAATAGTATTTACTAAGGACGAACGAGGGAAGGATTTCAACAAAGCTTCGCCGGTTCATCTCTACAAAACAACTACAAACCCTCAGTAGGACGAATCCATCTTCATAAAGTCTCATCTCCCCTGGAATTTATATCCATCTCTTTTATCCTCATACGGATATACGGGAATTTACTTTCCAATAAGGGTACGACGAACGAAGACGGGAGGTTATATTTGCCCTACTATCAAACAAAGATGAAGGTTATGTATACCTTACTATCCCCAGCAGACGGGAGGTTATATATACCTTGCCATCCCCAGCAGACGGGAGGTTATATATACCTTGCCATCCCCAGCATACGGAAGGTTATGTATAATATTATCAAAACAAGACGGGAACGAGTTCCTCATATCCTTCAACAACGAATCGAGATTTATTTTCCCTGGCCAGCAGTTGTTATATGAAGATATCCAGACTCTTCAGGCAGTGTCATATCATACATACATCATTTACATCATACTGTAACATACACATCCATAGATACATAGCACAATGCATCATATCATACATGCATGCATAATGCATAAACTAATTCTATTATACAGAATGCTACTTTGTTTTCAGGTCAAATATCCAGCAAACAGACTTATGATTATCAGGATTGCTTTATCCTCCTGACAGTTATCATCCCTCAGGACTGCTTTATCCTCCTGAAAACATATCATTCATCAGGACTGCTTCATCCTCTTGAAAGCATATTACTACCTCAGGATTGCTCTATCCTCCTGACAGCTTGTTATTACCTCAGGATTGCTCTATCCTCCTGACAGCTTCTTGGACATCAGGACTGCTTCATCCTCCTGAAAATTTATTATCTCTCAAGACTGCTTCATCCTCTTGAAATCATATTACTACCTCAGGATTGCTTTATCCTCCTGACAGCTATCATCATTACTTCAGGATTGCTTTATCCTCCTAACAGCTATCATCATTACTTCAGGACTGCTTTATCCTCCTGAAAGCTATCATTGTACCTTCATATTTTGGACTGCTTTATCCTCCAAGAAATTTATCTAAGAACTTTTCTCCAAGTGGCATCTTTAAGCCCACTCAATCATATTCAACTAGCCATCTGTATCACTCTATGCACTGGTGAGTGCAAATTTTTGGGCTTTTATGTTCAATCCCCTTCAACCTTCCAGGTCACGATTGGCAAATATACCAATCTAACCCCTCAGGTTTCAGAAAATTGAACAGGGGCAGCTGTTGCACCCCAAAATTTGCCCTCACAATACAAGACTTTGTGATCTAAGAAGATTCACAAGGTTCACAAGATTCACAATGCTTTCAAGACCTTTCATGAGGTTCATGAAGTCTACAAGTCACTTCATGAAGGTTCACAAGGTTCACAAGCTTCCCAATGCTTTCAAGACCTTTTCATGAGGTTCATGAAGTCTACAAGTCACTTCATGAAGGTTCACAAGGTTCACAAGTTTCACAATGCTTTCAAGGCCTTTCATGAGGTTCATGAAGTCTACAAGTCACTTCATGAAGGTTCACAAGGTTCACAAGATTCACAATGCTATCAAGACCTTCCATGAGGCTCATGAAGTCTGCAAGTCACTTTATGAGGTTCACAAGGTTCACAATACCTCCCATGGGTATCACAAGACATTTTATGATGATTCACAAGGTTCACAAAGTTCACAATTGGTCAAAAGAGTTGACAAATCCCTCAAACAATGCACCTCCTAAGCAGGGCATCCAAAACTAGGGTTTTGATTTTAATCAGGCTAAATGAACTTCCAAGACTTCAAGTGAGCTTCATAACATCTTATATGTGTGTAAGAACCCCCATGACAAGTTTCAAGACTTTTCTCAAAAGTTTGCTCAGTCAGATGATCAGATAAGTCAAAATCAGTCAAAACAGTTAAAAAGTCAAACTGAGGTCAACTGTGGTCAAACCAAAGTCAAACTTCATGATTTTTTTCCAACATCAAGTATATTAAGTAAAAATCATCATTTGATCAAGGGTTGATCATGATTCATCAAGGAGATTCCAGATCATCAAGAATCAGGAGTTTCTAAATTAGGGTTTCCTCAGTAAAAGTCAACTGAACTTTGACCAGCCATAACTTTCACATACTTCATCACCAAGTCTCCACTCAAAGCTCATTTTGAAGGAAATTGAATTCTCTACAACTTTGTGTATCACAAGCCAAGCCCAAAAATGCTTCATTTGGAAGGTATGAGCTAAGACATTATAGGTCCTTTTGAAAGTCAACAAAAAGTCAACAACTTCAAAAGGGCATAACTTGAGATTGGTAAATGATATGGACATGAAACCAGTGGGGTTGTTTAGAGGACTCTTCAAGCTTTCCAAAATTTCCAAGAACACCCTCATAGCATTAAAATTGAAGGATATGTGTGTAACACGGTGGTTGAACTGACTTTAAGTTATGTTGCGGATAGCAAGAGTCGCCACCGACTTTTATTTTATCCAAAAGGAAAGGGTATAAAAGAACAGGAAAGACCTTAAGAGAATATTTTGGGTCCGGGGGGTAGGTTATGTAAAGGGAAGGTGTTAGCACCCTTTACATCCATGGTTATCCATGGGCTCTTAGTTACTTAGCTCACTTTTGAATTGTTTTTGAAAGTGTAGTGTGTGAATATAAAAATTTTCATAATAGTTGATAATGATCCATGTACGGATGCGTAAAAACTTGTTTTTTTGAAATTGTGAAGAGTTTAAAAAGTTTTTGAAGTGAGCAAGTACATAAGAGGAACCTACCCTAAAGTTTAAGTCTTTCTTGTTCTTTATCCTTTAATTGGTAAGACTATCCCTACTATTAAGGAGTAGGTAGTCATTACCTTGGATGTAAGGGACATATGAGGGACATCTGTTTTGAAGGCAACTGTGGGGTGTATTAAGCATATAGGAGGGACTATCATCTTTATTCGAAGGGACTTGATTTTTAAAGGCAACCATTAGGGACTTGATGATTTTTTCTTTTAAGGGACTTGCTTTATACACCCCACTTGACCTTATGATTTAGGCAACTTGAGGGATAACCTTAGAAAGTGAGATGACGATTAAAAATCGACTTACGTGTGTGAGTGTTCAATATTATTTATCTTTAATTAAAATGAGCTAAATTTATTTTTAAGTTGAATACATGTTTACACTCCCTAAATTACTAACCATAGCAAGAAATTAAATAGTTAAATAAAAAATTACACCAAGGAAGCAATTACATAAATTATAATAAAGAGCAAAAATAAAAGATAAATAGCGAATAAAAATATTTAAGCAAAATATAATTAAATAAGTAAACATAAGCAATAATAGGGGTTAGTAAATAATAATAAATAAAATTAGCAAAATAATGATAATAAGCATAATTAAAAGATAAATGGGTTAGTGATAATTAGTAACAATAACAATAATTAAGATATTAGTAAAAATATTGTAAGAACAAAATATTTAAGATAGACAATTATTGGTAAATAGGAAGCAATATGAACAATTAAATACAAATTATTAACTATTTATAATTATAAAAAATTAAATTATTATAAGTTTAATTGTTTCTATACATATATTAAAAGAAAATAATTTGGATTATAAAATATATTTACATATTATTAATAATAAATTATATTTACAAAATTAATATTAAATAAATATATGCATTATAATTATAGAAAATAAAATTAAGTTTTTTCACAAAAATTAGGGTTTTGAAAATTAGGGTTTGGAATAGAATATACAAAATTTTATTTTAACTAACTATATAAAATTATTTTAACTAATATAAATTACACAAATAAAATCTAAATTGAAAAAAACAAGAGTTTAGGATTTTTTTTAGAAAATACTATTAGAAATTAGAATACATAATATATACATATTTTATAATATAGAAAATAATAAAATAATATAATTTTAATTTATTTTAATATAAGATATTAATTAATTATAAAGAAAATAAAGAAAAACATGAGAAAACAAAAACCTGGTGGGGCTGGGGTTTGAACCCAATCCCCTATGCTTGCAACCAACATCACACACCACTGGGCTGTACACACGCGCGCGTCATCCTAGGGAGAAGAAGGAGTTTTGTGCCTTATCTGGAAAATCAATCAAAAAAAAATAAAAGAAGTAAAAAAGCCTGGGGTGGTGAATCGAACCCAGGACCTTTTGATTACAAGCATGCACGCGTTACCGCCTGGCTGGGAGAGCCTAACTGCTAAGCAAACCACTTCAAATAATAATATATTAAAACTGCAGTTTATATGAACAAAATATCAAAAAATTGGCTGGAGGCAGGATTCGATCCCCTCCCCTTTTGTTCCACACGCGCATGTGCACACCAACCGAGCTGCATAGCCTTTGTGAAATAAATAACAAACAAAGTCATAAAATATTAAGACGAATATTCAAATCCTATCCGCGCGCCAAAACTCTTTCTTCAACCTCCTTCCCTGCGTTTTTACCTGCGAATTTACATACAAATTCACCTGCGAATTTTCCTGGGTGTTCATGAACCAGAAACCCTAGGTTTTTGGATCATCATGCAAACAGCAAAACCAATACAAATTGCTAGTCCAGATCAAATATACAGAGTTTATACATCATAATCATGTTTTTAAAAGTCATTTATATTCACTAAATCATGAATTCCCAATTTGAGAACTCAAACCCTAACAATGGTGTCTTTCGATTTAGGGCATATTCCTTCAATGTTTTTGTCCAGAATCCATCTAAGCATCATGTTAAACAAGATTAAACACACAAAAACGATTTACAATGGTTAAATAAATGAAATCGAAAAATCAAACAAGAGTAAGAAGATGCATTCGGGATATGCTATGTGAGGGGCTTTGGATGCAAGTAGGTATTGATTTTGACTCAATGATGTCCAAGGATCATTGTTATGTCCTCAAATTACCTTCTAATGGCTTGTATGTGAAAATCCGAATTTGAAGTTTGGTATGGTTTTTTGAAAATTGGAACTTACACTTTGGAGGCTGCAAATTCGTCCATGAGTGTTAGGTTTATGCTAAGTACTTATATGTGAGTGAATTAGGTTAAGAAAATTCATTGGTTGTGTGAAGGATTTGATTTAAAAAGATTGAGATTGATCATGCTTTGAAAGTTCAATATTTTTGTACCAATGCTTTCTATTTCAAGCCATTCCATATAACTCTTGTATCAACTTATTCCATACTGATTTTATGACCTTCTAGAATCAATCATAAAATTAAATCTTCATATTTAATATTTTATTTAAATTTAAAATGATTTTAAGTATAAAAAATCATAATAAATTAATTAAATAAAATAAAAATTATGAAAATATTATAGAAATTTCGTGCATGATGTTATTGTATGGGTTGGGTCATAATTTGGCCAGCCCATTTGGAGAGAAATGCTTTTGGACCCCCATTTTCAATATAAACCATCACAAAATCTCCCAACTTTGCAAGGGCACATATCCTTCAATTTTAATTCTATGAGGGTGTTCTTGGACATTTTGGAAATCTTGAAGAGTCCTCTAAACAACCCCACTGGTTTCATGTCCATATCATTTACCAATCTCAAGTTATGCCCTTTTGAAGTTGTTGACTTTTTGTTGACTTTCAAAAGGACCTATAATGTCTTAGCTCATACCTTCCAAATGAAGCATTTTTGGGCTTGGATTGTGAGACACAAAGTTGTAGATAATTCAATTTCCTTCAAAATGAGCTTTGAGTGGATACTTGGTGATGAAGTATGTGAAAGTTATGGCTGGTCAAAGTTCAGTTGACTTTTACTGAGGAAACCCTAATTTAGAAACTCCTGATTATTGATGATCTGGAATCTCCTTGATGAATCATGATCAACCCTTGATCAAATGATGAATTTTACTTCATATACTTGATGTTGGCAAAAAATCATGAAGTTTGACTTTGGTTTGACCACAGTTGACCTCAGTTTGACTTTTTAACTACATTGACTGATTTTGACTTATCTGATCATCTGACTGAGCAAACTTTTGAGAAAAGTCTTGAAACTTTTCATGGGGGTTCTTACACACATATAAGATGTTATGAAGCTCACTTGAAGTCTTGGAAGTCCATTTAGCCTGATTAAAGTCAAAACCCTAGTTTTGGATGCACTGCTTAGGAGGTGCATTGTCTGAGGGAATTGTCAACTCTTCTGACCAATTGTGAATTTTGTGAACCTTGTGAACCATCATAAAATGTCTTGTGAACCTCATGGGAGGTATTGTAAAGCTTGTGAACCTTGTGAACCTCATGAAGTGACTTTGTAGACCCTATGAACCTCAGGAGAGCTTTGTAATCATTGTGAATCTTGTGAACCTTGTGAACCTTCAAGAAGTGACTTGTAGACTTCATGAACCTCATGAAAGGTTATGGAAATGTTAAGAAACTTGTGAACCTTGTGAACCTTCAAGAAGTGACTTGTAGACTTCATGAACCTCATGAAAGGTCTTGGAAATGTTGAGAGACTTGTGAACCTTGTGAACCTTCAAGAAGTGACTTGTAGACTTCATGAACCTCATGAAAGGTTATTGAAAACATTGAGACTTGTGAACCTTGTGAACCTTCAAGAAGTAACTTGTAGCCTTCATGAACCTCATGAAAGGTCTTGGAAATGTTGAGAGACTTGTGAACCTTGTGAACCTTCAAGAAGTGACTTGTAGACTTCATGAACCTCATGAAAGGTTATTGAAAACATTGAGACTTGTGAACCTTGTGAACCTTCAAGAAGTAACTTGTAGACTTCATGAACCTCATGAAAGGTTATGGAAAACATTGAGAGACTTGTGAACCTTGTGAACCTTCTTAGCACACAAAGTCTTGTATTATGAGGGCAAATTTTGGGGTGCAACAGCTGCCCCTGTTCAATTTTCTGAAACCTGAGGGGTTAGATTGGTATATTTGCCAGTCATGACCTGGAAGGTTGAAGGGGATTGAACACAAAAGCCCAAAAATTTGCACTCACCAGTGCATAGAGTGATATTGATGGTTGGTTGTATATGCTTGAGTGGGCTTAAAGATGCCACTAGGGGAAAGTTCTTCAGGTATATTTCTTGGAAGATAAAGCAGTCCAAAATATGGAGGTATAATGAAAGCTGTCAGGAATCTGGAGCAGTCCTGAGGTATTGATGATATGCTTTCAGGAGACTGGAGTAATCCTAATGTAACAGCATGTCTTCAGGGAGGATAAGGCAATATTGATATATGAGAAGCTATCAGGAGGCTGGAGCAGTCCTGAGGTAACAATATAATTTCAAGAGGATAGAGCAATCTTGAGAGATTGATGATATGCTTTCAGGAGACTGGAGTAATCCTGATGTAACAGCATGTCTTCAGGAGGATAGAGCAATCAATAATGATAACCCTAAAGCAGTCTTGAAGTAATAATATGATTTCAGGAGGATAGAGCAATCAATAATGATAACTCTAAAGCAGTCTTGAAGTAATGAGAAGTTGTCAGGAGGATAAAGCAATCCTGAGGTAGTAGAAAACTGTCAGGAGACTGGAGTAATCCTGAGGAAATAATATGATATGCTTTCAGGAGACTGGAGTGATCCTGATGTAACAGCATGTCTTTAGGAGGATAGAGCAATCCTGATGATCATAAGTTTGTTTGTTGGATAATTACCCTGAAAACAAGGTAACATTCTGTATAATAATATTAGTTTATGCTTTATGTATGCATGTATAATATGATGCACCTAAGTAAATGTATTATGTATTTATGGATATGTATGTTATGGTATGATGTAAATGATGTATGTATGAAATGATGTTGCCTGAAGCGTCTGGATATCTTCGTATAACAACTGCTGGCCAGCGAAAATAAATCCCGATTCATTGTTGAAGGATATGAGGAACTTATTCCCATCTTGTTTGATAATATATTATACATAACCTCCCGTATGCTGGGGATAGCAAGGTATATATAACCTCCCGTCTGCTAGGGATAGTAAAGTATACATAACTTTTGTCTTCGTTTGATAGTAGGGTAGATATAACCTCCCGTCTTCGTTCGTCGTACCCTTATTGGAAAGTAATTTCCCGTATATCCGCATGAGGATAAAAGAGATGGATATAAATTCCAGGGGAGATGAGACTTTATGAAGATGGATTCGTCCTACTGAGGGTTTGTAATTGTCTTGTAAAGATGAACCGGCTAAGCTTCGTTGAAATCCTTCCCTCGTTCGTCCTTAGTAAATACTATTACTGCATTTTCATGCATTTCTGGTAAACATCAATCATATTAAGCATACATGCATTTCTGGTAAACATCAATCATATTCAAAAGCATACATACATTCAAACACAACCAATGGACGTTTCGCTTATGTAAATAGGGTAAAAGTAAATCTGGATTCAAAAGATGGAATTTATTTATATCAAAAAGTGACCCATACACGGGTAAGTTTGTACAAGGAGACATAAACCCTAGTAAGAGGATTTTGTCATAAAGTTTTTACAAAACAAGGAAAATCAGCTATGTGGGAAACAATCCTATTGAGTTTCAATTCTACTATTGCCATTATCTTCAAGTATCTCATCTTCTGCTGTTGAGACGGAAACGATTGGATTGAGCTTTATCTGTTCGAGCTTGAATAAGTAGTACAACTGGTTGCAGTTTTATGAGTGATCCAAACGAGACATAGTCATACGCTTTAATCCCTAACTTTTTCCTGGATTGCCCTTTCGGGTTTTCAATCCACCGGGATACCCTTTTTTGCCCAAGCCGCCTTTTCAGGTTTTCGACTTGCCGGGTGTACATATTTTTATATATATCCCTAATTTTTGCCCAAACCCTTTTGGTTTGCCGGGATGCCCTTATTTTTGCCTAGGCCTGTCAACCTAGCGGGTCTCTTTTTATGCGTAGTATTTTTTAACTATGTCTGCGTTCACAGGCTGTGGAAAGTATTCACCATCCATTGTAGTGAGTATCATGGCACCTCCTGAAAACACTGTCTTGACTACAAATGGTCCTTCATATGTTGGAGTCCACTTGCCCCTAGGATCACCCTGTGGTAATATGATACGCTTGATTACCAAGTCACCAGCCTGATATACCTTTGGCTTAACCTTCTTGTTAAAAGCTTTGATCATTCGTTTCTGGTACATCTGGCCATGACAAACTGCTGCTAGCCTCTTCTCATCAATCAAATTTAACTGGTCCAGTCGAGTCTGAATCCACTCATCTTCATCCAAGCCTGCATCCCTCATAATTCTCAAGGAGGGAATCTGAACTTCAATGGGCAGAACTGCTTCCATACCATAGACCAAGGAGAATGGGGTTGCCCCTGTTGAAGTTCGTATTGTAGTACGATAACCATGAAGAGCAAATGGTAACATCTCATGCCAATCCTTGTAAGTAACAGTCATCTTTTGTACAATCTTCTTAATGTTCTTATTAGCAGCTTCAACTGCCCCATTCATCTTTGGACGATACGGAGAAGAGTTGTGATGCTTAATCTTGAACTGCGTGCAGAGATCAGTAATCATAGTGTTGTTCAGATTAGAGCCATTGTCAGTGATAATCCTTTCAGGGATGCCATACCTACATATGAGATTATTCTTAATGAATCGAGCCACAACATTCTTAGTAACAGATGCAAATGAAGCTGCCTCCACCCACTTCGTGAAATAATCAATAGCAACCAGGATGAAACGATGCCCATTGGAAGCAGTAGGCTTGATCTCACCAATCATATCAATGCCCCACATGGCAAAGGGCCAAGGAGCAGTCAACACATTCAATGGTGATGGAGGTACATGGACTTTATCAGCATAGATTTGACATTTGTGACAAGTTCTGGAGTGTTGATAGCAATCAGCTTCCATGGTAGACCAATAGTAACCTGCTCTCAAAATCTTCTTTGCCATAGTATGACCACTAGAATGAGTACAAAAGATCCCATCATGCATATCTTCCATAATCTCAGTTGCTTCTTTCTTATCCACACAACGGAGCAAAGTTGAATCATGATTGCGTTTGTACAAAATGCCATTACTCAAAAAGAACTTAGCAGAAAACCTTTTCAGAAACTTCCTATCTTTGACAGATGCCCCTTCAGGGAACTCCTGAGCTTCAAGATATCTTTTCACTTCATAGAACCAAGGCTTCTCCTCTGCCCCTTCTGTGTCAATCTCATTGCAGTATGCAGGCTTTTCAAATCTATCAATAGTAATCTTGGGAGCTTCATCATCCCAGCTGATCTCAAACATAGATGCCATGGTGGCTAATGCATCTGCCAACTGATTCTCTCTTCGTGGAATATGTTCAAAGGTAATCTCTTTGAAATGTGGGATCAAAGACAACACATGCTCTCTGTAAGGAATGAGGTTATCATGCTTGGTATCCCAATCTCCTTTAATCTGACTAACTACCAGGGCTGAATCTCCATACACATCAAGGAACTGAATCTTCATATCAATAGCAGCTTTAATACCCAGGATACATGCCTCATACTCAGCCATGTTATTGGTACAATAGAAACAAAGTCTGGCAGTAATCGGGGTATGACAACCTTCAGGGGAACTAATCACAACGCCAACACCATTACCAAGTGCATTAGAGGCACCATCAAAAACCATAGTCCATCGGGATCCTTGTTCAGGTCTGTCATATTGTCCAGGTTCTTTGGTAATAATCATAATGTCTTCATCAGGGAACTCAAAATTCATTGACTGATAATCATCCACTGCTTGATGAGCCAAATGATCAGCAACAACACTTCCTTTAATGGCCTTCTGAGTAGTATAATGTATGTCATATTCTGTCAAGATCATTTGCCATCTTGCAATTCTTCCGGAGAGAGCAGGTTTCTCAAATATGTACTTGATCGGATCCATCTTTGAAATCAATAAGGTAGTATGGGTCAACATATACTGTCTTAGTCGGCGAGCAGCCCATGCCAAAGCGCAACAAGTTTTCTCGAGCAGTGAGTATCTTGTTTCACAGTCGGTAAACTTTTTGCTAAGGTAGTATATTGCCTGCTCTTTTCGACCAGACTCGTCATGTTGCCCCAACACACACCCCATTGAGTTGTCTAACACTGTTAAGTACATAATCAAGGGTCTTCCATCAACTGGTGGCATCAAAATTGGAGGTTCTAACAGATATCTCTTGCTTTCATCAAAGGCAGTCTGGCACTCATCATTCCATTCCATCACCTGATCTTTCTTCAACAACTTGAAGATTGGCTCACAGATGGTAGTTAATTGGGAAATAAATCTTGCAATGTAGTTCAATCGTCCCAAGAAACCTCTAACCTCCTTCTCAGTACGGGGAGCTGGCATTTCTCGTATAGCTTTCACTTTTGCAGGATCCACTTCAATACCTTTTCCACTGACAATGAAACCCAGGAGTTTACCAGATCTAACTCCAAAAATACACTTGTTTGGATTCAACCTCAACTTATATTTCTTCAACCTCTCAAACAACTTGTGCAGATGATCAAGATGTTGCTCTTCATTCTGAGACCTGGCTATCATATCATCTACATATACCTCTATCTCATGATGAATCATATCATGAAACAAAGCCACCATAGCGCGTTGATATGTTGCCCCTGCATTCTTCAAACCAAATGGCATTACTTTATAGCAAAAGGTGCCCCACTGTGTCACAAATGTTGTCTTCTCCATATCTTCAGGTGCCATCTTGATTTGATTGTAACCAGAGAAACCATCCATAAAAGAGAATACCTTATGCTGAGCAGTGTTGTCTACCAGAATATCAATATGAGGAAGTGGAAAGTCATCTTTAGGGCTAGCCTTGTTCAAATCTCTGTAGTCTACACACATACGTACCTTACCATCTTTCTTAGGAACTGGTACCACATTTGCAACCCACTGAGGATAAGAAGTCACTGCTAAGAACCCTGCATTGAACTGCTTCATTACCTCTGCCTTGATCTTTTCTGACATTTCAGGACGCATACGACGAACCTTCTGCTTCTTTGGACGACAATCTTCTTTCACTGGAAAACGGTGAACCACAATGTCTGTATCCAACCCTGGCATATCTTCATAAGGCCAAGCAAATATCTCCACATAGTCACGTAACATCTGAATCAGCCTGCTCTTGACACTGTCCTCTAAATCAGCCCCTATCTTGACCTCTTTTCTGTTTTCTTCAGTTCCCAGATTCACAACTTCGACTGGCTCTTCATGTGGCTGTATGGCTTTCTCTTCTTGTTGTAACAACCTAGCAAACTCTACAGGTATTTCACAATCGTCCTCATTTCCGTCTTCAGTTTGATAGATCGGATTCTCGAAATTATAATTGGCAATAGTAGAACTGTTATCAACAGGATCCAGAGTGGATGAGGATCTGCATTTTAATGATGTGGGTGTGTGTAAGAACACATAGCTGATAAAGCAAAAATAAAAGAAAAGAAAGACAAGGAACACAATATTTACGAAAACGAAACGTCCACTGATTTTATTGAATGAAGTATGCAAATGAAATGACAGCCCGTAACAAGCATACCATTGTGCCCCGGGTAAGGCACATGGCTTGAAAGTTTTATTGTTCAAGAAATTACAAATTTAAAAAACACAACACAGTAATAGTATTTACTCCTGACTAAAGGAGATAGGGATAACATCTTCAGCTTTCCAATTATTGAGTCCAGCACCCACAGTAGGAAAAATCCATGCATCCAAGTTGTAGTCTTCATCTTGATCTTCCACAGCATTAATCTGATCTTTCATAACCCCTTGATTGGTGATAAGAACAGCACGAGAACGACGAACAGCCTTCTGGGACTCTGCAGTGAAACCCAAACCAAACTTGTCAGACTTGTATGGAATATCAGGAAGCTGACCCCAAATCGTACAACCACCTTCATCCACCATAGCTCTAGCATCATTGAGGGAAGCCATTGCCATTGTTGGAGGCTTTCTGGTGACCACAGGAACTTTCTTCACAACAGGAGGAGCTACATAATCATTAACAACCCAAGGAACCACTTCAAATGTCTGACACGGAGTCTCAATGTATTCACCTTCCATTTCCAGATACTTGAAAGTGTTTACATGGCTGACAAAGTATTCTTCTTCTCCATAGACAGTAACAACCTTTCCATCCACCGGATATCTCAACTTTTGGTGCAATGTAGAGGTTACAGCACCTGCCCCATGGATCCAAGGACGACCAAGCAGACAAGAGTACGAAGGACGAATATCCATCACAAAAAATGTAGCAGTAAACACCTGGGAGCCAACTTGGATTGGAAGATCAATTTCCCCATGCACTACTCTTCTAGAACCATCAAAAGCCTTTACCACAATATTACTGGGCTTCAGCACAGCATCTTCAGGACTCAGCTTGCTCAGGACTTCCTTAGGCAACACATTCAAAGAGGAACCATTGTCTATCAGCACATGCGACAGGGTAGTGCCCCTGCATTCAATTGAAATATGCAAGGCCCTGTTATGATCCCTCTTGGCAGGGGTCAAGTCAGCATCAGAAAATCCTAACCCATTGTCATAGGTCAGGTGGGCAACACAGTTCTCAAATTGGTCAACAGAAATCGCACTGGGTACATGAGCAGTTTTCAAAAACTTGATCAAGGACTTGGCATGAGCCTCAGAACATAATAACAAAGACAACATAGAAATCTTCGAGGGAGTATGCCCCAGCTGATCAACAATGTCATAATCACTCTTGCGAATGATTTTCAATACTTCTTCCATCTGCTTAGAGAGATCATCAGCAGCTGGCACATCAGTAGATACAGGCTCAATAACAAGACCCTTGCCCCGAGCATCAGTGGTGGAAGTAGCAGCAGGAGTAACTGCATTCTTAGAAGCAACTGGAGGAGAGAAGACTCTTCCACTACGAGTGATCTTGCTAGATCCAGCAATATTATCAATGTCTACAGGCACATCAGCTACAGGCTCTTGCTTAACACCATGGATGTAAACATCAGACCCATAGTGCCAAGGTACAGCTTTGTCAGACGTATATGGGATAGGACCAGGAGTAGTAATAACCACATGAGCTACTCTGGCTTCAGCAACAACTTTCACAGGACCTTCAGCAGTAATCTTGATTGGACCCTGATGAGTGATTTTAATGGGACCCTTTGAAGTGATTCTTATTGGTACTTTGTCAACCATGTCAACCTCTTCGATCTTCCTACCTTGAGTCAGATGATCCACCATACTTTCTACAGACGACGGAGTCCTCTCAAACACTATAGTATACTTATCCATGAGACGTTGAATTCCATCTCTCAATATGAAGCAACTATCCGGCTTATAGGTACAATACAAACAATCTTCACGACAACCTGGAAAGATCCCAGCTTGTACTAACCTCTTTTTGATAACAGACAGTGGTGTGGTCAACTCCATAACTGAATAGACATGTAGATCTTCTTCAATGGCATTGACAGTCTTCTCGTGATTTGGCATTGGAGCAGTAATTACATTGGGAGTACCCGGAGGATCAAACTCAATTTCTCCAGCATCAATCATATCCTGAATTTTATTCTTCAAGATCCAGCAGTTATTAGTATCATGTCCCTGACAGTTTGAATGATATGCACATCGTGCATTGGGATTGTACCTGGGAGAGGTAACATTGGGATTCTGAGGAGCCTCTTTCAAAGTAATGAGTTCAGCCTTCAACAAATGTTGCAATGCCTGAGCCATTGACATGTTGATCTTCGTGAACTGCCTTCTAGCCCTCTGTTGGTTACCCTGTGGCTGCTCTGTTGTTGCAGGAGTTGGATTTGAAATATGAACTGCACTAACAGACTGATGCCTTCTGTTACGATCAGGCTGACCATAAACAGCATTGGATTCCTTCTTCCCAGTGGGAGGCTTCTTTGCAGCACCTGATGAGGAAGCACCCACTTGGATCTTACCATTCTTTATACCATTCTCTACTCGCTCTCCTGTCATGATCAACTCAGTGAAGCCAGATGATGAGCTTCCAATGAGATGACTGTAGAATGGACCATTCAGTGTACACATGAACATATCAACCAGCTCCCTATCAGTCAAAGGGGGTTGAACTCTTCCAGCTAAATCTCTCCACTTCTGAGCATACTCTTTAAAACTTTCTTTGGCACCCATAAACATACTCTGAAGCTGCATGCGAGTGGGGGCTAAGTCAGCATTGTATTGGTACTGCTTATAGAAAGCTTCAGCAAGATCATTCCAGTCTCTGATGTTGACACTCTCCAATTGATAATACCACTCCAGCTGAGCTCCAGATAAGCTCTCTTGAAAGAAATGGATCCACAACTTTTTATCAGCAGTGTGGGGTTGAATTCTCCTGACATAAGACCTCAAATGCAGCTTGGGACAAGAGACCCCATCATAAACAACAAATGTAGGAACTTTGAAACCAATGGGTATGACTACCCCAGATATCAAACTCAAATCCTCAAAATCCAGCCCAGATGATTTCTGCAATTCCATAGCATCCATCCTATCCACCAGCATCTTGAATTTGTCTTCGTTAGGCTCATGATAGTAATTAGCCTCAGAATCAGAGTCCCCCATTGAATGGTGGAGACTGCCTACCTCTTGCTCAGATTCTTCAGATTCATAGTCTTCGGCTGGTTCTTTGGTCTTGGCAAGACCTTTGAACCTTCTTCCCATGTTAATCAACCCAGCAGACCTTCTAGTCTTCTTAGTCTTCTTGGCCAGCAGTGCCTTTAATTCACCTTGCCCCTTGGACAGGTTCAAGATCAGCTCTTGGAACTGTGCATTTTGTGCCTGGAGATCCTTAACTGATTGTTCAAGAGCCATTGCTGAAATAAACAGCGAGAAGATGAGAAACCTGTGCGCAATTATAAACCTGTGATGCAATGATATGGAATGTAAATGCGTATGCAATGTTTTCAAGGACCGCAGGATTTAAATTTGCTTAGACAAACATGAAAGTAAACTTTTATTAGTAATAACTTTGTTTTGCCTTTTAGGCTTACAAAAAATGAAATGAAATAAGTACAAAAGATGGGGTTTTAAGTCTCCCATGGACGTTTCCTCTTTGTATTGAGGTATGAATTGAGGTTTCGTTCCTCGTGAAGTTGCTTTGTTAGTTCCAGGATTCTTTCTTGGCTTGCTTTGTAATGAGCCTCGAAAGTATCCCTTTGCTCCTTCAGTTGGATCCATGATCTCTGCAAGTCTTCCATATCAGTAGGCATGTCTGGGTGAAGGATGGTATAAGCTGTGTCTCCTTCAGCAACAGGTTCCATGGTAACTGGTAGGACGACAGGATATGGCATCATGAGAGTCTGAGCATGAGATCGCACCCATATGAGATAAGCTTCCATAGGAATAGTGTACTTAGGCTCCAGTGTCTTGCTGTCAACCCTGTTTACCTTTCCCCAAGCTCGTATGAATCTCTGACGGTAACCTTGAAGATCGTTGTCGTAATCGAACACAATGCCCTGAATCAACATGTCATGTGGACCATCGCTCCGAGCGTAACCAAACTGTCGTAAAGCTAGAGAGGGGTTGTAGGTGATGCCCCCTCTTATGCCTAGAAGTGGCACATTAGGAAACTCCCCACAACGGTCAGTAATGGTGACATTCTCCATAGATCTGGAGCACCAATGGATGTCTGAGTGAGAAAGTGACATGATCCTCTTGGACCATCTGAACCCTTGCTCATTCTTCATTACTGAGCGAGGAAGGTGAGAAATAAACCACCTGGATAGTAAAGGTATGCAGCACATCAAAGTTCCTCTTGCCCTTGTAGTACGGGTATGAAGAGAATGTAGGATATCTCCAAGCAATGTAGGTACTGGATTGTGACTCAGGAATATGTTGATGGCATGAACGTCTATGAACTGATCTGGATTGGGGAACAATACTAAGCCATAAATCAGCAAGGCTAAGATCTCCTCAAAAGCATCATAGCTCATGGCCTTCAAGAACACTTGAGCTTTATCCATTAACACCTTAGCAAGAATACCTTTAACTCCGCTTCTCGTTTCTAGAACAATGTCAGATTTTTTCAGATGTAGAGCTGCAGCAATAACCTCTGGTTTAAGCTCTTTCTCCAGGCCTGTGAAGGGTCTTTGATCAAGAACAGGTATGCCCAGAAGTTTAGAGAACTCTTCCATGGTTGGAACCAGCTGGTAGTCAGGGAATGTAAAGCAATGGTGCTTAGGGTCAAAGAACTGGAACAGAACACTCATCATGTCTTCATTGAACCCTGAAGTGACTAGATCCAATAGGTGACCATGTCTCTTGATGAACTGGGAATGATCAGACACTTGAGCAACCAACTCTTTAAGCTTAGCAGGTATGCCCACAAAGTTGATCCTGATGGTGTTTCTACGAGCAGAAGCCATGACCTGCAACAAAGAACAAAGATAAATCCTTTGATCCTTGAAATGGTTAGTGAAAATGCTATGCTTATGATGCATGATGATGTCATGATGTTATGTTCAATCACAAACATGTGGCACACACAAACAAGTCACACCATAGCCCTAGGTTTAAAGGCTTGCATGAGGTTTAAGGTAAGTACCCTCCCCTGAAGTTAGTTGGTTCATCCTGTCCTACAAAAGTAACCAGGTTCTAAGGGATCTCAATATCATTGATCCTTCACAAGGGTGGTTGTTCAGAAGGCAACTTACTTGCCAACCAAAACCCTCCAAGTTTAAGATCTCAATGAGCGTAGTATCGAGTGTCAACCAACTTCAGTCTGCACCAAAGCCGGTTACCTCACTACTTTCTAAAGGCCAAGATGGGATAACTAGGGTTCTAAAAGTTAGTTAGTGCATTGACAACACATGGCAGCCTCATATTATCCTCAACTTGACTTAAGGAACATAAGCACCAACCAAGAAGTCGCACTAACTATGGCCACCAGATCAACCGTATCGATATACGTCGTACAGTTTCCTTGGTCTATTGCCATTTACCTAAGGTACACTAGATCCGGGTTAGGACCTTTCACACATAAGAGCACCCCAACAAATAGTATAAAGCAAACAAGGCAAACAATTTAAAGTGATCTTAATTCCTAAGGGTACCCCTCTTAAATTTAAATCCCCAGCAGAGTCGCCAGTTCTGTAACACGGTGGTTGAACTGACTTTAAGTTATGTTGCGGATAGCAAGAGTCGCCACCGACTTTTATTTTATCCAAAAGGAAAGGGTATAAAAGAACAGGAAAGACCTTAAGAGAATATTTTGGGTCCGGGGGGTAGGTTATGTAAAGGGAAGGTGTTAGCACCCTTTACATCCATGGTTATCCATGGGCTCTTAGTTACTTAGCTCACTTTTGAATTGTTTTTGAAAGTGTAGTGTGTGAATATAAAATTTTTCATAATAGTTGATAATGATCCATGTACGGATGCGTAAAAACTTGTTTTTTTGAAAATTTGTTTGAAATTGTGAAGAGTTTAAAAAGTTTTTGAAGTGAGCAAGTACATAAGAGGAACCTACCCTAAAGTTTAAGTCTTTCTTGTTCTTTATCCTTTAATTGGTAAGACTATCCCTACTATTAAGGAGTAGGTAGTCATTACCTTGGATGTAAGGGACATATGAGGGACATCTGTTTTGAAGGCAACTGTGGGGTGTATTAAGCATATAGGAGGGACTATCATCTTTATTCGAAGGGACTTGATTTTTAAAGGCAACCATTAGGGACTTGATGATTTTTTCTTTTAAGGGACTTGCTTTATACACCCCACTTGACCTTATGATTTAGGCAACTTGAGGGATAACCTTAGAAAGTGAGATGGCGATTAAAAATCGACTTACGTGTGTGAGTGTTCAATATTATTTATCTTTAATTAAAATGAGCTAAATTTATTTTTAAGTTGAATACATGTTTACACTCCCTAAATTACTAACCATAGCAAGAAATTAAATAGTTAAATAAAAAATTACACCAAGGAAGCAATTACATAAATTATAATAAAGAGCAAAAATAAAAGATAAATAGCGAATAAAAATATTTAAGCAAAATATAATTAAATAAGTAAACATAAGCAATAATAGGGGTTAGTAAATAATAATAAATAAAATTAGCAAAATAATGATAATAAGCATAATTAAAAGATAAATGGGTTAGTGATAATTAGTAACAATAACAATAATTAAGATATTAGTAAAAATATTGTAAGAACAAAATATTTAAGATAGACAATTATTGGTAAATAGGAAGCAATATGAACAATTAAATACAAATTATTAACTATTTATAATTATAAAAAATTAAATTATTATAAGTTTAATTGTTTCTATACATATATTAAAAGAAAATAATTTGGATTATAAAATATATTTACATATTATTAATAATAAATTATATTTACAAAATTAATATTAAATAAATATATGCATTATAATTATAGAAAATAAAATTAAGTTTTTTCACAAAAATTAGGGTTTTGAAAATTAGGGTTTGGAATAGAATATACAAAATTTTATTTTAACTAACTATATAAAATTATTTTAACTAATATAAATTACACAAATAAAATCTAAATTGAAAAAAACAAGAGTTTAGGATTTTTTTTAGAAAATACTATTAGAAATTAGAATACATAATATATACATATTTTATAATATAGAAAATAATAAAATAATATAATTTTAATTTATTTTAATATGAGATATTAATTAATTATAAAGAAAATAAAGAAAAACATGAGAAAACAAAAACCTGGTGGGGCTGGGGTTTGAACCCAGTCCCCTATGCTTGCAACCAACATCACACACCACTGGGCTGTACACACGCGCGCGTCATCCTAGGGAGAAGAAGGAGTTTTGTGCCTTATCTGGAAAATCAATCAAAAAAAAATAAAAGAAGTAAAAAGGCCTGGGGTGGTGAATCGAACCCAGGACCTTTTGATTACAAGCATGCACGCGTTACCGCCTGGCTGGGAGAGCCTAACTGCTAAGCAAACCACTTCAAATAATAATATATTAAAACTGCAGTTTATATGAACAAAATATCAAAAAATTGGCTGGAGGCAGGATTCGATCCCCTCCCCTTTTGTTCCACACGCGCATGTGCACACCAACCGAGCTGCATAGCCTTTGTGAAATAAATAACAAACAAAGTCATAAAATATTAAGACGAATATTCAAATCCTATCCGCGCGCCAAAACTCTTTCTTCAACCTCCTGCCCTGCGTTTTTACCTGCGAATTTACATACAAATTCACCTGCGAATTTTCCTGGGTGTTCATGAACCAGAAACCCTAGGTTTTTGGATCATCATGCAAACAGCAAAATCAATACAAATTGCTAGTCCAGATCAAATATACAGAGTTTATACATCATAATCATGTTTTTACAAGTCATTTATATTCACTAAATCATGAATTCCCAATTTGAGAACTCAAACCCTAACAATGGTGTCTTTCGGTTTAGGGCATATTCCTTCAATGTTTTTGTCCAGAATCCATCTAAGCATCATGTTAAACAAGATTAAACACACAAAAACGATTTACAATGGTTAAATAAATGAAATCGAAAAATCAAACAAGAGTAAGAAGATGCATTCGGGATATGCTATGTGAGGGGCTTTGGATGCAAGTAGGTATTGATTTTGACTCAATGATGTCCAAGGATCATTGTTATGTCCTCAAATTACCTTCTAATGGCTTGTATGTGAAAATCCGAATTTGAAGTTTGGTATGGTTTTTTGAAAATTGGAACTTACACTTTGGAGGCTGCAAATTCGTCCATGAGTGTTAGGTTTATGCTAAGTACTTATATGTGAGTGAATTAGGTTAAGAAAATTCATTGGTTGTGTGAAGGATTTGATTTAAAAAGATTGAGATTGATCATGCTTTGAAAGTTTAATATTTTTGTACCAATGCTTTCTATTTCAAGCCATTCCATATAACTCTTGTATCAACTTATTCCATACTGATTTTATGACCTTCTAGAATCAATCACAAAATTAAATCTTCATATTTAATATTTTATTTAAATTTAAAATGATTTTAAGTATAAAAAATCATAATAAATTAATTAAATAAATTAAAAATTATGAAAATATTATAGAAATTTCGTGCATGATGTTATTGTATGGGTTGGGTCATAATTTGGCCAGCCCATTTGGAGAGAAATGCTTTTGGACCCCCATTTTCAATATAAACCATCACAAAATCTCCCAACTTTGCAAGGGCACATATCCTTCAATTTTAATGCTATGAGGGTGTTATTGGACATTTTGGAAAGCTTGAAGAGTCCTCTAAACAACCCCACTGGTTTCATGTCCATATCATTTACCAATCTCAAGTTATGCCCTTTTGAAGTTGTTGACTTTTTGTTGACTTTCAAAAGGACCTATAATGTCTTAGCTCATACCTTCCAAATGAAGCATTTTTGGGCTTGGATTGTGAGACACAAAGTTGTAGATAATTCAATTTCCTTCAAAATGAGCTTTGAGTGGATACTTGGTGATGAAGTATGTGAAAGTTATGGCTGGTCAAAGTTCAGTTGACTTTTACTGAGGAAACCCTAATTTAGAAACTCCTGATTATTGATGATCTGGAATCTCCTTGATGAATCATGATCAACCCTTGATCAAATGATGAATTTTACTTCATATACTTGATGTTGGCAAAAAATCATGAAGTTTGACTTTGGTTTGACCACAGTTGACCTCAGTTTGACTTTTTAACTGCATTGACTGATTTTGACTTATCTGATCATCTGACTGAGCAAACTTTTGAGAAAAGTCTTGAAACTTGTCATGGGGGTTCTTACACACATATAAGATGTTATGAAGCTCACTTGAAGTCTTGGAAGTCCATTTAGCCTGATTAAAGTCAAAACCCTAGTTTTGGATGCACTGCTTAGGAGGTGCATTGTCTGAGGGAATTGTCAACTCTTCTGACCAATTGTGAATTTTGTGAACCTTGTGAACCATCATAAAATGTCTTGTGAACCTCATGGGAGGTATTGTAAAGCTTGTGAACCTTGTGAACCTCATGAAGTGACTTTGTAGACCCTATGAACCTCAGGAGAGCTTTGTAATCATTGTGAATCTTGTGAACCTTGTGAACCTTCAAGAAGTGACTTGTAGACTTCATGAACCTCATGAAAGGTTATGGAAATGTTAAGAAACTTGTGAACCTTGTGAACCTTCAAGAAGTGACTTGTAGACTTCATGAACCTCATGAAAGGTCTTGGAAATGTTGAGAGACTTGTGAACCTTGTGAACCTTCAAGAAGTGACTTGTAGACTTCATGAACCTCATGAAAGGTTATTGAAAACATTGAGACTTGTGAACCTTGTGAACCTTCAAGAAGTAACTTGTAGCCTTCATGAACCTCATGAAAGGTCTTGGAAATGTTGAGAGACTTGTGAACCTTGTGAACCTTCAAGAAGTGACTTGTAGACTTCATGAACCTCATGAAAGGTTATTGAAAACATTGAGACTTGTGAACCTTGTGAACCTTCAAGAAGTAACTTGTAGACTTCATGAACCTCATGAAAGGTTATGGAAAACATTGAGAGACTTGTGAACCTTGTGAACCTTCTTAGCACACAAAGTCTTGTATTATGAGGGCAAATTTTGGGGTGCAACAATGTGCCCTTGCAAAGTTGGGAAATTTTGAGTTGGTTTATGATGAAAAAGGAGGTCTAAAACCAATTTCTTCCAAATGGGCTTGCCAAATAATGACCCAACCCATACAATGACTTCATGCACGACCCAAACCATTAAAAATCAGATTTTTTATTATTTTATTTTTATTTATTTTGATTTAATTCATTAAAAATCATTTTAAATAAAAATAAAATATGAAAATGTAAGATTTGATTTGGATCAAGCTTCTAGAAAATCATAAATTTGATTTGAATTGAAGAGGAAAGAAATCATGAGGATTGGCCAAAAATAGCAAGGGTTTATGCATGAATATTTGATTTTTAAGGCATGATCATTTTGAATCTTTTCATATCAAATTGTCCACACAAGTAATCAATCTTTTTGACCTAATTCACTCTCCTATAAGTACTTAACTCATTGCCATCACAAAGCCACGGATTTGCAGCAGCCAAGCATCATATTCAAACTTCAAATTTCTCACAAAAACTCAAATTCGATTTTTCAATTTCAGCCATTCAACAGAGGTTTTTAAGGTTGAGAAAGTTTCTTTGAGGTTGCTTGAACATGTTTGAATGACCATACGCATCAAAAGCATCCTAAAATCATGAATCCCGAATTCACTTTTGTCTTGAAATTTAAATTTTCGAATTCATTAATATATGCGTTATAAACTGTTTTTGATGATTGGTATGTGTTTGTTGTGATGCCTAGATTGTTTCTGGATAAAAGAATCAAAGAAATCAGCCCTAACCCACAAGTTGCCATAGCTAGGGTTCTTGAGTTGAATTTGGGATCTTACGATTTAGCCAACATAAATCAATTTTGAGACCATAATTGGATTGTGTGCTGTATGGGGATTACAAATATGTGATTAATTTGATAAAATGTTGCTGTTTAATGGTGGTTAGAAATTTGCAGGTTTAAGTTGCAGGTAAAATCGCAGGTAAACTCATAGTAAAATTCGCAGGTAATCCTACGAATCCAAGGAAGAAGACGAAGCTGTCTGCGCGCGTGTTTTTCAAATTCAAATATTATGTATTATATTTTATGCATTGGTTGTGGTTTTGTGTCACAGCTGGCTGCTTGGCCCAGTGGTGTGAAGTATATGCGCGTAGCTTGATGGCCTGTGTTCGAGTCTTGGCTGCACCATCCTTTTTCTTGTTTTTTTTTATATAATTGGCAATTATATTATATTATGAATTGTTGTTGGTTTGTAGACAGGTTCGCTCACCTAGCTGGGATGGTCATGTGTATGTTTGCGTGTTTAAGAGGTCCTGGGTTCGATTCTACCCCCAGGCCTTTTGGTTTTTTTCATTATTTTTGTGATTTTTCAGGACATTGCATAAAACCAATTGAAACCATTCCTTTATCATACGTGCATGGCTGGCCTGGTGGTGCGTTTTGTTGATGGCAAGCTGAACGTCCTGGGTTCAAATCCCACCCAGGTAAGTTCTTTTTACCATTTTTTTTCTGTTTTAATTGATTTGTTTAATTGTTTTCTTATTATTAATTAAAAAATAATTATGCCTATATATATGTTTAAATAATTCTAAAATAATACCTATATTTTCTAGAATTCTAAAAAATTTTATTTTCTTAATTCAAATTTCTTTTTTTTATTATGTAATTAAATTATAATATATATATTAAAATAATTTTGTATATTAGATCATAAACCCTTAAATATTTTTCTAAACAAACCCTAATTTTATAAACCCTAGTTTAACTTTTCTAAATAATTATTAAAAACCTAATTTTTATTTTCTAATTTTTGTAAATATAATTATTATGTACATATTTATTTAATATAATTAATTTTAGTAAATATAATTATAATCAATTTTTTTTATAATATGTAATTATTTTTATAATGTGCTCATAATCTAAATTTTATAATTTTTAAATATATGTGTTTAAAAAATAATTAAATTTATACCAATTTAATATTGTAATTATAATTTTTTATATGTTTATAATTAATTTAATTTTTATAAGTTGCATATAATTTTAAATTTTATAATTAAATTGTTCATATTTCCTTAATAATTTCTAATTCTTATTTATTATTTTATTTTGTTTATTATTATTACTAACCATGTTTATTACTAATCTATTTATTTTTAAATCATGCTTATTATTATTATTTCACTAACTTTATTTATTTTTAATTATTATTACTAACCCCTATTATAATTATTATTGCTTATTTATTTATTATTTATTTATTCTTGCTATTTATTTTTAATTGCTTATTAATTATTATGTAAATGCTCCTTGGTGTAAATTTTGTAAATATTTAAATTGTTTAATTTTCATGCTATGGTTAGTAAAATAGGGAGTGTAAACATGTATTATATTTAAAATTGAATTTAGATCATTTTAATCAAAAGATAAATTAAATTAAACACTCACACACGTAAGTCGATTTTTAATCGCCATCTCACTTTCTAGGGTTACCTCTCATTGTTGCCTATTCAAAAAGGTCAAGTGGGGTGTATAAAGCAAGTCCCTTAAAAGAAAAGTCATCAAGTCCCTTAATGGTTGCCTTTCATAAAGATCTTGTCCCTTTCGAATAATGATGACAGTCCCTCCAAATGCTTAATACACCCCACAGTTGCCTTCATTAAAACAGATGTCCCTCATATGTCCCTCACATCCAAGGTAATGACTACCTATTCCTTAATAATAGGGATAGTCTTACCATTTAAAGGATAAAGAACAGAAAGACTTAAACTCTAGGGTAGGTTCCTCATAGTTACTTGCTCACTATTCAAACTTTTTTCAAATACTTCACAATTTCAAACAATTTTCAAACACAAGTTTTTTACGCATCCGTACATGGATCATTATTAAACTCTTATGAAAATTTCTATTCACACACCTCACATTTTCAAAAAAAAAACAATTCAAAGTGAGCTAAGTAACTAAGAGCCCATGGATAACCATGGATGTAAAGGGTGCTAACACCTTCCCTTTACATAACCTACCCCCCGGACCCAAAAATCTTTTAAAAGGTCTTTCCTGTTCTTTTATGCCTTTCCTTTGGATAAAATAAAAGTCGGTGGCGACTCTTGCTATCCGCAACATAACTAAAGTCAGTTCTCCCACCATGTTACAGTAGGCTCCAAGTACAATGCCCTTGCAATCTCCTCACTTCTGGGAGCAGTCATCTCCGGGTTGAAGGGGATTCCACCTCTGATAGGTACTCCAATCAACAAAGAAAACTCTTCCAACAGAGGCCCTAACTAAAAGTCTGGAAAGGTGAAACATCTCAATGGAGGGTCATAAAACTGCAAGCACGTGTGGATCATGCTCCTCTGAGAAGGATCAAGGTCCATAACCATATCCAGGATACCCCCATAGTGCTCTCTAAACAGTGGGATGTGGTCAGGTGTGATAAGTGACTGGACCTGCCTGATACCAGTCAACACAGGCTCAAAAAAGTGGTAGGATATGTTGCTCTTCCTGGGAGTAGTCATGAGTGCTGCTGAAGAAGCTGAAGATAAGTGCTGATGAAGATCACAGACTGAGATACTGAAGGTGGACTGCTGACAGACTGGTGCTGGTGAGGATGGAGATAACTGAAGCAGATAATTGATGAAGACAGCTGAAGTAGAGGTCTATGCAGAAGAAGGGGTCAAAACCAAAACCAAGATACAATGGAGTGGATACCCTGAAAAGCAAATAAACAAATGTCAAATGATGCAATGATGATATATGCAAATGATATGCAAGGGTTTGTGATCAAGCTGGATCTGATTATCTTTCCTGATATAAGGCCCATGTATGCTCAAAAGTCCATATGGAGGCTTAGAAATCCAGTAACCAGGGTGGGGGACTCAAATAAAGAGTCACATGTCCAGGGTTAATCACAAGAACTGTCCAAAGTGAGGTATTCTTACACAAAAACAGTAACAGGGTATGATGTGGCCAAGGATTCCTGCAAACATGTAAATAGCCCAACCCCCCTCACAGGTAATGTTCTAGAACAAGGATCCTCAGACTTAAATCAGTTATGAGAAGTGTAAACACTTCTAACCCGGAGGTACAGTGTTTACAATAACCATAAGATCCTCCTCTAATTCACCTCAGCTTCTGAAGGTCATAATAAAGGTCATCTAGACTTAGCAGGCTTCCCAGATAGCCCTAGCACTACAGGAATCTGTAGCACAGAGTTCTCAAGAAGAAACCCATATCTGAACCGTGTTTCATATTCCCGCACCAGACCGAAATGGAATGGGAAAAAACATGAACCACTCTAGCCTAGGTGTCACTCAGGTCTCAGGTATATGACCTTAATCACTCAGTGGAATCCCCCCACCAAAACAGAAACCAGATCCAACAATGATAATGACAGTATGATGTATAAAAGAAACTGTAAAGAAAGCAGTAAATAAAGTTGTACATAAAGCAATAAATAAAGCAAAATAAATAAACACAATTAGCACATAACACCCCAGTAAACACAAATCAAACAAGCGCTAGGAGGAACCCACAAAAAGAACCAGAAGCCCTGGTTGCAGTATAAGGGTCCCCAGCAGAGTCGCCAAGCTGTCGCTCCCACTAAATGAAGCTAGGTCAAATAGGGTACAGACGCGAACGGTCGGCGAAAGGAGAGAACACAAGGGTGAACTAAAAAGAGTCGCCAGCTAGGCATTTTTATCGCGAAGGAAAGGTAATGTTGCATAGACCTGGGAAAGATATGGACAAGACGGTCGCGAACCAGAGAAACTGAGAAAGGGGGTTGGTTACATCCTGGGAAGGTATTAACACCCAGATTGTCGTCGTACTCGACGGGATCCACGCTTGAAAGTTTGTGCTTAAAAGGGTAGTGTCAGTGCTATTCTGTGTGCAAAAGCTGGAAAAGAATACAAGTGTCATTGTAAAAGAAATGTGAAGTGAAATAAAAGAGTGTCAGTGTAAAGAAAGGGTGCAATGCTCAAGACAATGAGGCTTAAAAGAATAATGCTGAAAGAGGGGGAATATACAGAGACTTTTGTTCGATAACTGTTAAGTTATGCCTACGTATCCTCTCGTGCAATGAGGAAGTCAGAACACCGTAGTTCGACTTAAAGAGACTGAAAGATAAATTGACTGATGAACTGCTTACTTGTCTATGCTCAAGTGTATGACCTGTCTGGCTCAGGTGCAAACTGTCTTGCATTAGACGGAAGAAGCAAGTTCTTGTTTGTGAGTGAATGAGGTGAGAAAAGAATCCCGGAGGAAACGATTATTGTTTGTTTTTGATGTTTTCAATCTTTTATTGCTTTTGGAGTTTTGTCATAAGAAAATGAGCTTAAGCCTAAACCACGGGTTAGTAAACTCATCACATCCTCCCTCTGATTAGGGGTAATGAGAATACCTTAAGTATGAAGTAAACACCTCACACTTAATCACCATGATGTAGGATTAAGATCATTAACCTACTTGCATTCATTTACATGTTTTTGGAGTTTTTGTTCAGTGTTAAGTAATGAGTTTAAGCCATAATCAAGGATTTAATGGACCCATTACACCATCCTAATAGAAGGATAATAGATGAGAACATTTAAGCTGAGAAAGGCTCCTCAACTTAATCCATGATTAGGGATTAACCTCATGACAAAACAAGACCTTTATTAAAGTGGATTTTAGTTAATGATAATATTAAGAAGTGATTTTTATGGTTTGTAAGACAACTTGAGGGGGACTTCTCCATTAACACTAGGGTTAGTCCTTCTTAACCAATTAAGGAAGAATTAGAACCCTAATGCAAGGCCCAAGTTACAAGTTTGATGTCTTAGTGGTTATTAAATGGATTGATTAAAGGATTTAAACACATTAAGGGTTCAACACTTAGGATTAAAGTTATACACTCCATCCTAATAGAAGGATGCAAGCATAAGCTTAATCACAAAGCCTTAAAACCTTTAGGGTTTAGTCCTTGATTAAGAGATGAGAACAGAAAACACAAGAGATGACATAAAGGTAAAAACTAATGGGAGGACTAACCAAACCCTAATTGTTATCATGCTTGGGTATTCCTAGGGTTTATGAGGCTTGCAAGAGATCTTCAAGAATAAGCCACCAAGGAAGAAGCAGAAGAAAGAAGGAGAAACAGAAGAAACAAGTTAACTTACTCCACTTAAGAAGATAAGTTACTTGAAGAAAGAAGGTGAAGAAGGAACATGAATGAGCAAGCTCATTCTAAGACAAAGGTAAAATGCAGCAAGGATGCATAAAAGTAATGAGAAGAGATTGTGAGAAGTGAAGGCAAATTCACTTCTCAAACACTTACCACCTGAAAAGTTAGCAAAAGGAAGTGAAATGGAATGAAAATGAAATGAAATGCAAAGATGGAAACCAAAATCAGAAGCATATTCATGATGCAAATGATGTTGTGAGATGATATGAAAGCATGTCAAAGGATATGAATGCTCATACAAGAGATGGGAATGCAAATGAAGCAAATAAGAAGCATGAAAATTCATGAATGCATATGACATGCAATGAAAGCAAAAACATGGAAAATGGGTGATGCAATGATCAAACATGATTTCAATATGTCCTAAGATGTTTTATATGTCATGTGGATGCACAAAATGTCATGGCAAGTCCATGTATGCAAGCTCATGTAAGATGGAAGCAAGTGAATATGCAAATTAGGGTTTATATACAACATGAGATGCAAAATTCAAAATCAAAAGCAAAGCATGAGATAAAAAATTTAAAATGGGATCAAAGGGACCCTAAACCTATACAAGTTCACTGCCCAAAGGGGAAGGTCAGAAACTTAACCTAGAAGGACTTATGATTTTTCTAAGTTCCTAAGGCTTTAAGGGTGATCCTAAAGGGAAAATACCAAACAAATTGAAATTGCATTATAAAAAATGAAACAAAAATGTTTTTAGATGCTTGAAAGAATGCATAACACAATGCAAAAAGAACCATTCACAAATTCAACTTGGATCAAAAGTTATAAATTTTTGAAGTTAGGGTTAAAAATATTCAAATTAAAGAACCTCAATTCAAATGAAAATTGCCAAAGTATGATCAAAACCAAAAAGAAATTTGTGTTGTGAGTTTGTAAATGTTCTTAAATTTTTGGAAATGTTCTCTGAATTTTTTGGTGATTTTTGGAAACCTAAATGCTATTTTAATTAATTAATCTTCATTAATCAATTAAAATAAACATTTAAATATTTTTAAAATAGTTTAAAAATGTAAAAAATAAAATAAAAATTGTTTTTATGTTAAGAAAATTATTTAGAATAAAAATACAGAAAGAAAATATTTTTTTGGATTTTCTATGTATTTTAAAATAATTATGCAAAACAAATGACAAAAATATGAAAATAAATGAATTTAATGGAAAGTCAAAGGATCCAATGGCCAACATTTGAATAGAATTGGAGGGAGTTGACCCACGCAAAAATGGGTGGTTCAGATTAATTCTGGGATTTTTAATTTCCTAATCTTAATTAACTAAATTAATCCAGAATTAGGGCTTAATCAAGAGATCTGGACCATTGGATGCGCGCGGGAAAAGGAAATCAATGGCTCACATTCAAACTCACCTAAACCCTAACCCTAATTAAATCACCTTCAGATGACCGGAACAGTGGTTCCAGTCATCTTCTCCGGCGAGCACAAAAACCTAACTTCTTCTCTAGGCAAAATCAAGAGCTCTAAAGCTCCAGATCACATCTCCTAATCACCCTGAACACGAATCAAGCATCAAAACAAATTTCTACAACCTACAACTCAAGATATGGATCAAAACATAAAATCTGGAAAAGTTTCAGAGCTTCGATACGGGCTTAATACTCAACCATTTTCAAAACCAACAAGTGCAGCGTGATCAGTGAAGCATAAGCAACATTTCTATGGCATAAAAATCAATTTCTGGAAAAAATGTTCTTGGTGATACCTGAACTGGAGCTTTCACCTTTGGAGCTTTCTGACCAGTTCTTTGCTTCAAATCACCCCCAATGATCCCCCTGAAGAGTTTGCAAAGCTTGGTTGGAGTATATATGACCTCTATGTGAAGTTCAGTGGAGCTCAGGTCAAGGGAAATGAAAATCATGTTTTTGATTTGAGGGCTTTCAAGGCAAAATGAAGGGTTGGAAATGATCAGTGGTGAATGTGGAGATGAATGGTGGAAAAAGTTTTGAGTTTCGATGGCTGAGCTATGAGTTTCGAAGAGGACAAGTTTGAGGCCAATTTTTGAGAACTGAGTGTGTGTGATGATCTGAGCTCCAAGAAGTTATGAAATGTAACCCTTGAGGCATGTATGTGAAGCTGTGATTGGTCAGTAGAGTTGTTGTGGAACAGTTTGATTGGCATGGCTCAAATTGCATAAAGTCAAGAAAGTTGGAAGTAGAAGCATGGGCTCATGGCAGGCTAGCTGTGAAGCATGGCTCGAGTCAGCTGGCTTTAGGGATGTCCATGGAGACTGATTTGATAAGCTGGCACAAGTGGATGGAGAGTTTTGGGGCATTTTGCAATTTGTGAAGGTTTTGGCCCCTTTGAGAATTCTTGATGATCAAGGCATGAAAATGAGTGATTCTTTGGGAAACTCTGAGTTTTAGGTCATGTATCCTGTTTGTGTAATGCTTAGAAGTTAATTAGGGGTCACATATTGGCTTGGCATGAGCTTTTGCCAATTTCCCTCTTTGGTGCATAAGTGAAAATTTAGTGATTTTTCCCAACTTTGCAAGGCCATAACTTGAGTTCTAGGATGAATTAGATCAAGTTCTTGTACTTTTTTGAAAAGGGAATGATCCAATCTACAACTTTCATGACCAAGAATTTTTCATTTGAAGCATTTTTGGTTGAGAAAGAGGAGGTTGAAAAACTTTCCTAAAATGGCAATCTTGCATTACAAGTCACTTTCCCAAAATGGCAACTTTGCAAATGGCTTGAAATTCTTCAGTTTTGTGAACTTCTAACCTCTTATAAAATTAAATAAAGATCATGTACACCTAAAATGATGGAGAAGACCCTTTGGTTGGATGATTGGGGGCCTCAGATGCCCTGATTTTGCACTGACTTGCTCAAGAAGTCATCTATTGATCAAATGCCTTCCCCATTGAATTTCTTCATAAAAATTGGTGTGTAGGATCCTTATAACATATAGAGACCAAATAGAAACAAGAATGACCAAAAAATTTGGAGTTATGGCCTCTGAAACCAAAACCCTAATTTTAGGTTATCTGTGTAGTTAAGCTTGGCTCTGCTTCCATGCCTTTCTCAGTTCTTGTGATTTTCTGACTTCCTTGATCTTGGGAGGATATAATATGATACTTGAACATACATGGACCCTCTTGAGATGATTGAAGACCTTTGGAGTAGCTCAGATGACCCTTGGTTTGCTCAGATCACAAACCCTAGATGCAGATGAATTTGAGCCAATGTAGTGAAGCAAAAATGCAATATGAGATAATATGATTGAACTAATGCAAATGTGAAAGATCACAAGCCATGGTGTGAACTTAGTGAGGGAAAATTTGGGGTGTTTATAGCTGCCCCTATTCAAACATGAGTTAGCTGTGTAGGATGTAAGCGACGGCTTATTATACAAACAAGATAACTTGTGGTTGAATACCAAAGACAGTCCGAAATTTGCACTCACTGGGTGAAGAAGAAAAGGGATATAGATTGTGAAAGGAAGTAAAGTATGATTATAAAGTGCGGGCGACGGAGGACGACCGCTGGGGATAAAGCAATGACGAGGACGACCGACATGCTGGGGAGATGGAGGTATCATGATGGGGACGGCCATCAGGTTCATAAAGTAAAGGGTGAACAACGACGGGGGATGGCCACCAGGTTAATAAAATAAATTAAATCAAAGGTGAAGGACGATCACCTAGCAGGGGACGACTGCTCTGTTGGGGAGAAGGATGAGGGACAGTCATCCAAGGTGAAGGACGATCACCTGGCAAGGTACGGCTGCCGAAAGTATCACGACATAGGACGAATGTCGGATAGAAAAGGGCGACGATGAGGACGACCATCAGATAAGCATGATGAAATACGATCATCAAGTGGTGAAGGACGGTCACCTAGCAAGGTACGACTGCTCTCGGGGTTTATCATGACATAGGACGGATGTCAGATAACAAGATCAACGATGGGGACGTCCATCAGATAAAATGATGAAGGACGATATGATGTTTATGATGTGCTCCCTTATGGGAGGGTTGGTGGCCCAGTGTCCATCACATGAGGATGTTTTGGTACCACATGCATTAGTAAGAGGTTGCATTTCATTCTAAATGGCATAGCATGAGTGCATTGATGTTTTGTTTAATTATGAGACGTATTTGATGATGTGTATTAAATGAGTATGGTGAATATTTCTATTACGTGATGATGATAATGATGATATGTATGAATGAGCCGTAAATGAATTATTGTTGTTTTTTATTGTTTTAAATTCTTATTTCTATATTATATTATGGAATGTGAATTTACTCACCCTGCCTTCCTTCTGGTGATGGTCTATTATGCCATCCTGCAGATAATCAAGGTTACCTCGGTGCGTGCTTAGCTCAGAGATAGTGAGTTGTCGAGTTAGTTAGAAGTGGAGTCCTGCTCTGTGTCCAGTAACATCGGGATGGGTTTCGCTTGAATTTTCTTGTTTTAGTTGGATTAAGATGTTAAGAATTATTTGAGTATTTTGATAAAATGATATTTGAGATGACTTATGAGTTTTGTTTTATAAAAGGAGAATTATAACTTATTAAATATTTTCCGCTGCATAACTATTGAGAAAAGATTTATAGAGTTTTATTTTATGCTTTTATGAACCCGTGTTACGGGACAAAACTCTATGTGATATTATGATTTTTGATCTAAGAAGTAATGTGATGCCCTTTTAACGAGTTGTACTCTAATATATGATTTAAATTGTTTAATTTGTAATGGTGTAGAAAAGGGTGTTACAACTAGAGTATTGTCATTTGCAAATTTCACCATGTTCTTCATTGAGGGATTTATGTTGAAAAATAAATATTTTTCCCATACATGTGTGATGAACATCCTCTGTCAAAGTACCATTGGTCCTTGAATATCTCTTCATATCTGGTTGCAACCATCGACAACATCTCTTCTTCTTCATGTTTCTCCAGCTTTGCATCAGTGTCTTGATTCTTCTGCTTTTCAGGACAATCACTAGAATAGTGACCATACTTCTGACAATTTTAACACTAAATATGACTTTTTTCAGGTTTTCGACCACCACCTCTTCCTCTACCTGCAACACCACCTCTTTTGTTGCCTTGGTTCCAGGGTTTCCTTTGATTCGACCAGTTTCCTTCTTGCTGATTTCGACTAGTCAAATTGTTGTAGCCTCATTTGCCTTTGTTTCCATTCTAATTTCCTTTGCTTTTTTTTCTTTTGTTGATTGCACATGCAAAGCCACATCACTCTTCGACTTTCATGTAATTCTTCCAGTCATTCTTTGTTCATGAGATTCAAGCGTCTCTTGAAGCTCTTCCTTTGTCAATGTTAACAAGTCTTTTGAATCTACTATGGCTACTACCACGTGGTCGAACTTTGGAGCAAATGTCCTCATGATCTTTTCCACAACTGATCTTGATGTCAACACTTCTCAACATACCTTGATTAGATTCACCAGCTTTGTAACCTTAGTGAATAAATATGTTATGCTTTCGTTGTCCTCCATCCGAAGCAATTCATAGGTTATTTTGTGAGTTTGTAACCTCACCTCTTTTACATTTTTTGCATCTCAAAACGATTTCTCCATAATTTCCCATACTTCTTTCGCTAATTCTACATCACTAACATTTTTAAAATAATTTAGATCAACACATTGATGAATTATAAAGAAAGCTTTATAATCTTTCTTCTTCAATTCTTTGTGTGCAACCATTTCTTCATTTATCGTGTTTTCTGCAAGCAGTGTTACTCCTTCCTTCACAAGATCCCAAAGATCTTGATAACAAAAAAAAACATTTATATGCTTGCACCAATTCTCATAATTATTGTTCTTGAGAATTGGAAGATTCGCCGAAAAATGGTTGTTTGTAAATTCATCGCCATCACATTTTGCTTTCATGGATCACAATCGGGGATCTAAATACCAGATGTTGGAATTAACCCAAGACTTTGAGTAATTCTGAACCAATCTTGATGAACAAGATTCAATCAACCGATCGAAATTCATTGTTCTTCACTTTTCACTTGAGTGAATCAATCAATCTTTATTGCAAGAATGATTATGCGCAATAATTATTAATGGAAGAAGAAAGAAAATTGAATAAGAAAGAAGATTTAAGGTTTGATGAAAATTGGGGAAGAAGAAGATGATTTTTGCAAAGTCTCTCTCTTCCCACAAACAAACTGTGAAAATGTTATTAATTTTGCAACTACAAGTGATTACAAGATTATTCTTCTCTAAATAAAAAATACGGATTACCAATATATTTATAATTGAGCTAGTTGTTCCCTAAGTTAAACACAAAAGTCTAAAATTCCTATTTTGGTTTAAATCAAAATCCCGTGTCAAACAACTTGCTTCGACACTTTGATATCTAATGTTACTCGACATACACTATAAATTTCGACACATAATTATTTTTGTCGAAGTAGATACCCACTTCAACAGAAAGAATTACATTCTTAACATATATTACATCATTTAAAGACATCAATTTCTTTTGTTAAAAAATACAAAGATAGATTAAAATTAGGATATTTTAAATGGAAGATCAATTTGGTGGACTAAAGAAAAAAGATGAAGTAAAACTACAATAAAATATAAAATTTATTGTGTGATAGGATTTGATATGCTTTTAGAAAGTCACTCCAAAAATTGATATAATCCAAACATTTTCATAGAACATTCCATAATACCAACTTAACTTTTGAGTTGTTGGATTGGATGCGTTTATGATTTTATTTATTAATCATGATTTAAACCTTAGCTCTTCACTTTACAAGAGTTTAACCTCTTTCACTATAGCTCACTATACTCCACCATTGTTGGTACAATTTTTAATATACATCTGTTTGAAAATGAACACCTACATGACATAATATAATCCACCCCCTCCATCAATATATATAATAATAATCCATATCGCTTTCTCTCATATACCATTTTGATTTCACTACCTTACCATATGAATCATGGACTATCACTATGACACTCCCTCCTCCTCATCAAATTCCAACCACTACCTCCAACTTCCAGGGTCAACATCCCTCACCTCACAACGCAGCCTCCTCTCAGTTCCTTCCCTCAACTCTCACCACAATCACCATCACAATTCCCACCTCATCACAACCCTCAAATCCCATAACACATCCTACATATCCTCCCTCACCCTCTTTGGTAAATTCCTCCTCACCGGTTCATCCGACAGAGAAATCACAACATGGAACATAACCACTCCCCAACAACAACAACAAAACTCAACGAACAAAGTAGTTGCAGGAAAAGGTGCTGTTAAATCCTTAGTAATTCAATCAAACACAAACACAAACACCCTTTTTAGTGCTCATCAAGACCACAAAATCCGAGTTTGGAAACTAACAAACGACCAAAAATACACCCATTTAGCAACACTTCCAACACTCGGTGACCGTGCTTCCAAAATCTTAATCCCGAAAAACCATGTCCAAATTCGAAGACACAAAAAATGCACGTGGGTTCATCATGTAGACACTGTTTCTTCACTTGCTCTGTCTAAAGATGGAAACTTGCTCTACTCTGTTTCATGGGACAGAACAATCAAAATCTGGCGAACCAGAGACTTCACTTGCTTGGAATCAATAACAAACGCACACGATGACGCCATAAACGCGGTTGTAGTTTCTTACAACGGAGTTGTCTACACTGGATCAGCTGATAAAAGAATTAAAGTGTGGAAGAATCTTCAAGATGATGAGAAACAGAAACAGAAGCAGAAACACTGTTTGGTTGATACCTTGGAGAAACACAACTCTGGAATCAATGCTTTGGTTTTGAGCAGTGACGAATCTGTTCTATATTCCGGTGCTTGTGATAGATCAATATTGGTTTGGGAGAAAAACTATGACTCTGATGCTGATGCTGATGATGATGGAAAAATGGTTGTGGTGGGTGCGTTAAGAGGACACACAAACTCTATACTATGTTTAGCCATAGTTTGGGATTTGTTGTGTAGTGGTTCAGCTGACAAAACCATAAGAATTTGGAGAGGTGTTGGTAGAGATTATTGTTGTTTGTCTGTTTTACAAGGACATCAAGGTTCAATTAAGTGCTTAACTGCAGTAGTTGAAAACTGTGATGATAATTCAGAATCAGAAGAAGCATCTTTTCTAGTTTATAGTAGTAGTTTAGACTGTGACATTAAGGTCTGGCAGATTTTTGTCCCTGCTATCTAAAATCTAGTATTAAATAAGTGATTTTCAAATAAGTGATTTTAGGATCATGTTAGTAACTCCATGAATACTATATTGGTTATGACTTATGAATGATGAGCCGTGTATGACTTTATCAGCTAGTAATCTTTATTGTTGATTGAAGCTGTTCGAACGTGAATGTGAATGTGACTTGACAGAGTTGGACTTTTTGAGTATTAATTTAACTTGTATAATTTTTTTATAAAATTTAAAGACCATTATTTTATAATTTATTATAGATAGTATATAATAAATTATTAAATTTTTTAGTCAACTTATATGTTAATATTTTTTATAATTTAATGTAGTTTTGGGACAATTGAAGAGACAGAACTTTGCTAAGGTATTTTTTTTTTCATTCCACATGGTTACAGGTTTCCTAGAAGAAGTAGTTTTGATCATGATAGGGTTGATCATGATAGGGAGGACATTTTTAGTAAACTTTCTACAATTGTAAAAAGATGTACAATACCTTGCTTTGTTTGTCTCAAGGGAGCAAGAATGGAATAGAATGACCTTTAGTTTTTTTTTTTTTTAAATATACATCAATTTAACTTATAAATTATCATTTCTTTTCATTTAATTCATAAACAATATGAAAATGCTTCAATTTAAGGCTTAAAATACATACATATTTATAAATATAATTTTATAAATCTAAAAAATAGTAATTTTTTTACTGTCTACAACATCCACAAATGAGGCCCAATAACAAACGCTAAAAGAGAAGTCAAACAAAACATGTGAACTATTATGTCTGTCAATGACATGTGATCACATCCTCAATTGTATCTCCCACGATTGATATCTAATTGAATGGGTATCCACAACGATCATACACGAGCAACTTTAATCGTCCATACTATATAAAGTTCGTATTGTGTCATTTCAGGTATTCAATTCATTCTCTATGTCCCCTCACACGCAAGAAGACATTGCTCCTTCAAGAATTTTCCAGAAAACGTTCCAAACCTTATCATCCATCTATCTTATGAAATAGTTCTTCCAAGGCCAACCTTCACAGTCACCTCCTTCATAACCGGTGATGCCTGAACACGTGATGCTCTCTAACATTCCACATTTGTAAGTCAGTCTAGGCATGCAAGGAACGTCTGACTTCTTGAATATTGTCTACAACACAATACAACAACGGAATTCCCAAGCCGTGGATGACAAGATATTTTGAATTAATTAAAATATGCAATTCGCTCTTCCGAAGACCAATATAACACGTGAGATGACATCATGCGGTGACCACTGATTCATATTGCAATCAGCTCTAACAAATGCAACCTCACTACACAAAGTGGTTTCGAAGTCACAAAGTCGTAAGTAGAGCAAAAGACATCGTACTCCCTCATCCAATTCTGAAGAGTCAAGTGACAACCACATTCCATCAAAGGTTCGCCAACATGTAACTAATTGATACTTTTTCACCCGTAATTTGAAAATAGTAGGTATTAAATTATGTATATCGAAATACAATATAAGCCTGAAGGTAATAAATGGTATATCCCACGGGTTCAAAATGAATACATATTTAATGATATATTTACTCAAAATATAATTTAACTTCAATGCAATAAATCAACACATGAACATGAGCATATTGTCATATTAATGCACACTTGTCATTCCACAAGGATGATCAGGATGACCGAAGACTGATAAGATAAAATGACTTTTTTCACTCAAGTAAATTTTGTTCCTTATGATTCTTGAAGTCAACATCATGTAATTGAAATAATGAGAGTAAAAATGTGATGTTTCTCGATTCAAGTAATATACATATATTGATCCCTCAATTTTTGCCTTATATTTTACTTACCGCTTTAAATCACCCATGAATATTTCAAATGGATACATCCATCTATATTTATCAGGTCCACCAAAAAAATCCTCATATGCAAGATTAAGAAGATGCTCTCTAGAAACAAATAAACCATGTAAGAAATCTTGTTCTAACTTAAAGAGAATGAAAAGAATATCTTGGTCCAATTTAATGATCTCGTCTACACTTAAAGTTAATGCACAAATTTCTTTAAAATATTGATTAACTTTAGTTAGTGGAATAAACACATGGTTAGGTAGTGAACTGGGCACAATTGGAAGGAATTATTCTATGAAAACTTGGCAATCATGACTTTTCATTTTACGTAACCTTCTAGTTTTGGCATCGACACAACTTGCTAAGTTAAAAGAATAACCATCTAGACTTCTCAACTCATTTCACCACCGACATATTAATTTAGCTTCTTGGGGAGTTAGATTGTAATTTGTAACACCCTTTCTACCCCAACACAAATATATTACAATTAAATCAAATAATTAGAGTTCCCTTATGAAAGGGCATCCCATTTCTCCTAACTCAAACATCATAAACATCTCAAAAGTCCCGTCCCGTAACACGGGTTATAAAACCATGAACAATCAAATTATTTTTCGACAATTGCGCAACGAAAAACTAAACTTCACTTTTCGTCTTTAATTAAAGGAAAATGTCATAAGTCAAATCAAAACATCATTTAGATCTCAATTAACTAAAAGAACAACATCTTAATTCAAGAAAACAAAATAAACTCAAGCGAAAACTCATCCCGGTGTTACTGGACACAGAGCAGGACTCCACTAACAACGACGACACACTAACTCCAAGCTAAAACGCGCACCGAGCTAACCTTGATTATCTGCAGGATGACATAATAGACCATCACAAAAAGGCAGACAGAGCGAGTAAATTCAAATTCAATAAAGTAAATATAAAAATGAGAATTTATAAACATGGATTCACAAAACATAATCAAATCATCTCACGACTCATTCATTCACAACATCAAATACATTACGTCACAACAAAAACTCAATACAATTCATGTTATGTCATTTAGAATGAAAATGCAAACTCTTAATATGTATGTGGTACCGAAACATCCTCATGGATGGACATTGGGTCATCAACCCTCCATAAGGGAACACATTGTAGATGTTTAGAATTGGCAGAATTTTTGACCAACAACAAATGTTGAATTTAGTTCAGGATGTCCTATCAGATGTTGGGACATTATCAAACAGAGTATAAGTAAATGAACTTAATTCAGGATGTCACACCAGATGTTGGGACATTGTATCAGTTAATGATATAAGTTCAGTTTACAGGATGTCACATCAGATGTTGTGACATTGTATCAGTTAATGATTTAAGTTCAGTTTTTCAGGATGTCGCAACAGATGTTGTGACATCTCAAACCTGCTACCAGAATTAATTAATGACTAACAGAACTGAGTAAATTAAGGAAAGTTATCTGGAATTAATTATGGATGGACAAAACAGAATAAGGCGCATCTGTAGGGAGTGTTGTTATGAGACTTCAGCATAATCAGAAGAACTGAATCACCTAGAATCTAGGAAGTAACAAACCCTAATTCAAGGTGGAAGCTGCATGCGTTTCAGGATTGGATAAACCTACAGAAAGCCCAAAATCCATACACCTATTTAAGCAACAGAAACTCTCAGAATTGAGCACGAATTTAAGAAGAAAAAATAGGGTGTTTTGTGTTTTAATAGCAGGTTGCTTTTATTGTACCACTTTATGAGCTTTTAAGCAAAAGTGTATTTGTGTCTTGATTGAAACTGTGAAGTAAGATCAAGCTGTTTTTGTTTGAAGTATGACTTCAATTTTATTAAACTTGTAAACAAGATCACTGTGTGATTGAGGGGGAGTGAGTTGGTACTCATATATAACTTGTGTCTTAGGTAGAAATTGCATTGGGTAGATATTAAGTGAAAGATTAAACTGGGTGGTTTAAGTCTAGAATTAATATTACTTATAGTGGATTTCCTCCTGGCTTGGTAGCCTCCAGATGTAAGTGTGGTTATACACTGAACTGTGTTAACAAATTACTGTGTTGTTTAATTTTCCTGCACTTTAAGTTTTGGTCAAGTGTTTAAACATCTCATTCGACATCTCATACCTGATCACAGAATTTCAATTGGCATCAGAGCAGGCACCCTGCCTGTTTATACTGGGTGAGATCTAGGGAATACAAATTCTGGAAACATGGACAAAGATATAAGATCAGTAAATAGACCACCTATACTGGATGGATCTAATTATGACTACTGGAAGCCAAGAATGATTGCATTCTTAAGATCACTTGACAATAGGGTCTGGAAAGCAGTCAACAATGGATGGGAACACCCTGTCCAAGACACCAAAGATGGAGCAAAAGTGTTGAAACCTGAAGAAGAATGGAGTAAGGAGGAAGAAGATTCAGCACTTGGCAACTCCAAGGCCTTAAATGCTTTATTCAATGGCATTGATAGGAACATCTTTAGACTTGTGCATCACTGTGAGCTGGCTAAAGATGTTTGGGACACTCTCAAAACAACTCATGAAGGAACATCAAAGGTGAAGATGTCAAGACTTCAACTTCTCACCACAAAGTTTGAAAACTTGAGAATGAAGGAAGATGAGACAATTCATGAATTCTACATGAACATCTTAGAAATAGCCAATACATCTGGAGCTTTGGGAGAAAAAATGACTGATGAAAAGCTTGTAAGAAAGATTCTCAGATCTTTACCAAAAAGATTTGACATGAAGGTCACAACAATAGAAGAAGCTCAAGACATATGCAAAATGAAGGTTGAAGAGCTCATTGGTTCCCTTCAAACATTTGAGATGGGAATGAATGACACAATTGTAAAGAAGAACAAAAGCATAGCCTTGGTGACAAATACTGATAAAGAAGAAGAAAATGATGAATCAGAAAATGATGAAAACTTATCAGAAAACATTGCTATGCTTGGAAGATAATTCAAAAAGATTCTCAGAAGGATGGAAGACAAGTCCAGACCAAGTGGAAGATACACAAACTCTTCTGAGAACAAAAGACCTTATGATGCTAATAGAAGGTCAAATTATGATGAAAAGACCAGTCAAGAAAAAGGAATTAAATGCCATGGATGTGAAGGATATGGACACATCAGGAATGAATGTCCTACCTATTTAAAAAGGCAAAAGAAAGGTCTCTCTGTAACCTGGTCTGATGAAGACTCAGGAGGTGATTCAGAAGAAGAATCAGCTAAGCATATCACTGCTCTAGCTGGATTATGTGAATCTGAAAGTGAATCCAATGATGGGGAGCTTACTTTTGAAGAACTTGAGCAATCATACAGAGAACTAGTCAAAAGAAGCACTGAAATATGCAGGGAGAGTATAAAGCTAAAGAAGCAGATTGAGGCACTAAAGGATGAAAAAGCAAGTGATCTAGAGATCATTGACACCTTGAAAAATCAAGTAAGTCTTCTCAACTCTAAGTTGGAACATATGTCCAAATCTGTTAGAATGCTGAACAGTAGCTCAAGCACACTGGATGTTATTCTCAACAACAATAAGCATTCAGGGGATAAAAGTGGACTGGGATTTAACAAAGTTCATAAGGTTGAAGCTAGCTCTAGCAAAACTACTTCAAAGTCCATACAGTCAAACAAGATGTCCCAACAGATGCTTCAACATCATGAAAAGAACACAAAGTCAAACATAATGTTCCAACAGATGTCTCAACATCCTGAAAAGAACATAATGAAGAAGAAGTATCAAAGATGGAGATGTCATCATTGTGGAAGATTTGGACATATCAAACCTCATTGCTACAAGTTGCATGGATATCCAAATCAGATGTATCAGCAACCTCCTAAGCAGAAGATAGAAGTTACCAAGAAAGTGCTGCATAGACATCAAAGAGATCAGCAACCCCCTAAGCAGAAGACAGAGGTCATCAAGAAGGTATGGGTACCAAAAGCTAGTCTTCATGCTGATCAAAGCTATATGCCCAAGAACAAGATCAACAAACAACCTTGGAGCTCTACTGATGAACAATGCACAGGGCAGAGGTATCAAAAGAAATCTCAACACAAATGGTCAAAGAAAGGTGTTGCATATATAACTCATACATCACTAAGAGTTTCAGCTAAAGAAGAATGGTACTTTGACAGTGGATGTTCAAGACACATGACTGGATTGAAGAATCTGCTAGTAGACTTAAAGTCATATTCATCCAGATATGTAACCTTTGGAGATGGATCTAAAGGAGAAATCAAGGGAGTTGGGACCTTGGACTGTCCAGATGTACCAAGACTAGATGATGTGCTGCTGGTAAAAGGCTTAACTGCTAACCTGATCAGCATAAGTCAATTATGTGATCAAGGGTACAGTGTAAACTTTACCAAAACTGAATGCATAGTGTCTAACAAAGAACAAAAGGTTGTCATGAGAGGAGCCAGATCTAAAGACAATTGTTACATGTGGGAACCTCAAGACTTCAGTCTCACTTCAACTTGCTCTTTAGCTAAAGAAGAAGAAGTGAAACTATGGCACCAAAGACTAGGTCATCTTCATTTCAGAGGCATAAAGAAAATCATATCTATGGAAGCTGTGAGAGGTATTCCTAAACTGAAGATTGATGATGGCAAAATATGTGGTGAATGTCAAATAGGCAAGCAAACCAAGATGTCCCATCCAAAGCTCCAACATCTGACAACTTCCAAAGTTTTGGAATTATTGCATATGGATCTTATGGGACCTATGCAGGTTGAGAGCCTTGGTGGTAAGAGGTATGCCTATGTGGTGGTTTATGACTTTTTAAGGTATACATGGATAAATTTCATCAAATAAAAGTCTGATGTATTTGATGTATTCAAAGACTTATGCCAAAGAATACAAAGGGAAAAAGCCAGCTGTGTGATCAGAATAAGAAGTGATCATGGAAAAGAATTTGAGAACCAAAAATTCTTAGATTTCTGTTCTTCAGAAGGAATCAATCATGAATACTCTTCACCAATCACTCCTCAACAGAATAGGATTGTTGAGAGGAAGAACATAACTATTCAAGAATCAGCAAGAGCTATGATCCATGCTAAAAATTTACCTTTGTACTTCTGGGCTGAAGCTATGAACACAGCTTGTTACATCCATAACAGAGTTACTCTAAGGAAAGGAACTTTGTCCACAATCTATGAAGTCTGGAAGGGCAGAAAACCCACAGTTAAGTACTTCCATGTGTTTGGAAGTAACTGTTATATTCTGGCAGATAGGGAGCAGAGAAGAAAAATGGATCCTAAAAGTGATGAAGGGATTTTCCTTGGATACTCTATAAACAGCAGAGCATATATAGTATTTAACTATAGAACCAAGGTTATCATGGAATCCATAAATGTGATAATTGATGATGCTCCTACTGATGTTACAGAAGATGTTGGAACATCTGCTGACAGCCAAACTGAAGCTGAAGAAAAGAGTGATCACTCTGACTTCACTCAAACTGATGCAAGGACAGAACAATCCAGCAAACCTCCCTCCATCAGAATCCAGAAGGATCATCCCAAGGATCTGATAATTGGGGATCCCAACAGAGGTGTAAGCACTAGATCAAGAGAAGTGATTTAAGGTTCCTGTTTTTTTTCAAAAATAGAACCTAAAAACATCAAGGAAGCTCTTAGTGATGAATACTGGATTTGTGATATGCAAGAAGAATTAGGTCAATTCACAAGGAATGAAGTGTGGAACCTTGTTCCTAGACCTGATGACATAAATGTGATTGGAACTAAATGGGTATATAAGAACAAGTCAAATGAGCAAGGAGTTGTTACAAAGAACAAAGCTAGACTTGTAGCTCAAGGATACACACAAATTGAAGGAGTAGACTTTGATGAAACCTTTGCACCAGTAGCAAGGCTTGAATCAATCAGACTACTTTTGGGAATTGCTTGTATCTTAAAGTTCAAGCTATTTCAAATGGATGTGAAAAGTGCCTTTTTAAATGGATATCTTAATGAAGAGGTATATGTAGAACAGCCTAAAGGATTTGTTGATCCAAGCTGTCCAAATCATGTATACAAACTAAAGAAGGCTCTTTATGGTCTGAAGCAAGCTCCAAGAGCATGGTATGAAAGGCTGACTACTTTTCTTATCAAGCAAGGGTACAGGAAAGGTGGAATTGACAAAACCTTGTTTGTTAAAGATGAAGAAGGAAATGTCATGATTGCTCAAATATATGTAGATGACATTGTTTTTGGTGGGATGTCAGACAGGATGGTTAAACATTTTGTCAATCAGATGGAATCTGAATTTGAAATGAGCCTAGTAGGAGAATTAGCCTACTTTCTTGGACTGCAAATAAAGCAAATGGAGGATTCCATGTTCATTTCCCAAAGCAAGTATGCTAAGAACATAGTCAAGAAATTTGGGATGGACAGTGCTACTCATAAAAGAACTCCTGCCCCCACACATTTAAAGCTGACTAAAGATGACAAGGGTGAGAATGTAGATCAAAGTCTATATAGAAGCATGATTGGAAGCTTGTTATATCTGACTGCTAGCAGACCAGACATAGCATTTGCAGTAGGTGTATGTAAAAGATATCAAGCTGATCCAAAAGTTAGTCATCTTAACCAAGTCAAGAGAATTCTGAAATATGTTAATGGTACTTGTGACTATGGCATAATGTACTTTCATGGATGCAAACCAATTCTCACTGGCTTCTGTGATGCTGATTGGGCTGGAAGTGCCGATGACAGAAAAAGCACTTCAGGAGGATGCTTCTTTCTAGGAAACAATTTGATTTCTTGGTTCAGTAAGAAACAAAATTGTGTATCCTTATCTACTGCTGAAGCTGAATATATTGTAGCTGGAAGCAGTTGTTCACAGTTGGTTTGGATGAAGCAAATGCTCACTGAGTACAATGTCCCACAAGATGTGAAATTCTGGTATGACAGACTCAAATGTCTAATATGATGTTGAGACATCTTATCTGTTACTTATAAACATGGTAAGGTATACATATCAGTACTTAAATAATTTTGTTATATCAGAGTCAAACATGCTTCAGGATGTTGGGACATCTGATAGGACATTCAGTTCAGGTACTGCATAAAACATAAAAGATAAAAAGAACACAGCAAAAGTTTGTTAACCCAGTTCAGTGTATAACCACACTTACATATGGAGGCTACCAAGCCAGGAGGAAATCCACTATAAGTAATATTAATTCTAGACTTAAACCACCCTGTTTAATCTATCACTTAATAACTACCCAATGCAATTTCTACCTAAGACACAACTTAGATATGAGTACCCTACTCACTCCCCCTCAATCACACAGTGATCTTTTACAATGATTAATAAAATTGAAGTCACACTTCAAACACAACAGCTTGATCTTACTTAGAAGTTTCAATCAAGACACAATACTTCTCTTGCTTACAAGCTTCGAGAATCACAAGTGAAACAACCACAATAGTGTTACTTGTTATGCACGGCTGACACAAGGACACAACCCTAATAATGTTTACATTTTCGGTTCATTGGGTTAATCTAAACTAGGTTACAAGGTTTCTTTTATAACCTATTCCCAACTGGATTTGGGCCTAAACAATCACAACAATAGCTGCTACAAATATGCAGAAATATCTGCTACAAATATGCAGAAATATCTGCTACAAATATTTCAAAAGATCTTCAACTTCTAAAATATCTCTAAATATAGAAACCTATATTTTTCAATATTTGTCTTCAATTTAAATTGAGTCTTTAAGATCTTCTAGATCAGCACCACATATGATTGCATAATATCTCCAGAATATTCTGCATAATTCAGATCTGATAAATCCAATGTCATCACCTTGAATTAGGGTTTGTTACTTCCTAGATTCTAGGTGATTTTGTTCTTCTGATTAATCTGAATCTTCATAACAAAACTCCCTACAGATGCGCCTTGTTCTGTTTTTATCCATCCATAATTAATTCCAGATAACTCTCCTTAAATATCTCAGATCAGTTAGTTATTAATTAATTCTGGTAACAGGTCTGAGATGTCTCAACATCTGTTGGGACATCCTGAAAAACTGAACTTACTTCATTTACTGATACAATGTCACAACATCTGATGGGACATCCTGTAAACTGAACTTATTCCATCAACTGATACAATGTCCTAACATCTGGTGTGACATCCTGATATCTTGACTTAAGTTCATTAACTGTTACTCTGTTTGACAGTGTCACAACATTTGGTGTGACATCCTGAACTAAGTTCAACACTTCTTGTTTGATATCTATATGTAACATATGACAGTAATGTTGTCATGACAGTTGCAGATGTTTCAACATTCTCTTTGACATCTGTCATGACATTTGCAGATGTTTCAACATTCTCTTTGACATCTGTCATGACATTTGCAGATGTTTCAGCATATTCTTTGACATCTGTCTGTAGCATATGACAGTAATTCTGTCATGACATTTGCAGATGTTTCAACATCTTCTTTGACATCTGTCTGTAACATTCTGTCATGACATTTGCAGATACTTCAACATCTTCTTTGACATCTGACTGTGACATATGACAACATCTGTTGGGACATCCTGAATTAAGTTCTTATACTCTGTTTGATAATGTCCCAACATCTGATAGGACATTCTGAACTGAATTCAACATCTTCTTTGACAACTTCCACATTTATCTGTGCCACCATGTCAGGACATCATGTTTGACATGTTCTTCCAGAATCTATACCATGTTAATATGGAACTTCTTATTCAACATTTTCCAGCCATATTAGTTTTACCAAACATAATGCCAATCATAGAATAATAGCATTAACAATCTCCCCCTTTGGCTTATTTTGGCTAAAACTAATTTACATACAGGTGTAGTAGTACCTTATGTAGAAGTTCCTTAACATCACATCTTCATATCAGACCTCACACTATTACTTCTCCCCCTTTTTAGCCATAAAAAGACAAAGGTACCATAATAAAAATAGAGGTATATAATCTCCATAAGCTTGAAACACACACAAGCTTCACAATTCCTCAAGAATCAAACATAAACTGCAAAGAGCAGCTTTATATAATATAGCCTTCTAGACTCTTAGGATTCTCCTTATCTGGTTAAGGTATTACTCCCCCTTAACACCACAAAATCAAGTGCACATACTTGTAACACACTCCCCCTATCTAGGATACTCCATGCTTCTCTGTACATTGATGAAAGGAAAACATAAGACGCATCTTCACGTCTTCAAGAGCTCACCCTCTGTTCAATTCCCAATTGAACACATTCACTTCTTGTACCAAAGCATACCTGATTCCTTTCTGGGTTTGTAGTTACCACATACTACACAAGATGAACATCTTCTAGCACACAGGTTCTTGACACTAAGCCTTTACACACCAAAGGCCATACAATCCAGATAAAACACATCCAAACTAATTATGAAATTAGAATGAATGTCCACAAACAAACTTCCAAGCAATCAATACCTGATATACTTCTGGTGGATCAACAGAGATGTGCTCTTCAGTTGAGGCCTTGAGCTGGTCCTCAGATGTTTCAACATCTATTGGGACATCCTGTTGAGCAGGAGTGTCCTTTGCAGCCTGAGTTTGTTGATCTTCTTGTGGGGCTGGCATAGTGTTCAGAGAGATAGATATGCCACTTACCACTCTTTGCTCAGATAGGATCTTGGTTACCAACTCCTTTATGGAATCATCCACATATTCAGAAGCTTTTGGAGTGTTGTACAATGGTGAAGGTATGCCTTTGGTCTTGCTGAAAACTTGATCTTTTTGGAGTTCTTGGCTTTTTAGCACGAGGAACACTTCCAGTCTCTTCTACATGTTTCTTCCAATATAGATCATCTACTTCATCATTCTCCCATATGATTAGGTAGTCTAATAATAGAAACCATGTAGATAAACACCCCAGATAATGTACTAACACTTAGTTAGAACATTTTTTTTTATACACCAAGACCTTATCACCATGATCCTAGATGTGCTCCACCAACTGGACTTACTATAGTATAGTAGTCCAAGAACTGAAAATCTTCAACTACACTGTGCCACCAGTTAGAATTAGAAATCCAGAAAGAGTGATAAACTCTCATCCACCTTCAAGAAGAATAAATCCTCTTGAGTCTTCAACTCATCACTCCTCTGCCCAAGAGCAATTTGTTCCAAGACAATCCTCAAGAACAACCAACTGCCACACTCTGATTATCTTGATTCTTCGAATCCACTTTAAAGATCAACCAATTACCACATTTTGATAACCTCTTTTATGAATCCTCATATGAAAAAGCCAATTGCCACTTTTGTCTTCTTCACGTTTTATAATAAAGCTTCCAAAGATATCCTGATCAAAAATGTTGATCTTCACCAATTAGACTCTGATGTTGAACTAGATGTTTAAACATTATTAGCCCACATCCATCTGTTAAATTCAGTTCCTTCTTCTGCCACTTGAAAGAACCTCCTTCCTTTATAGAACAAGAGTTACATGCTCTCATAGACTTGATTTATCCATCAAGTTTGAGTAGACAACCTCCATTCTATTGGTTTTGCAGAAGTTCTTACCAATAACACATATTGATGAGAAACTTCCAATGTTTCTCCAAAGTCTTCAAACCTGCCACTGTCTGATTATTCAGAAGGAATAGTTAAGAACTACACCTCAAAACTATACCAAGGATGCCACCTTTCCTTGAGTAAAGCAGTCTAAACAAATTTATGATATCTCCACCTATCTTAACTCCATGATGAGCATTCTGGACTACACCTAGATCAGAAATAAACCAATCCAAGTAGTCACCAAGATTATGATATGTTCATGGTCTTTCATCTCCATCTTCAGAATCAACAATATCCAGACAAGTTCTTCCCAAGAAACTTTCCAGAAATACATAACTCTTGTCACACAAGACTGAAGCCAATGCTACAACTTATGCAATACCTCTCCCATGATTCTGCACAAACTCTGATGATAAGATGTTCCAACATCTTTTTGAACATCACCAATCTTGAATCACAAGGATAATCAATCAAATATTTGTGAATTCCACAAACAACAATTGATCTTAAATCCTTGTATAATACCTTATCAGATAGTTATACACAATCTGATCTTTTACTTTTGAAGGATTTTAAGGTTAGCTCCAGATAAGATTAGCAAGATCTCCTCATGTCATGGATAAACAATACTCTAGCTGAGCATGTACTCCACTAATTCTCAATTTCACACCCCTGATGAACATACAAAGAGCACAACTGATAAATATCCACACTTGATTTTATATTCCAAAACAGATGCTCTTAGTTTGCTTGCTACAAAGGGTTTATACTGCCACTATCCATGACTAGTAGTGGAAGAGATTACCAATTCAACAACCATTCTGATCAGACTTCCCAATCTGACATTCTTCCCTTGCTTCTAGCAATTGTTGGTCACATTGATAGCTTTAATCATGACCAAAGTCATGCATTTTTCACCCACATTTGTAAATACATTTAGAAGCTTCTTCATCTTCAGATTCATCATTAGATTCATCAGTATTCTGAGTAACCTCTTCCAGCTCCAGCCTTTGAAATACTTCCTCAAGCTTTTTCTTCCTGGCATCCAGATTTTTGCAAGTGTTCTTCAGATCTGCAATCAAGGCAGCTTTGGATATGGGAGTCTTTGCTTTTGAAGGTCCAGCAGATGTCCTAGTGGAAGCTTCAACATCAGCAGCATGATGGCTCAAGAAAAGTTTGTAATGGAAGGCCAGAGGACTTTTTCTTTTGCATACTGAATCCTTCTCAGTGAGGATACCTGGATACTGGCTTAGTATGATTCCACATAGCAGAGAGGAAAAAGCAATGGGAAGCTTTGTTGCAGATGTTCCAACATGCTTCAATGTCTGATAACAAATATAAGCCCCAAAGTACAGCTTTGCTTGGGTGCCCACATCATATATGAACCTGCTCAATTCAGTTGCTATTGAGGAGGTATGGTTGGTAGGGACCCAATTTGAAGTGCCAATCCTATGCAGCATTGCATACTTCCTTGTCAGCAAGCTAACAGAAAAATTCCCTTTGACTGGCCAAGCTTTGAATTGATTAGCAGTGATGACCTTGCACACATGGTTATTTATCTTTCCCAGCTCATTAGGTCCATCAGATTCTCTTCCTAGATAGTGGTTGATAACCCTAGAAGAGAATTCCACACATTTCCCTCTTACATACACCTTTCTGAAGTCATCTGATTTACCATCATCACAGTCCTCTTGTTGGTTGACAATGAATTCCTTGACTAGCAGCTCATAACAAGGTGAAAAGTTTGATACTGTCTTGAATAAACCAGCAGAAGAAATTAGGTCAATTACCTCAGTGCACTCAAGTGCATTTCTGCCCAGCTCTCTTTCAAGTGCTACCCTTCTTTGGTATACAAATTTCCATCTGCTCACACTTGACACATGATGGAATGAAACATTGTCCAGAGGAGCTTCTGGAACAGCAGAGGTGGACCTTGAGGGTGCTGGTTTCTTCTTTGGTTGGGATGTTGGGACATCCTCTTCAACATCTGAATCTGGTGGAGTTACAGCTTTCCTCTTTTGGGTATTCACCTTGCTCCATTGTTTAGTAGGACCAAGTATTACTTTGACCTTGTCTTTCTTTGGAGTAGGCTGCTTCTTTTCAGGAGATGAATGTCCTGTAGTCTTCTTTTCCTTTCTAGCCCTAAGCCTTTTGGCTATGCTAGGGTCCACAGAAGCAATGATCATTATCTAAGTCTTCAACATGTAGCATAGATGCCTCCTCTTCCAGGTTAGGAGTAGGTTCCAAACATATGTGATCATCACACATTTGTCTAGCACCCAAAGCATCCATCATCACACCAGTTTCCTTCTTCTGGAACACAAAACTAAGCTTGGTTCATAAACTGTTGATGTGTAGTGTGGTGTTAAGCCATTAGGATTGACATATCAATTCAGCTTCTTTCTTGATGAAACTTCCTTCAGTTCATGATTTAGACAATCATAAACATGTATCTTCACAGGAGAGATTTTCTCCAGCTATACCTAAACAACATAGGACACCATAACCAAGAAGGATATCCTCATTAGGTCACCATAAATAAGCTTAAGAGATAACTTATCAAGATTTTCACTCCCGCATGAAAGATTTGATAATTATACTCTTTTGTTTTGGCTCCAACCTCTTCTTTCATCAAGAACCACAACATTCTGAACTAAGTGTTCTCCAATTCTCACAGAAAACAAAATACAAGCCTCCTTCAAATATAGAATTCTCAGAATCAAGATGTCAGGACATTCTGTTTGACATCATAGCTACACAACAATTCACCAGCAAATTTCCAGCCCTGATAACACCAGACTGGTCCAATATACACCATATGATGAATAGTCCATCCTCCACTTCTAGGGACCATTCAAACACCAATATGAACCTCTCAAGTTCAAACAGCTTTTCATTATATCCTCCTTCTTCCTTTACCATGAACCAGAAAGTATCCCCCTTAGATCTCATCCAGAAACAGACCAGGATGCCTGCTCTGATACCAATTGAAATTCTGGTATGACAGACTCAGATGTCTAATATGATGTTGAGACATCTTATCTGTTACTTATAAACATGGTAAGGTATACATATCAGTACTTAAATAATTTTGTTATATCAGAGTCAAACATGCTTCAGGATGTTGGGACATCTGATAGGACATTCAGTTCAGGTACTGCATAAAACATAAAAGATAAATAGAACACAGCAGAAGTTTGTTAACCCAGTTCAGTGTATAACCACACTTACATCTGGAGGCTACCAAGCCAGGAGGAAATCCACTATAAGTAATATTAATTCTAGACTTAAACCACCCTGTTTAATCTATCACTTAATAACTACCCAATGCAATTTCTACCTAAGACACAACTTAGATATGAGTACCCTACTCACTCCCCCTCAATTACACATTGATCTTTTACAATGATTAATAAAATTGAAGTCACACTTCAAACACAACAGCTTGATCTTACTTAGAAGTTTCAATCAAGACACAATACTTCTCTTGCTTACAAGCTTCGAGAATCACAAGTGAAACAGCCACAATAGTGTTACTTGTTATGCACGGCTGACACAAGGACACAACCCTAATAATGTTTACATTTTCGGTTCATTGGGTTAATCTAAACTAGGTTACAAGGTTTCTTTTATAACCTATTCCCAACTGGATTTGGGCCTAAACAATCACAACAATAGCTGCTACAAATATGCAGAAATATCTGCTACAAATATGCAGAAATATCTGCTACAAATATTCCAAAAGATCTTCAACTTCTAAAATATCTCTAAATATAGAAACCTATATTTTTCAATATTTGTCTTCAATTTAAATTGAGTCTTTAAGATCTTCTAGATCAGCACCACATATGATTGCATAATATCTCCAGAATATTCTGCATAATTCAGATCTGATAAATCTAATGTCATCACCTTGAATTAGGGTTTGTTACTTCCTAGATTCTAGGTGATTTTGTTCTTCTGATTAATCTGAATCTTCATAACAAAACTCCCTACAGATGTGCCTTGTTCTGTTTTTATCCATCCATAATTAATTCCAGATAACTCTCCTTAAATATCTCAGATCAGTTAGTTATTAATTAATTCTGGTAACAGGTCTGAGATGTCTCAACATCTGTTGGGACATCCTGAAAAACTGAACTTACTTCATTTACTGATACAATGTCACAACATCTGATGGGACATCCTGTAAACTGAACTTATTCCATCAACTGATACAATGTCCTAACATCTGGTGTGACATCCTGATATCTTGACTTAAGTTCATTAACTGTTACTCTGTTTGACAGTGTCACAACATTTGGTGTGACATCCTGAACTAAGTTCAACACTTCTTGTTTGATATCTATATGTAACATATGACAGTAATGTTGTCATGACAGTTGCAGATGTTTCAACATTCTCTTTGACATCTGTCATGACATTTGCAGATGTTTCAACATCTTCTTTGACATCTGTCTGTAACATTCTGTCATGACATTTGCAGATACTTCAACATCTTCTTTGACATCTGACTGTGACATATGACAACATCTGTTGGGACATCCTGAATTAAGTTCTTATACTCTGTTTGATAATGTCCCAACATCTGATAGGACATTCTGAACTGAATTCAACATCTTCTTTGACAACTTCCACATTTATCTGTGCCACCATGTCAGGACATCATGTTTGACATGTTCTTCCAGAATCTATACCATGTTAATATGGAACTTCTTATTCAACATTTTCCAGCCATATTAGTTTTACCAAACATAATGCCAATCATAGAATAATAGCATTAACAAGATGTCATGACATTGTACTGTGACAACTTAAGTGCTATTAACATATCAAAGAATCCTATCAAACATAGCAGGACCAAGCATATTGATATCAGGCACCATTTCATCAGAGATCTTGTAGAAGAAAAAGTGATCTCATTGGAACATGTAGCTACAAATCTGCAATTGGCTAATATATTTACTAAAGCCTTGGATGCTACCCAATTTGAAAACCTAAGGGGTAAATTGGGAATCTGCTTATGTGAAATTTAGCAGTTATGGAAATGTGCCAACATGTCATATGACATCGTGTGGCATGATCACTAGATGGCAACACCAGTCTGGTCAAGCACCTTGTGTATTCCACTCCTAGAAATTCTCCAAGTTACGGCTCTTATAAGAATATCAGCTCACGTTCAGCTATTCATCTTCTCATCTTTCTCTCATAACAACTTGCTTGCTATAGCTAACCCTCAGAGATCATCAAACTCAACCAATCTCAATCTTTTTCTTCACCTCATTCTCAAGATGGCTCATCACCAAAACCCTAACATCTCTGAAGAAATCCTCAACAAGGAAGATGTGGTGCATGCAACCCCCATTTCTGTGGTACCCATGGATTCAACTCCAATGGACGAAATCAGAGGAAGTGTTCATCTTGCTCAAAAACCAAGAACCCCTACTGTGAAAAAGGCAAAGGACCCTGTTTTCAGCAAGGCAAAAGGCATGCCTTCATCATCAAACACCACACCAAAAGCTTCTGTATATGTGGATGATTCCATAAAGGAGCTGGTAAACAGGATCTTATCTGAGAAAAGAGTGGTAAGTGGCATATCTATCCCTCTGAACACCATGCCAGCTCCACAAGAAGATTAACAAACTCAGGCTGAAAAGGACACTCCTGCTCAACAGGATGTCCCAATAGATGTTGAACCATCTGAAGACCAGCAGAAGGTCTCATATGATACTGCTGATGATACATCTGAGGACCAGCACAAGGCCTCCACTGAAGATCAAACCTCTGTTGATCCACCAGCTGAAGAGGAGACTGCTCAACCTCCTCCTGTTGTGAACATAGAGCATGATTCTGATACAGAAATCATTGCTTCTGTGAACCCTAGCATAGCCAAAAGGCTTAGGACTAGGAAAGAAAAGATGAATGCAGGACATGCAACTCCTGAGAAGAAGCAAGCTACACCAAAGAAGGACAAAGCTAAAGTTGTCTTTGGTCCTACAAAACAATGGAGCAAGGTGCAAACACAAAAGAGGAAAGCTGTCATTCCTCCAGATTCAGATGTTGAAGAAGATGTCCCAACATCTCCACCAAAGAAGAAACCAGCACCCTCAAGGTCATCAACTGCTGTTCCAGAAGCTCCTTTGGATAACATCTCCTTTCATCATGTTTCAAGTGTGAATAGATGGAAGTTTGTTTATCAAAGAAGGGTAGCACTTGAAAGAGAGCTGAGCAGTAATGCACTTGAGTGCACAGAGTTAATTGATCTCATTTCTTCTGCTGGCCTTTTCAAAACTGTCTCCAACTTCTCTCCTTGCTATGAGCTGCTTGTCAAGGAATTCATAGTCAACCTCCAAGAAGATTGTGCTGATGGTAAGTCTGCTGACTTTAGAAAAGTATATGTAAGAGGAAGGTGTGTAGAATTCTCTCCTAGGGTTATCAACCACTACCTTGGAAGAGAATCTGATGGTCCAAATGAGTTAGGGAAGACTGATAACCAGGTTTGCAAGGTTATCACGGCTAATCAGGTCAAGGCTTGGCCAGTTAAAGGGAAGCTCTCAGTTAGCATGCTGACAAGGAAGTATGCCATGCTGAATAGGATTGGCACTGCAAACTGGGTCCCTACCAACCATACATCCTCAATATCAACTGGATTGGGCAGGTTCATATATGTTGTGGGCACCCAAACAAAGCTGGATTATGGGGATTATATATTTGATCAGACATTGAAGCATGCTGGATCATCTGCAACTAAGCTGCCAATTGCCTTCCCTTCCTTGCTGTGTGGAATAGTGCTGAGTCAGTATCCTGGTATCCTCACTGAGAAGGACACAATTTGCAAAAGAGAAAGCCCTCTGGCCTTCCACTACAAGTTGTTCTTGAGTCATCATGTAGCTGATGTTGAAGCTCCCTCTGGGTCATCTGCTGGTCCTTCAAAGGCAAAATCTCCAATCTCTAAAGCTGCCTTGATTGCTGAGCTGAAGATCACATGCAAAGAACTGGATGCAAGGAAGCAGAAGCTTGAGGAGATTATCCAAAGGCTGGAGATTGAAGAAAGTGCTCAGAAAGCTGCTGCTTCTGATGAGGAGACTGAGGAAGAGGAAGAAACTGACTATGAGGAGTCTGAGTGAAAAACTGTATGTGAGGATAATGTAATGACTGCTGCATTGTAATTTTGAATTAGTAACTTTGGCCCCAAATTTATGTCTAACAAGGGGAGAACAAGAACAAAAACAACAATGTATGATGATGTTTAGTTATTAATGAAAAACTTTTGTTTGCTTCTGAACTAAATCTGTGATGTTAATGAAAATTTCTGTTGCAACAAGACTGAATACATGTATGTTTAAAGGGGAGTAAACTCACACATGATTCAACAGAAAAGAACTGCTATACTCTGATAAAAGAACTTCTGCTGCACTCTGATAACCAGAAAAGAATGTTAGCCAAAAATTAGCCAAAGGGGGAGTTTGTAGATGTTTAGAATTGGCAGAATTTTTGACCAACAACAAATGTTGAATTTAGTTCAGGATGTCCTATCAGATGTTGGGACATTATCAAACAGAGTATAAGTAAATGAACTTAATTTAGGATGTCACACCAGATGTTGGGACATTGTATCAGTTAATGATATAAGTTCAGTTTACAGGATGTCACATCAGATGTTGTGACATTGTATCAGTTAATGATTTAAGTTCAGTTTTTTAGGATGTCCCAACAGATGTTGTGACATCTCAAACCTGCTACCAGAATTAATTAATGACTAACAGAACTGAGTAAATTAAGGAAAGTTATCTGGAATTAATTATGGATGGACAAAACAGAATAAGGCGCATCTGTAGGGAGTGTTGTTATGAGACTTCAGCATAATCAGAAGAACTGAATCACCTAGAATCTAGGAAGTAACAAACCCTAATTCAAGGTGGAAGCTGCATGCGTTTCAGGATTGGATAAACCTACAGAAAGCCCAAAATCCATACACCTATTTAAGCAACAGAAACTCTCAGAATTGAGCACGAATTTAAGAAGAAAAAATAGGGTGTTTTGTGTTTTAATAGCAGGTTGTTTTTATTGTACCACTTTATGAGCTTTTAAGCAAAAGTGTATTTGTGTCTTGATTGAAACTGTGAAGTAAGATCAAGCTGTTTTTGTTTGAAGTATGACTTCAATTTTATTAAACTTGTAAACAAGATCACTGTGTGATTGAGGGGGAGTGAGTTGGTACTCATATCTAAGTTGTGTCTTAGGTAGAAATTGCATTGGGTAGATATTAAGTGAAAGATTAAACTGAGTGGTTTAAGTCTAGAATTAATATTACTTATAGTGGATTTCCTCCTGGCTTGGTAGCCTCCAGATGTAAGTGTGGTTATACACTGAACTGGGTTAACAAATTACTGTGTTGTTTAATTTTCCTGCACTTTAAGTTTTGGTCAAGTGTTTAAACATCTCATTCAACATCTCATACCTGATCACAGAATTTCTCACATCATAACGTCATATCACTTCAATCCGCACAATGCGATTGAAGCTACCAACGGACCGAAGTTCCCTCATAAATCATGCCATGAATGCAAGACGCAATATACACACACCTCATCAAATATCATAAGCATTGCATCCGCATTCATCATCAATCATCACATATTTTCCTCATTTAACACATTCCTCTAAGTCATGTCATCACACTTCATAAACTCATGAAGACAACTCAAATCATATTACATCATTTTTATCACCAAATCCTACTTATATAACCTCTAAACACATCATATTATGTCCCTAAAACATCATAACAACATAAAACAACAAAGCACATCAATTAAATAAGTTTTCAAAACATGTCAGGTCTCGCTAAGCGAGCTGACCCCCTCTCTAAGAGACCAACTCACAGGTTTTTGAGTTCCAAAATTATTACTTGCTCGCTAAGCGAGCATCGCGATTTCTCAAGAAAATCTGCAATATCAGAATCGGCCTTCTGCGATAAAACCCACAAAAACTCAAATTTTCACAGCAACACAGCAGAAAATCATGAACATCTTCATCATTAGTCATAATATCATCATACACATCATATAACATCATTATTAATAATCTAAATCATCATAAATCATCATCATCATCTAACAAATTCATAAACAAAACCCCATAACCCTAAGACTCTTCCTCAAACCCCAAAATCTTATCTCTACATTACAATACCGAACAAAAATTACTCCCCATACATTAGGTTCAGTGAATTCTTTCGATAAACCTCTACGATTTCCTCTCCAACCTTCTAGTCCTAGCTTTTCTTCCTCAGATCCCTTCTTCTCTTTTCCCAAAGTATGATCGTTCCAAATGATCGTACAAAATCCAACTTTACTCTCTTAGTCCTTCTTACCCCTAGGACCTCTTTAGTATTTTCCCATCTTAACCTCACTAATCCTCTACCAAAAGACCATATTATCTCTCCCTGGATTTCCATCCTTGTACAAACGCGAAAGTGGCGCGGAAAAGGTAGAGTCACCAATCAGACATTTTTATCCCGAAGGAACGGGAATGGTAATGCTGCAAAAACCGAGAAAAGAGAAGAAAGGACAAAGGTCCTAGGAGCCAAAGAAACTGGGTTCGGGAGTCGGTTATGACCTGGGAAGGTATTAGCACCCCAGATCGTCCGTCGTACCCGACGGGATCCACGCTTGCAAAGAAAATGTTTCAAAGGGTAAAGGAAAGAAGCTGCTACAGAAGAAAAGAAAAGAAACTGGATCTGGAGAAAAGAAAAGAAAGGGGGAAAATGTAGGGAAAATAAAAGAGTGCTCGAACGGACCCTACCCCACTGCCTACGTACCTCATCTGGACATGAGGATCAGAGACGTCGTAATTCCCCTAACTAGGGAGGAAAATGACTTGTGTTTTAAAAGCTTGAATGATTATGTCAATGCTCATGTGTTGCAGGCTCGGAAGACGAGTGCGTAACCGTCTTGCAAAGTTACAGGTAAGAGCAATGATCACACTAAAATTCACCGTATTTCTGACTCCGATTTCGCATGCATTCTTAGCTTTTATTGTTGTTTTGCTTTGTTATTGCTTTGTTTTCTTATGTTTTCAGGTTTTTATAATAATCGGAGCTTGAATCGGGAAAAGGAGCGAAAAAGGAGTGAAAACGGACGAAAACCTAGAAATTCAGCGTTTTGCACTTGCGGCACCCACCGTGGCGGGCGCCATGGGGTTAGCCATGACGTGGCCACGTCTCAAGACCACTCCTCAACCTCCAAGACCCACGTTACCCACTCCATCATCCCCTGTAGGGACTATGGCGGGCGCCATGACCTTGTGGCGGGCGCCACAAGGCAAAATTTCATAACCTCCACTTTTTAGTGGAGGGGCGTCCCGGTCATTTCATGCTTTCAGTTTCTCCTATAAATAGGACCTTAGATTTTCGTTTTTCTTCATCCAGAATTAGAATTCTCTAGGCATATATCAGTTATAAAGCAGTTGCCATTCCACATCGGGGTGCCTCTGCAATCGAGTGATCGAGTCTGTAATCTGTCTGTGGTTCGAGTTTTGGAGCACTCTGGAGGAAGTTAATCCTGCCGCCATTTTAATTCAAGTTCGTACTTTACTTTTATTTATTTCCCGCACTCGCACATTTACTTTGTTTATTTCCCGCACTCGCACATTTACTTTGTTTATTTCCCGCACTCGCACATTTACTTTGTTTATTTCCCGCACTCGCACATTTACTTTGTTTATTTCCCGCACTCGCTTTAAATTACTTTTATGAAAAATTATAAAAAGAATCTTTACTTTATCATGTCTAACTAATTCCATAAAGGTTAGAATGTAAGGATCGTAATTAAGTCAGTAATCAGTATAATTGTTCGTGGAAACACCTAAGGGCTATTTTATCTTTCAATTCAAGTAATTGTTTTTAACTATTTCAAAAACAGCCAAAAGCGCTTTGTATAGTTCATTAGGAGTTTTTAGATTAAAAAGAAAAGAGATTTTAAAACGATTTTCGGACGCGTTATGAGATTTAGAGTCTGGTTCATAAGAACCTCTTTTTGCTAAGAAGTCCAAGTTAAAATACTTTTCAACTTAGTCAAGATACTAGATTTCTTAAAAATAGGTTTACTACTCTAACGCAGTACGCACCTTTTTATCCGTGACAATAGGAGGGGTTGATTAGAGAGTACAACTCGGTTCTGAATACGCGAAAGCGACAGTTCCTGTTAAATTAGTTCTTTTCAAAGAAGAAAACATTGCCCATAAGTAGTTCCACTAACAAGTACTGAATTATCATTGATTACGTGAATTACATTCGAGCCTGTCCTTTATCTATTATTTAAAATTATAATTTTATTTACCATTGCACCCTTATTAAAACCCTTAAAAATAGTTGCCTTAGATAAGCACCATAACAACAGGTACGATAGATTGACACTTGGTCTCTGTGGATTCGATAATCTTTTATATTACTTTGACGTGATTCGTACACTTGCGAAAAACACGCATCAAGTTTTTGGCGCCGTTGCCGGGGACCAATATCGTCAAATTTCATTACCTTGTAGTTATACCGTTTAGACTAAGGTTGTTACCCACTGGTCAATGCGAAAGACTCGCAGTGCCGGAAGTTTAGTAGACCCTCTAGCTGAGCCTGAACGTTACGCTCGCGCACGTTTGTTTTTCCATAGGAATAGGATAGCTATGGCCGAAGAACAAAACCGAAGACCTCTTAAGGACTTCTCCCAACCATCAAACGAGGAACCTAGTTCCAGTATAGTAAACCCCGCTATCCCAGCCAATAATTTTGAACTTAAACCATCCCTGCTGCAATTAGTGCAACAGAGACAATTCGCAGGTCTCGCTACTGATAACCCAAACCAACATTTAAAAAACTTTCTTCAGTTAGCAGACACCTTTAAAACCAATGGAGCTTCTCCTGAGGCAATACGCTTAAGATTATTTCCCTTTTCCCTCAGAGATAAAGCTCTATCATGGTTAGATTCCCTTCCACCCAATTCAATAACAACTTGGGATGACCTTAGAAAAGTTTTCCTTGCTAGATATTTTCCCCCAAGTAAGACTGCTCTTCTTCGAAACCTAATAACTAGATTTACCCAACACCAAGGAGAGTCGTTGTTCGAAGCCTGGGAGAGATATAAAGAACTATTAAGAGCATGCCCACATCATGGCTTAGAAAATTGGTTAATCATCCAAACCTTCTATAATGGACTTCTTTATAACACTAAAATGACCATCGACGTTGCCGCTGGTGGCGCACTGATGAACAAACCTTACCCTGAAGCTAGTGCCCTTATCGAGGATATGGCCCAAAACCATCAATCATGGGGAGTAGAACGAGCGACCGTGGAAAAGAAGGAAGCCCAAGGAGGAATACATGAGTTAAGCTCTATAGACATGATGCAGGCTAAAATGGACGCGTTGGCCCTTAGAGTCGAACATATGTGTACAACTCCGAATACTGTAGCCGCAGTTTCGCCGAATTGTGAGATATGTGGAACGCAAGGACACCAATCCGCCGAATGCAATCTGTTAAATGAGACCAACACTGAGCAAGTAAACTATACCCAATGGAACCCATTTTCAAACACATATAACCCTGGATGGAGGAATCACCCAAACTTCTCCTACAAAAATAATAACCCTATCCAAAATACCACACCTCCGAGACAACAAGGTTACCAAGCCCCTAGAACAAATCAACCTATGCAACCTGTACCACCAAATCCGAGCTTTGAGGAAGTTGTAAAAGATTTTATCATTGCTCAAAAACAACAAAACAAAGAGTTCATGAACCATAACGTCCATGTTAACGAACTGATTACCAAGTTAGGAACCAAGGTTGATCAAATCATTACTCATAATAAGATGCTTGAAACCCAGATCTCTCAGGTAGCGTTAAACCAAGCCCCACAGACTACACCTGGAGGACAGTTCCCTGGACAACCTCAACAAAACCCGAAAGGGCAAGCAAATGCCATTACTCTACGAAGTGGAACCGCTTATAAGGAACCTTTAAACCCTAGATTAAGTGAGCCCGAAACTTCTGAGAGGAATGAGGAAAAGGAACCAGAGAAGCCTGAAACCCCGGAAAGTCAAGAAAAGGGAGAAGAACCTAAAAATAACACTTATGTACCACCACCACCGCCATACAAACCACCAATACCTTACCCTCAAAGATTAAAGAAAACCCAAATCGATAATCAATATCAAAAATTCGTTAAGGTTATAGAAAAACTTCACGTAGAAATCCCCTTTACAGAAGCCATCACCCAAATACCTTCTTACGCTAAGTTTCTCAAAGACATACTTACGAATAAACGTAGACTTGAAGATCCGAAACCCTTGGAATGTAATTCTATTTCCGAAAATAGGTTAGCAAAGAAAGATAAAGATCCCGGAAATTTTTCCATTCCTTGTATTTTGGGGAATCATGTCATCGAAAAAGCTTTTCTAGACTTAGGAGCTAGTGTGAGCTTAATGCCTTTAGCAGTTTGTGAGAGATTAAACTTAGGAGAATTACAACCTACTAAGATGTCACTTCAATTAGCCGATAGATCCGTTAAATACCCTATAGGCATACTTGAAGACGTCCCTGTTAGGATAGGTCAGCTGTTTATACCTACTGATTTTGTTGTCATGGACATTAAAGAAGATGACGATATACCAATCCTCCTAGGTAGACCATTCTTATCGACTGCTGGAGCCGTAATAGATGTTAAAAAGGGAAAACTAACTTTTGAGGTAGGTGGCCAGAAGATAGAATTTATATTGTCAAAATTTCTTATGGCACCTGTGATAGGAGATGCTTGTTATGCCTTAGATATCATCGAAGAATGTATTAGGGAATTAGAACAAGAAGAAGAAACTGAATCTATAAAATTGCCATCAACCCTTATTTTGGAAGATGACAATTATAAAACTCCTTACATTGATGATAACCTTCACGAATGTTTATCTCTTACCCCAGATCCTATGCCTTGCCCTATGAAACCGACCGTAAAACTTAAGGAACTGCCTAAAAACCTGAGATATGAATTTCTCGATGAAGATATGAACCGTCCAGTTATAGTCAGTGCTACCTTAAACCAAGAAGAAACCGATCAATTATTAGAAGTTTTACGTAGGTACCCCTCAGCCTTAGGATATAAGATCTCTGATCTAAAAGGAATAAGCCCATCCGTATGCATGCATCGGATTTTGCTTGAAGAAGATTCAAAACCTTCCAGAGAACACCAACGTAGAATAAATCCTATAATGAGTACTGTAGTTAAGACTGAAGTTCTTAAGTTACTAGAGGCAGGTATAATATATCAGATCTCGGACAGTAAATGGGTGAGTCCTGTGCATGTAGTACCTAAAAAGGGAGGCATCACAGTCGTGCAAAACGAGAAGGGCGAACCTGTAGCAAAAAGAACCGATGGAGGTTGGCGTATGTGCATAGATTATAGAAAATTAAATAAAGCAACTAGGAAGGACCATTTCCCATTACCATTCATAGACCAAATGTTGGAGCGCCTAGCCAGACACTCTTACTTTTGTTATTTAGATGGATATTCGGGATTCTTCCAAATACCTATTCATCCCGAAGATCAAGAAAAAACTACCTTTACATGCCCAGTTGGAACTTTTGCCTATAGAAGAATGCCTTTTGGACTTTGTAATGCTCCTGCAACTTTCCAACGCTGCATGATGTCTATCTTTGCTGATTATTTAGATGGAATTATGGAAGTATTTATGGACGATTTCTCAGTTTGTGGGTCAGATTTCAAAAATTGTCTTGTCAACCTTGAGAAAATCCTGGAGAGATGTGTGGAGGTAAACCTTGTGCTAAATTGGGAAAAATGTCATTTCATGGTCACCGAAGGGATTGTTTTAGGACATATAGTTTCCGAAAAAGGTATAGAGGTAGATAAAGCAAAAATAGAAGTCATAGAGAATCTAAAACCGCCGAAGACTATCAGGGAGATAAGAAGTTTTCTTGGACATGCTGGATTTTACCGACGTTTCATCAAGGATTTCTCCAAAATAACAAAGCCCTTAACTGGTCTTTTAATGAAAGATGTTGAATTCATCTTCGATGAAAAATGTACTGAAGCATTTAATCTTCTGAAGCAAGCTCTGATTTCAGCACCTATAATGAAACCCCCTGATTGGTCAGAACCGTTTGAGATAATGTGTGACGCCAGTGATTATGCTGTTGGAGCCGTTCTAGGTCAGAGAAAAGATAAGAAGTTACACGTAATTTATTATGCCAGTAGAACCCTAGACGCTGCACAGCTCAACTACGCAACAACCGAAAAAGAGCTCCTAGCTGTAGTTTTTGCAATAGACAAATTTAGATCTTATCTAGTAGGAGCCAAGATTATAGTTTACACCGACCATGCTGCCATTCGTTACTTGCTAAGCAAAAAGGATGCCAAGCCTAGGTTACTTCGATGGATTCTATTACTGCAAGAGTTTGATTTGGATATCCGTGATAAGAAAGGCACTGATAATGTGGTAGCTGATCACCTATCTAGGCTAGAATACCTGAAACCTGATCCAGTACCCATAAATGACGATTTTGCCTATGATAGACTGATAGCCCAACTTGAAATCATTGAAGATGATAACCCAGACCCTCATGAGCATTTTCATAAATCCTTAGCTATAAGTAATGCACCTTGGTATGCAGATTTTGTTAATTACCTAGCCGCTGACATCATACCCCCTGATCTAAACTACCACCGGAAGAAGAAGTTCTATAGTGATGTGAGAAACTTCTATTGGGACGAACCATTTCTTTTCAAGAGAGGTAAAGATGGCATTTTCCGCCGTTGTGTTCCAGAAGAAGAGGTAAATAATATAATTGAGCATTGTCATTCTGCACCCTATGGTGGACATGCAAGCACATCTAAGACCTACACCAAGATTCTTCAAGCTGGCCTATTCTGGCCTACTATGTGGCGTGATGTCCATGCTTTCATTTTCAAGTGTGACAGATGCCAACGCACAGGAAATATTTCAAGACGTAATGAAATGCCGTTAAGAAATATCCAAGAAGTAGAACTCTTCGACGTATGGGGTATAGACTTTATGGGACCGTTCCCACCATCTTTTGGAAATCAGTACATATTAGTAGCTGTTGACTACGTGTCTAAATGGATTGAAGCTATCGCCGCACCCACAAATGACACCAGAGTAGTCATCAAATTATTCAAGAATTATATATTTCCCAGGTTTGGAACCCCCCGTTTAGTCATAAGTGATGGAGGATCACACTTCATATCGAGAATATTTGATAAACTTTTAAGCAAGTATGGAGTTAAGCATAGAGTAGCAACACCATACCACCCACAGACCAATGGACAAGTGGAAGTATCTAATAGGGAGATAAAACAAATCCTCGAGAAGACTGTCTCTATATCTAGAAAGGATTGGTCGCAGAAACTTCAAGAAGCATTATGGGCCTATAGAACCGCTTTCAAAACTCCTATAGGAACAACCCCTTATCAACTGGTCTATGGAAAATCATGTCACTTACCGTTTGAATTGGAGCATAAGGCCTATTGGGCCATCAAAACTTTGAATTTGGATTACTTGACAGCTGGTGAGAAACGTATCCTTGATATCCACAAATTAGAAGAGCTCAGACAATCTGCCTACAAAAATGCCATCATATACAAAGAAAGAACAAAAGCTTGGCATGACAAAAGAATCATAAGAAGAGACTTCAAAATAGGCGATCCTGTTCTCCTGTTCGATTCTAGGTTACGACTTTTTCCAGGTAAACTCCGTTCGAGATGGACTGGCCCTTTCGAAGTATCTAAGATCCTAAGATCCGGTGCTATTGAAATCAAGAACTAGACATGTAAACCATTCATCGTTAATGGACAGAGGTTGAAGCCCTACGAAGGAGGTGACATCCCAACAACATACACCTGCCATACTCTGAGTGATCCACCGTATCCTTCCAATGATGTTTAAATATCGGTCGTCGAGCTAATGACGTTAAACAAGCGCTGCATGGGAGGCAACCCATGGTTTTCTTATTTTTTGTACTTTTTATTTATTTTTACTTTATTTTAATTTGTTTATTATTATTATTATGTCAGGACTAACGATTGAATGTTTTATGTGCTTTCAGGACTTGTTTGCTAACCTTGTACAGAATGCAGAACCCTGATGACATGCACGTGGCCTTTAGAGATGATGCACAGAGAGAGCGTTACTATGTTCACATGAGACGCCCTATGGCTCCTACCAGGTACCCTGACCATGACTGCATGGATGCCTTGGGGATAGAGCCAAGCGTCAGATTTTTATGCCATCAACTCCAGTGGGACCAGTTTGACGACAGGAACAACACTTATAGGAACTTGACTCTTGAGTTCCTCAGCTCATTTCATCATGACCCTTGGGCTGGACCCGATGGACTCGCTGTTTTCAGGTTGTTCGGGATTGACTACTCATTCTCTCACAAAGAGTTTGGTGATTTACTAGGTTTCCAGACTACTCCTGATGCTATTCCAGAGACTCCGATGGGGTATTTTATGAGCAGAGAAGTGGAAAAGTTTTGGACTAAAATATCAGGCAGAGGGAGCCAAGATCCTTCTACCCAGTTTTCTCAGGTAATCCACAACCCTGCATTGAGGTACTTCCAGATGATTCTAGCACATTCTTTCCTAGGTTTTCCAGATACAGAGACACTGCTAAGTGAAGAGGAGATTTTCCTACTGTTTTGTGCGACTCAGTCTCGCCCTGTTGCTTGTGGCAACTTTCTACTGAAGGGCCTTGCTAGTATTGCCAGATCATCAGTAGGCATCATCCATGTCGGTGGGATTGTTACACAGATAGCTACTGCATTGGGTTTGTCTCGCAAGTTATTGCACCTCAGGACCTTCTGCTGCTACACCACCCTGGATATTGATTTTTGTCTTGATAGAGGACTGATGAGGAGGGCTTCCTTTGAGCCCAACATGTTTAAATTACTGATCGACGGTGAAGCGATACACTACTTTACATTACCAGATCCGCTGATGACCAGTGTCCATGATCCTGCAAATTGGAGTTATGCTCTAGAGGGTTATGGAGAGACTGTCGAAGAGCCGAAATCGCCTCCCGCCGCTGAGTACACTCCTACACCTCTTACTCCCCGAATCACTGTTATGTCTAACAATATGTCTCTGCAGCCACCTGACCTACAAACACAGATTTATGAGCTCCGTAAGGAGACTGCCCTGCTCAAGCAGGAAGTGGCAGACTTGGAGTTACAGATGCAGGTTTCTGATCTCACTCATGCCTCAGAGGCCGATGCTCTACATCAGGCGATTGAAGAGCTTCGGAGGGAGATAGCTGAGATTCGTGGATCAAGCCAGGAAAAGAAACCTACCACATGACTCATTCTACACTGATAGCACTACCCTAGTATTTTATTTATCGCATTTCCAGACATATATTTTACTTTATTGCAGCTTTTATATTTTCATGCACTTTGAATTCCTTATATATATACATATTATGCACTAATTTTTCTTTTTCTTTTTTGATTTTTAATTATTTTATTTTTGTCGTGCAAAGAAAAAAAAAATATATAAGACAAAAATATTTTCATTTTTTGTCTTCACAAAAAAAATATGCAAGCCAATGCCTTGAAAAGAAGAAGAAAACGCTATCCAGACCCCCCGAAGACCAAAGGTGCAAGGAAGGCCCAAAAGGAGGATCCAAAACCACAAGGCCCAGGAATTGGCCTTGTGGCGGGCGCCATAGGCCCTGTGGCGGGCGCCACACCGTACCATCAACATATACGGGATTCAATCCCCATTTCCACCATTTTCATCCCTTTCTTCACCAAAAACCCATTTTTACAACCTTCCAAATCCTCCTTGAACCCCATTAAAGCTCACCCATTTCCAAAATACCCTCCATCCATAACACATATCCAACATCCATTTCCATTTTCATCCATCAAAAACCAAAAAAATCAAAACTTTATCATTCCCCTCATAAACCACTTTTCTACCATTTTCACTACCTAAGGAGCTTTTCAACAATGGAGTTCAATGGATTTCTTCTTCGTGATGGAAGACCGGGCGAAAGGCAACGGAAAATTATTCAGAGGCTTCAAAGTCGAGAAATTCTCTCGACTAGGTACGTCGACGATAACTGTCTGTATGCTTTGGGTATTTATCATAGTGTTTTTAATTTATTAGAATTTCTAGGCTTGCATAATATTTTCATTAATCAGGAACCTACCTATGAGCGACTGACAACTGAGTTTTTGAGTTCTTTGATATACACTGTCAGTCCTAACACTGCTAGCACTGTTGGTACTGTTATTTTTAGACTGTTCGGAATTGAGTATGAATTCAGTACCAACGATCTAGCAGGTTTGTTAGGAATCCCTCATAGGGAAGGTTCAATTTGTGAGGCACCTTTGGATGCTGAATGGTCGGCCGAGGTATTTACCTTCTGGCTAAGGCTTTGAAGTACTTCAATTAATTCTTTTGAAGGGATACTTGCGTCGACCATTCACAACCCGGCCATAAGAGTTTTTAGACTTCTTTTGGCATGTACTATTTTTGGCCGGGAAAGTCCAAACAAGGTAAATGCTCGTGAACTCCTATTTTTGCAAGGATGCCTCACTAGAACCCACATCAATCCGGTCCCGTTTATGCTTGCCCATATGACTTTATTTACTAATAAAACAGGACCGATTGTATTTGGAGGGCTTGTTACGTCTATTGCTCGGGCTCTTGGCCTGAACGATGAGATAGCTACACTTGAACCACTACCTCCTCGCACAATTAATTTAAAATTTCTGAAAGACATGAAATTGTGCCGAACGAGGAGAGAAGGTGGTTATGAGTTGATGGTTCATGGGGTAGCTATCCCATCTGTTGCTTTACCATGCAGTAGACGTACTGATGTACGTGATGAAAGGAACTGGACCTATGATCTTAATGCTCCACGTGTTTTGGGTCCACTTCCTCCTAATATTCCCGATGGGGAGGCACATGACACTGATGATGAGTATGATCGGAGAGAGCAGTCTCCCATCCCTCATATGCCCCCCATCGTCCTTCACAGTCACACACTGCACCATCTTCCTCTAACACTATTGCAGGTACTGCTCCTGGATTCTTTGTCACCGAGGAGATGTGGCGTGATATGACAGCTAGAGAAGAAAGGCGTGATGGCCTTCTCTCTACTATTTCACAGCAGCTGACGGACAACATGAGCTTCATGCAACAATCGCGATTGGTTTCGGATCGTGCTTATAGCAACGTTTGCCGTACCTTGAACGATATCTCATTAGAGCAGAATCGTCAGAGAGAGTTCAACAGCCGACACTACCAGCTTGTAGAGGCTACTCAGGGTTCCATCTTGGGTAACCTTCGAGAGGTCCGGAGCGCTCAGGCTGCTTTATCAGCACGACTCGACCGGAGGGACCAGCATCGTAGTAGATCCCGTCGTTCTAGACCATCACATCAGGACGGCGAAGGCACCAGTGCCCCTCCTCAGTAGTCTTTTTCCAGGTTACCCCCCTTATCTTATTTCGAAACATTGGGGACAATGTTCGATTTAAGTGTGGGAGGGGATTTTATTGCTTTCTGTTATTTCCCTTTTTAGTTAATTTCCTTTCAGTTATTTCCCTTTCAGTAATTTAATTTTCTTAGATAATGCATGAGTCTGACGAGTCACCAGTATAGTGTCTTTTTAGTTCATCTTCATTTTTTCCCATTTCCTTAGCCTTACCAGAAAAATTTTAAAAAGAAAACAATGTTGTTCCACATGTTTTTTGGGCTTTGAGACAGGTTTAGATTAGGATGTGGTGACTTAGGTCAACTTTTTGAAACATCAGCACCATTTTAGCACCATAGACCTCTTGAATATAGGAATCACTCCTAAACCCCACCACCATGGCCTTTATTATCATTTAAAAAATTGTCCTAAGTAGTTTATTTTAGCAGTCAGCTCCGGCCTAAGCATGCTCTACGTAGAGGGCCGATGAATCTAAGTGAATGATCCAGTGCTAATAAAAAAAAAAAAAAGAAAAAAAGAAAAAAAAAAGGCAAACTCTGGTATAGGTGACCCTCACAAAGTCATTTAAACCGAAAAAAGAGAAGAAAAAAATTTTCCACAAAAAGAAAAAATACAAGTCACCTATTGTTAGTTGGTTCAGAGGTATCTGGCACTGAACTTGGTAGGGCGGATTACGATCCGATCCCCCGCAGCTACATTTAGGCGAAATAAAAACAGGTTTACACATGCTTATGTGCCAGAAACCTTATGTTATGGATCAGAATCACTAACCGGTCACTCTACTATGAAGCATGTACGGATAACGGGCTTAATGTGATTGCGCCTGAATGAAAAGGACACAAAAAGATGAGAAGATAGGCCTAGGTATCGTGGGATGATATGGAGTGGTTAATATAGGATTGAAGTTTGTGTTTGTGTTACTATGGTACCCTTGGTTCACTTAGTTAGTATCTGTCACTGCATCCTGACTTGAACTTAGAATCCCTTTAGCCCAAAGACACGTGTTGACACCATATTTTCTTAAGCTTTAATGTTTGCTTGAGGACAAGCAAAGGTTTAAGTGTGGGAGAATTTGATCACACTAAAATTCACCGTATTTCTGACTCCGATTTCGCATGCATTCTTAGCTTTTATTGTTGTTTTGCTTTGTTATTGCTTTGTTTTCTTATGTTTTCAGGTTTTTATAATAATCGGAGCTTGAATCGGGAAAAGGAGCGAAAAAGGAGTGAAAACGGACGAAAACCTAGAAATTCAGCGTTTTGCACTTGCGGCACCCACCGTGGCGGGCGCCATGGGGTTAGCCATGACGTGGCCACGTCTCAAGACCACTCCTCAACCTCCAAGACCCACGTTCCCCACTCCATCATCCCCTGTAGGGACCATGGCGGGCGCCATGACCTTGTGGCGGGCGCCACAAGGCAAAATTTCATAACCTCCACTTTTTAGTGGAGGGGCGTCCCGGTCATTTCATGCTTTCAGTTTCTCCTATAAATAGGACCTTAGATTTTCGTTTTTCTTCATCTAGAATTAGAATTCTCTAGGCATATATCAGTTATAAAGCAGTTGCCATTCCACATCGGGGTGCCTCTGCAATCGAGTGATCGAGTCTGTAATCTGTCTGTGGTTCGAGTTTTGGAGCACTCTGGAGGAAGTTAATCCTGCCGCCATTTTAATTCAAGTTCGTACTTTACTTTTATTTATTTCCCGCACTCGCACATTTACTTTGTTTATTTCCCGCACTCGCACATTTACTTTGTTTATTTCCCGCACTCGCACATTTACTTTGTTTATTTCCCGCACTCGCACATTTACTTTGTTTATTTCCCGCACTCGCTTTAAATTACTTTTATGAAAAATTATAAAAAGAATCTTTACTTTATCATGTCTAACTAATTCCATAAAGGTTAGAATGTAAGGATCGTAATTAAGTCAGTAATCAGTATAATTGTTCGTGGAAACACCTAAGGGCTATTTTATCTTTCAATTCAAGTAATTGTTTTTAACTATTTCAAAAACAGCCAAAAGCGCTTTGTATAGTTCATTAGGAGTTTTTAGATTAAAAAGAAAAGAGATTTTAAAACGATTTTCGGACGCGTTATGAGATTTAGAGTCTGGTTCATAAGAACCTCTTTTTGCTAAGAAGTCCAAGTTAAAATACTTTTCAACTTAGTCAAGATACTAGATTTCTTAAAAATAGGTTTACTACTCTAACGCAGTACGCACCTTTTTATCCGTGACAATAGGAGGGGTTGATTAGAGAGTACAACTCGGTTCTGAATACGCGAAAGCGACAGTTCCTGTTAAATTAGTTCTTTTCAAAGAAGAAAACATTGCCCATAAGTAGTTCCACTAACAAGTACTGAATTATCATTGATTACGTGAATTACATTCGAGCCTGTCCTTTATCTATTATTTAAAATTATAATTTTATTTACCATTGCACCCTTATTAAAACCCTTAAAAATAGTTGCCTTAGATAAGCACCATAACAACAGGTACGATAGATTGACACTTGGTCTCTGTGGATTCGATAATCTTTTATATTACTTTGACGTGATTCGTACACTTGCGAAAAACACGCATCAAGCAAGTTCTTACATTGAGAGTGAAGGTGATGAGAAAAGAAGTCCCGAAGGAGAGACGCTTATTCTTTGTTTAGAGTTTTTTAAAGAAGTGTTTTTATTGTTTTTGTTTGTGAAAATAGTCTCATGATTAGACTTGTACGTCATGATAAGCAAGCTTGTACCACCACCAAGATGGGGTGAATACAAGTGATCCATGGAATAAGTCCCTACACACAAGACTACTTCACTTATTATTAAGTATTTTTTAGATTTTTATGTTTGAAGACGAGAAAGAGAAAGAAACAAAGGATCTTAAAGGTAAAAGAACTAAAGGGGAACTAACAAAATCCTAATGTTATCATGCATAGATGAACCTAGATTAGTGAGGTTTCATTCTATCCTAAAGAAGAGAAGGAAATAAAAGAAAAGAAGGAGAATAAAGGAGGTAGAAAACAACTTACTTCTCTTAAAGAAGTTAAGTTGTCTCTAAGGGGGATGAAAAGAATTTGGAAAAATGATGGCCTAAGCACATCACATACATAAATATAAATCATAAAATAAAAAGGAGAAATAAATGGAGATGTGGAAATCTCATCCACACCTCTTACTTACCATTGCCCCTGCAAGTGTTAGAAACATTCACAAATGGCAAGATGAAATAAAAAAGGTTCAAACAATGGAAGAACAAACATTTAAACACCACAAACCATCACAATCAGAACCTAAACATCATACAATTAGTCATACAAAACACACACAAAGAAGCGTGAAAGAAGTCATATAAACCACTAGCAAAGAAGCATGGAGAAGTAAGATGAAAACATGAGATCAAGAGAAATGAACAAGTCAAAAATCACTAAGTAAACTCAAATTCAAAACCTAAACATGTTAAGTAAGTGCCTAAGATCAAGATTCAAACATTAATCAAGGTATAAAAACACAAACTAGGTCAATTAGGAGGGACGTGAGGAAGTTTGAAGTGAAGTGAGGCATGCTTGTGAAAGTGTAGTTTAGTGCCCAAGTTAACATCAAACAAGCAAAGACAAAGATCTCATACCAAAACCAGGGACCATATGACATATTATCAATCCAAAAATAAGATCCTAAGAGGTGGCACAAGTGCCTTTCTATTCAAGTAATCAAACGTGGATAAAAAACACTTCAAATTAAGCAAGTTAAAGAACAAATCTCAAACAATTAGTGAACATGCCCTAAAAATTATACCAATAAGCAAAAAAGGCACTTAAAGTATGCAAAAACATCATATCAAATTTACATGACCAAAATCAGAAGAAAACACAATCAAATGAATGGTCAAAGCACAATTAGGGTTTCATTATCTTACACATGAAGCAATAAGCTAAAAGGCGGCCAAATAAAACCTAAAAAATATGAAAAAAATCTCTAAGGTACTTTATCATGTTAACAAAGCATAGTAAAAATAATCAACATCATATCACTTATAAAACTCAAATTAAAAATTAAACAAGGAAAGGTGTGCAAATTTAGAAAGCAAATAAGAAAGAAATTAAATGGACAATTAATTCAGGACACAAAATAAAAGAAAAATGTAAAATAAATTTTGGAAAAAATTTATAAAACCCTAAATAATATTCATGAATTATTTTGTAATTTTTGAATTTTGTTTTACTATTTTTAAAAATTCAAAATGAAACTGAAACAAAAAGGAAAATAAAATAGAATAAAAAGCATGGAGGTATGAATAACAACCAAGATTAGTACACACCACAAGCAGGCCAAAGGATTGGGGAACAAAAAGCAACAAAGCCCAATATAAAACCCAACGCAATCAACAGCTTATTATGGTCCTCAGTCAAAAGTCAACAACAATCAGAACCCTACGATCAATCCAGCGCGTATAAAGGAAGTAAACAAAATCAATAAGTCAACAGATCAAAGGATATAAATGCATGCACATGATAGCAAATATGGACAAGCACACACACACATACACACATATTAATATGGAAAAAAACACGTGATGTGCACACATATTTTTAATGTGTTGTCACGTTTAGAGCCTTTAGATCATAAGACCCAACGGTAGAGAGCTCGTCTTCAACCTTGGACTATCCTTCCACATGAAACACAGTCCAGTGATGGAACCCTAGCTCCAGTCACCGGAAAATGCATGCACAAGAACAAATATCTCCAGAAAATTAAACCAAGCTCCAAATCACAAGTATTTCTCATGCCGATCTCGAATTTGCACTCAAAAACATCAAACAACAAGTATATTTCACGGATTGAAGAGAATAAGATTTGTCATCAAACTTTCAGATCCTCATACAAGCTCAATACTTAACCATTTTTTTATAAAAAACACATCAAGCAACTCAGTGAAGCATGCAAATTATTATACACACAAGAAAAACAAAATCTAGAGTGATGAAATTTGAAATTAACCTGAAATGCAGCTAGGTTAAAAACTCAAAGAAATCCCTCAACAACGTGCAAATCCACTCTCTGGCACCTCTATTTGCAAAATAAATGCAAATAGAGCTTCAAATCCACTTGAATCTTGAGTTTCGAACCAAGTTGCTTCTGAATTGCACTATGAGAAATCCTTGCTTTCAGTCCAAATCAATGGTGTATTTGCACTCCTTAGACCTTACTAATCCTGAATATGGAAAGAGAAAGAGCAATGTGTGTGTAGAATGAGAGATTTGAAGGAATTTTCAAGAGGAGCAAAAAGTTTGAAACTCATAAATGAGGGAGCATGAGGCTGAGAAATTTGTGTGCTTCTCTTATATACTAAGGGTTTAAGTGGCTGATTAGGGTTTTTGAACCAAAGAGTGCATGGAAAGTGTGATAGGGATTAAAATGCAAATTTGCATGAAACTTGTGATGAGGTAATTTGTGCGTGCAAGCTTCTCACCAAGTGCACAATATGATTTTTTTTAGGTCATCTATCACCCTTTGATTGATCTTAGGGCTTAGGATGCTTTGATTTTTAAGTTGTGAATGGTTTTGCAAAATGGCAAGTTGTGAAATAACTCATGTGAAAGCCACAAATTCTCTTGATTTCTTGGGAAAATTTGGTTGTGGTGAGATGTACTTGATTGTGATAATGATTGATGCATTATAGGTCAAAGAAATGCATTATGAGCCTTTTTGCATTTGGTGTAAACTTTGAAAATACGGAAAAACCCTAAAAATATGCCAACTTCAAATGACCTTAACTTTCAAACCACAAATTATATGGAGGATTTCTAGGACTTTTTGGAAATGGGAGAGAAATACCTACAACTTTCATGTTTGAGGAAAATTAATTTGGAGTCATCTTGATCATGAAAGAATTGAATGAAGTTAGGGCAAAAATTGCCAAAAATAGAAAGTTTAATTACAAGTCACTTTCCATATTTAGCAACTTTCTTCCAAACTCTTGATTCTTGCAAATTGAGATCACCCAAGCTATTCTCTGCCTCATGAAGGTCCATAGGCTTGAAAATTATGATTGGAACCCTTGAAATCCATTGGTTGACTTTTCTTCTGCACAGTTGACCTCTTTCTTCATTTGCAAGTAACTACATTAATACCTGACTTCCTCAATGAATTTTTGCATCAAACTTCATCCATAGGACTTATATACCATATAGAAGCCTTTGACCATAAGAATTGATCAAATCTATAAGGATAAGAGGATCTGAGGCAAAACCCTAGTTAGGGCTTCCTTGTATAGAAGCAAATTGCATTGATGAGCTTCTGATGAATCACACCCCTTCTTGGGCTTTGATGATGAATTTGAACTTGTATAGGATATGAGGAACCTTTGTAGGCTTCTTGCAAGACCACTTGGCTCTACCCTTGACTTTGAGGAATCAAAACTTGCTAGATGACTGATTACATGCCCTATGCTTGTAACTATGAATGTCATGCCTCATCTTTCTATGCCAAATGCTAAGACATGTATGATTTATGCTATGCTATATGATGTGAAAAAGAGAGGGAAAACGTAGGGTGTTACAGCTGCCTCTATTCAAGAAACTGTTAATTTGAAAAGGACGAGAGTGTCGGCTGCCGGCCGTTTGAGATAAACGGTGATTGAGTACCAAAAGAACCCAAAAAATTGCACTTTGCTGGAGAATAAAAGTAATGTGAACCTGACCAAGGAAAACAACTACTTGAAAACCTTGATGAGGTGAAAAGTAAACCAATAACCATGAAATCCCTATTCAAACATCTGGCGTAGATATATGGCATTCAGAACAAACGAGCCCTCTTCAAATAACATGTGCGTCAGGTAAATGGTTCTTAGGATAAACGGACCCACTTCACATATCTTGCGTAGACATATGGCTCCTAAGACAGACGAGTCTTCTCCAAATAACATGTGCGTCAAATAGCTGGTGGTGCACTTAAGTTTGTGGGATAGACATGCACAAATCAGGATAGATGAACCTCCCTTCACATATCTTACGTAGATATATGGTTCTCAAGACAAACGAGTCTTCTTCGAATAACCTATGCATCAAGAAACTGGTAACTAGGACAAACAAACCCTCTTCACATACCTTGCGTAGATATATAGGGCTTAAGACAAATGAGCCTTCTTCAAATAACCTGTGTGTCAGGTAAATGGTGATCATGCATATGTTCTACTGAACTGCAACATTTTGACATTTAATCCCACCGTCAGGACTTCAAACCTCTTCAACACAGACGAGTATTTGATAATCATCAAGGAAAACACAGACGAGTTCCCCCAAGTCAATAACACAGACGAGTATCAGATGACGATCCAAGAAACACAAACGAGTCCTCTAGGCAACGATATAGACGAGTATCAGCCACTGATACAGACGAGTACATGAAAATGATACGAACGAGTACCAGAAAAGTATAGGAATCCAACATAGACGAGTGAAAGGGAAATAATATAAACAAGTACCAAAATGGTTATCAGATCAAACACAGATGAGTGATTGCTAAAAGATAACACGGACGAGCGCTACAGATGCGTATCTAAAAGATATCAAACACAGATGAGTGAACGAAACCAAGGAGTTAACACAGACGAGTGTCAAACATGATATAGACGAGTATCAAAAAGGTTAAAACCAAACATAGACGAGTTAATGAAACCAAGGAGTTAACACAGACGAGTGTCGAGAATGATACGGACGAGCACCTGTAATTTTGTTGGGGATGAGAATAATTTGACTAACATTCTGCTGAGGAACGACCTCCCAAGATAGTGACAAAACTTGACTCTGATTGAGAAATGTGAGCACTGTCTGTTTCACCCGTCACACTAGCCAAAAATACATTGGCGATCTCACTGGGGAATATTTCAATGACGACTGCATCCCAATCATGAAACTCTGAGGGGAAAGACCATCTTCAGACTTGCTGTGGAGATGCTTGGTCAAATAACCTTGTTGGGGAAACCACCCTACTCTGACTCAGTTGGGGAAGGTTTCACCTTAGACTTTACTGGGGATGATGCAAGGATCAACCCTTCTTCTAGAAATAAGAATTGTAAGGCATCTCTCACTGGGGATAAGACTCTGCTTGGGGAATGCCACCTGCAACATCTTTCTTGTTGGCTGCAAAACCTGCAACAACAAAGTGTGTACATATGCCCCGGGGAACTACATGGTATGCGTCAACCATTTAATGTTGCTTAACCTTCAAAGTGATTTTAAATGTTTTCCCCATTCACATGTTATTCATAAGGCCATCTTGTTTAAATGCAATGTTCTTTTTATAAAAAATTCAGGACATTTTTGCAAACAAAACATGTAAAGACAAGGACAAATCTTTTTGACTGAATATTCTTTTATTGATGAGCATGTGAGTAGGAAAAAGTTACATCAAGAAGAAACCAACTGGAAATAGGAGAACACTATAAATTGAGAAAAGAAACTATCCTAATGGCAATGTGAACGACATTCCAATGAGTTTCAATTTTGCTATAACCGGTATGTCTTCAAGATTTCTCCATTTCTGCTCTTGCTTTCTATAGAAGAAGATTGGACTGATTCCTACCCTTCGGAGATTGTCAGGTTGAATGAAACGATGACATGGTACAAATTACTCAAATCGCAGTCATTCTCTTATTCCCTTATTTTACGTGAACCGCCCTTTCGGGTTTTCAGTTCACCAGGATACCCTTTTTTGCCTGAGCTGTCCAATGTGGATTTTCAACTCACCGGGTGTACATTTTTTATTTATTTATATCCCTAACTTTTTCCCGAGCCTTTTATTCTGTTTTTGGCTCGCCGGGATGCCCTTTTTTTGCTTGGACTCTTTATTATGTTTTTTGTACAGCGGGTCTTTTTATGCGAAGTCTTTTTAACTACATCTTAGTTGACAGGGGACTGGAAGTCTTCACCATCCATAGTAGTGAGCATTAGTGCTCCACTTGAGAAACTTTTCTTCACTATGAATGAGCCTTCATAACTTGGAGTCCATTTGCCCATGTGATATGAACCTGGAGGAATAATTCTCTTGAGTATCCGCTCACCAACTTGATATTCCCTAGTGCCCACTCGCTGATAAAATGCTCACTTCATTCTCCTTTGATAAAGATGACCATGACATACAACTGCAAATCTCTTTTCCTCAATTAAACACAACTGATTATATCGGGCATGCACCCATTCAGCCTCGTCAAGCTTGACATCCATCATTACTCATAAAGAAGGAATCTCGACTTCAACAGGTAAGATTGCATCCATACCATACACCAAGGAGAAAGGAGTTGCCCAGTAGACGTCCTGACTGATGTTCGGTACCCATGCAAAGCAAACAGTAACATCTCATGCCAATATTTGTAGGTGACGACCATTTTCTGCATAATCTTCTTAATATTCTTATTTGCCTCCTCGACCGCGCCATTCATCTTTGGTCGGTAAGGAGACAAATTGTGATGTTGTATTTTGAAGTCCCGACATAGCTCAACCATCATTTTGTTGTTCAGATTAGAACCATTATCAGTAATGATCCTCTCGGGAACTCCATATCTGTAGATAATGTATCTCTTCATAAAGATGGCCACCACCTATCTGGTGACGTTGGCATAAGATGCTGCTTCGACCAATTTGGTGAAGTAATCGATTGCGACCAATATGAAACGATGGTCGTTCAAAGAAGTTGGTTCAATCTTCCCGATCATGTCAATGCCCCACATAGAAAAGGGCCAAGGAGATGACATGATGTTGAGCGGGCTTGGAGGTACGTGCACTTTGTCTGCATAAATCTGGCACTTATGACATTTTCGGGCGTATGAACAACAGTCTGCATCCATTGTTAATCAGTAATACCCTGATCTCAATAACTTCTTTGCCATTACATGTCCTCTGACACGGGTACCGAATGATCTCTCATGAACTTCCTGCATTAACATGTCTGCTTCGTGTCTATCCACGCATATGAGCAAGACCGCGTCAAAGTTTCTCTTGTACAGAACGTCATTAGCATTTAAGAAGAAACTTGCATCAAGTCGCCTCAAAGTCTTTTTGTCGTTGGAAGAGGCCTCATCTGGGTATTCTTTATTTTCCAGAAAGCAATTAATGTCATGATACCACAGCTTATCATCAGACACTTCATCCACATAGAACACATATGCAGGTATATCGAGCCGGGAGATATCAATCTTAGGGACATAGTTTCAGCACATCACTTTGATGGTTGAAGAGAACGTAGTCAGCGCATCGGCAAACTGATTTTCAACACGTGGTATGTATTGAAGCTTTACTATTGTGAAGAACGTCAACAACCTTCTGGCATAATCCCGATATGGAATTAAGTGTTACTAATGCGTATAACACTTTCCGGTGATCAGATTAATCACGAGAGTTGAATCTCTGAATACATCGAGGGTCTTAATCCTTATATTAATAGCCTCCTTTATTCCTATAATGCAAGCCTCGTACTCCAATTCATTGTTGGTGCAACCAAAAGTTATTCTGGTGGCAAAGGGAAAATGAAAACCTTCAGGAGTAATTAGAACAACACCAACTCCGTGCTCGTTGATATTGACAACCCCATCAAACATCAATATCCATTTGGATTCAGGGTCTGGCCCCTCCTCCGGGAGTGGTTCCTCGAGTCTTTAGCTTTGAGGTACATGATTCCTCATCAGGAAAGTCAAATCTAATAGGTTGATAGTCATCCTAAAGAGGTTATCGTGCATGATAGTATGAGAGACACTTTCTTTGATGGCCTTTTGCAAAGTGTATTGAATATCGTACTCAGTCAGCACCATCTACCAAGGTGCAACCCGTCCAGTTAACGCTGGTTTCTCAAAAATGTATTTGAAAGGATCCATCTTTGAAATTAATAGGGTAGTTTGGGTCAACATATACGGTCTCAGTCGACAAGCAGCCCATGCCAAAGTGCAACAAGTTTTCTCAAGCAGTGAGTATCTTGATTCACAATCGATAAACTTTTTCCTAAGGTAGTATATCGCATGCTCTTTTCGAGCAGACTCGTCATGTTGGCCGATAACACATCCCATTGATCCTTCAAGCACAATCAAGTACATAATGAGCGGCCTCCCTAAAACCGGAGGCATCAGGATATGAGGTTCCTGTAAATATTCTTTGATATTTTCAAAAGCCTTTTGACAATCATCATTCCATCTGACCGCTTGCTCTTTTCTCAGCAATTTGAATATTGGTTCACATGTAGCTATGAGGTGAGATATGAACCGTGAAATGTAGTTCAATATACCCAGGAAGCCACAGACTTCTTTTTTTGTCCGCAGTGCATGCATATCTTGTATAGCTTTGACTTTAGCAGGACCTACCTCTATCCCCATCTGGCTCACGATGAAACCCAACAGTTTTCCAGAACGCACCCGAAGGTGCACTTGTTCGTATTTAACCTCAGAAGAAACTTCCTCAATCGTTCAAACAACTTTTTGAGATTGATCAAATGCTCTTCTTCATCTCATAACTTGGAAATCATGTCATCCACGTAGCATTCAACCTCTTTGTGGATCATATCATGAAACAATGTTACCATTTCCCGTTGGTAGGTTGCCCCGAAGTTCTTCAACCCAAAAGGCATAACCTTATAGCAAAACGTACCCCACAGGATAATGAACGTTGTTTTCTCCATGTCTTCAGGCGCCATATTTATCTGATTATAACAGGAGAAGCCATCCATGAAAGAAAAGACCTAGAACTGAGTCGTGTTATCAACCAATACATCAATGTGGGGTACTGGGAAATCATCTTTCAGGCTCGCTCTGTTTAAGTCTCGGTAGTCAACGCACATCTGGACCTTGCCGTCCTTCTTTGGTACAAGTACAATGTTAGCTACCCAGGGTGGATAACTAGTCACGGCAAGGAACCCGACATCCCACTGCTTCTGAATTTCTTCTTTAATTTTCATCGTCATGTTAGGACGAGTTCTACAAAGCTTTTGCTTAACTGGAGGGTAGTCCTCCCTTAATGGCAGCTTATGCATCACGATGTCTGTATCTAAACCTGGTATATCTTGATATGACCAAGCAAAGATGTCCACATATTCTCAAAGCATGCCAATCAATTCCTCTTTAGCCCTGGCCTGCAGACTGGCTCCTATCTTGACTCCCTTCATTGCATCTTCTGATCCAATATTCAAAATCTCAATCTCTTCTTGGTGAGGCTGAATAACTCTTTCTTCCTGTCTCAATAACTTGGCCAATTATTTAGGGAGTTCACAATCTTCCTCAACCCCTTCATCAAATTGTAGGATTATCAAAGTTATACTCAGTCATAGCAGAAGTGTTATCAAAGGAATTCAGGTGATTTATTTTGCACTAGTGATGTGTGTAAACACCCCAAATTTGCCCTCACCCATTCACACCATGGCTTGTGTTCACCTCATATGCATAAACACAATCATAAGATCTCATATCTCATTTTTGATTCACTGCATAGTTTCTAAGTCATCTGCACCTAGGGTTTGTGATCTGAGCAATCCAAGAGCCACTTGAGCCACCCCAAAGGTCATCAATCAATTCAAAGGGGTCTACATGTGTCCAAGCATCATATTACATCTTCTCAAAGTCAAAAATTCCAAAGAATCACAAGAACTGAGGTTTGTATGGAAGCAGAGCCAGGATAGACTGCACAGTTGACCTAAAATTAGGGTTTTGGTTTCAAAGGCCATAACTCCAAATTTTTTGGTCATTCTTGTTTCCATTGGTCTCTATATGGTATAGGGAGTATGCATATCAATTTTCATGAAGAAATTCCATGGGGAAGTCATCTGATCAAGGGTTGACTTTTCAGACAAGTCAGTGCAAAATCAGGGCATCTGAGGCCCCCATTGACCCAACCAATGGGTAATCTTCATCATTTTGAGTGTATATGACCTTTATTTGATCATGGAAGAAGGTTGAAGTCCACAAAAATCAAGAATTTGGAGTTTTTGCAAGTGTTGACTTTTTGGGCATAGTTGACTTTTCAAGAATGCTTCATTTTAGGTCATTTTTCAAGCCTTGATTCTTGATCCAAAAATGCTTCAAATGGAAAAACTTTGGTCATGAAAGTTGTAGATTACATCTTTCCCTTTTCAAAAAGTACAAGAACATGATCAAATTCTTCTTGGATCAAAAGTTATGGTGTGACAAAGTTGGCAAAAATCATTGATTTTCAAGATGTGCACCAAATGTGAATTTTGCAAAACCATGAACCAATGCCATTTGTAACTTCTAATTCACTTCAAACCATTACACAAACATTCTATGTGACCTAAAAATCAGAATTGAACCAAAGATCACATGTGTATGGTTTGTGTAACAAGGCATTTTTCATGAAGTTTCAAAAAGTAACAACTTGCAAAAACACTCATCACACTTCACCAACTTGATGCATTGGATGCTGCACCTTGCTAGCCCTCTCACCTCATCTTGATGCACCAGAACCATGCCTTGTACTAGCCTAGAACCAAGCCATACTTTCCTTACACAAAAAGTTGACTTTTGGCAAAAGCAAACATCCCAATCACCACAGGCCATGTCACATCCTCTGGCCACTTGCAATTGTTTATTCTATCCCTTGGCCAGCTAAACATAACAAGAGGCAAGGCTGAAACACTCTCAAGCACCACATTCACAAAAACACCCCCTTGTGCAAAACCATTCGAATCTGCCTGTACAACACACAAACACTCAAACAAATTCCTCTGATCATCTCACCTTGCCTTATAGAGTAGAAACCACCAAGAGCCAGGCCTGATTTGAGCAAGAATACCCCATTGCCATTTTTCACCTCAGCCTGCATTTCTCTTCGAATCCTTTTATCCAGCCATCAAACACACCATTTTTCTTCACCAACAAGTCAAGCACATCAAAAGGAGTCAAAACCACCCTTCACATTGATCTGAAGCAGCCTGTGCACAAAGCTCATTTCCTGCTATACCAGAACTGGATTTCTCAAAGCAGCTTGTCTAAGCTCATTCCAAGCCTTCCATTGGCTTCAGGGGGTTCAGAGCGAGCATTCTGCACCAGAGCAAGGCCAGGAGAGCTTAAATCCACAGTTCATCACTTCAGGTAGCTTCAGGTTTACAACTTTTCAGAGCCTGGTTTTTATGTTAAAAATGGATTATGTATGCTTTGCTGGTCATGGGGATGGTTTTAGATTTAAGAATGAGTGAGAGATGAGGATTTACCAGGGCTCTGAAATTTTTCCCGTGAAACTTCATGGCTTCGATTCTCTTAGTTTAGGCATGAGAAATTCTGTTTGAGAGTTGATTCGAGCAAGGTTTGAGTGGAGGAACATTTCCCTGGAATTAATTTGGAGTTTGGTGGCCTGAATCGTATTTTAGGGTTTGGGTACCACCGGAGAAGATGACCGGAGCTCCCCTCCGGTCACCTGAAAGTGATTTGCCCTAATCCCTGTAATTAGTGTCATTTGAATACTGGGCGTTGGATTGGGTGGAAATGTTGACTTCCCGCGTGGATAGAGGGCCCAGATCATTTGGATTAGCCCTAATTCATTTTATTAATATTAATTAATTGTAATTAAGTTAATTGGCTCAGATGCGACCCCAGCCGTCCAGATGCACGCTGGTCAACCAATTCAAACTCAGAGCTCATCCTGGCCCTCCACTCATTTGACTTTCCTTTTATTTTAATTTATTTTTATTTCTTTTTCATTTAACTTGCATAATTTATTTAAAATAGTAAAAAATGTGTAAAAATTATGAAACTTTTTCTCATGGGTTTTAATAATTTTTATGACACAAAAATATTTTCATTTTATTTTTTATCATTAAAAAAGTATTTTTAAATATTTAAAAGGTTATTTTTAATTGATTAATGGGAATTAATTTATTAAAAATACTTTTAGGTATTTAAAAATCACCAAAAAATTCATGAAATTTTCTAAGGAATTTAGAAACATTGTCCAACCTTCAAACCAAATTTCTTTTTGGATCTTGATGCATTTTGAGAATTTTCCATTGAATTAAAATCATTTTTGTGCATTATTTTGACCATAAGTTCAAAAAATCATTTCTGCCTATCTATGAAGAGTTGGACATTGATTCTTTTTGCATTGCATTGTGTTTAGCATGTAGTTTCTAGGATTAAATGGCCATGATTTGATTCCTCATTTTCAATTTGTTTGGCATTTCTTTTGTTTAAGAACCCTAAAAACCCTAATAACTTGTAAAATCCATAACTTGAGATTGGTTAAGAGTTGAGACCTCCCCTTTGGACATTGGTTTAGTATAAGATTAGGGGTCCTTTGAGTGGCATTTTCCATTTTTTATCTTAGGGTTTGCTTCTTCTTTTGGTTTTTGTTTGATGTTTGGTTCATGAACCCTAATTTGGGCTTCCATTTGCATCCTTCTTGCATTCTCTTGCATAACATGACTTGCCATGACATTTCAAGCATCAATTTGATTCATTTGACATCATAAGACATATAGAAAGCATGTTTGATCATTGCATCTTTCATTTGTCATGTTGTTTGCATTGTGCACTTCATAACTTTCCATGTATGTTCATGCCCCTTAACTTGCTTCACATGCATCCATGAACTTGTATGATCATTTCCATGTGCTGCCTCATGTTTGTAGCATCTCATAGCATCATTGTCATCATCAACATGCTTCTGGTTTTGTTTATCATCATGTCATCTCATCCCATTTTGCATTGCATTGCATTTCTTTCTAACATTTCAGGTGGTAAGTGAATTTGAGAAGTGAATTTGCCTTCACTTCTCATAACTTTTATTTTCATCTCTCTTGCATCCATTGATGCATTTTATATGTGTTTGAGATTGAGCTTGCTCATTCTTGTTCCTCCCACTTTCTTTCTTCAAGTGACTTGACTTCTTGAATGAAGCAAGTCACTTTGCTTCTCTTGATCCTGTTCATCTGCATCCTGGTGGTTCTTTTTGAAGCTTGCTCTTGAAAACATCACAAACCTTAGGAATAACCAAGCATGATAATGATTAGGGTTTTGATTAGTCCCCCCTCTTAGTTTTACCTTTGTGTCTCTTTTGAGTCTTCTCTTCTCATCTCATAATCAGGGACTAAACCCTAAAGGCTTTAAGGCTTTGTGATTAAGCTTATGCCTGCATCCTTCTCTTAGGATGGAGTGTATAACTTTAATCCTAAGTATTAAACCCTTAATGTGTTTAACTCCTTTAATCAATCCATCTAATAACTATCAAGACATCACACTTGTAACTTGGGCCTTGCATTAGGGTTCTAATTCTTCCTTAATTGGTTAAGAAGGACTAACCCTAGTGTTAATGGACAAGTCCCCCTCAAGTTGTCTTACAAACCCTAAAAATCACTTCATCATCATATCATTAAATAAAATCCACTTAATAAAGGTTTGTTTTGTCATGAGTTTAATCCCTAATCATGGATTAAGTTGAGGAGCTTTCCTCAGCTTAAACATTCTCATCTATTATCCTTCTATTAGGATGGTGTAATGGGTCTGTTTAATCCTTGATTATGGCTTATCCTCATTACTTAACACTAAACAAAAATACCAAAAACATCTAAATAATCACAAGTAGGTTAATGATCTTAATCCTACACCAAAGGTGATTAAGTGTGAGAATCTGACTTCACACTTAAGGTATTCTCATTACCCCTAATCAGAGGGAAGATGTGATGAGTTTACTAACCCATTGGTTTAGGCTTAAGCTCATTAACTTACGACAAATTTTCAAAAGCAATAAAAGACTGAAAACTCAAAAACAAACAATAATCGTCTCCTTCGGGATTCTTTTTCTCACCTCATTCACTCACAAACGAGAACTTGTTTCTTCCGTCTAATGCAAGACAGTTAGCACCTGAGCCAGACAGGTCATACACTTGAGCATAAACAAGCAAGCAGTTCACAAGTCAATTCACCTTTCAGTCTCTTTGTGTCGAACTACGGTGTTCTGACTTCCTCATTGCACGAGAGGATACGTAGGCATAACTTAACAGTCATCGAACAAAAGTCTCTGTGTATTCCCCTTCTTTCTAGCCTCATTCTTTAAGCCTCATGATCTTGAGCAATTCATTCTCATTCCTACACTGACACATCATTTATACACTTCACACTTCTCATACACTGACACCTGTACATCCTTTTCCAGCTCTTCTGTACACAAATTGCACTGACACTACCCCTTTAAAACACAAATCTTTTAAGCGTGGATCCCGTCGGGTACGACGGACAATCTGGGTGCTAATACCTTCCCAGGTTGTAACCAACCCCCTTTCTCAGTCTCTCTGGTTCGCAGCCGTCTTATCCATCTCTTTCTAGGTCTATGCAGCATTACCTTTCCTCCGGGATAAAAATGCCTAGCTGGCGACTCTTTTCATCTCCAGTGAGTTCACGGCTGTGTGTTCTCATTGTCCCTCTCGCCGACCGTTCGCGTCTGTACCCCATTTGACTTAGCCTCATTTGGTGGGAGCGAAAGCTTGGCGACTCTGCTGGGGACACTTATATTGCAACCAGGGCTTCTGGTTCATTTTGTGGGTTCCTCCTAGCGCTTGTTTGATTTGTGTTTACTGGGGTGTTTTGTGTTTATTTGTGTTTGTATATGTTTTATTTTTGCTTTATGTACAGTTGCTTTACTGCTTTCTTTACTGCTTTTGTATAATATCATACTGTCATGCTGCTGGCTGGATCTGGTTTTTTGTCTTGGTGGGTGGGTGATTCATTGAGAGTTAAGGTCCTATACCTGGGACCTGAGTGACACCTAGGCTAGAGTGAATCATATTCTTTCCCATTCCATTTCGGTCTGGTGCGGGAATATGAAACACGGTTCAGATATGGGTTTCTTCTTGAGAACTCTGTGTTGCAGATTTCCTGCAATGCTAGGGCTATCTGGGAAGCCTGCTAAGTCTGGATGACCTTTTAGTATTGACCTTCAGAAACTGAGGTGAATTAGAGGAGGAACTTTTATGGTTATTGTAAACACTGTACCTCCGGGTTAGAGGTGTTTACACTTCTCATAACTGATCCAAGTCTGAGGATCCTTGTTCTAGAACACCACCTGTGAGGGGGTTGGGCTGTTTACAGGTTTGCAGGTACCTTGACCTCAGAATACTCTGTTACTTTGATTGTTTAAGAGTACTCCACTTTGGGTCAGTTCTTGTGATTCTAAAACCCTGGACATGTGGCTCTTTATTTGAGTCCCCCACCTTGGTTACTGGATTTATAGACCTCCATCTGGAATTCTTGAACACACATGGACTTATATCAGGGCATTTTGATCAGATCCAGCTCAGTCACAAACCCTTGCATTTCATCTGCATACATAATCATTGCATCATATTGACATTTGCTTATCTATGTTTCAGGGTATCCATCTTCATTTGGTTTTGGTTTTGACCCCATCTTCAGTATTGACCTATCTTCATCAGCACCTGCTTCAGTTATCAGCTGTCTACTTCAGCTATCACCTGCACCAGCCAGTCAGTGGCCCTTTTTCTTCAGTGCCATCACCAGCATTTGTCTCTACTCAGTCTCAGCATCATGGCTCCTAAAAAAGGCAACATCACCTATCACTTTTTCCAGCCAGAGCTATCAGACATCAGGAGGATTCGAACCCTGATCACTCCAGATCACATACCATTGTTCAGGGAAAGTTATGGAGATATACTTGATATGGTTATGGATCTGGACCCATCACAGAGAAGCCTGATCCACACTTGCATTCAGTTCTATGATCCCCCACTGAGATGTTTCACCTTTCCAGACTTTCAGTTGGGACCTCTATTGGAAGAGTACTCCTCACTAGTTGGTATGCCTATCAGGAGTGAAATCCCTTTCAACCCTGAAATGGTCTTCCCTAGTAATGGAGAAGTGGCAAAGGCTTTGCATCTGGAACCTGTTTTGATTGAGCAGCATATGACCTCTAAAGCTGGGATCCCTGGTTTTCATCTGGACTTCTTGATCTCTCAAGCTACCTTGAAAGCCTCTTTAGGAGAGTGGAAAGCTGTCTGTGCTCTACTGGCCTTGAGTGTATATGGAATTGTGTTGTTTGCAGATGAGCCTCGATTCATTAGCAAGGATGCAATCCACTTATTCATGCTAAAGAATCCAGTGCCCACTTTATTGGGGGATCTCTATTATTCAGTGCATCAGAGGAATGAAAAGCAGAGGGGAAGACTAGTAAGGTGTTGTGCTCCATTGTTCCATACTTGGCTTCTCAGGCATCTACCCAGGACAGATGCATTCTTGAACCCTCATCAGCAGAGCAACTGGGCTAAGAGACTCACTGCTCTGACTTCAGCAGATATCAGATGGTGCACTCAGAGCACCAAGGGCAGGGATATCATCACCAGCTGTGGGCATTTTCCCAATGTGCCTTTGATAGGAGTCAAGGGTAGTATCAATTACAACCCTCTGCTGTTTAGACGACAACTGGGCTATGCACTGGTCCATACTCCTAAGGCACAAGACTTGGTTGAAACTCTTTATTGTGAGAACAAGATTAATCTGGCTATTGTTAGGCAGGCAGCCTGGGCCTGGGATAATGTTCAAACCAAGGGAGTGACCATCCTAGGGAGGTGCAACAATGTGGCATCAGCACAATATTATGAGTGGTCCCGTGCCAGGGCCCAATTCTCTGGGATGCCCTTTACCATAGAAGACATGCCTGAATCATCTTCAGCACCACCCCCTGCCACTATCAGTTTGGAGGAGTTTGAGAGCTTGAAGGAAAGAAATGAGAAGCTAACCCAGGCTTTGCAGAAGACCCTCCGGGAGAGGAGTGAAGGTATGAGGGAAATTGAGAGGTTGGAAAAGTTGAGAGTAGAGCATCTGGTTAAGATTGAGAAGTCTGGGGATTATATCAAAAAGTCTAAAGCTGGAGAACAAATCCTGAAGAATGCTTGCAAAGAAGCCCAGTTCCAGAGAGCAAGGACAGACTTGTATTTGAAGGAGAGTCAAGCTCGGTGGGTCAGGATCACCGAGGCTCGTACCCTGGAGGACGAAAGAGTTCAAGACAAGATAGAGCAACTGGAAGCAAGTGCAAAAGAACAGCAAGAAGCCCTGGCAGCAGCCCAGAGGGAGATATCAGAACTGAAGATCAAAGCAGGGGTGAAGAGGTCAAAGGACCAAGCTCAACACAAGAAGCTCACTACAGCTGTTACAACCCGGAATCTCCTCATCAGGAATCTCACGGAGCGTCTGGCTGATCCTGTGACCGAAGCACTTCTCAAGGAAGTTCGTGAGGATGAGTTTGGTCTTGGTGTTTGACCATTTGTTTGTTGTTGTTTTCATTCATTGTACTTTTATTTTCTTGTGATGTATTTTGACCCCTCAGAGGGCTTGTATTTGTAAGACAAACTATGTACCATTTTGTTTTGTAATATATGTGTTAGTTTGTTCCATCTGAGTTCGCTTCGAAAGCAGCATCAACAACATCTTCAAAGGTCTGGAAGGGTCAAAACTGAAGGCCAAACCGGATACCTTGAGAACAAATAAGCATAACTGCATTGCATGCTAACCCTTTGTTTGTTTTGTAGGTTTTTGTTTTGTTGTTGCTAACCTCTGTTGTGATCTCAGGAACTATTGCTAGGCGCCGGGTATTTCCCCTCAACCGTCCGCACCGTTATCCAACCCGAAACAACCTTCCGGGAATTCAAATGGATCAGGTACAGCAGGACCTTGCAGAGGTTAGAAATTAAATGGCAAATGAAAGATTGGAGATGAGAACGCAGATGACTCAGTTTATGGAAGTTATGAACAACATGGCTCAGAGCCAGGAAAGATTGAGGGCCATGGTGGAAAGGCAAAATCAAGAGGATCCACATATAGGGACTGCCGGCACCAGCAACAACGAAAGGGTACAACCTCATGTTAACCCCCCTGTCTTTGGGCCACACCTCCATCCTGAGGTCAATATTCCAGCAAATGTTCAAGGGACTGCCACTGCAGCCAGGGTATTACAAGAAGATCCTCAGGAGGACCAATTCACAGTAATGGGCGCTGGGGAAGAAGCTTATGATAGAAGATTGGATGAGATAGCTGAGAAGTTGAGATCCTTAGAGTCTCAAAACTCTTTGGGCTTTGACGTCATGGACATGGGCTTGGTAGACGGGGTCAGGATCCCCCATAAGTTTAAGCCTCCTTGTTTTGAAAAGTACAACGGGACTTCATGCCCCCGGACTCATCTACAATCGTTTCTGGGGAGGTTGAAGGCCTATACTATGGATGAGAAGCTTTGGATGTTCTATTTCGAGGACAGCTTGACTGGAGCGTCAAGAGAATGGTACTCTCACTTGACAAGGGCAACTATTAGATGCTGGAAGGACTTGGCAGAAGCCTTCATCAGACAGTATCAGTATAACTTAGACATGGCACCCAACAGGACCCTCCTGATGGGAATGTCACAGTCGTCAAGGGAAAGTTTCCGAGAATATGCCCAGAGATGGAGGCAACTGGCTGCTGCTGTTCAACCACCTATGTCTGAAAGGGAAATGGCAGACATGTTTATGAACACCCTTCAGGGGACCTATATTGACAGGCTGGCCGCTTTCTCTTCCACTAGCTTCGCCGATGTTGTCATAGCTGGGGAGAGAATTGAAAGCCTATTGAAGATGGGTAAGATCTCAGACAACGGTGCAAGCTCGTCCAGTAGTACAAGAAAGCCTTTTGCAGGCCCGAGAAGAACTGGCGAGACCAATGCCATTCACACCAACAGGGGCAGGCCCCAATATGTTCACAGGTCAGTGGCAGCAGTTACCATTCCTGCTCCAGCACATCCTCAACCAGTCTATCAACCTCCGCAGCAAAACTATCAGCAACAACCTCAGTACCATCAACAAAATCAGTATCCTCCAAGAAATTACAACAACAACAACAACAGTCAACAGAGGCCATTTCAGCAGAGGCCATCTCAAGCTAACAGGGTGATCGATCCGATCCCTATGCCGTATGCTACTCTGCTGCCACAACTCCTGAAACTCAACCTAGTTGAGCTAAGGACGTTGGCGCCTCCAGATCCCAACAGTCTACCCAGGAATTATGACTCCAACGCTAGGTGTGCCTTCCATTCAAACGCACCTGGCCACAGTACAGAAAAGTGCAGAGCCTTGCACATGAAGGTACAAGACTTGGTAGACTCGAAAGCTTTGAATTTCGCACCACCACCCAATGTCAATAAGAACCCGATGCCAAACCACGGTGGTCCCAGGATTAACGCTATTGAAGAGGACAAGCCGTCTTATTTAATAACCAGTGTGGGACAGATCAGGACACCGTTGGTGGAAATCAAAGCTCAGCTCTTGGAATGTCAAATGTTCCCGGGGTGTGAGTTAGGCTGTGCTTACTGCAACATCTCAGTAAATGGGTGCGATAATTTAAGGGATGGCATAGATGGTCTTATTCAGAGTGGCCAACTTCAGATCACCACATCATTTCCAACAAATCCAGCAATCTCATCAGCAACGGTTTCAGAACCTCCTACAACTGCAACAACCATTGTTCCTGACAATTCTTCGGTTTCATCAACAAGCACTTCATCTGTCATTTCAACTGACCAGATGTCAATGAATGTTCCTTCTACAACTCCAGCATCACTCCATTTCGAAACTCCTACAACCACAGCATCCATGCTCCCGACAATGCCTCCTACAACACCAGCAACAAATCATGAAGATGTCTCAACTGTCACCATATTCTATGATCCTGAAAGCAACTCTGCCTACAACTTAGAAGGTGCTGCTCCCATTAGAGCACCAGTTACAATCTATTATGATCCGCAGACCATCACAGTTCCTTCAACAGCTGCAGTCAGTCCAGTCACCATCACGGTGCCTGGACCCGTACCTTATGAAAGTAGCAATGCCATCCCCTGGCATTACGGCTCTGACTTGTACTGTGAAGGACAAAAAATCACTTTTGAATCATCAACCCCTGCACCACAAGTAGACAATGTGGGAAGAGGCGGAGGCTTCACCCGAAGCGGACGTCTTTTCGCTCCACAAATTCAGAAACCCACTGCCGAAGCAGAAGCTGCTGCCAAGGCAAAAGGGAAGAGCCCTGTGCAGGAAGATCAAGCTGTTAAAGAAGCTTTGAAGACACCCTAGATCAAGAGGTTGATGAGTTCATGCGAATCATCAAAAAGAGTGATTATAAAGTAGTGGATCAGCTTCACCAAACGCCCTCCAAGATCTCAATCCTATCATTGCTTATGTGCTCCGAAGCCCATCGGAATGCACTACTCAAAGTCCTGCACGCAGCTTACGTGCCTGAAGAGATCACTGTCAATCAGCTGGAAGCAGTAGTTGGAAATGTTAATGCTAGTCACGGACTAGGGTTCACCAATACTGATTTGACAGCGGAGGGCCGCAGCCATAACAAAGCCTTGCACATAACCATGGAATGCAAAGGTGCTGTCCTTTCCCATGTGCTGGTAGACACGGGGTCATCCCTTAATGTCCTACCTAAGAAGGCTTTGGTGAAGCTAGAATATGACGGATTGGCATTGAGACCCAGCAACCTGGTGGTAAGAGCCTTTGATGGTTCAAAGAGATCGGTTCTGGGAGAAATCGAGTTACCCGTAACAATTGGCCCGCAGACCTTTACAACTATCTTCTACGTGATGGATATACAGCCCGCCTACAGCTGTTTATTGGGTAGGCCATGGATCCACGCTGCTGGCGCCGTGACCTCTACCCTTCACCAGAAGTTAAAATATGAGTGGGAGGGTCAAATCGTTACCATCTGCGGAGAGGAGGACATTTTTGTCAGCCACTTGGCTACCTATAAGTACATTGAGATGGATGGGGAGATCCATGAAACAATGAGCCAGGGGTTTGAAGCCTTGAATGTGAATGAAACATCTGCTGTGCCTGGTACTTCAATATCATCATACCAACAAGCCCGGAAGGTTGTTGAGGAAGGAACTGTCCAAGGCTGGGGCAAGCTACTACCGGTGGAGAAGAAAGAAGACAGATTTGGGTTGGGTTACAAACCAACTCAACAAGATCAAACAGCGGCTGCGAAAGAGCCCAACTTTGTGAGTGGGGGGATGCTTACCCCTGATGCTATCAACTGTCTGGAAGACGAGCTGGAAGAAGAGCGCAACCTGGAAAGCTGGATTCGTCCAAAGATCTCGGGGAGCAGTGTCTCGAGCTGGTCTTCCCAGGAAATTATAAGAGTTACTCATGCAGAGTAATTATTATTTCCTGTATTTCTATAAGCATGCATCAAAGTCTTGCATCTTGCCCAAGATGACAAGACTCATTTTGTAATCGGGCCATCTGTACTTTTTGTGCAAACAAGATCAATTAATGAAATATCAGACATCTTTTTGCAAACAAGTCTTTTTCTTTTCACTGTTTTTCCATTTTTCTTTTTGTACAAAAAATAAATGGCGGTGTTTTCAAAATGACAACTTCATTTCACTTTTCTAAATAAAGATTAAAATCAAATCACTAAAATGAACAAACTTAACCCTTGCAGAGAGTGCCTTCCAGACAGCACCGACAACAACACGGCTATGACTTCGTATGACTTTGACAATCCAATCAATCAAGCTGATGAAGGGGTTGAAGAAGAATATGAGCTTCCTGAAGAGCTAGCCAGGTTGTTAAGACAAGAGGAAAAGGTTATTACTCCTCACCAGGAGGAGGTTGAAGTGATCAATCTTGGTACAGATGAAGACGTGAAAGAAGTTAGAATCGGGGCCTGCCTGCAAGACTCAGTGAAGAGACAACTGATTGATCTGCTTCAAGAATATGTGGACGTGTTTGCTTGGTCTTACCAAGATATGCCGGGGTTGGACACCGACATTGTTGTGCACAAGCTTCCTTTGAGGGAAGAATGCCCGCCAGTTAAACAGAAATTGCGCCGTACTCGTCCAGACATGGCAATGAAAATCAAAGAAGAGGTACAAAAGCAATGGGACGCCGGGTTCCTTGCTGTGACTAGCTATCCGCCGTGGGTTGCTAACATAGTACCTGTGCCTAAGAAAGACGGCAAAGTAAGAATGTGTGTTGACTACCGGGACCTGAACAGAGCTAGCCCGAAAGATGATTTCCCTTTACCTCACATTGATGTATTGGTGGATAACACGACTCAGTTCTCGGTATTCTCCTTCATGGACGGATTTTCAGGATACAATCAGATCAAGATGTCACCTGAAGACATGGAGAAGACAACATTCATCACACCCTGGGGCACGTTCTGCTACAAGGTGATGCCATTTGGGCTCAAGAATGCTGGTGCAACATATCAACGGGCTATGGTAACGTTATTCCACGATATGATCCATAAGGAAATCGAGTGTTATGTGGATGATATGATCGCCAAGTCCCTTACTGAAGAAGACCATCTGGTAAATCTGCTCAAATTGTTCAAGCGTCTGAGGAAGTATCAACTGAAGCTGAACCCCAACAAATGCACATTCGGGGTGCGATCCGGTAAGCTGCTGGGTTTTATTGTAAGCGAAAAGGGGATTGAAGTTGACCCTGATAAAGTCAAAGCCATCCAAGAGATGCCTGCACCTAAAACTAAGAAAGAAGTTCGAGGGTTCTTAGGACGATTGAACTACATTTCACGGTTCATATCTCACCTTACAGCAACCTGTGAACCCTTGTTCAAACTGCTAAGGAAAGAACAGACAGTCAGGTGGAACGAAGACTGCCAAAGGGCTTTTGACAAGATCAAGGAGTATCTGCAAGAACCTCCAATCCTTATGCCTCCAGTTGAAGGAAAACCTCTAATCATGTACTTGACAGTATTAGAAGAGTCAATGGGGTGTGTGTTGGGCCAGCATGACGAGTCTGGTCGAAAAGAGTATGCAATATACTACCTAAGCAAAAAGTTTACCGACTGTGAACAACGTTATTCACTGCTCGAGAAAACTTGCCGTGCTTTAGCGTGGGATGCTCGCCGACTAAGGCAGTATATGTTGACCCACACTACCTTGTTAATCTCAAAGATGGACCCAGTCAAGTACATATTTGAGAAGCCAGCGCTCACCGGACGGGTTGCAAGATGGCAAATGATTCTTACAGAATACGACATCCAGTACACCTCTCAGAAAGCCATCAAGGGCAGTGTACTATCTGAATATCTTGCTGAGCAACCCATTGATGACTACCAGCCTATGAGGTTTGACTTCCCTGATGAAGACATCATGTTCATAAAAGCAAAAGATCATGAAGAGCCTGTTCACACTGAAGGGCCTGACCCGGAAGAAGAATGGACTATGATGTTTGATGGGGCTGTTAACATGAATGGTCGTGGTGTTGGTGCAGTACTCATTACACCTAAAGGAGTTCACATGCCTTTCTCGGCAAAACTCACTTTCAACTGCACTAACAACGAAGCTGAATACGAAGCTTGCATTATGGGTCTTGAGGAAGCCATTGACCTCAGGATCAAGACATTGACGGTGTTCGAAGATTCAGCTTTGGTAGTCAATCAAACCAACGGCAAATGGTACACCCATCAGGATCATCTGATACCTTACAGGGATTATACAAGAAGGTTATTGACGTTCTTCACAACAGTCAAGCTTGAGTATATCCCTCGAGACGAGAATCAGTTTGCAGATGCTCTTGCTACCATTTCATCCATGATCAAAGTTCAGGCTGCCAACTTTGTACCTCAGATCTCAGTGTCCAGACTTGATAGACCAGCATATGTGTTTGCAGCAGATGTCGTCAAAGATGGTAAGCCTTGGTTCCATGACATTAAGTGCTTCTTGGAGGATCAAACATACCCACCTGGGGCATCTTCCAATGATAAGAAGACTTTAAGAAGGCTGGCTGGTAGTTTCTTCTTGAACACTGATGGTTCTTTATACAAAAGGAACTTTGATATGGTACTCCTCAGATGTGTTGACAAGACGGAAGCAGATTTGCTGATGCATGAAGTGCACGAAGGCTCCTTTGGTACCCATGCGGGAGGACATGCAATGGCCAAGAAATTGCTAAGATCAGGTTACTACTGGATCACAATGGATGCAGACTGTTGTGCTTACGCCAGAAAATGCCACAAATGCCAGATCTATGCGGACAAAGTGCATGTGCCTCCGAACCCTCTGAATGTGATGTCTTCACCTTGGCCCTTTGCTATGTGGGGCATTGACATGATTGGCAAGATCGAGCCGACTGCTTCAAATGGCCACAGATTCATCCTGGTCGCCATTGATTATTTCACCAAGTGGGTTGAAGCAGCCTCATATGCGAACGTCACCAGGCAAGTGGTAGCCAGATTTATGAAAAGAGACATCATCTGTCGGTACGGAGTTCCCGAGCGAATCATTACTGATAATGGTTCCAATCTAAACAACAAAATGATGGCAGAACTGTGCCGGGACTTCAAGATTCAACATCACAATTCTTCTCCTTACAGGCCAAAGATGAACGGCGCTGTTGAGGCAGCTAATAAGAATATCAAGAAGATTGTGCAGAAGATGGTAGTCACCTACAAAGACTGGCATGAGATGCTACCGTTTGCCTTGCATGGGTACCGCACGTCAATCAGAACATCCACTGGGGCAACACCGTATCAGCTTGTGTATGGTATGGAAGCAGTCCTACCTGTTGAAGTTGAATTACCCTCTCTGCGGGTACTAATGGATGTTAAACTGAGTGAAGCAGAATGGGTTCGGGCCCGATACGAGCAATTGAGTCTGATCGAAGAGAAAAGATTGGATGCAATCTGTCATGGGCAGTTATATCAAAAGAGAATGAAGAAAGCCTTCGATCAGAAAGTCAGGCACCGAGAGTACCAAGTAGGAGATCTTGTGCTGAAGAGAATCCTCCCTCCTCATACAGACCACAGGGGCAAATGGACTCCAAATTATGAAGGACCGTTTGTAGTAAAGAAAGTTTTCTCTGGTGGAGCGCTGATGCTCAGCACCATGGATGGTGAAGATTTCCCATCCCCTGTGAATTCAGATGCAGTTAAAAAATACTTCGCATAAAATGACTCGCTGGACACAAAAACAGAATGTAAGTCCAGGCAAAAATAGGGCATCCCGGCGAGTCAAAAACAGAATAAAAGACTCGGGCAAAAATAAGGGAAATAAATAAAAAATGTACACCCGCTGAGTTGAAAAGCCGCATTGGACAGCTCAGGCAAAAATGGGTATCCCGATGGATTGAAAACCCGAAAGGGCGATCCATGCAAAATAAGGGAATAAGCGAACAACTGCATTCTGAGTTCGTCTGTATCATCTACAACTTGGTAAGCTTCAACAAGATCAAGCTTCAATCAGAATCAACATTCTTCGAAAAGCAAGATGAGAAGAACGTCAAAAGTCATACGGGTCATAGTGAAAAGGAAGCTCCTTAAAGCGTCATCAACACTGCCAGCATTTTGTTTCTCAGTTTGTAACAATCTCCTCATTTCAGGGGATATGTTCCTTTGACTGTATCTCGCCAATTCAGGGCATATGAATTAATAAAATCAGATTTTCAGTCATGTCTCATTTTGTACATTTTATTTGCAAAAAATGTCTGACATCTTAAAAGAAAAAAACTGATTGCATAAGAATACAGATGCTTATCTTCAAAAGTAAAAACATGCTTGCAGGAAATGTGCTTACTCTCAGAAGTATCTAAGCTCCCATGACGGAATCCAGTAAGGGATACCTCGGGATTATCTTGTACGTTTCTCTATCTTTTTCAGGATTGCAGGTATCCAGAGTGCAACTTGGGGCATGAAAGCCTCATCCCAGCAAGCTGGCAGATCAACACTCAATTTTAGCACCCGAAGTGCTCTCTCCCCAGCCGAGTTGCCATCTCTTCCTCCTCAGCCGAGTACAAAAATCAGGGAACCATCTCCCTACAGAGTCTCAGCCTCTATTCAGAAGAGCAAAGCATGAAGATCACAACAGAGTGAAGAAAGCCTCTACAAACCCCAGCTGGGTCTCTCGTTTATAAGGATAGGTCTATCAATGACCCATATCCCCAAGCAGATAGCATCTCCAGGTCTATCAATGATCTCATCCCCAGCTGGGATGTCCATTTCAAGCAGATCGGCCAGAGATCTTCGCAGCAACGGGATCCGAGTCCCGGTTCGGTGTCTTTGCACAATCATAGCATTCGCATCATATTCACTCACAAAGCGTAGCATTCCGTTTAATACGGAGCATTACGGCAAAAAAAATCAAACATATAGCATAATCACAAGCCATGTTTTGTGAATAATGATAGTTCATCAATGTACAGAAAAACCCCACCAGAGTTCCCAGCAAAAGCAGTTGCCTCACAAATCACAAACACCAGTATATACTCCTTTTGACACCCGTCCGTGTTATATCCCAGCAGAAAGCCAAAGACATCCTCTTTGTACTTACATATACATATATACACTTTCTCGACACCCGCCCGTGTCATATCCCCAGCGCAGTCACTTACACTTTTACAACCCATGTACTTGTTAATATTATTATACTTTGACACTCGTCCGTGTTCACCCTCCCCAGCAGATAAACACTCATTCATACAATACTACTCATACAACTCACACTTATACAGATACTCGTCCGTATCTTGTATATACCAGTTACATCCCCACAGATTCGACAGTAGTCTTTGTTCTTTGTTAACCAGTTGGTACTCGTCCGTACCATCATCTCAGAACATTGCGTCTAGTGTTTGTTTCTACATGATACTCGTCCGTATCATAGTCTTAAGGATGCTCGTCCGCATCTTTAATCCATACACCGTGTCAAACACTTGTGTCTTCTTGAATTTAGACACTCGTTTGTGTCTACTTTTCCCCAGAAGAGTCTCTTCAGATACAACGCTCGTTCGTGTTCTCTGTTAACCAGATGATACTCGTTCGTATCATCATCTTGGAACACGTGTCAGTTTGTTTCTATCCGATACGCGTCCGTATCGTAGTCTTAAGGATGCTCGTCCGCATCTTTAATCTATACATAGCATCTAAACACTTAATACTTTCTTTGCTTGGTTGTAAACACTCGTCCGTGTTTACTACGTCCCCAGTAGATCACCAAGTAAGCATTTTCTTTTTATCTGACATTCATCCTATGTCATGAGAAACCTCGAGAGCGGCCGTACCCTGCTGAGTGGTCGTCCTCCACTTCTTGATGGTCGTCCTCCATCATGCTCGTCCGATGGCCGTCCCCATCGTTGACCTTTTATCCAATGGCCGTCCCCATCGTTGATTCTAGCAGCCGTCCCCTGCTGGGTGGTCGTCCTCCACCTCGTGATGATTTTCCTTCATCATTTTATCCAATGGCCGTCCCCATTGTTGATTTTGGTTATCTGGCATTCATCCTATGTCATGAGAAACCTCGAGAGCAGCCGTACCCTGCTGAGTGGTCGTCCTCCACTTCTTGATGGTCGTCCTCCATCATGCTCGTCCGATGGCCGTCCCCATCGTTGACCTTTTATCCGATGGTCGTCCCCATCGTTGATATTTTCGGCAGCCGTCCCCTGCCAGGTGGTCGTCCTCCACCTTTGATGGCCGTCCCCATCATATTTCCTTTACTCCCCGACAGAGCAGCCGTTCCCTGCTAGGTGATCTTCCTTCACCTTTGATGGCCGTACCCCATCATCTGTTTATTTTCATTTATTCTTTAACCCGATGGCCGTCCCCGTCGTGGTCCCTTTTCCTTTTCTTTTAGCCCGATGGCCGTCCCCATCGTTGGTTACTTTACCTTTGTGAACTTGATGGCCGTCCCCGTCATGTTTCATTTAATTCCCAAAATTTTATAGCTTTACCTTGATGGCCGTCCCCATCATATTTCTTACTTTTCCCAGCTAGTCGGCCGTCCCCGTCTTGGCTTTCCCTTTTATCCCCAGCATGTCGGCCGTCCCCGTCATTGCTCTATTTTCAGCACTTTTCCCAGCATGTCGGCCGTCCCCGTCATTGCTCTTTGCCCAGCAGTCGTCCTCTGCTCGACGGTCGTCCTCCGTCGCCCACACTTTACAATATACTTTATTTTCCTTTACAATCTATATCCCTTTTCTTCTTCATTCTGTGAGTGCAAATTTTGGACTGTCTTTGGTATTCAACCACAAGTTATCTTGTTTGCCTGTTAAGCCGTCGCTTACATCCTGCACAACTAACTCATGTTTGAATAGGGGCAGCTGTAAACACCCCAAATTTGCCCTCACCCATTCACACCATGGCTTGTGATCACCTCATATGCATAAACACAATCATAAGATCTCATATCTCATTTTTGATTCACTGCATAGTTTCTAAGTCATCTGCACCTAGGGTTTGTGATCTGAGCAATCCAAGAGCCACTTGAGCCACCCCAAAGGTCATCAATCAATTCAAAGGGGTCTACATGTGTCCAAGCATCATATTACATCTTCTCAAAGTCAAAAATTCCAAAGAATCACAAGAACTGAGGTTTGTATGGAAGCAGAGCCAGGATAGACTGCACAGTTGACCTAAAATTAGGGTTTTGGTTTCAAAGGCCATAACTCCAAATTTTTTGGTCATTCTTGTTTCCATTGGTCTCTATATGGTATAGGGAGTATGCATATCAATTTTCATGAAGAAATTCCATGGGGAAGTCATCTGATCAAGGGTTGACTTTTCAGACAAGTCAGTGCAAAATCAGGGCATCTGAGGCCCCCATTGACCCAACCAATGGGTAATCTTCATCATTTTGAGTGTATATGACCTTTATTTGATCATGGAAGAAGGTTGAAGTCCACAAAAATCAAGAATTTGGAGTTTTTGCAAGTGTTGACTTTTTGGGCATAGTTGACTTTTCAAGAATGCTTCATTTTAGGTCATTTTTCAAGCCTTGATTCTTGATCCAAAAATGCTTCAAATGGAAAAACTTTGGTCATGAAAGTTGTATATTACATCTTTCCCTTTTCAAAAAGTACAAGAACATGATCAAATTCTTCTTGGATCAAAAGTTATGGTGTGACAAAGTTGGCAAAAATCATTGATTTTCAAGATGTGCACCAAATGTGAATTTTGCAAAACCATGAACCAATGCCATTTGTAACTTCTAATTCACTTCAAACCATTACACAAACATTCTATGTGACCTAAAAATCAGAATTGAACCAAAGATCACATGTGTATGGTTTGTGTAACAAGGCATTTTTCATGAAGTTTCAAAAAGTAACAACTTGCAAAAACACTCATCACACTTCACCAACTTGATGCATTGGATGCTGCACCTTGCTAGCCCTCTCACCTCATCTTGATGCACCAGAACCATGCCTTGTACTAGCCTAGAACCAAGCCATACTTTCCTTACACAAAAAGTTGACTTTTGGCAAAAGCAAACATCCCAATCACCACAGGCCATGTCACATCCTCTGGCCACTTGCAATTGTTTATTCTATCCCTTGGCCAGCTAAACATAACAAGAGGCAAGGCTGAAACACTCTCAAGCACCACATTCACAAAAACACCCCCTTGTGCAAAACCATTCGAATCTGCCTGTACAACACACAAACACTCAAACAAATTCCTCTGATCATCTCACCTTGCCTTATAGAGTAGAAACCACCAAGAGCCAGGCCTGATTTGAGCAAGAATACCCCATTGCCATTTTTCACCTCAGCCTGCATTTCTCTTCGAATCCTTTTATCCAGCCATCAAACACACCATTTTTCTTCACCAACAAGTCAAGCACATCAAAAGGAGTCAAAACCACCCTTCACATTGATCTGAAGCAGCCTGTGCACAAAGCTCATTTCCTGCTATACCAGAACTGGATTTCTCAAAGCAGCTTGTCTAAGCTCATTCCAAGCCTTCCATTGGCTTCAGGGGGTTCAGAGCGAGCATTCTGCACCAGAGCAAGGCCAGGAGAGCTTAAATCCACAGTTCATCACTTCAGGTAGCTTCAGGTTTACAACTTTTCAGAGCCTGGTTTTTATGTTAAAAATGGATTATGTATGCTTTGCTGGTCATGGGGATGGTTTTAGATTTAAGAATGAGTGAGAGATGAGGATTTACCAGGGCTCTGAAATTTTTCCCGTGAAACTTCATGGCTTCGATTCTCTTAGTTTAGGCATGAGAAATTCTGTTTGAGAGTTGATTCGAGCAAGGTTTGAGTGGAGGAACATTTCCCTGGAATTAATTTGGAGTTTGGTGGCCTGAATCGTATTTTAGGGTTTGGGTACCACCGGAGAAGATGACCGGAGCTCCCCTCCGGTCACCTGAAAGTGATTTGCCCTAATCCCTGTAATTAGTGTCATTTGAATACTGGGCGTTGGATTGGGTGGAAATGTTGACTTCCCGCGTGGATAGAGGGCCCAGATCATTTGGATTAGCCCTAATTCATTTTATTAATATTAATTAATTGTAATTAAGTTAATTGGCTCAGATGCGACCCCAGCCGTCCAGATGCGCGTTGGTCAACCAATTCAAACTCAGAGCTCATCCTGGCCCTCCACTCATTTGACTTTCCTTTTATTTTAATTTATTTTTATTTCTTTTTCATTTAACTTGCATAATTTATTTAAAATAGTAAAAAATGTGTAAAAATTATGAAACTTTTTCTCATGGGTTTTAATAATTTTTATGACACAAAAATATTTTCATTTTATTTTTTATCATTAAAAAAGTATTTTTAAATATTTAAAAGGTTATTTTTAATTGATTAATGGGAATTAATTTATTAAAAATACTTTTAGGTATTTAAAAATCACCAAAAAATTCATGAAATGTTCTAAGGCATTTAGAAACATTTTCCAACCTTCAAACCAAATTTCTTTTTGGATCTTGATGCATTTTGAGAATTTTCCATTGAATTAAAATCATTTTTGTGCATTATTTTGACCATAAGTTCAAAAAATCATTTCTGCCTATCTATGAAGAGTTGGACATTGATTCTTTTTGCATTGCATTGTGTTTAGCATGTAGTTTCTAGGATTAAATGGCCATGATTTGATTCCTCATTTTCAATTTGTTTGGCATTTCTTTTGTTTAAGAACCCTAAAAACCCTAATAACTTGTAAAAACCATAACTTGAGATTGGTTAAGAGTTGAGACCTCCCCTTTGGACATTGGTTTAGTATAAGATTAGGGGTCCTTTGAGTGGCATTTTCCATTTTTTATCTTAGGGTTTGCTTCTGCTTTTGGTTTTTGTTTGATGTTTGGTTCATGAACCCTAATTTGGGCTTCCATTTGCATCCTTCTTGCATTCTCTTGCATAACATGACTTGCCATGACATTTCAAGCATCCATTTGATTCATTTGACATCATAAGACATATAGAAAGCATGTTTGATCATTGCATCTTTCATTTGTCATGTTGTTTGCATTGTGCACTTCATAACTTTCCATGTATGTTCATGCCCCTTAACTTGCTTCACATGCATCCATGAACTTGTATGATCATTTCCATGTGCTGCCTCATGTTTGTAGCATCTCATAGCATCATTGTCATCATCAACATGCTTCTGGTTTTGTTTATCATCATGTCATCTCATCCCATTTTGCATTGCATTGCATTTCTTTCTAACATTTCAGGTGGTAAGTGAATTTGAGAAGTGAATTTGCCTTCACTTCTCATAACTTTTCTTTTCATCTCTCTTGCATCCATTGCTGCATTTTATATGTGTTTGAGATTGAGCTTGCTCATTCTTGTTCCTCCCACTTTCTTTCTTCAAGTGACTTGACTTCTTGAATGAAGCAAGTCACTTTGCTTCTCTTGATCCTGTTCATCTGCATCCTGGTGGTTCTTTTTGAAGCTTGCTCTTGAAAACCTCACAAACCTTAGGAATAACCAAGCATGATAATGATTAGGGTTTTGATTAGTCCCCCCTCTTAGTTTTACCTTTGTGTCTCTTTTGAGTCTTCTCTTCTCATCTCATAATCAGGGACTAAACCCTAAAGGCTTTAAGGCTTTGTGATTAAGCTCATGCCTGCATCCTTCTCTTAGGATGGAGTGTATAACTTTAATCCTAAGTATTAAACCCTTAATGTGTTTAACTCCTTTAATCAATCCATATAATAACTATCAAGACATCACACTTGTAACTTGGGCCTTGCATTAGGGTTCTAATTCTTCCTTAATTGGTTAAGAAGGACTAACCCTAGTGTTAATGGACAAGTCCCCCTCAAGTTGTCTTACAAACCCTAAAAATCACTTCATCATCATATCATTAAATAAAATCCACTTAATAAAGGTTTGTTTTGTCATGAGTTTAATCCCTAATCATGGATTAAGTTGAGGAGCTTTCCTCAGCTTAAACATTCTCATCTATTATCCTTCTATTAGGATGGTGTAATGGGTCTGTTTAATCCTTGATTATGGCTTATCCTCATTACTTAACACTAAACAAAAATACCAAAAACATCTAAATAATCACAAGTAGGTTAATGATCTTAATCCTACACCAAAGGTGATTAAGTGTGAGAATCTGACTTCACACTTAAGGTATTCTCATTAACCCTAATCAGAGGGAAGATGTGATGAGTTTACTAACCCATTGGTTTAGGCTTAAGCTCATTAACTTACGACAAATTTTCAAAAGCAATAAAAGACTGAAAACTCAAAAACAAACAATAATCGTCTCCTTCGGGATTCTTTTTCTCACCTCATTCACTCACAAACGAGAACTTGTTTCTTCCGTCTAATGCAAGACAGTTAGCACCTGAGCCAGACAAGTCATACACTTGAGCATAAACAAGCAAGCAGTTCACAAGTCAATTCACCTTTCAGTCTCTTTGTGTCGAACTACGGTGTTCTGACTTCCTCATTGCACGAGAGGATACGTAGGCATAACTTAACAGTTATCGAACAAAAGTCTCTGTGTATTCCCCCTCTTTCTAGCCTCATTCTTTAAGCCTCATGATCTTGAGCAATTCATTCTCATTCCTACACTGACACATCATTTATACACTTCACACTTCTCATACACTGACACCTGTACATCCTTTTCCAGCTCTTCTGTACACAAATTGCACTGACACTACCCCTTTAAAACACAAATCTTTTAAGCGTGGATCCCGTCGGGTACGACGGACAATCTGGGTGCTAATACCTTCCCAGGTTGTAACCAACCCCCTTTCTCAGTCTCTCTGGTTCGCAACCGTCTTATCCATCTCTTTCTAGGTCTATGCAGCATTACCTTTCCTCCGGGATAAAAATGCCTAGCTGGCGACTCTTTTCATCTCCAGTGAGTTCACGGCTGTGTGTTCTCATTGTCCCTCTCGCCGACCGTTCGCGTCTGTACCCCATTTGACTTAGCCTCATTTGGTGGGAGCGACAATGTGCTTATTTCAGAATCTGGTTTATGAAAAGAAAGGAAAAAACAAAACAAGATAAAACATTGCCATTTTAATTTTTTCTTTGTGAAAAAGTTTAAACTGAAAGAACGTGAACACAATTTTGAATGAAAAAATGTCCTTTATTTATGATAAACTAAAATTGCACCGAATGCAAGGGAGGCCCTACAATGGATCCATGCACCTTAGGCAAATTTCACCCTACAAGGGAGGCCCTCCACAAACCAGTTCTTTAATTCTTCACCCGGGACACATGGTCGTACCCAGCTATCCAGATCGCAGTTGCTATCAGCATCTTCACCGGCAACATCAATCATCTGATTTGGGACAATGACACGTCCTTTTGAGAAGCTTATTGAACCATTGCTTTGAGACCCCACAGATTGGCCTGACGTGTACCATATCCCAAATTTGTCTTCTTTCCGATTAACCTCCACCAATTTTCCCCAGCCTTGGGCATTGCTTGCTTGCACGACTTCCAATGCTTTCCTGTAAGAAGCTATGGAAGTACCTGCTCTTTCAGCACTCTTAACCACATAATTAGGAGAAACCTCGCTAATGTTGACAGCCTCAAAATCTTGGCACAATGTCTCATGGATCTCCCTGTCCATTTCGACATACTTGAAAGTTAACAAGCTGCTCACAAATATATCTTCCTACCCACATACGGTGACTACCTTCCCGTATACAACATACTTCAGTTTCTGATGCAATGTGGAGGTTACTGCTCCAGCTACATGGATCCATGGGCGACCAAGAAGACAGTTGTACGTTGGCTGTATGTCCATGACATAAAATGTGCTCTTGAAGATTTGGGACCCAATCTTGACTGGTATCTCTACTTCTCCAAATATTGATCTCTTAGATCCATCGAAAGCTCTCACTACCAAATCACTTGGATGCAATATGATCCTATCCACGTCAAGTTTCATCGATGCCTTTTCGGCTAGAACATTCAACGAGGACCCAGTGTCCACCAACACATGGGAAAGAACGACTCCTTTTCATCCCATAGTAATATGCAGTGCTTTGTTATGATTTCTTCCTTCTGAAGTCAAATCTCTGTCTGTAAAGCCTAGCCCATGACTAGCATTTACATTTTCAACCACAACTTCTAGTTGATTACAGTTATTTCTTGTGGAACAAACGCCATCTGCAGAACGTTCAGCAAAGCTTCTCGGTGTGCCTTAGAATACATCAGCAGGGATAATATTGAGATCTTGGACGGTGTTTGATTGAGTTTCTCTACTAATTTGTAGTCTCTATTCTTTATGATTCTCATAAACTCCTCCACTCCCTTCTCAAAATTACTTTTCTCCAGAACAGGAGTCACAACACCTTCGGTGGCCACTTGTTTCCCTTTAGCACGTGCAACAATTTCAGCTTCAATGTTGGTTCTAAGAGTCTGGGGAGTAAACAATCTTCCACTTCTAGTAAAACCTCCCACACCTCGTACATTCACAATGCTGGTATCAATTGTCACTGGAGACTTCTCTTCAACTTTTTGTCCCTGTACGTATACACTCGCGCCATAGTGCTACGGAACAGCCCTCTCGTTATCATACGGTACAGGACCGGGAAAAGTAATGGTGATTGGGCTCACCTCCTGAGGTATGTAAATAGTAACAGGCTCCGGCCTGAGAGGCACCAACATCTCTTCAGGAGTGAAATAAATGGTAATTGTAGACATGTCGTCCCTTTTGTTGTTAATCTTGTCAAACTGCAAAAATCCTTCATCCATCAAGCTCTGAATTCCGGACCTTAACCTGACACAACCATTCTGAGACAACAAATAATCTTCACATTCTCTAGCACAACCTGGGAACACTTGTCCCTTCAACAAACGATCTTTCATAATAGCCAATGGAGTCTCGACATCATCAATATCAGTAATCAGATTCAACTGCTCTATGTCCTCAATAACATTCACCCTTGCCCCACCATTGTGGTTAGGCATCGGGTTTTTGGTGACATTAGGTGGTGGAGAGAATTTGATAGCTTTAGAATCAATTAAATTCTGCACTTTATTCTGAAATGCTCTACACTTCTCCGTTGAGTGGCCTAGGGCACATGAATGGAAATTAAACCTTGCATTGACATCATTACCCTGAGGAAGATCACCCTATGGTGATGGAGCCAACGTCCTAAGTTGAACCATGTTCAAATCCAACAACATCTGTAGCAATGTTGGTAAGTCATAGGAATAGATTCAATAACACGACCAATTTGATAGGGTTGTCGTTATTGATATGGTATTTGTTGGTTGTTGTACTGTGGGTGTCTCTATTGTTGTTGAGGAGCAGGCTCATCATGAATGGTGATAGAAGACACCTGAGCATAGTGATTATGACGGTTACGGCCTCTTCCTCTACCGTACACAACATTGATTTCACCTTCTCTCCTCCTCTGAGGTCTAGCAAATGGTTTCTTAGATCCAGACGAACTACTCGCACCCACATCCTGAATCTTATCAATCTTCAATAGAGTTTTGACCCTCTGTCCAGCAATTACTAGGTCTGTGAACTTTGTGGATGAGCACGAAGCCAAACGGTCCATGAACACTCCTTGTAACATTCCCATGAACATGTCTGCCATTTCACTGTCCAACAGAGGCGGTTGAACCCTCGCAGCCAACTGACGCCATTGCTGAGCATATTCTTTGAAACTTTCCTTAGACATCTGGGACATGTTTTGCAACTGAGTGTGGTTGGGAGCCATGTCCATATTATATTGATATTACTTTACAAAGGCTTCAACAAGTTCCTTCCAATTTCTGACAGCCGCCCGACTGAGCTTCATGTACCACTCTTAAGATTGCCCTATAAGGCTATCTTGGAAATAGTACATCCACAACTTTTCGTCTTCAGTGTGTGCAAAAATTCTCCTCACGTAGGCTTGGAGATGATTTTTAGGGCAGGTGGAGTTGTTGTACTTGTCAAAAGTTGAGGGCTTAAACTTGTGTAGGATTCTCACCCCAGGCACTAATCCCAAATCAGCAACATTAAAGTCTAGAGTGCTTTGAGACTGCATAGCACGAATATGCTCAGCTAGTTCGTCACAACGATGATACACATCAACATTCTGATTACCCATGTCACCATCAATAAAAGTGAACTGGTCATCCTGACCATCCATCTGAATTTGAGTTGGGCCACCAGTATGAACAGGAATACCAGTACCATTCCTAGGACCATCACCAGTACCATTCCTAGGACCATCACCAGTACCATTCCTAGGACCATCACCAATACCATTCCCAGGACCATCACCAGTACCATTCCCAAGACCATCACCTCTAGCGCCAGTTCCAGTACCATTCCCTGCACCTTCACCAGTACCACAATTTCCTTCAACCATTTCTCTGATCCTCTCTTAATTCTAGTGTGTAACACAGTGGAAGAACTAACTTTTAGTTTTTGTCGCAAAATATGTTGCGGTAAGCAAGACTCGCCACCGACTTTTATTTCATCCAATTAGGAAAGTCATAAAAGAACAGGAAAGACCTTTAAAAAGATTTTTGAGTTCAGGGGGTAAGTTATACAAAGGGAAGGTGTTAGCACCCTTTGTATCCATGGTTATCCATGGGCTCTTAACTTCTTAGCTCACTTTACTTTGTTTGAAAGAAAATAATGTAGTGTGTATTAGAAAATATTTTCATAAAGACTTTAACTTTGTAATGATTCTCGTATGAATGTATACAAAGTGTTTTGTTTGAAAGTATTTGAAAATGTGAGGTGTAAAAAGTATTTTGAATTTTTTTGAACAAGCACTTAAGAACTACTTACCCTAAGTTGTAAGGTCTTTCTTGTTATTTTGTTTCTTTAGGGATATAAATGTCCTTACTATTAGTTAGTAAGTAGTCTTATCCTTGGATTTTAAGGGACAGGCGTAGAGTCATCGTATGGTCATAGAAGGTAACCTTGTAGAGATATCTTAGCAATTCAAATGGACTATCATCATTTTTCTGTAGGGTCATCGAGGGACTAGATCATTTTTTTGTAGACAACTCGAAGGGACTATGATCTTTATATCAAAGGGACTTGATGATTTTTATCTAGGCAACATTGCTAAGACACCCCTACGTTCGAAGGTATTGATCATTATTTTGTAAGGCAGCAAGAAGGGATACCCTAGAGGTGCATGTGTGAAAAAGTGTGTTGTATTCAGGTATTTTATCTTTTTGGATTAATGGGCTAAGTCCAATTTGATTTTGCATATAGATCTTTTCACACCCTATTATTACTAACCACGCAGTTTTAATATTTTTTTTGCGGAATTTAAATGCGGAAATAAAAAAAAAACTAAACTATTACATCATGAGTGCGAAAAAATTAAATATTACATGATAATTGACAAACCTATACACTTTTCTAATAAAGATAAATGATAAATAAAATCAGGACGAATAATAACGAAGTAAGAAGAATTATGGGAGAATTTGATTAAAATTGATTAATTGAATTTTTGTAAATAAAAGATTTTTATGATTTTTTAAAATTTTTAAATATTAATTTAATTATAAAAAAAACATTTTTTAGGTATTTACAAGAAAAGAAAAAAAAATATTGATTTTTAATTTGATGATTAGTTTTAAAAAAAAATGTTTAATTATTAGTTTAAAAAAATGATTTAAAAAAATGATTAATCATTAACCTAATAAAAAATGGTTTTTTCTATTTTTTAATTTACAAAATAAAATAAAAATAAAGTTATTGATTTTATAAGTTGTTATTGGTTTTAAGAAATTATTTAGTTATTTGTTTAATTAATTAAAATAACAATTTAAAAGAAAATAAAAAGAATTAGGAAAAATATGAAAAAGAAAACAACCAAAAAAATAGGGGAGGGTTGCTGGGTTTTGAACCCGCCCCCCAAAGGCCATTCTTCAACACCTTCACCACTAGATCACCTGCGCACATGTGATAAGAAAACATGACTAATTAAATAAATATTAAAGTTGCATAAACCACAACCAGCCAACCAATCGCGCGCAGCCACACCATCGCATTCAACTTTTTTCCTGCGAAATTTGCTACGATTTTTGCTGCGATTTTCGTAGACAAATTTAACCTGAAATTCAAATATTAAAAAAACGCAAACTTTAACAAGTTTAAACCATCCATTCCTACTAAATCGACCCCTAGGAATTCAATGGTGCAGTTTGTTTGATCTAAAAGTGGCTGGATAGTGAGATTCAAAGCTTGAGCTTCTTTGTGCCCTAACAATGGGGTTTTTCGAAACCTGCATCATAACTAAAAAATAAACGATCAAAAAGCATCTACATATGATTATAAACATTATTATGAAAATAGAATACATTAAAATGCCATGAAACAAAAGATTAGACATTAAAAAGAAAAGTTAGGGGGTGGCATGTTCATAGTAAGTGTTTCCCATGGCTTTAAAATTCAAAAAGAGTATGGATCGTCTCTTGGAAGCTATTTGGGGATGATTGGATGTGAAAAGGCCGTGGAAACTTGCTATGAAAGGTTTTGGTGACTTGCCCTAGTTTTGCCTTATTTTGAATTTTTTTAGGATTCTTTGGTGTAAGAATTTCATCCTTGATGCATGTGGAGATGTTGTATACTTATAGAGGAATAAATTAGGTCAAGAATTTTGGGCTTGGGTGAAGAAAATTAGGTTGCTTTAGAATGAAGTTTTCACCTTTCTATTTTGGTAAAATATTTCATATTATGACCTTCTCCTTTGGGTGTGCACGAATTTGGGATCATATCTCATGCATATATTACCAATATTTGATCCCAAAATGAGTTTAAAATCATATCTTTGATTTTCTAATATTTATTTTATTTAAAATTGAATTTAAAAAGATTAAATCCAATAAAAATAAAATAAATAAAATAATAGCAAGGGGAATGACATGGAGGGCGTGGACCATCGTATAATCAAGTTAGGATCATAAAAGAATGGGCCTATTTGGCAAAAACTTGGGTTTTGGTCATTATTTACTTTATACACCTCCTCAAATTTGCCCAACTTCAACAATGCATAACTCTCTCAATTTTTATCCCATGGATGTGTTCTTGGAGTTTTTAGAAAGCTCAGAGTGTCCTCTAACTACTCCTTTTGGTCCCATATCCATTTTGTCTTCCATGTTCAAGTTATGAGCTTTTGAAAAAAGTTGACTTTTGTTGACTTTTTAAAGGATCTGTAATGTCTTGACTCATATCTCTCAAATGAAGCATTTCTGGAATTGGCTTGGAGACACAAAGTTGTAGGGAATTGAATTTCCTTCAAAATGAGCTTTGGATGGGAAATTTCTGAGGAAGTATGTGAAAGTTATGGCTGGTCAAAGTACAGTTGACTTTTCCTACAAAAACCCTAATTTAGTAACTTCTAATTCTTGATGAATTTGAGGTTTCCTTGATGAATCATGATAAAACCTTGATCAAATGATGAATCTTACTTCATATTCTTGATGTTGACCAAAAATATTGAAGTTTGACTGTATGTTGACCACAATTGACTTTTTGAACAAGTTAACCGATTTTTTATTATCTGAGCATCTGACTGACCAAACTTGTAGGGCAAGCCTTGAAACTTGACATGAGGATTCACTGAAGTAAGTGGGACACCATGAAGTCCACTTGAGGCTTTGGAAGTCCAATTTGCTTTGAGAAACTCAAAACCCAAATTTAAGATCCATTGCTTAGGAGGAGGCTTTGTCTAATGAAACCTTGAATCCCTTTGAGCAATTGAGAATTTTGTGACTATTTGGAGACCTCTTGAGGCATATTGTCTTAAGGATGTGAGGGAAATTTTGGGGTACAACAGCTGCCTCTGTTCAATTTTCTGAAATCTGAGGAGTTAGATTGACATGCACGCCATTCATAACCTAAAGGTGGAAGAGAATTGAACACTTAAAGCCTAAACATTTGAACTCATCGGTGCGGAGGAACTGTGTTGGTTGATTGTATTGCTTGAATGGGCTTAAAGATCCCATTCAGAGTAATTGGAGATGGGCTTAAAGATCCCAAAATTTTCCCTCACATCCTTAAGACAATATGTCTCAAGAGGTCTCCTAATGGTCATAAGATTCTCAATTGCACAAAGGGGTTCAAGGTTTCATCAGACAAAGCCTCCTCATAAGCAATGGATCTTTAAATTAGGGTTTTTAGTTTTTCAAAGAAAATTGGACTTCCAAAGCCTCGAGTGGATTTTCCACATACTATAGAGAATCCTCATGTCAAGTTTCAAGGCTTGCCCTACAAGTTTGGTCAGTTAGATGCTCCGATAATAAAAAAATCGATTAACTTGGTCAAAAAGTCAATTGTGGTCAATATACAGTCAAACTTTAAGATTTTTGGTCAACATCAAGATTATGAAGTAAAATTCATCATTTGATCAAGGGTTGATCATGATTCATCAAGGAAACCTCAAATTCATCAAGAATCAAAAGTTACTAAATTAGGGTTTTTGCAGGATAAGTCAAATGTACTTTGACCAGCCATAACTTTCAAATACTTCATCAGAAATTTCCCATTCAAAGCTAATTTTGAAGGAAATTCAATTCCCTACAACTTTGTGTCATACAAGCCAAGGCCAGAAATGCTTCATTCGAGATATATGAGCCAAGACATTATAGGTCCTTTAAAAAGTCAACAAAAGTCAACTTTTTTCAAAAGCTCATAACTTGAACATGGAAGACCAATGGATATAGGACCAAAAGGAGTAGTTAGAGGACACTCTAAGCCTTCTAAAAAGTCCAAGAACACGTCCATAGGATAAAAATTGAGAGAGTTATGCATTGTTGAAGTCGAGCAAATTTGAGGAGGTGTATAAAGTAAATAATGACCAAAATCCAAGTTTTTGCCAAATGGGCCCATTCTTTTATGATCCTAACTTGATTCTAAGATGGTCCATGCCCTCCATGTCATTTCCCTTTCAATTCTTTTATTTATTTTATTTTTATTGGATTTAATCCTTTTAAATTCAATTTTAAATAAAATAAATATTGGAAAATTAAAGATATGATATTAAACTTACTTTGGGATCAGATATTGGCAATATATGATCCAAATTTTGTGCACACAAGGAGGGGAAGTTATGAAAACAAGATATTGGCCAAAATAGAAAGTTTTCATAAAAGGAATCAATCAAATCTCATCATACTAAAAGAGATGAATCCAAGCCCAAAATTTAACCTAATTTGATCTTCTATAAACATACAACAAGGCCAGAGGCAAAGAGGACGAAACTTCTGAGCTAAGAACCCTTATCACCTTTCAAAAAATCCAAAGAAAAAGTAAAATTAGGTTTCTTAGTTGCAGCCAATTTCAAGGGATTTTAAAGGTTCCAATGCATTCCTGTGGACCTTTTGAACATGTCTCAATCATCATCATTATCATCAAAAGCATCACAATTTGCCCTAACCGAATTCGACTTTTAGCTTATTTTTCCAATTTTCGCTTTTACATATATGTGCATGTTAAATAAAATTCGATCATATATTATTGTTTATGTTGATGTTTAGAAGCTTTCTGGATGGTTTTATTTGGTTTCAAGTGCAGGAACGATGATCACCATAGTTAGGGTTTTACGGCTTCGATTTTGGGATCATTGGTTAGAGACAATTTCAAGCCAAATTGATGGTTCTAATGGACTCATAGGATGATTTATAATTGATATATGCCTTTAATTTATATTAACAATGTTTGTTTTAATGTTTGGAAATACACAAGGGATTTAGTGACGGGCAAAACCGTCACTAAAGGTTTTAGCGACGAAACTTAATTGTAGGTGTAAGTGTTGGACGGACGAGGAAGAAGATGACTGATGTGCGCGTTTTATATATTTTAAAATTTTATTTATTTTATAATTATTTGTTTCTGATTATTATCACGCAGACTTGTTGGCTTAGTTGGCTGGGACGCGCACCTATTACCTTTGGAGGGTAGGTTCGAAACCCAGCAACCCCCCTTATTTTTGGCTATTTTTTCTTCTTTGTTTTTATTTGTTTTCCCATTTCTTACTTATTTTAACATTTAATTAGTTAATTAGGATTATAATTAATCACTTTCTTTTAATTAATAATTAAAAATTTTCTTAAACTAATCATTAACTTAAAAAAAATTAATATTTTTTATTTTTTATACCAAACTTTTTTTAAATTAAATTAATAGTTTTAAATTAAGAAAAAACAGAAATTTTTTTGAGAAAATAATTCAATTAATCAATTCTTAATCAAATTTCTTTTAATTAATTAGGGTTTTAGAACTTAAAAAAGGAAAACATTTTCATAATCTTTTCTTTATTTTATTTTTCTATTTAAATTCCTTAGAAAATTGTATAGGATGTACAACTTATGTAATAGTTTAATTAGGGTTTAAATTTTCGCACTTTTACTTTCCGCACTCCCCTAATTTCAAACATGTATCCCCCTCCCCATGATGTAATAGTCTATGGTTTATTTTCCGTTTTTTTAATTCTGTAAATTATTGATTGCGTGGTTAGTAATAATAGGGTGTGAAAAGAATGTATGTGAACAAAAATAAATAGACTTAGATAATGTAACAGCCCGGACCCCTCGCAAGGCAATCCCGATACTGCTACCTCATGACCTTCTCTACCCCATCACTAGTTCAAATGGTAGTGGGAATGGATTGAACATGTACTTGAACCCCAGGGTACAAGGTTCGATTCCCACGGAAGGAAAAAACTCTACTAGTGAGGGGGGTAGAGAAGGTCATGAGGTAACAGTGTCGGGATTGCCTTGCAAGGGGTCCGGGCTGTTACAAAAAAAAGGCGCCTTTTTATGTAACAGCCTGAGCCTTCTACGCTCCCGACACTATTACCTCACGATCTTCTCTACCCCCTCACTAGTAGAATTTTTGTCTTTCGTGGGAATCGAACCCTGTACCCTGGGGTTCAAGTACATGTTCATTCTATTCCCACTACCAATTGAGCTAGTTAGCTCAATTGGTAGTGGGAATAGAATGAACATGTACTTGAACCCCAGGGTACAGGGTTCGATTCCCACAGAAGGAAAAAACTCTACCAGTGAAGGGGTAGAGAAGATCGTGAAGTAATAGTGTCAGGAGAGCAAAAGGCTCGGGTTGTTACACAAGCCACCCTTCCTTATTACATAAGTGGCGCAAGCCACATTTCTCTCTCCCATGGGTGGCGCAAGCCACCCTTCCATATGCACCAGGTGGCACTGGACACCTTAATGTGGCACCGACCACATGAAAAATTATTTTATTTATTGAATTCCCCTAGGTGGCACGAGCCACCTATGATAAAGGGGATGGGTGGTGCAAGCCACCCCTTTCTAGGATGAGGCAACACACACAAAAATCAGTCTTCTCCCGATATCGCTCAATTCAGTTCCGCTTATTCACATTTTTTCATGAATTCTCACAGCCATTACAATGATCACAGTTTCATCTTCGAAATCTCTCTACGCCTATTTCATATTTTCTAAAATCAGACTATTACTAATTATCCAATTCCTAATCAATCATAATAATCAATATTAAACACCCCTTACCTTTAGATTATCACTTTCCGACTGAATCCTTTTTCTCGTTCTTTCGGTTCTTCCGATTTTTCCTCAATTCCACGTTCTTGGTTTTTCTCTTATTTTCCCAAAAACACAGAATGAGTTTCACTTTCTCCAACTCACTCATGTAACCCTTATGTCCCTAATTATCAAATTATGAAAATACCCTTACTTTTTCTTTTAATGACCATCATGCCCTCTAGCCTCATAATTCTAAATATCTTAATTTCTTTAATCGATTAAATTATAAATAATTCTATTTTATCCAATAAAATCAATTAATCCAATAGGAACGGCATTTCGTCAGATAAGTTCCTCTGACACGTCATCAAACTCCAGAATTCGTACCATAAATTCAAACAAAGCAAATAATCAATTTACTCAATTAAATAAATAGTTATATTAAAAGTAGGGTGTTACATTCACAATCATCCAGAATGTAGCATTTACTCCCAAACACATGAACAATATGTTTCCTTCCTTGCCATAATTCAAAGAGAATAGATGATGTACCAACTCTCAAAGTAACACGGTTATGAATATAGCAAGCAATGTTCATTGCTTTATCCCAAAAATGATAAGGAATATTTTTTGCATGAAGCATGACTCTAGCTAATTCCTGTAACATTTTGTTATTGCATTCTACAACTCGATTTTGCTTAAGAGTGATGGGAAATGAGAACTCATGAATAATACCTTAAGAAGAGCAAAATTCATAATAAAAAAAATCATTTTCAAACTCCTTGCCATGGTCACTTCTGATTTTGACAATCACATATTCCTTATCTCTTTGAAGGAGTTGATAAAGGTCTTTGAATACCTCAAAAGTATATGTTTTTCTTTGATATAATTCACCCAAGTAAACCTTGAAAAATCACCAACAACCACATAGACATATCTTTTCAATTAAGACTTTCAGCTTGCATAGGTCTTATTAAGTCCATATGAAGAAGTTCTAAAACTTTGGAAGTAGTCTGATGTTGCAACTTCGGGTGTGACATATTAGTTTTCTTCCCAATTTGACACTCACCACAGACTTTACCCTCCTTAGTTTTGAGCTTTAGTAGACCTCTAATAACTTCTTCAGACATAATCTTCTTCATACCTTTGAGATTCATATGTCCAAGCTTCTGGTGCCACAACTTGACTCCATCTTCCTTGTTCGTTAAACATGTGGAATAATAAGTAGTTTCTTGAGGTACCCATACATAATAGTTGTGTTTAGATCTAACTCCTCTCACCAGAACATCATTTTTCTCATTAGTAACAAAACATTCTGACTTAGAGAAATAGACTTTTAAACCTTGATCACATAACTGACTAATATTGATCAGATTTGCAGTCAATCCTTTCACAAGAAGAACATCATCTCGTCTAGGAAGACCATCACACACTAACTTGCCTATTACCTTAATTTCACCTTTAGCTCCATCTCCAAAAGTGACAAAACTGCTGGAATAAGAATTAATATCCACCAAATAATTCTTGACCCATGTCATATGTCTATAACATCCATTGTAAAAGTACCAGTCTTCTATGAATGAATCCCTAAAAGAAGTGTGGGCTATAAGACTAGTATAACCAACCTTAGGTTTCCACTCCTTTCTATTCTTAATCATCACATGACTACCACAATGATGACATTTCCAAGGCTGGAACTTGGCTTTAGTATGAGTTTTCTGAACTCTTGCATAATGTTGTAACATTTGGTCAGATATCGTGAGCTCGTGCTTCCTTTCAGCAGGTACAAATTTTGTCACAGGGGTTTTTCTTTGATTATTTAGAGATTGGTAATTAAAACTTATGCCAATAAATATTTTACCTCCTTTCCAAACTTAAAGAATTTAATATAACACATTAGGCCCATTTTACAACATTCTCATGGATTTGTTCATTTTCTCAAGTTTAGAAGTCAATAGGGTTACCTCATCTTGAAGCCCAGAGACAGTAGATAAACGTTTCTCTTTTTCATCATGCAGTTGAGCTATGCTTCTCTAATGGTTTTCTCATATCTTTCTAACCTCTTCACATCTGAAAGAAATCTCTCTATAGGAAACAACCAATTCTTCATAAGATAAATCCTTTTCACATGAATCTTCATAAGATTCACATCTACCAGTGAGGGTTGTAACATGCTTAACAGTTCCAACGTCAAGTTCGCTTTTAAAATCATTATAAGAGCAAAAAATAGACATGCCCTTCTTTTGTTTCTTGAGGTACATGGAAAATTTTGATCTGATGTGACCAAAACTCTCACATTCATGACATTAAATACATTTTCCTTGATTGGGGTTCTCGTCTGTTCTTGATTTTCTCTGAAAATCATTGTTCTTATTGTTGTCAAATGACATGTTCTTGACATTTGGTCCTGGCTTCCTATCCATACTTTTCAGCACCTTATTGAAAATCCTCCCAAGAAACACAATAACATTAGAAATTCCTTCATCAGTCTCCATGTCACATTCAAACTCTTCATCATTAGTGTTGGAGATAAAATTTATTCTCTTGTTCTTATATTTAGATCTTTCATTGATATCCAATTCAAAAGTTTGAAGTGACCCAACAAGCTCTTCCACTTTCATGTTACTGATGTCTTGGCCTTCTTTAATCGTTTTGACCTTCATGTCAAACTTCTTAGGCAACGACCAGGGAATCTTTCTAATCAGCTTTTCCTCTGACATCTTCTCTTCCAAGGCACTAGATGTATTGGCAATATCAAGAATATTCATGTGAAAATAATGAATGGACTCGTCATCTTTCATCCTGAGATTCTCAAATTTGGTGGTGAGAAGTTAAAGTTTTGACATCTTTATTTTTTATGTGCCTTCATGAGTGGTTCTAAGGATTTCCCATGCATATTTGGCCACAATACATGTATTTATCAACCATAAAATATTTTTGTCAACCCCATTGAACAAGGAGTTCAAAGCTTTAGAGTTTCCAAGATCAAGTTCATCTTCTTCCTTAGACCAATCCTCTTCTGGATTCAATTTAGTTTCGTCCTTCGCATATTTTTCCTTTAGAATAGGGTGTTCCCAATATTTGATAACTGCTTTCCAGGTTTTTCTATCCATAAAATTTAGAAAATCCACCATATGTGTCTTCCAGTAAGCATAGTTGGTGCCATCCAAAATAGGTGGTCTGTTGACAAATCCTTGTTCCTTGTCCATAGTACCAGAAAGTATCTTCCATGGAGCTCACCTAAAAATAGAATAAGGTGCCTTCTCTAATGCCAATTGAAATTCTGGAACTAAGAGGACAAATGTCGCATACGATATCAGGACACCAGAATGTCGAATGCAATGTCAGGACGTCATGATAACACAAATAACAAAAAAAAGCTTAAAGAAAATTGCAGGAAGTAAATAACACAAGGTAACTGTTAATCCATTTTGGTACATGCTCACCTACATATGGGGGCATCCAAGCTAAGAAGGAAATCCACTAAAATAGTATTAGTTAGAAGTTCTAAACAACCTCTGGTTTTACAAACCTTCACACCTAATCAATGCCCGCAGAATTTCTATCTAAAATCCTCCTAGATATGAGACCCCTCTCACTCCCCCTCAATCACACAACATTGATGATAACGAAAACAATCAAAGAAGGATACACGCTCTATTAAACAAAATCCACTCTTGCTTAAAAGCTCACGAGTGATTCACAAATACAACTCAACTAAAACAGTCCAACCCTAGTATCAAGGTGATACAAGAATGGCTCACAAACAACAATAAATAAACAAAACCCTAATAATCACAATCACATGTGTAACTCTCTCTTTCTTTAAGTTTAGAGTCTTCTTATGAATAACCTTCGAAAATCATGGGCTTGATAAGAAAATCGGGCTAAAATAAATAACATATCCATAATATTCTGGAAGAGAATATATTATTAAATGTAGATCCATAATATTATAGGAGAGAACATATTATTTCATTAAATGGATATTCAAATATAGCGGCTGCATAATCTTTTGCAGAATCAAATCAAATAAAATCTAATGTTTCCTTAATTTATTTGACATCCTTTCTTAGGAATCAAGGAAAGGATAAATTTGATCTTTGCATCTGAAAACACATGCTTGTTGGACCACAAAATATGTGAGTCAATCTTCAAAGAATCTTCAGATATCTCACGCTTAAACACAGCATGTCATGATGTCATACAAGCACGTCAAGACATCTTATCTAACATCTTATTATTTCACTTGTTTTAACAAAATGTTGCCAATCATAATACAAACAACCTAATAATTTTTAATTAGATAATTTGGAAAGAGAGTGAATCACACTCATTTCATGTAAAAAAAACATATTTTATTTATCAAAATAATTATGTTTTTCTTTATGGAAGTCTCTTTGCATATTGTCAATCTTTTCTTCAAGATATTAAATTTGTTTATTTTGAGTTGACACATTTTTGTACAGAATTTTACACTCATTGAGTAGTTCATCTATTGTTCCTTGTGCATCATTAACATAAGAAAGTTTTTCGTTACTAACCTCTTCTTCTTCATCATCGGAATGGTGTAATGTTATCAATGCAAGATTAGTACTTTCATCGCTTTCTGAATCAGATGATGAACTCACTTCATTATCATCCCATGTTACATAGGCCTTTTAAGATTTTGATTCCTTTCTTTATTTATGACCACTTTCTTGGCTAAATTTGGACAATCCGCCATCATGTGTCCTTGCTTTCCATATTCAAAGAAAGTGTAATTTTGTGTTGACGTAGTGGCTTCTTTCTTCCTAAAAAAATTCTTTGTTTTTGCAAAGTCTAAAGATTTATCATCATTGAAAAGCTTACATATCCTTTTTACAAGAAGCATGATGTTATCATATTCATTTGGAGCATCTTCTTATAATTCTTCCCCTGATTTATCTTTTAAGGCAATTCCTTTGGATTTCTTCTCTTGAATCTCATGATTTTCTAGTCTCCAAAGTTTAATTTCATGCTTTTGAAGTTTGCTTAATAAATATGTGGATGACATATTTGATAGACTCTTCTTTTCAGATATTGATGTTACCTTTGGTTGACATTCTCTAGTTAAATATCTAAACACTTTAAAATTAAGTTCGTCGTTAGTAAAAGTCTTACCGAGAGCAATCAAGTAATTGGTCAAGTGTACAAATCTTTTTTGCAAGTCAAAGATTGATTCTCTAGGCTACATTTTAAATAACTCACACTCTTGACATAAAACGTTTAATCTTTATTTTTTCACTTCAGTGATTCCTTTACGAGTGACTAATAATGTATCCCATATTTATTTTGTCATTGTGCATTGAGAGGCACAAAATAATTCATCCATGCTTTGAGACGCTTGGATTAACTTGACTACTTTCTTGTTATAGATGATCTTTTTCTTATCATCTTCCCATGAAATTTTTATCTTTGATGTCCTAAACATCATTGACAACACTAGTAGAACAAAAGGGGAATTTTCTATTGCATCCCACACTTTTTCTCATTGTGCTTCTAGATGAGACTTCATACGTATTTTCCAGAAATCAAAGTATCCACCATAAAACAACGGAGGCTTGTTGTTACTACTACCGTCTCTAACAACCAAATTTGCATAGCCATGTCTGGATCTTTAGGAACAAGTTACCTATAACTTGCTTTGATAGCAAATGTAAGTATTAAAAGTAGTCTAAGAGGGGGTTAATTAGATTTATTTTACTTTCTGAAAATTTTATGTTTTATGAACAATGACAAGTTTTCTTATTTTTCCTGAAACGAAAGAGAATGATAAAATGCATAAAGAAAGTGCTTGAAAAATAAAAAACACCAAGATGTATACTAGTCCTTATTTCTAAACAAGGGTATGTCTAGTCCCTTCATACTTCTTGAGAGATTTCACTATGTTAAAACTTGTACAACACTCATATCAAGGTCACTTATACACTTATCTAACATACAAGAAAGCATACCACTTTCGTTTACACTTTGAATAAAAAGCACACAATTTTATAATATCTTAAAACAAGATCACTTAACACTTAGTAATCCATAAAAATATAATGTTTTAATGATGAAGATTTTAATATGTATCAATTCTTGAGAATTGATCTTTCATTTAATGTGTACAATATACAAGAGTAATACTTAAGTACTCAGAAATGAATGAGTGAAACTTCAATGATACTTAAAAGTTCAATGCATAAAGTTTCACTAAAAGTATTGACTCAAGTAACTTAGTTCAAAATTGAGAGAGTTTTTAATTTGAAATAATTTGAAGGAGTGAATTTTGAAGTTCATAAATATTGCCTATTTATAGTGTGGAAAATACCCTTTTGAATCAATATAGAATCATCAACCATTGTCATGATTCAATGACCAAGTATGGATAATGTTGGGATGTATTTTTTCATGAAAAGTGTCATTGTTTCAGTAGCAACCGATTAACACATTATCATAACCAATTAAAGTTGAAGGCAAATAAGATTTAAAAAAAATGTGGTTGTAACTGGTTGGTTATAGGGTTTGGTTACCCGGTTACAACTGAACAAATTTTCCAAAATATTGAATTTCTCGTGTCTGTAATATGTTAACATATATGTGTAATCGGTTATAGCTGATAAAACATGTGAAACTCAATTTGTAACCAATGTTAATCAAAATGCTTTGATTCAAAATCACTTTAGAATGAGTAAAGATGAAATATATATAAATTTTCTTAATAACTAATGTATTATTCTATGCATTATTGTAACATATACCTTATGCTTGATCAAATCCTTCAAAATCCATTTGTCTCTTCTTGATAACTTGAATTCCAAGACATGTAGCAAGAGAAACTTGAAAGTTACTTGAAAGATGATGATCTATCTTTTTTCTTCTTAATAATGCAATTGATCTTGAGACATTGTCTTCATCAAAACAAAAGAAAAATGTTAGAGACCCTCACATATGACCTCTCTCCCAAATAAGACCCTCACAACAAATCCAAGTTATTGGTTTGTTAGAAACCTCATCTAAATGTATCTATTAAGTTATTATTAAAAGTTATCTATTACCTATTATATAAATAAGTATTATTTTAAAATAAATTAGTTTAAAGTGAATTACTCTAATAATACATTATAAAAATATATTATTTTAAAATATTAAAATTATATAAAATTCAGATTTAAAATATTTTTAAATATATTTTTTAATTATATTTATTTTTAAAAAAAATATTTAAATATGTTTTAATATCATTTATAATGTATATAAATTTTAATAAATTTTAAGAAAATTTTAAGATATTCAAATACATTTTTAAAATATATTAGAATATTGTACAATTTTGTTTGTCAAAATAAAACTCAACAAAATATTTTTTTAGAATGATTTTTTTTAATTATTTTTAATAGAGTTAAAGTTTATATAATTGTTTGGCTTAATTGCAATTTTCCTCCTATTTTGCCTCCTATTTTGTCTTTTTAGGGTTTTGCTCTCTCCATTTTAAAAACCATGATTTTGGTACTTTTTTAAGTTTTGGGTTGGATTTTGGTCCCTTTTTTAGGGACTAAACTCCAACACAAGAACATTAAAAAAGGGATTAAAAATTGGGGATAAAAAAAAAGCAAAATGGGGGGACCATAGTTGCAATTCAACCTAATTGTCAATATATTTTAGACAAAATTATACTAGGGTCCTTTAAATTATTGTATTGTAACAGGTTGGTCCTTAAAGTTTTTTTGCAACAAGTTGATCCTTTAAGTTAATTAACGTGCGCACCGTTGATCCTTTTCCCAAACTCCGTCCCAAAAAAGGTTATGTGGCATTAACATCGTTGATGTGTCAGTTAACGTTGCTGAGTTGTCATTTTTCTTTTTCTTTGTTCTATTTTTGGAGAAAAAAAGGGAAGAAATTGAAATCCATAAACAATGAACCATAATTCTCTCTTTTCCATCAATGGCTTCATACCTTAGAAAATGACCAAATCGACAAAGGTAGAATTCTCATTCCTTCATTTTGAGTGCATCTCAACTTGAAATATTTGAATCAACGTGTACATGTGGAAGTGCTTTCACCTGTCAAAAATCTCGTGTCGAACTAACCACGCGAAGCTACGAACCTGCAAGTTTGAAACCTTTGACCAGACATGATTCGATATGGTCATGTCCATATCACATAACTGATAATACGCCTTTGTAATAGAGAATTTACCTAATGTATTCATTGTCCACACCGTCTTATCTATGTCATCAACATTCATCGGGGGTGAATCTCATGATCTTCATAATGATATCTTTTGAAAGCCATCCCTACAATTTATCGATGCCTCTCAGCTTACCTTCTCATTAATCAGCTCTTCCACTTTACGACTTTGTAACATTTTGTTGACTATCAAGAAGCATTCAGCAACATCAAAGTAGTTTGTTCTTAAGTTCCATGAGGAAGCTTATAACGTTTTTCCAGTTTCTTATCACATTTACTTTTACAAAGTTCATAAAAAAGAAATTTAAAAAGAGATTAGTTTTTTTTAGCGTTTTCATTATAAAAATGGTTGTTTCTGTGATGTTTGCTGCGTAAAGATGTGTTTCATTTCAATGCTTTCTTGTGTTACCATTTTTGTGGAAAGTTAAATTACTACAAGAAATATCTCATTTTTCTATGTGATTATCAAGTCACTAAGTATAAAATCATGTCACTATTCATTATTTGCGACGTGATCAGAACACGTCGGATGGGGAACTGTGGAAACTTTTTCCCACGTGAAATTAAAGTCACTAATTAATGACTTCATAATCACGTCGCAAAACACAAATATTTGAAAATGTTCCCACGAGAAAACTAAGTCACTAATTAGTGACTTGAAAATCTCATGGGAAAACATTTTTCTGCACAATTCAAGATCCTCATCATAACACAACAAAGTGTGTCAGTATGAAATTTTTCCATGTGAAAACCAAGCCACTAATTAGTGACATGGTTTTCACGTCACAAAATTCATAATTATTTTAATAAATAATAAAAACTAATTAATAAATAATTAAAATTAAAAAATTAATTTTTTTTGAAATTTCTAATAATTATAAAAAGATATAAAATATTAATGAATATAAAATATTAATAAATATTAATGAATAAAATAATCAAAATTTCTAATCATTATAATTTTCAAAAAAAATAAATATATTTCATACTATATAAAACTGTACATTTCATAACTACATATTCTATTAATTCATATAAATATTAATTGATATAAATATTAATTGATATATCTTTATTTATGATATATTTCATGATATATTTATGATACATTTCATGATAAAAATATTAATTCATATATCTATATTTCATGATATATTTATGATACTTTTCATAACTACATTTCATGATCTCTTCACAAGTTTACTCCTAAATTCATTTGTCTCTATGATTGCCTTTAGCGCATCCATTGAAATTGATTGTGGTATTGTATAAATTATAGATTGATGAAGGATGTAATGAAATGTTTCATATAATTTATAAAGTTCCGATGCCACTATGGAAAAACAATGAGAGAGAAGAATAATAGAACAATGGTGGAAACTTAGAATTTTCTAACTTTTTCCTCTATCTTCAAAAGCTGTGTCATAGTTCTATTAGGGAGGTACAATTTTGAATTGACTATTTCATTCCATATCACTATGATAGTACCATTAGTGTCATCTCACCAAAGTTAATGCCACAAAATCATTTTGGAAAGGAATTTATAAAAAAAAATGTAGATATTAGGTAACTTAAAGGATTGATTTGTAATAAAAAAAACTTAAAAAACCAACATATTACAATAAAATAATTTAAAGGATCTGGTGTAATTTTTTTCTATTTAGAATTTTTTTTTTATAATTTATTATTAAAGTATGTCATGTTAATATATTATATAATTAGTTTGAATAATTTGGGCATATAATATTCAAAAAATTAATTTAATTACATATATTAATTTATTTCATTTTTTAAATAATTAAGTAATATTTAATAACATATTTTTATAATTATTCAAATAATTTATACTTAATTTTAAAAATATTGATTCAATGTATACAACTCACATAAAACCTTCATCCATTCTTGAATGTCCGCTTACTTAGATCCAAAATTCATCATAAATCTTCATTCTACATAGGTTTTCCTGTACTTTATCTGAGATCTTGGTCTATATAAAGGAATAAAAACTCCCAACACTGTTTATTAGGGATGTTCAAATTCAAACCAATCCAAATAAAAATCGAAAATTGATCCAAAAAACTGGAAAAAAAAAACAATTTTTTTTTTTTATGTATTGGATGTCATTTTGTAAGAACCAGTCGGATTTGAGATTGATTTTTTAAAGTCGATCCAAACCAAACCAAATCGTATATATATCTCTTGTTTGGCATTGAGTCCGTTCGAAAATATTCACATGAACATCTCTTGTTTGTGGATCATCACCTTGATAGTGTACCCATTGAATCTCGCCAAGTGTTCTCATAAGGACTCTGAAATGTCTATGAAGGGCGTTGAATAGGGTTATAGTGGATACCTTACAGTGTTTTCTTGCTGAAAATTGGTGGATCAATTTTCTGGAAAGGACTTGATAGCTTACCATAGAGCTTAGGCAGGTCCTTGTACTAGAGTATATTTGCCTCATTAGTGTCTAAATAGTAGGGATGGCAGGAAGACCCAAACCCGCGGGGCCCACCCGCACCCGAACCCGAGTCAATGGGTGAAAACCCGATTTGACTGGGTTTGGGTTTGGGTTCAGGTGCCACCCGATATTTCGGGTGCGGGTTTGGGTAGTGTGAAACCCGCACCCGAAACCCGAAATTACACCCGCTTAGACTTTAATTTTAATTTTAATTTTAATTGTATATTTTAATTTTAATTTTAATTTTAATTTTAATTGTAGATTGTAGAATTTAATTTTAATTTTAATGTTAAGATGTTGAAAACCTTAATTTTAATTATAATTATAGGTGTGCAAAATATTCGGTTGTGTGCAAAAAATATATTGAAATCATATTTTGTAAGCAACAATATTTTATATTTTAGTAGTAAATAGAACTTATACTCCTTATAATTAACTAAGTGTTAAATCATAATATATATATATTTACTTGAAAACTAATTAAATTTTTTGAAAAAAAAATATTTTTGTGTTTTTGTTACGGGTTTGGGTTTGGGTGGAAAAACCCGAACCCAACGGGTGTGGGCGCGGGTGTTATTTTGCCACCCGAATAGCCTTTGGGTTCGGGTTTGGATTTCGGGTGCGGGTTTGGATAGTGTGAAACCCGCACCCGACCCGACCCGTTGCCATCCCTACTAAATAGTAGTGTTTTTTTTTTTTTTTTTTTTTTTTGCATTTGAGGAAGTTTGTCATACGTATCATCTCAATTTGTACATTTGAGGGTCTTGAACAAGGCATTTTCAAAAAAGAGGATATATATATATATATATATATATATATATATATATATATATATATATATATATATATATATATATATATATATATATATATATATAGAGAGAGAGAGAGAGAGAGAGAGAGAGAGAGAGAGAGAGAGAGAGAGAGAGAGAGAGAGAGAGAGAGAGAGAGAGAGAGAGAGAGAGAGAGAGAGAGAGAGAGAGAGAGAGAGAGAGAGAGAGAGAGAGAGAGAGAGAGAGAGAGAGAGAGAGAGAGAGAGAGAGAGAGAGAGAGAGAGAGAGAGAGAGAGAGAGAGAGAGAGAGAGAGAGAGAGAGAGAGATTTTGAAAGATGTTATTCTTACACTATTTTCTACAACTACATCATATTTCAGTGTTTATCAATACGGTGAGTAGTAAAATATTATAATAATAATATATTTAAAAAAAATATAAGAATTATTATTTTAATATTTTTAGATTAAATTATATTTATAAAATTATGTAATTAACCCACTTCGCTAGTGCATTAACTAAGTTTTTACACTGTATTAACCAACTTTGATGATTACTCAAAATTATTTTTAATACCTGAACGTATATTAATCAACTTCATTACTGCATTAACTAAATTTTTACATTGTATTAACCAACTTTGGTGACTACTAAAAATTATTTTTAATACCTTGACGTTTACTAACCAATTTCATTATTGAATTAACCAAATTTTTACACTGCATTAACCAACTTTGTTTCACTACTTTAAAGTCACTGTTCATAAATATTGTTCACGTTCACTGTTCATGATATTATTTATACATACTATTAAATATTCACGTACTATTTATATGTATTGTTCATAAAATATTATTTTATTTTAAAAACACTATTCATCGTATAAATACGGTGAATAGTATATAATATAAGTATTTGGTGTAAGAAAAAGACGTAGAAATAGCATGATAGATTTTTCTGCAATAGTTTTCTTTACCAATATAAAGTTTTATAATTGATGTAACATAGGTTTCTTTTTAAAAGAAAACAATATAAGAGCACTTTATAGTTAGTAAGGATAAGCCAGCACTTCAACAAAGATATTAGATACCCATGCATCCAAAACTTGTGCTGACTCAATAACTAAACTACATCTTATCTTATTGTAATGATTAATAAAAATATGGTAGCTTCCAATACAAGTTTGGTTAGCACACCTGTGCACTAATAAAAATTATTATAATCTCCAAAAGATTGGTGAATGGATATCAATATGTATAAATACTGTTAAGTTACCTAAAAAAGGTACCAAACTTTATCTAGCACTAATACTATAATTAATACATAAATACATATATTGAGATATTTGAATTGTACAAGCAAATGGTTTCTAATTCTGCCGTAGAAATAAGTATTATCATGCAGTGGCACTTCCCAACTTTACAAAAAGCCGTGCAAGTAGTTAATTGTAAGCAAAATATACAATGAATGATAGTAACATGCATAAACCATGCATAATTTATTGTTTTAAAGTAAGATGTTTTTTTGGAGGGTTAAGGCCCATTTTGTATTGAAAACTTAGTTTTGTGTTTATTATTTAAACGTTTATCATATTAATAATCATGTACAAGTTATTTTTATATATTAACCAGGGCCGACCTTGGATCAAGGCAAGGCAAGCAGGTCCGCGGTCTCAAAAAACTGGGGATCTCAAAATTGGTTGAGGTAAAATAAATATAAAGAATAATAAATAATATATTAAATATTTGTGAGATATATAACATTACATAGTTTAAGAGTCACATTTTCGAAAAGTATTATTCAGATCCCGCTTCAATAACAGAAAGATTGAGATGTTTAGCATATGGTCCAAGTTTGGTTGCGTTTTCTTATAGCGCATACGCAATTAATGAATACACATTTTATTCCAAAGAACGAGATGATAAAAGTACTATGCAAAATAGTGGTGTCACCGTGGTAGCTGAAGCAATGCACATTTCAAGTGTGAAGACTTAAACCCCAAATTTGCAAATCTGTCATATTTTGGGGTTATCGAGCGCATTTGGGTGTTTGATTATGAGAAGTTTCATATTCCTATATTTCGTTGCAATCGGGTTGAAAACAATAATGGTGTACGAATGGATAAGTCGGGATTGTAATACCTCGAAATTTGCTCTCATTCCTTTTTACCCTAATTAGCTTATCGCTTCGCATTCATCTGCATTTCTCACTAGGTCATTAACATCATAATAGTGCATTTCATGGATTCATAGGGCATGTGATCAAGGCCTTGGGAAATTAGGGTTTCGTACCTTATCCGTATCTGTCAGGGATTGAAATGATGAAGAATATTCACTGGACAATGCGGTTGTTCAGTTATGTTTCGACTCAGATGGGAGTTTGACCTAATTATGGTCAAACTGTCAAAAGATTGTTGCAACTGCAAGATTATTTAGGCCACTGGTCTATTTCTTAGACAATGCATATTCAAAGTTCAGGTTGTCGTGTGTTGAGATTCATCAGTTTATCAAGCAGTGTTTTGTGTGAAGTTTGGTTTGAATCTTCAGTCATGGCATGTTTCAGACGATTCCAAGGGGTGTGGCTTATCTGGAAAATTATTCAGTGGTTCAGAAGTGGTCGTGTTCATAGGCTTGTGGAAAGAATTCAAAATAGGCTTTGGGCTAAAATCGAGATTTCATATCCATTCATTGCTTTGTTCTCATAAACCATTCCCGATTATTTCATTCCACTTTTATTTTTATTTCAATTTCCATTATTCTCTATGTTTTCGTTAATCCATTTTCAATTTCTTTTTATTCATTTTTCCATCCATATCCAATTACCCATATAATCCTCCTTTAATCAATATTCATAACTGTCACATTTACCACAAATCCATTCCATTTATTTTTAAACTCATCTATTTTCTCATTACAACTATAGGCCCATTGCGAAATCTTGAATAGAATTGTTCTAAGTCCATTTGTTGTCCTCTTTCTTAATCCATATCCAATTGGAACCATAATTGTTCCAAGCCCATGTCCATTTCAAAGGATGAAGCCCAATTCTATTTTGTCATGCCATTCGAGTCTATATGTCGTTTCATCCTAATTGATTCCTAGCTCGGTTGTTCATACCCGTGTTCAAATTCATTGACCAAATCCTACACTTTTAAACCATTCCAAGTCCATTTAGATTTTCTAAACCATGTCCACTTTTTCTCATTAGTTCATACTTTGAATACTTTCCAAAATCGATAATACCAATATCCATGTCAATTGTTTGCTCCATATCAAATTTTAGATCAAAGTTGTGTTCTTAGTGTCTTGGTGCATGAGTGTATAAGGAGGAGAAAGAAATTGAAATATAAAAAATAATGCATCCAAAAAAAAGTTGATACAAGTATTGTTTTTTCATTTTTGAACTCATAAATATCCCAAAAAAGTGTCAAATTCTGAATCAAGATTTGTAAAAAATATGATTTTTACTTCATCGGTTTGTTCTTCTGCTGATTTGTATTAGTCCTTTGCAAAATGATTTCATTGTTTGATTATCAAGAGAAATCGAAGAATGGTCCGTCGATCTAATTCGGTTATCATTGGTGGCGCCGTTGGTTTGGCTCTTGAAATTCTGATTTCTTGCCTCATATTTTTCGGCATAAGGTGGTTCAAGAAACGTTCTCATATTACACGATATACGAACGAGCCTAGTTTAACAACTCTCCCGATATGAACAAATGGAGTCGAAGCAAGTACCGACTTTAGTGCATCGATCACTAGTTCCGTAACCACATCAAGGTCAGAAAATCTACAGAGAAATTCCAATTTCTCTTGGTGGAATCATCAAAACAAAGACCGGTTTGCTTCGGCATCAGTTATTTTAAAGTATTCATACAAAGAACTTCAAATTACAACACAAAATTCAGCAAAAAGTTCATTACAGGGAAAGAAAGAGATTCAATAACAAAAAGATGAAGTTTATTATAGAAAGTCAGTGGTAGTTACAACAATGATAACCAAAAAAAATCAGGAAGAAAACTGTCATTTTTAAAATTCTCTTCAATTTATCATCACTCTTCAATTATCAACCTTCACCACAATTCAGCACCTTCAACACCACTCACCATCATCCATATCAACCTGCAATTGGAATCAAGTCCACAGATTTAGTCACTACCAATTAAAACTAACTCGAAACAGTCTTGTAAGCAACAAGTCTTTATTAGAAAATTGATGATGCAAAAGAGGGAAATCAGTTAGGATGAACTGATATAGCAGAAGAGTTTCATGAAATGAATCTAGTCGAAATTCAGAGAAAACCATCAATAACCAAATTAATAACTAACTCATAACCAATCCTAACTTCCTAACAGAAATCTAACTGAAATCACAACAAATTTTTACCTGAGAAGTTCTAGAACAATCTTCCAGTGCTATAAATCAGATTCTCCTCCTTCGATCCAGTTCTTCTTCACCATTTTTTTCTCTTCCACTCTTCACCATTTTCTTCTCAAATCTTCTTCTGTTTTCCATAATCCTTCATTCCATCTCCTTCAACCATTTCCTTTTCTTCATTTTCTCTTTCACAACTTCTGAATTTTTCTTCACAGCTTCTCAAACTTTCTCTCAACTTCTTCACGATTCTCCAATTTCAATCTTCATCTCACTCTTCAATCAACACTCTTTATCCTCCATCATCATCATCACCAACCTTCTTCAACCAATCTCAACTTCAACCTGCAAGATTCATGTCTGCGCGTTAATATCTCAAGATCTCAATAATAACTCAAGACGAAACGTTTCGAGATCGGAAGAAGATGAAGTGAGGTCATATCATACCTGAGATCGATTCGCAACACTCGAAATCGCTTTCATCGCGTCCGTATCCGGTTCATCTTCGAAGCTCCTTCGTCCGTGATTCAAGGTTTTCTGTTTGCATCTTCGTCGGCAGCAAAATCTCAAGGTATGAGGCGTTGTTATTTCTTTAGTGTGTGGTTTGATGCTCAACGATCCAACGTGATTGCTTGTGAATCTTTGGATTTTGCTTGGCGTATTGATTTACGGACTTAGGGTTGATTCGGATTGGTAAAGGGAGAGTTTTAGGTCTTTTTTTTTTTGGATTGGAAGGGAAAGAAGGTGAGGATGGAAGAGATGACGACGGTGAGAAGAAGAAGAAGAGGTTAGGTTGAAAGTTAGGATGGTGGCGGTTTGAGACGAAGAAGAAGGTTGAGGCCGAAGAAGAGAGGAAGAAGGAGATAGGGAGAAGAACAGGGGAGGAAGCGGCGGAAGGAGAAGAGAAAGGGGAAAGAGGAATTAGGGTTATTCATATCACTTGTGTTGGTTTTTGTTTTAATTTTATTGATTAAGGCATTTAATGTGTTAATGGAGTTTTAAAAGGGATTAATGGAAAGTTGAAGGAATATTATAGAAGTTAACAACATTGTTAAGAATTAATGGCAATAAAATCGCACAATTCCCATAAAAAAGGAAGGGTGCCGTTGGAGATTCTAAGATAAGATTAGGTTGGTTTTTGTGATTCCCTAGCCACACCGGCAGTGACACGTGTCACCGTCCGGTTGGTTGTGTCTGCGGTTTGTCCCCATGCGTGCCATCCATTATAACTTATGTGCACCTTCATTCCATAACCATGTGATATGATTACTAATGCAAAGATCAGATCTAACGGACCACATTGGGTCAACAGAGTTGACCGAAAGCCCATTGTATACACTCCCTCATTCCCTTACGAATTGGGCCTTGGCATTTGCTTTCTGCACCACCCCCATTTGTAGCCCATCAAGAAAACAACTGTAAAAAATGCTGCCTGCACCCTCTCCCATTTCCAGGGCATGGGCCTAGGCTCTTTGCTTTCTGCACCACCCTTCCTTGAGCCCATTAAGAAAAAGAACTGAATAAAGATGCTTAATGAACCCCCATTTTATTTCCTTAGAATTTAATTTTTTGTTTTAACATAGTTTCAAATAAATCATTAAAAAATAGAAAAAAGCATTATAAAATCCCCCAAAAAATCAAGTAGGTTGTTAATTCATTTTAGAAATTTTTGGTATTTTATTTTTCTGGATTTGGTTATTTTTCGATTTAATTCTGATTTTTCATGTAATTAGCTTTTATTGAATTTCCTTAACTGTACATGATTTTGTTCATTTTATTTTTTAACTTTCCATTAGCATTTTTGACCCATTCGTTTTGCCATAGTTAGAGGACTCATAATAGGACCTAGGATAATTTTGGTAGATTTTTTAGGTCATTTTATCCCCTGTTTTAGTAGCTTAATCCATAGAAAATTATAGTTAATCATTAGGTAGAATTAAGTGATTTTTAGACATAGTTAACTTCTGAATTTTTAGGATATTTTTTAGCACAATATTATAGGTAGTTTTAGGACCCTATAGGATTAATCCCATAATTTTTCCAGGAACTTTACTATTTTTAGGACATTAATCTTTAGGCTAGTTACATGTAAATTTCCATTAGTTTAGGCTAGAATATATGGATTTCATTAAGAAATAGTTTGCTTAGGTTTAATCTTAGGATTTAATGATAACTTAGCTTAGTTTAATTTCTGATTTTTAGAATGACAATATTAGGTAATGCCCTTAGTTTTAGGACTTAGGCTTAGAATTCATAATAAATGAAATTAGATAAAGTTTAGGGTTATTTTAGGTTTATACCTTTAAATGTTTTGTTTTAGGATTTTATTCCTTATTCAATTTTATTGCATTGCTTTATCCTTTGAATATTCCACTTGTATAGGTCTCCTTCTCGCTTTAGAATCAACTTAACTTCCTTAGGAAGTAAGTTGAATTCTAGTAGTTTCTAGTTCCTTCTTCATTAGGTTTAGAATACCTCATTAACCATAGGACCACACTTGTAAATAAATAAACAAAATTAGGGTTGTGTCTTAGTCCCTTAGATTTTTTCCTTTTGCAACTTGAGTCATTCTTTCTCATCTCATAAAGAAAAAATAATAAAACACTTAATAAAAACCGAACTTTCTTGTACGACACGAGAATTTGTTGCGGAGTGCTTATACGCGTCCTGTTTCGGGGCGAGGTGTAAGTGCTTACCGCGATGGATAGGTCTTAGTATGAGAATGTTGACAAACAAATTCAAAACTTCTCATAAAAGACAAAAACAAACAATAAGCGGCTTTCCTGCGGGAACTTCTTTTCTCACCTCATTCACTCACAACGTGAACTCGCAACGACTTGTCTAGCATGCAAGACGGTAAACGCACTCGTACCAGACGAGCCTGCAACACCTGAGCATAGACATACGCAGTTCCAGCTGTAAAAAAACACAAACAAATAGTTCTCGCCTTAGTTAGGCGAACTACGTCGACTCTGATCCTCATTATCCCGATGAGGTACGTAGGCAGCGGGGTAGGGCCCGTTCGAGCACAATCTTTATTTTCCCTACATTTTCCCCATTCTTTCTTTTCATTCTCTCTTTTCCAATTCCCTTTCTCATTCCCATTCCAGTTCCAGCAGCAGTTTTATTCAGCAACATCTTATTTTCTCACCCTTTGAAACAAAGCAAGCAAGCGTAGATCCCGTCGGGTACGGCGGACGGTCTGGGGTGTTAATACCTTCCCAGGTCGTAACCGACTCCCGAACCCAGATCTTTGGTTCGCAGGAACATGTTCTTTCCTTCTTCCTTAGGTTTGTGCAACATTACCTTTCCCATTTCTTCGGGATAAAAATGTCTGGCTGGCGACTCTACCTTTTCCGCGCCACTTTCGCGTTTGTACTAGGATGAAAATCCCGGGAGCGACAGGGATTTTTGCAAGTGGATCTTAATAGGGTGGGGTACAAAGATGAGCCTTTTATTCTAGACTCTTAAGCTAAACAAGTGTTCTATGTCACTGATCCGACAAGTACAAAATGGTCTATAATGCTTTTATCTAACAAAGTAATTGATGAAAACATTGGAGATCAAGGTGATGATATTGATGTTGATATTGAATCATTTACTAGAAATGATCAAGATGAAAATATTATAGCGAATACATCATATACTAGAAATGATCATAATGAGGGTATTTGGATCAATCCAACCGTCTGTGTTGTTAAGAGACGGGTAGAACATATTCCAACCAAGAAAAGAAAGAGACGTGCCTAAAAAAGATACTAATGGCTAGTAATTGATTATAGATTATGAATTTTAGTTTTGTCATTATAATTTGGGTAGAACATACACGAGACACACTAATTGGCTACTAATGGGGGTATTAATGGGTAGAACATAATGAGGGTATTTTAGATTTGTCATTATAATTTGACATGTTATATCATTCAATGGATTATAGATTATGGATTTTTATAATTTGTCATTTAATTTTTGTTTTTATTTCTTACAGGTATAATGGCTAGTAATGAGGAAGACACACATGAGACACACAATACACACGAGACACATGATACAAATGAAATTCAGGAAAAAGCTTTGAAGGTAGAAAGTGAAATAAAACATGGAATAACAATTATGAGGTCAATTCACCATGCTAGAGACAAAGGGGTGAAATTTGATGTACATTGGAGTGATGAGGACCAACTAATTGAGCCTAACGGTTCAATGTTGGCTTCATACATTGGCTCACTTGTCCGCCAGCACATTCCAATTACCAGCGATGATTGGAGGAATCCATTGTTGAAAGCTGATAAAGATAAGATATGGAGTGAGATACATGTACTTAATTACCAAACATGATTGATGTGTTATTAGATTTCTTTTGACTTAAACTAACACACTTATACTAACACATTTTATGTTTATATGTGTATGTTTTTTTTGTAGAGGTCCTTTAATATTGATGAAAGTCGGCAAAGGTATTATCTCCAATTGGCCGGAAAGAGACATAGGGGATTTCGAGCCTTATTATCAAACAAATATCTGAGGGATGATATACAAAAAATTGTTGAAGCGGAACTCCCACACTTGTATGCGGATTTGATTACACCGGAAGAATGGGACGCTTTTGTAACCAAACGGAAAACCGAAAAATTCAATGTAAACTTGTTTATCTTTTAATTTCATGTCTATTAATTATATTATATACTTGTTTATCTTTGAATTAGTTTGTTCTGAGATGACTTAAACTTGTTTATCCAGGATTTAAGTGCCATTAATCGCCAAAGAGCATCAAAACCTGCATATTCATACAGAAAAGGGCGAAAGGGATATGCACGCTTACAACAACAAATGGTAACTATATATAAATTATATGATCTTATTAATTGTATTAATATGTTATAATTGAAGATCTTATTATTTGTCTCAATGTGTAGTTGGAAGAGGAGAAAAGTGCAGAAAAATATCTTCTGGAACATGTTTTGTGGAAGGTTGCTCGTGTGGGCAAGAGTGGAATTGCTACTGAAGACGTTCAATAAGTTTATGAGAAATGTGTAAGTATAAAATTATGTATTTAACATTATGTCTATAATCCCCACTAATAATTTTCAAATTTTCAATGAATTTTAGGAGAGTCTATCTAAATTCGTAACCACCGGCGAGGATCATGATTGCAGGAGCATTCTTAGTCGAGTACTAAATGTTCCTGAGTATTTCGGTCGTGTGAGGGGTAAAGGATTTGGTGTGATGCCATCTTCCTTGTATAAGCAACCAAAAAGAAAAAATCCTAGCAATCAAGAAGTGATGCAATCATTGGAGGAACTTAAAGCGCAAGTCAGTGCATTGCAAAAGGATAAAGGGATATATGAGGTGTCTAAGCGCAGTTCCGGGTTGAAAGATACTAGTGACAAAACTAGTATCAATTGTGAAAATAAAATTCCTGAGGTAATTATAGCACATATTTATTTTAATTAAATTAACACATTTATTTTAATTAACCATTACACATATTAATAATTATGCATTCACTATTGCTTCAGGGCATTTCCTCTTGTCGGTTGTATTTGTCGTTACCGACTTATCGCATGGTTGGTAAGGGAAAAATGTATAACAGAGCGGGAGAGTTACTTCACCATAATCCTCTCCCTCATGGATGTCTGAAAGTGTCAGTTGATATTGATGTAGATATGGGTTCGGCACTACCTATAACTGACACGGTTTCAGAGATAACAATGTTGGGAGAAGCAGTAGGCTCGTTTGTTGCATGGCCGTCAGACCTCATTATCATAGATGATGAGGTAAGGTTAAAACCATTATGAATCTATTAGTATTCAAATGTCAATTCTTAACCATTATGAAAATCATTCTGAACCTTACGTACATTTTTTTGCAATATGGTAATTTTAGACTCCTACAAAACCCGCATCTAAAGGGCTTTTTCCGGAAAAAGAGTTTGTTGAATCACAATGAAGAGAGGTACATTTAAAGTTTTATTCTATGATATGAATTAAAACGTTTTATGATTTTATACTTTACCTAACTTATATGATTGTTAGGTTCCGGCTCAAGCTTCACAACAGGTCGAAAGCAAGAAAAAGGCTCTTATAAGAGAACTACTACAAATCGCTTTCAGACGTGTCTTGAGACAATTGTGTCAGTATCAGATGTGATGCAAGGGTGTATTCGTCAAATAGACATGGACGATGATGTTTTTGGTTTTCCTCATTTCGAGATAGTCGGAAGAGATGACATGGAACAAATTTTCAAATATCAAACATTAGGCATCGATGTTATGTATGCCTATATCTGGTACTCCGATTAATCTGTTATTTATTTAGTTAAACAATTTATTGGAATATTTCAATGAAAATACTCTAATGTTTATTATGTATGTTTTTATTTAAGGTTCTTGTATGGAAAACTCATGCGCGGGACACCATTGTCAAACTGATTCCGTTTCTTTGCTTCCACCTGTGTCAATGCAACAACAATTGGTTTGAATGCAGATATAGTAAGAGAACACTTAGTTGATAGATATATGGCGGCCAATACATAAACTTTGTTTTTTTACCGTATAATACTGGACACAAGTAAGATTTTCATTCTAATTTCATTCTAATCTTTGTATCTTTTGCGTAGAAATTATCCATCTAAACTTTTGTTTTATTTTACAGTGGACACTGGTTGTTGGTTGTCATTAATCCTACAAAAGAAGTGGTATATTTTATAAACTCATTGGAGCATGATTGGTCAACATATCCGAGTTTGAAGGATTTCATTGATAAGTAAGTGAGATTGTTCGAAAGCTTCGTGTGTATTTGTATATTTAATTATTTCTGCGAGATTGTTTTAAATTTACGTTTTTCTTTTACAGATATATACTAGTGTACCAAGCACAAAGAGATTATCGAGTAGCACGGGCTAAAGCAAATACTATTCCATGGATCCATGTGTAGTTAGATGTAACACCCCAATTTTTCCCTCTCATGTTTATCATCATTTACATATCATGAGCATAGTATAAGCATATTATATCCTAACATTTTGCAGAGAAAGATGAAGCATAATAATCACATGTTCTAGCATAAGGCATATGATCAATCAGCTGAAGATTCTTGATTCTACAAGCAAAGCCAAGAGCCAAGTGACATTGCAAGAAGCTCATGAGGTCTCCTCATATCTTATACAAGCCCAAAGTCATCCTCAAGGTCTTAGAAGGGTGGAATTTCATCAGAAGCACAGCAGTACATTTTCTCCTGCACAGATAACCTTAATTAGGGTTTTGCTCCCAAATCATAGAATTCTCTTAGCTTTGACAAATTCTTGTGGTCAAAGGCTCTCATAGGATCTGCAAGGCTTATATATGAAATTTGAGACAAAAATTCATTGAAGAAGTCAAGTATTTGAACAGTTACTTGAGAGCAAAGCAAGAAAGTCAACTGTGTAGTTCAAAAGTCAACTGAAGGATTTCTAGAGTTTTGGTCATATCCATCAACTTCATGAAGCTAGGGTTGATCAGGGAATAACTTAAATAAGCTCAAATGTCAAAAATCAAGAATGTGCGAAAAGTTGCCAAATATGGAAATTTAGAAGTTTCTATTTTTAGAAATTTTTGTCCTAAATCTTCAAGCCATTATTTCATGTGTTAAAAAAGCTTCAGATGATTTTTCCTTGAACACGAAAGTCGTAGAGCACGATTTTCCCTTTTCAAAAAGTATCAAAACATTTTCATAGCCTTTCTAGAACTCAAGATGTGAATTTTTGAAGTTCTATTTGCTTTTTGATTTTTTTGGAGTGCTCATTTGTCATGGTCTTATTGGTCCATTTATTCTTGATATTTTTGTGTCACCATTTTAATATGTCATAACATTTTTTAATAGGCCTTGTTTATCCACCATGACCAAGGTGGTTGAATTACTTCATTTTTTTTTCGATGGAAAAAGAATTAGGGATAAGGTACAAGTTGGTGAAAAAAAGTAGTGCAAAGGTGGCACCAAGCATGTGAAGAGGAGGAAAAATAGGTATAGTACACAGGACACTCTCCCTCATTTCTTTTTCACTCTTTCTCCACTACTTCACTCACACTCTTGTTACCATTAGAAGAGAAAAAATACCCACGTGACTCTCATTTTAGGCCTCATAATAACAACTCATCCACACCCCTTGGATCCTCATTCTACTTCATCATCAAATGATGCACTGCCAATACCACGAGAGACCACCATTATACAATGAATCACTCACCCACAGGATTATTTTTACGTAACAAATTTGAGAATGAGTGAGAGAAGGCAAGTCTTGGCATGATGGCATAACCACTGGTATCATCTGTAACACGGTGGGAGAACTGACTTTAGTTATGTTGCGGATAGTAAGAGTCGCCACCGACTTTTATTTTATCCAAAGGAAAGGCATAAAAGAACAGGAAAGACCTTTTAAAAGATTTTTGGGTCCGGGGGGTAGGTTATGTAAAGGGAAGGTATTAGCACCCTTTACATCTATGGTTATCCATAGGCTCTTAGTTACTTAGCTCACTTTAAAATGTTTTTTGAAAATGTGAAGTGTGTGAATAGAAATTTTCTTAAGAGTTTGATAATGATCCATGTACGGATGCGTAAAAAACCTTTGTTTTGAAAATTTGTTTGAAAGTATGAAGTGTTTGAAAAGTTTTGAAGAGTGAGCAAGTAACTATGAGGAACCTACCCTAAGTTTTAAGTCTTTTCTGTTCTTGAATCCTTTGAATGGTAAGACTATCCCTATTATTAAGGAATAGGTAGTCATTACCTTGGATGTGAGGGACAAGTGAAGGGACATCTGTTTATATAGGCAACTGTGGGGTGTATAAGCAATTTTGGAGGGACTATCATCTTTATTCGAAAGGGACAAGATCATTACGAAGGCAACATTCGAAAGGGACTTGATCTTTTATTTGCTAAGGGACTAGATGACTTTATTTTGAGGGACTTTTGCTTTATACACCCTACTTGACCTTTTTGATTAGGCAACATGAGAGGTATCCCTAAGGAAGTGAGATGGCGATCAAAGATCGACTTATGTGTGTGAGTGTTCAATTTTAATATTTTATCTTTTAATTTAAATGATCTAAATTAATTTTAAATTACAAGTATGTTTACACTCCCTATTTACTAACCATAGCATAAAATATAAATAATAAACATTATAAATAAATATTACACCAAGGAGCAATTACAATATAATAATTAAGCAAAATATAATAAGTAAAATAAATAATTATAATTGGGTTAGTGAAAATAATAAAAATAAAAATAATACCAAATTAATGGGGTTAGTAATTAAATAAATATCATAAGAATATAATTAATAATAATAATGATATAAACAAGCATACTATAATAATTAAAAATTCAATTTTATAAACAATGATTATTTAATATTAAAATATAAACAATTATTATAAATTATTAAATTATGTGTAAATTATAAAAATTAAATTAATTATGAAAATATTATGATACTAAATTATAATTACAATAATTAAATTAGCAATTTTTAAATGTATAATAGAAATTATTTACATGCTAAATTAAATTCTAAACAATTCATAGAATATTTACATGTTATAAAAATAAATTAAGAATTTTAATTTTTTTAAAGCAAGATTTAAATTATAAATGAATTTTAGAGTATATACATATTAAAAATTAGGGTTTGAAAATTATTAGGGTTTTAGGGTTTATAAAAATAAATTAGGTTTTATATAAAAAATGTTAAATATTAAATATTAATCTAATTATACAAATAAATTATATATATTAACAATATATACATATTAATAAAAAAATTAGCTTTAGAAAATATTTTAGGATTTATATTTATGAAACATATTAGGATTTTAAAATTATAGTTTTAATTAATTAATATTAATAATAATCAAAACAAATAGAAAGAAAAAGAGAACTTACCTGGCTGGGAATTGAACCCAGCACCTCTTGCTTTCAAGAACACAAGCCAGCAACCCCAACCACTGGGCCAGCGCGCGCAGGTGATAAAGGAGGAGGTCCAATTGCTTTTGTTCTTTGTTCCTGGAAATATCATGAAAAAAAATAAAAAAACATACAAAAGGCCTGGGGGGGATCGAACCCAGGACCTTCAAACATCACACAAACACCTTAACCATTCCAGCTGGGAGAGCGCACCTGTCCATAATCCCATCACAATTCATAATATAATAAAACGGCTAATTAAATGAAAAACAAGAAAAAGATGGTTTGGTCCAGGAATCGAACCCCAGACCCTTTAGCAATACACGCGCATACACAACCAACTGAGCCAGCCAACATTTGTGAAATAATATCAAAACAAAACAAACAAATATTATATTCAATTTTTAAAATATGAAATTCGCGCGCAGGGTTCTTCTTCTTCCTCATATTTCCTGCGAATACACCTGCAAATTTTCCTGCGAATTCTCACTTTCAAGAACCTGCGAAAATTGTATCTCTCACAATGTGTAAAATTTCATCAAATTAAACATACAAACATGATCCTTGCAGTGAATACAGTCCAGCCATGGTTTTATTAGTCATTTATATTAGGTATTTCGTGAACCCCTAATTTGAAAGCTCTAACCCTAGCCATGGCAATTTTCGATTCAAGCCATGAAACTTTGAGTTAAATGTCCAGAAACATTCCTTGTATCATAACAAACACAAAACAACAGTCAAATATGATTAATCATGAGTAAATATGTAAAATCGAAAAATTGTTAAATGAGCATGAACATGGATTCGGTTTGCATGAATGAGGATGTTTCAGATGTTGTTTATGATCCAAATACGTTCAATGAACATCATAGAACATGTTGCAATGCTCAAAATTCATTGAAACTCCCTCTACCTTGAAATCCGAATGTGAATTTTTGATGAATTTTGTGAAGTTTGAAACTGGTTTTGGAGGCTGTGCATTCGTGTGCAATGAGTAGGGTTATGTCATGTACTTATAGAGTGATGAATTTAGGTCAGAAAACTTGGTCATTGTTTGAAAGATTTGATCCAAAAAGATTGAAAAAGATAAGGCTTTAAAATTCAAATATTCTTGTATGAACACCTTCTATTTCAAGCCAATCAACATTATCTTTGTATCAATTTGATCCATATTGAATTCATGACCTTCTAGAATCAAAAATAATTTTAAATCTTCACATTTAATATTTTATTTAAATTTAAAATGATTTTTAGTATAAAAAATCATAATAAATTAATTAAATAAAATAAAAATTATGAAAATATCAAAGAATTTTCGTGCATGATGTCATGGATTGCTTTGGGTCATTAAAAGTTCGGCCCACTTAGCAAAATTTGGTTTTAAACCTCCATTTGCTTCATAAACTTCCCTAAAATTTCCCAACTTTGCAAGGGCACACATCCTTCAATTTTAATGATATGAGGGTGTTCTTGGACATTTTAGAAAGCTTGAAGAGTCCTCTAACCAACCCCAATGGTTTCATGTCCATATCATTTACCATTCTCAAGTTATGCCCTTTTGAAGTTGTTGACTTTTTGTTGACTTTCAAAAGGACCTATAATGTCCTAGCTCAGACCTTCCAAATGAAGCATTTTTGGGCTTGGCTTGTGAGACACAAAGTTGTAGAGAATTCAATTTCCTTCAAAATGAGATTTGGATGAAGACTTGGTGATGAAGCATGTGAAAGTTATGGCTGGTCAAAGTTCAGTTGACTTTTACTGAGGAAACCCTAATTTAGAAACCTCTGATTCTTGATGATCTGAAATCTCCTTGATGAATCATGATTAACCCTTGATCAAATGATGAATTTTGCTTCATATACTTGATGTTGGCAAAAAATCATGAAGTTTGACTTTGGTTTGACCACAGTTGACCTCAGTTTGACTTTTTAACTGCTTTGACTGATTTTGACTTATCTGATCATCTGACTGAGCAAACCTTTGAGAAAAGTCTTGAAACTTGTCATGGGGGTTCTTACACACATATAAGATGCTATGAAGCTCACTTGAAGTCTTGGAAGTTCATTTAGCCTGATTAAAGTCAAAACCCTAGTTTTGGATGCACTGCCTAGGAGGTGCATTGTCTGAGGGAGTTGTCAAATCTTCTGACTATTTTTGAACTTTGTGAACCTTGTGAACCATCATAAAATGTCTTGTGAACCTCATGGGAGGTCTTGTGAACCTTGTGAACCTCATAAAGTGTCTTTGTAGACTTCCTGAACCTCATGAAAGGTCTTGTATGTATTGTGAACCTTGTGAACCTTGTGAACCTTCTTAGCACACAAAGTCTTGCATTGTGAGGGCAAATTTTGGGGTGCAACATCATCACACGCTATGAAGGATAAAAAAACAAATAAAGGTCACCCGATAAAAAGAAAATAAAAAGGTATCTGTAATGGAATTGATGAGAAAAAAAGATAACAGAAACTCAGGAAAAAAAAGCATCAGAGATTCAGCATGATCACTAATCCAAATTCATCATCAAAAATTGAAATTCAACATCACTCTTCACTGCAAAGAAACAAAAATATCCATCTTCTTCATCTTGAATAAACAGAAGATCTAAAATCATCCTCAACCATCGAGCTCTCTCAGCTTCTTCAAGAGTGTTCATCACCATATTGAAATTCTAAAAACCTTCCTCTATGATCAATCTTGTTTGAATGCCATAACATATTGCATCGTCTTCATCAAGCAGCGTCACCTTCAATCAACTCTCTGCGACATTTTCTTCATCGACCTCACATCATCATCATTCTGCATCAATCGGCGAGATAATCATCACTCTTCAAACCGAAGCAGTAGCACATCGGCGTTCTTCATCACATCACCATAGCAACAGCTTCGTCATTTTCATCACACTTGCCTCAATCGAAACGCACAAGATATAAGCGGATTGAAGACGTATTCGAGGATTCACCTTCGGTGTCGTCGTCTTTAATTCATTGGTATGTGATTCCAAACTTGTGTATGTTGTATTGCGCGTGACACGATATGTTGCAGTTGTGTTCGCGTTGATCCATTTGTTTTTCCGATCCGGTTTGATTAAGAGTTGTTTGGAGAAAACAACCTTAATTTTGTTTTTAGAGCAAGAAGATAGGTTAGGTTTGGTGTAGGCGTTGTTGTTTGGAGGATGATGGAGTTGGCGGATAGTTTAGGTTGAAGAAGAAAGGCCGGTGGTGGCAAGGAAGAAGAAGAACATTGCAACTGTTTGAGAGAGAGTTAGAGGCATTCAGTTTGGGCTTCACGTGAAGGTTTGGCGAGGTTGAAGGTGAGTTTACGGTGGCGGCAGCTAGGTTAGGACGGTGAAGGAGAATACAATAGGTGAGGGAAAGAGGCTACTGAGTGTTTGAGATTTCTTGGTGTTTTGTTTTAGGAAATTTCATAAGAGTTTTTAAAGAATATTAAGATTTGTGGTAGAGATATTAAAATAGGTTGAAGATACTGAGGAGATAGGATAAGGTTTGAGGAGATTTTGTTGTTTCCCATCCATACAGGCAGTGACACCTGTCACCGTCCGGTAGGACCTTCTGTTTTTATTTCCCGCGCGCTAGTGCACCGCAATCCCGTGAGCCTTAATTTTCCAACCACTTGATGATCATACTATGGAAGACCTTTGATTGAGCGGTTTGGATTCAGTCAACAATTTTGACCGCGTGACCACCAAAGACCCTCAGTCCCTTTACATTTTGGGCCTCCCTCCGCCTGCTGTTTGCACCCCCTCTAAGGCCCATCTTAGTTTTTTTTAACTTCCTTTTTTGCTAGACGCACCCCCCCCTTTGTTTTTTTTTATTTCTTTTTTGCATATAGTTTTATCTTTTAATTCATTAAAAATATCAAAACTCTTTATAAAATTCCCAAAAAAAATATTTTAACATCATAACTCATTTTAGAATTTTGTCATACTTTTATTTCCTGATTTTATTAATTTCTCGATTTTATTTCGAATTTCCATTTAATTTCCTTTTCATTTGATTTCCATATTAACGCATTAACATGTAGATTTTATTTCTTCCGTCTCGATTAATATTTTAACTCCGTTCTTTTTGAATCATTTCATAGACTCAGAAAAGTACATAAAAATATGTTTGTTATATTTTTAATTTCATTTTATCCATAGTTTTAGGAGTCGTGTGTGTGTGTGTTTGCCTTATTTGTTCTTAAGCGACTTTGTGCGATTATTTGATGGACTTTGGTTGTGAATTTTTTAGAGCCATTTGGTTGCATTATTTGCTACTGATTTTTGACTTTGGGGATTTAATTCCATAATTTTCTCATGACCTTTGGTATTTGTTTGGTGTCTTGCTTCTTAGGTAGCTTTTCGTGCCTCTTTCTTCCTCCTTCTAACATAGTTTGAGGAAGGCATTTATGTCATCCTATTAGGTTTTCTTGGTCTTTGATTTAGACCATCTATAGGATTTAGGTACTGAATTTTTATTGGCTTGATTTGTGATCTTCGTATTTGGTGTGCGTATTGTTTGAATTTTTTTATTTTCATCTTATGCTTATGCGGTTCACTAACCTTTCCTTATAGGGGCTCATGGTAAGTGAAGTGTGGATGATATATACATTTCAAGTCTTCATCTCATCCTTTATATTTTGCTTTCTCATTTGTCTGTGTGATGTGCCTTATGCCATCTTGCGATTAACTCCATCTCTCCCGCTTTAGAAATAACTTATATTCTTCTAGAGAAGTAAGTTGTCTTCTAACCTTCTATCTTCTTTCTTCCTCCTTTCTTCTTCTTTTCATATTTTTTTCTTCTTCATTAGGATAGTTGAAACCACACTAACCTAGGAATCCCATGCATGATAACATTAGGAGTAGTCTTCCCCATTAGATTTTACCTTTGAGATCCTTTTGGTGCTCTCTCTTCTCATCTACAAACTTAACTTTAAGTCACTTTAATAAAGGACGAGTCTTCTCATGTGACACGAGACTTTGCTATGAGATACTTGCACGCGTTCCATTTCGAGGCAAGGTGTAGGATATCTCTCGTGGTGGATAGGTCTTAGCATGAGGTTACTTCACAAAGAAAAACTAAAAAACACTTCTTAATCAAAAATCACAAAAACACTTAATAAATGCCAGTAGGTCAGTGTGTCTGAGCCTTCCTCTTAGGGACTATATTTGGGGATTTCCTCCATAGCTAGGTGTGCCTCTTACGCATTCCATTTCAGGATGATGTAAGAAGTACACATCCCATTGAGTAAGACTTAGGTACACTCACCTATGCAAACCATCAAAGCAGAAAACTCATAAAAAACAGTGGACAAACAATAAGCGTCTCTCCTTCGGGACTTCTCTTCTCATCAACTTTACTCTCATCGTGTGAACTTGCTCCTAATTGTCATTTTTCAAGACGGTAACGCACTCGTCGTTCGAGCCTGCAACACCTGAGCATTGGCATAGGCAGTTCAAGCCTTAAGACACAAGCAATCTTTTCCACCCCTAAACCCTAAACCCTAAACCCTAAACCCTAAACCCTAAACCCTAAACCCTAAACCCTAGTTAGGGGAACTACGGCGACTCTGATCCTTATGTCCAGATGAGGTATGTAGGCAGTGGGGTAGGGCCCGTTCGAGCACAATCTTTATTTTCCCTACATTTTTCCTATTTGTTTATTTTTCAGTTCCCTTTCTCATTCCAGTTTTCAGTTTTAGCTTTGCAGCAGCTCTCAGTTCTTCACCTTTTGAAATAGTTTCTTTGCAAGCGTGGATCTCGTCGGGTATGACGGACGATCTGGGGTGTTAATACCTTCTCGGGTCGTAACCGACTCCCGAACCCAATTTCTTTGGTTCGCGGGACATGTGTCATTCCTTTTCTTTTCTTCTGGTTTGTGCAGCATTACCATTCCCGTTCCTTCGGGATAAAAATGTCTGGCTGGTGACTCTACCTTTTCCGCGCCACTTTCGCGTTTGTACCAGGATGAAATCCAGGGAGCGACAGTAGATTAATTTAATTTTCACAGTAATGTTGCTTATTGGTGATTCTACTTGATAACAAAAAACAACTATATATTAATTCTTATTTGTTTGTCTATATGTAGTGTCCTCAACAGAAAAATGGCATAGACTGCGGGTACTATGTTTTGAGGTTCATGAGAGAAATCATTCATTTGGATCGATTAGAGATTCCTGATCAAGTATGCATGGATTTATAACTTATAATTGCTTTTAATATTTGTCGAATATGTCATAGTGCATATTTATCGTATATTATGCATATTATCAGATACTAACTAATTAATGCATTTTAATTTGTTTTGTTATGTAGTACTTTGAAGAATCTGTGTGTCCTCATTCCACGCCCACAAAACTTGGTGAAATTATGGAAGAATTATGCGAATATATTATAGAAAAAAGAGTATTTTAAGGTATATATAGGATTATGTAAATGAAATGGTAACTTTTTTTGTAAATGACTTGTGGTATGTTATGTTGTAAATGTTTATATTGTGGTTTCCGGTGATAAATACCGAGAATTTTGAAATGATTTATATTGGTTTGGAATGGTTTCAAATGAGATGGGTTATATGTACAATTAAATGAAAATATGGTTTGAATTATTGATTTGGAATGGAATGAAATGATTTATACAGGTTATAGAAATTTGAATTATAGGTATGCATAGAATTATGGTTTATACATGTTTATACAGGTTTACAAAAATGGATAAAAAGAGATTTAAAAAAAAATCATAAAACTTATAGGTATACTTTAGAGAGCGCTTTTAATAAAAAGCGCTCTCTAAAGTTATAAAAACAAATTTAAAAAATTATAGGTATACTTTAGAGAGCGCTTTTAAAAAACGCTCTCTAAAGTGGGAGCAAAGAAAGCGCTTTTTGGATGAAAGCGCCCTCTAAAGTTATGTATAAAAATTTATTAAAAAAATGATATGTATGCAATAGACAACGCTTTTACAGCGCTGTCTAAAGGGAAACCTTAGAGAGCACTTTTTAAGATAAAAGCGCTCTTAAAGGACTACTTTAGAAAGCGCTTTTCCTTTAAAAGTGATTTCTAAAGCAGGCCTTTAAGAGCGTTTTTTCTTTAAAAAAACATTGTTTTTACCTACGACAGCGCAACCTTTTACAACGCTTTAAAGCGCTCTCTAAAGTAAAAAAAAAACGCTCTCTAAGGCCTTTTTTGGCATAGTGAGTGTTGTTAAAGGCAAAAAAAACGCAGTCTTTTCCCTTCCTTGGCATAGTGGATGTGATTACAAATTCTAAAAATGAAGAACAAACACAACTATCTTTCATGGTTTCACATCACTCCGAAGATGACGATGAAGATTGTGATATTGGCTCAATTAATAAACCATCTTATAATGAATTATATGGTGTTTTTAATGATTTGTATGATGACTATACAAAGCTTTATAAATTAAATGCTAAGTAATAGAAAATCATTTAGTAAAACTAATGACATGCAAGAAGAGTTAGATAAAATTAACACAAAAGTTGTCATTCATGATAGTTCATCAACATGTGATAAATGTATATCTCTTAAATCCAAAATTGTTGATTGTAATGTAATTATGAAAAAATCAAAAATTGATTGGAAAATGTTTTAAGTAGTCAAATATATGTTAATAATAAAAGTTTATCAAGATATTCTAAATTTAAAAATTCTAACCAGATAAAAAAGATTATCTTTGTGAAATATAGTAATGTTTGTAACAATATTCAATCTAAAAAAGTATGTCATAATGTTCATCCTAGAAAGACATATAAAAAATGTTACTTCTATGATCATAAGAAAATGTCTAACATCTCACATACTTGTTTTTATTACAATTGTAAAGGTCATACCTCCAATGTACTAGAAATTTTGGTGTTCCTTATGGTGAGTATGTATGAGTAAAGAAAGAAACTAACTCAAGAGGATCCAAAGAAAAATGGGTACCTAAAATAAATTTTTAATTCTATTTTGTAGGTACTTGAAGACCATATACCAATAATTGTGAAATTAAGATTGGGCTTTCAAGATACAAGATTATATAATATGGTAGGATTAAAATTTTATTTGATTAAAGGGGGAGATATCCAAGATAGGGGAAGATATATAGAATAGGGGGAGAAATCAAGTCTCAAGAAAAAAATTCCATCAATGTGTTTCATTATCATAAAAAAGGGAGATTGTGAAGAAGATTTTCATCATCTTTCATAGCTTGGTTTTGACGAGAAGACAAAAATCTTATCAATGAAGAAATATCAAAGAAGAAAATATTTAGAAACATGAATAAAAAATGCATAAGCTTGGATTTTTTGGAATTTAATAAAATTGAACTTGATGCTAAGATACTCAATTGCAATTCATTATGTATAAACTTTAGATATTCAGAAAATAAAACTCACCTCCTAAAATTCTCAAATTATCATGCATACAAAGTTCTTTGCATTTTTTAAGTCAGGTATGATTATCTGATTTAATAAAACTTGTTGTTGTTTGAAATTTGAAAATTATTCTGCACTTGTTAAATTGATTATTTGTTGAACCAATTAAAGAATTCTTGTACATTATGCAAAATTGTGTCTTTTCATGAACCATTGTCATTCTAAACTATTGCAAACCTTAATGAAAATGTCTCAAATTTTTGCATCAATTCAAAGCGGCTTTTATGTATTTAAGGCAAAATACATCATGATTTCAAATAACCTCTTTCATACAAATTTTAATACAATTCAAATTAATTTTCTAAGTGTTCATTCATTTTCAAAAATGTTGAAACTTTGTGCATAACTTTAAAATCATTCAAAAAGTTTCATAACATGTTATGAGCACTTAAGGTTTATATATTGTTGAATTGTATATCGAATGGAAAGAAGAATTTTTTATTCTTCGAAATTATTCAAGTATTATCTTTTATACAAAAGTATCATTCTGTTGTAACTTAACCACCAAGTGTGTGGTGACAATTATTTTGTAAATGCAAATTGATGTCCTTTCTTGTTTTTTTGATAATCATCGTAGTGTTAATGATTATTGGAGAAAGATCATTTGAATTGGTTTGATTTAAAGTCCACCATAGGTTTTGGTGTGTTTGTGAAATCAAGTGAGTTGTGTGTTTTTTTGTTGTTTTTAGAAGATTGTAAGAGAAGTCTTAGTGTGAAGTTTGAACAAATATCTAACAATAGAAAATTTCTCACGCAGTGTGAGTGGAATAAATGTACCATTGGTTGGAAAGAGGACTAGGATATATCCTTGTGTTCTTGACATCTTTGCATTTATATTTCTGTACTTTATTTCATAAATTCATCAACATATTTCCAGAAAATAAGAACATAAGTACATCTCTAAAATAAACATAAAAAAAGTCTTAAAATCTAGTTCATCTCCATCTTAGATTGCACTATGAACTTACACAGTGTTCTTAATCAAGATGTGATTATCTTTTTTTATTTATATGTTTGGTTTTTGAGATTATCTTAGTAAAATCTCTGTTTAGTTCTTGAGATTTTCCAGTCAAAATATTTGTTTGGTTTGTGAACTTAGCCGTTAAAATCTCCATTTGGTTTGGGGATCATTCTATGTAAAATTTCTCATATTGTAAAAAGGTCGATAAATATATTCTTAAAAGCTCAAGGAAATTTATTAGTGGAACTCTCAAGATAAAATTATTAGGGACAAAAGTAGATCAAATGGTAGATTGAACCTGTATAAATTTTTATACGATCTTTCTAACCTATCTCCTTATTTTCCGTCTTTTACTTTCTTTACTTGTTATTTCTCTCTTATCTATTTTGCATTGTTTTATCTAAACTAACATGAATTATTTTTAAAATAAAATTTGTTTTCATTTAATAGCGAATTTTGAATATCACAATTCACTTTTTTTCTTATATTTAAAGTTACTTGTTCAACAAAACTAATGTTAAAAACTCTTCTTAATGGACTTATGATTTAAGATTTAAGGTTTAGGATTTTGAGAATCATTAATTCTCTCGTTTAATTCGAATCTTGCTTATAAAAAAAAGAGAAATATGTATTTTTTCCCAAAGATGTTAAATTTTATGAAAACTTATTCTCATATAAAACTATTACTTTCTCTACATTATCTACCCACAATACTTTCACATGATCACATTTTTTCCTTTTATTTGTCCAATCCACGAACTTCAAGACACCATCTCTTTGTACCCATTACCAACTAGATGTCCAAAATTAACCTAACCCTATTATACATGATCACTCCACATAAGAAAATCCCACTCCTTAAACATTTGATCCTATAATTCTTATCACCACTAGAAAATCCACAAGAACTATACACAAACCTTTACATCTCATGACTTTTCCATTTACCACACCAACACCAACTCTACATCTTACCTCTACATTTTGTTATCATTATGATAATTTATCCTCCAATTAGCAAATTTTCACTTCAACATGGGTTGAGGATTTCAATATTATACGTGAAAAATTACAAGTTAGATTGTTCCAAATTCTACCTATATGTTGGTCTGGTCCTAATTTTTTAGAGACCCTGGACAAATAATATATTAGAGGCCTGATAAAAAATTGAATAATTAACTTTAAATTTTTATTTTTTGAGTTTTATTTTTCCCTTTTATTTTAGAGACATAGAGGATTAAATCACTCTGTCAAACTCAAAGGGGAGGGCGGTGATTGTGGTTGTCATCGGATGTGGCAGGGGCACGGTACGATGGTTGATGTGTGGGAGGCAAAAGTTCGAAAATGAAGAGCTAAAATGGAGATAAATACATGAAAATGTGAATATGTATTGAGGAAGGATACGTGGATTTTATATTGTCATCGATACAATCAAATTAAATCAATGTATATTGGCTCAGGGTATCAGAATCAGTAGCAACTTTCATTTCATTTTGTCCTTGTCTCTTCCAATTAACAACTAATCCATCAAATTCAATGGCAAGACGTCCATCCTCTGTTGTGGTACACTCTTGTTGCCTTGACTTTTTGTTGAATTTAGTGCTTCAATTTTCTTGCTGCTACTTGTGTGAAAACTCATGATGGTATAGAACTGAATTCTTTCATATTGTCATTATTGTTGCAATTTTGTCATAAATTGTGCATTGACTGCTATGGTGTCTTACCATTCTATGTGTTGCATCATGAATTGTAGTATCTGACATTCGTGCACATTTTACTCATATATTTGCATCTTGGTTGGATGGTAACTTGATTATTATATTTGGCAGGGTGACCTCATGGCTTTGTTGTGAAAGGAAATTGGTCAAATGGAACTTGAAGGCTTTGGATAATGAAGAGTGGGGATGAGGAAATTGGTGGCTTAATAGAAATGCTAAAGAGACTTGGTTTTGGTTGTGACTGCGGTAGAACTTCAGGGCTTTGGTGTTGCACCTAACTCTCTTAGGCATTAGGAATAGGCTATTGTTTTGTAACCTGGAACAAAACTGGTAGTTCTTTAACTTAAATGTTATGCTTTGTAATCTTGAATTTTATATCCATTTACAATGCCTACATTTTGTAATATGGTAATTTGAAATGTTGGATGAAACCTCGCATGGTTGTAATTCTTTACGAAATGGTTTTTTTCAGTTTTGACCACACTGCCTGCATTTCCTTTTGTAGTATCTTGCAATAGACTTTGACACCCTCTTGTCTTAAAAAAGAATTCAAACGTATCTCCACAAATAACCTCATCATGGCATAGTTTAATCACAAATTAACCATGTCTTAAAAACCCTTTTAAAACAAACTTGAATTAGATTAATACAAAACATTGAGACAATTCCTCTACCCATGGCTTTTGCAAATAGACTTGAGTTATATGATGCATGTCTTGAATATGACCAAAAAATCACTTTGTAACAACTTGAATTTTCACGCTTTGAAACCACCAAATTGAATGAAAGTTAAATCACATTTGGAAGTGAATCAGTCACATAACTTGGTATATGGATCGGGCATCTTAACAAGGCACTTCTTTCTTCTTTTTCAAACAATAATTCAAAATTTTGTTCCATAAGAAATCAACTAATCCAATTATCAATAACTCCAATGCGGAGACAATTTATCAGCTAACATCAAGTACACAAATTTGACTTGAGGACTTTAATAATCCATGATTCTACCTTGAACAATACATGATTACAACTCATAAATCCTAATCCACATAGAGAAAGAAATGTGAACCACACACACATTTGGTCTGATAACTTTGTCCGGCCCTGATAGCCAACTTGCACAACCTGAACTTAGTCAACCAATAAGACAAATGGAACAATAAACACATTTTTTAGTCTTGTATGGTGGTTAGTAACATAGCAACAAAAATATATAGGGGTAACTATATGAAGGCAGGACAAATTTGGGGTATGACACAAAGACAATGGAGTTTCCAGGGTTTGATGATGGTGGAGAGATGATGTTTCTATCTGCGAAATAAGTGGATGACCTTCTAGCAGATGAAGCACAAATGTTTGTTTTGTTTGTGGCGTTACAAGTGGACCGTGAACAAGTGGGTGTTGAGTTACCTATTTTCCGAGAATTTCTTGATGTGTTTCCAGAAGACATCAGTGATTTGCCACCGGAGTGTGAAGTAGAGTTTGATGTGGATTTGGTACCATATACTAGTCCAGTGTCGATTGCTCCTTATAGGATGTCAGCTTCTGAATTGAGTGAGTTGAAGAAACAACTTGAGGAACTTCTTGAGAAGAAGTTTGTTCGTTCAAGTGTTTCTCCGTGGGGTGCTCCTGTTATATTGGTTAAGCAAAAGGATGGTAGCATGAGGTTGTGTGTTGATTATCGACAATTGAATAAGGTGACAATTAAAAATAAATATCCACTCCCGAGGATAGATCATTTGATGGATCAGTTGGTGGGAGCTTGCGTTTTAGCAAGATTGATTTGAGGTCGGGTTATCATCAGATTCGAGTTAAAGCATATGATATTCCGAAGACAGCTTTCCGGACGAGATATGGTCACTATGAATATACTGTGATGCCTTTTGGTGTGTCTAATGCACATGGTGTAATCATGGAGTATATGAACCAGACTTTTCACGAGTATTTGGATAAGTTTATAATGGTTTTTATTAATGATATCCTAATATATTCAAAGTCGGAAGAAGAACATGAAGGACACCTGAGGGTTGTATTACAAATGTTGAGAGAGAAGAAACTTTATGCTAAGTTGTTAAAGTGTGAGTTCTGGTTGAAGGAAGTAAGTTTCCTTGGCCATGTGATTTCTAGTGGTGGGATTTTCGTGGATCCTTCGAAGATTGATGCTGTATTGAATTGGGATACTCCAAAGTCTTCTATAGATATCAGAAGTTTTCTTGGTTTGGCCGGTTATTAACGAAAGTTTATAGAGGGATTTTATAAGTTGGCATTGCCTCTGACGCAGTTGACTCAAAAGGGTCAGGCTTATATATGGGATGTTGCTTACGAGAAGAGTTTTATTGAATTGAAGAAGAGGTTGACTACTGCTCTAGTTTTGATTTTGTCGGATCCGAATGAATCTTTTGTGGTGTATTGTGATGCTTCGAAGATGGGTATTGGTGGTGTTTTGATGCAGAATGGTCAAGTGGTCGCCTATGCTTCTAGACAGCTACGTGTTCATGAGAGAAACTATCCTACCCAGGACTTAGAGTTATCAATCGTGGGTTTTCTGTTAAAGATTTGGAGACACTATCTATTTGGATCGAGATTTGAGGTGTTCAGCGATCATAAGAGTTTGAAATACTTGTTTGATCATAAAGAACTAAACACGAGGCAAAGAAGATGGTTAGAGATGTTGAAGGATTTTGATTTTGATTGAGTTACCACCCTGGTAAAGCTAATGTGGTTGCAGATGCTTTGAACTCGAGATGTTATAACAATTCAGAGACATGAGTTTGTTGTGTGAAACTACATCTGAGAGTGTTAAGCTGGGTATGCTGAAATTTTGAATGATATTATGGAGGAGATTCGTTTAGGATATCATTCAAATTTGAAGTTGGTTGATCAAATGACTTTGATTAACCAGGGTAACGAAGCAGAATTTTGAATTGATGAAAATGGAATGATGAGGTTTTGAGATTGTGTGTGTGTTCCTGATATTCTAGAGTTGAAGAAAAGTATTCTTGAAGAAGGACACTGAAATAGGTTGAATATTCATCCTGGTGCTACTAAAATGTATCATGATTTGCAAAAACTGTTTTGGTGGTCGGGTATGAAGAGAGATGTTGCAGAGTTTGTGTATGCTTGTCTGGTTTGCTAGAAATCGAATGTTAAACATCAAAAGCCTTTAGGTATGATGCAACCTTCGAGCATTCAGGAATGGAAATGGGATAACATTTCTATGGATTTCGTGATAGGGTTGCCGAAGACAGTGAAAGGGAATGATTCCATTTGGGTGATTGTTGACCGATTAACTAAGTCGGCGCATTTCTTATCGATGAAGATTAATCATTTCATGTCTAAGTGTAAACACCCTAAATTTTCCCTCTCACTTTCTCATGCCTGGGCTTATGATCACACATATTGCATAGCATATCATTACATCTCACATTGCATAATTATCCTTTAGCAACTCATTGCATAGCTGCATAACTAGGGTTGTGATCAGGTGAACCCAAGAAGTGATTTGAGCAATATCAGAGGCCTTGAAGCATGCTAGGAGGGTCCTTGAGTGTTCTATGGTTGTTTTATACCCCCAAGGTTTCTTTGAAGTCAAGAAATCTCAAGGGATTGCAGAGCTATTGATGCGTGTTTTTCGCAAGTGTACGAACACGTCAGAGTAATATAAAAGATTGTCGAATCCACAGAGACCAAGTGTCAATCTATCGTACCTATTGTTATGGTATGTATCTAAGGCAATTGAATATAATGGTTTTAAAGAGTGCGCAATGGTAAATACAATAATAATTTTAAACAATTAATAAAGACAGGCTTGAATGTAATTCACGTAATCAATAGATAATCTGGTACTTGTTAATAGAACTACTTACGGGCAATGTTTTCTACTTTGAAAAGAACTAATTTAACAGGAACTGTCGCTTTCACGTATTCAGAACCGAGTTGTACTCTCTAATCAACCCCTCCTATTGTCACGAATAAAAAGGTGCGTACTGCGTTAGAGTAGTAAACCTATTTTTAAGAAATATAGTATCTTAACTAAGTTGAAAAGTACTTTAACTTGGATTTCTTAGCAAAAAGAGGTTCTCACGAACCAGACTCTAAACTTCTTTAACGCGTCCAAAAGTCGTTTTAAAATCTCCTTTCTTTTTAATCTAAAAACTCCTAATGAACTAGACAAAGCGCTTTTGGCTGTTTTTGAAATAGTTAAAAACAATTAAACTTAAATTGAAAGATAAAATAGCCCTTAAGTGTTTCCACGAACAATTGTACGGATTACTGGTTTAATTACGATCCTTACATTCTAACCTTTATAGATTTAGTTAGACATGGTAAAGTAAAAGTTCTTTTTATAATTTTTCATAAAAGTAATTTAGTGCGAGTGCGGAAAGTAAATAAAAGTAGTGTGAGTGCGGGAAATAAAGTTATTTAAAGCGAGTGCGGAAAATAAACGAAAGTAGTGCGAGTGCGAGAAATAAATAAAGTAAAGCGAGTGCGGGAAATAAATAAAGTAAAGTGCGAGTGCGGATAATAAATGAAAGTAAAGCAATGCGGAAAAGTAAAGTACGAACTTGAATTAAAATGGCGGCAGGATTAACTTCCTCCCAGAGTGCTCCAAAACTCGATCACACAGACGTATACATACTCGATCACTCGATTGCAGTAACACCCCGATGTGGAATGATAACTGCTTTAAAACATATATATGCCTAAGAGATTCTAAGTTTGGATGATTAAAAATGAAATTCTGAAGTCCTATTTATAGGAAAATATTAAATGTGAAAATACAAGGATGCCCCTTCCACTAAAAAGTGGAGGGAAATTTTTAGCCTTGTGGTGCCCGCCACAGGCTCATGGCGCCCGCCATGAGGAGAAAGTGGGGATCGTAGGTGGTTTTCTCTAACCGTTTTTGACCGAAACCATTTTTGTGAATGTGGCGCCCGCCATGGGCCCATGGCGCCCACCATGAGTGTTAGGTCCATTTCCCATGGTGTAGCTCTCTGCGTTAGCTTTCCATTGCTTCGAACGGGGCGTCATTCTGATTTACGGATCAAAAGTTATGGTCAAAATCGTCGGACAACGTATTGTGTGCAAATTGCTCTATTTCTCTCGTTTTTTCATCCTAATTGCTTCGTTTCTTCGCATGTGACTCTTAAATGGATAAATACCTGAAAACAAATGAAAACATAGTAATAACATAACAAAATAACAATAAAAGCTAAGAATGCATGCGAAATCGGAGTCATAAATACGGTGAATTTTAGTGTGATCAAATTCTCCCACACTTAGACCTTTGCTTGTCCTCAAGCAAACATTAAAGCTCAAGAAAAAATGGTGTCAACACGTGTTTTTGGGCTAAAGGGCTTCTAAGTTCAAGTCAGGATGCAGTGACAGGTACTAACTAAGTGAACCAAGGGTACCATAATAACACAGACACAAACTTCAATCCTATATTAACCACTCCATGTCATCCCACAATACCTAGGCCTATCTTCTCATCTTTTTGGGTCCTTTTCATTCAGGCGCAATCACATTAAGCCCGTTCTCCGTACATGCTTCATAGTATAGTGACCGGTTAGTGATTCTGATCCATAACATAAGGTTTCTGGCACATAAGCATGTGTAAACCTGTTTTTATTTCGCCTAAATGTAGCTGCGGGGGATCGGATCGTAATCCGCCCTACCAAGTTCAGTGCCAGATACCTATGAACCAACTAGCAATAGGTGACTGCAATTTTTTTTTTCTTTTTGTGGCAAAAAAATTTTTTTTCTCTTTTTTCGGTTTAAATGACTTTGTGAGGGTCACCTATCCCAGAGTTTTGCCTTTTTTTTCTTTTTATTAGCACTGGATCATTCACTTATGTTCATCGACCCCCTACGTAGAGCATGCTTAGGCCGGAGCTGACTGCTAGAATAAACTACTAGGGACAATTTTTTGAATGATAATAAAGGCCATGGTGTGGGGTTTAAGAGTGATTCCTATATTCAAGAGGTCTATGGTGCTAAAATGTTGCTGATGTTTCAAAAAGTTGTCCTAAGTCACCACATCCTAATCCAAACCTGTCTCAAAGCCCAAAAAACATGTGAAACAACATTGTTTTCTTTTTAAAAATTTTCTGGTAAGGCTAAGGAAGTGGGAAAAATGAGGATGTACTAAAAATACACTATACTAGTGACTCGTCAGACTCATGCATTATCTAAGAAAATTAAACTAAATAACTTACTGAAAAGGGAAATAACTGAAAGAAAATAAATAACTAGAAAGGGAAATGACAGAAAGCAATAAATTCCCCTCCCACACTTAAATCGAACATTGTCCCCAATGTTTCGAAATAAGATAAGGAGAGTAACCTGAAAAACTACTGCGGAGGAGCATTGGTGCCCTCGCCGTCCTGCTGTGATGGTCTGGAACGACGGGATCTACTGCGATGCTGGTCCCTCCGGTCAAGTCGTGCCAATAAGGCAGCTTGGGCACCCCGGACCTCTCGAAGGCTACCTAAGATGGAACCCTGAGTGGCCTCCACAAGCTGGTAGTGCCAGCGGTTGACTTCTCTCTGACGGTCCTGCTCTAATGTGATATCGTGCAAGGTACGGCAAACGTTGATGTAAGCACGATCCGAAACCAATCGCGATTGTTGCATGAAGCTCATGTTGTCCGTCAGTTGTTGTGAAATAGTAGAGAGAAGGTCGTCTCGCCTTTCCTCTCTAGTTGTCATATCACGCCACATCTCCTCAGTGACATAGAATCCAAGAGCAGCACCTGCAACAGGGTTAGAGGAAGATGGTGCGGCGTGTGACTGTAAAAATATTTTTGTTCCTTTTTTTTCATTATTGGGTATAAAATAAAATAAAATGAAAAAAAATGAAAAAAATGAGATTAATGCATGAAATAATATATATGGTAAAATCAAAGTACATGAAAAAGAAAATGTAATAGATGCAATAATGTAAGATATGTCTGGAGATGCGAAAAATAAAATAAAGCATGAAAAATAGAAATTAAATACTAGGGTAATATCGTCAGTGTAGAACGAATCATGTGGTAGGCTTCTCCTCCTAGTTTGATCCACGAATCTCAACTATCTCCCTCCGAAGCTCTTCAATCTCCCGATATAGAGCATCGGCCTCTGAGGCATGAGTGAGATCAGAAACCTGAATCTGTAATTCCAAGTCCGCTACTTCCTGCTTAAGCAGGGAAGTCTCCTTACGGAGCTCATAAATCTGAGTTTGTAGATCAGGCGGTTGCAGAGACATATTGTTAGACATAATAGTGATTCGGGGAGAAAGAGGTGTAGGAGTGTACTCAGCGGCGGGAGGTGATTTCGGCTCTTCGACAGTCTCTCCATAACCCTCTAGAGCATAACTCCAATTAGCAGGATCATGGACACTGGTCATCAGCGGGTATGGTAATGTAAAGTAATGTATCACTTCTCCGTCAATCAGTAATCTAAAAGTGTTGGGCTCAAAAGAAGCCCTCCTCATCATTCCTCTGTCAAGACAAAAGTCAACATCCAGGGTGGTGTAGCAGCAGAAGGTCCTGAGGGGTAATAATTTGCGAGACAAACCCAATGCAGTAGCTATCTGTGTAACAATCCCACCGACATGTATGATGCCTACAGATGATCTGGCAACACTAGCAAGGCCCTTCAACAGAAAATTGCCACAAGCAACTGGGCGAGACTGAGTCGCACAAAACAGTAGGAAAATCTCCTCTTCACTCAGCAGAGTCTCCGTATCTGGAAAACCTAGGAAAGAATGCGCCAGAATCATCTGGAAGTACCTTAACGCAGGGTTGTGGATTACTTGAGAAAACTGAGTGGAAGGATCTTGACTCCCTCCACCTGAGATGTTAGACCAAAACTTTTCCACTTCTCTGCTCATAAAATACCCCATCGGTGTCTCTGGAATAGCATCAGGAGTAGTCTGAAAACCTAGTAAATCACCAAACTCTTTGTGAGAGAAGGAGTAGTCAATCCTGAACAACCTGAAAACAACATATCCATCGGGTCCAGCCCAAGGGTCATAATGAAACGAGCTGAGGAACTCTAGAGTTAAGTTCCTGTAAGTGTTGTTCATATCGTCAAACTGGTCCCACTGGAGTTGGTGACATAAGAATCTGACGCTTGGCTCTATCCCCAAGGCATCCATGCAATCTTGGTCAGGGTACCTGGTAGGTGCCATAGGGCGTCTTATGTGGACATAGTAGCGCTCTCTGTGTGTGTCGTCTCTAAAGGCCACATGCATGTCATCGGGGTTCTGCATTCTGCACAAGGTTAGCAAACAAGTCCTAAAATCACATAAAACATTCAATCGTTAGTCCTGACATAATAATAAAGTAAAAAATTAAAATAAAGGAAAAATAAATAAATAAAAAGTACGTAAATAAGAAAACCATGGGTTGCCTCCCATGCAGCGCTTGTTTAACGTCATTAGCTCGACGACCGGATTTTATATATCGTTTGAAGGATACGATGGATCACTCAAAGTATGGCACGTGTATGTTGTTGGGATGTCACCTCCTTCGTAGGGCTTCAACCTCAGTCCATTAACGATGAACGGTTTACATGTTTGGTTCTTGATTTCGATAGCACCAGATCTTAGAATCTTATATACTTCGAAAGGGCCAGTCATCTCGAACGAAGCTTCCCTGGAAAAAGTCGTAATCTAGAATCGAACAGGAGAACAGGATCGCCTATTTTGAATTCTTTTCTTATGATTCTTTTGTCATGCCAAGATTTTGTTCTTTCTTTGTATATGATGGCATTTTCATAGGCAGATTGTCTGAGCTCTTCTAATCTGTGGATATCAAGGATACGTTTTTCACCAGCAGTCAAGTAATCCAAATTCAAAGTTTTGATGGCCCAATAGGCCTTATGCTCCAACTCAAAAGGTAAATGACATGATTTCCCATAAACTAGTTGGTAGGGGGTTGTTTCTATAGGGGTTTTGAAAACGGTTATGTATGCCCATTTATCAAGCCATCTCACATATCCTTCACCTTTTCTTTTCTTCCTTCTGTAGGTTGGCTCATTCTTTTGAACTTGTGGTGGTGGTTCTGGATCTATGCTAAGTATTAGCTTTTCAAATTTGAGCTTAGTCATTTCATTCACCATCTCAAAGGTTAGCCTTACCCTCTTAGCACTAATGATTCCCCTAGTTTCATGGTCCTCAATTTTATTCTTTTTATGTTGGAGCTCGAATAAGGGTACATTGGTGCGGGTATATTACAATACTTTCACTTATGTTTTGGATTGGAATTCTACCTTATCTTCCACAAAACTTTGCGGGAAAGGAAATGGTGGGATATATGGAGGGGTAACACCAATAGTTGCTTCATCCTTTACCTTTATGGCAACCTTCCTTTCGGATGGTTTCAGTGGATTTTTCTCTACTCTATTCTCACCACAACTCTTGTTATGCTCATTATCCCTCTCCTTAGGATTTTCGATATGTTCTTCACTACTAGTTGTTATAACATATGCATTCTCCTCAGGAGGTGGTCCTATAGGTGTTTGTGCAAGTAGGAATATTTGAGTCCCCAATGCCTTAGTGTGATTCACGAGGGAATCGACCTTAGTGTTTATTTGCCTAAAGGTTTCATAAGTATCGAGATGTTGTCTTCTAAACTCTTCATTCTTGAGGGTTTGTGTTTCCACAAAGCGCTTCATCATAGATTCTATCCTATAATTAGTTGTTGTTTCAATGAAATCCTCCAATAACCTTTCGAGGTTTGAATTAACAGATTCTAGCGGTTCCTCAAAATTTTGTGAGTGGTGATTTGGGTGAGAATAAGTTAGTGATGCATAGAAATTCTCCATTTGTATTTCGAGGTTGGACATATGTGATTTTTGCGATTCCTCGAAATACTGGGAATGGTGATTGTAGAAAAAATCTGGGTGAAACATAGTAATTTTTTTAAATATATTTTTTTTAATTTGTTGTAAAAGCCTTAGTCTATACGGTATAACTACAGGGTACGAAATTTGACGAAATTGGTCCCCGACAACGGCGCCAAAAACTTGATGCGTGTTTTTCGCAAGTGTACGAACACGTCAGAGTAATATAAAAGATTGTCGAATCCACAGAGACCAAGTGTCAATCTATCATACCTATTGTTATGGTGTGTATCTAAGGCAATTGAATATAATGGTTTTAAAGAGTGCGCAATGGTAAATACAATAATAATTTTAAACAATTAATAAAGACAGGCTTGAATGTAATTCACGTAATCAATAGATAATCTGATACTTGTTAATAGAACTACTTACGGGCAATGTTTTCTACTTTGAAAAGAACTAATTTAACAGGAACTGTCGCTTTCGCGTATTCAGAATCGAGTTGTACTCTCTAATCAACCCCTCCTATTGTCACGGATAAAAAGGTGCGTACTGCGTTAGAGTAGTAAACCTATTTTTAAGAAATATAGTATCTTAACTAAGTTTAAAAGTACTTTAACTTGGATTTCTTAGCAAAAAGAGGTTTTCACGAACCAGACTCTAAACTTCTTTAACGCGTCCAAAAGTCGTTTTAAAATCTCCTTTCTTTTTAATCTAAAAACTCCTAATGAACTAGACAAAGCGCTTTTGGCTGTTTTTGAAATAGTTAAAAACAATTAAACTTAAATTGAAAGATAAAATAGCCCTTAAGTGTTTCCACGAACAATTGTACGGATTACTGGTTTAATTACGATCCTTACATTCTAACCTTTATAGATTTAGTTAGACATGGTAAAGTAAAAGTTCTTTTTATAATTTTTCATAAAAGTAATTTAGTGCGAGTGCGGAAAGTAAATAAAAGTAGTGCGAGTGCGGGAAATAAAGTTATTTAAAGTGAGTGTGGAAAATAAATGAAAGTAGTGTGAGTGCGAGAAATAAATAAAGTAAAGCGAGTGCGGGAAATAAATAAAGTAAAGTGCGGGTGCGGATAATAAAGGAAAGTAAAGCAATGCGGAAAAGTAAAGTACGAACTTGAATTAAAATGGCGGCAGGATTAACTTCCTCCCAGAGTGCCCCAAAACTCGATCACACAGACGTATACATGCTCGATCACTCGATTGTAGTAACACCCCGATGTGGAATGATAACTGCTTTAAAACAGATATATGCCTAAGAGATTCTAAGTTTGGATGATTAAAAACGAAATTCTGAAGTCCTATTTATAGGCAAACATTAAATGTGAAAAGACAAGGATGCCCCTTCCACTAAAAAGTGGAGGGAAATTTTTAGCCTTGTGGTGCCCGCCACAGGCTCATGGCGCCCGCCATGAGGAGAAAGTGGGGATCGTAGGTGGTTTTCTCTAACCGTTTTTGACCGAAACCATTTTTGTGAATGTGGCGCCCGCCATGGGCCCATGGCGCCCTCCATGAGTGTTAGGTCCATTTCCCATGGTGTAGCTCTCTGCGTTAGCTTTCCAGTGCTTCAAACGGGGCGTCATTCTGATTTACGGATCAAAAGTTATGGTCAAAATTGTCGGACAACGTATTGTGTGCAAATTGCTCTATTTCTCTCGTTTTTTTCATCCTAATTGCTTCGTTTCTTCGCATGTGACTCTTAAATGGATAAATACCTGAAAACAAATGAAAACATAGTAATAACATAACAAAATAACAATAAAAGCTAAGAATGCATTCGAAATCGGAGTCAGAAATACGGTGAATTTTAGTGTGATCAGCTATCCAGGCAAGCTTGAAGCTCCTACACAAATGACTTGAAAATTAGGGTTTTGGGTTTGAGGCCCTTACACCCAAAATTTTTTGTCATTCTCGATTCCTTTGGTCTTTATATGATATAGGGAGCTTGTGTATGAAGTTTGATGCAAAAATTCACTGAGGAAGTCATCTGATCAAGCTGTAACTTGTTGTGCAAGAAAAGTCAGGATTAGGGCATCTGAGGCCTCAACCAAGGTTTCCAAAGGTTCATTTCCATCATTTTGAAATCATATGACCTTTATTTGGTCTTAGGAGAGGTTGGATGATCACAAGATTGAAGAATTTTGAGCCAAGTCAAAAGTTGCCAAAAATGGACATTACTTGAAATGCAAACTTTCCATTTTGGGAAAGATTTTCAACCTCCTCTTTTTTTTTATCAAAAATGCTTCAAATGAAATTTTGTTAAACATGAAAGTTGTAGATTGGATCTTACCATTTTCAAAAAGTACAAGAACTCCTCTTGATTCATCCTAGAACTCAAGATATGACAACTCAAAGTTGGGAAAAATCTTGTAATTTTCAAGTTTAGGTCAAAGAGGGAAATGTGCAAAATTGAATTTCAGGCCTCTATGTGACTTCTAATCCACTCAAATGAATCATGGCATGATCAACCAACATCTCAAGATCAGATTTGGGCTTTGAACCAAGGGATTTCATGACTTGTTTCTCAAGAAATCACAAAGTTGCAAAATTGCAAAACCTATGCAAACTCATGATCCAAGCCTCATAGCTCATAACAATTGATCCTAGGGCTCTCCTTGAAGCTAGCTGAAGCAGTTCAAGCCCTCAAATCAGCTCTTCCATGGTGCATACCTCAAGTACACAAAATTTGACTTTTTTTGCCAAATGAACCATACCAATCCCACAGTGCATAACAACTCTTCTGACCTATCTCAATTTTTTATACAATGTCTAAGGATCATAAAAGACAACACACAAGAGCTCAGAACCATCCATGCTCAGTTTGCACAAAAAACCTTCAAAAACTTCCTCTCTTCGATTCTCCTAATCCAGCCATCAAACTTCACAAATTCCTTCACCAATCAACCACATATCACTCATAGAACAAGAATCAACCACTGAAATGGCCTGAAACATCACATATCAAAACCTCCATTTCTGCTACATCAGAACTGGACATCCCAAACCAGCCATTTTCAAAGCATTCCAAGCATTCCATTAGCCTCGGGAGGTTCAAAGGAAGCCATTTGAACAAGAGGGATGCTTTGAAAGCTCATATCTGCAGGTCACCAGCTTAGGTATACTCAAGAACCTTTTGTCTCAAAGCTTCAATTTCTTGTCATAGAATGAAAATACATGCTCTAGATCACATAGATGTCTTTAGAATTGAAAATGATGAAGAAATGAGTATGTTATGTGTTTCTGAAATTTTGCCCGTGTTTTTAATTTGCTTCGATTCAGCTTGTTCATGTGTTATAAATCATGTTTGATGGTTGATTTAAGTTCCTTGAAGTATGAGGATTGATTATGGGTTGGTTAGAGGGTTTGCAGTGGCCTAGGGAAGAAGATTGGTGTTTGGTCTCGCCGGAGAAGATGACCGGAGCACTATTCCGGTCATCTGAGAGTGATTAGGGTTAAGTGAGATTAGGGTTTCCAGATTGACTGTGGACCATTGGATCTTGTTTAGATTAAGAGATGGACACTCCAGATGCACCATTAGCCCTAATTTTAATTAATTAAAATAAACTATAATTAATTTCTTCAGATTAAATGTGGACCATTAGATCACGCACGTTTAGTGAATTTGAATCTGGACCCTAGGATTTGCATACCCCCAGTCTTGCTGACTTGCGCCCATGACCCTTGATCCTGCTTCCTTGCAATCTGAGCCATCCATCCTGATTACTTTTCATTTTATTCATTTTGTTTTCTCTTATTTATTAAAAATAGTAAAACACTTTTAAAAATTCTGATTTTTTGCACTTTTGCTCTAATTAATTTTAAAAAACCAAAAACATTTTTATTTTCATTTTTTGCATTAAAAAATTATTTTTAAATCATTTAATTGTATTATTTAATTAATTAATTCATTTTAATTAATTAATTCATTTTAATTAATTAAAAATACTTTTAGGTATTTAAAAATAACCAAAAAAAATCATGAAGCATCCTTGAACATTATAATCAATGTAAAAACTCATTTCACTCATTTATTTTAGGTTTTGATTCTATTTTGAGAATTAAACTTGAATTAGGGTTTTCAAAATCCCCTTTTTTCACAACCTAACTTCTAAAATTCACTTCTGATCAATAAAAATGAGTTTGTACTTGTTTTTTTTTGCATTATTTTACATGTTACATCTAGTATCTAGGACATTTAAATCATATTTTTGCATTGCATTTTCAATTTGATATGCATTTTTCTTTGAGAAGTGCCTAAAACCCTAACCTAACTTAGAAAAACCATAACTTAACTTCGGTATAGCTTCTGACCTCCATCTTTGGGGAGTGTTCTTGTGTGTGTTTCGGGTTTGTTTGGTTGTAATTTCAAATTTTTATCATGTGTTTTGCTTCTGTTTTGATCATGGACATCTCATGCATTCTAAAAATCCTAATTTGCCATGTATGCTTGCATTCATCTTTGCATATCCTCATTATATGAACTTTTCATGACATATCATGCATTTGTATGTCATCTTAGACACCTTAGATCATGTGAAAACATTGGTTGATCATTGTTACATTCATTTGGTATGCTTTGCATGCATTACATCTTATGTATGTTCATGTATTTTCAAGCTTCTAACATGTTTGTTTTTTGCATCTAACACTCGTATGATCATACATATGCATTGTACATGACTTTGCATCTTTTCATGACACATTTTCATCATATGTTCTCTTCTGGTTTGGATTAGTCCCCTTAGTTTTTTTACCTTTTGAGTCTCCTTGAGTCTCTGCTTCGCATCTCAATAACAAAGGCTAAACAGTTAATATTTTGGAGCTCTGTATTAGGGTTATGCTTGTATCCTTATCTTAGGATGGAGTGTATATTTGTAATACTTAGTGTTAAACCTTTAAGTTGTTTTCACCTTCTAATCAAAACACCTAATAATTATCAATACTTAAGCTTGTAACTTGGGCCTTATATTAGGGTTACATCTCTGCCTCTGGGTCAGAGGGACTAACCCTAGTGTTTAATGGACAACTCCCCCTCAGGTTTAGTCTTACAAACATAAAATTCACTTCTTAATCTAACCTCTAATCAAAATTCACTTTAATAAAGGTTTGTTATATAATGATTTTAATCCCTGACCATGGATTAAGTTGAGGTATCTTCCTCATCCTAAGTGTCCTCATCTATCATCTTTCTCTTAGGATGGTGTAATGAGTTCACTAATCCCTGATTAGAGATTAAACTCAATACTTAACACAAAACAAAAATCCAAAAAAACACTTGATAATTACAAGTAATTTAATGATCTTAATCCTGTATCATTAGGGTAATTAAGTTGGGATATTCATCTCACACTTAAGTAGACTCATTATCCCTAGTCAGGGGTGATATAATGAGTTTATGACCCTTGATTAAGGCTTAAGCTCATTATCGTATGCAAAACACCAAAAACAATAAAAAACTGAAAACACAAAAACAAACAATAAATGTCTCCTCCGGGATTCTTTTCTCATCACACTCACTCTGAAAACGAGAACTCGCTTCTTCCGTCTAATACAACACAATCAGCACTCGAGCCAGACGAGACATACACTTGAGCATAGACAAGCAAGAAGTTCACACCAAAACACCAAGTCTCTTTGAGTCGAACTACGGTGTTCTGACTTCCTCATTGCACAAGAGGATACGTAGGCATGACTTAAAGGTTATCGAACAAAAGTCCCCAGGTCTCCCCCCTCTTCTCTTTCTAGCTTTCTTTTCATAGCCTCAATTTGAACTCCTGTTCTTTTTGCACTATCACTTTGTAAATCCATCTCTTTTATACATAATTAGCACGTACCTTTCCCCCCTTTTTAAATACAATCAGGTAAGTGTGGATCCCGTCGAGTACGACGGACGATCTGGGTGCTAATACCTTCCTAGGTCGTAACCGACCCCCTTACCCAGTCTCTTTGGTTCACAATCGTCTTATCCACTTTTTTCCAGGTTTATATAGCATTACCTTTCCTTCAGGATAAAAATGCCTAGCTGGCGACTCTATTCAACCTTCAACATCCAACCATTCTCGCTGACAGTTCGCGTTTGCACCGGGATGAAAGTTCGGGGAGCGACACTAAGCTAGCAGATATTTATATTAAAGAGATTGTGAAGTTATATAGGATACCGTCGAGTATTGTGTCGGATAGAGATATGCGGTTTACATCGATATTTTGGAAGAGTTTACAAGATGCTTTAGGAACTAAGTTGAGGATGAGTTCTGCTTATCATCCACAGACAAACGATCAGACGGGACAGATTATCCAATCTTTAGAGGATTTGCTGAGAGCTTATGTGTTAGATCATGGAGGTGCGTGGGATAGTCATTTGTCGTTGATTGAGTTTACTTATAACAAATGTTATCATACGAGCATTGGTATGGCTCGGTATGAAGCATTGTATGGGAGGCGGTGTAGGACTCCATTGTGTTGGTATGAGTCAGGCGAGAGTGTTGTGCAAGGTGTAACACCCACTTTTCCCACAGAAATATTTATATAAATCTTTAATAGAATCAGAGTTACTTGTCCAAAGTGAGATGTTACATCATCATCGTTCATCAAAATCGTTAATAAAAGAAAATAGCGGAATCCAAATCTTTAACGTCAATAGCTCAAAGCCTTAACAAATCACACATAATAAGGTTCTTCAATTCAAGTTTAATTATAAAAATAAGTTCTTCTAAACATTAAAAGTAAATATGGACAAAGATCCCCGTTCCCGTTACATATCAGAGCTCCTAGGACACGGACATCACACCAACGTACTTCTCAAGTACCTGAATTGTTTGCACTTCCGAAGAAGCACAGACGCAACAAAACAAACAGAGGGGTGAGAAATAGATTCATAATATAACGGCACATACGACATATATGAAGAAGTAATTCACCCCTAATCATACAAAATTATCAATCATATTATTCAATCAATCATAATGCAATGAGACTCAAATGCACAATGCAAATGCGGTACCGACTCACAATAACGGTTCATTAAATAGAACCCCGGATGCATTGTTAACGTCTCCAACAAGACACGATCACCCCTGCAACCACGATTCTCAACGAATCCCGAATAATCACATCCACGATATGATTATTCCATCAAATGTATGCGCATGCAGACACAAAAACGCATACCATATCACAATACACATGAACACATCATGCTTTACGATCCTCATGATCTCATCAACCAATCATCAGTGCGTCTTATTCACACACAGAGCATACACATATCTCATGTTATTCACAATTATAACAATCTACATATTCATATAATTCAATTAAACACTTAGGATTTATTATGCAGCTAATCATCAAGTCCTATATTCACTATTAGAACATCCTCAAAGTCTTATTTCACTAATATAATCCTACATTAGAAGAATGAGTCAAATCCACCTTAAAACGGACGAAAAATCACATTTACAGTGGCCTGACACGGCCTCCCGTGTCCCCTGACACGGCCCGTGTCAGGTGGCCTGGGGACACGCCCCTCCAAATCACCAAAAACCCATTTCCCGAAGCCTGACACGGCCACCCGTGTCATGGGACACGGCCACCCGTGTCATGGGACACGACCCGTGTCAGGGCACCTGACTCCCAAAATTCTGATTTTTACGTTTTTCCCATTTTCTTCCTCCTTTCTCACCAGTACGAACCCCAATCATTCTAAGTCGAATTTAGCACTCAAAACCAACCAATTCACATGCTTATTATCCATTTATACATATATCCTCAACTAGTTTTATTAATAAACTTTTCTAGATCAAATTAGGGAATCTATGAGGTTTAATCCTCTTCTCTGTTCATCATATCCCCCATAACCTTCATATGCCATTCCTCCCAATACCAAACACACAACACCAGATATATTTTCAAAACACATTGTATAATCATATCATCAACAATTTCACAATATTGCATCAATTCAATCATTATTATCATAATCTCTTAAAATACCTAAGGGAGGAAAGAACTCCCAATTACCCTTCTATGTCCTATCACCAATCATAAATCCTTTTCTCCCCCCTTACCTTAAAATCGAAGCTTTCCTTCACAACTTTTGGTCTTGGTGATCTACGATCCTTGACCTTGCCATTCTTCTCCTCTTTCTCCAGACCTCTCTGTTCTTCGTCAAAATACGATGAATGAGGTTTGTTTCTCTATTTTCTCTTTTTATAAAACATCAATTCCACCTTTGCCCCTTAAACCTCTAACCAACTCTTTATTTTATTTTATTTAAATAATAACAACATTATAATAGTACACCTTATATTATTATTATTATTCTCATAAAATACTTTCTTCACCAATTAATTCAATTATGCCATTAATATTTATTTCACAAAAATAAATATAAAATTAAGGCGTTACAACTCTCCCCCACTTAGTTATTTTCGTCCTCGAAAATGTACCTGGATGGAATAACTCTGGATATGATTCCCGCATCTTGCTCTCCAGTTCCCAGGTAACAATTCCACCGGCAACTCCTCCCCAAGCTACCCTCACAAGAGGTATCTCTTTGCCTCGAAGTTGCTTCATCTTACGATCTTCAATCCTCAACGGTAAAGTCTCCACCGTAAGATTGTCACGGATTTGCACTTCATCTCTCTGAATTACATGTGACGGATCAGACACATATTTCCTGAGTTGCGATACATGAAACACTTCATGCAAATTCGAATGTTCTGGTGGTAATGCCACTTATTAAGCAACCTTTCCTACTCTCTGCATAATCTGATACGGTCCAATGAACTTAGGATCCAACTTCTTAGACTTCAACGCACGTCCAACACCGGTCATTGGGTTAACTCTCAAAAATACATGGTCACCCTCACTGAACTCTAAGTCTTTCCTTCTATTATCATGGTAAATTTTTTGCCGACTCTGAGACACTTTCATTTTCTCTTTGATCATCTGAATAGTTTCAGTAGTTTACTGAATAATCTCAGGCCCAAGCATAACATTTTCACCTGTCTCATACCAACACAGAGGTGTTCTACATCTTCTACCATAAAAGGCTTCAAACGGCGCCATTCCAATACTTGAATGATAGCTATTATTATAAGTAAATTCAATCAGTGCCAAATGTGTATCCCACGCACCACCTTTTTCTAGCACACAGGTTCTCAACAAATCTTCTAGTGACTGAATAGTCCTCTCGGATTGTCCATCTGTCTGTGGGTTGTAAGCCGAACTCAATTTCAACTTAGAACCCAAAGCCTCGTGCAAACTTTTCCAAAACTCAGAGGTAAAACGCGGATCTCTATCTGATACTATACTTGACGGTACACTGTGCAATTTCACAACAACTCGGATATAAATATTGGCCAACTTAGTTAACGGGTAACTGATGTTAATCAGAATAAAATGCATAGATTTAGTCAACTGGTCCATGTTGCACCCCAAAATTTGCCCTCACAAGACAAGACTTTTTGTACTAAGAGGTTCACAGGATTCACAAGGTTCACAAGGTTCACAAGGTTCACAATTAGTCAGAAGATTTGACATTTCCCTCAGACAATGCATCCTCCTAAGCAATGCATCCTAAACTAGGGTTTTGACTTTAAGAATCCCCATGACAAGTTTCAAGACTTTTCCCAAAGGTTTGCTCAGTCAAATGATCAGATAGGTCAAAATCAGTCAAAGCAGTTAAAAAGTCAAACTGAGGTCAACTGTGGTCAAACCAAAGTCAAACTTCATGATTTTTTGCAAACATCAAGTATGTGAGGTAAAATTCATCATTTTATCAAGGGTTGATCATGATTCATCAAGGATATTTCAGATCATCAAGAATCAGAGGTTTCTAAATTAGGGTTTCCTCAGGAAAAGTCAACTGAACTTTGACCAACCATAACTTTCACATGCTTCATCAAATTTTTCCCATCCAAATCTCATTTTGAAGGAAATTGAATTCTCTACAACTTTGTGTCTCACAAGCCAAGCCCAAAAATGCTTCATTTGGAAGGTATGAACTAAGACATTATAGGTCCTTTTAAAAGTCAACAAAAAGTCAACAACTTCAAAAGAGCATAACTTGAGAATGGTAAAGGATATGGACATGAAACCAATGGGGTTGGTTAGAGGACTCTTTAAGCTTTACAAAATGTCCAAGAACACCCTCATAGTATTAAAATTGAAGGATTTGTGCCCTTGCAAAGTTGGGAAATGTTTGGGTGGTTTATGAAGTAAATGGGGTCTTAAAACCATAATTCTTCAAATGGGCTGAACTTTTTGTGACCCAATGTGTTCCATGACATCATGCACGAAATTTATTTAATATTTTCATAATTTTATTCATTTTATTTTTATTTATTATGATTTTTTATATTAAAAATCATTTTAAATTCAAATAAAATATAAAAATATGAAGATTTAAAAATATTTTGATTCTAGAAGGTCATGAAAGTTAATTGGATCAGATTGATATAAAAATTATGGTGATTATCTTAAAATAGCAAGGTTGTATCCAAGAATATTTGAATTTTAAGACATGATCTTTTTCAATCTTCAATGATCAAAAAGTCCAAATAATCCTACAATGTTTTGACCTAATTATGTTCTACTATATGTCGCTCCCGATAAATGGGACCGGCCCAGATAAAGGTACAGACGCGAACGGTCGGCGAAGGGGACAGTGAGAACACACAGCCGTGAACTCACTGGAGATGAATAGAGTCGCCAGCTAGGCATTTTTATCCCGGAGGAAAGGTAATGCTGCATAGACCTAGAAAAAGATGGATAAGACGGTTGCGAACCAGAGAGACTGAGAAAGGGGGTTGGTTACAACCTGGGAAGGTATTAGCACCCAGATTGTCCGTCGTACTCGACGGGATCCACGCTTAAAAGATTTGTGTTTTTAAGGGGTAGTGTCAGTGCAATCTGTGTATAAAAGAGCTGGAAAAGGATGTACAGGTGTCAGTGTGAGAGGAGTGAAGTGTATATATGCAGTGTCAGTGCAGGAACAGGAATGAGATTCTCAAGATAATGAGGCTAAGGAATGAAACTGAAAGGAGGGGGAATATACAGAGACTTTTGTTCGATAACTGTTAAGTTATGCCTACGTATCCTCTCGTGCAATGAGGAAGTCAGAACACCGTAGTTCGACCCAAAGAGACTGAAAGATGAATTGACTTGTGAACTGCTTACTTGTCTATGCTCAAGTGTATGACCTGTCTGGCCCAGGTGCAAACTGTCTTGCATTAGACGGAAGAAGCAAGTTCTCGTTTATGAATGAAGGTGATGAGAAAAGAATCCCGGAGGAGACGATTATTGTTTGTTTTTGTGTTTTCAGTCTTTTATTGCTTTTGAAGTTTGTCATAAGTTAATGAGCTTAAGCCTAAACCAATGGGTTAGTAAACTCATCACATCTTCCCTCTGATTAGGGGTAATGAGAATACCTTAAGTGTGAAGTCAGATTCTCACACTTAATCACCTTTGGTGTAGGATTAAGATCATTAACCTACTTGTGATTATTTAGATGTTTTTGTTGTTTTTGTTTAGTGTTGAGTAATGAGGTTAAGCCATAATCAGGGATTAAACAGACCCATTACACCATCCTAATAGAAGGATAATAGATGAGAATGTTTAAGCTGAGGAAAGCTCCTCAACTTAATCCATGATTAGGGATTAAACTCATGACAAAACAAGCCTTTGATTAAGTGGATTTTGTTTAATGATATGATGATGAAGTGATTTTTAGGGTTTGTAAGACAACTTGAGGGGGACTTGTCCATTAACACTAGGGTTAGTCCTTCTTAACCAGTTAAGGAAGAATTAGAACCCTAATGCAAGGCCCAAGTTACAAGTGTGATGTCTTAATGATTATTAGATGGATTGATTAAAGGAGTTAAACACATTAAGGGTTTAACACTTAGGATTAAAGTTATACACTCCATCCTAAGAGAAGGATGCAGGCATAAGCTTAATCACAAAGCCTTAAAGCCTTTAGGGTTTAGTCCCTGATTATGAGATGAGAGGAGAAGACTCAAAAGAGACACAAAGGTAAAACTAAGAGGGGAGACTAATCAAAACCCTAATCATTGTCATGCTTGGTTGTTCCTAAGGTTTGTGAGGTTTGCAAGAGAAGTCTTCAATGGAACCACCAGGAAGCAGATGAAAGGATCAGGAGAAGCAAAACAACTTGCTTCATTCAAGAAGTCAAGTCACTTGAAGAAAGAAAGTGGGGAGAAGAAGAATGAGCAAGCTCAAACTCAAACACATATAAGAATGCAGCATGGATGCAAGAGAGATGAAAAGAAAAGTTATGAGAAGTGAAGGCAAATTCACTTCTCAAAGTCACTTACCACCTGAAAGGTTAGAAAAGAAATGCAATGCAAAATGGGATGAGATGACATGATGAGAAACAAAACCAGAAGAATATACATGATGCTAATGATGCTATGAGATGCTACAAACATGAGGCAGCACATGGAGATGATCATACAAGTTCATGAATGCAAATGAAGCAAGTTAGGAACCATGAACATACATGAAAAGTTATGAAGTGCACATGACATACAACATGGCAAATACATGATGCAATGATCAAACATGCTTTCAATATGTCTTATGATGTCAAATGAATCAAATAGATGCTTGAAATGTCATGGCAAGTCATGTTATGCAAGGGAATGCAAGATGGATGCATATGGAAGCCCAAATTAGGGTTTATGAACAATACATCAAACAAAAACCAAAACCAGAAGCAAACCCTAAGATAAAAAATTGAAAATTCCACTCAAAGGACCCCTAATCCTATACTAACCCAATGCCCAAAGGAGAGGTCTCAGCTCCTAACCAAGTTCAAGTTATGGTTTTTCTTAAGATTTCTAGGGTTTTAGGGTTTCCAAACAAAAGAAATGTCAAACAAATTGAAAATGAAAGATCAAATCATGGCCATTTAATCTCACAAACTACATGCTAAACACAATGCAATGCAAAAAGAATCAATGTCCAACTCTTCATGGATAGGCAGAAATGATTTTTGGAACTTTGGATCAAATTAATGAATAAAAATGATTTTAATTCAATGAAAAATTCTCAAAATGCATCAAGATCAAAAAAGAAATTTGGTTTGAAGGTTGGACAATGTTTCTAAATGTCTTAGAACATTTCATGAATTTTTTGGTGATTTTTAAATACCTAAAAGTATTTTTAATAAATTAATTTCCATTAATCAATTAAAAATAAACTTTTAAATATTTTAAAATACTTTTTTAAATGCTAAAAATAAAATTAAAAATATTTTTGTGTTTCAAAAATTAATGAAACTCTTGAGAAAAAGTTTCATAATTTTTAAAACAATTTTGCTATTTTAAATAAATTGTGGAAGTTAAATGAAATAAAATGGAATAAAAAATAAAAAATAGACTGAAGTATGCAGGATGGAAGGCCAGGATTCGTGCTGGGCTTGAAGCTGTTGACTGCGCGCCAGATCTTGTGGCCCATATTCAAACTTAGTTAAACATAATTAATTAATTAAATTAAACCTAATTAGAATTAATGACATGATCTGAGCCATTGGATGCACGCGGGAAAAGACTCAGTCAACTCATCCAACACCTGAAATTCAAACTGGAAGCCCTAACCCTATTCACATACTAATGACTTTCAGGTGGCCGGAGAAGACTTCCGGTCGTCTTCTCCGGCCAGCACCCTCCCTGAAAATTGCTAACTTTCACCCTAGCTCACTAAAACCTAATTTTCTTGCCCAGAAACCATCCCCAATCATCATAGAGTAAGAATCAACAGCCAAAACACATTTATTTTACACAACAAAGCTGAATCGAAGCAAAAGGGGTTTAGGTCAAAAAATTTCAGGAACAACATACATGCTCAAAACTCAATTATTTTCGAAACAAAACATATCAACATGACCAGTGGAACATGGAGAATCAATTAAGAACTTAAAAACAAGCTTCTGGAAAAAAAGTTCATGAAGCTCACCTGAACTGGAGCTTTGATCTCTGACACTTCCTGGCTAGTTTCCTGCTTGCAATCTACTCCACTTGACCTCCTGAGAAGCTTTCAATGCTTGGAAAGGGTTTGTGGTAGCTGGTTTGAAGGTTTGAGCAGGTTCTGTTCAGGATGGTGTAAGAATCGTATTTCTGATTCTTTGAGCTTTGGGATGTTTTGAAGGGTGATTAGTGATCAGAGAGGGATGATGAAATGGTTTATGAAGTTTGCTTATATGTTTGTGAGCTGTGTGATCAGTTTCGAAGGATTTTGCAAGTGAGGGTGAAAATGTGTATCTTGTGCTATGGCTTGCTTCAGGCTTGCTTGTTATGTGTAATGGCCAGCATTTGATCCACATAAACAAAGCTTATTGGTCAGTTGATGTGACTTGGCCTGCTGTGATAGGTAAGTTCACTTTTTGCAAAATGTCAACTTTGGTGTAAGGAAAGCATGGGCTTGGTTCTAGGCTAGTACAAGCATGGGGCTGGCGCAGCATGGTGTGTGAGTGAATCTAGAAAGGTTCAATAGCCAATGCAGCAAGTTGGTGAAAGTGTGATGATGGTTTTGCAAGTTGGTCATCTTTGGTTCACATGTAACTTTCTTGCCACACAAACCATGGGAAGTGAGAAATACTTAGTCCATTATGAATTTTGGGTCACATGTGATGTTTATGTGATGGTTAGACATGAATTAGAGGTTACAAATGCCTTGGTACAAAGTTCTTGCAAGTTTCTCATTTGGTGCACACCTTGAAAATTAATGATTTTTGCCAACTTTGACACACCATAACTTTTGATCCAAAATGAATTAGGTCATGTTCTTGTACTTTTTGAAAAGGGAAAAATGTATTCTACAACTTTCATGACCAAAGTTTTTCCATTTGGAGCATTTTTGGATCAAAAAGTAAGGTTTGAAAAGTGACCTAAAATGGCATATTCTTTAAAAGTCAACTATGCCCAAAAAAGTCAACTTTGCAAAAACTTCAAATTCTTGAATTTTGTGAACTTCAACCTTCTTCCATGATCAAATAAAGATCATATACACTCAAAATGATGAAGATCACCCCTTGGTTGGGTCATTGGGGGCCTCAGATGCCCTGATTTTGCACTGACTTGTCTGAAAAGTCAACCCTTGATCAGATGACTTCCCCATGGAATTTCTTCATGAAAATTGATATGCATACTCCCTATACCATATAGAGACCAATGGAAACAAGAATGACCAAAAAATTTGGAGTTATGGCCTCTGAAACCAAAACCCTAATTTTAGGTCAACTGTACAGTCAAACCTGGCCCTGCATCCATACCAATCCCAGTTCTTGTGATTCTTTGGCATTTTTGACTTTGAGGGGATGTAATATGATATAAGAACACACATGGACCCCTTTGAAGTGATTAGTGGCCTTTGGAGTGGCTCAAGAAGCTCTTGGATTGCTCAGATCACAAACCCTAGGTGCAGATGACTTAGAAACTATGCAGTGAACCAAAAATGTAATATGAGGTGATATGATTGTGTTTATGCATATGAAATGATCACAAGCCATGGTGTGAATGGGTGAGGGCAAATTTGGGGTGTTTACAGCTGCCCCTATTCAAACATGAGTTAACTGTGCAGGTTGTAAGCGACGGCTTATCAGGCAAACAAGATAACTTGTGGTTGAATACCAAAGACAGTCCAAAATTTGCACTCACAGAATGAAGAAGAAAAGGGATATAGATTGTAAAGGAAAATAAAGTATATTGTAAAGTGCGGGCGACGGAGGACGACCGTCGAGCAGAGGACGACTGCTGGGTAAAGGGCAATGACGGGGACGGCCGACTAGCTGGGAAAAGTGCGGGAAATAAAGCAATGACGGGGACGGCCGACATGCTGGGGATAAAAGGTAAAGCCAAGACGGGGACGGCCGACTAGCTGGGAAAAGTAAGAAATTATGATGGGGACGGCCATCAAGATAAAGTTGTAAAATTCTCCGGGGGTCAATGAAACATGACGGGGACGGCCATCAAGTTCAAAAAGTAACCAATGATGGGGACGGCCATCGGGCTAAAAGAAGAAAAAGGACCACGACGGGGACGGCCATCGGGTTAAAGAATAAATGAAATAAACAGATGATGAGGTACGGTCATCAAAGGTGAAGGACGATCACCTGGCAGGGGACGGCTGCTCTGTTGGGGAATAAAGGAATTATGATGGGGACGGCCATCAAAGGTGGAGGACGACCACCTGGCAGGGTACGGCTGCCGAAAATATCGCGACATAGGACGAATGCCGGATAAAAGGTCAACGATGGGGACGGCCATCGGATGAGCATGATGGAGGACGACCATCAAGAGGTGGAGGACGACCACCTAGCAGGGGACGGCTGCTCTCAAGGTTTATCATGACATAGGACGAATGCCAGATAACCAAAGATCAACAATAGGGACGGCCATTGGATAAAATGATGAAGGACGATCATCAAGAGGTGGAGGACGACCACCTAGCAGGGGACGGCTGCTAAATATCAACGATGGGGACGGCCATCGGATGAGCATGATGGAGGACGACCATCAAGAGGTGGAGGACGACCACCTAGCAGGGTACGGCTGCTCTCAGGGTTTATCATGACACAGGACGAGTGTCAGATAAAAAGAAAATGAAATGCTTTGTTGGCAATCTACTGGGGAAAAGTAAACACGGACGAGTGTTTACATCCAGGAAACAAAAGGTATAAGTGTTTGGTATTGTGTATAGATTAAAGATGCGGACGAGCATCCTTAAGACTATGATACGGACGAGTATCGGATAGAAACAAATACTGACGCGTGTTCAAAGATGATGATACGGACGAGTATCAACTGGTTAACAGAGAACACGGACGAGTGTTGATTCTTGAGAGGATTCTTCTGGGGAATAGTAGACACAGGCGAGTATCTATATTCACGAAGACAAAAGTGTTTGACACAGTGTATGGATTAAAGATGCGGACGAGCCTCCTTATGACTATGATACGGACGAGTATCATGTAGAAACAAACTATCGACGCATGTTCTGAGATGATGGTACGGACGAGTACCAACGGGTTAACAAAGAACAAGGACCAAAGTCGAATCTGTGGGGATATAAATGGTATATACAAGATACGGACGAGTATCTGTATAAGTATAACATGAGTAGTGAGTATGAGTATTGTATAGATGAGTGTTTAACTGCTGGGGAGGGTGACACGGACGAGTGTCAAAAGGAGAAGTGTGTAATATGAACAAGTATCTGATATACAAAGTGTAGGTGACCGTGCTGGGGATATGACACGGACGGGTGCCAAAGGATTGTGTATGTAGGTATATGTGAGTGCAAAGAGGATGTCTTTGGCTTTCTGCTGGGGTATGACACTGACGGGTGTCAGGACGTATCTGTAATACGGGTGGTGTTGTTTGCAAGGAGTGTTCAGGCGACTTTACTGGGGAAAGATGGCACGGACGGGTGTCAAAATGAGTATATACTGGTGTTTGTGGATTGTGAGGCAGCTGCTCTTGCCGGGGACTCTGTGGGGATTTTTCTGTGCGTTGATGAACTGTCATTATTCACAAGTGTAGGTTTAAAACATGGCTTATGATTATGCTATGTGTTGGATTTTTGCCGTAATGCTCCGTGTTAAAACGGAATGCTACGCTTTGCGGGTGAATATGATGCGAATGCTATGATTATGCAAAGATACCAAACCGGGATCCGGATCCCGATGCCGTACAGATCTTCGGTCGATCTGTTGAAGTGAACATCCCAGCTGGGGGTGAGATCACTGGTAGATCTAATGAGATGATATTTGCTTGGGGAAATGGGTCACTGAGAGACCTATTCCAATAAATTAAAAACCCAGCTGGGGTTTGTAGAAGCTTTCTTCACTCTGTTGTGATTCTTCATGTACTGCTCTTCTGGGTAGAGGCTGCAACTCTGTGGGGAGAGCTCCTTGACTTTTGTACTCGGCTGAGGATGAAATGGCAACTCGGCTGGGAGTAGTAGCAAGTGGCAGCTCAGCTGGGGGAAGTCATGAGAGGCAACTCAGTTGGGGAGATAGCACTTCGGGTGCTAAGATTGAGCGTTGATTTGTCAGCTTGCTAAGGTGGAGCCCTCATGCCCCATGTTGCGTTCTGGATTCCTGCAATCCTGAAAAGACCGAGAAACGCACAAGATAATCCCGAGGTATCCCTTACTGGATTCCGTCATAGGAGTTAGGCACTTTTAAGAGTAAGCATACTTCCTGTAAGCATGTGTTTTTACTTTTGAAGATAAACATCTATATTTTATGCAATCAGTTTCCTTTAGACATCAGACATTTTTTGCAAATAAATGAAAATGTACAAGACGAGACATGACTGAAAATCCGATTTATTAATTCATATGCCCTGAATTGGCGAGATACAGTCGAAGAAACAAATCCCCTGAAATGAAGGGATCGTTATAAATTGAGAAACAAAATGCTGGCAGTGTTGATGACGCTTTAAGGAGCTTCCTCTCTTGCCATGACTCGTATGACTTTTGACGTTCTTCTCATCTTGCGTTCCGAGGAATGTTGATTCTGATTGAAACTTGATCCTTTCGAAGCTTGCCAAGTTGTAGGTGATACAGACGAATTCAGAATGCAGTTGTTCGCTTATTCCCTTATTTTGCATGGATCGCCCTTTCGGGTTTTCAATCCATCGGGATACCCATTTTTGCCTGAGTTGTCCAATGTGGCTTTTCAACTCAGCGGGTGTACATTTTTTCATTTATTTTCCCTTATTTTTGCCCGAGTCTTTTATTCTGTTTTTGACTCGCCGGGATGCCCTATTTTTGCCTGGACTTACATTCTGTTTTTATGTCCAGCGGGTCATTTTATGCGAAGTATTTTTTGACTGCATCTGAATTCACAGGGGACGGGAAGTCTTCACCATCCATGGTGCTGAGCATCAGTGCTCCACCCGAGAAAACTTTCTTTACTACAAATGGTCCTTCATAATTTGGAGTCCATTTGCCCCTGTGGTCTGTATGAGGAGGGAGGATTCTTTTCAGCACAAGATCTCCTACTTGGTACTCTCGGTGCCTGACTTTCTGATCGAAGGATTTCTTCATTCTTTTCTGATACAACTGCCCATGACAGATTGCAGCCAATCTTTTCTCTTCGATCAGACTCAGTTGTTCGTATCGGGACCTGACCCACTCTGCTTCGTTCAGCTTAACATCCATTAGTACCCGTAGAGACGGTAATTCAACTTCAACAGGTAGGACTGCCTCCATACCATATACAAGTTGATACGGTGTTGCCCCAGTGGATGTCCTGATTGATGTGCGGTACCCATGCAAGGCAAACGGTAGCATTTCATGCCAGTCTTTGTAGGTGATTACCATCTTCTGCACAATCTTCTTGATATTCTTATTAGCTGCCTCAACAGCGCCATTCATCTTTGGCCTGTAAGGAGAAGAATTGTGATGTTGGATCTTGAAGTCCCGGCACAGTTCTTCCATCATTTTGTTGTTTAGATTGGAACCATTATCAGTAATGATTCGCTCGGGCACTCCGTACCGACAGATGATATCTCTCTTCAGAAATCTGGCTACCACTTGTCTTGTAACATTGGCATAGGAGGCTGCTTCAACCCACTTGGTAAAATAATCAATGGCGACCAAGATGAACCTGTGGCCATTTGAAGCAGTTGGCTCAATCTTGCCGATCATATCAATGCCCCACATAGCAAAGGGCCATGGTGAAGACATGATGTTCAAAGGATTGGGAGGCACATGCACCTTATCTGCATAAATCTGGCATTTATGGCACCTTCTGGCATAAGCACAACAGTCTGCATCCATTGTGATCCAGTAATAACCTGATCTTAACAATTTCTTAGCCATGGCATGCCCTCCAGCATGGGTACCAAAAGATCCTTCGTGCACTTCATGCATCAACAAATCTGCTTCTGTCTTGTCAACGCATCTGAGGAGTACCATATCAAAGTTCCTTTTGTATAAAGACCCATCAGTGTTCAGAAAGAAACTACCAGCAAGCCTTCTCAAAGTCTTCTTATCATTGGAAGATGCCCCAGATGGGTATGCTTGATCCTCCAAGAAGCATTTAATGTCATGGAACCAAGGCTTATCATCTTTAACAACATCTGCTGCGAACACATATGCTGGTCTGTCAAGTCTGGACACTGAAATCCGAGGTACAAAGTTGGCAGCCTGAACTTTGATCATGGACGAAATGGTAGCCAGAGCATCTGCAAACTGATTCTCGTCCCGAGGGATATACTCAAGCTTGACCGTTGTGAAGAAAGTCAATAACCTCCTTGTATAATCCCTATAAGGTATCAGATGATCCTGGTGTGTGTACCATTTGCCATTGGTTTGATTGATTACCAAAGCTGAATCTCCGAATACGGTCAATGTCTTGATCCTGAGGTCAATGGCTTCCTCAAGACCCATAATGCAAGCTTCGTATTCAGCTTCGTTGTTAGTGCAATTGAAAGTGAGTTTTGCCGAGAAAGGCATGTGAACTCCCTTAGGTGTAATGAGTACTGCACCAACACCACGACCATTCATATTAACAGCCCCATCAAACATCATAGTCCATTCTTCTTCCGGATCAGGCCCTTCAGTGTGAACAGGCTCTTCGTGGTCTTTTGCTTTTATGAACATGATGTCTTCATCAGGGAAGTCAAACCTCATAGGCTGGTAATCATCAATAGGTTGCTCAGCAAGATATTCAGACAATACACTGCCCTTGATGGCTTTTTGAGATGTGTATTGGATGTCATATTCTGTGAGAATCATTTGCCATCTTGCAACCCGTCCGGTAAGAGCTGGCTTCTCAAATATGTACTTGACTGGGTCCATCTTTGAGATCAACAAAGTAGTGTGGGTCAACATATACTGCCTTAGTCGGCGAGCAGCCCACGCTAAAGCACAGCAAGTTTTCTCGAGCAGTGAATAACGTTGTTCACAGTCGGTAAACTTTTTGCTTAGGTAGTATATTGCATACTCTTTTCGACCAGACTCGTCATGCTGGCCCAGCACACACCCCATTGACTCTTCTAATACTGTCAGGTACATGATTAGAGGTCTTCCTTCAACTGGAGGCATGAGGATTGGAGGCTCTTGTAAGTATTCCTTGATCTTGTCAAAAGCCTTCTGGCAGTCTTCGTTCCACCTGACCGTCTGTTCTTTTCTCAACAATTTGAACAAGGGTTCACAGGTTGCTGTAAGGTGGGATATGAACCTTGAGATGTAGTTCAATCGACCTAAGAACCCTCGAACTTCCTTCTCTGTCTTCGGTGCAGGCATCTCTTGGATGGCTTTGACTTTATCAGGGTCAACTTCAATCCCTTTCTCACTTACAATAAATCCCAGCAGCTTACCAGATCTCACCCCGAATGTGCATTTGTTGGGGTTCAATTTCAGTTGATACTTCCTCAGACGCTTGAACAACTTGAGCAGATTTACCAGGTGATCTTCTTCAGTAAGGGACTTGGCAATCATGTCATCCACATAACATTCTATCTCTTTATGAATCATATCGTGGAATAATGTTACCATAGCCCGTTGATATGTTGCACCGGCGTTCTTCAGTCCGAATGGCATCACCTTGTAACAGAACGTGCCCCAGGGTGTGATGAAGGTTGTCTTCTCCATGTCTTCAGGTGACATTTTAATCTGGTTGTATCCTGAAAATCCGTCCATGAAGGAGAATATCGAGAACTGAGTCGTGTTATCCACCAATACATCAATGTGAGGTAATGGGAAATCATCTTTCGGGCTGGCTCTGTTCAGATCTCGGTAGTCAACACACATTCTTACTTTGCCGTCTTTCTTAGGCACAGGTACTATGTTAGCGACCCACGGTGGATAGCTAGTTACAGCAAGGAACCCGGCGTCCCATTGCTTTTGTACCTCCTCCTTGATTTTCATTGCCATGTCCGGGCGAGTACGGCGCAGCTTCTGTTTAATCGGTGGACATTCTTCTCTCAAAGGCAGCTTGTGCACAACAATGTCGGTGTCCAATCCTGGCATATCTTGATAAGACCAAGCAAACACGTCCACATACTCTCGAAGCAGGTCAATCAGTTGTCTCTTCACTGAGTCTTGTAAGCAGGCCCCGATTTTAACTTCTTTCACGTCTTCATCTGTACCAAGATTGATCACTTCAACCTCCTCCTGGTGAGGAGTAATAACCTTTTCCTCCTGTCTTAACAACCTGGCTAACTCTTCAGGAAGCTCATATTCTTCTTCAACCCCTTCATCAGCTTGATTGATTGGATTGTCAAAGTCATACGAAATCATAGCCGTGCTTTTGTCGGTGCTGTCTGGAAGGCACTCTCTGCAAGGGTTCAGTTTATTCATTTTAGTGATTTGATTTTAATCTTGTTTAGAAACAGTGAAGTAAAGTTGTCATTTTGAAAACACTGCCATTTATTTTTTGTACAAAAAGAAAAATGGAAAAACAGTGAGCGGAAAAGAAAAAGACTCGTTTGCAAAAAGATGTCTGATATTTCATTGATTAATCTTGTTGCACAAAAAAGTACAGATGGCCCGATTACAAAATGAACCTTGTCATCTTGGGCAAGATGCAAGATTTTGATGCATGCTATAAAAATACAGGAAATAATAATTACTCTGCATGAGTAACTCTTATAATTTCCTGGGAAGACCAGTTTGAGATACTGCTCCCCGGGATCTTTGGACGAATCCAGCTTTCCAGGTTGCGCTCTTCTTCCAGCTCGTCTTCCACATTGTTGACAGCATCAGGGGTGAGCATCCCCCCACTCACAAAGTTGGGCTCTTTCGCAGCCTCTGCTTGATCTTGTTGAGTTGGTTTGTAACCCAACCCAAATCTATCCTCTTTCTTCTCTACCGATAACAGTTTGCCCCAGCCTTGGGCGTTTCCTCCCTCAACAACCTTCCGGGCTTGTTGGTATGATGATATTGAAGTACCAGGCACAGCAGATGTTTCATTGACATTCAAGGCTTCAAAACCTTGGCTAATTGTTTCATGGATCTCCCCATCCATCTCAATATACTTATAGGTAGCCAGGTGGCTGACAAAAATATCCTCCTCTCCACAGATTGTAACGACTTGACCCTCCCACTCATATTTTAACTTCTGGTGAAGGGTAGAGGTCACGGCGCCAGCGGCGTGAATCCATGGCCTACCTAATAAACAGCTGTAGGCAGGCTGTATATCCATCACGTAGAAGGTCGTTTTGAAGGTCTGCGGGCCAATCGTTATGGGCAACTCGATCTCTCCCAGAATCGATCTCTTTGAGCCATCAAAGGCTCTCACCACCAGGTTGCTGGGTCTTAACGCCAATCCGTCATATTCTAGCTTCACCAGGGCCTTTTTAGGTAAGACATTAAGGGATGACCATGTGTCTACCAGCACATGAGAAAGGACTGCACCTTTACATTCCATGGTTATGTGCAAGGCCTTGTTATGGTTGCGGCCTTTCGTAGTCAAGTCAGTGTTGGTGAACCCTAGTCCATGACTAGCATTAACATTTCCGACTACAGCTTCCAGCTGATTGACAGTGATCTCTTCAGGCACGTAAGCTGCGTGCAAGACTTTGAGTAGTGCGTTCCGATGGGCTTCGGAGCACATAAGCAATGATAGGATGGAGATCTTGGAAGGCGTCTGATGAAGCTGATCCACTACTTTATAATCACTCTTCTTGATGATTCGCATGAACTCATCAACCTCTTGATCGAATGGTGTTTTCAAAGCTTCTTTAATAGTCTGCTCCTCCTGTACCAAGCTTTTCCCTTTTGCCTTGGTAGCAGCTTCTGCTTCGGCAGTGGGTCTTTGAATTTGTGGAGCAAAGAGACGTCCGCTTCGAGTGAAGCCTCCGCCTCCTCCCACATTATCTACTTGTGGTGTCGGGGTTGATGATTCAAAAATGATTCTTTGTCCTTCACAATACAAGTCAGAGCCGTAATGCCAAGGGATGGCATTACTGCTTTCATAAGGTACCGGTCCAGGCACCGTGATAGTGACTGGACTGACTGCAACTGCGGAAGGAATTGTGATAGTCTGTGGATCGTAATATATCGTGACTGGTGCTCTGAGGGGAGCAGCACCTTCTGCGTTGTAGGCAGAGTTGTTTTCAGGATCATAAAATATTGTGACAGTTGAGACGTCTTCATGATTTGTTGCTAATGTTGTAGGAGACATTGTGGGAAGGATGGGTGTTGTTGTAGGAGTTTCAAAATGGAGTGGTGCTGGAGTTGTAGAAGGAACATTTGTTGATATCTGACTAGTTGAAATGACAGATGAAATACTTGTTGATGAAGTTGAAGAATTATCGGGAACAATGGTTGTTGCAGTTGTAGGGGGTTCTGGAGTTGTTGCTGATGAGATTGCTGTATTTGTAGGAAATGATGTGGTGATTTGAAGCTGGCCGCTCTGAATGAGACCATCTATGCCATTCCTCAAGTTATCGCATCCATTTACTGAGATATTTCAGTAAGCACACCCCAACTCACACCCCGGGAACATTTGACATTCGAGGAGTTGAGCCTTAATTTCCACCAACGGTGTCCGGATCTGACCCACACTGGTTATTAAATAAGACGGCTTGTCTTCTTCAATAGCGTTAATTCTGGGACCCCCGTGGTTTGGCATAGGATTTTTGTTGACATTAGGCGGTGGTGCGAAATTCAGAGCTTTTGAGTCTACCAGGTCTTGTACCTTCATGTGCAAGGCTCTGCACTTTTATGTACTGTGGCCAGGTGCATTTGAATGAAAAGCACATCTGGCGTTGGAGTCATAATTCCTGGGTAAACTGTTGGGATCTGGAGGTGCCAACGTCCTTAGCTCAACTAGGTTGAGTTTTAGGAGTTGTGGCAGCAATGTAGCATATGGCATAGGGATCGGATCGATCACCCTATTGGCTTGAGATGGCCTCTGCTGAAATGGCCTTTGCTGGTTGTTGTTGTTGGTGTTGCTGTTGTTGTAATTTCTCGGAGGATACTGATTCTGCTGATGGTACTGAGGTTGTTGCTGATAGTTTTGCTGTGGAGGTTGATAGGCTGGTTGTGGATGAGCTGGAGCAGGAATGATGACTGCTGCTACAGACCTGTGAACATATTGAGGTCTGCCCCTGTTGGTGTGGATGGCATTGGTCTCGCCAGTTCTTCTTGGGCCCGCAAAAGGCTTTCTTGCATTGCTGGACGAGCTGGCACCATTGTCTGAAATCTTGCCCATCATCAATAGGCTCTCAATTCTCTCTCCAGCTATGACAACATCTGCAAAGCTAGTAGAAGAGAAAGCAGCCAGCCTGTCAATGTAGGTTCCCTGAAGGGTGTTCATAAACATATCTGCCATTTCCCTCTCAGACATAGGTGGTTGAACAGCAGCAGCCAATTGCCTCCATCTCTGGGCATATTCTCGGAAACTTTCCCTTGATGACTGCGACATTCCCATTAGGAGGGTCCTGTTGGGTGCCATATCTAAGTTGTACTGATACTTCCTGATAAAGGCCTCTGCCAGGTCCTTCCAACACCTAATAGTTGCTCTCGTCAGATGAGAGTACCATTCTCTTGAAGCTCCTGTCAAGCTGTCTTCGAAATAGAACATCCAGAGCTTCTCATCCATAGTATAGGCCTTCAGCCTTCCCAGAAATGATTGTAAATGAGTCCGGGGGCATGAAGTCCCGTTGTATTTTTCAAAACAAGGAGGCTTGAACTTGTGGGGAATCCTGACCCTGTCTACCAAGCCCATGTCCATGACATCGAAACCCAAAGAGTTTTGAGACTCTAAGGATCTTAATTTCTCAGCTATCTCATCCAGCCTTCTATCATAAGCTTCTTCCCCGGCACCCATTACTGTGAACTGATCCTCTTGAGGGTCTTCTTGCAGTACCCTGCCCGCAGTGGCAGTCCCCTGAACATTTGCAGGATTATTGACCTCTGGATGAAGATGGGGGCCAAATACAGGGGGGTTAACATGAGGTTGGACCCTTTCATTGTTGCTGGTGCCAGCAGTCCCTATATGTGGATCCTCTTGATTTCTCCCTTCCACCAGTGCTCTGAGCCTCTCCTGGCTTTGAGCCATGTTGTTCATTACCTCCATAAACTGTGTCATTTGGTTCCTCATTTCCAACCTCTCGTTGGTCATTTGGTTCCTGACCTCTGTAAGGTCCTGCTGCATCTGATCCATCTGTATGCCCGGAAGATTGTTACGGGTTGGATAACGGTGCGGACGGTTGAGGGGAAATACCCGGCGTCGAGCAATAGTTCCTGAACACCACAACAGAGTTAGCAACAATAAAACAAAAACCTACAAAACAAACAAAAGGGTTAGCATGCAATGCAGTATGCTTATTTGTTTTCAAGGTATCCGGCTTGGCATTCAGTTTTGACCCTTCCAGACCCTTGAAGATGCTGTTGATGCTGCTTTTGAAGTGAAACTTGGATGGAACAAACTAGCACATATATTACAAAAATCAAATGGTACATAGTTTGTTTTACAAATACAAGCCCTCAGAGGGGTCAAAATACATTACAAGAAAATAAAAGTACATGGAATGAAAGCAACAACAAACAAATGGTCAAACACCAAGACCAAACTCATCCTCCCGAACTTCCTTGAGAAGTGCCTCGGTCACAGGATCAGCTGGACGCTCCGTGAGGTTCCTGATAAGGAGGTTCCGGGTCGTAACAGCTGCAGTTAGCTTCTTGTGCTGACCTTGGTCCTTTGACCTCTTCACTCCAGCTTTGATCTTCAGCTCTGATATCTCCCTCTGGGCTGCTGCCAGAGCTTCCTGCTGCTCTTTGGCACTAGCTTCCATCTGCACTATCTTGTCTTGGACCCTCTTGTCCTCCAGAGTACGAGCCTCGGTGATCCTGACCCACCTAGCCTGACTCTCCTTCAGATACAAGTCTGTCCTTGCTCTCTGGAACTGGGCTTCCTTGCAAGCATTCTTCAGAATTTGTTCTCCAGCCCTAGATTTCTTGATATAATCCTCAGATTTCTCAATTTTAGCCAGATGCTCTACTCTCAACTTCTCCAGCCTCTCAATATCCAACCTACCATCACTCCTCTCCCAGAGGGTTTTCTGCAAAGCCTGAGTCAACTTCTCATTTCTTTCTTTCAAGCTCTCAAACTCCTCCAAACTGATAGTGGCAGGGGGTGGTGCTGAGGATGGTCCAGGCATATCCTCCATGGTAAAGGGCATTCTAGAAAATATTTTTAGGGTTTTTCTAATTTATAATATACAAAAACTAATTAAATGGTACTTATATACATTTTATAAATATATAATAATAACAATCATTTTTTTTTTTAGAAATTTAAAACAAAACATATATACCTTATAATTTAAAAGAAAATAATATTTGCATTTTTTTTTTAATCTAAAAGATATTTCATAATATAATATATAGGAAATAATAAACATAAAAGAAAATAAGAAAAAAAATCAAAAAACTGGACCTGGGATTTGAACCCAGGTCCCTAACCTGGATAATGAAGAGAGTGACCAACTGAGCTTCGCACCATCAATGCAATAACAATGAGTCTCCCTTGGTTTTGTGCTTTAAGCTTGAAAAATCTGGAAAATAAAAGAAATAAAAAGGCCTGGGGTGGGAATCGTACCCATGACCTTTTAGTGACAAGCATGCATACGTTACCGCCTGGCTGGAAGAGCCCATCTGATTATATAATGGCAAGAAACCATAATATATTATGTTTGCTTTTAACCTGAAAAATAACAAAAAAAACAATGCACCAGCCCAGTATCGAACCAAGGTCTTTACAACATACGCATATCAAGCTTACCACTAGGGCACACACGCGCGTGTGATAAACAAGCCAACAATAATACACAAAATATTTTCCATAATATTTGAATTTTACAACACGCGGGAATTGATCTTCTTCTTCCTTGAGACTGGCCAAATTTCCTGCGAAATTTGCTATGAGCATACCTGCGAAATTTCATACGCACACAACCTGCGTTTTTCAAACTACTATCAAACAATATCATTTTGTCAAATCAAGGACACCTTTGAGTTCCTTATAACCTGTACAGTTCAATTATGTCCAGAAAATACATTTATATTAGGTGAATCGAAGAACCCCATTCTTGAATTCAAAACCCTAACTATGGCCGTTTGTTCATTAGGTCACGAAACCTCAAGGTTCTTGTCCAGAATTGATCTTTGGAACCTCACAAACACCAAAACTCAAACAAAATTCATTAACAATGCACAAAATAACAGAATCGAAAAATTGAAATTCAAGATAAAGTTTGATTCGGGTAGAGCAATATGGTGCACATGGGATGCATATGAGTGATGCTCTAGCTTCAATGATGTCTAAAGAACATCTCCATGTTCTTAATTTACCTTCTAGTACACTGGATTGAAGAATCCGAATTTCACTTTTTGCTTGAATTTTTGAGCTATGAGACTTACCTTTGGCTGCTGGGAATTCGTGAATGAATGTTAGGTTTGTGTTTAGTATATATATGTGAGTGAATTAGGTTAAGAAAACTCATTGGTTGTGTGGAGATTTGATCCAAAAAAGATTGAAAAAGATCATGGTGTAAAAGTCAAATATTTGTTCATGAAGACTTGCTATTCTTGGATCAATCTCATGATTCCTTTCTCTTTCAAATTCAATCAACATTTATGAAATTCTAGAAGCTCAATCTTCACCCAAAAATAGATTTTCATATTTTATATTTATTTAAAATGATTTTTATGAATTAAATCAATAATAAATAAAAATAAAATAATAAAAATTCTGAATTTTGGTCAATTGGGTCGTGCATGATGATATGATGTGGATTGGATCACAATTTAGCAAGCCCATTTGGAAGGAATTGGTTCTAGACCCCCATTTTCAATATAAACCATCACAAAATTTCCCAACTTTGCAAGAGCATATCTCCCTCAATTTTAAAGGTATGAGGGTGTTCTTGGACTTTTTAGAAATCTTGAAGAGTCCTCTAAACAACCCCATTGGTTTCAGGTCCATATCATTTACCAATCTCAAGTTATGCCCTTTTGAAGTTGTTGACTTTTTGTTGACTTTTGAAATGACCTATAATGTCTTAGCTCATATCTTCCAAATGAAGCATTTTTGGGATTAACTTGCAACATCAAAGTTGTAGAGAATTAAATTTACTTTAAAATGAGCTTTGGATGGAGACTTGGTGATGAAGTATGTGAAAGTTATGGCTGGTCAAAGTTCAGTTGACTTTTACTGAGGAAACCCTAATTTAGAAACTCCTGAGTATTGATGATCTGCAATATCCTTGATGAATCATGATCAACCCTTGATCAAATGATGAATTTTACTTCATATACTTGATGTTGGCAAAAAATCATGAAGTTTGACTTTGGTTTGACCACAGTTGACCTCAGTTTGACTTTTTAACTGCACTGACTGATTTTGACTTATCTGATCATCTGACTGAGCAACCTTTTGAGAAAAGTCTTGAAACTTGTCATGGGGGTTCTTATACACATATAAGATGTTATGAAGCTCACTTGAGGTATTGGAAGTCCATTTAGCTTGATTAAAGTCAAAACCCTAGTTTTGGATGCACTGTTTAGGAGGTGCATTGTCTGAGGGAATTATCAACTCTTCTGACCAATTGTGAACTTTGTGAACCTTGTGAACCATCATAAAATGTCTTGTGAACCTCATGGGAGGTATTGTGAAGCTTTTGAACCTTGTGAACCTCATGAAGTGGCTTTGTAGACCTCATGAACCTCAGGAGAGCTTTGTAATCATTATGAATCTTGTGAACCTTGTGAACCTTCAAGAAGTAACTTGTGGACTTCATGAACCTCATGAAAGGTATTGAAAGCATTATGGAACTTGTGAACCTTGTGAACCTTCAAGAAGCAACTTATGGACTTCATGAACCTCATGAAGGGTCTTGTAAATGTTGAGAAGCTTGTGAACCTTGTGAACCTTCAAGAAGTGACTTGTAGACTTCATGAATCTCATGAAAGGTTATATAAGCATTGAGAAACTTGTGAACCTTGTGAACCTTCTTAGCACACAAAGTCTTGTATTGTGAGGGCAAATTTTGGGGTGCAACAGCTGCCCCTGTTCAATTTTCTGAAACCTGAGGGGTTAGATTGGTACATTTGCCAATCGTGACCTGGAAGGTTGAAGGGGATTGAACACAAAAGCCCAAAAATTTGCACTCGCCGGTGCATAGAGTGATACAAATGGCTAGTTGAATATGATTGAGTGGGCTTAAAGATGCCACTAGGGGAAAGTTCTTCAGATATATTTCTTGGAAGATAAAGCAGTCCAAAATATGGAGATATAATGAAAACTGTCAGGAGTCTGGAGCAGTCCTGAGGTATTGATGATATGCTTTCAGGAGACTGGAGTAATCTTGATGTAACAGCATGTCTTCAGGAGGATAGAGCAATCAATAATGATAACCCTAAAGCAGTCTTGAAGTAATAATATGATTTCAGGAGGATAGAGCAATCAATAATGATAACTCTAAAGCAGTCTTGAAATAATAATATGATTTCAGGAGGATAGAGCAATCAGTAGCTCTAAAGCAGTCTTGAAGTAATAATATGATTTCAGGAGGATAGAGCAACTAGTAGCTCTAAAGCAATCTTGAAATAATAATATGATTTCAGGAGGATAGAGCAATCAGTAGCTCTAAAGCAGTCTTGAAGTAATAATATGATTTCAGGAGGATAGAGCAACCAGTAGCTCTAAAGCAGTCTTGAAGTAATAATATGATTTCAGGAGGATAGAGCAACCAGTAGCTCTAAAGCAGTCTTGAAATAATAATATGATTTCAGGAGGATAGAGCAATCAGTAGCTCTAAAGCAGTCTTGAAGTAATAATATGATTTCAGGAGGATAGAGCAATCAGTAGCTCTAAAGCAGTCTTGAAGTAATAATATGATTTCAGGAGGATAGAGCCATCAATAGCTCTAAAGCAGTCTTGAAACAATGAGAAGTTGTCAGGAGGATGAAGCAACCCTGAGGTAATAGTATGATATGCTTTCAGGAGACTGGAGTAATCCTGATGTAACAGCATGTCTTCAGGAGGATAGAGCAATCCTGATGATCATTTGTTGGATAATTAACCTGAAAACAAGGTAGCATTTTGTATGATAGTGCTAATTTATGCATTATGTACGCATGTATAATATGATGCACTTAGGTAATGTACTATGCACTCATGGATATGCATGTTGTGGTATGATGTAAATGATGTATGTATGATATGATACTGCCGGAAGAGTCTGGATATCTTCGTATAACAACTGCTGGCTTGGGAAAATAAATCCCGATTCGTTGTTGAAGAATATATTATACATAACCTTCCGTCTGCTGGGGATAACAGGGTATAGATAACCTCCCGTATGCTGGGGATAGTAAGGTATATATCACCTCCCGGATGCTGGGGATAATAAGGTATATATAACCTTCGTCTTCGTTTGATGGTAGGGTAAATATAACTTCCCGTCTTCGTTCGTCGTTCCCTTATTGGAAAGTAAATTCCTGAATATCCGTATGAGGATAAAAGAGATGGATATAAATTCCAGGGGAGATAAGACTTTATGAATATGGATTCGTCCTATTGAGAGTTTGTAACTGTCTTGTAAAGGTAAACCGGCGAAGCTTCGTTGAAACCCTCCCCTCGTTCGTCCTTAGTAAATACTATTACTGCATTTCCATGCATTTCTGGTAAACATCAATCATATTAAAAACATACATGCACTTTTGGTAAACATTAATCATATTCAAAAGCATACATGCATTCAAACATAACCCATGGACGTTTCGCTTATGTAAATAGGGTAAAAGTAAATCTGGATTCAAAAGATGGAATTTATTTATATCAAAAAGTGACCCATACACGGGTAAGTTTGTACAAGGGGACATAAACCCTAGTAAGAGGATTTTGTCATAAAGTTTTTACAAAACAAAGAGTATCAGCTATGTGGGAAACAATCTTACTGAGTTTCAATTCTACTATTGCCATTATCTTCAAGTATCTCATATTCTGCTGTTGAGACGGAAACGATTGGATTGAGTTTTATCTGTTCGAGCTTGAGTAAGTAGCACAACTGGTTGCAGTTTCATGGGTGATCCAAACGAGACATAGTCATACGCTTTAATCCCTAACTTTTGCCTGGATTGCCCTTTCAGGTTTTCAATCCACCGGGATACCCTTTTTTGCCCAAGCCGCCTTTTCAGGTTTTCGACTTGCCGGGTGTACATCTTTTTATATATATCCCTAATTTTTGCCCAAACCCTTTTGGTTTGCCGGGATGCCCTTATTTTTGCCTAGGCCTGTCAACCTAGCGGGTCTCTTTTTATGCGTAGTATTTTTTAACTATGTTTGCGTTTACAGGCTGTGGGAAGTCTTCACCATCCATTGTAGTCAGTATCATGGCACCTCCTGAGAACACTGTCTTGACTACAAATGGTCCCTCATATGTTGGAGTCCACTTGCCCCTAGGATCACCCTGTGGTAATATAATACGCTTGATTACCAAGTCACCAGCCTGATATACCTTTGGCTTAACCTTCTTGTTAAAAGCTTTGATCATTCGTTTCTGGTACATCTGGCCATGACAAACTGCTGCTAACCTCTTCTCATCAATCAAGTTTATCTGGTCATGTCGAGTCTGAATCCACTCATCTTCATCCAAGCCTGCATCTTTCATAATTCTCAAGGAGGGAATCTGAACTTCAATGGGCAGAACTGCTTCCATACCATAGACTAAGGAGAATGGGGTTGCCCCTGTTGAAGTACGTACTGTGGTACGATAACCATGAAGAGCAAATGGTAACATCTCATGCCAATCCTTATAAGTAACAGTCATCTTCTGTACAATCTTCTTAATGTTCTTATTAGCAGCTTCAACTGCCCCATTCATCTTTGGACGATACGGAGAAGAGTTGTGATGCTTAATCTTGAACTACGTGCAGAGATCAGTAATCATAGTGTTGTTCAGATTAGAGCCATTGTCAGTGATAATCCTTTCAGGGATGCCATACCTACATATGAGATTATTCTTAATGAACCAAGCCACAACATTCTTAGTAACAGATGCAAATGAAGCTGCCTCCACCCACTTTGTGAAGTAGTCAATAGCAACCAAGATGAAACGATGCCCATTAGAAGCAGTAGGCTTGATCTCACCAATCATATCAATGCCCCACATGGCAAAGGGCCAAGGAGCAGTCAACACATTCAATGGTGATGGAGGTATGTGTACTTTATCAGCATAAATTTGGCACTTGTGACATATTCTGGAGTGTTGATAGCAGTCAGCTTCCATGGTAGACCAATAGTAACCCGCTCTCAATATCTTCTTTGCCATAGTATGACCACTAGAATGAGTGCCAAAGATCCCATCATGCATATCCTCCATGATCTCAATTGCTTCCTTCTTATCCACACAACGAAGCAAAGTTGAATCATGATTGCGCTTGTACAGAATCCCATTACTCAAGAAGAACTTAGCAGAAAACCTTCTCAGAAACTTCTTATCTTTGACAGATGCCCCTTCAGGGAACTCTTGAGCTTCAAGATATCTTTTTACTTCATAGAACCAAGGCTTCTCCTCTGCCCCTTCTGTATCAATCTCATTGCAGTATGCAGGCTTTTCAAATCTATCAATAGTAATCTTGGGAGCTTCATCATCCCAACTGATCTCAAACATGGATGCCATGGTGGCCAAAGCATCTGCCAACTGATTCTCTCTTCGTGGGATGTGCTCAAAGGTAATCTCTTTGAAATGTGGGATACAAGACAACACATGCTCTCTGTAAGGAATGAGATTATCATGCTTGGTATCCCAATCTCCTTTAATCTGACTAATTACCAGGGCTGAATCTCCATACACATCAAGAAACTGAATCTTCATATCAATAGCGGCTTTAATACCCAGGATACATGCCTCATATTCAGCCATGTTATTGGTACAATGGAAACAAAGTCTAGCAGTAATCGGGGTATGACAACCTTCAGGGGAACTAATTACAACACCAACACCATTACCAAGTGCATTAGAGGCACCATCAAAAACCATAGTCCATCGGGATCCTTGTTCAGGTCCGTCATATTGTCCAGGTTCTTTGGTAATAATCATAATGTCTTCATCAGGAAACTCAAAATGCATTGACTGGTAATCATCCACTGCTTGATGAGCCAAATGATCAGCAACAACACTTCCTTTAATGGCCTTCTGAGTAGTATACTGTATGTCATATTCTGTCAAGATCATTTGCCATCTTGCAATTCTTCCGGAGAGAGCAGGTTTCTCAAATATGTACTTGATTGGATCCATCTTTGAAATCAACAAGGTAGTATGGGTCAACATATTCTGTCTTAGTCGGCGAGCATCCCATGCCAAAGCGCAGCAAGTTTTCTCGAGCAGTGAGTATCTTGTTTCACAGTCGGTAAACTTTTTGCTAAGGTAGTATATTGCCTGCTCTTTTCGACCAGACTCGTCATGTTGCCCCAACACACACCCCATTGAGTTGTCTAACACTGTTAAGTACATAATCAAGGGTCTTCCATCAACTGGTGGCATCAAAATTGATGGTTCTAGCAGATATCTCTTGATTTCATCAAAGGCAGTCTGGCACTCATCATTCCATTCCATCACCTGATCTTTCTTCAACAATTTGAAAATTGGCTCACAGATTGAAGTTAATTGGGAAATAAATCTTGCAATGTAGTTCAATCGTCCCAAGAAACCTCTAACCTCCTTCTCAGTACGGGGAGCTGGCATCTCTCGTATAGCTTTCACTTTTGCAGGATCCACTTCAATACCTTCCACTGACAATGAAACCCAGGAGCTTTCCGGATCTAACTCCAAAAGTACACTTGTTTGGATTCAATCTCAACTTGTATTTCTTCAACCTCTCGAACAACTTGTGCAGATGATCAAGATGTTGCTCTTCATTCTGAGACCTGGCTATCATATCATCTACATATACCTCTATCTCATGATGAATCATATCATGAAACAAAGCCACCATAGCACGCTGATATGTTGCCCCTGCATTCTTCAAACCAAATGGCATTACCTTATAGCAAAAAGTGCCCCACTGTGTAACAAATGTTGTCTTCTCCATGTCCTCAGGAGCCATCTTGATTTGATTATAACCAGAGAAACCATCCATAAAAGAGAATACCTTATGCTGAGCAGTGTTGTCTACCAGAATATCAATATGAGGAAGTGGGAAGTCATCTTTAGGGCTAGCCTTGTTCAAATCTCTGTAGTCCACACACATACGTACCTTACCATCCTTCTTAGGAACTGGTACCACATTTGCAACCCATTGAGGATAAGAAGTCACTGCTAAGAACCCTGCATTGAACTGTTTCATTACCTCTGCCTTGATCTTTTCTGACATTTCAGGACGCATACAACGAACCTTCTGCTTCTTTGGACGACAATCTTCTTTCACTGGTAAACGGTGAACCACAATGTCTGTATCCAACCCTGGCATATCTTCATAAGACCAAGCAAAGATCTCCACATAGTCATGTAACATCTGAATCAACCTGCTCTTGACACCGTCCTCTAAATCAGCCCCTATCTTGACCTCTTTTCTGTTTTCTTCAGTTCCCAAATTCACAACTTCGACTGGCTCTTCATGTGGCTGTATAGCTTTCTCTTCTTGTTGTAACAACCTAGCAAGCTCTACAGGTATTTCACAATCGTCCTCATTTCCGTCTTCAGTTTGATAGATCGGATTCTCGAAATCATAATTGGCAATAGTAGAACTGTTATCAACAGGATCCAGAGTGGATGAGGATCTGCATTTTAGTGATGTGGGTGTGTGTAAGAACACATAGCTGATAAAGCAAAAATAAAATAAAAGAAAGACAAGGAACACAATATTTACGAAAACGAGACGTCCACTGATTTTATTGAATGAAGTATGCAAATTAAATGACAGCCCGTAACAAGCACACCACTGTGCCCCGGGTAAGGCACATGGCTTGAAAGTTTTATTGTTCAAGAAATTACAAATTTAAAAAAACAACACAGTAATAGTATTTACTCCTGACTAAAGGAGATAGGGATAACATCTTCAGCTTTCCAATTATTGAGTCCAGCACCCACAGTAGGAAAAATCCATGCATCCAAGTTGTAGTCTTCATCTTGATCTCCCACAGCATTAATCTGATCCTTCACAACCCCTTGATTAGTGATACGAGCAGCACGGGCACGACGAACAGCCTTCTGGGACTCTGCAGTGAAACCCAAACCAAACTTGTCAGACTTGTATGGAATATCAGGAAGCTGACCCCAAATAGTACAACCACCTTCATCCACCACAGCTCTAGCATCATTGAGGGAGGCCATTGCCATTGTTGGAGGCTTTCTGGTGACCACAGGAACTTTCTTCACAACAGGAGGAGCTACATAATTATTAACAACCCAGGGAACCACTTCAAATGTCTGACACGGAGTCTCAATGTATTCACCTTCCATTTCCAGATACTTGAAGGTATTCACATGGCTGACAAAGTACTCTTCTTCTCCATAGACAGTAACAACCTTTCCATTCACCGGATATCTCAACTTTTGGTGCAATGTAGAGGTCACAGCACCTGCCCCATGGATCTAGGGACGACCAAGCAGACAAGAGTATGAATGACGAATATCCATCACATAAAATGTAGCAGTAAACACCTGGGAACCAACTTGGATTGGAAGATCAATTTCCCCATGCACTACTCTTCTAGAACCATCAAAAGCCTTTACCACAATGTTACTGGGCTTCAACACAGCATCTTCAGGACTCAGCTTGTTCAGAACTTCCTTAGGCAACACATTCAAAGAGGAACCATTGTCTATCAGTACATGAGACAGGGTAGTGCCCCTGCATTCAATTGAAATATGCAAGGCCCTGTTATGATCTCTCTTGGCAGGGGTCAAATCAGCATCAGAGAATCCTAACCCATTGTCATAGGTCAGGTGGGCAACACAGTTCTCAAATTGGTCAACAGAAATTGCACTGGGCACATGTGCAGTCTTCAGAAACTTGATCAAGGACTTGGCATGAGCTTCAGAACACAGCAACAAGGACAACATAGAAATCTTTGAGGGAGTATGCCCCAATTGATCAACAATGTCATAATCACTCTTGCGAATGATTTTCAATACTTCTTCCATCTGCTTAGAGAGATCATCAGCAGCTGGCACATCAGTAGATACATGCTCAATAATAGGACCTTTGCCCCGGGCATCAGTGGTGGAAGTAGTAGCAGGAGTAACTGCATTCTTGGAAGTAACTGGAGGAGAGAAGACTCTTCCACTACGTGTGATCTTACTAGATCCAGCAATATTGTCAACATCAACAGGCACATCAGCTACAGGCTCTTGCTTAACACCATGGATGTAAACATCAGATCCATAATGCCAAGGCACAGCTTTGTCAGACGTATATGGGATAGGACCAGGAGTAGTAATGACCACAGGAGCTACTCTGGCTTCAGCAACAACTTTCACGGGACCTTCAGCAGTAATCTTGATTGGACCCTGATGAGTGATTTTAATAGGACCCTTTGAAGTGATTCTTAGTGGTACTTTGTCAACCATGTCAACCTCTTCAATCTTCCTACCCTGAGTCAGATGATCCACCATACTTTCTACAGACGACGGAGTCCTCTCAAACACTATAGTATACTTATCCATGAGACGCTGAATTCCATCTCTCAATATGAAGCAACTATCCGGCTTATAAGTACAATACAAACAATCTTCACGACAACCTGGAAAGATCCCAGCTTGTACTAACCTCTTTTTGATAACAGACAGTGGTGTGGTCAATTCCATAACTGAATAAACATGTAGATCTTCTTTAATGGCATTGACCGTCTTCTCGTGATTTGGCATTGGAGCAGTAATCACATTGGGAGTACCCGGAGGATCAAACTCAATTTCTCCAGCATCAATCATATCCTGAATTTTATTCTTCAAGACCCAGCAATTATTAGTATCATGTCCCTGACAGTTTGAATGGTATGCACACCGTGCATTGGGATTGTACCTGGGAGAGGTAACATTGGGATTCTGAGGAGCCTCTTTCAAAGTAATAAGTTCAGCCTTCAACAAATGTTGCAATGCCTGAGCCATTGACATGTTGATCTTCGTGAACTGTCTTCTAGCCCTCTGTTGGTTGCCCTGTGGCTGCTCTGTTGTTGCAGGAGTTGGATTTGAAATATGAACTGCACTGACAGACTGATGCCTTCTGTTACGATCAGGGTGACCATAAACAGCATTAGATTCTTTCTTCCCAGTGGAAGGCTTCTTTGCAGCACCTGATGAAGAAGTACCCACTTGGATCTTACCATTCTTTATACCATTTTCTACTCGCTCTCCTGTCATGATCAACTCAGTGAAGCCAGATGATGAGCTTCCAATGAGATGACTGTAGAACGGACCATTCAGTGTACACATGAACATATCAACCAATTCCCTGTCAGTCAAAGGGGGTTGAACTCTTCCAGCTAAATCTCTCCACTTCTGAGCATACTCTTTAAAACTTTCTTTGGCACCCATAGACATGCTCTGAAGCTGCATGCGAGTGGGGGCTAAGTCAGCATTGTATTGGTACTGCTTATAGAAAGCTTCAGCAAGATCATTCCAGTCTCTGATATTGACACTCTCCAACTGATAATACCACTCCAGCTGAGCTCCAGATAAGCTCTCTTGAAAGAAATGGATCCACAACTTTTTATCAGCAGTGTGGGGTTGAATTCTTCTGACATAGGACCTCAGATGCAGTTTGGGGCAAGAGACCCCATCATAGACAACAAATGTTGGAACTTTGAACCCAATGGGTATGACTACCCCAGATATCAAACTCAAATCCTCAAAATCCAGCCCAGATGATTTCTGCAACTCCATAGCATCCATTCTATCCACCAGCATCTTGAATTTGTCTTCATTAGGCTCATGGTAGTAATTAGCCTCAGAATCAGAGTCCCCCATAGTATGGTGGAGACTGCCTACTTCTTGCTCAGATTCTTCAGATTCATAGTCTTCAGCTGGTTCTTTGGTCTTGGCAAGACCTTTGAACCTTCTTCCCATGTTGATCAACCCAGCAGACCTTCTAGTCTTCTTAGTCTTCTTGGCCAGCAGTGCTTTCAATTCATCTTGCCCCTTGGACAGGTTCAAGATCGGCTCTTGGAATTGTGCATTTTGTGCCTGAAGATCCTTAACTGATTGTTCAAGAGCCATTGCTGAAATAAACAGCGAGAAGATGAGAAACCTGTGCACAATTATAAACCTGTGATGCAATGAAATGATATGGTAATGTATATGCAATGTTTTCAAGGACCGCAGGATTTAAATTTGCTTAGACAAAAACGAAAGTAAACTTTTATTAGTAATAACTTTGTTTTGCCTTTTAGGCTTACAAAAAATGAAATGAAATAAGTACAAAAGATGGGGTTTTAAGTCTCCCATGGACGTTTCCTCTTTGTATTGAGGTATGAGTTGAGGTTTCGTTCCTCGTGAAGTAGCTTTGTTAGCTCCAGAATCTTTTCTTGGCTTGCTTTGTAATGAGCCTCGAAAGTATCCCTTTGCTCTTTCAATTGGATCCATGATCTCTGCAAGTCTTCCTTATCAGTAGGCATGTCTGGGTGAAGGATGGTATAAGCTGTGTCTCCTTCAGCAACAGGTTCCATGGTAACTGGTAGGACGGCAGGATATGGCATCATGAGTGTCTGAGCACGAGATCGTACCCATCTGAGATAAGCCTCCATAGGAATAGTGTACTTAGGCTCCAGTGTCTTGCTGTCAATCCTGTTTACTTTTCCCCAAGCTCGTATGAATCTCTGACGGTAACCCTGAAGATCGTTATCATAATCAAACACAATGCCCTGAATCAACATGTCATGTGGGCCATCACTTCGGGCGTAACCAAACTGTCGTAAAGCTAGAGAAGGGTTGTAGGTGATGCCTCCTCTTATGCCTAGAAGTGGCACATTAGGAAACTCCCCACAACGGTCAATGATGGTGACATTCTCCATAGATCTGGAGCACCAATGGATATCTGAGTGAGAAAGTGACATGATCCTTTTGGACCACCTGAACCCTTGCTCATTCTTCATTACTGAGCGAGGAAGGTGAGAAATAAACCACCTGGATAGTAAAGGTATGCAGCACATCAAAGTTCCCCTTGCCCTTGTAGTACGGGTGTGAAGAGAATGCAGGATGTCTCCAAGCAATGTAGGCACTGGATTGTGACTCAGGAAGATGTTGATGGCATGAACATCTATGAACTGATCTGGATTGGGGAACAATACTAAGCCATATATCAGCAAGGCTAAGATCTCCTCAAAAGCATCATAGCTCATGGCCTTCAAGAACATTTGAGCTTTATCCATTAATACCTTGGCAAGAATACCCTTGACTCCGCTTCTCGTCTCTAGAACAATATCAGATTTCTTCAGATGTAGAGCTGCAGCAATAACCTCTGGTTTGAGCTCCTTCTCCAAGCCTGTGAAAGGTCTTTGATCAAGAACAGGTATACCCAGAAGCTTAGAGAACTCCTCCATGGTAGGAACCAGCTGATAGTCGGGGAATGTAAAGCAGTGGTGCTTAGGGTCAAAGAACTGAAACAGGACACTCATCATGTCTTCATTGAACCCTGAAGTGACTAGATCCAATAGGTGACCATGTCTCTTGATGAACTGGGAGTGATCAGACACTTGAGAAATCAACTCTTTAAGCTTGGCAGGTATGCCCACAAAGTTGATCCTGATGGTGTTTCTACGAGCAGAAGCCATGACCTGCAACAAAGAACAAAGATAAATCCCTTGGTCCTTGAAATGGTTAGTGCAAATGCTATGCTTATGATGCATGATGATGTCATGATGTTATGTTCAATCACAAACATGTGGCACACACAAACAAGTCACACAATAGCCCTAGATTTAAAGGCTTGCATGAGGTTCAAAGGTAAGTACCCTCCCCTGAAGTTTAGATGGTTCATCCTGTCCTATAAAGTAACCAGGTTCTAATGGATCTCAATATCATTGATCCTTCACAAGGGTGGTTGTTCAGTAGGCAACTTACTTGCCAACCAAAAACCCCCCAAGTTTAGAATCTCCATGAGCGTAGTATCGAGTATCAACCAACTTCAGTCTGCACCAAAGCCGGTTATCTCACTACTTTTCTAAAGGCCAAGATGGGATAACTAGGGTTCTAAAAGTCAGTTAGTGTATTGACAACATATGGCAGCCTCATATTATCCTCAACTTGACTTAAGGAACATAAGCACCAACCAAGAAGTCACACTAACTATGGCCACCAGATCAACCATATCGGTATACGCCGTACAGTTTCCTTGGTCTATTGCCATTTACCTAAGGTACACTAGATCCGGGTTAGGATCTTTCACACATAAGAGCCCAACAAGTAAGTATAAAGCAAACAAGGCAAACAATTTTAAAGTGATCTAATTCCTAAGGGTACCCCTTTTTAATATTAAATCCCCAGCAGAGTCGCCAGTTCTGTAACACGGTGGGAGAACTGACTTTAAGTTATGTTGCGGATAGCAAGAGTCGCCACCGACTTTTATTTTATCCAAAGGAAAGGCATAAAAGAACAGGAAAGACCTTAAGAGAATATTTTGGGTCCGGGGGGTAGGTTATGTAAAGGGAAGGTGTTAGCACCCTTTACATCCATGGTTATCCATGGGCTCTTAGTTACTTAGCTCACTTTTGAATTGTTTTTGAAAGTGTAGTGTGTGAATAGAAAAAATTTTCATAATAGTTGATAATGATCCATGTACGGATGCGTAAAAACTTGTTTTTGAAAATTTGTTTGAAATTGTGGAAAGTTTGAAAAGTTTTTGAAGTGAGCAAGTACATAAGAGGAACCTACCCTAAAGTTTTAAGTCTTTCTTGTTCTTTATCCTTTAATTGGTAAGACTATCCCTACTATTAAGGAGTAGGTAATCATTACCTTGGATGTAAGGGACATAAGAGGGACATTCTGTTTTATGAAGGCAACTGTGGGGTGTAATAAGCATATAGGAGGGACTATCATCATTATTCGAAGGGACTTGATTCGTAAAGGCAACCATGAGGGACTTGATGATTTTTCTTTTTAAAGGGACTTGCTTTATACACCCCACTTGACCTTATGATTTAGGCAACTTGAGGGATAACCTTAGAAAGTGAGACGACGATTAAAAAAATCGACTTACGTGTGTGAGTGTGTAATATTAATTATCTTTATTTTAAATGAGCTAAATTTATTTTAAATAGAATACATGTTTTTGCACTCCCTAAGTTACTAACTATAGCATGAATTAGATAATTAAAATATTACAAAATTTACATCCGAGAAACAATTACAACATAATTATAAAAAATAATAAATAGCAAAAAATATAAATATATAGCAAAATAAATATAATAAGCAAAAATAAATAAGTAACTAAAATAGGGGTTAGTGATAAATATAATTAAAAAATAAGGTTAGAGAAATAATAATAAAAATATAAGATAATAGTAAACAAAAAATAATAAATAATAGTATAGTTAGTAACAATAATTAAAGTAAATAGAAATAAATAGAAAAAATATTATAATGACATGATTAGAATAATAAGCACAAAGTTTAATTTTAATATATAATAAGAATAAAAAAATTTTGAACATAATATAATTATAAGTTTTAATTATTACAAAGATTTTAATTATTTCTAAATATATCAACAATTATTAAAAAATATTTACACATTATATGAGGAAAATAAATTTTAAATATCACATTTACAAAATTAATCCTATTTATAAAATTTTAATTTTTATTAATTATCATGTTTACAAATTATTTTAAACATATACAAAAATATAATTATTATAAGTTAAATTGTTCCTAAACATATATTAAAAGAAAAATAATTTGGATTATTTACAAAAATTATGCTAAATACATATATATTACAATTTAGAAAATAAAATTAAGTTTTTTACAAGATTAGGGTTTTTTAATAAGTACTTAAAAAAAATTAGGTTTTTATTTTAGAAAATATTTTTAGGGTTTTTCTAATTTATAATATACAAAAACTAATTAAATGGTACTTATATACATTTTATAAATATATAATAATAACAATCATTTTTTTTTAGAAATTTAAAACAAAACATATATACCTTATAATTTAAAAGAAAATAATATTTGCATTTTTTTTTAATCTAAAAGATATTTCATAATATAATATATAGGAAATAATAAACATAAAAGAAAATAAGAAAAAAAATCAAAAAACTGGACCTGGGATTTGAACCCAGGTCCCTAACCTGGATAATGAAGAGAGTGACCAACTGAGCTGCGCACCATCAATGCAATAACAATGAGTCTCCCTTGGTTTTGTGCTTTAAGCTTGAAAAATCTGGAAAATAAAAGAAATAAAAAGGCCTGGGGTGGGAATCGTACCCAGGACCTTTTAGTGACAAGCATGCATACGTTACCGCCTGGCTGGAAGAGCCCATCTGATTATATAATAGCAAGAAACCATAATATATTATGTTTGCTTTTAACCTGAAAAATAACAAAAAAAACAATGCACCAGCCCAGTATCGAACCAAGGTCTTTACAACATACGCATATCAAGCTTACCACTAGGGCACACACGCGCGTGTGATAAACAAGCCAACAATAATACACAAAATATTTTCCATAATATTTGAATTTTACAACGCGCGGGAATTGATCTTCTTCTTCCTTGAGACTGGCCAAATTTCCTGCGAAATTTGCTATGAGCATACCTGCGAAATTTCATACGCACACAACCTGCGTTTTTCAAACTACTATCAAACAATATCATTTTGTCAAATCAAGGACACCTTTGAGTTCCTTATAACCTGTACAGTTCAATTATGTCCAGAAAATACATTTATATTAGGTGAATCGAAGAACCCCATTCTTGAATTCAAAACCCTAACTATGGCCGTTTGTTCATTAGGTCATGAAACCTCAAGGTTCTTGTCCAGAATTGATCTTTGGAACCTCACAAACACCAAAACTCAAACAAAATTCATTAACAATGCACAAAATAACAGAATCGAAAAAATTGAAATTCAAGATAAAGTTTGATTCGGGTAGAGCAATATGGTGCACATGGGATGCATATGAGTGATGCTCTAGCTTCAATGATGTCTAAAGAACATCTCCATGTTCTTAATTTACCTTCTAGTACATTGGATTGAAGAATCCGAATTTCACTTTTTGCTTGAATTTTTGAGCTATGAGACTTACCTTTGGCTGCTGGGAATTCGTGAATGAATGTTAGGTTTGTGTTTAGTATATATATGTGAGTGAATTAGGTTAAGAAAACTCATTGGTTGTGTGGAGATTTGATCCAAAAAAGATTGAAAAAGATCATGGTGTAAAAGTCAAATATTTGTTCATGAAGACTTGCTATTCTTGGATCAATCTCATGATTCCTTTCTCTTTCAAATTCAATCAACATTTATGAAATTCTAGAAGCTCAATCTTCATCCAAAAATAGATTTTCATATTTTATATTTATTTAAAATGATTTTTATGAATTAAATCAATAATAAATAAAAATAAAATAATAAAAATTCTGAATTTTGGTCAATTGGGTCGTGCATGATGATATGATGTGGATTGGATCACAATTTAGCAAGCCCATTTGGAAGGAATTGGTTCTAGACCCCCATTTTCAATATAAACCATCACAAAATTTCCCAACTTTGCAAGAGCATATCTCCCTCAATTTTAAAGGTATGAGGGTGTTCTTGGACTTTTTGGAAAGCTTGAAGAGTCCTCTAAACAACCCCATTGGTTTCAGGTCCATATCATTTACCAATCTCAAGTTATGCCCTTTTGAAGTTGTTGACTTTTTGTTGACTTTTGAAATGACCTATAATGTCTTAGCTCATATCTTCCAAATGAAGCATTTTTGGGCTTAACTTTCAACATCAAAGTTGTAGAGAATTCAATTTCCTTAAAAATTAGCTTTGGATGGAGACTTGGTGATGAAGTATGTGAAAGTTATGGCTGGTCAAAGTTCAGTTGACTTTTACTGAGGAAACCCTAATTTAGAAACTCCTGAGTATTGATGATCTGGAATCTCCTTGATGAATCATGATCAACCCTTGATCAAATGATGAATTTTACTTCATATACTTGATGTTGGCAAAAAATCATGAAGTTTGACTTTGGTTTGACCACAGTTGACCTCAGTTTGACTTTTTAACTGCACTGACTGATTTTGACTTATCTGATCATCTGACTGAGCAACCTTTTGAGAAAAGTCTTGAAACTTGTCATGGGGGTTCTTATACACATATAAGATGTTATGAAGCTCACTTGAGGTATTGGAAGTCCATTTAGCTTGATTAAAGTCAAAACCCTAGTTTTGGATGCACTGCTTAGGAGGTGCATTGTCTGAGGGAATTATCAACTCTTCTGACCAATTGTGAACTTTGTGAACCTTGTGAACCATCATAAAATGTCTTGTGAACCTCATGGGAGGTATTGTGAAGCTTGTGAACCTTGTGAACCTCATGAAGTGGCTTTGTAGACCTCATGAACCTCAGGAGAGCTTTGTAATCATTATGAATCTTGTGAACCTTGTGAACCTTCAAGAAGTAACTTGTGGACTTCATGAACCTCATGAAAGGTATTGAAAGCATTATGGAACTTGTGAACCTTGTGAACCTTCAAGAAGCAACTTATGGACTTCATGAACCTCATGAAGGGTCTTGTAAATGTTGAGAAGCTTGTGAACCTTGTGAACCTTCAAGAAGTGACTTGTAGACTTCATGAATCTCATGAAAGGTTATATAAGCATTGAGAAACTTGTGAACCTTGTGAACCTTCTTAGCACACAAAGTCTTGTATTGTGAGGGCAAATTTTGGGGTGCAATAACAGGTGCTGATGATAGCACTGAAGAAATGGGCCACTGATTGGCTGGTGCAGGTGGCTGGAATAGATAGCTGATAACTGAAGCAGATGCTGATGAAGATAGGTCAATACTGAAGATAGGGTCAAAACCAAACCAAAAATGAAGGTGGATACCCTGAAACACAAATAAGCAAATGTCAATATGATGCAATGATTATGTATGCAAATGATATGCAAGGGTTTGTGACTGAGCTGGATCTGATCAAATGCTCTGATATAGGTCCAAGTATGCTCAAGAATTCCAGATGGAGGTCTATAAATCCAGTAACCAAGGTGGGGGGCTCAAATAAAGAGCCACATGTCCAGGGTTTAGAATCACAAGAACTGTTCCAACATGGAGTATTCTTAATCAAATCAAAGTAACAGGGTGTTCTGAGGCCAAGGTACCTGCAAACCTGTAAACAGCCCAACCCCCTCACAGGTGGTGTTCTAAAACAAGGATCCTCAGACTTGGATCAGTTATGAGAAGTGTAAACACTTCTAACCCGGAGGTACAGTGTTTACAATAACCATAAAAGTTCCTCCTCTAATTCACCTCAGTTTCTGAAGGTCAATACTAAAGGTCATCCAGACTTAGCAGGCTTCCCAGATAGCCCTAGCATTGCAGGAAATCTGCAACACAGAGTTCTCAAGAAGAAACCCATATCTGAACCGTGTTTCATATTCCCGCACCAGACCGAGATGGAATGGGAAAGAATATGAACCACTCTATCCTAGGTGTCACTCAGGTCCCAGGTATAGGACCTTAACTCTCAATGGAACACCCACCCACCAAAGCAAAACCAGATCCAGCCAGACAGCATGACAGTATGATATATGTAAAGCAGTAAAGCAAGTAATAAAACAAACTGTACATAAAGCAAAAATAAAACATATACAAACACAAATAAACACATAACACCCCAATAAACACAAATCAAACAAGCGCTAGGAGGAACCCACAAAAAGAACCAGAAGCCCTGGTTGCAGTATAAGGTTCCCCAGCAGAGTCGCCAAGCTGTCGCTCCCGATAAATGGGACCGGCCCAGATAAAGGTACAGACGCGAACGGTCGGCGAAGGGGACAGTGAGAACACACAGCCGTGAACTCACTGGAGATGAATAGAGTCGCCAGCTAGGCATTTTTATCCCGGAGGAAAGGTAATGCTGCATAGACCTAGAAAAAGATGGATAAGACAGTTGCGAACCAGAGAGACTGAGAAAGGGGGTTGGTTACAACCTGGGAAGGTATTAGCACCCAGATTGTCCGTCGTACTCGACGGGATCTACGCTTAAAAGATTTGTGTTTTAAAGGGGTAGTGTCAGTGCAATCTGTGTATAAAAGAGCTGGAAAAGGATGTACAGGTGTCAGTGTGAGAGGAGTGAAGTGTATATATGCAGTGTCAGTGCAGGAACAGGAATGAGATGCTCAAGATAATGAGGCTAAGGAATGAAACTGAAAGGAGGGGGAATATACAGAGACTTTTGTTCGATAACTGTTAAGTTATGCCTACGTATCCTCTCGTGCAATGAGGAAGTCAGAACACCGTAGTTCGACCCAAAGAGACTGAAAGATGAATTGACTTGTGAACTGCTTACTTGTCTATGCTCAAGTGTATGACCTGTCTGGCCCAGGTGCAAACTGTCTTGCATTAGACGGAAGAAGCAAGTTCTCGTTTATGAATGAAGGTGATGAGAAAAGAATCCCGGAGGAGACGATTATTGTTTGTTTTTGTGTTTTCAGTCTTTTATTGCTTTTGAAGTTTGTCATAAGTTAATGAGCTTAAGCCTAAACCAATGGGTTAGTAAACTCATCACATCTTCCCTCTGATTAGGGGTAATGAGAATACCTTAAGTGTGAAGTTAGATTCTCACACTTAATCACCTTTGGTGTAGGATTAAGATCATTAACCTACTTGTGATTATTTAGATGTTTTTGTTGTTTTTGTTTAGTGTTGAGTAATGAGGTTAAGCCATAATCAGGGATTAAACAGACCCATTACACCATCCTAATAGAAGGATAATAGATGAGAATGTTTAAGCTGAGGAAAGCTCCTCAACTTAATCCATGATTAGGGATTAAACTCATGACAAAACAAGCCTTTGATTAAGTGGATTTTGTTTAATGATATGATGATGAAGTGATTTTTAGGGTTTGTAAGACAACTTGAGGGGGACTTGTCCATTAACACTAGGGTTAGTCCTTCTTAACCAGTTAAGGAAGAATTAGAACCCTAATGCAAGGCCCAAGTTACAAGTGTGATGTCTTAATGATTATTAGATGGATTGATTAAAGGAGTTAAACACATTAAGGGTTTAACACTTAGGATTAAAGTTATACACTCCATCCTAAGAGAAGGATGCAGGCATAAGCTTAATCACAAAGCCTTAAAGCCTTTAGGGTTTAGTCCCTGATTATGAGATGAGAGGAGAAGACTCAAAAGAGACACAAAGGTAAAACTAAGAGGGGAGACTAATCAAAACCCTAATCATTGTCATGCTTGGTTGTTCCTAAGGTTTGTGAGGTTTGCAAGAGAAGTCTTCAATGGAACCACCAGGAAGCAGATGAAAGGATCAGGAGAAGCAAAACAACTTGCTTCATTCAAGAAGTCAAGTCACTTGAAGAAAGAAAGTGGGGAGAAGAAGAATGAGCAAGCTCAAACTCAAACACATATAAGAATGCAGCATGGATGCAAGAGAGATGAAAAGAAAAGTTATGAGAAGTGAAGGCAAATTCACTTCTCAAAGTCACTTACCACCTGAAAGGTTAGAAAAGAAATGCAATGCAAAATGGGATGAGATGACATGATGAGAAACAAAACCAGAAGCATATACATGATGCTAATGATGCTATGAGATGCTACAAACATGAGGCAGCACATGGAGATGATCATACAAGTTCATGAATGCAAATGAAGCAAGTTAGGAACCATGAACATACATGAAAAGTTATGAAGTGCACATGACATACAACATGGCAAATACATGATGCAATGATAAAACATGCTTTCAATATGTCTTATGATGTCAAATGAATCAAATAGATGCTTGAAATGTCATGGCAAGTCATGTTATGCAAGGGATGCAAGATGGATGCATATGGAAGCCCAAATTAGGGTTTATGAACAATACATCAAACAAAAACCAAAACCAGAAGCAAACCCTAAGATAAAAAATTTAAAATGCCACTCAAAGGACCCCTAATCCTATACTAACCCAATGCCCAAAGGAGAGGTCTCAGCTCCTAACCAAGTTCAAGTTATGGTTTTTCTTAAGATTTCTAGGGTTTTAGGGTTTCCAAACAAAAGAAATGTCAAACAAATTGAAAATGAAAGATCAAATCATGGCCATTTAATCTCACAAACTACATGCTAAACACAATGCAATGCAAAAAGAATCAATGTCCAACTCTTCATGGATAGGCAGAAATGATTTTTGGAACTTTGGATCAAATTAATGCATAAAAATGATTTTAATTCAATGAAAAATTCTCAAAATGCATCAAGATCAAAAAAGAAATTTGGTTTGAAGGTTGGACAATGTTTCTAAATGTCTTAGAACATTTCATGAATTTTTTGGTGATTTTTAAATACCTAAAAGTATTTTTAATAAATTAATTTCCATTAATCAATTAAAAATAAACTTTTAAATATTTTAAAATACTTTTTTAAATGCTAAAAATAAAATTAAAAATATTTTTGTGTTTTAAAAATTAATGAAACTCTTGAGAAAAAGTTTCATAATTTTTAAAACAATTTTTCTATTTTAAATAAATTGTGGAAGTTAAATGAAATAAAATGGAATAAAAAATAAAAAATAGACTGAAGTATGCAGGATGGAAGGCCAGGATTCGTTCTGGGCTTGAAGCTGTTGACTGCGCGTCAGATCTTGTGGCCCATATTCAAACTTAGTTAAACATAATTAATTAATTAAATTAAACCTAATTAGAATTAATGACATGATCTGAGCCATTGGATGCACGCGGGAAAAGACTCAGTCAACTCATCCAACGCCTGAAATTCAAACTGGAAGCCCTAACCCTAATCACATACTAATGACTTTCAGGTGGCCGGAGAAGACTTCCGGTCGTCTTCTCCGGCCAGCACCCTCCCTGAAAATTGCTAACTTTCACCCTAGCTCACTAAAACCTAATTTTCTTGCCCAGAAACCATCCCCAATCATCATAGAGTAAGAATCAACAGCCAAAACACATTTATTTTACACAACAAAGCTGAATCGAAGCAAAAGGGGTTTAGGTCAAAAAATTTCAGGAACAACATACATGCTCAAAACTCAATTATTTTCGAAACAAAACATATCAACATGACCAGTGGAACATGGAGAATCAATTAAGAACTTAAAAACAAGCTTCTGGAAAAAAAGTTCATGAAGCTCACCTGAACTGGAGCTTTGATCTCTGACACTTCCTGGCTAGTTTCCTGCTTGCAATCTACTCCACTTGACCTCCTGAGAAGCTTTCAATGCTTGGAAAGGGTTTGTGGTAGCTGGTTTGAAGGTTTGAGCAGGTTCTGTTCAGGATGGTGTAAGAATCGTATTTCTGATTCTTTGAGCTTTGGGATGTTTTGAAGGGTGCTTAGTGATCAGAGAGGGATGATGAAAAGGTTTATGAAGTTTGCTTATATGTTTGTGAGCTGTGTGATCAGTTTCGAAGGATTTTGCAAGTGAGGGTGAAAATGTGTATCTTGTGCTATGGCTTGCTTCAGGCTTGCTTGTTATGTGTAATGGCCAGCATTTGATCCACATAAACAAAGCTTATTGGTCAGTTGATGTGACTTGGCCTGCTGTGATAGGTAAGTTCACTTTTTGCAAAATGTCAACTTTGGTGTAAGGAAAGCATGGGCTTGGTTCTAGGCTAGTACAAGCATGGGGCTGGAGCAGCATGGTGTGTGAGTGAAGCTAGAAAGGTTCAATAGCCAATGCAGCAAGTTGGTGAAAGTGTGATGATGGTTTTGCAAGTTGGTCATCTTTGGTTCACATGTAACTTTCTTGCCACACAAACCATGGGAAGTGAGAAATACTTAGTCCATTCTGAATTTTGGGTCACATGTGATGTTTATGTGATGGTTAGACATGAATTAGAGGTTACAAATGCCTTGGTACAAAGTTCTTGCAAGTTTCTCATTTGGTGCACACCTTGAAAATTAATGATTTTTGCCAACTTTGACACACCATAACTTTTGATCCAAAATGAATTAGGTCATGTTCTTGTACTTTTTGAAAAGGGAAAAATGTATTCTACAACTTTCATGACCAAAGTTTTTCCATTTGGAGCATTTTTGGATCAAAAAGTAAGGTTTGAAAAGTGACCTAAAATGACATATTCTTTAAAAGTCAACTATGCCCAAAAAAGTCAACTTTGCAAAAACTTCAAATTCTTGAATTTTGTGAACTTAAACCTTCTTCCATGATCAAATAAAGATCATATACACTCAAAATGATGAAGATCACCCCTTGGTTGGGTCATTGGGGGCCTCAGATGCCCTGATTTTGCACTGACTTGTCTGAAAAGTCAACCCTTGATCAGATGACTTCCCCATGGAATTTCTTCATGAAAATTGATATGCATACTCCCTATACCATATAGAAACCAATGGAAACAAGAATGACCAAAAAATTTGGAGTTATGGCCTCTGAAACCAAAACCCTAATTTTAGGTCAACTGTGCAGTCAAACCTGGCCCTGCATCCATACTAATCCCAGTTCTTGTGATTCTTTGGCAGTTTGACTTTGAGGGGATGTAATATGATATAAGAACACACATGGACCCCTTTGAAGTGATTAGTGGCCTTTGGAGTGGCTCAAGAAGCTCTTGGATTGCTCAGATCACAAACCTTAGGTGCAGATGACTTAGAAACTATGCAGTGAACCAAAAATGTAATATGAGGTGATATGATTGTGTTTATGCATATGAAATGATCACAAGCCATGGTGTGAATGGGTGAGGGCAAATTTGGGGTGTTTACACTATATATGTATAACTCATCCAAACACAAGGGACACGATTTTGCTGCCTCAAGAGTAAGTTTCAAATTTTCAAAAATCCATCAAAAACTCTAAATTCGGATTCTTGGTTAGAGGCTCTCTCAAGGCATTCTAAAGGTTGCAAAACACTCCTTGGACATCACTGAACCTATTCCAATCCTTAAAAGCATCCCAATCATGCCATATTGCATAAACCGAATCATTCTTTCTCAAGTTTATTGACTTTTTCGATTCCATACTTTTATGCATTATCAATTGATTCTAATGATTGTTTTGTGTTTGTAATGATCTTAGCAAGCTTTCTGGATAATTGGATTGAAGAATAATGACCTGAATCGCAAATAGCCATTGTTAGGGTTTCGGCCAAGCTTTTAGGGTTTCATGATAGCCCTAATATAAATAATTTTTAAGGACATAGAATGATTGTATGAACTCTGGGGATCATAATGCACCAATCAATTTGGAAAAATTTCACTGTTTTGTTGATGTTTGAATTTCGTAGGTCCTGTACAGGTTGAAATTCGCAGGAAATTGCCCAGGAGAATTCGTAGGAAATTTCGCAGCATCCAAGGAAGAAGATGAAGTTCTTGGCGCGCTTTCTGGAATTTAAATTTTGTTTTAATATTTTATGGTATTGTTTGTAATTCATTACACAAATGCGTTGGTGGTTCAGTTGGTGAAGGTATGCGCGTGAGAAGCAACGGTCCAAGGATCAAATCCCAGTCTCAGCAAGTTTTTTTGTTTTATTTCATTTATTTTTCAGGCTAAAAATATAATGATTGGCATCTATTTGTTATCACCAAGCGCACGCTGGCCTGGTGGTTGTGGAGGCAGGACTCAAAGATTGAAGCCTAGGGCCTGGGTTCGAATCCCAGCCCCAGGTAAGTCCCTTTTTCTCATTTTTTTTTCTTATTTTATTTAATTTATTTCTATTATAGTTAATTAATGAATAAATATTAAAATAAAAATGTTTATTACTATTTTCTTATCCATAATTCAAAATCTTGTTAAAATTTAAACTTTATTAAAATTATCTAATATTTATTTTATTGTATATATTATATTATTTTTTTGTATAAATAAATTAATTATATTTAGATTAATTCATAAAACCTAATTATTTTATATAAACCCTAAATATTTCATATAAAACATAATATTTTTCAAACCCTAATATTTTTTATAAACCTTAATTATATTATAAATCTTAATTTATTTATTTGTAAATTTTAATTATGTACATTATTTTATAATTTGTTTATAATTATTATTGAATATAGCTTTCATATGTAAATAATTTAGTTAAATAGTAAACCCTAATTTATTTTTCTAAATAATAAAAAAATACTAATTATAATTATGAATATTAATTTATGTGTTTGTAAATTTTAAATTGTATCTATTTATATTTATAATTTGTTTATATTATTATTATGTATATAAATAATGTAATTAAGATTGGATTAAATAATTAACTTTAATTTATTCTTTTCTAAACAATTAAAAAAATCTTAACTTTATTTTATTAAATTAATTTAATATTTTTATATATGTACATAAAATTAAAATATTAGAACTATTAATCATATTTATAGTATATAATACTTATTATTTATTTCTTTTATTAAATTCTCTTTAAAAAATAGTTATTTATTTAATTTTTGAACTTTTCAATTTATTTCTTATATTGATTTACTAACCCTCTTACATTTATTTATTATTGTTATTATTACTAACCCATTTAATTATTTATTTATTTACTTATTTATTTTAATTATTTTAATTGTTATGATGTAATTGTATCCCTTATGTAATAGTTGTAGTAATTTTTATTATTTATTTTTAAATGCTATGGTTAGTAAAATAGGGAGTGTAAAACATGTTTGTATGTAAAATTGAATTTAGATCACTAATTATAAGATAAATATTTGAATTGGTACACTCACACACGTAAGTCGATCCTGGATCGCCATCTCACTTCTTAAGGGTTACCTCTCAAGTTGCCTAAACAAAAGGTCAAGTAAGGTGTAAAGCAAAGTCCCTCATCTCATATCATCTAGTCCCTTAACAAATAAAAAGATCAAGTCCCTTCGTGGTTGCCTTCGTAATGATCTTGTCCCTTTCTAATAAAGATGATAAGTCCCTTCGAATTGCTTATACACCTTACAGTTGCCTAAATAACAGATGACCCTTCACTTGTCCCTCACATCCAAGGTAATGACTACCTATTCCTTAATAATAGGGATAGTATTACCATTTAAAGGATATTTAAGAACAGAAAAGACTTAACTTAGGGTAGGTTCCTCTTATATACTTGCTCACCTTTTCAAAATATTTCAAAACACTTCGTTTTTCAAACAAATTTTCAAAACAAAGGCTTTATATATATCCGTACATGGATCATTATAAAGTACTTAAGAAAATTTCTAAACACACACTACGCATTTCAAAAACATTTTAAAGTGAGCTAAGTAACTAAGAGCTCATGGATAACCATGGATGTAAAAGGTGCTAACACCTTCCCTTTACATAACCTACCCCCCGAACTCAAAATCTTTTTAAGGTCTTTCCTGTTCTTTTATGCCCTTTCCTTTTGGATAAAATAAAAGTCGGTGGCGACTCTTGCTATCTGCAACATTTAACTAAAGTCAGTTCTCCCACCGTGTTACAGAACTGGCGACTCTGCTGGGGATTTAATAAAAGAGGGGTACCCTTAGGAATTAGATCACTTTAAACTTGTTTGCTTTACTTTACTTGTTGGGTGCTCTTATGTGTGAAAGATCCTAACCCGGATCTAGTGTACCTTAGGTAAATGGCAATAGACCAAGGAAAATGTACGGCATATACCGATATGGTTGATCTGGTGGCCATAGTTAGTGTGACTTCTTGGTTGGTGCTTATGTTCCTTAAGTCAAGTTGAGGATAATATGAGGCTGCCATATGTTGTCAATGCACTAACTAACTTTTAGAACCCTATTTATCCCATCTTGGCCTTTAGAAAAGTAGTGAGATAACCGGCTTTGATGCAGATTGAAGTTGGTTGATACTCGATACTACGCTCATTGAGATCCTAAACTTGAAGGGTTTTGGTTGGCAAGTAAGTTGCCTACTGAACAACCACCCATGTGAAGGATCAATGATATTGAGATCCCTTAGAACCTGGTTACTTTATAGGACAGGATGAACCAACTAAACTTCAGGGGAGGGTACTTACCTTTAAACCTCATGCAAGCCTTTAAACCTAGGGCTATGGTGTGACTTGTTTGTGTGTGCCACATGTTTGTGATTGAACATAACATCATAACATCATCATGCATCATAAGCATAGCATTTTCACTAACCATTTCAAGGACCAAAGGTTTTATCTTTGTTCTTTGTTGTAGGTCATGGCTTCTGCTCGTAGGAATACTATCAGGACCAGCTTTGTAAGAGACTCATTACAAAGTAAGTCAAGAAAGAATCCTAGAACTAGCAAAGCAACTTCACGAGGAGCGGAATCTCAACTCATACCTCAACACAAAGAGGAAGCGTCCATGGGAGACTTAAAACCCCATCTTTTGTATTTATTTCATTTCATTTTTATTGTAAGCCCAAGGGGCAAACAAATTTATTACTAATAAAAGTTTACCTTCTTGATTGTTTAAACAAATTTAAATCCTGCGGTCCTTGAAAACATTGCATACGCATTTACATACCATATCATTGCATCACAGGTTTATTGTGTACAGGTTTCTTATCTTCTCGCTGTTTATTTCAGCAATGGCTCTTGAACAAACAGTCAAAGATCTTCAGGCACAAAATGCACAGTTCCAAGAGTTGATCCTGAACTTGTCCAAGGGGCAGGATGAATTGAAGACACTGCTGGCCAAGAAGACTAAGAAGACTAGAAGGTCAGGAGGCCTAATCAACATGGAAAGAAGGTTCAGAGGTCCTGTCAAGACCAAAGAACAGGTTGAGGATTATGAGTCTGAAGAGTCTGAGAAAGAAGGAGGCAGTCTCCATAATACCATGGGGGACTCTGATTCTGAAGCTAATTACTATCATGAGCCTAATGAAGATAAGTTCAAGATGCTGGTGGATAGAATGGATGCTATGAAATTGCAAAAGTCTTCTGGGCTAGATTTTGAAGACCTGAGTTTGATATATGGGGTGGTCATATCCATTGGTTTCAAGGTTCCTACTTTCGTAGTGTATGATGGTGTCTCTTGTCCCAAGCTGCATCTGAGGTCTTATGTCCGGAGAATCCAACCCCATACTGCTGATAAAAAGTTGTGGATCCATTTCTTCCAAGAGAGCTTATCTGGAGCTCAATTGGAATGGTACTATCAGTTGGAGAGTGTCAACATCCGTGATTGGAATGATCTTGCTGAAGCCTTTTACAAGCAATATCAATACAATGCTGACCTAGCCCCTACTCGCATGCAGCTACAAAGCATGTCCATGGGTGCTAGAGAAAATTTCAAGGAGTATGCCCAGAAGTGGAGAGACTTGGCTGGAAGAGTACAACCCCCTCTAACTGACCGGGAGTTAGTGGATATGTTCATGTGTACGTTGAATGGTCCTTTTTACAGTCATCTCATTGGAAGCTCATCATCTGGCTTCACTGAGTTGATAATGACAGGAGAGCGCGTAGAAAGTGGTATAAGGAGTGGCAAGATCCAAATGGGTGCTTCTTCATCCAATACTACAAAGAAGCCCCCTAGTGGGAAGAAAGAGTCAAATGCTGTTTATGGTCAACCTGATCGTAATAGAAGGCATCAGTCTGTGAGTGCAGTTCATATCTCCAATCCAACTCCTACAACACCAGAGCTTCCACAGGGCAATCTACAGAGGCCTAGAAGACAGTTCACCAAGCTCAACATGTCAATGGCCCAAGCCTTGCAACACTTGTTGAAGGGTGAACTTATCACTTTGAGGGACCCTCCTCAGAATCCCAATGTTACCTCTCCCAGGTACAATCCTAATGCACGATGTGCATATCATTCAAATTGTCAGGGACATGATACCAATAGTTGTTGGGTATTGAAGAATAAGATTCAGGATATGATTGATGCTGGAGAAATTGAGTTTGACCCTCCGGGTACTCCAAATGTGATTACTGCTCCCATGCCAAATCATGAGAAGACTGTCAATGCCATTGATGAAGTTTCACATATTTCCTCAGTTGCAGATTTGACTACACCATTGTCTGTTATTAAGAAGAAGTTGGTACAAGATGGGTTCTTTCCAGGTTGTCGTGAAGATTGTGTCTATTGTGCTTACAAGCCGGATAGTTGCTGGAAGTTGAAGGACGGAATTCAACGCCTCATGAATAATTACACCATAGTGTTTGAGAGGACCCCACCTTCTGTGGAGAGTATGGTTGAACATATAACTAAAGTTGCGAAGGTTGAAGAGGTGGATATGGTTGATAAGGTACCGGTGAGGATTACTTCCAAGGGTCCTGTCAAAATCACTCGTAAGGGTCCAGTTAACATAAGTGCTGAAGGCCCTGTGAAGATTGTTGCTGAAGCTAGAGTTACTCCTATGATCATTACCACTCCAGGTCCTATTCCATATACTTCCGATAAAGTTGTGCCTTGGAATTATGGATCCGATGTTTATATTCATGGTGTTAAGCAGGAATCCTTGGCTGATGCACCTGTTGTTGGTGAAAATCTGGATGTTGATAATATTGTTGGATCTAGTAAGATCACACGAAGTGGAAGAGTTTTCTCCCCTCCAGTTATCCCCAAGAATGCAGTTACTCCAGCTACTACCTCCACTGCTGATGCTCGGGGCAAATGCCCTGTTATTGAACCTGTACAAACTGATGTGCCAGCTGCTGATGATCTTTCTAAGCAGATGGAAGAAGTATTGAAAATCATTCGCAAGAGTGATTATGACATTGTTGATCAATTGGGGCATACTCCCTCCAAGATTTCTATGATGTCCTTATTATTGTGTTCATAGGCTCATGCCAAAGCCTTGATTAAATTTTTAAAGACTGCTCACGTACCAAATGAGATATTTGTAGACCAGTTTGAAAATTGTGTTGCACACTTGACCTATGATAATGGGTTAGGTTTCTCCGATGCTGATTTGACTCCGGCCAAAAGGGATCATAACAAGGCTCTACATATCTCTATTGAATGCAGGGGCACTACCCTGTCACATGTGTTAATAAACAATGGTTCTTCGTTGAATATGTTACCCAAAGAAGTCCTGAATAAGCTTAGTCCTGAAGATGCTGTGTTGAAGCCCAGTAATATAGTAGTGAAAGATTTTGATGGCTCGAGGAGAGTGGTGCATGGAGAAATTAATCTCCCAATCAAAGTGGGTTCTCAGGTCTTCAATGCTTCTTTTTATGTAATGGATATTTGACCGTCGTATTCTTGTTTGCTTGGGCGTCCCTGGATTCATGGGGCAGGTGCTGTGACTTCTACTTTACATCAGAAGCTGAGATATCCAGTGAATGGAAAGGTTGTTACTGTTTACGGAGAGGAAGGATATATGATTAGCCACGTGAACACATTTAAATATCTTGAAGTAGAAGGTGAATATGTTGAAACTCCGTGCCAGACATTTGAAGTAGTTCCTTGGGTTGTTCCTAATGTTGAAGCTCCTCCTGTTGTCAAGAAAGTTCCTGTGGTCACCAGAGTACCTCCTACAATGGCTTCCCTCAAGGATGCTAGAGCTGTGGTGGATGAAGGTGGTTGTACTATCTGGGGTCAGCTTCCTGACATCCCTTACAAATCTGACAAATTTGGTTTGGGTTTCACTGCAGAGTCCCAGAAGGCTGTTCGTCGCGCTCGTGCTGTTCGTATAACTAATCAAGGGATTATAAAGGATCAGATCAATGTTGTGGGTGACTATGATGAAGATTATAACTTGGATGCTTGGATTTTTCCTACTGTGGGTGCTGGGCTCAATAACTGGAAGGTTGAAGATGTTATTCCTATCTCCTTTAGTCAGGAGTAAATGCTATTACTGTGTTATTACTTTTAAAACAATTAAACTCTTAAGCCTTGTGCCTTACCCGGGGCACAATGGTATGCTTGTTACGGGGTGTCATTTCATTTGCATATTGCATTCAATAAAAATCAGTGGACGTTTCGTTTTCGTAAATATTGTGTTCCTTGTTTTTCTTTTATTATTTTTGTTTTATCAGCTATGTGTTCTTACACACACCCACATCACTAAAATGCAGATCCTCATCCACTCTGGATCCTGTTGATAACAGTTCTACTATTGCCAATTATAATTTCGAGAATCCAATCTATCAAGCTGAAGATGGAAATGAGGACGATTGTGAAGTACCTGTAGAGCTTGCTAGGTTGTTACAACAAGAAGAGAAAGCTATACAGCCACATGAAGAGCCAGTTGAAGTTGTGAATTTGGGAACTGAAGAAAACTGGAAAGAGGTCAAGATAGGGGCTGAATTGGAGGATAGTGTCAAGAGCAGATTGATTCAGATGTTACATGATTATGTGGAGATCTTTGCTTGGTCTTATGAAGATATGCCAGGATTGGATACAGACATTGTGGTTCACCGTTTACCAGTAAAAGAAGATTGTCGTCCAAAGAAGCAGAAGGTTCGTCGCATGCGTCCTGAAATGTCAGAGAAAATTAAGGCAGAGGTAATGAAACAGTTTGATGCAGGGTTCTTAGCTGTGACTTCTTATCCTCAATGGGTTGCAAATGTGGTGTCGGTACCTAAGAAAGATGGTAAGGTACGTATGTGTGTAGACTACAGGGATTTGAACAAGGCCAGCCCCAAAGATGACTTTCCACTTCCTCATATTGATGTTCTGGTAGACAACACTGCTCAACATAAGGTATTCTCTTTTATGGATGGTTTCTCTGGTTACAATCAAATCAAGATGGCACCTGAAGATATGGAAAAGACAACATTTGTTACACAGTGGGGCACCTTTTGCTATAAAGTGATGCCATTTGGTTTGAAGAATGCAGGGGCAACATATCAGCGTGCTATTGTGGCTTTGTTTCATGATATGATTCATCATGAGATAGAGGTATATGTGGATGATATGATAGCCAGGTCCCAGAATGAAGAGCAACATCTTGATCATCTACATAAGTTGTTTGAGAGGTTGAAGAAATACAAGTTGAGATTGAACCCAAACAAGTGTACTTTTGGAGTTAGGTCTGGTAAACTCTTGGGTTTCATTGTCAGTGGAAAAGGCATTGAAGTAGATCCCGCAAAAGTGAAAGCTATACAAGAGATGCCAGCTCCCCGTACTGAGAAGGAGGTTAGAGGTTTCTTGGGACGATTGAATTACATTGCAAGATTTATTTCCCAATTAACAGCTACCTGTGAGCCAATCTTCAAGTTGTTGAAGAAAGATCAGGTAATGGAGTGGAATGATGAGTGTCAGACTGCATTTGATGAAATTAAGAAATATTTGTTAGAACCTCCAATTTTGATGCCACCAGTTGATGGAAGACCTTTGATTATGTACTTAACAGTATTAGACAACTCAATGGGGTGTGTATTGGGGAAACATGACGAGTCTGGTCGAAAAGAGCAGGCAATATACTACCTTAGCAAAAAGTTTACCGACTGTGAAACAAGATACTCACTGCTCGAGAAAACTTGCTGCGCTTTGGCATGGGCTGCTCGCCGACTAAGACAGTATATGTTGACTCATACTACCTTATTGATTTCGAAGATGGATCCAATCAAGTACATATTCGAGAAACCTGCTCTCTTCGGAAGAATAGCAAGATGACAAATAATCTTAACAGAATATGATATATAGTATACTACTCAGAAGGCCATTAAAGGAAGTGTTGTAGCTGATCATTTGGCTCATCAAGCAGTGGATGATTACCAGTCAATGAGTTTTGAGTTCCCTGATGAAGACATTATGGTTATTACCAAAGAACCTGGACAATATGACGGATCTGAACAAGGATCCCGATGGACTATGGTTTTTGATGGAGCTTCTAATGCACTTGGTAATGGTGTTAGTGTTGTGATCAGTTCCCCTGAAGGTTGTCATACAACAATTACTGCCAGACTTTGTTTCTATTGTACCAATAACATGGTTGAATATGAGGCATGTATCCTGGGTATCAAAGCTGCCATTGATATGAAGATTCAGTTCCTTGACGTGTATGGAGATTCAGCCCTGGTAGTAGGTCAGATCAAAGGAGACTGGGATACCAAACATGATAATCTCATTCCTTATAGAGAGTATGTGTTGTCTTTAATCCCACATTTCAAAGAGATTACCTTTGGACATATTCCACGAAGAGAAAATCAGTTGGCAGATGCATTAGCCACCATGGCATCTATGTTTGAGATTAGCTGGGATGATGAAGCTCCCAAGATTACTATTGATAGATTTGAGAAGCCTGCATACTGCAATGAGATTGACATTGAAGAAGCAGAAGAGAAGCCTTGGTTCTATGAAGTGAAAAGATATCTTGAAGCTCAGGAGTTCCCGGAAGGGGCATCTGTCAAAGATAAGAAGTTTCTGAGGAGGTTTTCTGCTAAGTTCTTTTTGAGTAATGAAATTTTGTACAAACGCAATCATGATTCAACTTTGCTTCGTTGTGTGGACAAGAAGGAAGCAACAGAGATTATGGAAGATATGCATGATGGGATCTTTGGCACTCATTCTAGTGGCCACACTATGGCAAAGAAGATATTGAGAGCAGGCTACTATTGGTCTACCATGGAAGCTGACTGCTATCAACATGCCAGAACATGTCACAAATGTCAAATCTATGCTGACAAAGTGCATATACCTCCATCACCATTGAATGTGTTGACTGCTCCTTGGCCTTTTGCCATGTGGGGCATTGATATGATTGGTGAGATCAAGCCTACTGCTTCTAATGGGCATCGTTTCATCCTGGTTGCTATTGATTACTTTACAAAGTGGGTAGAGGCAGCTTCATTTGCATCTGTTACCAAGAATGTGGTGGCTCGATTCATTAAGAATAATCTCATATGTAGGTATGGCATCCCTGAAAGGATTATTACTGACAATGGCTCTAATTTGAACAACACTATGATTACTGATCTCTGCACACAGTTCAAGATTAAGCATCACAACTCTTCTCCGTATCGTCTGAAGATGAATGGGGCAATAGAAGCTGCTAATAAGAACATTAAAAAGATTCTACAGAAGATGACTGTTACTTACAAGGATTGGCATGAGATGTTACCATTTGCTCTTCATGGTTATCGTACTACAATACGTACTTTAACAGGGGCAACCCCATTCTCCTTAGTCTATGGTATGGAAGCAGTTCTGCCCATTGAAATTCAGATACCCTCCTTAAGAATCATGAAGGATGCAGGCTTGGATGAAGATGAGTGGATTCAGACTCGACTTGACCAGATAAATTTGATTGATGAGAAGAGGTTAGCAGTTGTTTGTCATGGTCAGATGTACCAGAAACGGATGATCCAAGCTTTTAATAAGAAGGTTAAGCCAAAGGTATATCAGGCTGGTGATTTGGTAATCAAGCGTATCATATTACCACAGGGTGATCCTAGGGGCAAGTGGACTCCTACATATGAAGGACCATTTGTGGTCAAAACAGTATTCTCAGGAGGTGCCATGATGCTTACTACTATGGATGGTGAAGACTTCCCACAGCCTGTAAACGCAGACATAGTTAAAAAAATACTATGCATAAAAAGAGACCCGCTAGGTTGACTGGCCTATGCAAAAATAAGGGCATCCCGGTGAACCAAAAGGGTTCGGGCAAAAATTAGGGATATATATATATATATATATATATATATATATATATATATATATATATATATAAATGTACACCCGGCAAGTCGAAAACCTGAAAAGGCGGCTTGGGCAAAAAAGGGTATCCCGGTGGATTGAAAACCTGAAAGGGCAATCCAGGCAAAAGTTAGGGATTAAAGCGTATGACTATGTCTCGTTTGGATCACCCATGTAACTACAACCAGTTGTGCTACTTACTCAAGTTCGAACAGATAAAACTCAATCCAATCGTTTCCGTTTCAACAGCAGAAGATGAGATACTTGAAGATAATGGCAATAGTAGAATTGAAACTCAATAGGATTATTTCCCACATAGCTGATTTTCTTTGTTTTGTAAACATTTTTTACGACAAGTTCCTCTTACTAGGATATCTGTCTTCTTGTACAAACTTACCAATGTACGGGTCACTTTGTGATATAAATAAAATTTCATCTTTGAATCCAGATTTACTTTTACCCTATTTACATAAGCGAAACGTCCATTGGTTGTGTTTGAATGTATGTATGCTTTTGAATATGATTGATGTTTACCAGAAATGCATGAAAAATGCAGTAATAGTATTTACTAAGGACGAACGAGGGAAGGAATTCAACGAAGCTTCGCCGGTTCATCCCTACATGACAGCTACAAATCCCCCAGTATGGCAAATCCATCTTCATAAATACTTCGAGTCACATCTCCCCTGGAATTTATGTCCATCTCTTTTATCCTCAGAAGGATAATTGGGAATTTATTCTTTCAATCGGAGTACGACGAACGAAGACAGGAGGTTATGGATACCTTACTATCGAACGAAGACGGGAGGTTATGGATACCTTACTATCGAACGAAGACGGGAGGTTATAAATACCTTACTATCAAAAGAAGACGGGAAGTTATGAATACTATATTATCAAACGAGACGGGAACAAGTTCCTCATAATCTTCAGCAACAAATCGGGATTTATTTTCCCTGGCCAGCAGTTGTTATACGAAGATATCCAGGCGCTTCAAGCTGCATGATGCATACATACATCATTTACATACATATCCATAAATGCATAATACATTAATTAAGCGCATCATACTATACATGCATACATAATGCATAAACTAATATTATCTTGCAGAATGTTATATACATCATGATATTTGTATCAAACTAATCTTGTTTTTTAGATTAACTCTCCAGCAGACAAACTTCATCAACAACTTGTTACCTTGGGCCGTTGTTTATCCTCCCAAAGGTTATCTCATTATCTTGGGACGTCGTTTATCTTCCCGAAGGCTATCTTGAGACGTCGTTTATCTTCTCAAAAGCCATATTGTTACCTTGGGCCGTTGTTTATCTTCCCAAAGGTTATCTCATTATCTTGGGACGTCGTTTATCTTCCTGAAGGCTATCTTGAGATGTCGTTTATCTTCTCAAAAGTCATATCATTATCTCGGGACGTCGTTTATCTTCCCGAGGGCTATCTTGAGACGTCGTTTATCTTCTCAAAAGCCATATCATTACTTTGGGCCGTTGTTTATCTTCCCAAAAGTTATACCTTACCTTGGGTCGTTGTTTATCCTCCCAAGTACCCTACCATGACTTTGGGCCATTGTTTATCTTCCCAAAAGTTATACCCTCACCTTGGGCCGTTGTTTATCTTCCCAAAGGTAATGTTGGGACGTTGTTTATCTTCCCAAAAGACTATATCTTCATACTTTGGATTACCTTATTCTCCAAGAAGTATATTTGAAGAACTTTTCTCTAGTTCATCCTGATGGCATCTCTAAGCCCATCTCCAGTTCCTCCAAGTGGCATCTTTAAGCCCACTCAAGCATATACAACATATCACCAGTATTACTCTATGCACTGGTGAGTGCAAATTTTTGGGCTTTTGTGTTCAATCCCCTTCAACCTTCCAGGTCACGAATGACACATATACCAATCTAACCCCTCAGGTTTTAGAAAATTGAACAGGGGCAGCTGTTGCACCCCAAAATTTGCCCTCACAAGACAAGACTTTTTGTACTAAGAGGTTCACAGGGTTCACAAGGTTCACAATTAGTCAGAAGATTTGACATTTCCCTCAGACAATGCATCCTCCTAAGCAATGCATCCTAAACTAGGGTTTTGACTTTAAGAATCCCCATGACAAGTTTCAAGACTTTTCCCAAAGGTTTGCTCAATCAAATGATCAGATAGGTCAAAATCAGTCAAAGCAGTTAAAAAGTCAAATTGAGGTCAACTGTGGTCAAACCAAAGTCAAACTTCATGATTTTTTGCCAACATCAAGTATGTGAGGTAAAATTCATCATTTGATCAAGGGTTGATCATGATTCATCAAGGATATTTCAGATCATCAAGAATCAGAGGTTTCTAAATTAGGGTTTCCTCAAGAAAAGTCAACTGAACTTTGACCAGCCATAACTTTCACATGCTTCATCAAATTTTTCCCATCCAAATCTCATTTTGAAGGAAATTGAATTCTCTACAACTTTGTGTCTCACAAGCCAAGCCCAAAAATGCTTCATTTGGAAGGTATGAGCTAAGACATTATAGGTCCTTTTAAAAGTCAACAAAAAGTCAACAACTTCAAAAGAGCATAACTTGAGAATGGTAAAGGATATGGACATGAAACCAATGGGCTTGGTTAAAGGACTCTTTAAGCTTTCCAAAATGTCCAAGAACACCCTCATAGTATTAAAATTGAAGGATTTGTGCCCTTGCAAAGTTGGGAAATTTTTGGGTGGTTTATGAAGTAAATGGGGTCTTAAAACCATAATTCTTCAAATGGGCTGAACTTTTTGTGACACAATGTGTTCCATGACATCATGCACGAAATTTATTTAATATTTTCATAATTTTATTCATTTTATTTTTATTTATTATGATTTTTTATATTAAAAATCATTTTAAATTCAAATAAAATATAAAAATATGAAGATTTAAAAATATTTTGATTCTAGAAGGTCATGAAAGTTAATTGGATCAGATTGATATAAAAATTATGGTGATTATCTTAAAATAGCAAGGTTGTATCCAAGAATATTTGAATTTTAAGACATGATCTTTTTCAATCTTCAATGATCAAAAAGTCCAAATAATCCTACAATGTTTTGACCTAATTATGTTCTACTATATATGTATAACTCATCCAAACACAAGGGACACGATTTTGCTGCCTCAAGAGTAAGTTTCAAATTTTCAAAAATCCATCAAAAACTCTAAATTCGGATTCTTGGTTAGAGGCTCTCTCAAGGCATTCTAAAGGTTGCAAAACACTCCTTGGACATCACTGAACCTATTCCAATCCTTAAAAGCATCCCAATCATGCCATATTGCATAAACCGAATCATTCTTTCTCAAGTTTATTGACTTTTTCGATTCCATACTTTTATGCATTATCAATTGATTCTAATGATTGTTTTGTGTTTGTAATGATCTTAGCAAGCTTTCTGGATAATTGGATTGAAGAATAATGACCTGAATCGCAAATAGCCATTGTTAGGGTTTCGGCCAAGCTTTTAGGTTTCATGATAGCCCTAATATAAATAATTTTTAAGGACATAGAATGATTGTATGAACTCTGGGGATCATAATGCACCAATCAATTTGGAAAAATTTCACTGTTTTGTTGATGTTTGAATTTCGTAGGTCATGTACAGGTTGAAATTCGCAGGAAATTGCTCAGGAGAATTCGTAGGAAATTCCGCAGCATCCAAGGAAGAAGATGAAGTTCTTGGCGCGCTTTCTGGAATTTAAATTTTGTTTTAATATTTTATGGTATTGTTTGTAATTCATTACACAAATGCGTTGGTGGTTCAGTTGGTGAAGGTATGCGCGTGAGAAGCAAAGGTCCAGGGATCAAATCCCAGTCTCAGCAAGTTTTTTTGTTTTATTTCATTTATTTTTCAGGCTAAAAATATAATGATTGGCATCTATTTGTTATCACCAAGCGCACGCTGGCCTGGTGGTTGTGGAGGCAGGACTCAAAGATTGAAGCCTAGGGCCTGGGTTCGAATCCCAGCCCCAGGTAAGTCCCTTTTTCTCATTTTTTTTTCTTATTTTATTTAATTTATTTATATTATAGTTAATTAATGAATAAATATTAAAATAAAAATGTTTATTACTATTTTCTTATCCATAATTCAAAATCTTGTTAAAATTTAAACTTTATTAAAATTATCTAATATTTATTTTATTGTATATATTATATTATTTTTTTGTATAAATAAATTAATTATATTTAGATTAATTCATAAAACCTAATTATTTTATATAAACCCTAAATATTTCATATAAAACATAATATTTTCCAAACCCTAATATTTTTTATAAACCTTAATTATATTATAAATCTTAATTTATTTATTTGTAAATTTTAATTATGTACATTATTTTATAATTTGCTTATAATTATTATTGAATATAGCTTTCATATGTAAATAATTTAATTAAATAGTAAACCCTAATTTATTTTTCTAAATAATCAAAAAATCCTAATTATAATTATGAATATTAATTTATGTGTTTGTAAATTTTAAATTGTATCTATTTATATTTATAATTTGTTTATATTATTATTGTTCTGGCCCGGCCCAATTCTTCCTATTGGGCCAAAAAGACTGATCCACTTACTTTGCTCGACGTCGAGCATAATCATGAAAAGTGGTCCTCAGTCGACCACCGATGATCCGGTCCCAAAGAAATCCTCTAACGGCTAGTATTAACCGTTTCATATCTTCACGGACCCCTCGATCCGCACCTTACCTAACGAACCAATAGTCTTCTAGCTGGTCCCCTATAAAAACCCTCTCATTTGAGAGGGTCAGGTATTCAATTCTCAACCTTAATACTAGTACTTGCTCGCTCTTGCTCGGTTACTTACTTTAGCATCGGAGTGCCTTGCAGGTACACCCCTTTTTCTCCTCAACGACCATATCCGTCCGCTCTCGAGACCAGCCGCATCGGATCCTGATCTCCAGGTACGATCAGGTGGCGCCGTCTGTGGGAACACTCTGATTTCCCCGTTCTTCTCTCAAAATCCTCAAAGAACCAAAGTTTTAACAAGATCCATGGCTGCTCGGGACAACTAGGAAAATCGATCGAATGATGGTATGATTCTCACACAACATGAGAGTAACGTCCAAGCTCCTCTACATGACGAAACGGTGCAAGACCGTCCAAAAGGAAAGACGACCTCACCTTCGCCCGAACGCGACCAACCCTTTGAAAGTCGCCCAGAAACCCTTTTTCCTTCAACCCCTTCGGGGTCAGATTTCGCCGCACTGGCCGAAATCCTAAATCAAACAAACTTGCTGCTCCTCACTCATGGCGAAAAGATCGCTCGACTTGAAGATAATTCTCGTCGACCTCACTCTCCCGAGAGACTCCGAAGGGAGCATTCCCCGTCTCCTGCGAAGAAGAAGAGGAGAGGAAACACCGACGAATCAACAGGCAACAAACGCTTTCGTCGGTCCTCTCCACGACCCTCTCCAAAAAGAAAATCAAGAAGGAGCCCGTCAAGATTAGCCTCCCCTCGAAGAACAAAGAAGCATGATCACAGGTCCTCATCGCTTATTTCCAGCGACGACGAGGACGCTAGGGGTCCCTTGTCATCTGAGATTATGGCGGCCAAGCTCCCAAGGGGCTTGGAGAAACCCCCTCCGTTAGGCTCATACAATGGAACCACCGAACCGGACGAACACATCGAGAACATCGATGCTTTGCTCGATTATCGAGGCGTATGAGGAGCAATTAAATGTCGCCTCTTTCCCACGACGTTAAGGAAAAGGGAAATGACGTGGTATAAAAGCCTTGAGGCTGAATCCATCACGTCGTGGAAACAACTTGGTCGCACGTTCTCCAGGCACTTCACCGCATCCAGACGGCACCCTAAGACAGAAGCCTCGCTCGAAGCAATAATCCAGGGGAGGGACGAGCCTTTACGAACCTACATCGAAAGGTTCAATAAAGAAGCGGTCCAAGTGTCCACGACCGACGACATGAAAAAATACTTGCTGGAACGAGGGCTGCGTCCCTCTACCGATTTCCATCGGGCGGTCGGCATTGAAACCCCGGCCACTCTCGATGCGTTCTTGCTAAAAGCCCAAGCTTACATCCAGTATGAAGAGAAGCAGGCGGCCAGTTCAGTAAGAGACGCACGACGTCGTGAGGACACCAAACCACATCGAGTTGACGAGCCCTCGACATCTCGTCGAGGAGGAGACAAAAGAAAGGATGATCGCTCCCGTGAACCGCGGGAGCACCGGGGACCTGTCGGTCGGTTCCACGAATACACGCCTCTCCTAGCCTCCAGGGAGAAAATTTTGTCTGAATGCGCCAATTCGGAATTCAAACAAGCGGGAGTACGCTTCCCGAGGCAACAACCTAGCAAGCCCAGCACAGATAAGACCAAATACTGCAGATTCCACAAGAGTCATGGGCACAACACAGAGGATTGCATCTACCTCAAAGACGCAATCGAAATCCTCATCAAAGACGGGCACTTGAAACAGTTCACCAAGTCCAGAGACAATCCTCGACAGGATACACAAGAGACCCAGAAAATCGAGGAAGCCGTGCCCATCCCTGCAGATGCTAACATGCAAGTCGCCCTGAGCATTTATCGCCCGGAAGATTTCTTTCTACCAGACCACACCAAGGGTGCGGGATACCTCTCCTCCCACAGTCCGTGGGAAGCTTTCCCTTCGGCGATGGTCATATCAGGGGGAGGCTTCAATAAAATCACGGTCGGTTCCGTGAAAAGAAAATTCGACCAGTTAATCGCCAAAGGGCCCGCGCAAAACGCCACTTTAGATCCACCGAGGGAGGGTTCCATACCCCTCGCATTCTATCGAGAATAACTCCTGGGAGGAGCACCCAACGCTAGCATTCCTTTACTCATCCGAGCGCGCATGGCGAACTTCGATGTAAGGAGGATATTGGTGGACCAAGGTAGTTCATGCGACATCATGTACTCCCAACTGTTTTCAACACTCCAACTGAACGAAACACATCTGACTCCGTACGTCGGATCAGACCTACAAGGTTTTAACGGAGCAGTTTCCCGACCATGGGGTTATGTTGACCTGTTTGTCACCTTCGGGGCGGGCGAGACAGCCAGGACGGTTAGGGTCCAATTCCTTGTCGTGGATTGCCCGTCGCTGTACCAATGCATATTAGGACGACCAACTTTAGCCGAGTTGATAGCCGTGCCGTCCACCGTCCACCTGAAGATGAAATACTACACTACTTCAGGCAGAGTCGCCACATTGCACGGAGACGTCGACGCTGCCCGTAGATGTTTCGAGGCAGCATCAAAAGGTCTCAGCTCGATATCGTACCAACCAAGTCCCCCGACATTGGATTCGCCAGATGTGCCCAAGGCTTTCCCTCAAGTTGATATGATCGACCTAGACTGCAGGTTTTCAGATAGTAGCGAGAGCGTCCAGAGACCAACAGAGGCCTTATCCCGACCGATACCGGACGGAGATTTCGAGCTAATTCCCTTGGGAGAGGACCCTGCCCGGTGTGTCAAGATCGGGGCACATATGCCCGAATTAGTGAAGCGGCAGTTGGAAGCTTGCCTCAAAGGGAACGCAGACTTATTTGCATGGAGCGCTGCAGAAATGCCAGGGCTCGACCCCGAAACAGCTTGTCACCACCTATCTATCGACCCAACACATAAAGCGGTCGCTCAACGCAGGAGAAAGCAGTCGAGCGAGAAGACTGAAGCTGCCGAATCTGCTGTTAAAGACCTCCTAGAGGCTAAATTTGTAACCGAGGCCAGGTATACGACCTGGCTCTCAAATGTTGTACTTGTGAAAAAATCTAGTGGAAAATGGAGGATGTGCATTGATTATACCGATCTCAATCGGGCATGCCCGAAAGATGCATACCCTTTACCTAACATCGACAAGTTGGTCGACAATTCGTCCGGATACAAGCTATTATCCTTCATGGACGCATATTCGGGGTACAATCAAATACCCATGGCCGTGTCTGACAAAAAATACACGGCCTTCATGACCAACTCGGGCAATTACTTTTACAACGTTATGCCCTTCGGTCTAAAAAACGCAGGAGCAACGTATCAGCGCATGATGAATAAAGTTTTCCGAACCGAAATCGGAGACATGCTCAAAGTATACATGGACGACATGATCATCAAATCTCAACGAGAAATGGACCACGCGTCCCATTTGCGAAAGGTGTTCGACCAGGCACGAAAGTGCAAAATGCGCTTCAACCCTGAGAAATGCACCTTTGGTGTCCGAGCGGGAAAATTCCTCGGATTCTATTTGACTGAATGAGGCATTGAGGCGAATCCTGATAGGTGTCGAGCGTTCGCGGAGTTCCCAACTCCCACGTCCAAGAAGTCCATACAATCACTAAACGGGGTCATTACCTCCCTTGCTCGATTCGTAGCAAAATCAGCTCAACACGCTCTCCCCTTTTACAAACTCCTCCGTAAAGAAGCAACTTTCGAGTGGACGGCAGAATGCGAGTTAGCACTATCCCACCTGAAAAAAGCATTAAGTGAACCTCCAGTCTTATCCAGACCGGAAGAGGGGGAGACACTGTATCTCTACCTTGCGGTCGCGAACGAAGCAGTAAGCGCGGCCCTTGTGCGCGAACGACCCGAAGGGCAAAAACCCGTATATTTCACAAGCAAAGCACTCCACGGCCCAGAAATTCGGTACCTTCAGATAGAAAAGGTCGCATTGGCCCTCCTTCTCGCAGCTAGAAGGCTACGCCATTACTTCCTGGCTCACACCATCATCGTAAGGACCGATCAACCCATAAGACAGTTGCTCGGTCGACCAGACATGGCCGGCCGAATGTTAAAATGGTCACTAGAACTATCTGAGTTCGACATCAAATTTGAAGGAAGACAGGCTCTCAAAGCTCAAGCGCTGGCCGACTTCGTGGCTGAACTTACCTTCACCGAGCAAGACCCGAAAGCTTCGTCCAAGTGGGTTATTTTCGTGGACGGCGCATCTGGCCCGACGGGCAGCGGAGCCGGTATCATTTTGGAAAACGAAGAAGGGAACGTCATCGAAGTGTCCCTGACTTTATCTTTCCCCACTTCTAACAACCAAGCAGAATATGAAGCCTTCCTGGCGGGCATACGGCTCGCAACCGACCTGGAAGCAAAAGAGATCACAATTTGCACGGATTCCCAATTGGTTGCAAGCCAAGTCCGGGGGGATTTCCAGGCCAGAAGTGACAACATGGCCGAATATCTAGCCCTCGTAAAAGACGAAATAAAACGGTTTAAGAATGTGGAAGTCAAACACGTTCCGCGGGAAAACAACGCCCGCGCAGATATCTTGTCCAAATTGGCGAGCACTAAAAGAAAAGGAAACAACAAGTCCGTCATACAGAAATTGCTCCCCCGACCAAGTATCGAGCACTCATCAACCTGCGTACACATTAACATCGTGGACGAAACGGGTTGCTGGATGACCCCAGTGTTCAACTATCTAACCAAAGGAGAGTTACCAACCGACCCAAAAGAGGCCAGTACTATACGACGAAGGGCATGCTCATACTCTTTATAGGCGGACGTATGTATCGTCGAGGATTCTCTACACCCCTCCTCAGATGCGTAGAGGAGGAAAACATTCCACACGTACTAAGGGAAGTCCACGAAGGAATCAATGCGCAGCATCCTGGCGGACGTTCGTTAGCTCGAAAAATTCTAAGGGCAGGATACTATTGGCCCACCCTCCAGCACGATGCGAAGGAGCATGTAAGAAGATGCGACAAATGCCAACGACATGGAGACGTGCACATAGCACCTCCATCCGAGCTAAAATCGTTATCATCGCCCTGGCCGTTCGCGTGGTGGGGAATGGACATTTTAGGACCATTCGTCGTTGGGTCTGGTCAGAATAGATACTTAATTGTAGGCGTCGACTATTTCACCAAATGGATAGAAGCTGAGGCCCTGGCCAAAATCACTGCACTCAATATACTTCGATTCTTCAAAAGAAACATCCTCGCCCGATTCGGGGTACCCCTCGCCATTGTGACCGACAACGGGACTCAATTCACAGATAAACATTTCAAAGAATTCGTTGCGTCAATGGGGACAAAACAACACTTCGCTTCAGTCGAGCATCCTCAAACTAACGGGCAAGTAGAGGCCGCAAACAGGGTAATCCTGAGAGGTCTAAAACAGAGGTTGGACGAGCATAAGAAACACTGGGTCGAGGAGTTACATAGGGTACTATGGGCATATAGGACCACTCCCCACTCAACGACCGGAGAATCCCCATTTCGATTAGCATATGGGACCGAAGCGGTAATTCCAATAGAAATGCATGTCCGATCGAGACGCACGGAATTCCCCATGGAACAAGATACCAATGCTGAAGCTTTAAGAGACGAGCTCGATATGGTCGAAGAAATTCGGTCGGAAGCCGCTCTTCGAGAAACTATTCTCAAACAAAAGATAGTCGCTCGGTATGATTCCAAGGTCATAAGGCGAACGTTCGAAGTAGGCAGCCTTGTCCTTAGAAGAAACCACAGGGATCCCCGCGAGGGAAAACTAACGCTCAACTGGGAAGGCCCATATCGCGTTCGAGCAAAAACCGAGAACGGTGCTTATTACTTAGAAAATCTACACGGGGAAGAACTCGCTCGGCCTTGGAACGCCGAGAAACTCAAACAATACTATAGTTAAGTCAGTCACCTTACTCAACTCACAGGCGAAGAGAAAGAGAGACTAACGAAAAACTACGTGCCTAGGTACGAGCACGACAGCCCAAATATAACAAAATCAAGCAAGACCTCTTTTCGAGCAAAAGAGAAACTTGTTGCACGAACGGATACTCAAACGAGTCCGACGTCGCCTAAGTACCACGACCAGGTAGAACCCCAGCTCGCGATGGGACGTTCACGCCACGGAGCCCGGGCCATTATCTTGGCTCGAGCACCGATCGGGAGTAAAACCCTCCAATACTGATTGGTTCCCCTAACCAACAGATCATCCACACTTCCCCGTATCTATCCAATTGCTTCTAATTAATACAAAGACGAGCGTCAAACACTTAGTAAAAATAACAAATAAACTATGTCCTCCGACGGACGCATTATTACGAGCAAACATTATATACAACCGACCACTAGGGTCAAACACTTAACATTTAAAAGAAAATGCGGCACCAAAGGGCCGACTTGTTCGGAGTTACAAATAAAGGGGGCCACGCCCCCCTAAACAGAGTACATTATAAATTAAAAAGGCACGCAGGCCATCAATTAATTATCCTCACCCACCGGGAGGCTTTCCTCTGCACGAGCTTCCTCCTGGCCCAACTGCTCCTCTGGTTGGTCAGGCTGAGCAGTTGTCCCCGGCTGGGAGTCGGCCACCACCAAATCAGCAGGGACTACAATCTGGCCATCCACCACCTTGTAGAGATAATTCATGCGACCAACATCCAAGGCCAGGTCAGGGTGGAGAGCTTTCATTTGGTCCACCGCATTCAGGAAGCTGAACTCAGTTGATGCGTTCAGATCTTCCATATCTTGGTCGATCCGAGCGAGAAGCTGAGCCCTCGTCACCAAATGTTTGGTATCCTCGTCCTCGTCCTCCTTGGGGCAGAAGGCATCCTTCAGCTTCTTGTTCTGCTCAAGCAACCTCTTCTTGTCGACCTCCAATTTGGCGATGACCGCTGCTCGTTCAGTCGACTCTGTGGTGACCTTTTTAACCTCCTCTGTGGCCGCTGTCAGCTTGGCCTCATAAGCAACCAACTGCTCCTTAAGTTTGCTATTCTCCCGCTCCAGCATAGGGGACCCCTCGGCCGTCATCCAGGCCATGGTCAGGACCCGCATAATTGCGCTCGCGTCCTGAGCCAGAGAAAGCCGCCGAGCAGGACGGTCCATCCCCTCCAGGAACAGAGAGTCCGCCCGGTCCACCTCCATACTGTTCCCCTCAAAGAAGTTACAAACAACAAAACATGGGGGTATCCCATGTTTTGGCTTTGGGGGAGCACCGGCCGTCAGGTCCACAGTAGCCGTCGCTTTATGCTTCTTCATCAAAGAGCCAGTAGAAGCCCCCGGAGAGCCCTGGACCAAAGGACCCGAGCCTGAACCGCTTGCCTCAGTCAGCTTGGTCTGCACGACCCTCGACCGTTTCCGCTGATGCTGAACCAAACGCTCGTGAATTTTGTCCAGAGGATTTGTCAAGGAACCTGAAAAGAAGAATAAAATCAAATTAATTACAAACAACAAAATTAAATCGAAAATTTAACGAGCGCGAGTGAACGGATACCAAAAAAGTCAGATACTTCCTGCCCGTTACCACAGGCTAGCAGTTCAGTAACACTAATCAGGGGACGCTCCAAAGTTTCTCCCCCATCTTGGTCGACCATAACCTTCCCGTCTCCGTCCAATAGAGGGGTCAGAGTAAAGGAAGCTATTAATTTTCTAAAGGCCTCAAAGTTGGTCGCGTCGTCGTCATTCAAGGTGTCCCCCACTTGAACGAATTCCCCCACTGGTCGTTCATAGTGCACATGACTCCAAGAGAAGGGAAACATCCACAATCTCCTCGGAATCACCTGACCTTGGTTGTCAAGCTTGGGCTCGTCGTTCTCATCAGTATCTATTCCGAGAAAACTCATAGCTCTCACGGCTGCATCGCTCGCAGGCTTTATCAAGAAATAGTCGGTTTTGAAGGCCCGGATGGATTCTGAGTGGGCCTTAAAGATCTTGGTCCGCTGCTTGAAGGACACGAACCCCTTCCGGTCGGTTCCTCGCCCGACTTGGCGCTGTAAAGAAAAGAGGCGGAAGAAGAGAGGAAGTGTGGCCCCAACGCCCAGAAAGGCGCACGTCATCTCAAACGCCCTCAGGAATGCGTAGGAGTTGGGGTGCAGCTGAGAAGGAGCTATGCAGAGATGCCCGAGCACAGCACTCACGAAGTCGCTGAAGGGCAACGTCACCCCCAGAACCGAATTAGCGTATTCATACATGGAGAACGCCCGACCGCGAAAGTCCGAGAAGATACGGTCGTCGTCTCCCGGGCAGGTCACAACCCAGTCAGCGGGATCCCCAACAACTGGCAGCGGCTCTGATCGAGGTCTCGAGAAGGAAGACACCTTGTCCAGCAAATCTTCCATCACCCACTCTTCGGGAGAGACCCTCGGCTGGGCAGGACACTGAGGCGATTCTGTCGACTGCCCCGTAGTACTTGTATCTGAACTGTCCGAAGAGCTTCCTGAGTCTGAAGGTATGGACGTAGATGACTCCGTATTCCCCGAGGACGTATCCTCAGAAAGCACGTCCAGCGGATTCCCGAGCGAGTTTTCACATGAAAAGCAGAGGAGAGGCATTAGTGAATTCGATTAAGAATATCAAATCCACCCTTCCACCGCTCAACAAGTGAAATGGCGCGCCTCAGCTCAGAAACTATGTTCCGAGCTGTAGCCCTGGCTAACCATTGCTCGAAGCAACAGCTGACGCCCAACAGTATAGATGAGAAAAATCTATCCAAGAAAATCCAAAGTCTAAGTCGACCAAGATTTCCGTCGACCCTAAAGTTAGGGTTCACAGCCGACCAGCTACGGTGGCAGAAACTTTAAAGTTTACTAATCCTAAATCCAAAAACTACCGGTAGAATCGCCCTAAACCGCATGCATTCTACAAAACCTACGCTATATACACTTAAAAGAAAGGAAAGAAACGGTACCTTGAGCTTGAGAAGACATTTTTGAAGAAAGTAAGCTTCTGTGAAGGGTGGTCGGCAAGAAATGGCGGTGGTCGACGGCTGGAACAACGGCGGCTGAACGGGCAGAGTCTTGAGAGAGAAGATGAAACGAAAAGGTCAAAATAGGCCCTGAGAATCCTATTTATAGGAAAGAAAACACGTGCGCGCGCGTGATCCCTATACGCTAGCCCCTAGACTAGCCGTCACATCATTAATAGGCACGAATATCCAGATATTCCAGCTTTTCGTTTCACATTCTTCTGCCGAGCAACGTATCATTTGCCCAGAAGGCCGACAGCGTAGATCCTCGACCATGACATTACACTCCGCCGAGCACAATATCGCTCTTAAGTCACTGCTCTACAGCACGAGCAATGACTTGGGGGGCTCCTGTTCTGGCCCGACCCAATTCTTCCTATTGGGCCGAAAAGACTGATCCACTTACTTTGCTCGACGTCGAGCATAATCATGAAAAGTGGTCCTCAGTCGACCACCGATGATCCGGTCCCAAAGAAATCCTCTAACGGCTAGTATTAACCGTTTCCTATCTTCACGGACCCCTCGATCCGCACCTTACCTAACGAACCAATAGTCTTCTAGCTGGTCCCCTATAAAAACCCTCTCATTTGAGAGGGTCAGGTATTCAATTCTCAACCTTAATACTAGTACTTGCTCGCTCTTGCTCGGTTACTTACTTTAGCATCGGAGTGCCTTGCAGGTACACCCCTTTTTCTCCTCAACGACCATATCCGTCCGCTCTCGAGACCAGCCGCATCGGATCCTGATCTCCAGGTACGATCAATTATTATGTATATAAATAATGTAATTAAGATTGGATTAAATAATTAACTTTAATTTATTCTTTTCTAAACAATTAAAAAAATCTTAACTTTATTTTATTAAATTAATTTAATATTTTTATATATGTACATAAAATTAAAATATTAGAACTATTAATCATATTTATAGTATATAATACTTATTATTTATTTCTTTTATTAAATTCTCTTTAAAAAATAGTTATTTATTTAATTTTTGAACTTTTCAATTTATTTCTTATATTGATTTACTAACCCTCTTACATTTATTTATTATTGTTATTATTACTAACCCATTTAATTATTTATTTATTTATTTACTTATTTATTTTAATTATTTTAATTGTTATGATGTAATTGTATCCCTTATGTAATAGTTGTAGTAATTTTTATTATTTATTTTTAAATGCTATGGTTAGTAAAATAGGGAGTGTAAAACATGTTTGTATGTAAAATTGAATTTAGATCACTAATTATAAGATAAATATTTGAATTGGTACACTCACACACGTAAGTCGATCCTGGATCGCCATCTCACTTCTTAAGGGTTACCTCTCAAGTTGCCTAAACAAAAGGTCAAGTAAGGTGTAAAGCAAAGTCCCTCATCTCATATCATCTAGTCCCTTAACAAATAAAAAGATCAAGTCCCTTCGTGGTTGCCTTCGTAATGATCTTGTCCCTTTCGAATAAAGATGATAAGTCCCTTCGAATTGCTTATACACCTTACAGTTGCCTAAATAACAGATGACCCTTCACTTGTCCCTCACATCCAAGGTAATGACTACCTATTCCTTAATAATAGGGATAGTCTTACCATTTAAAGGATATTTAAGAACAGAAAAGACTTAACTTAGGGTAGGTTCCTCTTATGTACTTGCTCACCTTTTCAAAATATTTCAAAACACTTCGTTTTTCAAACAAATTTTCAAAACAAAGGCTTTATATATATCCGTACATGGATCATTATAAAGTACTTAAGAAAATTTCTAAACACGCACTACGCATTTCAAAAACATTTTAAAGTGAGCTAAGTAACTAAGAGTCCATGGATAACCATGGATGTAAAAGGTGCTAACACCTTCCCTTTACATAACCTACCCCCCGAACTCAAAATCTTTTTAAGGTCTTTCCTGTTCTTTTATGCCCTTTCCTTTTGGATAAAATAAAAGTCGGTGGCGACTCTTGATATCCGCAACATTTAACTAAAGTCAGTTCTCCCACTGTGTTACAGTCCACAACTACCCAAATAGTATCCAGTCCTCTTGCAGTATTCGACAAACCTGTCACAAAATCCATAGCAATACTATCCCACTTCCACTCTGGGATCTCTAAAGGTTGCATCAGCCCCGAAGGCTTCTGATGTTCTACTTTTGATTTCTGACATACTAAACAAGCATAAACAAAGTGTGCAATATCTCGTTTCATACCGTGCCACCAAAATAATTTCTTCAAGTCATGGTACATCTTCGTAGCTCCCGGGTGAATACTTAAGCTACTCCGATGGCTCTCTTCCAGGATTGCTTTCTTTAGTTTAACACTATCGGGTATACAAATTCTCTCCCGAAATCTCAAAATACCATTATTATCCAAACTAAAATCACCGCCTTGATCATTTCCTTCGGTAGGCATTAAGTCCACCAATTTCACGTCTTGTCGTTGGCCTTCCTTAATTGCATCAAGAAATTCATTATTTATTCATAACATGTCCAACTTGACACTTCCAGGTGTTATCTCACACACCATACTTAAGTCTCTAAATTGCTCAATTAAATCCATCTCTTTCATCATCATAGCTGACATATGAACTATTTTCCGGCTTAATGCGTCCGCTACTACATTTTCCTTTCCCGGATGGTAACTTAAATCAAAATCATAATCTTTCAAAAATTCTAACCATCTCCTCTGCTGCATATTAAGCTCATTTTGATCAAATAAATATTTCAGACTCTTATGGTCACTAAAGACTTCAAATCGCGACCCATAGAGATAATGCCTCCAAATTTTCAACACAAATACCACTGCAGCCAATTCTAAATCATGAGTAGGATAATTCCTCTCGTGTATCCTCAACTGTCTTGAAGCATAAGCTACTACTTTACCAACCTGCATTAACACGCCACCTAAACCCATTTTAGATGCATCACAATACACAACAAAAGCTTCATTAGGATTCGGTAGAATCAATATCAGTGTCGAAGTCAATTTCCTTTTCAATTCTTTAAAGCTTCTCTCACAAGCTACATCCCAAATAAAGGCTTGACTCTTCCTGGTCAATTGAGTTAATGACAACGCCAAATTAGAAAATCCTTCTATAAACCTTCGATAATAACCAGCTAAACCAAGAAAATTTCTAATTTCCGTTACCGTCTTCGGAGGTTCCCAATCAAGCACAACACTGACCTTCGAAGGGTCTACTGCTATACCTTCACCATATATTACATGTCCCAAAAAGCTCACTTTCTTCAACCAGAATTCACACTTGGAAAATTTAGCAAACAATTTGTTATCTTTTAACACTTGCAGCACAATTCTCAAATGTTTCTCATGCTCTCCTTTAGACTTCGAGTATATCAATATATCATCAATAAATACTACGACGAATTGATCCAAGTAAGAATGGAATATCCGGTTCATATATTCCATAAACACACCCGGTGCATTAGACACTCCGAAAGGCATCACTGCATATTCGTAATGACTATATCGAGTTCTAAATACCGTCTTCTGGATATCTTCCTCTTTCACTCTGATTTGATGATATCCTGACCTCAAATAAATCTTGTTAAAAACACAAGCTCCCACAAGTTGGTCCATCAAGTCATTGATCCTTGGAAGTGGATACTTGTTCTTAATAGTAACCTTATTCAGCGGTCGGTAGTCAATGCACAAGCGCATACTACCATCCTTCTTCTTAAATAATAAAGTTGGAGCACCCCATGGCGATACACTGGGTCGAATGAACTTCTTATCAAGTAAGTCACCAATCTGCGATTTCAATTCAGCTAACTCAGTAGCAGACATCATGTACGGTGCCATAGAAATAGGCCTGGTACCAGGAATCAAGTCAATAGTAAACTCAACTTCACGCGTCGGAGGTAACTCTGTAATAACATTGGGAAATACTTCAAGAAATTCATTCACCACTGGTAACTCTTCAACAACGACCTTTTCTTCCATAGATAACGAAGCAAACACAACAAACATTTTCGCTTCGTCTTCCAATAAGGTCCTTAGCTCTTCAGTAGAAACTGAACTGGCCAAAATTTCCTCTTTTGGAGTTAGGAATAACAATCTCTTCCTAAAGCAATCAATATAAACTCGGTTGGATTCCAACCAGTTCATACCCAAGATTATATCAAGATTACTGAGTGTTAGACATATAAGATCCATTCTAAACTCTTTATCAGAAATATTCAAAACACAATCACGACATATCAAGGTAGTAGTCACAGAACCTATAGATGGTATATCAATAACCATTCCTCGACTTAACTGAGAAGGTTCCAATTCTAACTTTTTCACACATTCCAAAGAAATAAACGAGTGTGTTGCACCCGTATCAATAATCACAAATAAAGGAATATTATTGATAAAGCAAGTACCTTTGAACAATCGATCTTCACTAGTAGGCTGAGCTCCCACTAATGCAAATACTTTCCCATCGGATTTCTGCTTCTTTGATTTCTGGCAATTAGTGCTAATGTGGCCCTGTTCTCCACAATTATAGCAAATAGGCACATTCCCTCTGCAATTGGCCATCACATGACCCGCCTTTCCACACTTAAAACACTTCTTTTCTTCAGTAGGACAATTATTGGCACGATGTCCCGTGCCGTGACATTTGTAGCATTTGAGCACACCGGGAGTACTTCCTCCCCCACTTGGTTTCTTCTTATTACCAGCTTTTTGCTTCCCTTTGTCAGCTAGAGCATTGTAAGGAGTACCACCAAATCTCTGCTTCCCTTTCTTATCATTCACAGCTTTGTAGTGTGCAATCCACTCCCTGTTGTCATTATCATAAATCCTGCTTCTACTTACCAGCTCTGGATAATTCCTGATCTTCTGGCAAGCAATACCCAACTTAATCTCAGGACGCGGTCCATTCTCATACTTCAGACATTTGGAAGTCATTGCCTCTTCAGTATTGTAGTGCGTACAATATTGCACTAGTTCTTCAAACTTGGCAGCATACTCCGCCACTGTCATATTACCTTGCTTGAGTTCCAAGAACTCAACCTCCTTAGCACTGCGGATGTCTTTTGGGAAATACTTCTCCAAGAATTCTCTGCGAAATACCGCCCAAGTGATAGCCGTACCCGCGTCTTCCAACCTTTGGCGACTGTTGTCCCATTAGACTTCAGCTTCGCCCTCCAGCATGTGAGTACCAAATCTCACCTTTTGATCATCAGAGCATCCCATGGTTTTGAAGATCTTCTCAACAGCTTTCAACCACTTATGCGCAGCCTCTGGATCCAGAATTCCACCTTCATACGTCGGCGGTCTGTTATTCCGGAACTACTCCAATGCATGAGACTGAGCATTTCCTCCACCCTGAACGACCTGAACAACGTTATCAACCGTCTGCGCCATGGCTTACAAAGCCGCAGCAAGAGCAACATCATTCCTTCTTGCCATACTGATACAACAAATAACTCAGGTTAGGAAACACACGACTCTTATTCTAAGGACTGACTCAATCTGGCCGATTGGACCGACCTGCTCTGATACCAATTCTAACACCCACTTTTACCACAGAAATATTTATATAAATCTTTAATAGAATCAGAGTTACTTGTCCAAAGTGAGATGTTACATCATCATCGTTCATCAAAATCGTTAATAAAAGAAAATAGCGGAATCCAAATCTTTAACGTCAATAGCTCAAAGGCTTAACAAATCACACATAATAAGGTTCTTCAATTCAAGTTTAATTATAAAAATAAGTTCTTCTAAACATTAAAAGTAAATGTGGACAAAGATCCCCGTTCCCGTTACATATCAGAGCTCCTAGGACACGGACATCACACCAACGTACTTCTCAAAAACCCATTTCCCGAAGCCTGACACGGCCACCCGTGTCATGGGACACGGCCCGTGTCAGGGCACCTGACTCCCAAAATTCTGATTTTTACGTTTTTCCCATTTTCTTCCTCCTTTCTCACCTGTATGAACCCTAATCATTCTAAGTCGAATTTAGCACTCAAAACCAACCAATTCACATGCTTATTATCCATTTATACATATATCCTCAACTAGTTTTATTAATAAACTTTCCTAGATCAAATTAGGGAATCTATGAGGTTTAATCCTCTTCTCTGTTCATCATATCCCCCATAACCTTCATATGTCATTCCTCCCAATACCAAACACACAACACCAGATATATTTTCAAAACACATAGTATAATCATGTTCATCAACAATTTCACAATATTGCATCAATTCAATCATTATTATCATAATCTCTTAAAATACCTAAGGGAGGAAGGAACTCCCAATTACCCTTATGTGTCCTATCACCAATCATAAACCCCTTTCTCCCCCTTACCTTAAAATCGAAGCTTTCCTTCACAAGTTTTGGTCTTGGTGATCTACGATCCTTGACCTTGCCCTTCTTCTCCTCTTTCTCCAGACCTCTCTGTTCTTCGTCAAAATACGATGAATGAGGTTTGTTTCTCTATTTTCTCTTTTTATAAAACAGTAATTCCACCTTTGCCCCTTAAACCTCTAACCAACTCTTTATTTTATTTTATTTAAATAATAACAACATTATAATAGTACACCTTATATTATTATTATTATTCTCATAAAATACTTTCTTCACCAATTAATTCAATTATGCCATTAATATTTATTTCACAAAAATAAATATAAAATTAAGGCGTTACACAAGGACCTGAGATTGTGCAAGAGACGGCTGAGAAGATTAAGATGATTCGAGAGATAATGAAGACTTTGCAAAGTTTTCAGAAGATTTATCATGATAAGAGGAGGAAAGCACTTGAAATTTGAGAAGGAGATCATTTGTTCTTGAGGGTTACTCCAGTGACTGGTGTCGGAAGAGATTTGAAGTATAGGAAGATCACTCTGTGTTTCATTGGACCGTATTAGATTTCGCAGAGGGTCATAGAGGTGGAATATAGTATTGCATTACCACCATCACTTGTGAATTTGCATGATGTGTTTCATGTGTCTCAGCTGAGGAAATATATTACAGATCTGTCGCGTGTGATTCAGATGGATGATATTCGAGTAAGAGATAATTTGACTGTAGATGTTTCACCAGTGTGAGTAGATGGCAGAGAAATGAAGCGATTGAGAGGTAAAGATATTGCCTTGATGAAGGTATTGTGGGGTGGACCAGCTGGTGATAGTTGGACTTGGGAGCGAGAGGATCATATGAAAGAGTCGTATCTGATGCTGTTTGCTTCAGGTACATTTTTTAGGACGAAAATTGTTAAGTGGGGGAGAGTTGTAACATACCAAAGTCGATTTTAATTTAATTGATGTGTTTTCTTATGAATTTTAATGTTTATGATGTTAATTGATGTTTTGTGGAGTTTTGGGGATGACTTAATATATTATTAATATTAGAAATATTAAGTATAGTGGGCTTAGTTTATTATTTGAGATTAAAATTAAATAATATAAGAGGAATTTGAGGATAAGGGTAATGTGGTCTTTTGGTTGAGAATTAGTGAGGGTATTTTGGAGAAGGTCTATTGAGGTCTTAGGGGCAAGAGTAGCAAAAAGAGTAAAAGGAGGTTTTGTGAATGATCACTTGGAAACGATCACACTTTTGGAGAGAAGGAGAAAAAATCTGAGGAAGGAAAAGTTAGGGCAAGAGGCTTGAAGTTTCGCGAGGATTGACGAAGGAATTACGAAACTTAAGGTATGGTGAGTATTTTCCCTTCAGTATTATAATGTGTGAAATAAAATTGGGGTTTTGAGGTATAGGTTTTAGGGTATGGATTTTGTGATGAATTGATTTGTTGATAATGATTTTGTGTGAATTGTTATGTTTTTAATGATGTATATGATGTTATAAAGAGGAATGTTGATGATGTTGATGATGTATTGCTGTCAAATTCTGTATTTTGAGGGGTTTTATCGTAAATGTAAGAATCTGGAAATCGTAGAAAATCTGCAAAAATCGCAAAGCTCGCTTAGCGAGCTACAACTTACTTAGCGAGCACAAACAGAGAGTTGGGTGCTAAGCGAGCAGGATGGCTCGCTTAGAGAGCCCTGAGAAACTTTGAAAAATGTTTTTTTATCTGAAAAATGTTTTTGAGGTTTTATGTCCTGGATTTCTATGATGTTGTAGAGTTGTTACATAATGTGTTTTGGAGGCTATATGAGTATAATTAGTAATTAAGTGGTGTATAATGAATTATTTATTTTTCTTCAAGTTATGAGGTATGATTTCATGAGGTAGGAATATGAGGTTGGATGAGTGCGTCGTATGATGTTCCATAAGTATGTATATGATGATATTAATGAGAATGAGGAATGATTGATTAATAATGAATGTGGATGCAATGTTATGATGTTTTGAGGATGATGTATGTATATTGTGTCTTGCATTCATGGCATTGAATTATGAGGGGACTTCGGTCCATTGGTAGCTTCAATCCCATTGTGTGGATTAGAGTGATATGATGTTATGATGGGCTCCGTTAGGGGAGGGTTGATGCCCAGTGTCCATCCATGAGGATGTTTCGGTACCATATGCATTACTAAAAGGTTGCATTTCATTCTAAATGACATAGCATGAGTTGCATTGATTTTGTGTAATGATGAGATGTATTTGATGTTGGGTGTATATGAGTATGGTGAATGTTATTATGATGTAATGAAAATGATGATTAGTATAATTGATCTAGGGATGATAGATTGATGTTGTTGTTATGTTGTAAATTCTTATTTTTATATCATTTTATTGAATGTGAATTTACTCACCCTGTTTGCCTTCTGGTGATGGTCTATCATGCCATCCTGAAGATAATCAAGGTTAGCTCAGTGCATGCTTAACTCGGAGATAGTGAGTCGTCGAGTTAGTTAGAAGTGGAGTCCTGCTTTATGTCCAGTAACATTTGGGGTTGGGTTTCGCTTGTTTTATGGTTTTAAGAGAATTAAGATGTTTATTTATTTCGATTACTTTTGATTTTCAATGATGTTTAGATTAAAAAATGAAGTTTCCTTTTTATAAAAGATGTTTATGATGTTTTGGTTGTTTTTCCGCAGTGTATTGTTTCAAAAAGAAATACGAACGAGTTGGATGATTTTATTAACCCGTGTTACGGAACATGACTCAATGCGATGTTTTGAATCTTGAATTTAGGAAGTTATGTGATGCCTTTTTTATGAGTTTTACTCTGATATTTGATTTAAATCGCTTAACTTGTGATGGGGTAGAAAGGATGTTACACAAAACAACTTGAGTGAGTCTGGGTTTTTTTTTTTGGAATTAAAGTCAAGATGATTAAGTTCATTGAATTTTCTTAAAAGAAAAGAAAGTAGTAAAATCCACTTGACAAAAGTCAAGGTTTTATTTATTAAAGAGGTGATGGTTTTTTAAAACAAGAATCCTTTGAAAAAATAAGGAAGTTTTGAAAATTTAAGAATGGGAGGAGATGAAGAGGCTATCCTAAAAGAGAAAATAAAAGAGATAAAGGAGGAAAGATCTAACCAAACTTGACGGTGCTTCCAATTATGAGCAAAAGAGTTTCATCCTTATAAGCTAGCAAATGGTCAAATAAAGGCAAAAATACCAACTCCATGAAGATCAAAGCAAAGGGAAGGTATCCTAGAATCTAAGTCCAAAACTCCAATTCCAATGCAAAGGATAGTAACCAATAGTCCAAGATCAAGATCACAAGTTTTTTAGAGGTTTAATCCTTTATTAATATTTTTGTGTCCAAGTGGACAAAAGAAAAATCAACACAATAATATAATAGCAAGAATATAAACATGATAATGGATGATAAAGCAATATAAAGCATAATAAAAATAAAGGAGATAAAGGTGCTAGAAGGAAATTAAAATGTTAGTATAGTAATAATAATAATAATAATAATAATAATATGCATAATAGTGGTATGGTGAACTTAATCACCCACAACCAAAAGAGTAACCAAGGTACTTAGTACCAAAAACCGAAAAGGCAACCGATTTTGCTTAGTATCTTACACTATAGTGATTAATAAAGGTGATTAGATCTAAATTAATGAAGTTTGAAAGAAGATTGGGAGGCCCAAAGTAACTACGCATCAAAATTCATAAGTCTTGGATCTTAACGCAAAAAGATCAATCACTTTGGGATTACACGACCAACACGAGGTCCAATCCACGAAAGTGAAAGTATCCAATTGGATTTTTATTCCGAATTCGGGACACATTTAGGTCTATGTTAAGCAATTGCCGAGTAATTTACAGAGTAATTACCCTACAAATGAGGTCGGTCAACACCAATTAAGGTGAACGATATTTGTGTTAATGCATGCGAGATAAACGATATATAAATCGCCATCCGAATGTAATGCCGCACGAAACTAAAGATGAATACCAAACTGAGTTGCACTTATGGCATTCTTTCATATTTAAGTTCAATCACTCATCTTGGTGGATTCAAGTATGAAAATATCTCACTAGTGCAAAGTACCTAAAGTGAATTAAATAATTCACTTAGAAGTAGATTTGGACTAATGAATATTAACCACTCTAATATACACCCAAAGTCCATTGAAATTAAAGAGAAATAAGTCCTAAAAATGTATCCCAAGGTAAAAATAAGAAGGAGGAAGAATAAGAATAAGAAGAAGAAGAAGAAGAAGAAGAAGAAGAAGAAGAAGAAGAAGCAAAAGGAACCAACAACAAGTTCAAAACAAGCCAAAAATAGCTTCTGGAGCAATGTTAATCGGTTAACCAATTGGTTAATCGGTTAACACAACAAATTTTCAAATTCTGGCGCAAAACAACACTGGTTAATCGGTTAACCATTTTTTACTGAAATTGGTTAACCGATTAACACTGAACTAGTAACAGAAAAATAGCCAAAATTCAACATGATCCTCTTTCAAAAACACTTCCGAAAAACCATATGATCATGAACTGAATTGGCACGAATTTTAAAGTTAAAAACTAGTGAAATACCTACAATCAAACAATAATTTATGATCCAAAGGATCAAAAACCAAAGTAACCAAAGATCTACATCTAGAATGTTGATGATGAAGGTAGAACCATGGAAGAAGGTGAATTACCAAGAATAATCTTCAAATTGATCCAATATCAAGCTTGATCTACTGAAATTGATGAACAAAAAGAATAATATGAAAGTTTAGCTCAAAGTTGATCGAGAATTCAAGGTGAATTCTTGATAACTTTCAAAAGAGGAAAGAATGAGCCTTGGTGATTTTGGGGTTTGGAATGATATTTTGCAAGAGATTTGTTGGCTATCAAAAGCTTGAGAATTGAATGAGAAAATGCCTATATTTAAAGAGTTTAGGTATGAGAATTTGGTGGAATGGAGCTTTGGAAATTCAAAAATTAGGTTTGGAAATTCAATTTTGGAGGGAAATGTAAAAGAGTGGTGATTAGTGAGGGTTTGTGGTGGGAAATGATCAAAGTGATGTAGAGAATTAAGAGGGAAATGGATCTAGAATATTCCAATGAGATAAATGGATAAGATGTGCTGAAATTTAACAAAAAAAAATTAAATTTTGCACTGGTTAATCGGTTAACACATTGGTTAACCGGTTAACCAGGTCAAATTTTGAATATTTTCTTTAATTTTGATTGCTTGATTGTTTCGGCCCGATTCTTTTGCGCGTCGAAAAAAGAATGTAAATAAACACATGAACCTTGGAATTCCTTGAATAAATAAATTAAATTGGGAAACCCTTGATCCGATAAATTTGAATTATTTGCGGATCGACTTCGACTTTTATTTGTGAAATTGATTCGAGCTGCGGGACTGTTATTTTTGGCATTTTTTACCTGAAAAAGGATTAACAAAAGAAAACAAACATATTTTGGATTTTAATTAGTGGTTAGTAAACATACACAAATAAAAGAAAATAAAAATAATGGTGATCCCTTGTGATGCATAAACCTACACCCGAGAAGAACCGAGAAACCAGTGCAATCTTGATTGTATACAAGATGCAGATGAAAATGCGAAGAAATCTTAGGGGGGGGAAATTAGGGTGTTACACTCGTTATCAAAGATAATCCCATGAGTATTTTGCCTCCGTATGGTACGCTTTCGGGGGCGCGATGACTCCACAGCAGCCTGTTTTCCTTTATCTGCTCACTTCGGGGGCATTTTGGTCACCTAAATAAATCACGAAAACCAAAAACACGAATTAGAGAAAAACGTTATCGTAGAAGTGTAGAGGATGATGATGGGAACGTTTTTTGTGAAGTTAGTATGGAGTTTTGGTGAATGGGTGTTGGTGAGATTGGAGCTTTTGTGAAAGAAAGTTATGGAGGTTTAGGTTTTTAGGAGAGTGAGAGAGGAAGAATATGATTAGAAAGTTATAAAATTGGGTTAATGAGTGGTAAAAGAGAAATAAATAGAGTTAAAGTTTCTGGATCTCACCAGATGAAGGGGAGAAAATTTTAAAAAATAAATCAAAATCTCCAACACACCCCCTGACACGGGTCGTGTCCCATGACACGGGCGACCGTGTCAGGGTTCTGTTCCCCCTTTAAAAAAATTCAAAAATCATGAATGCTCCAGTACACCTAACATAGGAGGCCCTGTCAGGGCACTGACTCCTTCCAAAACCACCTCTTTTTTTCGTTGCCTTCCTGACACAGGTCGTATCAGGACACAGATTTTGCTCAAAACTTCATTCTAACAGAGATTATTAATCTATTTCTTCAGCACTTTCTTTCCTCAAGTTTACTATGTGAATGACATAAAATAAACATATGCAAATATAAACAAACAAAAACTAGTCATAAAAATTGTGGGTTTCCTCCCACGCAGCGTTGCATTTAACGTCGCATGGCTCGACGGTCGTCTGTCCTACATCGTAAGACAAATGACATCCACTTGGCCAACCGATTCACCTTGGTAGTAGGTTTTCAACCTCTACCCATTGACCTTATAAGTATCGCCATTAGCTTGATTCTTTAATTCAATTTCCCCGTGCGGAAAGACTTTGTAAACTATGAACGGCCTCGACCGTTTAGTTTTGAGTTTTCCAGGGAATAGTCTTAACCTAGAGTTGTACAAGAGGACCAGTTGTCCTTCAAAGAACTATTTCATTAATATCCTTCTATCATGCCATTTCTTCATCTATTCTTTATAGACCTTGGAATTTTCATAAGCGCGGTTCCGAAATTACTCCAACTCATGAAGTTGAAGAATTCTAGAACTTCACGCTTGAGATAGATCCATGTTCAGAAATTTAGATGCCCATAGTGCCTTGTATTCTAGTTCCAAAGATAAATGGAAAGCTTTCCTATAGACAAGTTGGTAGGATAACATGTTGATTGGTGTCTTGAACACCGCACGGTAGGCCTATAACGCATCATCCAACTTTGTTGCCCAATCCTTTCTAGATGAACTCACAGTCTTTTCAAGGATTTGTTTAAGTTGTTGTTTGAAACTTCAACTTGACCGCTCGTTTGAGGATGGTACGGGGTGGCAACACGATGTTTCACGTTGTACTTTAGGAGAAGTATTTCCATGAGGATTTAGGAAATGAGTCCCTTCATCACTTATTAATTCCCTAGGAACTCCAAACCTCGCAAAGATATTCTCCTTCAGGAACTTCACTACCACCTTTTCATCATTTGTAGGTAATGCCACATCTTCAACCCACTTAGATACATAATCCACCACTACCAGAATATAATTTTTTCCAAATGACGGTGGAAAGGGACCCATGAAGTCAACCCCCTAAACATCAAACAACTCAGCCTCTAACATAAAATTTTGTGGCATCTGATTCCTCTTTGAGATATTCCCAGTTCTCTGACATTTATCACATTCTTTTACCATCTCCTGAGCATCCTTGAACAATGAGGGCCAGTATAGTCCGGATTGAAGGACCTTTGATGTAGTTCTATCACCGTTGAAATGTCCTCCATATTCTGAATCATGACATGCTTTCAGAACGTCCTTTTGTTCCTCCTCAGGCACACATCTCCTTATTAAACCATCAACCCCTCTTTTATACAACTACGGATCATTCCACAAGTAAAACCTGCAATCATGAACAAACACTTTCTTTTTGTTAGAATCAAAATTCGCAGGTATGACACCACCCACTAGATAGTTTGCATATTTCACAAACCAAGGAACACCAATAACAACAAGGATATGACCATCTACAAACTCATCCTTTAATGGGCATTTATCCTCGATCTCTTTGATAGGTGACATCCGATAGAGGTGATCAGCAACAGTATTTTCACACCCTTTCTTGTCATGAATCTCCACATCAAACTCTTGAAGAAGTAAAATCCATCTAATAAGTCTTGGTTTAGAGTTCTGCTTAGCAAAAAGATACTTCAATGCAACATAGTCAGTATAAACAATAACTTTGGAACCCAACAAATATTTCCTGAATTTATGAAAGGTAAAAACAATTGCAAGCAACTCCTTTTCGGTAGTCGTATAGTTCATATGTGCAAGGTTCAACACATTACTAGGATAATAAATAACATGCAAAAGTTTCTCTTTTCTTTGTCCAAGAACAACCCCTACTACAATGTAGCTAGCATCGCACATGATCTTAAACAGTAGAGATCAATCGGGGGCAATAACTATCGGTACTAACACTAGTTTATTTTTCAGTGTCTCAAAAGAATCGACACACTCATCATTAAACACAAAATCCTTGTCCTTAATCAAAAGCATGGTTAGAGGTTTGGCTATCTTTGAAAAGTCTCTTATAAACCGGCGGTAGAAACCTGCATGGCCTAAGAAACTTCTTATACCTTTTTCGTTAACCAGTGGTGGTAACTTGGATATTACCTCCACTTTAGCTTTGTCAACTTCTATCCCCTTGTGGGAGATCTTGTGACCCAAAACAATTCCTCCGCAAACCATAAAATGGAACTTCTCCCAGTTTAGGATCAAATTGCTTTCCTGACATCTTTCCAAAATAAGAGAAAGGTTAGTTAAACAAGTATCAAAGGAAGAGCCAAATACCTAAAGTCATCCATGAAGATTTCTATATGCTTTTCAAGCATGTCAACAAAAATGGAGGTCATGCACCTCTGAAACGTAGTCAGAGCATTACATAACCAAAATGGCATCCTTCTATAAGCGAAGACTCCATAAGGGCATGTAAAAGTTGTCTTCTCATGATCTTCTGGTGCAACCACAATTTGGTTGTAACCTGAGTATCCATCCAAGAAATGATAAAAATCATGACCCACTAGCCTTTCTAACATTTGATCAATGAAAGGTAACGAAAAATGATCTTTTCTTGTAGCCAAATTTAGCCTTCGGTACTCAAGACATACGCGCCACCCCATGGTCGTTCTTGTAGGAATCAACTCATTTTTTTCATTTGCGATAACAGTGGTTCTGCCTTTCTTAGGCACCACATGCACCAGACTAACCCAAGAGCTATCAGATATAAGGTAGATGAGACCTGCATCAAGTAATTTTACTACCTATTTTCTTACCACCTCTTTCATTTCCGGATTGAGACTTCTTTGAGGTTGGACAACCGGCTTATGATCATCTTCCATGAGAATTTTGTGCATACAAACCGTTGGACTACTACCTTTCAAGTCCTCAATCTTCCAACCAATAGCACTCTTGTACTTTTTTCAGAACATCAATCAACTTTTCTTCTTGTAAACTCTTTAGGTTGGAGCTTATAATGGACGAACATTTACCATCGGTGTCGAGGAAGACATACTTAAGATTTTCCGGAAGTTGTTTCAATTCCTTCCCCTTTTTAGTTTATTCACTCTCTTCTACCAATTGAGGTTGTTTAAGATCTTCCCACTGGTGTGTTCGGACTCCCTTCCATGGGGTTTGGACTTCCATCATGGCTAACACATACAATTCTCTTTCTCCTACTTCTTCATCATCTTCAAGGATTGACAAACTCAACACTTTCTCCAATGGTAGCTTAGAGATATTTCCAACAGTCTTTTTCTCATTCATGTGATCAAGTATCTCAATGTTGTTACTTGTTCCAAAATCCTCTTTATGTTTCATGGTTTCTCTCACATCAATCTTAAATTCTTCATCATAAACCTTTAGAGTTAAGGTTCCTTATTCCATGTCTATCATTACTCTATCGGTCTCGAAGAATGGTCTTCCAATAATTAATAGAATATTTTCATCTTTCGGCATCTTTAGTATAACAAAATCTATAGGAAACACAAATCTGTCAACTTTCACAAGAACATCTTGGACTACCCCATATGGGCGCTTTACTGGGTGATCCGCAAATTGGAGTGTCATTCTAGTGTCTTGTACAACACATATACCCAACTTTTTGTAGATGGATAATAACATGAGACTTATACTAGCTCCCAAATCAATAAGAGCTCTTTTGAATGATCGGTCTCCAATTGTACAAGTAATTGTGACAGTGCCTCGATCTTTTTTCTTCACCAGAATCTTCATACCCTACAAAATAGCACTACAAGTTTCAGTTAGAATAATCGGCTCCATGTCAGTTGTTCTCTTCTTTGATATGATGTCCTTCATGAACTTTGCATAAGTGGGTTCAACAACTTTCTTATTTACCACTGGTTCGGTTGCAATAACTTCTTCCTCAACATTTTCATTCTCTTTGATTTCCAACTTTACTTCAAGCAATTGATCTTCCAACTCAAACTCTTTTTCAACCACATCATTGGATTTCTTACTTCTTGTAGTTACCGCATTCACATGATGTTGATCTTTAGGATTAGTAATTGTTGCGCTTGGAAGAGCTCTTGGTGCCTGAGAACCTGCAAGTTGTTGAGCAATTTAACTCATCTGAACTTCTAAGTTTTTTATTGAAGCACATATGTTCCTAAGATTACTTCTTGTTTCCTATGGAATTGAGAGCTTTGAGCAGCCATTTTTTATGGCGATCTCCCAATTAGCTTTCTTGGTGCCTGTTGTTGGGATTGTTGCTGAGGTGGTTGATATTGATAAGGTTGATATTGTTGCTGCTGTGGAGCTTGAGCTTGCTTCTGAGCATTTCCTTGTTGATTCTTCCAGGAGAAATTTGGATGCTTTTTCCACCCAGGATTGTATGTGTTAGAGTAAGGATTATCCTTCCTCAAGAAGTTTATTCCTTCAACCTGTTCTTGTGTTGCTACACAATGCATAGCAAAATGGGGTCCCCCACAAATCTCACAATTAACTGCTTAGATTGGTTGCACTTGTGATACAGTCTGTGGTTCAAGATTCATCTTTTTAAGTCTTCTTTCAACCTTTTCTACAATCTGATCATCCATCTTTACAACATGCTCGACAAGCTTCAAATCAATCTTGCCTTCAGGTTGATTGATCGTTTTGTCATATAATTCCAAGTGTTAATTTGTGGCAATAGCTTTTATGATTTTCTTGATGCCAGTGGCTATTGAGAAATTAGTGGAGCCACATGCAACTGTGTCAATAAGTTGTTTGGTCTTAATCCTGATACCATTCACAATTTTTTTCATTTGCTCAGTCGCATCCATGTTATGAGTAGGACATGCGACTAAGCATCTCTTGAATCTCTTGTATGCATCTCACAATGATTCCCCCTCTTTCTGTTTTAAGTTCACTATATCATACCACTTGCGAATGTAAACAGAGGCAGGGAAGTATTCATTAAGGAATGCAGTTTCCATCTCTTGCCAAGTGGTGATACTTCCAGATGGAAGTGAGTAAAACCATTCTTCGGCGTCATCAGTCAGGGTTAAAGGAAACATAACCAGTCTTTTAGCTTCCTCAGAATGTCCTTCTATTTTCAACAATGTTTTAGTAGTGAGAAATGTTTGTAGATGCTTGTTTACATCTTCATTTATTCTTCCTGAGAAAGGTTTTCTCTCCAACTGACAGATAATTGAAGGATGCAACTGAAAATGAGCTACATTCACCGGTTGGTTCACAATGGTAATCTGATTTGGTGGAGCATTAGCTCCTCCATAGTCACCTAACAGTCTCTTCACTAGAGGTGGATTATCAGTCATGTCTACTCTTTTTGAATTTGTTTCTCTATTAGTGTCTGAATCACTGTGCTCAAAATGCACAGGTATCTCGTCCTTTTTTTTCCTGATACAAAATAATAGGACCAGAACTTGTCCCTACTAGTCTTTCAAGTCATGCCTTGCGAAGTCTTTTGTGTAATGATCTTTCAGGTTCTGCGTCAAAGGAAAATTCAGTTGAGGTCTTACCTCACATAAAAAGTTAGATACATATCAACTATGATAATAAAAATAAAATAAAAATGATAAATAGTTACAACTAAAATTTTAGTCGCAGAGCAACAAAATTTAAATTAAAGTACAAAAAGTTAAATTTTGGCAGTCCCTGGCAACAACGCCAAAAACCTGATCGTTATAATAGCTAGTGCACTATTTTATCGATTGTAGTAATAAAATGGGTTTACCCCAGTGTCGGTCTCTTGAGGAGTGCGTAAGAATAGATAAGTTCTATGTAAACCAATTGAATAAAAGGTTTAAGGGTTTGTTTAAAATTGGTTTTGATATTCTAATAGACAAGATAAAAGCACTTAATAAAAATAAGTTGTTATGACAAATATGAGAATAATACTAGGGAAGGTGTATGAAAACCCTTATAATGACAAATAACTAATTATTAGCAACTTCACCACAAGGATAAATCATTACCGCCTTTCAATATTAGTTTTAAAAATTTCCTTTAAAGAAAACTCTTTGGTATTCCCTCTATACCCTAATTCCTTAGTTGTATAGAAAGAATACCAAGCTCTTAGAATACCAAAAGTTTTACGGTTAAATTATGGCATCTCAATTACTTGGCGATGTCTAATAAAATATTGTTGTTTGAAAAGGGCGTTAATTATGGTATTCCTACCTACGGTTAACTTAGAGCGAAAATCTTATTTTCCAATTTAGGTTTTGCATTACGAACGATCAAACAACACAATGATAATGAGAATGCAGTGAAATCGTTATAAAATAAAGATCAATGTCATTATAAAGGAAATCAGGGACACCCCCTAGCATTGGGGGGTTTAGCCTCTCACGTTCATAATAACAACCATAAAACTATAAAAACAAGGAAAAGACATTACACTTATAATTGGGTTCAGATGATCTTCAATGGCTTCCGTCGTTCCTAGATCTCATTTCTCCCAAAACTTGTGCGTACAATCTCCAGAGCAAAAATAATCGTAAAACAGTCAAATCCTCAGTGTTTTTCTCCTCACACATTTAGCCTAATGTATCAGATCATAAACAGCTAAGCAAAAATCCCGAAATACCCCCGGAGATCACTTAAATTAAATAAAACAAAAAGTGAAAAAATCCCCTCCAGGAGCCCTGACACGGGTGTGTCCCACGACACAGGTGACTGTGTCAGGCTGCTGGCTTCCACATGTTGCACTCTTCCTTTCATATAAGCCTTGACACGGGTCGTATCCTGTGACACGGGCGGCCGTGTCAGGCAGCTGACTTTGATTTTTTCCTTCTTAATCCATTCTTCATCCCAGGCCTCCTAACACGGACCGTGTCAGGTGACACGGGCACCCGTGTCAGGATTTTGAATCTTCACCAAGATTCCATTTTTCGCACTCAAATGTCCATTATGCGCATGTCCGATCAATGACTTCCTATGTACCTGAAAACACGGCATAAAACAACCAAATCAAAGCAACAAGTGACTAGAAATTCATAATATAAAATCTAAACATGCTTGACTAAAACTCACAAAACACTTAGAAAAACGATGAAATGCAATGCAACTAAAGACAAACTAACGGAAATAATCAACAAATGATATTGAAAAACAGAGAGTGAAAACCACCGATCAAGGTACATGTGTGAAAGCACTCTTACTACCCTTGGTCTTAAAACCGAGTTAGATAAAATGTTTCACTCAATAGGCTTTCTTGATTTTATGCATAGGTAAGCGCCAACCTATGAGCGCATCACCCTTGAATTTCTAAGCACTTTAGACTTTAAATTGCAAAATAAGTGTATTGACGGAACAAGATACTATTATGGTACTCTAAAGTTCAGTCTCTTTAACCAAAACAAAGAATTAAGTGTGGAAGAGTTGGGGCACATCCTCCAATTTCCCATATATGGATAGAGAGATGTCCCAAAATATTTTGATGTTAAGATTTTTTGGCATGCTATTTTCGGTGACCGCTTTTATACCGTCGTGGGGCAAAAGCCTCCACCATCCAAAAACACATGCTTCTGGTACGCGTAAAAGGTGCTTGCTTTCACCTTGTTCGGACTAGGTGATAACATCGGTGTGAATTCTCAAAGGTATTTTTTCTTCTTGTATTGCATGGCGGTAGTGATATTCTTAATGTCGTCGCTTTTGCAGAAAACTATTTTGGTATGGTTGCTTGTGTAGCCACAAAAGGCATTTAGTTAGGGGGTATGATTAACCAAATTGTCGAGTACCTTAGTTTTGAGTTTAACTTGTTTGAGGATCGTATTATTGAGGTAAGGAGTAAGGTTAATATGGATTTCGTTGTGTATCAAGGTATGATTTCTATGGACACTAACACTTATACCGTGATGATCTATAATAAGCCCATTCTTGACTTGCCTTATCCTATAAAGGTAATAATTGGTGTTCCAAATAATTGGCTCTACCAAGTGGGTTTCCCCTCTCCGAGCAACTCATTTGAGGAAGAGGGAGAGCCTGATTATACTAACTCTTCAGGTACCACAATGGAATAGGAAATTGTTCCTCCACCCACACCTCCTACCCAAAATGAAGTCTTCAAGTGAAAATCAAGATAGGTGGGAGTGTGTTCAATATTATATTCTTGGGATGAAGGTTGAGAAAATTAGGTAAGGAGTGATCTTGGATGATGTCCAAATGATGATTCAACAACTCATGTTGCGGTTCCCACCTCCCAAGTGAGTTTCTTATGAGTTTACTCCCTCTTTCTTGTGCTAAAACACTGAGGACAATGTTTGGTTCAAATTTGGGGGGTACTTCTTTACTTTTGTTCCGTTTTTATTTTATTGCATTTTTCTCATGTTTTCTTTCTTATTCTTTAGCTATTTCTGTATTTTTCTAGTTTCAAAAGACCATTTTTTGTGGCTTTTCCCAAACTAGGATCATACAAAAAAAATCTTGAAAAACTATGGGGAAAACGGGAAAGTATACAGAGTTTGAGGGATGAAAAGCTAGGACTAGGGACATTGAGAGAGTATGATAACTTAGGTACCACCCGAACACCCTAAGTTCCTCGAATTAGGACGCGAGTCCAACGTGTAGATTTATGCCATAATACTCGACTTTTGATAAGTATTCCATGATTAGTTTATAATGACAGTCCGACATAATTTAGACTTGCATGCATGTATGATTGGTTGGGAAACAAATGATTTTAGCACCAAAATGATGAAAAGATGATAAAATGAAACTACACCTTCTAAGTTGGGTAATCATCACTCGGTTATTTAGCCTAATAGTGGTTGAACCCCAAACGTCGTCCCAAATTGGACAAATACTGCACAAAAGTGTGTAACTTCATCAGAATAAATAATAAATAAATAAATGGTGTTTGAACAAAAATTCCCAACCTGTATTATGAATGTGACAGAAAAATAATTTAAAATGCCTTAATTTGATTGTCCGGATGAAAGGGGTGAAAATCAAAGAAAAAAACTTAAGCCAAAAGCATGATATGAAAGGTATCTGAAAGGGAAACTTAGGTCAATGGCTATATCGAAGTTAGTGTTCTTGTGAATACCTTTGTTGTCAAGTGAATACTAAGAGAACCAGGCTTAGCCGATCAGAACAAAAACTCTCGTATGAGTACAGTTGACTTCATTTTCGTATTCTTTTCATGTAGAGAACCGCTTGATCCAAAAAAATCTATAAGCAAACTTTGTTCCTTAGGGAAAGCAACAGTCTAAGTTTGGGGGAGTTTGATAAGTGGTTTTCGTAGCGTTATTTATAGTTGCTTTTACTTAGTATTTCACCGCTTTTTATCCATTTTAGTTCCATTTATCGTATGTTATGCTTTGGTTGTGTGTTTTTTACTATTTTCAGGGCCTAATGAGTATTTGATATGAAAAGGGATCGAAAACAAGCGAAACATGAAGAAAAAAAAGTCAAATGTCAGTTTTTCCCTAGACAAGATCCAAGGGCTGCTACGGCCACCCGTAGTAGCTGCTACAGACCGTAGTTGCAAGGCACTTATGGATTTCCATTTTATAACCTCCAGTATAAAGACCAGAGGTCTGTTACGGCCACCCGTATCAACTGTTACGGGTCGGTAGCAGGAGGGTGATGCAAATTTTAGTTATTTCCTTTTTTAGACTGATTCTCATGTTTTTGCCTTTTAGGAATTATTTTATTTGATTTTGTTTCTGATGCAATGAGCATTGAATGAGATTTTATCCTACTAGTTTAAGGTTTTTTTTATAAAACTCATAGTTGGTTATGAGTTTAGGATACTAGTTTTTATTCTACAAGGTTTACACATAATTTATATTTCATCTACTCAAGTCTCCTTTGGAGCAATTTGGATCAAAACCATCAATTCAGTTTTTTATATTTGTTTTTATATTAAATTGCTTGTCTATTTCAATTCCATATTATGAACTCATTTGTGATCATTGAATTGATTTTGGTTTCCCTCGCCATTAGTGAGTAATCCATTAGGAACTAGGGGTTACGGGGTTCATCTTATAATCTTTTGTATTTTCGTCACATGTCGATTACGAGAGTATTTATATAAATTTATTTTATTGTATGTATTCCAACTATCGTACAAAAGTAAAATGTTCCCAGGTATTGACTGTTGTCTGAAAGAATATGTGTCGGTACCAGAGTGTGGGTTTTTAATCAGACAAGTCCAATACATTGAAAGTGCTTGGACGAATTTGAGAAGGTTTTATAGCTGAAAAAAATTAACAAATCTTTGACGAATAATCCGATCGTACGAAAGCAAACAAATTATTTGTCATCGATAGGGCAATGCGCTAGTAAAAGTAGGTATTGTCCACATTTATCTATTTTCTATAAATTATGTTGAACTCATGTAATATAAGTGACTTAGATTGTACGAACGTGTTAGAATGAGAACATTAACCCTAGGTTTTGTTTGCTTCAATTAAAATTTAAGTGTTTTGCAAATAAGCTATTTTTATTTAAGTTCTTTTTCATTTAAGTTATTTTCATCAAAACACACATTATTGATTCATATATATATATATATATATATATATATATATATATATATATATATATATATATATATATATATATATATATATATATATAGGACATAATTCAATACTTAAATTATTGGTCTCTGTGGTTCGCTAACTTTGTACTACTTTGAACATATGTGCACTTGTGGTGTGTCATTTAACAAGAGTACCCAAAACTGATGTCAAACCATGAAGGACACTTTCATCATGATACAATAAGTTAAGCCCTAAAAATCAAATTCAAACCAGAGTCTTCTCCACCTTTGCGAGAGGAGAAACAAAGTTTGGAATCCATCGAGCCACTGCCAAATAATGGTTAAACAACATCTATGGACATTCTCACACAATTTTCTCCCTATCTGCAAGCAGTTTACACTTGACCATAAAGAAACCATTGTAAACATCCATGACCTCAAAATCTTTGGTCCATATCTTCTTCAATATATCCTTCATAAAATGATAGACCGCATTCTTTCTAAGGAGTTTTATGACTAGAGTTTCCTTCCAAGGATTGCACAGTTCCTAAAAAAAACTTCTTGTCCATTATGATCTTTGACAACAATCCATTTTCTTCTGCAAGAGAGACTTTCATAAATCTTTTTCCAATCAAGTTCACTCTCTCCTTCACAACAGCAACTCCTTAACCTTCAGTGAAAATATCCCTGAATGATGATCTATGAGACTTAAATACATCTCCATCTGATGGCTTAACCGACGACGACGGTGGCATAGACCAATAAAAATAAATGGCTGCATGCAAAAACTTCTCCAATACTCAAAAGTTGTTTTATTAATGTGCTTATTCAAATAAATAAATATATATTAGATAAAACCAACTGTGATAATCTAAAATTACAAATTCTCTCAATTATATTGACTTAAATAACACATTCATTAAATTAATAATATTTTATTATCTAAAAATAAATTTTATTTAAAATTTGTGTATATATTAAAAATATAATAATATTATCAAAGCAATTTTAAAAAATATATTATCATATATTTTGCCACTTTTCTAAAACTAATTAATTATTATTGTTTTTTTTCACAATATAAATATAAAATAATTTTATTTATTTTTTATTATAAGTAATTTCTGACTTTTCTCACGTATTATGAAATATAATAATTATTCTATGAAAAAGAAAAATTATAAAAAAATTTATAGAATTATTATTTATTTTATATTTATGGGAAAAGTTAGAAGGAGGTTGTTTTTTTTTTTTGTTTGGAAGCGTTTATGGGAATCAATTAACGCAGAGTTACAAAGAGTTTCTCGGAAAAATTAAAAGAATGTTCTAACTTTCAAATTTTTGTGCATATGACCTATTTCCCTAATTTTAATTCTATTAAATAATGTTTAATATTTAAGATTAGTTAATCTTCAACATAAAATATTATTTGATGCTCTAATAAAAATATAATACGTTGTACTATGTATTGTTTGAATATATACATTACTTGAGATTTCTTAGATTAATATGCATAATAATGTTGACAATTGATCGTTCCAAAGTCATAAACATGTAATTTAATATTTCAATTATGCTAATAAAACAATTATTTTAATATCTTTATAGTCATTTGATAACTACTGTAAGAATAAATTATTTAATTTCTATTAAATAGAATGGATTCCCAAGAGTGATTTACACCGTTCCCTAAAACGCATGCGTGATTATAAATTTTTCTTTATTGAAGACATATATGTTAATTTATATGCTTTGGTTTATTATTTTAGAAAAGAAATTTATTTTTTTTTGCTATTTTTATGTAATACATGTAATCTTATTAATGATTGATAACATACTAAATTATAATTCTATAATTTCTCCCACAAATTTTTTCGCCAAAACTCTTTTTTTATTAATTTATTTATTAAATATTTTATATTTATTATTAATAATTAATTATATTAAATTAATACACTAAATATTCATTATATTAATATAAATTCACTATTTAATAAAAACAATCATTAACTTATCTAAAACAAACTTCTCATAACCACCTATGACATAACACTAAAAAAATTAACAAAAACTTTATAAATTATTATAAACCTACTCATCTCTCAATTAATTAAATAGATAATTGTTCTGGACTGAACCAACGACTAGGTATGATCCAACCCTTTTTGGCCTATGAAATGACTCAATGACTCATTATCCAAGGCACCCATTGCCATAAGTGGTCGTCCCTCCCTCCTCGTCCATGGCTTCTGCTCGGTTACGACAGGGACCGCCTAGAATCGACCAGGACATCCCTTGCTCGGGGGCTTCGTGCCCGACACGTCTCCCGAGCACAATGCTCATCCTCGCTCTGTTCCTGACAGATACCTATTTTTGGAGGATCCGCGATCCATGCCCAAAAATAGGGATCGTTGACCATGCGCTGGGGGCTCTCTACACAAACCCTCTCATTTGAGAGGGTCAGGTATTGAATATTCTCTCCTCAAACACTTTACTCGTACTTGCTAGATCTTGTGTCCGTTCTGACTTTGGCATCGGAGTACCTTGCAGGTACACCCCTCCTGTTCTCCTCATCGCACGAGCAGACTCGAAGATCCACGTCAGCAACCGTTGAAGTTCTGATCACTAGGTAAGATCAGTGGCGCCGTCTGTGGGAACATCGTCTCCCTGTATTTTCACCCTCAGTTCGTAAAGACAAAACATCACCCTCGATTTCGTTCTTGATGGCTCACCAAGAGGATTCCGCCGCAGCTCGTGCTCTCTCCAGCATCCCCGTTAAGCAACGGGATAATGACTTGAACAACCCTCCCCTCGGGGAACCAGATCGCTCTCAGGATGGACGGACAACATCCCCATCCCCTGAACCATCCCATCAGCCAGATATCACGCCCATTGATATCCCTTTGATCCCCATTCCGGAGGGGACAAACCAAACACTGGCAACGTTGGTCGAAGCGACAAACACCATCAACCTTCTGCTCCTACGCCAGAGCGAAAGATTGGACGTTCTTGCGAAATCAAGAAGCTCCAGGTCACCTACCCCGACGAAGAAGCATATTCGGTCCCATAGCAGGTCGCCCAGGCATAGAAAAGATCAACAACCAGAAGCTTTCGATTCTATCAAGAAGAGAACACGTTCGTCTCCCAGGCATAACAAGTCCCCTCAAACGAAGAAAACCCTGAGGAACCTCCATCCTGGGGCACGACCATTCCTCGAGGATAACAGGAATCGATCAAGATCTCCTCCCCGCAGGCATCGTGGTGATCGCTCCCGTTCAGCCACCCCCATTTTCCAGCGACGAGGATGAGCCTTGCGGCCCCCTCTCTGAAGAAACCATGTCTATGAGACTCCAAAAGGGACTTGAAAAGCCCCCACCTCTAGGGACCTATGATGGCACGACCGATCCAGACGAACACATTGAAAACATCGACGCTTTGTTGGATTATCAAGGTGTCCGGGGAGCTATCAAATGTCATCTTTTCCCCACAACTTTGAGAAAGGGGGCCATGGCCTGGTACAAGAGCCTTCCCTACGAGTCCATCACCTTGTGGAGGCAACTGGGAAGGACGTTCTCCCGACATTTTACAGCCTCCCGACGTCATCCCAAAACCGAGGCATCATTGGAGGAAATCGTTCTAGGAAAAGAAAATCCCCTCCGAGCATACATTGAGTGGTTTAATAAAGAAATTGTCTAGGTTTCGACCATGAACGATATGAAGAAATATCTCTTGGAGCGAGGACTCTGACCTCAGAGTGATATCAGGAAGGCCATGGGGATCGAGACATCGGCCACGCTCGACGCCTTTCTCCTCAAGGTGCAAGCCTACATACAATATAAGGAGAAAGAAGCAGCATGTACTGCATGTGATACTCGGTGTAACAAGGACACCAAGCCTCCCAAACACGATAACCCCTCGACGTCACTACGGGGAGGTGACAAAATAAAGGAAGAATGCTCCCGTGAAACGCGGGAGCACAAAGGACCTGTGAGAAGATTCCACAACTACATGCCTCTCACGGCCACGCGGAAAAAGATCCTATCCGAGTGCGCGAACTCCGAGTTCCGCCAAGCCTGGGTTAAATTTCCGAAACAGCTGCCGAACAAGTCAAATACGGACAAGACCAAGTATTTTCGCTTCCATAAGTCACACGGGCATTATACTGAGGATTGCATACACATGAAGGATGCTATTGAGATACTCATTCGGGATGCCACCTCAAGTAGTTCACTAAGAATAAAGAGGCCCCTGGACAAGAGGTCCAAGAAGCCTGGAAGATTAAAGACGTTTCCCCACCGATCGCGGAAACTAATCTTTAAGTCGCTCTAAGCATTACGTGACCAGAATATTTTTACATCCCCGAACCATATACTGGTCCAACATACTTCTCCGCATACAGCCCGTGGGAGTCTTTCCCATCTGCCATGGTGATATCTGGGAGAGGTCCCAACAAGATCACAATGGGATCCGTCAAATGACGATTCGATCAGCTGATCAACACCAGCTCAAATCAGAGTTCAACCCTCGACCCTCCTCGAGTAGGTTCCATACCCATCTCCTTTTATAAGGAGGATCTCCTCAGAGGAACACCCAACGCCAATATTCCCATTCTGGTCCGTGCTCAGATGGCAAACTTCGACGTTCGCAGCATCCTTATCGACCAAGGAAGTTCAGTTGACATCATGTATTCTCAGTTGTTCGCTACCCTGCAGCTAAATGAAACACACCTGACACCTTACGTCGACTCGGATCTACACCTTACGTCGACTCGAATCTACAAGGCTTCAATGGGACAGTATCCTGACCATGGGGCTATGTGGACCTGATCGTCACCTTTGGGGCGGGATCGACAACACAGTCAATCAAAATACAATTCCTCGTGATAGACTGCCCGTCGTTGTACCAATGTATTCTGGGACGACCAACCCTAGTTGAACTTATAGCAGTACCCTCCACAGTACACTTGAAGATGAAGTATTACACTTCATCAGGACAAGTAGCCACCCTTCAAGGGGATATTGAAGTTGCTCACAGGTGCTACGAGCCCGCTTCCAAAGGTCTCAGTATCATAACCACAAAACTCAAGTCGATCAAGGCTACACTCCCCAGTACTTCCGAGGAACAAAAGGAATTGCCTCGCGTGGATTCCATAGAGCTCGATAGCAGATTCACCATGGAAGACAAACAATCACAACTGTTCGGAAACTCTCCTCACTCGCTCGACCTATCCCCGACGATGATTTCGAGCTGGTAGCGCTAGGAGCGGATCCTTCCAAGGGCGTCAAAATCGGAGTTGACCTCCCAGATCTAGCCAGAAAGCAACTCAAAGCCTGCCTGAGGGAGAACGGTGACCTGTTTGCTTGGAGCACCACTGAGATGCCCGGTTTGGACCCGAAGATAGCATGCCACCATTTGGCCATCAACCCTGTCGTCCGAGCAGTCGCGCAACGGAGAAGGAAGCAGTCCCAAGAGAAGGTAGAAGCAGCTGAACAGGCTGTAAAAGACCTCCTAGAGGCGCATTTTGTATCTGAGGCCAGGTACACCACCTAGCTCTCAAACGTTGTACTTTTTAAGAAAAGTAATGGAAAATGGAGAATGTGCATTGACTACACCGATCTTAATCGGGCATGCCCGAAAGACATCTATCTGCTGCTAATATTAATAAATTGGTCGATAACTCTGCAGGTTTTAAACATTTGTCCTTCCTCGATGCCTATTTCGGGTATAATCAAATACTTATGGTCGTGACCGACAAAAAGTACACCGTGTTCATGACCGAATCAGGCAACTATTACTACAACATAATGTCTTTCGGCTTGAAAAATGCGGGCGCTACTTATCAACACATGATAAACAAGGTCTTCCAAACAGAAATAGGAGACATGCTCGAAGTATACATGGATGACATGATCGTTAAATCCCACGATGAGACTGACCATGCCTGACACCTAAAAAGAATCTTCGACCAGGCGCACAAGTGCAAGATGCAATTCAACCCGAATAAATGCACGTTCGGGGTCCGCGCGGGAAAATTCCTCGGGTTTTATCTAACCGAGCGTGGAATAGAGGCCAATCCCAATAAATGTCGGGAATTTTCTGAAACGCCCCGCCGACGTCTAAAAAATCCATTCAGTCTTTGAACGGGGTGCTCGCGTCTCTATCGCGCTTCATAGCAAAGTCAGCTCAACACACCCTCCCCTTCTACAAGCTCCTCTGTAAGGAGGCAACTTTTGAATGGACCGAGGAATGCGAGCAGGCCCTACGACACCTCAAAAAGACCCTATCAGAAACCCCAGTTCTGTCCCAACCTGAGGCAGGGGAAACTATATTCCTCTACCTCGTGGTCGCCAACAAAGCCATAAGCGCTGCACTCATAAGAGAAGTTCCCGAAGTCCAAAAGCCAATTTACTTTACGAGTAAAGCACTGTAGGGGCCTGAGCTTAGATATCAACAAATTGAAAAAATGGCACTACCACTCCTCCATGCAGCAAGACGACTCATACATTATTTCCTCGCACATACAATCATCGTACGCACAAATCAGCCCATTAAGGCGCAAGACCTCGCCGATTTCGTAGCCGAGATGGCCATCACAGAAAGCCCGACCTGCCCATCCAGAAAATGGACCATTTTTGTGGACGGTGCGTTGAGTTCGACGGGGAGCGATGCAGGAATCATCTTGGAAAACGAAGAAGGTATTCTGATTGAAGTGTCCCTCACATTATCATTCCCAATGTCCAACAACCAAGCGGAGTATGAGACATTCCTCGCAGGATTGAGACTGGCCAACGACCTAGGGGCAGAGGAGATCACCATCTGCACGGACTCTCAACTAGTGTCCATGCAGGTCAAAGGAGAGTACCAGGCCAAAAGTGACAGCTTATCAGAATACTTAACCCTGGTCAAGGAGAAAATTGTGAAATTCACGTCCGTAAAAGTAAGGCATGTACCCTACGAAAACAACACCCGAGCAGACATTCTCTCGAAACTCGCGAGCACAAAGAAGAAAGGAGGAAATAAATCAGTTATTCAGGAAATACTTCCACGACCCAGCATCGAAGGATCAAAGGCGACATTAGACATCAACGTCGTCGGTGGCACCAACTACTGGATGACCCCTGTGTACAAATTTCTAACAAGTGACGAGCTGCCTAAAGACCCAAAGGAGGCTAGCATTGTCAAACGACGATCATGCTCATACGTCATGGTCGAAGGAAAACTTTACCGACGAGGGTTCTTCATACCTCTCCTCAGGTGCATCGAGGAATAATTAGTCCCACACGTTTTGCGTGAGATCCACGAAGGAATCAACGCCCAATACTTGGGCAGACGATCCCTCGCAAGAAAAGCCCTCCAGGAAGGATACTATTGGCCTACGATGCAAAACGACGCAAAAGAGCATGTGAAGAAATGTGACAAATGCCAACGACATGGGGACATGCACCTCGCTCCACCAAACGAGCTAAAAACAATGTCTTCCCCATGGCCATTCGCATGGTGGGGCCTAGACATCCTCAACCCTTTCGTCGTCGGTTCAAACCAAAATAAGTACCTAATCGTCGGTGTAGACTACTTCACGTAGTAGATCGAAGCTGAACCCCTGGCCAAAATCACGGCCCTTAACATACTGCGTTTCTTCAAACGTAACAACCTCGCTCGTTTCGGGATACCTCAAACGATCATTACTGACAACGACATGCAATTCACGGACAAAAATTTCCAAGAGTTCGTCACCAGCGTCGGAACCAAGCAACATTTCGCATCTGTGGAACACCCACAAACCAATGGGCAAGCAGAAGCGGCGAACAAAGTCATCCTTCGAGGCTCAAGCGAAGGTTGGACGAGATCAAGAGGCGTTGGGTCGAAGAGTTGCACAACATTCTATGGGCTTACCGGACTACTACTCACTCGACCATAGGGGAAACCCCCTTTAGAATTGCATACGGAACGAAAGCCGTTATCCCTGTAGAAATCCACATCAAGTCTCGACGGACAGAAGCTCCTATGGATGAAGATACCAATGCATAAATGTTACGCGAGGAGCTCGATTTAGTCGAGGAAGTTAGTTCAGGGGCAGCCCTACGTGAGGCACCCCTCAAACAAAAGATCGCTTTAAGGCACGACGCTAAGGTCATCAAACGAGCTTTTTCAGTCGGTAACCTCGTGCTCAGAAGAAATCAGAAAGATTCCAAAGAGGGAAAACTGGCTGCTAATTGGGAAGGACCCTACCGAGTTCGAGCGAAGAAGGACAACAGAGCGTATTACTTAGAAAATTTGAAAGGGAGAGAATATTCTCGTCCTTGGAACACCGAAAGACTCAAACAATACTATAGTTAAGGCATCAGTCGACACCAACACCGACCTAAAATGCATACCAAGGTACAAGTATTGCATGCCATACATTTAATTCGGTGAGACCCCCCTCAAGAACAAGGACGGTCATCATCACACGATTGGATCCTCAAACGAGTCCATCATCGTCTAAGTACCACGACCAGGCAGAACACCCAGCTCGCGATGGGACGTTCACGCCGCGAAGCACAGATCATTACCATGTTCCGAGCATTGTTCCCCAACCAACCTTATGGGTGGCAGTCTGCCCAGTACCCTAAACAGACAGATATTTAAATCAAGCACCACTTTCCCTATGTTATAAACACTTAGTGAAATAATAAACAAAGTGTGCCCTACGGCGGAAGCACCCCCACATACAACAAAATATGCAATCCGACCAGCAAGATCGTAAACATGAAACATTAAAATGCGGCCACGAGGATCGACTTGTTCTTAGGTTACATAAAAGGGGGAGCATACTCCCCCATCAATAGGAAAAGGTTGTGGTGTGCAGGACAACCAACAAAAGACATACAAAAAATTAACAGTATTAGACTTCAACGTCGGCTCCCAGATGGCCCTCAACTGTGCTTCTAATGTCCTCGTCCATAAGGTTGGCTTGCTCGGGTTCTTTGAGGAATTCGAGGATGTGGATGACGCCATCTTCAGCTTTATACATGAAATTGGTGCCTTCCTCATTGAACATCAAGCCGAGGTTGACTATTTTCAATTGATCGACCCTGTTCTTAAAAGCGACACCAGCCATTTCTTCGAGGTCGGCATACCCCTCCTCAATATTGGCCATCAACTTGTCATGAGCATTCACCATCGAATCTGAAAGGGAACACAACAAAACCGTTAGAGCAAGTAAATATTAAACGGGCACAAGAAAATACAAGCATTAAATCTACCAAGGTACTCGCGGACATCCTTGCCCGACCCACAAGCCAAGAGCTTAAACACTTTAATAAACCTAGGGGTCACCTTGGCACCCCCGTCTTTGTCCAGAATAACATGATTGTGTTTGTCCACATGCACCTTCATCGTTATCTTAGAAACGTAGCTCATCAGGATCTCATAGATAGCCTGGTCACTGTCGTCCAAAGCAGAGCCGATCTCTAGAAATTCGTCAGTTCCACAAGTAAAATGTGGTCCCATGACCAAGAAAAAAGAAATTTTAGCAGCAGTTGGGGAACCTCCTTTCCATCCTCGTCCAACAAAGCATTCCCCTGATCGTCAGCATCCACCCCCCAGAATTTGCATGAGTTCAAAGCACGATCAGATATCGGTTCGACTAGATAATAGCGGTCTTTGAAGTACCGAATCAATTCTGAGAATGCTTTGAATATCTTCCTCTTCTGCTTCAGGGAAACCCATCCGAACATCCCATTCACATCCTGCCGTTGCAGGTGGAAGGCATGAAAGAACAAGGGGATTGTCGCCCCTATCTATAGATATCCACATGTCTTCTCGAATGCTCGGATAAAGGCAAACGAGTTCGGGTGTATTTGCAAGGGCACAAGCTCCAGGTGAACAAACACACTCTGTTGGAAGTTCATGAAAGGGAGCATAAACTTCATGTCTTTGAAGAGAATATCGTACAAGGGAAACAAATCCGAGCCGAAATCAGAGTAGATGCGGTCATCGGAAGTTGGATACCTCACCATCTAGTCTGTTGGATTTCCGACCACGGGGGGAGGTCCCACCACTTCCTAAGCATACAGTGAGACTATGTTCAGCGGCTCGACAATGGCCCATTCGCTGACAAGGATATCCTCTTCCACTTCCTCGTCCTTTTCCTCAGATTCAACCGAGTTATCTTTGGTTGAAGTAGTTTCTTCAGAATCCGCGGAAGTTTCCAAGCTTCTCCCCGAGGGCGAGCTTTGCTAAGTATCAGTAAAGGAAGACGCATAATCACTGGACAACTCCTCGGTCTCCATGTTTATCTGGTCATCGTTCGACATCGTAACACCTGAAAAGTAGTGAAAGAAAATGTGAATTCGATGACAAAATCAAATCCAACCTTCCACCGGTTATCAATTGAAAGGGTTTTCTAGGGGGCGAGGACGTTGTCCTCGGCCAATGCCCTTAATCGTAAAGAATGACCACGATCAGGTAACTACCCGGGTAAAACGGGGAAATGTCATCGCGAGGATATTGTGAGACGAACATGATTTTATCCAGAACCCCGATTGAAGTTCAACCGGAAAAGACGAACAATGTCGTCGTAGGTGGCACAAACTAATCTTAAACACCATAACACTAACTACTCTGATACCGACCGCCGCCCACAGAGGCGGAAAACACCGTGTCAGAACCCTAGATTTTTGTCCAAATCAGCTCTATCAAACTAAAATGCTACCCTAACCGCATGTAACTACCTCATTTGTCGAAAATCAGAAGCTAAATCACGGTAAAAGGCATCGGAACTTACAAGTTTGAAGATTTCTTGCGGTGGTCGGTGATCGTCCTCGTTAACCACGGAGGCAGACGGTCGTTGACGGCGGAAACAGGCAGCTTGCTTGAGCGATCAGAGAATTTGGAAGCGAAAAGTGTGGAAATGAGGCCAGACACTCTATTTATAGACCCTTCCAACACTTGTACGGACACGCGCGATCTGCAAACCTATAAACGACACACTCATTTCCTATGGACGGTCGTAGGCTAGCTATCATTACGCATTAAATGCGCATAATTTCAGATACACGCGTGTCACTTCAACCTCTCTAAACGTTTGGGATCCTCGTCTACAACGATCAGGATACGACGACCGATTCCATTAACGACCAGGGTAACGAAACACGCTGAGAATCTTTTCCGTCACGACGATGGTGGGGCACCCTTAAGTCATCACTTCTCTGACCAGAAGCAACGACTTGGGGGCTCCTATTCTGGACTAGACCAATGACTAGGTATGACCCAACCCGTTTTGGCCCATGAAATGGCCTAATAACTCATTTTCCAAGGGACTCACTGCCATAAGTGGTCGTCCCTCCCTCCTTGTCCATGGCCTCTGCTCGGTTACGACAAGGACCGCCCAAAATCGACCAAGACAAACCTTGCTCGGGGGCTTCGTGCCTGACGTAACGTATCTCGAGCACAATGCTCGTCCTCGCTCCGTTCCTGGCAGTTACCTATTTTTGGGGGATCCGTGATCCAGACCCAAAAATAGGGACCGTTGGCCACATGCTGAGGGCTCTCTATATAAACCTTCTCATTTGAGAGAGTCAGATGTTCTGGACTGGGCCTCAAGAATGTATAGGGCCACGGCCCAATATGTCGAGTAGAGGCCCATATACCCGAGCAGGGACATCTCTTGGTCAAACCAGCTGCTTATGTGACGGGCATACACTAAGGACGGGCAGAGAGTACATCTGCCAGCTCACTTACCACGTTACCCAACTGCCCTTTATTATCTCCTAAAAGATGGGGGCAGTTGGACCAAGTACCAGACCTTTTAGCTAGGTCTTCACGCTTCTTACGCGTTCCTTGGCAGTTCCTCCTTGGGCCTAGCTGGTCTAAGCCCATAGAGGGACCTTGGCCCAGCGCTGGGGGCACATTATAAATACCCTTTTTCAGTAAAGGGTCAGGTATTCTCACTCATTCCAATTAACCATACTATGTTGTACCTCTTCTCACTTAAGCATTGGAGTGCCTTGCAGGTACACCCCCTTCTCTCCTCTCTGACCTTTACATCAAGTCACTAGAAGGACCTCCTGATCAGGTAAGATCATCAGGTATTAAATATTCTCTCCTCAAACACTTTACTCGTACTTGCTAGCTCTTGTGCCCATTCTAACTTTGACATCAGAGTACCTTGCAGATACACCCCCTCTCGTTCTCCTCATTGCACGAGCAGACTCGAAGATCCATGTCAGCAACCGTTGAAGTTCTGATCACTGGGTAAGATCAATAATAATATCATATTAAATCTAAATTATTAAATTAAATCATACTTAATTGTAATCCTATAACTTTCCTCTAGAATTTCCCGCCAAAAATTCCTACTATTTCTTTTTCTATTATTTTTGTTAATTAATTAAAAAATAAAATTCACATCTAATTAAAAAATATCTCACGTCTCAATTAATTAAAAAAAACTAGAAAATTAGAGATCATTTCCATTTTCCAACCGTTTCAAATATCTCTCCATTATCCACTAACACCAAAATCATTTCTTTAATAATTAAATTAAAAGAAAAGCGATAGGAGTTTAGTGGGAAGTTATTGCTTAGTGGCTATGTGCATTAATTCTATTATCAACATGATTGTATAGAAGTTATTATTCAATATAGAGATCATTCACACTTTTCAACAGTTTTGAATATCTCTCCATTATCCACTAACACCGAAATCATTTCTTTAATAATTAAATTAAAATAAAATCGAGAGGAGTTTAGTGGGAAGTTATTGTTTAGTGGCTACTGTCGCTCCCGGGATTTTCATCCTAGTACAAACGCGAAAGTGGCGCGGAAAGGTTAGAGTCGCCAGCCAGACATTTTTATCCCGAATGAATGGGAAAGGTAATGTTGCACAAACCTGAGGAAGAAGGAAAGGACAAGGTCCTGCGAACCAAAGATCTGAGTTCGGGAGTCGGTTACGACCTGGGAAGGTATTAGCACCCCAGATCGTCCGTCGTACCCGACGGGATCCACGCTTGCTTGCTTGTTTCAAAGGGTGAGAAAAATATAATTGCTGCTGAATAAAACTACTACTGGAACTGGAATGAGAAATGAGAAAGGAACTGGAAAAAGAGAATGGAAAAAAGGGGAAATGTAGGGAAAATAAAGAATGTGCTCGAACGGGCCCTACCCCGCTGCCTACGTACCTCATCGGGATAATGAGGATCAGAGTCGACGTAGTTCGCCTAACTAAGGCGGGAACTATTTGTTTGTGTTTTTTATGCTGGAACTGCGTATGTCTATACAAAGTGCTAAGGCAAACAAAATTAAAATGCATAAGAGATGGGAATGAAGTAATGCTTACCTCAATCTCCCCCCCTACAAAACAAAAGTTAGCATGACAATGCATATTGGAAGTAAAATCAAAGCATGGAAGCGATTAAGTACCATAAACGTCCTAGAATGGAACTAGGGTTCAAAATAAGACCTAAGTCTAAAGGTGAAGGTACCTAAAGGTTACATGACTTATAAAGTCAGTAGCTACATGTTATAGTCTCCTAAGGATGCTAGGATACCCCACAAGATCAAACTATGTCAAACTATGTACAAAAAGTTCACCTAGGTTCACCTAAATGCAAGTTAGGGTTTATGGATGAAGTATGAATGCGTATGGCTTACAAGCATGAATTAATACATGAAATGAACATAAAAGTCAGTAGTGAATGCTTATGAAGATGGATGGATGAATATACAATCATGGATTCAATGGATTAGGCATATGGAGCAATGAGAAGAAGATGTGAGATGAAATGGAACAAACATCGCATAAGATCGCAAATGATGCAAACTAAGGAAGAATAGCATGTGAATATGAATGAAATGATTATGGGTCAGTAGCATACAAGATGTGAAATGCAATGAGAATGCATGAATAGGCATTAATGATTTCCACATAATTAATGTTAAACATGAGAAGAGATTAACAACCCGTTTAAGTTAAACTAGTTCACATAAGTATGCACTTTGAAACACTAAAACAAACCAAATGAGTATGGTTCAAAAAGTGGCCTATAACTGGAATTAAGGACCTAAAAGTGACCTATAATTAACTCCTAAAATTTACCAAAAAGCATCTCAATCAAATGGCATGAATGCCTTCTTAACATTTAAGTTATGCAACAAATAGACACATGAATCAACCTAGGATCTAGGTGACATGGAAAAATAGCAAAAAGCCTTTAAAAATTATTAAATTAAATTCCTGGAATAATAAAGTCATTATATCACATTGTCCAAAAGTATTCCACAAAATTATGCACCAAAGTGCCAAAACAATTACTTGACTAGCAAGGTAGCAATGAATGATCACCCAAAAACAACTCCACAAAGTGGATCAAAAAGGGCACTAAAAATTATGAAAAAAAATGCCTAATGAGCATCAAAATGTCACCAATTACAGTGATTAATCATATACAAAAAATAGGTCTCACACCTATGGGGAAAAATCGATTTCGGTCCCTTATGCCAAAACCTTCCTTTTTGGGACAGCTTGTGATCTAAAATCCAAATAAAATACTGAAACCACCCAAATCTGGAAACAAAAAATATGACAAATTAATTAAGAGGAAGAAGATCACTCATGAATTTTTCCAGAATTTTATCACACCTAAAACTATTTTTAATAATTGCGACGAAACGGACAAAAACGATATTTTAAGGGAAAGTGAAAGGAATCGAATTCTCTAATCCGTAACCTAATCCCTAAACTCCGAAATCGACACATATCAATATATATCACAAATAAATCCAATGCCTCAGGTGGGAGGGCTCAATATGCACCTTAAGTTACATGATCCTAAGTCGCATACAACTAGAATGATGCATTAAAGTAGAGAATCGAGATTACTTACTTGGTCGAAGTGCCGATTCTTTCACATAAAAGAAATCCAAAAAAACTTCAAGCCAAGCCTTGTAATCTCCCATGAGCAAAATAAATGCTCATCTTCCATAATTTCTTTGTGAAGATCCCCCATAATCGAAACAAAAACAACGACACAAAATATCATTTGAATCCAAAGGTATCCCACAAATAAAGTGGAATACCAACCAAACGACCGTCGTTAAGATCTTTGCGAGAACCTTGCATGAACTCAACAAACACATTAGAAACAAAAAAGAGGTGCAACCGGAAGTTGCACCTATGTCTCACAACTCAAAATCAAATAGAAAGATGAATGTACGAGTCATGGACATGCATTGAAATTTACGTTTCAAAACGGGGCAGCACTTATGCTCTAACATAAACAACATGCAAATTCAAACCAAAATCAAATAAATTTACATGCAATGAATGGAAAATGATCAACAAACATAAGTACAAGTCAAAACAAGATCAATGCATCAAAATTGCACCAAACCGAACTTAAAAAGCCTTAAAACGAAAAAACGCGTCAAAAATCACCGACTCGGAATTGAACGAAAATCGCATGGTAACTTGAAAACGTGCCAACGGATTCAAATATTCAATCGGATTTTGAAAATTCCGCTCGGAAGTGGTACTTTTTGGCCGATTTTATCGGCTGGCAGTAGCGAAATAGCCGAAAAAAATTGTCCGAAATCGACTAAAAAGTTTACCAATGGCTCTGGAATAATCAACAAAGTCAATTTACACTATTCACATTCGCGAAAACGCGCTACGGTTAGGAAGTTATGACCAAAACGCACTTATCGACACGCGACATATGAACAACATCAACAATTAAGCTTCAACCTATCCTATTCCGAATTTACACAATGAAACAAACATGAATTCAAAAGTCAAGCACTTCAATCAATATCAAGTCACAATAATTAACTCTCTTAAGAATTTTATCAAACATCTAACATGCATCGATTAGTCTATGTCAATTTTAACAATCATTTCCAATTATGCACAACAACAATTATTAGGATCAATTAATCAAGCATCAATCAACAACCACATCAAGAATCAATGCACATAATCTCCATAATATGAATTCAACTTCAAAATTCAATTCAAGAAACAATGCAACAATTATTCATGAATTAAAGTTTAAGAAGCTTACCGAATGAAGAATCGACGAAGAAATTGTGAATCCGGAGGAAGTGAGACGCGATCATGAACGGAGGAGAGGAGGAGAGGCCGCGTGGCTGCCGGCGGCGGAAGATGGTGGTCGCACGGTGGTGAAGTTGACCGAAGGTGGTGGTTCGTGGCGGCTCGGCTATCGGAAGCTTGATCGGAATTGTTGTGTTCTTGAGTTCTTGATGAAGTTGTTGTTGTGTTCTTGAGAAAGAGTTGAGAGAATGAACTTTGATCCTTTAGAGAGAGTTTGTGAGAGTTTTTTTGGTGTTTGTAAATTATGATTGAAGTTATGAGACAAATTGTGGGTCAAAAGAATATATAGTGGAGTGTAAAATGAAAGGCAAAAGGTAGAATTTCGGCTTAAGTGAAAATAACAATATCTTCGGCAAGAAATTTCGACTCTGAGCCTTCCACAATATCGTCCGCCTCTGAATCACAGTTGCAACACAAAAATAACGGACGTCATACGATCAAAATCGAGTGCGATCGATACGTTTAAGCTGCAAGACGTCACTGAATAAGTTGTTTTTTCGGCTTATTTGGTGTCCGCTACTCGAAAATGTGACGAGGCCAACCTCTTCGGAGCATAATATCGACTCGACTTTTTCATCAAAGTTGTAGATCTATGAGTCAGTGACCTGGTGTTAAAATCTAAGCTCAACCGGACAAACGACGAGGGAGATATGAATTTTCTCGTGAAACCACTTTCAGCATTTTTCTTCGGTTCAGCACTTCAGTTTTGTGAAATAAACCAAAACGACAATATTTGGAGCACCGTTCGAACTCACTTTTGTATTTGAAATTGAAGAGGATAAAATTTGTGAACCAACGCTTCAAGAACGGGTGATATCCGATGAAAATTGACCGAGTTATGAATTTTACAAAATCTGACAGACAGTGCACTGCATCAAAGAACCTTACTGGTAATTCGCATTTTCGAGATCCTTCCGCTCGGACCTAACCCAAACTGAATGCACATAATGAAGATAACATCTAAACGGAATTTTAGGCACCGAAACAACATCAATTCGATGAACGAGCCAAGAGTTATGAATTTTTTAGTGTTCAAAACTCACCGGTTCAGCACTGTTTTTCACTATGTCGACTCTAAAGACTCGCACATTCTGAGATCTTCTTCAAAGAATTAGTTCTCGGCCAAAACCCAAAAGTTAGAAAGGATATCAAGACGGAACTTTTGGCATATGAATCTCTCAGACATGTTGACCCAATCAGAAGTTACGAACTCTTGAATACCGCTAGCACAGTTAATCGGCGAAATCGAAATTTCAAAAACAAATAATTCTCGCCATTTTCCTTGATGAATTGGCCTCCGAGCCGAACACAAAAGTTGTAGAGAATAACGAAATAGTCTAAACTATTGAGTTTCAAGCCAAAATGAGTTTCCGAGCATAAGTTACAACTTTTGCAAACTGCACCATAAAACTGATATTCTGCTTAAACTCCTTTGAATCAACCGAGAACTTTTGGTTTCTTCTAAGATTCTTGTGCATGTTCCGCATGAAAAAATAAAAGCCAGTCACAACCTGTGAAAGCTCAAATGGAGATGTATATTCATGTATGTTTATGATGCAATTGTGATCTAAATGCAATGCAATGTATGAAAGGATATGCTAAATGGCATGAAAATGAGAGGGCAAATTTTGAGGTATTACAGCTGCCCCTATTCAATCAACTGCAGACCTGAACGGATAATTGCAATAACTTTTAGACGTTCAAGGTGTGGAGTGATTGAATATTCGAACAAAACCTGAAAATTTGCACACTGAGGGTAATGGAAATGCCATCTGCCCATTTATTTATTTATATCTTTTTGATTTTGACCTCTGAATAGGTAACGGGGATAGAACCAGGTGGAATAGGATCAATGCAATCACTGCGACTGCTGAACGAACCGAAACCACAAGGAGGGTGCCTGTTGGCGAAACAGGACTTAATGCAACATCAACCGATTTGCGACTCAAATAAGATCAACCGATCAAACACGGAGATGGTATCAACCGATCCACCCCGGAAAGCGAGAATGTAATATCATCCGATTTACAACTCGAAGAGAAATGATATCAACCGATTCATAGCTCACATAAGATCAACCGATCTAATATGGAAATGGTATCAACCGATCCATTACCAAAAAATGAGAGAATGTAATATCATCCGATTTACAACTCGAAGAGAAATGATATCAACCGATTCATGACTCAAATAAGATCAACCGATCTAACATGGAGATGGTATCAACCGATCCATAACCAAGAAACGCGAGAATGTAATATCATCCGATTTACAACTCGAAGAGAAATGATATCAACCGATTCATGACTCAAATAAGATCAACCGATCTAACACGGAAATGGTATCAACCGATCCACCCCAGAAAGCGAGAAAGTAATATCATCCGATTTACCACTCGAAGAGAAATGATATCAACCGATTCATAACTCGGATAAGATCAACCGATCTAACACGGAAATGGTATCAACCGATCCATTATCTTCGCACTGAGACGAGACCATTGTACTTAAATGGAGACTCGAAAGGAACGGGATCGTTGTACTTAAACGAGAGCCCAAGACGCGACCGTTGTACTGAAACGGAGACGCGAAAAAATGAGACTGTTGTACTGAAACAAGACTCAAAGACAAGACCATTGTACTTAAATGGAGACTCGAAAGGAACGGGATCGTTGTACTTAAACGATAGCCCAAGACGTGACCGTTGTACTGAAACGGAGACGCGAAAAGATGAGACTGTCGTACTGAAACAAGGCTCAACTGGGGATAACAACAAGACTCGGTAGACGTAACCACCCTGGGAAACAGAGTTGCATTCTGTGGGGAATGCTTCAATCTAATTAGAGATGTAACGGGTCTTATGTAATATACCTCAAAACTGGCCCATGCTGGTATGCATATGTTTGGATTTATGGCGTAATGCTCCATGATGATGGAAATGCTACGCTTTGGAGGATGCAAATGCGATGATGATGCAAATGACAATGCAAAGGAGATCTCCTGATAAGGAGACTGCAGGTACCCCGGATAACTTGGCTGGGGAGAAACGATGATCACTGCATTGATCTGGTTCATCCTGAGGAGGAGGAAACAACTCTGCGGGGAAAGTCGTTAATAATCCACTGGCTTTGAACAGCCACCACTGCCAAAAATAAATTAGACTTTGAGATTGGAGTGCCAAGACCCTGCTGGAGATGGACTCTTCTTGAACTCTGGTGAGGAAATGAGGACCTCCTAACTTGGCGGAGAACCAAAGGCATGACACTGTTGAGGAAACACCTTGCTGGGGAGGAAAGAAATCCTTGTACTGTTGAGGATTGCCCCTGTCTGAAGGGAAACTTCTACTTGGGGATGACACCCACATTATGCTACCTTATTGAGAGATTTCAACTTCCACCTCTACTGGGGATGATGGAGGATGTCAATGATAAAGCTTCCCGTTGAAGATAAGAGCTCAAGTTGCCACTTGTTGGGGATAAGAGATAAATCCTCTCATGTTGGGAATGAGAGATGTTAGGCGTCTCATGCTGGTGATGAGAGACGATGATACCCTTCTTCTCAAGAAATAACCTCCCATGAGACTTGCTAAGGAATCTTGATCGATGAAGTCCGCAGATGAAACAACTCTTGAAGTACTGTGCCGACACTGGCCTTGCCCCTAGCCCCGGGTTGATAGGTTGTCAACTAATCATGAGTGAACAATGGTTCTTTGAAATTTTCAACTCGCCTCAGATTAAGGTCTGTCAGAAGTAAATGTCTCAAGAGGATTTTACAGAAAACATGGCATATGAAATGCCTTAGTGTCTTCAAACTCTTGGAGAGATTTGTTGGATCTCGAAATAACTGCCCCAGACTTCATGGTCTGTGCAAGAATTTTCCTCGCGAGGATTCATGAAAAACCTCATATCACTGTGAGATATTCTGCTCCATTATTTTGAACTCTGGATAGGTGCCTCTGATTAACCGTCTTCAGGAGAAAGTACTTCCCATGCTCTTAGGATGGCCTGCCCCAGTACGAGCCTCGAAGTGATCACCTCTGACGGACTGTGCTTTGAAGAAAACACCTATGCCAATCGTTCTTTGAGAGATTGGATCTCGAAGTGATTGCCCCAGTTTGGCTGAAATTTGAATAATGCTTCCGCCTGATGGCTCTTTGAGAGATTTGAATCTCGAAGTGATTGCCCCAACTTAGTTGAATTTTGAAGAAATTGCTCGACGTGATTGCCCCGGCTTAGTTGGCTCTTACCACGACTGTCGGGAAAGTCCCTACTCAATGGAGTCTTCTTGAAAAGTGCACCTCGATAGATTGTCCTTTGGAAGTTTTAGCCTTCTCAACTCGGCAAGATTAAGCTTCTGGACTGAAGTTTCGTATGTGAATTTATGATGTCCAACAAATGTATGCAAGCAGAAAATGTTTATTCTAAGAATGAAAATTCTAATGCAACACACATATTAATCTTGAAGTTTTACTGAAAAAGATGTCGCAAACCTTGGTGAGCGAATCACTGGTTAAGATACGACATAAAATTTGTTTGAATAATAAAAAGCATGCACATGCAACACCAGCAAGGATCTTTCAACACCACTCATAGGAGTCAGGAACGCGGTCTCGTGGTAGTATGCTCTCAAAAATAACCCTGTTTCAGTTAGGACTTTTGAGGGTTGTATCGTGGCCCGGTTCACGGTTATAGAAACAAAAGATATAGGCTCGAAATTTATATGTGCCCACCCATCTTCGTGATGTTCTCCATTCCTATGTTCAGCTAGCTTTTACAAGCGCTCACCTCTCAAAAAGGGTTTTGTGATGGTTGAGGAACCAATTACACTAACGGTTTAAGCACCAATCAAATTATTGTTTAGAGTCAGTCACCCCTATTGTCTTTTGTGTTTGTATCACACGACTTTGTTCCTGCTCAAGGATCTTTCTTGTGTAATCCTTTTCGTCTTTCACTTTTGCATTATTTTGTTTATCCCTAACTTTTGCCTGGACTGAATTCTTGTGAATCTTTGATTGTGAAGTCCAGCAGGATGCCCTAATTTTTGCCTAAGTCGCTTGTTTTCAAGTTTCGACTTAGCGGGCTTTCTCATTCATTTTTTTTCTTTTTTTTTTGAACAAATCGTGTGACACTGTTTGTCTTGAATGCTTTGCAAGGGTCGTGACTGTCTCACTCCTTTGTTGTTGAGGAATAACCATTGTGGTCTCCGGTCTTTGGACCTCTTGATTGGGATAACCATTGTGGTATCTGGTCATTAGACCTCTTGATTGGGATAACCATTGTGGTTTCTGGTCATTAGACCTCTTGATTTGGTACCACGAAAGGTAATGGATCCTCAAATTTGCACTCCTTTTTGAAATTTGAATGCTCGGTCAAACTAACTGATGCCTACCCTGCCCCTGGGTTAAGTGCGAGGGTTTTTTCATGCAAAAAGAAACTCCTACTTCAAGGCTCAAATGGGTTGGCGAGGGTCTATCTCCCTTATATCTCCGGTGTTTAGGACTTGAAACAATGCCTGTACATCGTCAACAGGGTCTTTCTCAAAAGCACACAATTAGATATTTTTGCGTTTTCATTTCGTCGTCCTCCCTGATAGAGTTTAATCACAACAGTTGGTATTGCAATGCACATACACAAAATCATGAGTGAATACGAATGGATTACTTCAAGAGAAACATGTGAATTTTATTATGGTTATCATTCAAAAACAAATAAGTTTCATGCATGCATACAAATGTTTAAACAAACAATATAAACTACAAATGAAAATGCAGTAAAGAAGCTGAACATTGCCGTCATTGAGGAGACTTGACTCTGTATGGACTTATTGATTCTGAAGATGCCTTTGCAAATTGGGAGACCCATTTGATGAGGAAACTTCAATATGTGAGCAGACTTTCTGGCATGATGACCTTTGAGTCGATCAACTTCGGGACCTTGTCTTCACCTTTGCCTCTGAAAGACTTGCAATCTTCAATTAAAAGGTCGGGTGCCCTAGAATGGTAATCATACTTGGCATTGAAACCCCAAAGGAAGCTTTGTCGGAGATGATCCTGATGCAATTAGCTCAACCACTCCGAATTTGCATAAATGAGGAAACTTGTTGCACGTACGTCATCAGAATATGATCAAACTTCTTCTCAAGTTGTTTTGGCCTTTACCCGTATTCTCTGGCCCTAGGACTCTCTTGGGAAGCTCCGGTCAGATGCTGACAAATGACATATGGAGGGAAAAGGTTGATAAAGTTAATAGATAAGGTTGCTCGGAAAGATCTTGCACGATCTCCTGCCTACGTATCTCCATTGACCAATGGAGAATCAGAGCAGCGTAGTTCCCCTCAATAGGGATGAAAATAGCTTTGTTCAGAATTTCCATAACCAAGCTCATCTGAGTCTTCATCTGGTTGACTTCCTGTTTCAGCAGTTTCTGGTTTTGAAATAAAGCTTATACCTCTGCCCTGAATGGCCTCAGCTGGGTATTCCTTCGATTACCTCCGCCCGGAGTTGCTTCAAATATATACCTTGATGATTGTGATTCAAGTTGTCCATTCTGATGAGAAATCAAGTCAGGAAAAGAATTTGTCTCTGAACACCTGTCAAGAATGCAAGGATGTATGCAAATGCCATGTTCAATTATTTCTGAGGAATCTATCTGCTTTAATTCAAGTTTTGATACAGAAAAATCCAACAACATGATTCAGATATGTGATCCTCGGAAATAACTGAACATGTATGCAGAAATGCTATGATGTCATGTATGCAACATACATGTGATCAATGGTGTGATGCTGGTGTTGAGCAGTGAACCAACTGTTTGTATAAAACCCTAATAATGGCACCATCTCTGTATAGAACCCCATAACTGAGAACCCAATAACTGTAGAACTGGATCACATAATAGAATAGTCACTGATGGTGTTGAAGTTGAACAATGAGCCAAGTATCTGTGGAGAGTCACAATATCAAGGTCATAATGGTAATCACAGTAACAATTTCTCTGAATAGAAATCCGAGATCTCAGAATCAAAGAACCATAGAACACTGAACAATACTGGAAAAGTGGGTATGTTGAAGTTTAGGGTTCCTGCAAACCTGTAAACCCCTCCCAATCTCACGGGTGTGCTACTCGGGTCAACATCACCGACTCTCAAAGCCAAATATCAATAATACGTTCACCATTTCCGAGAAATGGCTCATGACCAAATCAGGGAATCGGTTTGGCATTATGTACTACTCAGGGAGGTCTCAATTGAGTCCGGAAAAACAAGCATCCCTCACAAGTTTCCAGCTTCAAGCGCTTAGTCGAGAAACAATAGTACATTCATCCCGAAGGGTACAATACTATCGTCATACGAACAGTTTTGCTTTAACTGAATTCCTGTGAGAGAACCAGGCCATCCTATGCGAGTTCCCAATGGACCCTCGGATGCGAGTGGGTTTGCCAACAAATGTGGTCTGCCACTGTCATCACTGGAGAGGGTTGTTTCCATTAAGGTTCTCAATGATCGGTCACCAGATGCACATAACTATCAAGGTTGTACCCTGAAGTGGAGAAGAACCCCCACACAGAATAGTCCCGAGACAGTCGCAATCTGGGTGTGGAACACATCACCACTCATCATGTAACCATGCGAGCACAACGTGTCCACGCTAATCCTATAGTGCACTCAAGCCGGGTATTTGGCTTATCTCACAGTAACTCCCATCCCACAGAAAAAATGAAAACCAGCACAGCCAGACAGTCCAGTATAATATGATGCATGGAAAATAAAATACTGAAAGCGATAAATAAATGCGATAAAGTAAATCTGTAAAGTAAAACTGTAAATAAAAACAGTAAAGCTAAACTAAAGCACACAACAGCAAACAAACACCCAAAGAAGCAAAACCAAACATGCGTTAGGATTGACTCTATAAGGGAAACCGGAAGAATCAGGTTAAGTCCCCAGCAGAGTCGCCAGCTGTCGCTCCCGGGATTTTCATCCTAGTACAAACGCGAAAGTGGCGCGGAAAGGTTAGAGTCGCCAGCCAGACATTTTTATCCCGAATGAATGGGAAAGGTAATGTTGCACAAACCTGAGGAAGAAGGAAAGGACAAGGTCCTGCGAACCAAAGATCTGAGTTCGGGAGTCGGTTACGACCTGGGAAGGTATTAGCACCCCAGATCGTCCGTCGTACCCGACGGGATCCACGCTTGCTTGCTTGTTTCAAAGGGTGAGAAAAATATAATTGCTGCTGAATAAAACTACTACTGGAACTGGAATGAGAAATGAGAAAGGAACTGGAAAAAGAGAATGGAAAAAAGGGGAAATGTAGGGAAAATAAAGAATGTGCTCGAACGGGCCCTACCCCGCTGCCTACGTACCTCATCGGGATAATGAGGATCAGAGTCGACGTAGTTCGCCTAACTAAGGCGGGAACTATTTGTTTGTGTTTTTTATGCTGGAACTGCGTATGTCTATACTCAGGTGTTGCAGGCTCGTCTGGTACGAGTGCGTTTACCGTCTTGCATGCGAGACAAGTCGCCGCGAGTTCGCGTTGTGAGTGAATGAGATGAGAAGAGAAGTTCCCGCAGGATAGTCGCTTATTATTTGTTTTTGGCTTTTATGAGAAGTGTTTTGAATTTGTTTGTGAACTGTCTTGTACTAAGACCTATCCATCGCGGGAAGTATTTACACCTCGCCCCGAAACAGGACGCGTATAAACACTCCGCAACAAAGTCTCGTGTCGTACAAGATTGTTCGGTTTTTATTAAGTGTTTTATTGCTTTTCTTTTTGAGATGAGAAAGAATGACTCAAGTTGCAAAAAAAGGAAAAATCTAAGGGACTAAGACTCAATGCTAATTTTTGTTTATTTATTTACAAGTGGTCCTAATGGTTAATGAGGTTTTCTAAACCTAATGAAGGAAAAGGAAAAGAAGAAAAAGAGAGCTAGAAACTAACTTACTTCCTAAGGAAGTTAAGTTGTCTCTAAAGAAAGGGAAAGCCTAAAAGAAAAGCACAAAGTGCTAAGGCAAACAAAATTAAAATGCATAAGAGATGGGAATGAAGTAATGCTTACCTCAATCTCCCCCCCTACAAAACAAAAGTTAGCATGACAATGCATATTGGAAGTAAAATCAAAGCATGGAAGCGATTAAGTACCATAAACGTCCTAGAATGGAACTAGGGTTCAAAATAAGACCTAAGTCTAAAGGTGAAGGTACCTAAAGGTTACATGACTTATAAAGTCAGTAGCTACATGTTATAGTCTCCTAAGGATGCTAGGATACCCCACAAGATCAAACTATGTCAAACTATGTACAAAAAGTTCACCTAGGTTCACCTAAATGCAAGTTAGGGTTTATGGATGAAGTATGAATGCGTATGGCTTACAAGCATGAATTAATACATGAAATGAACATAAAAGTCAGTAGTGAATGCTTATGAAGATAGATGGATGAATATACAATCATGGATTCAATGGATTAGGCATATGGAGCAATGAGAAGAAGATGTGAGATGAAATGGAACAAACATCGCATAAGATCGCAAATGATGCAAACTAAGGAAGAATAGCATGTGAATATGAATGAAATGATTATGGGTCAGTAGCATACAAGATGTGAAATGCAATGAGAATGCATGAATAGGCATTAATGATTTCCACATAATTAATGTTAAACATGAGAAGAGATTAACAACCCGTTTAAGTTAAACTAGTTCACATAAGTATGCACTTTGAAACACTAAAACAAACCAAATGAGTATGGTTCAAAAAGTGGCCTATAACTGGAATTAAGGACCTAAAAGTGACCTATAATTAACTCCTAAAATTTACCAAAAAGCATCTCAATCAAATGGCATGAATGCCTTCTTAACATTTAAGTTATGCAACAAATAGACACATGAATCAACCTAGGATCTAGGTGACATGGAAAAATAGCAAAAAGCCTTTAAAAATTATTAAATTAAATTCCTGGAATAATAAAGTCATTATATCACATTGTCCAAAAGTATTCCACAAAATTATGCACCAAAGTGCCAAAACAATTACTTGACTAGCAAGGTAGCAATGAATGATCACCCAAAAACAACTCCACAAAGTGGATCAAAAAGGGCACTAAAAATTATGAAAAAAAATGCCTAATGAGCATCAAAATGTCACCAATTACAGTGATTAATCATATACAAAAAATAGGTCTCACACCTATGGGGAAAATCGATTTCGGTCCCTTATGCCAAAACCTTCCTTTTTGGGACAGCTTGTGATCTAAAATCCAAATAAAATACTGAAACCACCCAAATCTGGAAACAAAAAATATGACAAATTAATTAAGAGGAAGAAGATCACTCATGAATTTTTCCAGAATTTTATCACACCTAAAACTATTTTTAATAATTGCGACGAAACGGACAAAAACGATATTTTAAGGGAAAGTGAAAGGAATCGAATTCTCTAATCCGTAACCTAATCCCTAAACTCCGAAATCGACACATATCAATATATATCACAAATAAATCCAATGCCTCAGGTGGGAGGGCTCAATATGCACCTTAAGTTACATGATCCTAAGTCGCATACAACTAGAATGATGCATTAAAGTAGAGAATCGAGATTACTTACTTGGTCGAAGTGCCGATTCTTTCACATAAAAGAAATCCAAAAAAACTTCAAGCCAAGCCTTGTAATCTCCCATGAGCAAAATAAATGCTCATCTTCCATAATTTCTTTGTGAAGATCCCCCATAATCGAAACAAAAACAACGACACAAAATATCATTTGAATCCAAAGGTATCCCACAAATAAAGTGGAATACCAACCAAACGACCGTCGTTAAGATCTTTGCGAGAACCTTGCATGAACTCAACAAACACATTAGAAACAAAAAAGAGGTGCAACCGGAAGTTGCACCTATGTCTCACAACTCAAAATCAAATAGAAAGATGAATGTACGAGTCATGGACATGCATTGAAATTTACGTTTCAAAACGGGGCAGCACTTATGCTCTAACATAAACAACATGCAAATTCAAACCAAAATCAAATAAATTTACATGCAATGAATGAAAAATGATCAACAAACATAAGGACAAGTCAAAACAAGATCAATGCATCAAAATTGCACCAAACCGAACTTAAAAAGCCTTAAAACGAAAAAACGCGTCAAAAATCACCGACTCGGAATTGAACGAAAATCGCATGGTAACTTGAAAACGTGCCAACGGATTCAAATATTCAATCGGATTTTGAAAATTCCGCTCGGAAGTGGTACTTTTTGGCCGATTTTATCGGCTGGCAGTAGCGAAATAGCCGAAAAAAATTGTCCGAAATCGACTAAAAAGTTTACCAATGGCTCTGGAATAATCAACAAAGTCAATTTACACTATTCACATTCGCGAAAACGCGCTACGGTTAGGAAGTTATGACCAAAACGCACTTATCGACACGCGACATATGAACAACATCAACAATTAAGCTTCAACCTATCCTATTCCGAATTTACACAATGAAACAAACATGAATTCAAAAGTCAAGCACTTCAATCAATATCAAGTCACAATAATTAACTCTCTTAAGAATTTTATCAAACATCTAACATGCATCGATTAGTCTATGTCAATTTTAACAATCATTTCCAATTATGCACAACAACAATTATTAGGATCAATTAATCAAGCATCAATCAACAACCACATCAAGAATCAATGCACATAATCTCCATAATATGAATTCAACTTCAAAATTCAATTCAAGAAACAATGCAACAATTATTCATGAATTAAAGTTTAAGAAGCTTACCGAATGAAGAATCGACGAAGAAATTGTGAATCCGGAGGAAGTGAGACGCGATCATGAACGGAGGAGAGGAGGAGAGGCCGCGTGGCTGCCGGCGGCGGAAGATGGTGGTCGCACGGTGGTGAAGTTGACCGAAGGTGGTGGTTCGTGGCGGCTCGGCTATCGGAAGCTTGATCGGAATTGTTGTGTTCTTGAGTTCTTGATGAAGTTGTTGTTGTGTTCTTGAGAAAGAGTTGAGAGAATGAACTTTGATCCTTTAGAGAGAGTTTGTGAGAGTTTTTTTGGTGTTTGTAAATTATGATTGAAGTTATGAGACAAATTGTGGGTCAAAAGAATATATAGTGGAGTGTAAAATGAAAGGCAAAAGGTAGAATTTCGGCTTAAGTGAAAATAACAATATCTTCGGCAAGAAATTTCGACTCTGAGCCTTCCACAATATCGTCCGCCTCTGAATCACAGTTGCAACACAAAAATAACGGACGTCATACGATCAAAATCGAGTGCGATCGATACGTTTAAGCTGCAAGACGTCACTGAATAAGTTGTTTTTTCGGCTTATTTGGTGTCCGCTACTCGAAAATGTGACGAGGCCAACCTCTTCGGAGCATAATATCGACTCGACTTTTTCATCAAAGTTGTAGATCTATGAGTCAGTGACCTGGTGTTAAAATCTAAGCTCAACCGGACAAACGACGAGGGAGATATGAATTTTCTCGTGAAACCACTTTCAGCATTTTTCTTCGGTTCAGCACTTCAGTTTTGTGAAATAAACCAAAACGACAATATTTGGAGCACCGTTCGAACTCACTTTTGTATTTGAAATTGAAGAGGATAAAATTTGTGAACCAACGCTTCAAGAACGGGTGATATCCGATGAAAATTGACCGAGTTATGAATTTTACAAAATCTGACAGACAGTGCACTGCATCAAAGAACCTTACTGGTAATTCGCATTTTCGAGATCCTTCCGCTCGGACCTAACCCAAACTGAATTCACATAATGAAGATAACATCTAAACGGAATTTTAGGCACCGAAACAACATCAATTCGATGAACGAACCAAGAGTTATGAATTTTTTAGTGTTCAAAACTCACCGGTTCAGCACTGTTTTTCACTATGTCGACTCTAAAGACTCGCACATTCTGAGATCTTCTTCAAAGAATTAGTTCTCGGCCAAAACCCAAAAGTTAGAAAGGATATCAAGACGGAACTTTTGGCATATGAATCTCTCAGACATGTTGACCCAATCAGAAGTTACGAACTCTTGAATACCGCTAGCACAGTTAATCGGCGAAATCGAAATTTCAAAAACAAATAATTCTCGCCATTTTCCTTGATGAATTGGCCTCCGAGCCGAACACAAAAGTTGTAGAGAATAACGAAATAGTCTAAACTATTGAGTTTCAAGCCAAAATGAGTTTCCGAGCATAAGTTACAACTTTTGCAAACTGCACCATAAAACTGATATTCTGCTTAAACTCCTTTGAATCAACCGAGAACTTTTGGTTTCTTCTAAGATTCTTGTGCATGTTCCGCATGAAAAAATAAAAGCCAGTCACAACCTGTGAAAGCTCAAATGGAGATGTATATTCATGTATGTTTATGATGCAATTGTGATCTAAATGCAATGCAATGTATGAAAGGATATGCTAAATGGCATGAAAATGAGAGGGCAAATTTTGAGGTATTACAGCTACGTGCATTAATTCTAATATCAACATGGTTGTGTAGAAGTTATTATTCAATATAGAGATCATTCCCATTTTTCAACCGTTTCAAATATCTCTCCATAATCCACTAACACCGAAATCATTTCTTTAATAATTAAATTAAAAGAAAATCGAGAGGAGTTTAGTGGGAAGTTATTGTTTAGTGGCTACGTGCATTATTCAATATATAAACCAGACATGATTATGAGAAGACTTTACCATATACCCTCACATCCATACTTTTACCCCTACAATTTTTTCTAAATGCCTATTATAACCTTATTATATTTTATTATATTATTTTTTATTTTTACCATTTATGTCAGACCGTCAGATTCTAGAAAAAATTGGTCCCAAAAAGCACGTCCCGAAAGACTTAAAATATGAGTTCCGGTACGTTAATTATCATACCGGAAGACTTTGGAAAAGTCTTCCGGTTTTGTAATGTTTGTTCACCGGAAGACTTAATAAAAGTGTTCCGGAACGGAACACTTTTATTAAGTCTTCCGGTATCCCTGTATATGTGTACCAGAACACTTTATGTAAGTGTTCCGGTATTGTACGAGATACAATACCGGAAGACTTACATAAAGTCTTCCGATGTGTAAATTTTTATTTTATTTTAATTTTTTTATATTTTTTATTAAAAAATATTTTTATTGTGTAGGTGCAGTACCTATATACGAAAAAGAACCGATATGTGTGAATACATCAGATGTATTTACAACATCAGAGAGATTTGGTACACGAGATGAGGTGATAAGATGGGTTAAAGACACCGGATTACGAAATAAAGTGACGGTCATCATCACTCGTTCAGATACACAAACAGGCAAGAGAGGGAGAAGTAACAAAATAATATTTGGTTGTGATAAAGGTGGGAAATACAAGGATATTTGTAGTGGAATAGAAAGTGCGACGAAAAAATGCGGATGTCCATTTAAGATCAGGTCGACTCCGACAAAAGATGGATCTGGATGGAAGATTGATGTAAAATGCGGCGTTCATAACCATGATTTACTTGATAGATTAGAAGGTCACTCATTTGTTGGTAGGTTGACAGCGGATCAGAAGCAACATGTTACCGATTTAACAAAGAGAAATGTTGCGCCTAGAAATATATTGCATTCCTTGCACGAGCGAGATCCAGATTGTGTCACTCGGATCACGCAAATATACAAGCAGAAGAGTATGATGGAAAAAGAGATAAGAGGTCCTAGAAGTGAGATACAACATTTGTTTAAGCTTATCGAGGTTGCAGGTTATGTTTATTGGAGTAGAAAAAGAGACGACTCTGAAGTTATTAAAGATATATTTTGGGCACATCCAAATTCAGTTAAGTTGTTGAATATTTTTCCTATTGTGTTAGTTATGGATAGCACTTATAAGACAAACAAATACAGGCAACCTTTGTTTGAAATTGGTAGCATGACATCAACCGAGTTGACTTTTGTTGTCGCATTCGCGTATATTGAGTCTGAGCAGACTGAGACTTTTTTTTGGGTGTTAGGTAAGCTTAAACAATTGTTTGTGAAGAAAGATTTATTTCCACAAGTGATGATGACAGATAGAGATCTTGCTTTGATGAAAGCCGTTGAGACTGTGTTTCCACGTACAAATAATTTGCTATGTCAGTTTCACATTAACAAAAATGTTGGTGCAAAAAGGAAACTATTAGTGGCTACTGATATGCAAAAGTCAATTGGCAAATTATGGACGGATGTTGTATGGGCTAGTGATGAGGTTGAGTATGCTCAACATTTAAAAGAACTTAAGCAAGAGTGTGTTGATTGTCCTAAATTTTTTGAGTACGTGAACGACACATGGTTGACACCACATAGACAAAGGTTTGTTTGCGCATGGATTAATCGAGTCCTACATATGGGTAACACGACGACTAATCGGTATGTTTTGATTTAGATCCCAAAATATACTTTTTGTGAATTTTGTATTTTTCTTACTTAGTTTAAATATGTATTATTATAGGGTTGAGTCTGCTCATTGGAATTTAAAGTAGATGTTGGGTAACAGTATAGGTGACATGGTCAAATGTTGGGAGGCCATGAATGACAACTTAAAGATACAAATTAGCAACATTTGAGCTTCTTTTCAAAAGAGTGTGTATGAAGTTGAACATGTCTATTCAAGTCCATTTTACACATATTTACGTACTTCAGTGTCGCAAGCTGCATTGAGGCGCGTTGCTGAAGAGTTAACTAGAATTGATTATATTGGAACTAACAAGGACAGATGTCGATGTACTCTTAGAACAACCTATGGATTACCTTGCACGTGTGAGTTGGCATGGTATAGAATTAGTGGTATTCCGATACCAATTGAGGCTGTGCATGTACATTGGAGGAAACTAAGTATGGAAATTAAGTTGGAAGAAGACTTAGATGAGGAATCAAATGTGGGTATGAAATCTGCAATGGATGAGTTATGGAAAAGGTATAGGTCACAAGATGTTGTTGGAAGAAGGGCATTACATAGTAGGGTTTATGAACTTGCATTTCCCACAATGACTTCTTTGTTAGCACCACCTGAAAAAATAAAAACAAAAGGTGGAGTCAAGAAAAAAGACAAAAAACCTGAAGGGTATGATGTTTACATGGATCCTTCGTATCATGAATATGTTGATCAAGCATCACAATCTTCACAACGACAATCTCAACCATCACAAAATTCAAAAAAGAAATCTCAACCATCACAACCTGTGAAAAAGAAGTTAAAATTATCACAAACTGCACAATCATCTAAACGGTTCATCCTTCAATTTCCTTATCATATTAGGTCATTTATTGATGACGTAGTCAACGTATTGTCAGATGGTAATTGTGGATTTAGAGTGATTGCTTCATTGCGGGGTTATGCTGAAGATGGTTGGCCAATGGTTCGTCGGGACTTAGAGTTGGAAATTATACATAATGAAAGATCAGTTTTATATGCCAATTTATTTGCTGATCAGTTAGCTGAAGTGAGAGATTCTTTGAAGATAGAGGGAAGTGGTTCTCAACCAATAAATAAATAGTTGACTCTACCAGACATGGGTTACATGATTGTGAATCGGTATAATGTGGTACTTGTCTATTTAAGAGTCGAATGTTTGACTTTCTTCCCTATGACAACTACATTCTCACCGAATGTCTCATTTTATTGCATTGGATTTGTAAACTCAAATCATTGAATTCAGGTAAACATTGTTATAATTTGTTATTATTAGTAAATATTTTGAGTAATGTTAATAATGTTTTGCTTAATTTTGTATATAGGTTAACATGAAAGAAGGATTTCCATTGCCACCAGTGACAACAGATTGGAAGAACTTTCGTTATCCAGCAGCAACATCGTGGATGGTAGGATTTGCAGCACGTCTACAACATTGGCAACAACTTACGCCTATATTACAAACACATTATGAATTATAAACTATGTTAATCATTTTTATTCATGAATTATATTATATGTTTGCTACACTTTATAAATTATAGTTTATGGAATTAAATTTTAATTTCAATTTTTAAGTCTAAAAACTATCAATAACATATAACATAAATAAGATCGTACATATAAGTTCAAATGTCAAGATATTAAGAAACCAAGTCTAAGAAATATCAATAAAATATAACATAAACATAACTATAGATCACTGTGAACGAGCAATACGTAAAGCTGCAAACAGATCAGCAAAATGTGGATCATCCTCTTCAGCTGCATTCTGCTGAAGGTAGCGATGAATCAATGTAGACACACAACCCCAGGCAGGATCAGATGGTCCCGCATCGTACTCGGGAATAGATGCAACTGACGGCTCATCATGGGTAGGCGGTACCAAGCGAGGATGCGAAACACGATAATACCACTCAAGGTATCCATCCTCTACCTCAAATGGGGTAGTCGCTAGTGCAGCCGAACGAATCACCTGCCCAACACTATGGATGTAACTAATCCACTCAACATCAATATCACCAGCCATCCTAAGATCAATAGGTGCAGGTGGAATATACTGACGGTATCCAAACTGTCGAAGACACCTGTCAGGCATGTATGGAACAATAGTATCGCCCCACCTCAAACAACCCCTATATAGAGAAATCTCATCAAAAAGACGATGAACTCTATGATCCTCGAATGGCCGCCATATGACATCGGTCGGTGTCAGCTCATCCATAATAGGCCGCAACTCATCCACCTTTAACACGCCTTGTTTGTATGTCCACCTCATCGCTCGCGGGAGACCACAATTCTGAGCTGGTATCCAATTCTCTCCTTTTTTCCAAATGTAGGAAAATATTCATGAATCCAGCACTGTTAAAAAAACAATAACATAATAATTAAATATAACATAATGAACATAATAAAATTAACATTAGACTTAAAAAAAATCAATAAACTGAATTTAAATAAATACCTTGAACATAATAAAATTAACACTAGACTTAAAAAAATATCAATAAACTGAATTTAAATATATACCTGTAAGAGAGTCGGATAACCACCGAGTTGTTTACAACTGAACATGGACGCATCTCCAAGATACCTATACAATGTCACCAATGCAGCTGTTGCCCAACTATAGTTCGACAACCCATCCAAGTCCCTAAATAATGCCAGGTATCGTGCCTCCACAAGTGTAAACGACTTATCTGCAAAGATCGTGCAACCCACTGACATCATCAAATAACATCTGGTCGCATATGCCCATGATGAAGCAGCTCGATGCTCTACGAATCGATCATGTAACCACTCAATCTTGTAGTACGAACCTCTGCACTCACGGACCTGGAATAGTGTCACTCTCGCTGACACTCCAAGGTAGTCAACGGCCCACTCAATAGTTAGGTCTTCATTGATGGGTTGAGGGTTCCAGAATACCCCCCTGATAGGCAAGTGAAGCAAACATGCCACGTCATCTAGAGTAATCGTCATTTCACCGAACGGCATGTGAAATGAAGATGTCTCTAGATGCCACCTATCAACAAATGCAGAAACCAAGTTTGCATCGATCTTCTTCAAACTGGATCTCTGTAGGGAAGATAAACCGGACCTAGATATGATAGCCTCAATCTCCAGTGGAAGCTGTTGTGGAACCATTTGGGTCAACTTCAACCCATGTCCTGCCACCTTCAACTCCTTCTTTGCACCTCTCTCCTGAAATCAAATAAAATTAAACAAATTATACAATAGCTACTAATAATTTCGGTTTTTATTCAAAACTAAATAATTATAATTTCAATTTTTTTCACTAGTAGTAAAAAAATTATAATTTCCTTACCTCACCAAACCATATCCGTCTGGCCACATGATGCTCGTACGAAACCAAAATACTGGTATCGTACGGACCTCCAGGATATCCCACGGAATCTGTTGCAGCTGCAGATGTACCAACATCATCTATGTGTGTCCTACTCGACGTATCGCCCCGTCCATCGATCGAACTGGTATCCTCCCATCTCTGCCTCGTGAACGCACCATTGAAAAAAAAACAATAAAAAAATTATTTAATAAAAAAAACAATTAAAAAAACATTAAAAAAAAATTCCGGAAGACTTTCAAAAAGATTTCCGGTACACAAGTTTCTGGAAAACCATTCCGGAAGACTTTTTGAAACTCTTCCGGAACACTTTGCACCAACGTATCATTCCGGAAGACTTCATCAAAGTCTTCCGGAAGTCTTTTTTAAAAAACCTCATCAAACCGGAAGACTTTCACAAAGTCTTCCGGTACCGGAAGACTTTGAAAAACTCTTCCGGAACACAAAATATTAAACCGGAAGACTTACTTTTAGTCTTCCGGTAAACACTTCTGAAATGTGAAAATTTTTTTTGCTCGCTGTAACTTTGAACGAATGGTAAAAATGGAAAGAAAATCTGATTTTTTAACTATTTATACAAGAGCATTTTGGTCAAAAAAATTGGATGTAGGAGTATAGGATTAATTGTAGGGGTGTAGGGTAAAGCCTTCTGATTATGATTATGTCTCTTATTTAGTTCTAAGATATTAAAGATGATTTCATTCTCCTTTGAAACATTCATTATTCTTAATTTTTTTTGTGTGTCAAAAAAATATTCTTATCTTTTTTTTTCTTTATGGTATCATACAATATGTTACTTATGTTTTCTAGTTAGTGGTTTTATTTTTGTTTTTCAGGTAAACCTTTGAAATATAAAAAAAAAGTATTGATATGTGGGATAAGGAGGTTCTGCAAAATAACATCTTCCAAATTTTTTTTTAAAGATTTCACACTTCTATAATTTTTAACTTACTGCAAGATGCAATTATGGTAAATTTTATATTCAATTATAATTATAATGTTCTTTTTCTTCTCCATTTTATTAAGTTATTACCAATCTTTTAAAGATATGTGCAAATGTGCAACACTCCCATAATTCTTAGCTTCATGAAAGGTGTAAGTATGGTAATTTTTTTATTCAATTATATTGTTGTTTTTTTTCCTATTTTATTAATTTATTATATTGTTTAAATAAAAAATTTTACTTTTATTTTGTAGGTGTCAACATGCTATATATAAGAGAATTACATATAAAGGTATTTATCAATTATATTTTTCTATTTTTTATTTCCTAACTATGTGTTATTTTTTTCTTCATCTGAATTGGATTAAAAAACTATGAATCTGTTTTCAGTATTTCAATTTTTTTTCTTTACATATGTTATTGATATTGATAGATAATATCATAATTCAATAATATTTTCTATAATTATATTGTTTATTTTTATTATTTTTGTTTTATCCATTTATTTTTTCTTCTTATTAATTTTTAACGACCTATACATATTATATAATATATAAATTATTAAATAATTGCTGAACTTTTATGTAACAAACACAAGTATTATAAAAAAATTAATATAAATATATTTTAAATTACTTTTATATTGAAAATTTTAAAATAACAATTTAATTCAATAAAAATTAATGCACAGGTAGACGACTAGTTAATCATTAATTATATTATTATGTTAGTTTAATATTATAATAGAAAATAAATAAATATTTATTATGTTACTTTGATATTATAATTAATTATTATAATTATTATTTATTAATAAATAGAATCATTAACCTAATGTAATTTGTATATATTTTTTTATATAAAATCATTCTACCTAACATATAATCATTAAACTACGGTAAGGTAATTTATATATTTTTTAAATAGAATCCTCACCTTTTTAATTCCCTTATATATATATATATATATATATATATATATATATATATATATATATATATATATATATATATATATATATATATATATATATATATATATATATATATATATATATATATATATTCATCTATCGATAAATTAATTGAAAATATTAATTACATAAATTAATTTTTTAGATATTATACAAGGGAATTTGGTTTTTACCTTCTCTTTTATATATATATATATATATATATATATATATATATATATATATATATATATATATATATATATATATATATATATATATATATATATATATAAATGGGTTTTATGTTATGTAAATTTAATAATTTTTATTGTTTTATTATATGATAAAATGGTAATATTTATACTAAAAATTACTATAAATATTTGTTTTAATTAAAAACAGGTGACCATTATAATTATGATGTATGTAAACATCACTTTCTTATGACAAATACAAATTTGTCATTCTTTTTATTCAATTTAATTTATTATTTATTAAATATTTATAAGAAAGATGGATAAATTATTCAATTCATTATTAAATATGTAAATGGTTTTAGGAGACTATAATTGATATAAAGATGGTTAATAAATATATATAAAATTATTATTATCCAAGATAATTAATTAACAATATTATCGATTATATTTCTATATTTTTTTATTAGAAATATCGATAAAGGAGTATAGGTATGGGTACATATAAAGTACGAGTATGCGTGTACGAGTAATTTTTTATATTACGGGTTTGGGAGGAATTTATCTGTCACCCCCTAATCGTACATGACACCCCCCGATTACCATAATTCCAACATTGCCCCTGAAAAATTTGGGTGAAAGTGAAAAAAAATGTCTCTACCGGGAATTTCAAATTTCCGGTATTGAGTGAAATTTCGGGGAATTTAAAATTATCGGTAGTATAAAAATTTTCACTTTTTTTTTTTAAATTTTTACACTACCGGGAATTTCAAATTCCCGGAAATTTTCTGTAAATTTCGGGATATTTGAAATTTCCGGTAGTGTACAAATTTTCAAAAAAAATGTGAAATTTTTTACACTACCAAAAATTTAAAAATACCAATATCGTGTGAAAATTCATGGGGGTTTATCGGAGATTTCGAAATCCCCGGTATATTCTTATTGAAGATTTTGAAATCCCCGATATTTCTTACGGGATTTCAAAATCCCCGTTAGTTTTTAAAATATTTGGTACACCCTCTCAAAATTCATTATTTTCAAAGGATAAATATGGTATTTCGCTACAAATGGGGGTGTTAGGTACGATTGGGAGATGACAGGTAGATTGCTCCGGGTTTGGGGACGCAATCTATAACATTCTATCCAAACACTGTCCATCGTCATCCTTGTGCACGAGTAGATGACTACTTAATTATTTCATTTATTTTTTCTATAAAAATATATTATTTTGATGGATCGAGACTATTTAATTTTTTTATATCTTTTATATATATTTCTTAAACATCCATTTAAATATTTTTTATAGTATACATTTCTTACATAATTATATAATTTTTATTTTATATTCATTTCATATTTTGTTGATTTTGTTGGACTCGTGCAAACGCACGAATAAATATGACCACTCAATTATTTTATTTATTTTTCTACAAAAATATACATTTTCGACGAAACAAAACTACTTGATTTATATATTTCTTTTATATACATTTCTTAATCATAATTATATTTATTTATTTATTATTTAAAACAATATTTCGGTAGGAATGCAAGTCCTTTACTAATAATATTAAAAAGACATTAATAGAAAAATAAATAAATATTTAAGGATATAATAGAAAAAATAACATTTACATTGATTTATAAAATAACTTATATTATGATACAATTTTTTTTAAAACGATTTATAATAATAAAAAAATAGTAATATTTTATAAAATAACAGCACTAATTGTATGACACGCCTAAAATAGCGATAATTAATTGTATATTAAAAATAGATTAAAATGGCATTTACTCAAAAACAAATTACTATTTATTATTATTAAATGATAAATAAATGGAAGGAGTGTTAAACAGAGTAAACGGTTTTGATTAAAGAAATCTATTTCTCAGATTTTACTAATTCTTACTAATGACCTGTTTGGGAAGCGACTTTTCAGAGTTGTGGTTATCATTGAGAGACACTATAATTACCCCAGAATAAAGAGAAATAAACATGTTGAAAGTTTCGGAAATAACCTCCTCGAAAAAGCGCAGAACAGAAGTAAAGAAAAGGCAAAAAGAATCTCATCCAGCGCAGTAACTATCATCCACACTGTCAATAATTTTGTTGTTTACTTGTCTTTCATTTCAACTCTCTTCTTCTCTTACTCATTCAACAAGACCCAGTTTCACTCTTACCCAACACGTGCAAACAAACACAATTCCAACTCAATCTCACATGCTTCTTATTTCTTACTGTATTTATATTCCTAATTCTTAACCGTAGCATCTGAAATTAAAATAATCATGGGTGGCAATGGAAAACACAGGTGGAAAATCTCCTTCCATCGTTCTTCTACCTCTCATTCTAAACCCCTTCAACCTCCCTATGAGTTTCTATGCCCGATCACCGGGTCATTAATGTCCGACCCGGTTGTTGTTTCCTCGGGTCAAACCTTCGAACGTCTCTCTGTTCAAGTTTGCACTGATTTAAAATTCTCTCCACTCCTTGAAGACGGGTCCCGACCCGATTTCTCAACCATCATCCCCAATTTAGCCATCAAGAAAACAATACTCAACTGGTGCGATAAATCACATACCCAACACCCGCACACACCGGATTATGACTCAGTGGAGAACCTTGTAAGAGAACAAATTGCGGCGGTTGCGGTGGTGGTGGCGGAGAAGGATGAACCGGTTAGGGTTTCTGAAAAGGAGCTTCTCAACGCGGTGGCGGATAACCCGCCGGTGATATTCTCTCACGCTGCTACTGAGGTAGGGCCACGTGTCAACCATTTCAACTCAGGTTCTTCATCTGAGGAATCGGTGATAATCTCGTCGAGTCCAGAGACGCCTTTACCTTTCACGGTTCGTCCAACGTGTTTCTCTCCTTCTTCATCTTCCTCCTTCGAGATCGAAGTTCAAAACCCTAACGTACCTGTTTCGAAAGAAGAGGAAATCCTATTGAAGAAGCTGAAGAGCAACGAGGTTTTCGAACAAGAACAAGGGGTTCTCTCGCTTAGGAGCATCACGAGGAACAGAGAAGAAGCTAGGGTTTCGTTATGCACGCCGCGGATTCTGTCGTCGCTTCGTTCTCTGATTGAATCCCGTTACGTTGTGGTTCAGGTCAACGCTGTTGCTTCGTTGGTCAACCTTTCGCTTGAGAAATCGAACAAGATGAGAATTGTAAGGTCGGGATTTGTTCCGTTTCTCATTGATGTGTTGAAGGGAGGATCCAGTGAGGCGCAGGAACACGCTGCGGGTGCTATTTTTAGTTTGGCTTTGGATGATGATAACAAGATGGCAATTGGAGTTCTCGGTGCGTTGCAGCCGCTTATGCACGCGATGAGGTCTGAATCGGAGCGGACTCGCCATGACTCGGCACTTGCACTTTATCATTTGACACTGGTTCAGAGTAACCGTGTCAAGCTTGTCAAGCTTGGGGTGGTCTCCATGTTAATTTCGATGGTGATGACGGGGACGATGGCGAGTCGGGTTTTGTTGATTCTATGTAATCTGGCTATGTGTGTGGAGGGAAGAACTGCGATGCTCGACGCCAATGCAGTGGAGTGTCTGGTGGGTTTGTTGAGAGGAAACGAGTTGGACTCGGAGGCGACTCGTGAGAATTGTGTGGCGGCTTTGTATGCATTGAGTCATGGGAGCTTGAGGTTTAAAGGGTTGGCGAAGGAAGCGAAAGCTGTGGAGGTTTTAAGGGTGATTGAAGAAACTGGGACAGACAGGGCTAGGGAGAAGGCCAAAAGGGTGTTGCAGAAGATGAGGGGTTTTGAAGATGGTGATGACGACGATGGTGAGTTTGATAGTCTTTTTGAATCAGGTGGGTTGAGTCGAGCTCGATACCGAGTTGCTGCTGCTAGGAACAACAACCTTATCAATTCAACTACATTTTAGGTTTCTCATTTGGATTTTCCCATATATTTTTTCAAAGGTTTGAATCTGCTGGTATAGGTTATCTAGGAAAAGGCATGGATTAGTTTATTGGTGTTGTTGGATTTGGGTTGTAAATTTTGGAGGTGGCCATTTCAAACTTGCTATTTTGATTTAACTTTTGTGGATTAATTTAGTCTATAAACAAGGTTTAGGACTTAAACTTGATTAGTTGTTTCTAGCCTTGTGTGTACATAATTATATAGTACAACATTGTTTACTTTTGGTTCAAAAAAAAATCACAGAAACATGTTTGTGTCTTGGTTGGTTCCTTTAACGTTATCATCACTGAAGAACTAACAGTTTCGTATGGTAAGGTTCATATGCATCTGAGTTTTCATTTCAAAATTTTAAGACGTGAATATCTCACGTAAGATTTTGCATGTAAGTTAACAGTAATTTTTCTTGAGGCATTCTATTCTTTTAATTTGGTCTCAAGTTCATGTGGTAAAGCTTAGAGCAAGCACACGACATAACAAAAGAGGAAACCCAAATTCGTGGAATGCAATAAAGAAATGGCCAAAACTCAATACTCTAACATGTGGGGTGATAATTGTATTCATATTCTATGGATATCCGTACAAAATATTCATGACAGGTTTTTTTATTTAAACAGCAAAAAACATTAAAGTAAAACACAGGCATAAGGCGTGCCTCTAGCCGGGACATAACTCACAGTTGCATACTGCCAATAACAACAAAACAAGGCACAGCCAGCAGAAACAGAAAACTGCTGCCAAACTTTATACCATATAAACATGCAAGTTGAAGCCTAAACACACCTTGTAAGAACACTCCTAACTTGCTACCAGTAGAATCACCCTATCCGAGGACCGAACTGAAATAAACTACCAGCACTCCAAATTGAATTTTCTACACCGCTGTTCAAACAACCACACTTTGGCAGATTCATATAAATTAATTGCAGTTGGATGCTGATCCCATGATACAAGCCTGCACCTGCCCCTCCCTGCCCCCCGTAACTCCACTGTGAACACAGCTCCACTAATACAGAAACTGCACTAATACCAGGATAGATCGGAATCCGCAAAGCTGAGAGCTGGCAGCAGCTCGAAACATCCAAAACCGAAGCACATGTCCTCCAAAAACACACCTGACAGCATGGCAGAGCTACTGTCAACAAACATACTCAATCACCCAAGATGTTAAGGCACGCCAAGCTGATATTTTTGCATCCTCTATCACTTTTTCAGCTTAAATCTCCTCATTTTAGAAGACTTTATCGTTCCTATGCTTTTAAATGCTCCAAACAAAAACGATCCAAATGACGTCGAATTTCATAGTTAACATTCTTCCTCTGTGTAGTTCCAAGTGTTTCTATCCATCATTATGAAAAGACAAATGGAATTCCATGCACTTGCAAGAATTGGACACTAAAAAAGTGAGAATTCAACTCCTCTCTCCCACATTCTCCGACACACTCTACCTTTCTTTGATCTAACAATCCCTTTTAACTTTGTTATCTTTTGTTGGAATTCTATTTTGTTGCTAATTTCGTTCCTTTATTTAAGGAAATATTGTATTTATTTTGTGCAAGTTCAGCAGACCCATGCCCATGATTCAAGACTTTATTTAAGGATGTTTTACCCTAGTTTGATCACGAAGACAAATAGAGAGAATAAGGATTGTTGTATTCAACATTTTCGAGTGTGTGTGTTAGTTTTCTTGTGAGCCAAGCAATTTTCATGTTGATGATTGTTTTGGACTAGGTTTATTGAATTGTATTTGTTGTCCACTCAAAGCTTTTAAGCAAGAGTGTTTGTACTTGAATGAAGCTATGAAGTAAGGTCAAAGATTGTTTCTTGAAGTGTGTCTTCATCTTTTCTGAATTGTTTGTCTGTTATCACTGTGGTGATTGAGGGGAGTGAGAGAGGCCTCATATTTAGGAGTTCCTAAATAGAATTAGTATTGGGTAGTGATTAAGTTAAAAGATCGTAAACTGAGATGTTTGTTGAGGGTCTTTGAATTGATACTACTGATAGTGGAGTTGCTTCCTGGCTTGGTAGCTCCCATAATAGGTGTGTTTGCACCGAACTGGGTTAACAATTCTCTATATTCTTTACTTCTGTATTGTTTATTTAGCTTGTTACTTTTAACCTTGTCAGATATTAGTATCGTGACATCGTATTCAACATCGTATATCTGTTACCAGAATTTCAATTGGCATTAGAGCAGACACCCTGCTTGCTTTTCTGGGTGAGATCTAGGGGCAATTTTCTGGTACTATGGACAAGGATGGAGGATTTGGGAATAGACCACCTATTCTGGATGGATCTAACTATGAATATTGGAAACCTCGCATGGTTGCCTTCTTAAAATCTCTGGACAAGAAGGCATGGAAAGCTGCAGATAAAGGATGGGAACATCCTGTCATTACTGATAAAGATGGAAATATGACTTTAAGCCTAAGGAGGATTGGAGAAAAGATGAGGATGATTTGGCACTATGAAGTTCTAAAGCCTTGAATGATCTATTCAATGGCATTGATAAGAACATATTCAGATTGGTGCATCATTGTGAATTAGCCAAGGAAGTTTGGGATATTATTAGAACCACTCAGGAAGGAACTTCCAAAGTCAAGATGTCAAGACTTCAAATGCTTACAACTAAATTTGAAAATCTGAGAATGAAAGAAGATGAGACTATTCACAACTTTCACATGAATATTCTTGATATTGCTAACACTTCAGGAGCTTTAGGAGGAAAAAATATCTGATGAAAAGTTTGTGAGGAAAATTCTCAGATCACTTCCCAAAAGATTTGCCATGAAGGTGACTGCTATAGAAGAGGCACAAGACATCTGTAATATGAAGGTTGGAGATCTCATTGGATCTCTTCAGACATTTGAAATGGGATTCAATGATGGGCCTGAAAAGAAAAATAAAAGCATAGCCCTTGTGTCAAATACTGAGGAAGAAGCAAGTGGAGTGGAAAATGAAGAAAGCCTGAAAAAAGTTGTTACCATGTTTGGAAGACAATTCAACAAGGTCATGAAAATGATGAATATGAACTCAAGGCCAAATGTCAGGGACATTTCATCTGACATCAGCAGATAAAATGAGTCTAGGACAAATCCTGAAGAGAAGTAAAGTGAAAGTAAAAGAGTTCAATGCCATGGATGTGATGGTTTTGGCCATATTAGAGCTGAATGTCCTACCTATCTGAAGGGACAAAAGAAAGGCATATCGGTTACGTGGTCTGATGGAGATTCTGAAAGTGATTTTGATGAGGAATCAACTAAACATATCACTGTTTTGACATGGACACGTGTGTCTGATGAAGACTCTAGTGAAGATGAACTAACATTTGAAGAACTTGTTGATACTTATCAATAGCTATGTATTAGAAGTGCTCAAGCGATTCAAGAAGGAGAAAAGCAGAAGAATATCATAGCAACACTGGAGGCTGAAAAAAAAGAGCATTTGTCAACAATATTTAATCTGAATAATAAAGTCACCATGCTGAATTCTAAGCTGGATCAGATGACCAAATCCATTAGAATGTTGAACAGTGGATCTGAAACACTTGATGATATTCTTCAGACTGGAAGAAGTGTAGGAGACCTATCTGGGATAGGATTTAATGGTTCCAAAAACAATTCTTCAAGTAGCAGCCAACCTGAGCTCAAGAATGATGTTTCAAAACAGATGTCGAAACCCGTGTCTCAACATCATGGAACAAGAAGATCAACTTATCAAAGGAGAAGATGTCAAAGGTGGAGGTGTCACTACTGTGGGAGGTTTGGTCACATAAAACCATTTTGTTTCAGACTTCATGGATATCCTGATCATAATCCACAGCCCAAACATAAGCAAAACATGGTCATCAAGAAACAATAGTGGGTTCCTAAGCATGCTGCTTTGATAGCTCATACTTCTCTTAGAGTGTCAGCTAAAGAGGATTGATATTTTGACAGTGGTTGTACTAAGCATATGACTGGAACAAAAAATTTGGTGGTTGATATCAAATCTCACCCTACTAGTTATGTGATTTTTGGTGATGGAGCTAAAGGAGAAATCAAAGGAGTTGGAAAAATTGAAGGTTCAAGTGTTCCAAATCTTAATGGTGTATTACTTGTGGAAGGATTGATTGCTAATATCATTAGCATCAGGCAAATGTTTGATCAAGGATTCAGTGTCAATTTCATAAAGTCAGAATGTATTGTCACAAATAAAGAAAAGGTAGTAATCATGAAAGGAATCAGATCTAGAGATAATTGTTATCTTTGGGTTAATCAAGATCCATGTTACTCCAAAAAGGGTACAAAAGAAAAGATCATGAATACTCTGGATGATGTGGATGGAACTTATGACTATGGAAAGTTGTATTCTCATGGGAGTGATCCTATCTTATCTGGGAAAATAATTCTGAAGGGTGCAATCTTGCTCCCTGGTTCAGCAAAAAGAAGAAGTGTATCTTCTTATCTATTACAAAGGTTGAATATGTAGTAGTTAGTAACAAGTGTTCTCAGCTTATTTGGATAAACCAAATGATGTCTGAGTATAATGTCAAACATGATGTCATGACATTATATGTTGATAATCTTAGTGCAGTCAAATTGAAAGAAAATACATGTGGGAACATCCTTAAGGACATTGTATATTTTCAAAAATAAAGTTTAATGCACGTTAAGTGGAGGCGCGGAATATTTAATTTTATCATCAATTTATTTATTCAAAGAAAATACATTCAAAGGCCCATCACTCATAAAATATTTCATTACACCATATTGCGTATCTATTCTCCCATTTTCTACTCAAAACTTGTCTGCTCTCTCTCTGCAAATTTTAATCAGCATCAAAATGTCTCAACAATCATCTGCTTCCCCATCAAAGAAATCTTCATCCAAGCATGAGTGTAGGGTTCATCATCTATCTGAAGATGTCTTGGATGTCTCTCCATTGAATGCGGTCACTCCTGATGTGGCTAGGGTTTCTAAACCTAGAACACCTAATGTGCCTATACCAAAGGATTCTTCTGCATGTTCATCCTCTGGCACTAAGAAGAGCTCTGTTTATCCAAACGAAGCCATTAAAGATCTCATCACAAGAATTCTGAATGAAGACCATAATGTTGCTAGGGTCTTTGTTCCATTGGCTAGTATTCTTGCTTCTCAGGATAGTCAACAAAATCCAAGTACTGGTCTAGTTGATGATGCAACCAAAGAATATGATGTTGTTTATGCTATTGAAGGTGGTACCAAGGATGCTGAAGAAGATGTTATAACACCTGAAGGTAAAGCTGCTCAATCTGATGTTAAGGGTACAGACAAAGAGGATGAAGTTACTTAAGAGGCTGATGTTATTCCTGAGGCTGCCAATAACAAATAGGCAAATCCTGATGAGGTGATTGATCTCGATGATATATCTGACAATGATCTCATTGCCAACATAAATACAAGTGTAGCTAAAAGGTTGATTTCAAGAAAAGGGAAGAATATTGTTTATCAAGGTTCTCCACAGAGTAAGCATGTGTCCAGGAAAGATATTCCTAAGGAAACCCCTAAAAAGACTGTTGTTGGTCCTTCTAAAGGATGGAGCAAGGTGATCACTAAGAAGAGAAAGGCCAGAGTTGTTTCTGAATCTTCTACTGATGTTGAGAGTGATGTCCCAAACATCACACCAAGAAAGAAACCAGCTCCAAGCAAGCTTGCCTCTAGGGTTCCAAATGCACCTCTGGATAACTTTTCCTTTCACTGCATCAGTAGTGTAAGCAAATGGAAATTCGTGTATCAAAGAAGGTTAACATTGGAAAAGGAGATTGCTGATTATGTTCTGGGATGCTATAAAGTTATGGACTTGATCTACTATGCAGGCCAACTTAAAACTATTTCTAGGTTGTCACATTGCTATGAAACTCTGGTTAAGGAGTTCATTGTAAGTCTATCTGAAGGATGTGCTGATGGAAAATCAAAGGACTTCAGTAAGGTGTATGTAAGAGGTAAGTGTATTAATTTTTCTCCTACTATAATAAATGACTACCTAAGAAGAGACACTTCTTGTTATCCTGAATTGGAGGTCACTAATAATTAAATATGTAAAACTCTCACTACTAAAAAGTTAAACACTGGCCTAGAAAGGGAAAGTTTTCAACCAGCATGCTTAGTGTTAAGTATGACATGCTGAATAGAATAGAGGCAGACAACTGGGTACCAACAAACCATACCTCAAACATGGCTACTAGTTTAGGGAGATTTTTATATGTTGTAGCTACCAAAACAAAGTTTGATTATGGTACTTATATATTTAGATAAACCATGAAGCATGCTAGTACATTGGCTGTAAAATTACCTATTGCTTTTCCTTCCCTCATTTGTGGGATTATTCTGAACCAATACTCTGCTATGTTGACTGAATCTGACACGACTTGCAAGAGGGAGAGTGCTCTCTCTTTTCATTATAAGTTGTTTTAGGGATCACATGTCTCTGACATTGCTGTGACATCCACTGCAACATCTACAAGCAACAAGCCTCTCAAAAAACTTCAATCATTGCTGAGCTCAAAGAAGCTTGTAAGGAGTTAGATGCAAGAAAGGTAAAATTTGAGAAAATGATTGAAATGTTGGAGAAAGAGGAAACCAATGATGGAGATAAGGCTGGGGAGGAAGTTGAAGGTGATTCTGATGATGGTTCAGATAGTGAAGGAGAAAATGCTGGTGAAGATGATGTTGAATCTGGTTCTGATTAATTTGGTTCTGTTTTTTTAGAGTTGTTGTTTCTGTCTGCTGGAGTTTGTTTTATTTTTTTCTTATTTGTGGATCTTTGCCCTTGAAGGCACCCTTGTAATATTTGGATTGTAGGTACTTGTATTGTTTGTTGGGGTTCTATTATACCCAAGATTTCTGCTCTTTATGAGCTTGTGGTGCTAACTGTTTTTGGCTCTATAATTATTTCTATGTTTGGCTCAGTTTCTGGCTAAAAGGGGGAGTAATTATAGCTAGCTAAATGATATGTGTTCTGATTGTATACTATTTATTTTAGTATAGTCAGATTGTTTGCTGCAGGGCTTAACAGGTTGAGGGGGAGATGAAATCTCTCTGCTGTTGGAAACTAGAAATAAAAAAAAGTATTTTTGCTACTGTGTTGTACTCTAATACAATTTTGTTTAAAGGGGGAGTCTTTTATTCTCTGTGCTTTGTGTTCTGCTGTTTGTGTGCTTCTATTGTGTTGTTTAGAGATGAATAATGCTTAAATTATTTTAACCAAATTTTTTCCAAAGGGGGGTTTGTAGATGTTTTAGATTGACTATATTTTATGGTAAAACATGCTTTCTGATTCTGAATGTCATATGTAATGTTATAACATGTGATTTAAGCATTATGCAGGTTGAAGATGTTTGTGTGCAGCTGTTTTATTAGGATGTCAAGACTGTTGTCATGACATCTCTGACTGGGCCTGAAGACCTATATGAATCCTTATTTTGTGCGCAGTTTGCTGTTATTAATTGTGTGTTTTGTTGAGTATCAATTAATGCGGTTTATTAGATGTCAAAGATTCAACTTGGAGATATTTTAGCAAAACATTATGTGTTGCTAATTTCGTTCCTTTATTTAAGGAAACATTGTATTTGTTTTGTGTAAGTTCAGCAGGCCCATGCCCATGATTCAAGACTTTATTTAAAGACTGCTTTACCCTAGTTTGATCACGAATACAGATAGAGAGAATAAGGATTTTCGTATTCAACGTTTTCGTGTGTGTGTTAGTTTTCTTGTGAGCCAAGCAATTATCATGTTGATGGTTGTTTTGGAATAGGTTTATTGAGTTGTATTTGTTGTCCACTCAAAGCTTTTAAGCAAGAGTGTTTGTACTTGACTGAAGTTGTGAAGCAAAGTCAAGGATTGTTTCTTGAAGTATGTCTTCATATTTTCTGAATTGTTTGTCTGTTATCACTGTGGTAATTGAGGGGGAGTGAGAGGGGTCTCATATTTAGGATTTCCAAAATAGAACTAGCATTGGGCAGTGATTAAGTGAAAAGATCGTAAACTGGGATGTTTGTTGAGGGTCTTTGAATTGATACTATTGATAGTGGAGTTCCTTCCTGGCTTGGTAGCCCCCATAGTAGGTGTGTTTGCACCGAATGGGTTAACAATTCCTTGTGTTCTTACTTCTGTTTTATTTATTTAGCTTGTTACTTTTAAAAATTCCTTGGCTTTTCAATCGCTCTGACGGTCTTCCTGTCACCTTGTTGACGCCCGTCAACGCATTCCCATCTGACATTTTCCCCAGAGCAGTGACGGTTGGCCCGTCACTAAGGTTACACTTGTCACCGCTATTCAGAACGCAGAAAATAGCGTTTTCCTCATGGCTGCATCTCCAGACCTCCGATTTCGATTCTAGAGAATCATATACGCACAGTAAATCATCATGCATCAATCATATAACATTTAACACATCAATAACATAAAGATTAATCAACCATATCATCAATTAGCCACAAAATCTTCATCATGTTCATCAATTTCAAACATATACACAAGAACATCCAAACTTAGAATTACGCATATCGATTCATACAAAAATCAACAATCAAAAGAGCTTAAAAGCAACAACATATCACAACAATCTAGATAGGTTTTTCACAAACCATCTCAAGATTCAACAACTTTATAAATGGGGGGAAAGAGAAAGAGGACAAGAACTCCTATTTATCCTTCATGCTTAAATACCCATATTATGAATAATTCCTCTACCTCAAATTTGCGGAAAAGCTTTGAATCTATAATTATGAAGTCTCTTCTCCTACTTTTGCTTTGTTAGGATTTTGCTTTCAACTCTGCTGACAACTTATTTTCACCAAATTGCTCCTTCATTCGTTTTCCTTTCTCTATTTAAATGAAAACCATTTTTTTTTATTAATTCTAATAATACCATCAACTCTTAATAATTCTACTCACCGCCTTAATTTTAATTAGTTTATGTTTTCCTTTCCAAAGCACAATTTCTCATTTTCTCTATTATTTTAAATAAATATAAATTATAATAATTTCTAATAAATACTCAACCATCCTCAATAATACTAATAAAATCATTTAAGGCATTCTAAACTCAAATAAAATGAAATAATCAAAAGCGGTGTGTTATAACTTTCCTCCACTTAAGGAATTTTTGCCTTCGAAAATTATCTGAAGGAAACAACATTAGATAAGACTCCCTCATTCGGCTTTCCACCTCCCATGTCACACTTACTCTAGTAGGTCCTTCCCACACCACCTTAACCAAATCTGTCTCTTTACCTCTCAAGTGTTTTTCTTCTCGATCCTCAATCTATAGGGTGATGCTTTCACTATCAATTTATCTTTCACTTGCACATAATCCAAATGGATCATATGGGACAAATAAGGAATATACTTCTGAAGTTGAGACACTTAAAAGACACTATAAAGGTACAAAAGAGATGATGTTAAGGCAACTCGATAGGCAACATCACTAACTCTCTGAAGAATATGATACGGGCCAATAAAACCAGGTGTAAGCTTTCGAGACTTCAATGTCCGACCAACACCAATCATCAGAGTGACTCTTGAGAACATATGATCTCATTCTTAGAACTCAAGAGTTTTTATTTGCTTATCATGACAACTATTTTGTTTGCTCAGTAATGTCTTCATCATTTCCTAAATCATCATAATCTTCTCAGTAGTTTGTTGAACAATCTCTCGTTCGAGCATAACATTTTCACCTGATTCATACCAACACAAGGGTGTTATACACCTTCTACCATATAAAGCTTCAAAAAGGGTCATTTTAATATTAGAATGGTAATTCTTGTTCTACGTAAACTCAATCAATGGCAAATATTTGTCCTAATTACCCCCCTGCTCCAAAACACAAGCTCTTGACAAATCTTCTAAAGATTGAATAGTCTTTTTTGTCTAACCATCCGTCTGTGGATGGTAAGCAGAACTCAATTATAACTTGGTTCCCAAGGCTACTTGCAAGCTCTCTCAAAACCTTGACGTGAACCTCAGATCTCTATTTGAAATAATTCTCGAAGGAATTCCATGTAGTCTCACTATCTTATTAATGTAGATCTCTGCTAGCTTCTGCAACGAGTAACTGATCTTTATCGAAATAAAATAAGCCGACTTAGTCAGTCTATCCACAACAACTCAAATCTAATAACTTCCTTTAGAGGTTTTTGGCAAACCCACTACAAAATCCAAAGAGATATTATCCCACTTCCACTCAGGGATACTCAAAGTTTACATCAATCCATATGATTTTTGATGCTCAATCTTCGACTTTTGACAAGTCAAACAAGAATACACAAAATTTGTAACATCCTTCTTCATACCTGGCCATCAAAACATTTTCTTAAGGTCTTGATACATATATGTGGATCTTGGATGAAGACTCAAACTACTCATATGACCTTATTCTAAAATCTTCTTTTTAAGCTCTGGTATATCTGACACACATAAACTGTCCCCAAACTTCATAACATCATTCTCATCTACCTTGAAGTCCACTTGTTTACCCTGATTAATAAGTACCAATCGATAAATCAATCCCAAATCTAACTTTTGATCTTCTTTGATTTCTTCTAGTGCATTGCTAGTTAGCTTCTACATACCCAACTTCACACTTTTTGGTGTTACCTCACACACCAAACTAAGATCTCTGAACTGCTCAATCAAATATTTTTCTCAAACCATTAACACTGACACATGCAAGGACTTCCTACTTAACGCATCTACTACCACATTAGATTTATTGGGATGGCAACTTAAGTCAAAGTCGCAGTCCTTCAAAAATTCTAGCCACATTTTTTGCCTCATATTCAACTCTTTCTGATCAAACAAATACTTCAGACTCTTATTATCACTGGAAACTTCAAACCTCAAACCATAAAGATATCTGCCTTCAAACTTTAAGCAGAAGACTACTGCTGCCAACTCCAAATCATGGGTAAGATAATTCCTCTCATGAGTCTTGAGTTGTTTAGAAGTATAAGCAACAACTTGACCCTTATGCATAAGCACACCACCTAAACCCATCTTAGATGCATCATAACATACAACAAAAGATTCACTAAGATCCGACAAAATCAAAATTGGCGCCTACGCCAACCTCTTCTTCAGCTCTTGGAAACTAGACATCCCATATATAAGCTTGCCCCTTTCGGATCAACTGAGTCAAAGGTAAGCCAACTTCAAAAAAAAACTTCTATAAATCTTCTAAAGTAACCAGCCAAACCCAAAAAGCTTTTTATCTCAATAACTGACTCAGGAGTCTCCCACTATAATATTGTTTATGTTAGATGGATAAATTGTAATTCCATCACTAGAGATTATATGACCAATGAAGCTTACCTCCCTTAACCACAATCCACACTTGGACTAATTAGCATACAACTTTTTATCCTTTAGGATTATCAACACAACTCGCAGGTCTCTTGTATTCTCTTCGTCTGACTTGGAATACTAAAGCCTCTGATCACCCCTACCAGCATAGGTATGCCACACATCTGTAATTTTTAGCAAGTACAAATGTGTTCAGTCTACCTATAGAAATGTGACTTAGCCTAAGTACCGAATGGATTTAACATGTAAAGTGATAGATGTTGTGCTAGAAACACATACTATCTTATTTGACATGACTAAATAATACAAATCTTGAACTTTATCACCAAAACCAGTCATTGGTGTTCTTTTCTAAATAAAACAAGTAGAACTATTAAAAACAATGGTTAATAGTCATTTATCCCCCTGCAATATAGGTGGATTTTGATTTACCCCCTTTAAAAAAATTGTATTACCCCCCCTGAAATTTTGAGGTACTCCCCTAAGCGTGTAAAAATCAGGGGGGTAAATAAAAATATATATATTTTACAGGGGGTAATTTTTTCATCTGGGAGACAAAAGACTTAGAATTTTAAATTTTCAGGGGGATAATCCAATTTTTTTAAAGGAGGATAAATAAAAATTCACCTATATTACATGGGTAAATTACTATTAATCCTAAAAACAATTGTGCAACCAAGTGTTTGGCACATATCAAATTTAAAGAAAAGGAAGGAACATATAATATATTTATTAAAACAAAATTAAAAGAAAATGTAATGGATTCAACATTTCTAGCTATTACATAATGGCCAGTATTTTACTTGAATATGAATGATTTCATTAAATATGAATGAAATTTGGATAAGAAATTGAATATGAGAAGCTAGTACATTGTTTAACAATTGATGAATGACTAACTAGTTTAGAAGAGTTGACCTGATTGGAAGAAACATATGATTGTTAATTTATAGTAGATTGTTGAAGTAGATGTGGAAGATGTTCATATTGCTCAAGGATAATGGAAGATGAACTTGACTTCACATCATTAACTTGCAATGAATCATCCAAATCTTGATCATTGACATTTGTGGAGGTATGATCGGAATTTTTTTATCTACATATGGGGAGGAAAACCATGCCTCACATAGTATTTATCAACTTTGTGATTAGTTTTTTCATAATGAATGCAGACACGACTTCCACATTTACTAAATGATCCTGATCCATAGGTTTTACCTTTAAACTTTTGTGAATCAATTGAATTCACAAGAGCCTTAGAATCTTCGGAGGGAGCAAAACTCCCTTGTTTTTCATGTTGTAACACCATGGAAAAGATCTTGTTCATAAGGGAAAAAGGGCCCATAAGCAAAATTTGAGATTTTATCACACACAAAAAATCGCATTTAAACTAGTCAAAAAAACAAATTGCATACAAGATAATGTAATGTTGTCTAGCATTTCACACAGGTTCACATGCACATATAACTCTACAACTACATGTAGGAATGATAATGTAAATTTCAAGTTCTTTCCATAAGATCTTTAAATTAGAATAAAACTCGGCCATTGACCTAGAATCTTGTTGCGTGCCATAAATTTCTTGCATTAATTTATAACTACACACCCAATCACCTTGAGAGAAGCGCTCATTGAGATCGGTCCAAACATCAATTATGTTTTCCATGAACATTATGAATTGAGCAATTGATTCGGAAACTGAGTTGAAAATCCAAAAGTACACGATCATATTGTAACGATTCCACATACAATATGAAATATCAAATTTATCAGTGATATGAGCAATAATTAATTTTATTATAAATATTTAAATCAATTTTACACAACTTAAAGAATCAATTTTAATTGCTTTAAACTCGTAAATAAACATTGGCTAAGTTCGGTGAATATAAATAGTGGATATAGATAGGGGTTAGGATAGACTAGATCAAGTTAAATTTGTTTTCTAATTATTTTTTATATCTCATCTACTATTATTTCATCTGGTTTTATTTATAAATTAACAAAAAAAAATCAAATTCATTGAATAACTAACATATTTGATTTATTATACAATTCAAATACATTAGTTATTTAATCAACCTAAAAAATAAAATTTTCTCTTATATTTTTTAAGATTTTGTCTTCTTTAGCTATGATCAGATTTTCTTTTTCTTCTTTTTTAAGGGTTTGTCTTGCCAGATATTTATGTGCTTGTTGTTTGACAAAATTGAACCAAGTTTGGAAAAGTTCAAGTATAATACTTTTGATATTTATATGATATAAACCTTTTTAAGATGCAGCACAACTTGAGTAAAAAAGGCACAACACAACCTTTTTTTTATAAAGTTGGACAGGCATGAATAATGTTATTTTAATTCGCCATGTTTAAGTAGATAATATGGTTAAATTATTGAAAAAGTCAATCAGATATATATTATTTTAATAGTGTTACTTTTGTTGTATTTATATTTCCATCCAAGTGTTCTGTTCTAATTAAGTTGTGTCCCGGTATGATATTGAGTGACTCATTCACTCTGTGTCTTTGTTTGCTTGAGGAAATAGGTAACTCATTGCTTGAGGAAATATAAAGGTAATTCATGCAATTCATTGCTTGAGAAGACTGTTTTTATTTTCTTTCTTCTTTAGGTACCAGTTAGATTTTTCTTTAATATATAAACTTTGGAACAAGGTTTTGAAAAAGGTCAGAGGCCGCAAAAGAACAAATGGTTTTGGCAGATGTCAATACCGTTATCACCATTTTTTATATTAAAAAACAAATGATAGTTAATTCACACTACGACGGTCGCAATCAATGTCACGACACTTGTATAGACCGAAATCATGAAAACATTTACGTGGCCGTTTTTTAAGACCCTATGCAACAATATAAATTATCGCGAAGGTAATGGTCTGGTGAATTATATCAGCTCAACAGATCAGTAACTTGTTTAATCTCAACACAATGAGAGTAACAAACAAGGTTAATGATCCTCTAGTCTTCACCTCTCAAAAGAAATGGAGAACTCCATTGCTAATGTTCTATGTGAAAAAGTCAAGTTATACAAAATACATATCATAATTTTCAGAAGTGTAGACTTTATATCAAAAACCTTAGAAATAGAGAGATCCACCGAGTACGTAAATGGACACTCAGAAAATAGATGTGATTATGTATTTGTTTATGTAGGTATATACAAAATAAACTGTATAGTATATCTCTGCTGTCTCATTCCTTATGCCATATCCATTGCATCAAAATTCGAAAGAAAAAGGTTATCCATATGCATATGTTGAGGGAGATGTAAAATGTCATGACACCGTCTATATTGACTGCATTTTGTAAATAAGATCCTGTACATATCATATAACGAGCCTTCTTCTGAAAGTTTTTACCGCGGTCAGATATTTTACATCTTGCAAGAATTGTTGTCTTTGCACACTTCACCCTGTAAGAATGATTGAAAAGTTAAAATTAACTAAAATCAGCACCAAAACTTATGTTGTTGGGCATATTGAAGTGAAATATGTTACTGACAATGGCCTGAACAATATTATAATAGATTGGATTTATTCCAGAACTCTAAACACTATGCCTGATAATGTATATTTTAGTATTTTGCTGTGATACAGACTAATCTAGGCAATGGGACTTAATATCAATCTCAATTATTCTAATGTATATGATGTTAAAGAAATATTCTCTTTGAAAATTCAGACAAATCTCCAACTTATATTCTTTTCGCATTCAATTTTCATTGTCATTTTAATTTCATTGAATTTATTCTGTAGAAACATTCTATACTAAATATGATACTTTATGCAATTGATAAGAGCACCTTCTTCTTTCGAGCTTCTAATATTTCTTCTATAGGCTGTCGTCCTGACCAAAATAGACAATGAAAGCATAAATTGAAAGAATATAAACATAATCATTTTGGTTAGCATAACCATAAAGGCAAAGAACAACTATAGTATTAATCCGTGGAAATTTTAGTCTGAAAATATCATTTATCGGCTTTGCATTTACCTGTAACTTGAAGACGGTATTTAGCCCAAAAACTATAAACGGAATCAGCAATTTTCCCAATCTGTGAATATTGTTTACCCCGTTAATACATAATACAACATAAACAAACACCGGCCATCATTATTATAGTAAAGCTAAAAGGGAAAATGTGTTGTACAACAACAGAACAAGTCCTTCATAGTATGGTAGGAAGACTTACTGGTTCATATTTTGTAATGGCGTAAACCCAACCAAGACCAACTTGTTCATACAATCTTCGAAAGGCCTGCATAATGATGCCCCACAACCATGTAACAATTAACAAATGCTTGTCTAGCAGAGAAAAGTAAATATAGAATTTCATACTGGAGCAAATAACATTTTCCACTCAACAGTCATATATTTCTGAGATTTATCCCTTAATAGTCCTCTGCATTTAGAGATGTCTGTTTTTATTTATTATCAACATGACAATCAATTATTGAGGAACTAAAAATATTTCATAGATTCAGAGGCCATTGGGTTACTTAACAGATGAAATTTGATATTCATGCTTAAGTCTTACCGGTATCATGCTAGTATGCATGCTCATGTTTTGGTTGAACATGAACCACAGAATGTTCTAGTTTTCTAAATTCTCAGTATTTGTATAAAAGTCGAACATAGAATTTTAACATATACAAAAGCAAACATTTCCAGATAATTATTAAGTGTCATCAATAATCATAGGTTACTAAAAAAGATCGGAAAAGAAGCCATACTTCAACATCTGTGACAACAGTTCCATCGGATAGAATAGCATGAATTCTTCCCATAGCCTAAAAAGAAAAGTAAAATATCATTCTACAGCATCGATAAACAAATGCAATAGAGTCTTGAAAACCTCACACATCCATGCACCGATTAGCCCATTTCTTGTGAAGCAAGTTTTCACATAATAAGAATCTCCATACGAAAAAGCACAACAGTTAATGATGTTCTTGAAACATTAACAAACCAAACAAACAAATGTCTAGTAACTAAGATAACAAACCAAAACCAAAAACAATTAGACTTGTAAGGACTGACCGTTTGATAGTCGAGGCCGAGATTCTCCTGTGGAGAGTAATCATCTGAGCTTATATCAACAAATTTGATAGTGCCATAACTGTTATTCCTCTCACGTAGCATATTCACCTAACATAGCAAAGAAAAAGACTATTATTTCAATAACTACTCTTTACTACTATATGCATGGCAAAATATTAATTTATGAACAAAATTGGAAGAAATATGAACCTCTCGCATGCATAGTGGACAATCTCCATCGTATAGCATTTTAATCTTCCAATCTTTAGGCAACTGTTCTTCCTCCTCTTCTTTCTTAGAAATTGAAGATTCTACAACTTTTTCACTAATAGCTCGAATGTAACATTGAGACCCTGCAAAACAAAACAGAAAATGAAGCGGTTTTCAATCAGTGATAATAATAATAGTAATTTTGAAAGCGATGATATTGGATGGGGATTATTACCAGGTTTACGAATAGGGAGGTGTGGAAGATGGAATTTGAGAGTGAGGTTGTGGAAAGGAGCTGAAAAGAGTTGTGATGGTGGGTTGTAGGGTTTTACGATACGGGATGCGGAAGTTGCAGCGATTCTGAAAGCCATTTTTTTGTGGAGTTGTTGTTGGAGAAGATGGAAGTTCTTTTGTGTAAAAAAATGATGCTCGTGTGTATGCTCGCGTTTCATTCTTAACCGCAACTGTTGGGAATACGTGGCAATTTTGGGGTCACCCGACACCGAGTTGGTTTTTCCGCGAATATTTTATTGTTGTACCATACTTTTCTCCAATAATAACCATAATACCCTTTTTTCCCAATTATATATCAATATATCATAGTTTCAAACAATTTTCATTTTTTTTTCTCTCATTGAATGGGCCGGAGTGTACAAAAGTTTTCTATACCGCCCTTTGAATGGGCGGCAGTGTACAACGAAATTTTATTTTGATTTTTTTTATTTTGTTTTGTGTTTTTAATAATTAATTAGTTGATTAAATAAATTAAAATATTAATAATAATATTAAATAATATTAGTATTTGATTAATTAATAATACTAAAATTAATAATGATAATTTGTATTTAGTAAATATTAAAATTATTAAATAATAATAAATAATAATATAAACTAATAATTAATATTTAAAAATTTTAAAATAATATCTAATGTTAAGTTTAGTTAATAAATAATTCAATTAAATTTTTAATCGGAAAAAATTAATAAATATTAGTAATTGATAAATTAATAATACTAAAAGTTAATAATGATAATTTGTATTTAGTAAATGTTAAAATTATTAAATAATAATAAATAATAATAAAATTAATAATTAATATTTAAAAATTAAAAAATAATATTTAATGTTAAGTTTAGTTAATAAATAATTTTATTAAATTTTTAATTGAAAAAAGTTCCGCCACTGCAATGGGCGGTACGTTTTTTATATTTTATTATTTAAGTACAGTGTCGCCCATTCAATGGGCGGTACCTTTTTAATATTATATTATTAAAGTACAGTCCCGCTCATTCAATGGGTGGTACCTTTTAATATTTTATTATTAAATCTCAGTTCAGATATAATATAAATAGTGGTGTTATGTGGTCCATTTTTTTGCAGAGGAAAATCGTTTTTTAAGAGAAAAATACCAATTAAGATGCATTATTATCGTCGTTGGGGCAAAGTCATTTTTTCTAGAGAGAAACCGGTATTGGATATGCTCTTCTGGAATATATGTAGTTTAGATCGGCTGATGAGGGAACTGAAACGTTGGTTAGAAGCAGAAATTGAAGAAGGAGAGAAAATCAGAAGTGTTGAGAGGTATGATTTCTGTCGTGGGTGGGTGCGAATCAGGACCGACAAGGAAGCGAGAGAAATGATGTTTGGAATCAATGAAATCAAGCTGCTTGTTGTAATAAGCTAGAAATGTTATATTAAATGTTGTGTTCGTGTGTTCTAGTTTAATTTATATTTTTGCTGTCAAATGTTTGTGTTGTGTTGTGTTGTTATGTTTGTGTTATGTTGTTGAATTAATGTTAAATGTATTTGTGTTGTTTTGTAACTTTTTTGTGGTTAAATATATTTAAATCTAAATTACTAATGATGAAGAAAATTGAGATACTTGAATGCAATATGAAAGTGATACATGATAACAACATAAAACACTAACTGTTACTAGTTCCAACATTTGGACACTTAGTTCGGTTGTGACCAGTTTGACGACACCTGGAACATTTTCTCTCCAGCTTGTCAACGATATCCATTTCTGTTCTAATGCGTGTGCTGACTGGGCGTCCTTTCTTGTTCCTTCGCATTCTTGGATTATGGCAAATTTGATCTCCCTCGTACACTGGCCAATAGTCACTGTACGGGAGCACCGGAAAACTTGTGCTGTATACTCCAAATAGGTTTGAAACCCTGTAAACGCCCGACAAAAGTGCGTATGCGTCGTTGCGAGCACTTGAACATGCAACGATAACATGTGAACAAGGGACACGGTATGCCTGAAACTTTCCGCAATCACACCACCCTTCTATTAGGTTCACCCTGTAACGACCCATAGGTTTCCCTTCACCGTGATCCATTGTTTCCCACACACTAAAAGTATTGTTATTGTAGTCAAAAATGCTGACTTGATGTGTACTGGATTTCACGGTTTCTTCTAATATTTGTCCTGAATTTAATATTGCACTCCATTTTGCACCCCTCTCAGCAAATTGTGTACCCAATCTATAATATGTTGCACTAACCAATGCTGTAATCGGTAAATTACGGGTGCCTTTGAATACTCCATTCAGTGACCCAACAAGGTTGGTTGTCATGTGACCCCAACGTCGACCCCCGTCAAATGCTCTTGTCCATTTTTCAACAGGAATATTATTTAGCCACTGTAACACGGTGGGAGAACTGACTTTAGTTATGTTGCGGATAGCAAGAGTCGCCACCGACTTTTATTTTATCCAAAGGAAAGGCATAAAAGAACAGGAAAGACCTTTTAAAAGATTTTTTAGGTCCGGGGGGTAGGTTATGTAAAGGGAAGGTGTTAGCACCCTTTACATCCATGGTTATCCATGGGCTCTTAGTTACTTAGCTCACTTTAAAATGTTTTTGAAATGTGAAGTGTGTGAATAAAAATTTTCTTAAGTATTTTATAATGATCCATGTACGGATGCGTATAAAACCTTTGTTTTGAAAATTTGTTTGAAATTGTGAAGTGTTTGAAATGTTTTGAAGAGTGAGCAAGTATCTAAGAGGAACCTACCCTAAATTTAAGTATTTTTTGTTCTTGAATCCTTTAAATGGTAAGACTATCCCTATTATTAAGGAATAGGTAGTCATTACCTTGGATGTAAGGGACAAGTAAAGGGACATCTGTTTAATGAAGGCAACTGTGGGGTGTATTAAGCATTTTTGGAGGGACTGTCATCATTATTCGAAAGGGACAAGATCATTATGAAGGCAACCATTTAAGGGACCTGATCTTTTATTGTTAAGGGACTAGATGACTTTATTTTGAGGGACTTTTTGCTTTATACACCCTACTTGACCTTTTGATTAGGCAACAATGAGAGGTAACCCTAGAAAGTGAGATGGCGATCAAAGATCGACTTACGTGTGTGAGTGTTCAATTTAATATTTATCTTTTAAATTAAGTGATCTAAATTAATTTTAAATAACATACATGTTTACACTCCCTATTTTTACTAACCATAGCATAAAATAAATAATTTAAACATTATAAATAAATATTTACACCAAGGAGCAATTACATAATAATAATAAGGCAATTGAAATAAATAAGCAAAATATTAAATAGTAGTGATAATTGGGTTAGTGAAAATAATAATAATAACAATAATACTAAATTAAATGGGTTAGTAATAATCATATAAACATAATTAATAATAATAATAATAATGAAATAAGCAAAAATATTAAAATAATTAAAAGATCAAATTTTTATATGAACAATTATTTAAGATTAATAAGAAAAATATGAACAAATATATTAATTATAAAGTCTTAAGTTATTTGTAAATTATATAGAAAAATAAGTTAATGATAAACATATTATAGAAATAAATATAATTACAAAATTAATTTAACAAATTTTTTTAATTAATTCTAAACATATATTAAAATTTATGTACATACAAAATTAAATTATAAACCATTAATAGAATATTTACATATTATGAGAATAGGATTAATTATAATTAAGTTTACAAAATTTAATTATATTAAATAAAATATGTACATGATAAAAGTTTATGAATAATAAATTAAAAATTACAATAGAATTAAATTTTAGGTAAGAATAAAATTAGGGTTTTAGAAAATTAGGTTTACATATTTTAGAAATAAAATTAGGGTTTACATATTTATAATAATAATTAATTTATTTACAAATATTTTAGAAACATAAATTTTGAAATAAAGAAAATCAATGGATTTTTTTAATTTAAAATAAATAAATAATGCTAACAATGTTGATTCTACTTAAATAATATTAATTTTTCTAATTATATATATATATATATATATATATATATATATATATATATATATATATATATATATATATATATATATATATATTAAAACATAAAAACAATTAATGAAATAAATAAATAAAAATAAGTAAAACTCACCTGCTGGAGCCTGGGGTCGAACCCAGGTCTCCCAGCCCTCATCACCAGCAACCAACCAACTGAGCTACGCACACCACGTGCTTACAAAACAGCTCTTAATTATTATATAAAAATCCTGCAAAATAAAAAGAGATTTTGAACAAAAAGATTAACCTGGGAATCGAACCCAGGTCGTTTGCATCATGCGCGTATCTGCTTGCCACTACGCCACTTGCCTTCAACTGATATTAAACACAAAACATTAATTAAATAATAACATTAAATTTGAAAACTGAAATTCGCGCGCAGGCCAGCTTCATCTTCTTCAAATTTCCTGCGAAAATAACTATGGATTTTGCTGCGCGTTTTCCTGCGAATTTCATCATATCCAGAACCTACGAAACTGGACAAGCATCAAAACAGTAAAATTTCACAACAATAATTAGTGTTTCATAATCCCCAAGGTCCCCTAGAGTTGTCCTGTGTTCTTAGATTTTATTTATATTAGGTTTAGGTCCAAGCCCCAAATCCATGGCCGAAACCCTAGCCATGGTGAAATTCGTATTTGCTCATGAAAACCAAATCAAACCATCCAAAATTCATCTAAAGCTTTTCACAATAACAAAACAACAAACAAATTTCATTAATAATGGTTAAACAATTGAAATCGAAAAAAAAAATTTCAAGAACAAAAAGGATTCGGTTTGAATGATTTGAAGTGTTATGGATGCAAATGGATATTGGTTTCGACTCAATGATGTCCAAGGATCATTGCTATGTCTTCAAATTACCTTCTAATGCCTTGTATGTGGAAATCCGAATTTGAATTTTGTGAGGTTTTTTTGAAATATGCAACTTACACTTGGGGCTGTAAAATTCGTCCATAATGCTTGTGATATGTTTATGTACTTATAGTGGATGGAATTAGGTCAAAATATGTGATCATTCTTTGGACTTTTTGATCATTGAAGATTGAAAAAGATAATGTCTTAAAATTCAAATATTTTTTGATATAACATTGCTATTTTAAGACAATCATCATAATTTTCATATCAATCTAATTCAATCAAGGTTTATGACTTTCTAGAATCAAAATATATTTTAAATCTTCATATTTTATATTTTATTTGAATTTAAAATGATTTTTAATATAAAAAATCATAATAAATAAAATAAATAAAATAAAATTATGAAAATATTAAATAAATTTCGTGCATGATGTCATGGAACACCTTGGGTCACAAAAAGTTCAGCCCATTTGGAAGAATTTGGTTTTAAGACCCTATTTTCTTCATAAACCTCCCAAAAATTTCCCAACTTTGCAAGGGCACATATCCTTCAATTTTAATGCTATGAGGGTGTTCTTGAACATTTTGGAAAGCTTGAAGAGTCCTCTAACCAACCCCACTGGTTTCATGTCCATATCATTTACCATTCTCAAGTTATGCCCTTTTGAAGTTGTTGACTTTTTGTTGACTTTCAAAAGGACCTATAATGTCTTAGCTCATACCTTCCAAATGAAGCATTTTTGGGCTTGGCTTGTGAGACACAAAGTTGTAGAGAATTCAATTTCCTTCAAAATGAGATTTTGATGGAGACTTGGTGATGAAGCATGTGAAAGTTATGGCTGGTCAAAGTTCAGTTGACTTTTACTAAGGAAACCCTAATTTAGAAACTCCTGATTCTTGATGATCTGGAATCTCCTTGATGAATCATGATCAAACCTTGATAAAATGATGAATTTTACTTCATATACTTGATGTTGGAAAAAAATCAGGAAGTTTGACTTTGGTTTGACCACAGTTGACCTCAGTTTGACTTTTTAACTGCTTTGACTGATTTTGACTTATCTGATCATCTGACTGAGCAAACTTTTGAGAAAAGTCTTGAAACTTGTCATGGGGGTTCTTACACACATATAAGATGTTATGAAGCTCACTTGAAGCCTTGGAAGTTCATTTAGCCTGATTAAAGTCAAAACCCTAGTTTTGGATGCACTGCTTAGGAGGTGCATTGTCTGAGGGAATTGTCAACTCTTCTGACCCATTGTGAACTTTGTGAACCTTGTGAACCATCATAAAATGTCTTGTGAACCTCATGGGATGTCTTGTGAACCTTGTGAACCTTGTGAAACTCATAAAGTATCTTGTAGACTTCATGAACCTCATGAAAGGTCTTGTAAGCATTGTGAATCTTGTGAACCTTGTGAACCTTCTTAGCACACAAAGTCTTGTATTGTGAGGGCAAATTTTGGGGTGCAACAGCTGCCCCTGTTCAATTTTCTGAAACCTGAGGGGTTAGATTGGTATATTTGCCAGTCGTGACCTGGAAGGTTGAAGGGGATTGAACACAAAAGCCCAAAAATTTGCACTCACCGGTGCGTAAACTGATATTGATGGTTGGTTGTATATGCTTGAGTGGGCTTAAAGATGCCACTTGGAGAAAAGTTCTTCAGATACATTTCTTGGAGGATAAAGCAGTCCAGAATATGAAGATATAATGATAGCTTTCAGGAAGATAAAGCAGTCCTGAGGTAGTGATATGCCTTCAGGAGGATACAGCAGTCCTGAGGTAGTGATATGCTTTCAGGAGGATACAGCAGTCCTGAGGTAATAGTATGCTTTCAGGAGGATAACAACGTCCCGAGGAGATAATATGCTTTCAGGATGATAACAACGTCCTGAGGTAATGATATGCTTTCAGAAAGATAAACAACGTTCTGAAGTAGAGGTGATAATACGCTTTCAGGAAGATAACAACGTCCTGAGGAAATGGTAACCTTTGGGAAGATAAACAACAGCCCAAAATAATATGCTTTCAGGAGGATAAAGCAGTCCTGAGGTAATGATATAACCTTTGGGAAGATAAACAAAGGCCCAAGGAGATAATATGCTTTCAGGAGGATAACAACGTCCTGAGGAAGTGGTAACCTTTGGGAAGATAACAACGGCCCAAAGTAATAATATGCTTTCAGGAAGATAACAATGTCCTGAGGAAGTGATGATAACTTTCAGGAAGATAAACAACGTCCCGAGGAGATAATATGCTTTCAGGAGGATGACAACGTCCTGAGGAGATAATATGCTTTCAGGAGGATGACAACGTCCCGAAGTAATAATATGCTTTCAGGAAGATAACAACGTCCTGAGGAAGTGATGATATGCTTTCAGAAAGATGAACAACGTTCTGAGGTATGAATATGCTTTCAGGAGGATAAAGCAGTCCTGAGGTGGTGATATACTTTCAGGAGGATAAAGCAGTCCTGGGGTATAAGAAGCTTTCAGGAGGATAAAGCAGTCCTGAGGAGATAATATGCTTTCGGGAGGATAAAGCAGTCCCGATGTGATAATATGCTTTCAGGAGGATAAAGCAGTCCTGAGGTAATAATATGCTTTCAGGAGGATAAAGCAGTCCTGAGGTAATAATATGCTTTCAGGAAGATAACAACGTCCTGAGGGAGTAATATGCTTTCAGGAAGATAACAACGTCCTGAGGGAGTGATGATAGCTTTCAGGAAGATAAACAACGTCCCGAGGTATAAGAAGCTTTCAGGAGGATAACAACGTCCTGAGGAGATAATATGCTTTCAGGAGGATAAAGCAATCCCGAGGTGATAATATGCTTTCAGGAGGATAAACAACATCCTGGGGTAATGATAACTTTTGGGAGGATAAACAACGGCCCAATAGTCACAAGTTGTTGATGAAGTCTGTCTGCTGGAGCATTAACCTGAAAACAAGGTAGCATTCTGTATGGTAATATTAGTTTATGCATTATGTATGCATGTATAATATGATGCACTTAAATAATGTACTATGTATCTATGTATATGTATGATATGATGTAAATGATGTATGCATCATGCAGCCTGAAGCATCTGGATATCTTTGTATAACAACTGCTGGCCAGGGAAAATAAATCCCGATTCGTTGTTGAAGAATATGAGGAACTTATTCGTCTTGTCTGATAATATAGTATATACAACCTCCCGTCTGCTGGGGATAGTAGGGTATACATAACCTTCCGTCTTCATTTGATAGTAGAGTATACATAACCTTTCGTCTGCTGGGGATAATAAGGTATACGTAACCTTCCATCTTCGTTTGTCGTACTCTTATTGGAAAGTAAATTCCCGAATATCCGTATGAGGATAAAAGAGATGGATATAAATTCCAGGGGAGATGTGACTTTATGAAGATGGATTTGTCCTACTGGGGATTTGTAACTGTCTTGTAGGGATGAACCGGTGAAGCTTAGTTGGAATCCTTCCCTCGTTCGTCCTTAGTAAATACTATTACTGCATTTTCATGCATTTCTGGTAAACATCAATCATAGTAAGCATACATGCATCTCTGGTAAACATCAATCATATTCAAAAACATACATTCAAACACAACCAATGGACGTTTCGCTTATGTAAATAGGGTAAAAGTAAATCTGGATTCAGAGGGAAAAGTAAAGCTGAACTTGAAAACAGAATCGTTTCAACTTCGAGAGTGTATAACCAATTGGATTTGGAGCTCCTGAAACTTTTAACTTTCCTGAATACCTTCCCAGAAATCCTCATAGCTGGATCTGAAGACATGATACTGACACCATCTGATACTACTGGCGTAGACAATTAACTTCCACAATGGTTTCAGCTGAGAATCCAATATCAAGGTAATATAATGAGAGGAATGTGTCTTCAAATTGTGATAGACCATATACGCTCCGGGTATTAGATTTGAAAAGAAAGCATTGCCCCTTGGTTGAGGATGAATTGTCCCCTAATGGAAGTATCTGAAATGAGCTACCTCAAGAGAAATAAAGCAGAATGCCCCATAAGCATATGCCCCTGGCATTGTGAACTTTGTAATGTCACCTTTGGTAATTCAAATATATGAGGAGAGCTGCCTCTGGCTATTAAGCATTGTTGAATCTGTACCTGATTGCCCCAAATGAATTGAACAGTAAGTTGGTATGCCCCTTGACTGGGAAACAGTGACCATGCCCCTGGCATTATGAACTTTGTAATGTTACCCTTAGTAATTTAGACAGATGTGGAGATCTGCCCCTAGATACTTAAACATAACTGAATCCTGTCCTGATTGCCCCACATGAGTTAGGCAGTATCATGGCCTACCCCCTTGATTAGGAGATAATGATTATGCCCCTTTGTATACATGGACTTTGATCCAGGAAGCAATTTTGTTTATCGGAAGGACTTTGAACATTCATCCTGTAAGTTTCTTTGTTTATCAAACACTCAAGTATATGTAAACAAATATATTCAAAAATGCAATGCTTATGTCTGTCTTGAAATTTTGAAAAAGAGTTATTTTAGAAAAACATTTTTTGTGAAAATTGTGATATTAACTCAAGTTTTATAACAAGCCCCAAAGGAGTCAGGATACCTTTTTGTAACAGTACGCTTTCAAACTAACCATGCTTCAGTTAGGACTTTTAAAGGGTTGTAACGTGGCCTGGTTCATGGTTTAAGAAACAAAAGATAAAGGCTCAAATTTTATTTGTACCCAACCCAATCTCCATGATGTTCTTCAGTCCTATGCTCAGTTAACTTATGCATTGAGGCTCAAATGAGTTTGGAATTGTAACACTGAAATTTGTGATGGTTCAGAAACCCAAAATTTATTTGAATATTCAGTCATCTTTCTTTGTTGAGGATTCATACTGACCCCTTTTTTTCTTTTAACTTTGTTATCCCTTCTTTTTGCCTGAACTGTTTATTTTAAGGTTACAGTCAGCGGGATGTCTTAATTTTTTATTAAGTCTCCTTCATAGGTTTTGACTTAGTGAGCTTTTCTTTTGCTGGATATTGACTGTCAGGTTTTAATGATTACAGAGAACCATCATTAGTTGTGTACAACACAGATAATTGGCATATTTGAGTTAACCGAGTAATTACCCTGCCCCGGGTTATGAATAAGGGTTTTAACTTGTGCGAGAATAAAAACTCCTACTTCATAGGCTCAAAAGGGTTGACTAGGGATTAACTTCCTTATATCTCCACTGTTTAGGAATTGAAACAATGCCTGTACATCGTTAGCATAGTCTGTTCAAAAGCATACTGCCTAATATTATGGTATTGTTTTCGTCATCCTCCCTCTACAGGCTTATAGCTTTATCAGGAGTTAAATATCACAAGATAGAAATAAGAAGCATAATTCAAAATATAGTGGAACGAATGGATTAATTCAAGACAAACATATGCAATGCATTAATGAAAACAAAAGTTTAACATAATAGTTAGTGTTTAAACAAATAAAAGAAATTACAAATGAAAATTCAAATGTTGTCCCATCCAGTTGGCTGAATGTCTTCAATTGCAATTTGTGAACTTTGAGGAGCAGTATACTTCACCATGAAATCAAATTTACCACTTGGATGTCCCAAGGTGCCCCATATCTCAACAGGAATAGGTAGGCTTCCTTTCTTGCTACACTGGGCAACTTGTCTTGCAGCTTCGGTGTTTGATGGGTGATAGTAGAATTCAACTTGACCTTCTGGAGTAACCTCTAGGATTCCTTCGTCAATTAGATCTTGAATCTTCTTCTTCAATGTCCAACAACTATTAGTATCATGTCCAGGACAGTTGGAGTGATACCCACACCTTGCCTTGGGATTATAGCGAGGAGAGGAAGTTTTAGGATTTTGAGGAGAATTTTTCAAGGAAATTAGTTTCATCTCCAACAAGCATTGCAGAACTTGTGACATTGGAGTGCTGAATTTGATAAACTGTCTTCTACATCCCTTGCGTTGAGGTGGATTAACCTTATCAGGTCTTTTTTCTTCAACTAAAGAACAATCAGTGTCAACCTGTCTCTTACCTTCTTTTATCCTCATCTTCCTTTCAACCAAATCAGCTTGTTTTAACGGATGTTGATTGACAATTAGATTCCTGACTCCATTACTTTGAAGTTTTTGGACAAAGGTTCTCAGCTCTTCTTGCCCCTGAGCTAAAATTTGGATAAGAGCTACCTGGCCATTCATCTGGGTCCTCATTTCTGTTATCTCAGCTTGTAGTTGTTTCAACTGATCATCCTTGTTGTCCTCAGGATTCTTCTTCTTCATGTCCTTAGAGAGGAATGCTTTCAACTCTTCTTGCCCCTTGGACAAATTCAGAATCATTTCCTGAAACTGAGCATTCTGAGCTTGAAGATCTTTGACAGATTGTTCAAGAGCCATTTCTGCTGAAATAAACAGCGAGAAGATAAAATACTTGTTCATAAGAAACCTGTGATGCAATGATATGGTATGTAAATGCATATGCAATGTTTTCAAGGACCGTAGGATTTAAATTTGCTTAAACAACCAAGAAGGTAAACTTTTATTAGTAATAAATTTGTTTGCCCTTTGGGTTTACAAAATGAAATGAAATAAATACAAAAGATGGGGTTTTAAGTCTCCCATGGACGTTTCCTCTTTGTGTTGAGGTATGAGTTTAGATTTCGTTCCTCGTGAAGTTGCTTTGTTAGTTCTAGGATCCTTTCTTGGCTTGCTTTGTAATGAGCCTCGAAAGTATCCCTTTGCTCCTTCAGCTGGATCCAGGATCTCTGTAAGTCTTCCATGTCAGTAGGCATGTCTGGGTGAAGGATGGTATAAGCAGTATCTCCTTCAGCAACAGGTTCCATGGTAACTGGAAGGATAGCAGGATATGGCATCATGAGAGTCTGAGCATGAGATCGCACCCATCTGAGATAAGCTTCCATAGGAATAGTGTACTTAGGCTCCAGTGTCTTGCTGTCAACCCTGTTTACTTTTCCCCAGGCTCGTATGAATCTCTGACGGTAACCTTGAAGATCGTTGTCGTAGTCAAACACAATGCCCTGAATCAACATGTCATGAGGACCATCACTCTGAGCGTAACCAAACTGTCGTAAAGCTAGAGAGGGGTTGTAGGTGATTCCTCCTCTGATGCCTAGAAGTGGCACATTAGGAAACTCCCCACAACGGTCAATGATAGTGACATTCTCCATAGATCTGGAGCACCAATGGATATCTGAATGCGAGAGTGACATGATCCTTTTGGACCACCTGAACCCTTGATCATTCTTCATTACTGAGCGAGGAAGGTGAGAAATAAACCACCTAGAAAGTAAAGGTATGCAGCACATTAAAGTTCCTTTTGCCCTTGTAGTACGAGTATGGAGAGAATGTAGGATGTCTCCAAGCAATGTAGGTACTGGATTGTGACTCAGGAATATGTTGATGGCATGAACATCTATGAACTGATCTGGATTGGGGAACAATACTAAGCCATAAATTAGCAAGGCTAAGATCTCCTCAAAAGCATCATAGCTCATGGCCTTCAAGAACACCTGAGCTTTCTCTATCAACACCTTGGCAAGAATACCCTTAACTCCGCTTCTCGTTTCTAGAACAATGTCAGACTTCTTCAGATGTAGAGCTGCAGCAATGACCTCTGGTTTAAGCCCTTTCTCCAAGCCTGTGAAGGGTCTTTGATCAAGAACAGGTATACCCAGAAGCTTAGAGAACTCTTCCATTGTAGGAACCAGCTGATAGTCAGGGAATGTAAAGCAATGGTGTTTAGGGTCAAAGAACTGAAATAGGACACTCATCATGTCTTCATTGAACCCTGAAGTGACTAGATCCAATAGATGACCATGTCTCTTGATGAACTGGGAGTGGTCAGACACTTGAGAAACCAACTCTTTAAGCTTAGCAGGTATGCCCACAAAGTTGATCCTGATGGTGTTTCTACGAGCAGAAGCCATGACCTGCAACAAAGAACAAAAGATAAATCCTTTGGTCCTTGAAATGGTTAGTGAAAATGCTATGCTTATGATGCATGATGATGTCATGATGTTATGTTCAATCACAAACATGTGGCACACACAAACAAGTCACGTAATAGCCCTAGGTTTAAAGGCTTGCATGAGGTTCAAAGGTAAGTACCCTCCCCTGAAGTTTAGATGGTTCATCCTGTCCTACAAAAGTAATCAGGTTCTAAGGGATCTCAATATCATTAATCCTTCACAAGGGTGGTTGTTCAGTAGGCAACTTACTTGCCAACCAAAACCCTCCAAGTTTAGAATCTCAATGAGCGTAGCATCGAGTATCAACCAACTTCAGTCTGCACCAAAGCCGGTTATCTCACTACTTTTCTAAAGGCCAAGATGAGATAACTAGGGTTCTAAAAGTTAGTTAGTGCATTGACAACATATGGCAGCCTCATATTATCCTCAACTTGACTTAAGGAACATAAGCACCAACCAAGAAGTCACACTAACTATGGCCACCAGATCAACCATATCGGTATACGCCGTACAGTTTCCTTGGTCTATTGCCATTTACCTAAGGTACACTAGATCCGGGTTAGGATCTTTCACACATAAGAGCCCAACAAGTAAGTATAAAGCAAACAAGGCAAACAATTTTAAAGTGATCTAATTCCTAAGGGTACCCCTCTTTAATATTAAATCCCCAGCAGAGTCGCCAGTTCTGTAACACGGTGGGAGAACTGACTTTAGTTATGTTGCGGATAGCAAGAGTCGCCACCGACTTTTATTTTATCCAAAGGAAAGGCATAAAAGAACAGGAAAGACCTTTTAAAATATTTTTTGGGTCCGGGGGGTAGGTTATGTAAAGGGAAGGTGTTAGCACCCTTTACATCCATGGTTATCCATGGGCTCTTAGTTACTTAGCTCACTTTAAAATGTTTTTGAAATGTGAAGTGTGTGAATAAAAATTTTCTTAAGTATTTTATAATGATCCATGTACGGATGCGTATAAAACCTTTGTTTTGAAAATTTGTTTGAAATTGTGAAGTGTTTGAAATGTTTTGAAGAGTGAGCAAGTATCTAAGAGGAACCTACCCTAAATTTAAGTATTTTCTGTTCTTGAATCCTTTAAATGGTAAGACTATCCCTATTATTAAGGAATAGGTAGTCATTACCTTGGATGTAAGGGACAAGTAAAGGGACATCTGTTTAATGAAGGCAACTGTGGGGTGTATTAAGCATTTTTGGATGGACTGTCATCATTATTCGAAAGGGACAAGATCATTATGAAGGCAACCATTTAAGGGACCTGATCTTTTATTGTTAAGGGACTAGATGACTTTATTTTGAGGGACTTTTTGCTTTATACACCCTACTTGACCTTTTGATTAGGCAACAATGAGAGGTAACCCTAGAAAGTGAGATGGCGATCAAAGATCGACTTACGTGTGTGAGTGTTCAATTTAATATTTATCTTTTAAATTAAGTGATCTAAATTAATTTTAAATAACATACATGTTTACACTCCCTATTTTTACTAACCATAGCATAAAATAAATAATTTAAACATTATAAATAAATATTTACACCAAGGAGCAATTACATAATAATAATAATAAGGCAATTGAAATAAATAAGCAAAATATTAAATAATAGTGATAATTGGGTTAGTGAAAATAATAATAATAACAATAATACTAAATTAAATGGGTTAGTAATAATCATATAAACATAATTAATAATAATAATAATGAAATAAGCAAAAATATTAAAATAATTAAAAGATCAAATTTTTATATGAACAATTATTTAAGATTAATAAGAAAAATATGAACAAATATATTAATTATAAAGTCTTAAGTTATTTGTAAATTATATAGAAAAATAAGTTAATGATAAACATATTATAGAAATAAATATAATTACAAAATTAATTTAACAATTTTTTTTAATTAATTCTAAACATATATTAAAATTTATGTACATACAAAATTAAATTATAAACCATTAATAGAATATTTACATATTATGAGAATATGATTAATTATAATTAAGTTTACAAAATTTAATTATATTAAATAAAATATGTACATGATAAAAGTTTATGAATAATAAATTAAAAATTACAATAGAATTAAATTTTAGGTAAGAATAAAATTAGGGTTTTAGAAAATTAGGTTTACATATTTTAGAAATAAAATTAGGGTTTACATATTTATAATAATAATTAATTTATTTACAAATATTTTAGAAACATAAATTTTGAAATAAAGAAAATCAATGGGTTTTTTTAATTTAAAATAAATAAATAATGCTAACAATGTTGATTCTAGTTAAATAATATTAATTTTTCTAATTATATATATATATATATATATATATATATATATATATATATATATATATATATATATATATATATATATTAAAACATAAAAACAATTAATGAAATAAATAAAAAAAATAAGTAAAACTCACCTGCTGGAGCCTGGGGTCGAACCCAGGTCTCCCAGCCCTCATCACCAGCAACCAATCAACTGAGCTACGCACACCACGTGCTTACAAAACAGCTCTTAATTATTATATAAAAATCCTGCAAAATAAAAAGAGATTTTGAACAAAAAGATTAACCTGGGAATCGAACCCAGGTCGTTTGCATCATGCGCGTATCTGCTTGCCACTACGCCACTTGCCTTCAACTGATATTAAACACAAAACATTAATTAAATAATAACATTAAATTTGAAAACTGAAATTCGCGCGCAGGCCAGCTTCATCTTCTTCAAATTTCCTGCGAAAACAACTATGGATTTTGTTGCGTGTTTTCCTGCGAATTTCATCATATCCAGAACCTACGAAACTGGACAAGCATCAAAACAGTAAAATTTCACAACAATAATTAGTGTTTCATAATCCCCAAGGTCCCCTAGAGTTGTCCTGTGTTCTTAGATTTTATTTATATTAGGTTTAGGTCCAAGCCCCAAATCCATGGCCGAAACCCTAGCCATGGTGAAATTCGTATTTGCTCATGAAAACCAAATCAAACCATCTAGAATTCATCTAAAGCTTTTCACAATAACAAAACAACAAACAAATTTCATTAATAATGGTTAAACAATTGAAATCGAAAAAAATAATTTCAAGAACAAAAAGGATTCGGTTTGAATGATTTGAAGTGTTATGGATGCAAATGGATATTGGTTTCGACTCAATGATGTCCAAGGATCATTGCTATGTCTTCAAATTACCTTCTAATGCCTTGTATGTGGAAATCCGAATTTGAATTTTGTGAGGTTTTTTTGAAATATGCAACTTACACTTGGGGCTGGAAAATTCGTCCCTAATGCTTGTGATATGTTTATGTACTTATAGTGGATGGAATTAGGTCAAAATATGTGATCATTCTTTGGACTTTTTGATCATTGAAGATTGAAAAAGATAATGTCTTAAAATTCAAATATTTTTTGATATAACATTGCTATTTTAAGACAATCATCATAATTTTCATATCAATCTAATTCAATCAAGGTTTATGACTTTCTAGAATCAAAATATATTTTAAATCTTCATATTTTATATTTTATTTGAATTTAAAATGATTTTTAATATAAAAAATCATAATAAATAAAATAAATAAAATAAAATTATGAAAATATTAAATAAATTTCGTGCATGATGTCATGGAACACCTTGGGTCACAAAAAGTTCAGCCCATTTGGAAGAATTTGGTTTTAAGACCCTATTTTCTTCATAAACCTCCCAAAAATTTCCCAACTTTGCAAGAGCACATATCCTTCAATTTTAATGCTATGAGGGTGTTCTTGGACATTTTGGAAATCTTGAAGAGTCCTATAACCAACCCCACTGGTTTCATGTCCATATCATTTACCATTCTCAAGTTATGCCCTTTTGAAGTTGTTGACTTTTTGTTGACTTTCAAAAGGACCTATAATGTCTTAGCTCATACCTTCCAAATGAAGCATTTTTGGGCTTGGCTTGTGAGACACAAAGTTGTAGAGAATTCAATTTCCTTCAAAATGAGCTTTGGATGGAGACTTGGTGAAGAAGCATGTGAAAGTTATGGCTGGTCAAAGTTCAGTTGACTTTTACTGAGGAAACCCTAATTTAGAAACTCCTGATTCTTGATGATCTGGAATCTCCTTGATGAATCATGATCAACCCTTAATCAAATGATGAATTTTACTTCATATACTTGATGTTGGCAAAAAATCAGGAAGTTTGACTTTGGTTTGACCACAGTTGACCTCAGTTTGACTTTTTAACTGCTTTGACTGATTTTGACTTATCTGATCATCTGACTGAGCAAACTTTTGAGAAAAGTCTTGAAACTTGTCATGGGGGTTCTTACACACATATAAGATGTTATGAAGCTCACTTGAAGCCTTGGAAGTTCATTTAGCCTGATTAAAGTCAAAACCCTAGTTTTGGATGCACTGCTTAGGAGGTGCATTGTCTGAGGGAATTGTCAACTCTTCTGACCCATTGTGAACTTTGTGAACCTTGTGAACCATCATAAAATGTCTTGTGAACCTCATGGGATGTCTTGTGAACCTTGTGAACCTCATAAAGTATCTTGTAGACTTCATGAACCTCATGAAAGGTCTTGTAAGCATTGTGAATCTTGTGAACCTTGTGAACCTTCTTATCACACAAAGTCTTGTATTGTGAGGGCAAATTTTGGGGTGCAACAGCCACCTTAATGCATCACCATTTGCCATAGCTATTTCATTCTGGTAATACTGAAACGTTGGTTGTTTTAATGCATATCCTATATATAAAAAAAATTGTTTAAGTTAATAACATAATTGACAAAGATATAATGTTAGAGAGGATGGAAAAAATTATTACCCATATTAATGACCTTTTTCCGGAGGTTCCTGTCCTTAATTTCTTTCATGAAATTTTGAGCAATATGTCGGATACAATAGACATGTACATATGGGGGATCTTGCCAACCATTTTCCTGATTATTGTATGCACTTTCAATGGATGAATGTCTATCTGAAATCAAACACAGATCTGCTTGCGGAGCAACATGTCTTCTCAAGTTTCATAAAAAAAAAACCCAACCTTCAGCAGTCTCACCCTCAACAAGTGCAAAAGCAACCGGAAAAATATTACTGTTGCCATCTTGTGCAACAGCCATAAGCAGTGTCCCTTTATACTTACCATATAACCAGGTTCCATCAATTTGTAAAATAGGCTTGCAAGTCAGCATGTTATATTTTATATTATATTATTAATATTATTAATATAAAATAGGCTTACATGTTATATTTTACATTATATTTTATTTATTACATTAAATTTTTATATATTACATTATATATTATGCATGTTTTATTTGTAGGATGAAAAAAAATTCAAACCACGTACACACAAGTACATTACAGTCGATGAACATATCCGTCCATATTTGATTCAAGCTGGTTTCGGTCACGTCATCACTATTGATTCGTATGGAGTTGATCGAAAATTCTGTCTCACCCTATGCGAGAGATGGAGACCAGAAACTCACACGTTCCATTTTCCAACCGGTGAATGCGCCCCGACTTTGGAGGATGTCCACATGCTATTGGGGCTGCGTGTGAATGGCTCAGCCGTTGTTGGTTGCACATCAGTGTCATACCAACTTGTTGAGGTACTATTGGGGATTACGATGGATCCTTCTAAGAGACGGGGACAATCTTTGAGAATAGTAGTACTACGGGACAAATACAATTCTATCCACTTAAGCGAAGACTCCCCCGAGGAACTAAAAATAATGAAAGCAAGAGTATATATTATGTTACTTTTTGCTTGTTTTTTGTTTCCTGATACTAACGGTAACACTATACACCTTCAATTTTTACCGTTACTCGAAGATTTCGACCAAATAAATAGCTATAGTCGGGGCGCAACAACTTTAGCACATCTATACCGAAACTTGTGTCGATGCGCTTTGAAGGACGTTCACAATTTTGCCGGATGTGCAGTCTTACTTCAAGCTTGGGGTTGGTCCAGAATGCCTAGACTGGCACCGATCAACGAAAATCCATTCCATTTTCCCTATGCAACAAAGTATGTATATTTAAACTCTATTTATTTTTCTATTTAATATATTTATTTCTCTAATATTTAAACTCTATTTATTTTTCTATTTAATATTTTTAGGTGGTCTGCTTATGGAATGAATTATGACAAAAACCCCCATCATTGTGCGGTTGGATATCGGGCTTTCTTCGATCATTTTGAGCCCAATGATGTAATATCTCTTAGAATTATACATTTTAATATTAAAATATTTTTATCATCTCTATTTTATATTTTTATTGCTCTAATCCATTTTTTCAACATCTTCGCAGTTTATATGGAGACCATATCTTGGACTCGAGGATGAGGACCCAATCGAAAGTCATATTTGGACTGCAACAACATATATCTTTTGTTTCACTTATGTTGAAATTCACCAATCGGATCGGGTTAAGCTTCAATTTGGGATACAACAAGAAATTCCTGGTCCACCCAGATGCATGAAAAAATATCATAACAGCAAAGTAAATCAACAATGGGCTTACGAAGATTGGAAAGACCACAACAGAGAAGAACGCCAGGAATGGATAAACCGTCACCACGCCGTCATACAAGGAAATGTAATGGATACTGAATGTAAACCAAATAGAGAATACATGAATTGGTATAGATCTGTTACCAATTTGTACCTATCGGTCAACAGAGATTTATTTGACCCTCGTATCCAACCCGCATTGAATGTCAACCAACAACACACATTTTCCTCCCAACAAACATTTAACCCCAACCAACCACACCGATTTTCCTCCCAACAAACATTTAATATCAACCAACAACCCACACAACAACCTTATACCCCAAGCCAACACCCTTACAATCAACCAAACCCATCATTTAACCCAACCCCCTACAACACCCAACAAAACCTCAATTTTAGCCCCTCCCCATCATACACACAACAACATTCATTCTCACAACCTACCCCACAAGAACACAATTACCAAACACCCCAACCACAAATGTCATTTTATCCACCAAAAACTTTCACCTTTAATTCATCCCAAGACCAACATCCATACATCCCCTACATGAATTCCTCAATGCCACCTACTAACCAACCAAGTTGGAGTAATGCGGGAACACGTCTAGATTATGGCAGTGCGGCGGCAATACATGACGACTTTAGTGATGATGTGCTAGCGAATTTTATTAATCATCCGGGTGAAACAGGACCTTCTACTCAACAAACAAACATTGAACAACCTGGTTTAAGAAGGACTAACCGAATAGGACGTCCTCCCGGCTGTGGAACTCATCAGCGACATCGTCGTCCGGGTCCAAATAGGGAATAGAAAAAATTAATGTATTATTTAATATTTATATTATTATTATTATTATTTATATTAATATTATTGTACTTTAACATTTATATTAATATCATTATTATTCAAAATTATTAATATTATTATTATTTTATATTAATATTAATATTATTATTTTATATTAATAATATTATTATTATTTTATATTAATATTATTATTATTATTTTATATTAATAATATTATTATTATTTTATATTAATATTATTATTATTATTATTTTATATTAATAATATTAATAATATTATTATTATTTTATATTAATATTTTAAATTATTAAATAATCCATTTTGATATTAAAAATGCAAAACAAATAAAAAAGAAAAAGAAAATTACGCTTACACTGTGCCGCCCATTCAAAGGGCGGTTGAAAAAAAAATTACACTCTCCCGCCCATTCAATGGGCGGCAATGAACAAAAAAAAATCAAAACAATGACATATTGGTATATAATTGGAAAATGAGTGTATTATGGTTATTGTTGTTGAAAAGTGTGGCAGAACAGTAAAATTTCCTTTTTCAGCTTTAGATTTATGTTCTTTCAGAAGGGCGAATCTGGAAATTGAACCCATTCCTTTTCTTTTTTCTGTTATTTCAGAAGGGGTATAGATTGACCCACCCATTCCTTATTCTTCGAGGAAGTGAAATGAATATACATATTATTTTTTTTTAATTCATTCACTTTTTAAAGAGTACAAGTTTGATGTATTTGTTCTTACACAATTACATTGATCTCGTAGATACAATGCATAGTTACGGGTACGTATCTGCTATAGGTATGAATATGAGTATAGAATACAATAATTTTAGGAAAAAATTAATGCGTTAATGTAATTTTTTAATATATTTAAAGTAATTCTTATGAACGGTTGTGATGTTGTGATGGAATGATTGTGTAAACAAATCTACACTGACAGTGCATGACCATTAATCCCTAATATAATACGAAGAAAAATCATATCATTAAAAAGAGGATTAAACAATGTAAGTAACTACAACGAAACGTCAAAGGCAACTTTATGAATATCATTGACTCTATATTTAGATCATTGTTCACTAATTACCAAATTTAAGAGACATTTTTTAATGGTTTTCAACCTCTTAAGAATAAGAATAACTGAAGTAAACCTTGTTTCAGAAATAGAAAGAAACATCAAATGCACAAATTCTTTGAAGATATCAAATCTCATGGAATGTTTTACGATTAAAAAAAAATTAATATAAAAATTGTCTTCCGTAATTACACTCGAGAAAAACAATTTTATTACTTGGTGTATTTTTTGGTATACAAATACTTATTAGAGCTAGATTCAATGTGTGCACTACACACAGTGTCCAAAAAACACGAGGATATGTTCATTCAACAATCATACCAGCAACCTTGCAAACAAGTGCATTTCCAGTAATGATTTGGATACTATTTATTATTATAACCTTATCAATTATACGCAAAATTAGATCAACAATGTGACGTTTATCTTTGTACTCACATGTCTGATCAATAGCCTTCAAGAACATATTCCTTTAACTCGAAATTTTTATAAAGTTAATCAGTGGTCTTCTTTGGGTATCTTTCCAACCATCTCTAATTATGCTCACGCCTTTTTCTGGCCAAGTATCTTTGATAGGTTGAATTAGCTTCATTATGTTAGCTTTTTCTCTTTACAACTATAGTTCTTATGGAATTATAACTAGGCGGGAGATAGTCCGATATATAAATATTTGCAACATAAGTGAATGCACTAATAAATTAAGGATTCCTAGCAACATTGAATGACAAACCAGCTGAATAAAATAGTCTAACTATTTCATATGATAGATGATTTTTTGCCTCATTATTAAACATCTTTACTACAAGTTCATCACTTTTTATTTTTTACTCATATCAATAGGCAAATTTAAACTTTAGTTCCATCCGAAAAAGAAACTTAAACAAACTTTTTTTCTAGTAGCATTCCTACCAAGTTCTTTCATCTCGGCCAAATATTCATGTGTCACTTTAGAATAACAAATTATTTCACTATGCCAAAAATGATATTTAACAGTGCACCTTAGACAACGCTTAATTAAAAAAGCGCTGCTATAAGTTAAAAAAGAATAAAACACGGAAACTGTTCACAAAAAATATTAAAAAGTGTTGTCTAAGGTGCTCTTTAGACAGCGCTTTCTCAAAGCGCTTTTAAAGGTATATCTTAGACAGCGCTTTCTCAAAAGCACTGTCTAAGGTCTTATAATTTAAAATAAAATCAAATCAAAAGCACTGTCTAAGGTCAATCTTAGACAACGCTTTCCAAAAGCGCTTTTAAAGGTCGCCCTTAGACAACACTTTTCTCAAAAGCGTTGTCTAAGGTCTAATTAAATTGAAATATTATAATAGTCAATTTCTATTTTCATTCTTTTCCGCTTTCTTCTCCCCTGCGAACGCAACTATCTGCGAAACCTAACACACTAAAACTCCATAAACGTTGATTGAGTTCTTCGTTCTTGTTGAAACCTTCATTATTGCGAATAAGAAACCCCCATTGTTGTTACTTCGTTCTTGTTGACTGAGTTCGTGAAGTTACCGAGTTCGTCCATTTCTTCTTGACTGAGTCCGTCCATTTCTTGTTGACTGAGTTCATGAAGTTACTCGAGTTCGTCCTCTACTGAGTTCTCATAAGATACATTGTTGTTGTTATGTTGATTTTGTGAAGAATAGTGAAAATAGGATTTTGTGAAGAATAGGGCAATGTCATTGTTATGTATTTCTTTGATAAATTTTATTTTGTGAAGAATAGTGAAAATAAGCAATGTTGTTGTTATGATTCTGTGAAGAATAGTGAAAAATCACATTGTTGTTGTTATGTTGATTTTGTGAAGAATAATGAAAATAGGATTTTGTGAAGAATAGGGCAATATCATTGTTATGTATTTCTTTGATAAATATGATTTTGTGAAGAATAGTGAAAATAGGCAATGTTGTTGTTATGATTATGTGAAGAATAGTGAAAAATCAGATTATGTATCTATATTTTCGTTTGGATTTATTCAGGTTATGTGTAGGTTATGTAGTGAAAATATGTATAGGTTATGTAGTGAAAATATTTATAGGTTATGTATAGGTTATGTATCTCTTATTATATTTGGTTATGTATAGGTTATTTTCGTTTGGATTTACATTGGTTATGTATAGGTTATTTTCGTCTGGATTTACCTTGGTAATGTATAGGTTATTTTCATATGGATTTACCTTGGTTATGTATAGGTTATTGGCGTTTGTATTTACATTGTTTATGTATAGGTTATTGTCGTTTGGATTTACATTGGTGATGTATAGGTTATTGTCGTTTCGATTTACATTGGTTATGTTTAGTTTGATTTGTTAGTACACGTTTAGTTTGAGATTAAAGAAGTGTTGATTAATTGTTATAGCTTGGAAAGTTCGTGTTTAGAAATATTGTGTGGCTTATTTTTGAATAGCGTGCTATAGTAGAATAACATATCGGTGGTACGGTTCGTTAACGACATTCTAAGGTATTTTATTTTGTTTTCCTTAATAAGTAGGAAACCCATTGATAAAAAATGGATGTTTGCCGATCGATTAACTAAAGAGTACGAGAATGGGGTTGCGGAATTTGTTAAGTTTGTTGTTCAACACGTTAAAGACCCCAGTCGAATGAAATGTCCTTGCTTGGGTTGTTATTATATTGGTAAGGTTGACGCAGATGGATTGAAATCGCATTTACTGAGGCATGGAATTGATCGAAGTTATCAGTGTTGGAAATTTCATGGTGAGAAAATTAACGAGAATGTTGAACCGAGTGGGAAAAGTAATACGACCTATGCTTCAGACGACAAAAACACGGAAACATACAATTGTGATCGAGTTGAAGAGATTGTAGAAGCACTTGAATAAGATCTTCATGATTGTCCTGAAATGTTTGAGAGGCTGGTAAGCGATGCACAGAAATCGTTGTATAAAGGTTGCACTAAATTCTCAAGACTGTCTGCGGTATTAAAGTTGTACAACTTAAAGGCGGGCAATGGAATCTATCTGGGTATAGGATTAAAGGTCAACACGCGTGTCCTGTTTGTGAAGATGAAACCAATATGATTCGATTGGAACTTTGTTAGAAGAATGTGTTTCTTGGTCATCGTAGATTCTTACATTCTAAACATCACTACCGTGGGTGGAGAAAAGCATTCAATGGAGACACCGAACATCGTAAAGCTCCACTCGCATTGTCAGGTGACCAAGTTTTTGAAAAGTTGAAAGATGTGCGTACTGAGTTTGGCAAGCCTTTTGCACATAAGGTTGTCAAAGGTGGGTGGAAGAAGAGGTCGATATTTTTTGAATTGCCATATTGGAAGTCTTTGTATGTGAGACATTTTCTCGATGTTATGCATATTGAAAAAAAATGTATTTGAAAGTGTTATCGGTACGTTACTCAATATAAAAGGAAAGTCTAAGGATGGCCTTAAAGCAAGGGAGGACATGTTAAAAATTGGAATGAGAACTGAATTAGCACCCGTGAATAAAGGAAGACGAACATATCTACCACCTGCTGCTTTTACTCTATCTAGAAAGGAGAAAAAAAATTGTGTAAGTTTCTGAGTGAAGTTAAGGTTCCATAAGGATACTCTTCAAATATTAGAAGACTTGTGTCTATGAAAGACCTCAAGTTGAAGAGTTTGAAGACACATGATTTCCATGTTATAATGGAACATTTTCTACCAATAGGTATACGTTCTATTTTGCTAGAAAAAGTAAGAAGTGCCATAACTAAATTGTGTTTTTTCTTTAGGTCAATTTGTAGTAAGGTGATTGATCCCAAGATCTTACCAACACTACAAAAAGAGATTGTAATTATCTTATGTGAGCTTGAAATGTATTTTCCTCCCTCTTTTTTTGACATAACGGTTCATCTAGTTGTTCATCTTGTGAAAGAGACACAGTTGTGTGGACCAGCTTATATGAGATGGATGTACCCTGCTGAACGGTATATGAAAATATTAAAAGGGTACGTGAAAACCCGAAGTCGACCAGAGGGTTGTATTGTTGAACGATACATTGTTGAAGAAGCTGTTGAGTTTTATACTGAATATTTGTCCAACGTTCAATCGATTGGACTCCCCAAAGCTTAGATTTTCGAAAGAAAAAAAAAGGAAGGTAAAAATTTAATTGGAAATAAAATTGTGACAATATCAAGGGATGAACGAGATCAAGTGCATTTGTATGTTCTGCACAATGATAATGAGGTTGAGCCATATGTTGAAATGCACAAGGATGTACTCCGAAGGTTAAATCCGAACATAAATGAAAATTGGATAGTACGAGAGCACAATCAAAGTTTCATACAATGGTTAAAAGATCATATTTATTCGAAGCGCTCTTCAGATCCTGCTTCGGTAACATAAAGGTTGAGATGTTTGGCATATGGTTCAATTTTGCATGTGTTTTCTCATAGCGCATACGCAATTAATGGATACACGTTTTATACCAAAGAACAAGATGATAAGAGTACTATGCAAAATAGTAGTGTCACCGTACTAACTGAAGCAATGCATATATTAAGTATGAAGGACTTAAACCCCAAATATGCAAATTTGTTATATTTTGGAGTTATTGAGCACATTTGGGTGTTTGATTACGAGAAGTTTCAGATTCCCATCTTTGGTTGCAAGTGGGTAAATAGTAGTGGCATACGAATGAATAAGTCTGGATTTTTGCAAGTTGATCTTACTAGGGTGGGGTACAAAGATGAGCCTTTTATTCTAGCATCTCAAGATAAACAAGTGTTCTATGTGAATGACCCGACGAGTACAAAATGTTCTATAGTGTTTTTCTCTAACAAAGTGGTTGATGATAGCGGTGTCAATCAATGTGATATTGATGTTGAGAATGAGTCATGCACAGAATGAGTTGAATAGAAATTAACAAGATGAGGATCTTATAGCGTATGAATCATATATCAGAAATGATCATAACGAGGGAATTTAGATCAATTCATCCGTCTGCATTGCTAAGAAACAAGTAATTAATATTCCAACAAAGAAAACAAAGAAATGTTAGTGAAAGAGGTAATATAATAAAATGTTATATATTATGTCATTTTCATTTTCAATTGCTTTCATTATAATTTATATTTGATATCCTTGGTTTCTTTATTTTTCATTTTCAATTGCTTTCATTGTAATTTATATTTGATATCCTTGGTTTCTTTATTTTTCATTTTCAATTGCTTTCATTATAATTTATATTTGATATCCTTGGTTTATTTATTTTTCATTTTCAATTGCTTTCATTATAATTTATATTTGATATCTTTGGTTTCTTTATTTTTCATTTTCAATTGCTTTCATTATAATTTATATTTTACATCCTTGGTTTCTTTATTACAGGTTAGATATGGCCACCAACGATGATCACCCACGTGATGATGATTCTATGCATGAAGGAGGTAATAAAAAGGTATCTACGGAAGACGAGATTAGAAGAGGCATAACAGTGATGAGGAAAGTGATCCATGGTAGAGACCGAGGAATCATTTTAGATGTGCATTGGAGCCCACATGGACAGCTTATAGAACCTAACGGTCATACCTTGACTAGTTTCATTGCATTATCAATAACATACAACTACAACAATCTCATGCATTAACATCATCAAAAATATACAACAACAACAACGATCTCATGCATTAGCATTATCAAGAACATACATCTACAACAACGTCAACAACACATAACAACCTCATATAACTTCAATTAACATCTAATTCGCGCATCATCAACTACAACAACATATAACAATATCAATAACACCTATCAACACCTACAACATACATCTTCAACTACAACAACATATATCTATATCAATGAGAACACATAACAACAACAACACATACGACACCATGTACCAACACCTACAACATACATCTTCATCTATAAAAACATATGATATTAACAACAAGAACACATAACAACCATACTTTCATCAATATCATGCATATTTTAGCATATAACAACATCAATCCACTATAGCCACCACTAACGCAACAACAACATATACAACAACCTATTACATATACATAAGTCAACAACAATTATACATAACTCATCACAACAACAACAAAGCCAACAAACATATCCACCATGTTTAGATTCAAGTTATACTATTGATCCCTACAGTTATGGGTATAACTTCTCTTTTACTATTTTCAACTATTAAACCAATACGAACATCGAAATCATCAAAATTCATCGAAGTAGATGGCTGGCATAGCCAACCGTGTCCTGTGACACGGCCCGTGTCAGAGGCCTACGTCCACACCTTCCAAAAACACAACATTTAGCCAAGCACAATGGTCTGTTACGGCCACCCGTGTCCTGTGACACTGACCGTGTCAGGCTTACTGTAGCTCAAAACTCTTCTTTTCTACACATATAGGGCTGACACGGGCGCCCGTGTCTTGTGACACTGCCCGTGTCAGGAGCTCTGTAGTCCAAAACTTTGTTTTCCTCCATTGTTTTCCTGCTGCGATTCTTCTTTCAAAAACCCCAAAAACCAAATTTTTCTAAAACGGAAATGCTTCCAAATAGACCAATAAACACATATATCAACAAGTATCAACCCAATTCATTCTAATTCATAGATTCATACCTTCCTAACTCAAGTTATATCATCAAACACCTCAAATTACTCAAAAGACACAAACCTAATATATTCATAATTCAGAAGTACTCTTATCACCATCTATTTCATATAATTGGCATACAACAACAATGAATTATCAACTAATCAACTCAATTCATGTTCAAACACCAAAACCCCAAACCCTCTAATCAACAACACAACCTAATTCATATTATAGAACCCTTAAGATACGGAAGAATCCCACCCTTACCTTGGTTTTGAGAAGCAATCTCTTCCTTCTCCGCAGATTATTCTTCAAGTCCTTAACCTTCTTCTTCCTTCTTCTCTCTTTTCACGATAGGTATATCGCTTCCCGAAACACGATTCTCTTTTCTCTTTTTCCTTATTCCAACATAACCCCTTAGAACCAATCTATGAACTTCCACCTTTACCCTTACTAATTTCACCAAATGACCACCTTAGCCCTTACCTCTTATTATTCCCATTATTTTATTATTCACCAAATAATTATTCCATATAATATAATTCTTATGATCAAATATCATATTGAATAATAGTTCCTTCTTCCATAACATAAAATACCACAAATCCGATTTAAATAATTAAATATAATTTGGAGCGTTACAACTCTCCCCCACTTAGAATATTTTTCGTCCTCGAAAATTCACCGAATATGAACTACTTCTGATACGCCCTCACAACCACTAGTTAACCACCACTTCCTGGAAAACGATACCACAACAACGCAAACACTGTACAACTTATCGACGACAATCACAACAAGGTACATTTCTTATACAGTGCACTATACAACCAAATCACAACACAAATTAATCGAACTACGAACACACAAGTTCACTCTTAAACCAGGCACAACACAATAGTTACCATCATCTTAAGTAACACCTCCCTAATCCCCCATCGTAGGGATTAGCTACACACACCTGAACCACCATCATAGGTAATAGGCAACAACAAAGATAAGGACACAAAAATCCACAACACGATATTTCACAGCTAAACCACTAGCTTTATGATCTCACAACTTCAAGACATCTACTCTACAATTTCCCAGTTAAACACGCAACCAATCCAACTATTCATCTAGAAGTACAAGATTAGCAATTAAATCTTTCACTCTCAATTCCATCTTAGAACATCCAATGATCTCATTATCCTCGTCAATTATATCATCAACCTTCGAATTCCTACAAGTCATACCAATCCGAACAAACTACGCTACCTTGCGCTTCCGCTGTGCACTCTGATACATGCAATTAACAAATATAACAAGTTCATGTTTAACTTTAACTCTTTCTAACCTTCACCACAATTATAATAATTCACTTAGCATACCTCAATATCTGAACGCAAGTCTCTTGACTGCTAACTCAATTCCAACTCTTTAACTATCGATGCAAACATAAGTAAAGTTCCTGACTCCCTACCTCATACATTCTGACTATCTTAGTCGTCTCATACTCCACTTTTTCTGATCAAATCGGAATTGTATACTCATGTTATTACCAAACACTTCAATCTCCAATCGTAGCAACAATATTATCAGATCCTCAACAAAATTTCACTCTCATCCACTTCCAATCCATGGGTAATATGAGTACCTTCATAATTCATATCTCATCATATAATACCAACTACGACTTTACGACCAAGTACTAATAACCTGCAAAAACAACTAACTAAGTCCAAATACATTATAATCCCTTATAACTTATTCGTTTCCATCATTGTAGATCCACATCTACTTTAGACAAACTCATACCCATACCTTCCTCTGAACAACACAATCAAACACACCCACACCCGCTCATAAAAATCATCATTTATAGCTTAGTATATAACTATATATTTTCCAATTCTTATATTTCAATTTCCAACATTCTATAAATCCTTTTTCTACGTTCATCATAGATCAGTACATCTACTAAAAGTTACCATCTCGAAATTATCCAAGTAAATATGGAAGACACAATTCATACTCCATACTCACCTTAATACATATCAGTCACCATTATCTTCTACACCACACCCATGATCATTTCATAGTTTCACATTACTTCTACTCTCTCGTTGGGTCATCCTTCCAACATTTCAAATTCCATATTAACTAGACCTTTAATTCATAAATTCTAGAAAGATAAATTTTGCACCCTTACTATCTTACTTTTGTCTTAATAGTCTAACACATACAACAATACTTATATTTCTCTTGCTTCATCCCATAATAACCACGAAAAATAGTTTTTAATCGATCTCGTAACTCACGGTCCACCGTTTCAAAAACATCTACGAAACTATTTATACTCTGTATCAACATATACCGCACTCCTAAGGCAACAACTCAACATCACTACATTGCAAAGACACACAGTTATAATTAATTTCCGACAAAAATTACGCCTTCATACTTTCGAAGACTCATCCTCCTCAGATCATACCATGCCAAAACATAACTCAATACTTACATCCAAAATCTCCATTCCACATCTTTCAACGAAGTAAATTCATCCAACATGACCTGTCAACATCTGGTTCCAATTACCACATTCTCGTTACTATTCTTACGAAGTCTCAACTAACTCAAGATTTTGGTAGACACGATAATCCAATCACAACAACAGTAGTACTACGGATGAATTCCAGCTCACTATTGATCATTTATCAATCGAATCCAATTTATTCCCATTACAATGGTGAATTCTTATAATATTCACTAATCCACATGCAACTTTATATCCTCATCTTTCTATATCAATAACACCGAAGTTTTCCCAGAAGGTACCCTTGCTCCCACAATTCCCTTTGTCGATGAATTCCCTAACTATTCCTCTTAGCACCAGGGCCGATCAAGGAATAGTTCCATCTTTCCTTAAAACAACACCTCTATTCTTCAAAACACAATTACAATTCGTACTCTACAGACGGTCTATCATTGTGACCTTACTTCCGATCACTGCCATTTATGCAACTAAATCAAACGTCAGGGTCCCCTCTCAAAAGTTCCTCTACGTACTCAGTGGATACAATGTTCAACTTTTTACAATCGTCGATCTCAAATTCACTTTCTACTCACTGAGGAGTAATCATTAGTAATATCTAATCGACATACTCAATCTTTAAATCCATATCTTTCCCGGATTCCGGAATCCACGTCTATTCTTTTAAACCACTAATAACTTTGGCTTAATCCCAAACAGTCTATTGAACATACTATCTCTGCTGAAAAATATGTCTTTTGCATCCAACACGACTCCGTCTACTATTAACAAAGGATTAAGGGTGATCAGTTCCTCAATTTTTCAATAGATAGCCGACAATCATGATGGCCATAAACCATATCTCCCAACTTTAATAGCTTTCCTTGCATCTTGTGAACTAAGTTGCTTCACGAGCGAATCCTTAGTTAACGCAAACCTTAGCAACCTTTGCACCACTGCAATTCCAACACACCACAAGCCAACACTCTAGAGAAGTAATAACATCTCCCCACTTATTTACAACTAACACCTACAAACAAACAATTAGAGAACAAACAAGTATCGATAGTGTGCCACACACATATCGCGTACTCGGGAACAAACGACACGCGACAACCTGGACGAACGGACCAACCTGCTCTGATACCACTTTCAAAATATTCCCCATGAATTTATATTTAAAATCAAAGTAAATAAAAAATATCATTTTATTCTGAGTGTCACCTTCGACAAAACTCATGGCTCAATAGATACATGTTACAAAAATATTTCACCTTGCAGCGAAAAACTTTCAAAACTATATAAAATAGTGTTTCAAAATACAAATTGTTTTCTAAAAGTAAATGAACAAGCAACAATTGTCGTTCCGACACCCAAAACACGTATCAGAGCCAACTCCTAAAGACGCAAAGCACACAGACTTCACAGACCGCCAACCAACTAATCCTGATCACCTGCACGTTACCAACATAAGGGTAACATTCAAACAGAAGGGGTGCGATACTTTCATCATCAAAAGAGAAAAATAATAAGAATAAGCAAGTATCATTAACTAGATCACCACCTCCAAACAACAACAATAACTACACAATCATATCATATACACAACAACATTATACACATCATCAACATCATACACAACAATAACAACAACAACAATCGTTATGCAACGAGACTCTACTTGACTCTATGCATGCAGTATAGATTCCGATCTCTATTTCAAGATCTCGTTCCCGTTGGAACTCTCGACCCCTCTTTCATGGTCCAGTATGACCCCTATTTCATGATCACACCCTAGACCCCTATTTCATGGCCACGTACGATCCCTATTTCATGACCGCACCAACATCACAACAATGAGATACCCCACCTTGGTATGTTATACAACTATGCAACATGTCACTCAACACCGATGACATATGCAATGACCACAACATCAACCTCACGCAACAACATCAACGACATACAACAAAAATTAACTCATGCATTATCATCATCAACAACATACAATAACAACGATCTCATGCATTAGCATTATCAACAACATAGAACTACAACGATATCATGCATTAGCATCATCAACAATATACAACAACAACAACAATCTCATGCATTAGCATTATCAAGAACATACAACTACGACGACGTCAACAACACATAACAACCTCATATAACTTCAATTAACATCAAATCCATACATCATCAACTACAACAACATATAACAACATCAATAACACCTATCAACACCTACAACATACATCTTCAACTACAACAACATATATCCATATCAACGAGAACGCATAACAACAACAACACGTACAACACCATGTACCAACACCTACAACATACATCTTCATCTATAACAACATATGATAATAACAACAAGAACACATAACAACCATAATTTCATCAATATCATGCATATTTTAGCATATAACAACATCAATCCACTTTAGCCACCACTAACGCGACAACAACATATACAACAACCTATTACATATACATAAGTCAACAACAATTATACATAACTCATCACAACAACAACAAAGCCAACAAACATATCCACCATGTTTAGATTCAAGTTATACTATTGATCCCTACAGTTATGGGTATAACTTCTCTTTTACTATTTTCAACTATAAAAGCAATACAAACATCGAAATCATCAATATTCATCAAAACAGAGGGCTGACACGGCCAGCCGTGTCCTGTGACACGGCCCGTCAGAGGCCTACGTCTACACCTTCCAAAAACACAACATTTAGCCAAACACAGTGGTCTGACACGGCCACCCGTGTCCTGTGACATGGCCCGTGTCAGGCTTACTGTAGCCCAAAACTCTTCTTTTCTACACACAGAGGGTTGACACGGGCGCCCGTGTCCTGTGACATTGCCCGTGTCAAGAGCTCTGTAGTCTAAAAATTTGTTTTCCTCCATTGTTTTCCTGCTGCGATTCTTCTTTCAAAAATCCCAAAAACCAATTTTTTCTAAAACGAAAATGCTTCCAAATAGACCAATAAACACATATATCAACAAGTATCAACCCAATTCATTCTATTTCATAAATTCATACCTTCCTAACTCAAGTTATATCATCAAACACCTCAAATTACTCAAAAGACACAAACCTAATCTATTCATAATTCAGAAGTACTCTTATCACCATCTATTTCATATAATTGGTATACAACAACAATGAATTATCAACTAATCAACCCAATTCATGTTCAAACACCAAAACCCCAAACCCTCTAATCAACAACACAACCTAATTCATATTATAAAACCTTTAAGAGACGGAAGAATCTCACCTTTACCTTGGTTTTGATAAGCAATCTCTTCCTTCTCCGCAGATTATTCTTCAAGCCCTTAACCTTCTTCTTCCTTCTTCTCTCTTTTCACGATCGGTATATCGCTTCCCAAAACACGATTCTCTTTTCTCTTTTTGCTTATTCCAACATAACCCCTTAGACCCAATCTATGGACTTCCACCTTTACCCTTACTAATTTCACCAAATGACCACCTTACCCCTTACTTCTTATTATTCCCATTATTTTATTATTCACCAAATAATTATTCCATATAATATAATTCTTATAATTAAATATCATATTGAATAATAGTTCCTTCTTCCACAACATAAAATACCACAAATCCGATTTAAATAATTAAATAAAATTTGGGGCGTTACAAAATGGAGATGGTTCAACTTGTGTGCAGAATGTAGCATGTTATACAAAGTGTAATGCTTTGTCACTATTGATGAGAATGAGGGAAATCAAATGAATCAAAGAAGATCAATTACATAATGATATGTGGCAGAAAGAAGTCATATTAGAGCTTTAGGAATGCTTATTTTGTGATTTACTTTATTATCCTTTGCTTAGACATGTTTTGAATTTATGAAAAATGTGTATTAGTAACTTTGGTGGCATATTATATTAATTGGTAGATAGTTGATATATATATATATATATATATATATATATATATATATATATATATATATATATATATATATATATATATATATATATATATATATAAAATTTAATTAAAATGCTTTGAGAGTGTAAAACAGTTTATAGTGAATGATAACCGTCAGATCTAAATTTATATTTTATTTTTATTTTGGTTATATTTAAAGAAATAATTATGAAATGTTGTGTTGGATTAATGATGTAAATTTTTTTACACCTAAGTGTATAACAATTAATCTTTATATATATATATATATATATATATATATATATATATATATATATATATATATATATATATATATATATATATATATATATATGAAAAAAATGTCATAAACCAAAATTCGCATGCTACGCACGTGTATCTTTCTTCCCAAAGAGCTCTGTTCTGAACTTGACCAGCATCATTTTCTCATCAACAAACCATGGCGTTCTTGTTGAACAAATCAACCCTAGCTTCTCATTTTCGATCCACATCTCAGGTATTCATAGTATTGAATTATACATCGAATCGTAATCATTTTCGATTTCATAGTAATTTTGAGTTTTAATTTTTCATTTCTGATTCATTATTATCTTAAATCGAAAGCAGAAAACTGAATCGCGCCGTCAGTTCCATGTTGAACCCGGGACTCGTGAAAAAGCTGTAAGCTTCGACTTTTCCATTTTTTTTTGCCTAATTTTCCATGGATTTAGGGCTTCTGGATTATGGATTTCATTATAAATTACTTCGATTTAACCTTATATTATTAACCCAAAAAAATTTGTTGATTTTTTATTTTTTATTTTTTATTTTTTTATTTTATGTATATCACTTAGTATGCATCATTTTTGTGATTTCTTTTATTTGCTGCAGCTCTTGGCAGAAGATTCAGCTCTCAAGCCATTCAAATCATATAAGCAGAGTGTAAAAAAGCTCAGGAAAATTGGGGATTTTTTAACTATTGTTGTTGTTGCAGGTATGCTATCTTTTAATCCTATAAAATAAATGTGTGTTTAGGGATTTGTGATTTGTGACAGTAAATTAGATGATTTTGATGTGAAGTAATGAAACCATGGCTTTGGTTTGTCATTAAAGTTTTCTAAAGGAGTCTGAAATCTGAAGCTAAAACATTTGAATGGGCGAATGTTATTAATGGTGTATGGCAGTTGATGGCCAAATAAGATGTTTGACATAAGCAAAATCCTTAGTGATTTGGAAATCCAGTATGCGTCTGTTTAATTGTGTATGCCTCTGTTGTTTAATTGCTAATACAAGATTACTTAAAAAATAATAGGGGTTACTGAATCTCATAGATTATTAAAATTACATTATTTGGATATTTTCTAAAAATAGTGCAATGCGGAGGATGTGATTCTCTTTAATCCCGAGGGAGTATTTTTTATACACGATATTATCACAGCCAGTTTATGATTGAATCAATTGGTCATTTTTCTTACCAAGTATATGGTTCCTTTCTACATCGGTAATTTCGTCATATCTTAGCAGCTTCATAATTTCATTACTCGGCAGTATAATCACTTCCATAATTTTTGAAACTCTGCACTGCACACTATATTGGTTTTGAAGTTCTACAATAAGGGAGTGGTGTATTATGGGGTGCCCAAGACACTCATTGATTAGTATGAGATACTCATTCAAGTATTAAAGTGACTTAGTTCTTCCTCCTTGCTAACTAGCTTTTAAGTGAAGGTTTCCAAGTGCTTGGATACTTATCAGTTGGTATGAGAGCTGGTTGCCAGTGGCTCGGGAAGGGCTACTTTTAAAGAGGCTGACTGGAAAGGCAGAGGAAACATAGAGTGCAGTCGCCGAGATGTCGAAGTTCACAAGAAAAGCTATAATAGGGACTTGGATATTATGGGGTCTCCAAGTCCCACATTGAGTGGTATGAGATGTTCGGTGGAGCATTTTAGTAGTTTAGTTGTCCCCCCTTAAAAGTTAGCTGTTAAGGAAGGGTTCTCCAAGTGTTTGAATTAATGAGTCTATTCCTATAATAATCACTACACCGTTGACAAAATAACCTTGTATTTACTGTCAGTTAACATGTTTCAAATGTTTCTTTCTTTTGTAAGTAAAGGTTTTGCTTAAAGTTGAATCCTCAGTTACTGCACATCGATGGACACATTTCCCCGTCTTTGACATTGTCTACGACATAGTCAGTAATAGGTGTTACTAATAACATTAAAACAACATTCATGATTGACATTATGGTGTAATTTGACCCATGTAGCCGACCCCACTTAGTGGGATAAGACTTGGTTGTCAATGTTATTTATGTGTTGTGTCACTTTTATGAAGTAATAGTTAATATCATTTCGTGTTGTGTCACTTTCATGAAGTAATAGTTAATACCATTTTGTATTGTCTCACTTTTACGAAGTAATAGTTAATACCATTTTGTGTTGTCTCACTTCTATGAAGTAATAGTTAATTTAATACCATTTTGTGCTGGTCCAATATCAACCATTTTAGTTCCTATCCGGTTCAACCGGACCGGTTGTATATTGCCAATTGTGCTTTGACTAGGAATTGCCTCTATATTTCTAGTTAATGCTTGAGTATGATTTAAATATGTGAAAATGGGTTAATTCAGATTTGATTTTATTTCCTGTGACATACTGTGCCATACTTTCCTTCTTGAAATTGTCTTACTGTTTCATTTTTCAACGTTGACTATTTTTTTGCGATGTTTCAGGATGCTGTTATGAAATATATGTCAAGGCTTCTACAAGAGAAGAGGCTCGCAAACAGTAGTGTTCTGAAAGTGCAGAATGAGATGAACATTTGGATGCCAGTTTTCTTTACATTGTATTTTTATGGCAACAATTTGGATGTTATGATAGCCATGTTAGAATAAACTGAAAGCACTTGAACCCTAATATTGCTTGTGCATCAGTAGTTTTTTCACCATTCAAGATGTGCACGTTCTGATAATATTGATTTCCAGATCATAGTGGAGAGAGTAGTTGTGGAGTGTGTTATTTATTGTGATTCTGTAGTCAAGCTTTCTCTTAAATGTTCTATGAATCTGATGATAATTTAGTAACTTACTGCTGAGCAAAGATCTTTTGCCAGTTTCTTTTATCTCATATTTTTCATGTTAGGGAGGCTAGATTTCCATTAGGCCGGTTGGTAAATGAATAATGGTCCTTGTTAAACATTTAATCTATATACATATCATATTTACTGTTTTAAAATTGATTAAATATGGCTTTGTTATGTGGCGCTATTAGTGTGAATCGAATCACACACAAGCTATATAATTCAAATCATGAAGGTTTTGATTTGAATTGTTATGTGGCTCTATTAGTGTGAATCGAATCACACAAACTTGATTTAAATCATGAAGGTTTGGATTTGAATCATAAGAAAGTTTGATTTGAATTATTATTGACATTCAATTTTTGGATTTTTGTTCTAGTTGTGTGATTCTATTAATGGTATTTCTTAACTTGAATCACTTATTCGATTTACAAGTGCAAATTATGGGTTTTAAGTAGACATGATTAAGAACTATATCTTCATTTATAAATACTCTAATGTGTTTTTAAATGCAAATACATGTTTAAATATTCTCCATCTGTCCCACAATGAGTTATCTTTTTGGAATAATAAAATGTCTCAAAGTAAATTATCAATTTCAATTGAAATTACCAATTGATTCACTTATTGTGGGACAGAAAGAGTATAAAATAATGCTAGAATATTTGACATAAGAGAAACTAATAGAATACGAAGAAAAAATTATTGTATTAATGTATAAGATTTAAAAGAGAGAAATTGAATAGAATAGAGACAAAATTTAATGAGGTGAAAAAATCAATATATATATATATATATATCACGAATGATTTACAGCGGAAGCAGGATCGAAATTGAATGATGGAAAAGGAAGCAGGAAGAATGGTAGAGAGGAATTTATGAAAAACTTATATATTTGAACTTCAAAAACTTGATTACAAAAGAAACTTAGATCCCTTTATATAGGAAGGCTAAGGCTTACTATTTAAGTCGGTAACAACTACTTACAATAGCCGGTAAACTACAAACAAGTTGTATAATTAATGCGGGGTACTCATTGGGCCCCATCGACACATCAATTATGACAAAAAAAAAATACAAAAGAAAAATAATTGCATACATTTATGCCTAAAGATAAGATTATTTCTCCAATATTGCTATGAAGTGGCAGACAAGATAAGATTTCTTCTTGTCTTTATTTTTTTGTCTTGAGATTCTCTTGACAAAATAAGATTCCCTTTCTTGTTTTTATCTCTTTGTCTTGAGATTCTTTTTTGTTTTCATATTTTTGTTTTTGACTCTTTAGACAAGATAAGATTTTTTTTCTTGTCTTCTTTTGTTTGTTTTTTGATTCTTATTTCTTTGCTTTGTCTTTTGCTTTCTGGGCCATAGATTGAATCATTGCGTCCCAGAAATCCTCTACAGTAGGGTCATCTGCTTGAGCTTCTCCTGCTAAGCATTCAAAGTTGTGGGAATCAATTGATCCCATGGAAGAGCTGGTCTTCATAGATGAATATTCATCTTTTGCTGATTTTGCTGGAAAGGTGGAGAAGAATTGGTTTTTCATATAATCCAAAGCTCTAATCATGATTTCATCTTTTGATTCATTTGGATATTTTCTCTGGAAGAAGTTCTTCAAATTTCCCATAGACATTTGTTGGGAACTTTGCTCTTTGACCTTATTATTTTGGTCTCCAGTTATAGTTGTTTGAATTAAAACTACTTTATTCTGGACCTCTTCGGAACTCATCTTGTTCCACCATTTGTAGAAGAAATTTCTTTCTAAAATGAGGATGTTGAATTTATCTTGAGATATGGTGACTGACCATCTCCATATCCAAGAATCTGAAATTTTGCGAAGAACAAAAATGGACATTGTCCGGTGATCAAATTATTAGATAAAATATTTACAACAAGTGGGCTATTGTCGCACCAGGGATTGTATAAATTCAGTAATTCTTTGGGTAATATTTCCAAAGACGGATCAAATTTAATCCACCATTCATAAAACCAATTTGGTATAGGTTTATTAACTATCTCTGGATTTATAGAGAAAAACCAAGAGTGCTTATTCTTGGGATTTTGATAATAAAAAGCTTGAGTAAAAGCTTGGACATGGTCCCAGTAATTAAAGTAAATATACTTTCCTTCTGCAATTTTTATTTGTTGAGACCCCATTCTCTAGGTAACAGAATTTTGTTAATATGACATTTACTGAAGTTTATTAAACTTTCAAGATTATTGTTCTGGTAGTGGTGAGTAAATGTTACCGATTCGGTAACAGTTAGAAGAATTTCTAGGTGAGGTCTAGACTTTCCATGAAGACCTGGATATCCTCTTGATTTGAAGTATCTAATTTTGATAGACCATCCATCATTTAGATTGATCTTAATATCTTCATCATCAATATACATGATTTTTTCAGTTATTGGATTTTCAAAATAATCCATTTGCTCTTGAGGTGGGTTATTAACTGCAACTTCCTTGTAGGAAGTAATTTTATTAGAGGAGGAGGAAGGAATATCTTCCTTTTTTGATGAAGATGCAGGAAATTGCTGCATTTTTCTACCTTTGTAGATTGTAGTCCAATCCCCTATTAGAGGAATGTTTGATTCTGGCTGGGGTAACATATTGTTACCCCCTCTTCCATCACAACCATAACCGCGACATCTTCCCCTATATGGGGTCATCAGTTTTTCCCTGCAAAAATTCACGAGTTAGATAATCAGCAAATGAATTATTTTCACTTTTAATGTGTGGAATGTCAAATTCAAATATAGATAATTGAGATTGCCAGCTAGCAAAGATTTGCTTAGCAACAATATTTTTAACATCTTTTTCAATAATTGATTTAGCTGAGCTACAATCAATTTTTAATAAAAATTTCTTATTAAGAAGACCATCTTGAAATTTAGAAATGCATTTTATAATAGAAAACATCTCTTTCTTAATAGTAAAATATTTTTCCTGGGTAGAATTCCATTTTCCAGAAGTAAATCTGACCAAAACTTATTTTGATGTATCAGGTATTATTTGTTTGAGGATTCCTCCATAGCCTAAGTCTGAAGCATCAGTTTCAACAATTTTGAAATACTTAGGGTTAGCAAGAGATAAACAAGGCAAACATTTAACTTTATTTTTAATTCTTTGGACTGCCTGAGAATGTTCATTTGTCTAAGGGCCAGGATTCTTTTTAAGCCTAGCATGTAATATGACAGCATCTTTAGCAAGATTTTCATAATAATCTGCTATGTAGTTGAGACTACCAAGAAACCTTTGTAATTTTTTCTTATCTATATAATATTGGGGAATTTAGAAGCAAATTCAATACTTCTTTGTATAGGAATTATAGTTCCTTGGTCAATTTCATGACCTAAAAATCTAACTTTTGTTTGAAAAAGTTTCATCTTAGGAGCATATATAACTAATCCATTATTCTTAACTAATCCTATGAATATTTTTAAATGTTTAATATGTTCTATAATTTTAGAAAAAACTAAGACATCATCAATATAAACAATTATAAATTCTGTATAAGGATTAAAAATATCATTCATAATATTTTGAAATTCCGAAGAGGCATTTTTAAGGCCAAAAGGAAGGACATTTCATTCATAATGTCCAAAAGGTACAGTAAATGTTGTTTTATACTTATCAGATTCATTAATATGAATTTGCCAATAACCAAATTTCATATCAAACTTAGAGAAGATTAAAACATTGTTTAATCTATCTAAAAGATCTTTTTTATTAGGAATAGGATACCTAATCCATTTTAACACTTTATTAAGAGGTTTGTAATTTATAACAAGTCTATGAACACCTCTTTCCTTTTCAGCAACATTATTGACATAAAAAGTTGTGCAACTCCAAGGAGATTTAGATTTTCTAATTAATTTTTTCTCTAAAAGAGATTCTATTTCTTTTTTGCATAAATCCAAATACTCATGGTTCATTTGAGCAGGCCTAGCTTTAGTGGGAATCTGACTTTCATTAAAGTCATCAAGATAAGGTAAAGAAACAACATGTTTCTTTCTATCCCAAAAGGAATTAGGTAAATCATTACAAACTTCATCTCTAAACTGTTGATCAGTTAATTTAATTTGATCTTGAATTTCAGGTTTTTTAAGTTGAGAAGTGATATTTAATAAATCCACATCTTCTTTAAGAAAACAAATCTGTCTTTCTTTTTTAAGAAGAATATCTTTGACTTCATTAATCATCATAGTATGAGGATCAGTAATAAATTCAAAAGTAATTCTTTTATTATTGATAATAGATGTAATTCCCTTTTGGTCAACATTAACCAGAGGCATAATTTTATGCAGAAAAGGAGTTCCTAATATAATTCTATGAGTTAAATTTTTTACAAGAATAAAATGAGTAGGTAAACAAATATCTTTGTTAGAAACATAAGCATTAGATATTTTATAATTAGCTGTGAGTTTATCTCCTCCAACTTGGGTAAGAGACTGTCTAGTTTTATCAAAATATTTAGTTGGAATAATTCCTACTTGAAGGTAATTTAAATCAACACCACTATCAATAAGGAAACTTCATTTTCTAATATGAAATTTCTATTAATAACTAAAGTTATTCGAACAAACCATTTTTGAGAGGTTACTCTATCAATGAGAGAAAGAAATTCATTACTATGTGAAGGATTACTAGTTGAAGATATCTCTTCAACCTTTGAATTATTAAATTCTAAAAAAGTGAGTCTTTGAGATAAACCATAGTTTTCTCTTTTAATCCGAGATATTTCAATTTTTAAGAGATTTATTTCTCTATGTAAATCCATAATAGAAACAGGAGTTTCACGGATATTAGACTGTCGAAATCTAGACAAAATCTCACTTAATTGGTAAGGTGCTTCTGTAATAATAGAAAAATCATTTTTTGAGTTTTCTTGAATTAATACCTCAAGCATTTTTCTTTTTAATTTTTGATCAGAAATTGATTTTATAGCTTTTATAGCTTCATCCTATTCTGAGGTTAAAACAAATAATTAGGATACCCAGATCCCTATCTGCTAGGCACTCAGTTAGTGAATTCTACACAACTTCTAGTCAATTACCTAGACCTTCTACATCTCAAATAAGATAAGAGATAGAAGTCGTTGAGAATATAAAACTTAGCGAAAATAGAATTCCCCAAGGAGCTTTGGATTATATGAAAAACCAATTCTTCTCCACCTTTCCAACAAAATCAGCAAAAGATGAAAATTCATCTATGAAGACCAGCTCTTCCATGGGATCAATTGATTCCCACAACTTTGACTGCTTGGCAGGAGAAGCCCAAGCAGATGACCCTATTGCAGAGGATTTCTGGAACGCAATGATTCAATCTATGGTCCAGAAAGAAAAAGACAAAGCAAAGAAATAAGAATCAAAAGACAAACAAAAGAAGACAAGAAAAATAATCTTATCTTGTCTAAAGAATCAAAAACAAAAATATGAAAACAAAAAAGAATCTCAATACAAAGAGATAAAAACAAGAAAAAGAATCTTATTTTGTCAAGAGAATCTCAAGATAAAGAAATAAAGACAAGAATGAATCTTATCTTGTCTGCCACTTCATAGCAATATTGAAGAAATAATCTTATCTTTAGGCATAAATGTATGCAATTATTTTTCTTTTGTAATTTTTTTTTTGTTTTTTTGTCATAATTGATGTGTCGATGGGGCCCAGTGAGTACCCGACATTAATTATACAACTTGTTTAGTAGTTTACCGACTATTGTAAGTAGCTGTTACCGGCTTAAATAGTAAGCCTTAGCCTCCCTATATAAAGGGATCTAAGTTTCTTTTGTAATCAAGTTTTTGAAGTTCAAATATATAAGTTTTTCATAAATTCCTCTCTACCATTCTTCCTACTTCCTTTTCCATCATTCAATTTCAATCCTGCTTCCGTTGTAAATCATTCAATTTCGATCCTGCTTCCGCTGTAAATCATTCGTGGTGTATATATATATATATATATATATATATATATATATTTAAAATTATTGCTATGCGGATCTAATAGGCTATCCACGGTCCATACGGGCTAGCTTTAATGTGTATCCGATTTTTTTCAGGGTTGGGCTAAAAAAGCCCTTAAAATATGAGCTCTAATTTTAAGGCCTATATCTTATGATTTTTCTAGCCTAGCGAGCTAGTCCTTATGGTCTAACCCATTTTAACAGCTCTAGTTTTAAGTTCTTGATATGTGTAGAAAGAGAGAAAGAATATGAATAATTAATTAGATTCATTTTACTGATTCTCTCAAACCAAGATCTAGGTGATTGTTTCAGGCCATAAATCCTTTAAAAGACAAAAATGAAGTGGTTGTTCCATATACACCTCTTGTAACTTACTATGCAAGAAAACATTCTTCACATCTAATTGAAACAAGGGCCAGTGGTGCTTGACAGTAAAAGATATAATAATATGAATAGACTGAAGTTTAGTCACGGGGGAAAATTATCAGTATAGTCAACTTCATATGTTTGGGCATATCTTTTAGCAACTACCAATCTATTATTTGAATCATTATCTCATTCTATTCGAATCATAATTTTTTTCATGACTTGAATCATAAGTTTTTCTTCTTCTCATTTTTGTGTATAATCTCTTGCACATATACATAACTATAATTGTTTCTCTCTCTACACATAATATTTCATTTAATGT